>CM038146.1:443087172-444536726 GCA_021437245.1 Aegilops speltoides | reverse complement strand
GGCTCAACATTCTCATTTGACTCTGCATTCTCCCCATGCAAATAGGTGTTCTCCTCATAGCATCCCACGGGCTCATCGTCCTCATACTCCCCTTCATTGGCTTGCTTCGGCCAAGCAAAGAATGGAGCATGAACCGGCTGATCACCCATCTCCTCGGCCATGACAGAAGCATGTTCATTTTGTTTTTGTTTGCTCTCAATGGTCACACCAAACCTCACTAGTCTTGTCTTAGTGAAAGTGCGTTATATCGACTAGAGGGGGGGTGAATATGCGATTTTTATGAATTCTTCACTAAGGAATTTGCTGGTGAGGAAATTCCTTAGCGAAGAACTACTTGCAGCGGAATAAGTACTCAGAAGTAAACATAACAGGATACAAGCATGGTCATCATGATGAAATGAGGACTAGCCAGATCTGAAAGCGTAAACACGGGATAACAAGATGAAGACAAGCGAGTGAAGAACTTGGGCGAGGAATTTGTGAAAGTCTTGATCAAAGTCTTCAAGCAGAGATATGAACAAACATTCAACACGTAATGAGAAATGAAAGGGTTGAGGAGATAGAACCAGTTAGTTGGTGAAGACAATGATTTGGTAGACCAGTTCAAGCTGCTTTGTCTCAATCGTGCGTCTGGTTGGAAGCGGTGAGTATTTAAACTCGAGGACACGCGATCCGGACACCAGATCTACGAGCGCAACTCGGGACACCAGTCCTCACCGTATTCTCCTTGAACTAAGACCCGCGAGCCTCGTCCAATCACTCGTGGTAAGTCTTGGTGACTTCAAACCTTCACAAAATTGGTCACTTGGCAATCCACAATTCCTCTTGGATGCTCTAGACCTTGGCGCCTAACCGTCGGAAGAAGCACAGTCTTCAAAGGTAACAAGCGTCGGATCCACATGAGATCAATTTCTTCAGTGATGCTCAATCACTTTGGGTTTGTGGGGGTTTGGTTTTGGGATTTTCCTCACTTGATGATTTTCACTCAAAGTCCTCGGAGGATGGGTTGCTCTCAAATGACAAGTGTCAAGTTCTCTCGGAGCAGCCAACCAGCTAGTGGTTGTAGGGGGCGGCTATTTATAGCCTAGGGAGCAGCCCAACATGATAAGACATAAATGCCCTTCAATGATATGACCGTTAGGTGGATAAGATATTTTGGGACAGCGGTAGCACAGCGACAACGATCGGAAATTTGACTCTCAAATTCCTCGGGGCTATCATGTTCCTCCTTTGTGTAGGCAATTCGCCTTTGGCGAATTCCTAACTCCTCGATCGAGCAAAGTCCTCGGTGACGGAAGAACTGCGTCTCATCCTTTGAAGAAATTGTTGAACCGTGTGAGATTTCAATGGCTTCACTCGAAGGGATTGGTAGGTGTAGGATTTTGAGTTGAGCATCACATGGAAATTTTTCCTTAGTATTTCCTCGACCCCTTTAACGATCACGGTGTTTCCTATGACTCAAGAAAGAGAAAATGAAACTACGAAAACAAAAGTCTTCATGCTTCATGTTCCTCAAATGAATACCAAGTCTTCAAGGTCACACCAATTTCTTCACTTTCAAAGTCTTGAGAAAGTCTTGAGAATATCAAAGTCTTGATCGAAGAACTTCATTTTAGAAATTAGACTTTCTCTGTAAATATCAAACTCCTCATAGACTTATAGAACTGTGTACACTCACAAGCGCATCAGTCCCTTAACCTATAAGTCTTCAATACACCAAAATCACTAAGGGCACTAGATGCACTTACAATCTCCCCCTTTTGGTGATTGATGACAACATAGGTTAAGTTTTCAACGAGGATAAACATATGAAGTGTAAATCTGATATTGAGGAATTTGATTGCAAGATATAGAAGAACTCCCCACGAAGATGTGCATAGTGAGAATTTGCTTTTGAGGCAATGCACATTTGAAGAGTTGAATCATGGAGAACTCCCCCTATATCTTGTAATTCATACACGCATTTGATATATAATGTGAAGAATTTGAAATGCATGATGAAATATGGTGCCTGATGTAATCCAGCATGCGTGCAATAACATTAACAAGGAATAAGCATGCAGAATAACACATCAAAAGTATCAGAGCACAATGCATCAAAAGTATCAGAGCAGCATGCACCGTCCAAAAGTATTAGGACACCATCAGGTTTAAGATTACAACTCAATCCAGTAAAAAGTTTCGGAAGAACGAGAGTTGTAACTTAACAAGCATATAATATAAACCGGCAAAGACTAACTCAGATTTCTCCCCTTTGTCATCAAATGACCAGCGAGTTAGGCGAGGACTAGCATACTGAAGAATTTCAAGTTGATGGAGGCGCCCGGTGTTGTTGGGGTTGTTTGTTGAAGTAGGGCTGCCTTGATGTCGTCCAAATCTTCATGCTCATCAGTTTCACACGATGAAGAATAAGAACTGGCCACCAAATCAGGAACTTTGACTCTCTTGAATTTCTTCGGAGGAGGTACAGACCAGTCAAATGCTTCTTGAAGACCCATAGTCTTCAGTTCGTCCGTGCTATATACATGAGTGGGAACAGCCCAGGTGCGGTTGAGGGTTTCATGAAGGTGATAAATTTTTTTTTCACAGCATTATGTGTTGAGGTCATATTGTGAAGAATAGCAGCAAACTGACGCTTCACCCATTTGTGATTGCGATCAACCTTCTGATGAAGACTAAGGAGTAACTCACGATCGGTCATCACCACAGGTGTTGTGGCTTGAGGCTTTTGCTTGGCTGAGGTATTTGCTTGGCGATGTCATGTGTGGCGAGAATCGTCATTGGTAGAGTAAGATGTAGCGGACAAAATTGACCATCAATGGGCGAGTGCCTTCATCGATCCAATGCGGCTGCCTTGCCTTTATCATCGGATGATGGCTGGTAAGCGAGGACTTCAATGGGAGGCAAGTAGCTACCATGGCTTAGAGTGTCGACCTTGTAATTTAGTGAAGATCTTGCCCTTATGAATCTCATAATCCAAAGGCGCATAGGGCTTGGCTCGAATGGTGACATAGCAGCATTAGCGAGTCCTCATGAAGAAATCATGGAAGTTGGCGGGAGCGCCATGAATGATGTTGAAAAGCATGTTCTTCATGATGCCAGCGACATCTTCATCGTTTGAGTCGTGGCCTTTGATAGGACTCATTGTCTTCGTCGAGGATTCGATAGGCAGTCCGGGCACATAGAATAATTCCTTGACGAGAATTTGGTTTGTGGGGCCTGCCACAGCTTCAAAGGCTTCATGAGCACTTGCATATAATGATTGGTCGATTCGGGGTCATTGTAGATGCAATGTGCCTTTGTCATGGGGAGGATCAAGAGGAAGGACACGAAGCAATTGATTCTTTGGTGCCTTATAATGAGTGTTTTCGGTCATCAATCCAGCACCCATGAATTGACATCTTGGCGTCTCGGTGATATGCGGTGTGGCATAGAAGCGAAGAATGAGTTCTTCATTCCAATCATAGATGTCATTGTAGAAGTTGAGCAATCTGCATCGTGAAGAACGACGGGCTGGCTCGAAGCATGGCGAGATTCCATATCCACATGAGGAATATGATCATGATCGAAGATTTTGTCCTTGTCAAATAGCGAGGAATAGAAGTTGGCTTGAGTAGCAGTCGAAGCGCCTCTTCCTTATGCTAGCGAGTCATATGGATTATAATCGATGAAGAACACATGCTCGGAAAAGAAGTTTTCAGCCTTGAATTTTTGCTTGTTTGAGAGCGGATTCTTGGCTTGGCGGAGGAGTGTCGATGATTTGTAGCACAACCTCGGGAATCATAGCTCGGGTTCTTGGTGAGAATTTCTGGTTCCTCCTCTTGTGCAACTTGAGGATCAGTGACAGCAGTTTCTTGACACTAGCGGCTGGAATTTCTTCATGAGCAGAAGGAGTGGGATGAGTTTCTTGAGCCAATCTGAGCTGTGGTTGCGGGGGCCGAGGAATCTGTTGGATCGGTGTGAATGGAGGAGTATTGGGATCTTGACTTTCCCAAAGTCCTCATTCATCACTGGTGTAGTGCATCAATATCCACATCTTCATCTTCATTTTCGATTTCCTCAACACCAGCCTCTTGGCTGTGAACTGAGGCATAGGTGAGAAATGGCTGGCGTTGAAGGATTGCTTCCACTTCAATTTCTTCATCAAACTGCTCGGCGTGCAGCGAGAATGATTTTCTTCATCAGATCCGCTTGGGATCTTGTAGTCTTCTCCATAAGGAACAATCTTCTTTGATGACATGGAGAAATTGGAATGACATCAATAGGATTTTCAAGAGAGCTGGTCATAGGCTTCATTTTCTTGGCGATCGAAGAATTTGGCCTTGGTGATGCCTTCCTTTTCTTCCTTTGCGGCTCGCTCTGCAGCCTTGGTCTTCTTCACTTCATAGGCGGAAGGAAGAATTGGAGTTAGTGTTGGCGGCGGGAGGAGGGCTGTGGTTGATTTTCCTCGGTATGGCGATCAGATTGCCCTTATCTCTTGATTTCTTGAGCGCACCACTAGTGGATGCCACGGCAATTTCTTCGGTGGTTGGGATGGAGTCATCAGCCACTGGAACTTATTTTCATCGGCGGCTGAAAGTCATCAGCGGTGGTGGCATGTTCTTGAGCCGGCTGAGTAGAGTCTGCAGCTTGAGGATTTTCTTGTTGTGATGGGGCTGCAGCAGTTGACATTTTCTTCGTCGAGTTGGTGAATCTCACTTTGGCTCCTTGCCAATCAGCATTGTATGCATCGAAGTCTTTGCTGAGGGCTTGGATTTCAGATTGAGCCTGGAGAAGTTCCTCAGGTGTCATTCTGACAACGTTTTTCTTCAGGAGCTTCTCCTTCCTGTATTGAGCCTTTTTGATTTCACGAGCCTTTTCAAACTTCCATTTCTCTTGAGAGATGAAATGAGTCAGCATGTGACTTTGACCGGGAGTCAGAGGCAGATCAGGCATTGGAGTGTTTGGATCCTTGTGCCAGAGGTCAATGTAATCGAGGATTTTCCACGGATCCAAAAGCGATGCTTGCAGATGTGCCTTTGGCTCTAGCGGCCTTCACTTGTCGGCCTCGATGATTTACGCAAGTTCTTCATCGAAGCTTCATCATCGAGATGGCACTTGGAATGCAACCTATTTCTTCCTTGGACTTGGCGAGGACCGCGTCCATTGTTGCTTTAGTCTTCAGCAGTGGGGCTGATGAGGACATTAGTGCAGCTAAGGAACTTCTTTGAGACACGAAGCAATTGAAACCCGAGTCCTTTGACATGTAGCGGATGCAGGAGTTGAGGACTTTGAGGGAGCTGCTGAGGACTTTGGTGGAAGCGATGCGATCAGGAATTTGCCGTGGTGGCGAGAACTTGGCCGTGAGGCGCTGTTGGTGGCTCTTGGGCTTGCGGCGAGCTTCTTGGCATTGATTTCCTCGGTTTGACCAAGATCTCGATGGCAGCGGCGTGGCAGAATCCTCATTGAACTTCCTCACTGCCTCCTTGGCTTCTCTTGCCAATTTTGCTTGGCGCCTAGCCCATTCTTTAGGAAAGTCCTCACCATGCTTGATGCTGGTGGGATCAGCTACTTGGCCAGGTGCCAGTGGAGCTCTTGGACATGGAGGATTTAAGGCGAATTTCTTCATGTACTTTGGAGTAACATATCGATATTCCCACCATTCTCGTGCCCATGTTCGTTCAATCCTCTGAATGCGCACTTTGCGCTGATTTTTGTTCTCTTTGCCAAATTTGGCTTCATCAGGTGTGCAATAGTCTTTGTATATGTCATCAGGGATTTCGAAGGCAGTCATGACCTCCGGTTTCTTTCCTCCTTTCTGCGGTCTCTTTCCTTGACCATTTTCTTGGATGAGGAATTTGAACAATTGAACACTCTGAAGAAGTATGCAGTTTTCTTCGAGAGCGCTGCAAATGAGTTAAGTTGATGAGAACCTAGTGATTGACGGCGGACATGAGTACTGTGAGCGAGTGTAGGTGCGAGGAATTTGGAGAGGTCATATGCATTCTCGGAAGGTTTTTGAAAAGACAAGTTTTGAGGTATTTGACCAGTTGAGCCTTGAGGAATTTCACTAAGCGCTATTTGTCTTAGGTTTGAGTTGTATAGATCGAAAATCCACACAATTGAGGAATCTTGAAGAAAAAGATTGCTTAGAAAGCGGATCAAGAGCATATAGTGTGTGAGGTGTTCATATGTGTGAAGATTTGAAGAATAGAACACCTTTGAAGATTTTCAGGAAAACTTGAGAATCAAAGTGAGTAATAAAAATAATTACCCGAACCGAAGAACACGACGAACAGAGATGAACAGCGGTGAAGTTCGTCAAGTTAGATCTCCCACGCCCTAACTTGGCAGAGGAGACAGCTATGGCGGCGGCGGAGTGAAGATTTCCATGGCGGTAGCAATCTGACAACAGCGAGTCGGCGGTGAAGCTCTTCCTCACGGCGGCGATGGAGTAGCGGCGCTATGGTTTGAGGAGCTCGGCGAGACAGCGACCAAGCGGAGTAAATGAAGTGAGGAAGGGAGAGGGTATTTATAGCCACGGTGAAAACTGTTAGCCGAAGATTTTGGGACGAACATGCCCTACCCTTTCTCCTTCCGCGACATGTTTCACCCCGTCTTGTGCGAGATGAGATCGTGTAAGATCGTGGGTGATTATAATAATGCATCATGGGATGCGGAGCGGTTTAATGGCAAAACCGAAAATCTGGATAAGATTTGTTTTAAAAGTTTAGATTCGCAATTTCTTGGTGACAAGGACACGGTGAAGACTTTGAGCGAGTTTCAAATAAACGCACATGAAGAATTTGTGAATAGACTGGGTTGAGTATAGCATAGAGGGGGAAGGGTCCGATCACATTCACTTAGCAGAAAAAGCAACTTGAAGAAATAGCCATAAATGAAGAAAAACGACGGAAACAGTGAAGATTTTGCAAAGTTGAAGAATTTGAAAAACTGAAGAATTCAAAAATGAGGAAAAACTCAAATTGAAGATTTTCAACTTTGTGGAGGCGTGACCCATCGTATAAGAATGATGATTTCAGACACCGCGTACAATTGTCGTAGGGTTATGAGAATCAAATTCTTCATTAATTTCTTCACACTTAGAGTGTTATTCTTCATTGATTGAAGAAAAACGTTTCTTCATGTGTTGCACATCTAAGTCATCAATTTTGCATAAGTGTTAGGATGTGTGTCCTTTTCAAAGAACATTCGAAGATTCTAAGATATTTAGCTCACACCGCAACTTGCTAAATCTCTTCTCATCCAAGGGCTTAGTGAAGATATCGCTAGCTGTTCTTGATCTTCACATGCTTTCGATGGAGATGTAAGCCCTTGACACATGATCACGAAGAAAATGATGGCGAATCTGAATGTGCTTTGTCTTGAGTCTTTGAACTAGGTTGTGTGCAATCTTGATGGCACTCTCATTGTCATGAGAGGAGGCACATTCTTCATGTTGGCGCCATAGTCCTTGAGGTTTGCTTCATCCAGCGGTTGAGCACAGCAAGAGCAGCAGCAATGTATTCAGCTTTAGCGATGAAGCGGTGATC
This sequence comes from Aegilops speltoides, assembly GCA_021437245.1. Classification (NCBI taxonomy): domain Eukaryota; kingdom Viridiplantae; phylum Streptophyta; class Magnoliopsida; order Poales; family Poaceae; genus Aegilops; species Aegilops speltoides. The sequence continues at coordinate 444,529,194 of CM038146.1, read as the reverse complement.
TGTGATTCTGTTTCTTCGAGGACCAACGGACCAAAGATCGTCAGAAATGACAAGTACCGGATGTTGACTTGCGGTCCACGATCACCATCATAGTCGAGTCAAAATATCCAATGAGATCGGCGAGATCCTTGGGGTACCATAATCCTAGTGTTGGTGTGTGAGCTAGATATCGAAGAATATGCTTCCTGACCTTATGGTGTGATTCCTTGGTGCGACTTGAAATCGGGCACACATGCAAACACTAAAATTATATCTGGCCTAGATGCACATAAGTACAATAAAGAACCAATCATGGGCGGTATACCTTGTGATCGAAGTCAATACCATTTTCATCGATTGCACAGATGGCCATTTGTGGGCATAGGAATTTTAGCGCCTTTGCAATCTTGCATGCGAATTTCCTCGGTACATCTTTGAGGTATTTCTCTGAGATATGAATATGCCATAAGCGCTGCTTGTGATTTGAAGACCTAAGAAGAATTTCAACTCTCCCATCATAGACATTTGATATTCTTCACTCATCATATAGGCAAATTCATCACTATAACGTTGGTCGATCTGCCAAAGATAATATCATCAACATATATTTGGCACACAAACAGTTCACCATCATATGATTTAGTAAAAAGAGTAGGGTCGAGTGAACCGGGTGTGAAGCCATTCTTCACGAAGAATTCCTTCAATGTATCATACCACGCCCGAGGGTCTTGCTTGAGGCCATAGAGGGCCTTATTGAGTCTGAATACTTTGTCAGGATTCTTTGGATCTTCAAAACCTGGGGGTTGAGCAACATATACTTCTTCCTCAAGCTTACCATTGAGGAATGCACTTTTCACATCCATTTGATATAAGATGATATCATGATGGTTAGCATAGGCAAGTAATATGCGAATAGCCTCAAGTCTAGCAACAGGTGCAAAAGTTTCATCGAAATCAATTCCTTGACCTGTGTGTAGCCTTGAGCTACTAGTCGTGCCTTATTCCTCACCACAAGGCCATTTTCACCTTGCTTGTTGTGGTAGATCCACTTTGTGCCAATGATATTGTGCTTGCGAGGATGCAGGCGATTGACCAATTCGAGACATTGTTAAGCTTGGCGATGTAATTCTTCTTGCATAGCACTGAATCCACTTGGCTCGAAATGCTTCATCTACCTTAGTGGGCTCTGTGATAGAGACAAAAGCATAGTGCCCACAAAAGTTAGATAAATGTGAAGCTTTTGGCGTGTGAGAGGACTGGTCGCTAATGTCATCGATGATCTTCTCCACTTGCACTTATTTTGCAGCGAGGATGAGCTGGTTGTCTTGAGGATTTTGATCAGCATTTTCTTGACACCATTTTCCTCATCATGTTCTTGAGTGCATCAGCTCGGCGTTCTTCATGAGCAGGATGAATTCTTGACAATTTCTTGATGGGAATGACATCCTCGGTTGCCTTGAACTTGATAGCATCCTCCGTGCTGGTTCATCTAACACGAAGGTAGGTGCTCTCTTTGCGAGCCATTAGTTTCATCGAACCGCACATCTCTGATGTCGACAATCTTGTGAAGAACAATGTTGAAGACTACTGTAGGTGTCTGAGTCCTTCGTAACCAAGCATAAAACCTTCATGTGCTTTGATTGCAAATTTAGAGTTGTGGTGAGGATCTCTAATCCAACATTTAGCACGAAGACTTTGAAATAACTCACATTGGGTTTCTTGTCGTTGAGGAGTTCATAGGCCGTCTTCTTGAAGAATTTGTGAAGATATACTCTGTTGATGATGTGGCACGCAGTATCAATTGCATCAATCCAAAAACGCTGAGGCATTTTGTATTCATCAAGCATAGTGCGAGCCATCTCAACAAGAGTTATATTCTTGCGCTCCACGATGCCATTTTGCTGAGGAGTATAAGGGCGAGATAACTCATGAGTAATACCAAGTTCATCAAGATAGGCATCAAGACCGAATTCTTGAACTCAGTTCCATTGTCGCCGATGTGCTTGATCTTCACACCAAAGTTGGTTGAAGCCCTCGAGGAAAATCATTTGAAGACTTCCTGCACTTCATGTTTGTAAGTAACAATGTGTACCCATGTATATCGAGAGTAATCATCAACAATGACAAAACCATATAGAGATGCATCATTAGTGGCTCTTGAGTAATGACTAGGTCGAAGAGGTCCATGTGAAGCAATTGAATGGGCGGGTAGTGGTCATGATAGTCTTGGTGGATGCTTGGCCTTGGTCATTTTCCGGCTTCACAAGCTCCGCATAAGTGATCCTTGAGAATTTGACATTCTCAATGCGGTGACATGCTTCTTCTTCCATGGCGTGTTCAAATTCCTCATGCTGCGTGACCAAGTCGGCGATGCCATAGCCAGCCTTACGAAGCTTTTGCAAGTAGACACACGGCTGGTTGTGGTCATGTAGAGAAATCAACAATATCTGAGATCTCCTCTCCTAAAGCCTTCGAAGACTTTGGAATTGTCAGCTTCCATAATCACAACACAGCGATACTTGCCAAAGACAACAACCATATCAAGATCACAAAGCATTGAGATTGACATTAGATTGTATCCTAAGGACTCAACAAGCATGACTTTGTCCATGTGTTTATCCTTAGAGATTGCAACCTTACTAAGACCCAATACGACTTTTGCCTTTGTCGGCCAAAGATGATATGCTTGAGGTGGCGGTGATAAGGAGCATCCATCAATAGATTCTTGTCACCGGTCATGTGATTTGTACATCCACTATCAAGGACCCATTCGGTGGTTTTGGGTTGATCATCCTGCAGATGAATTAGTGTAGCTTACAATCTCATATGCTTCATCGGTGAAGAATATGATATCAAGTTCATCGGATGAATTTCATCAAGCGATAAACATATATAGCGATGGGAGGGCGTGTGAAATGAAAATTCATTTCATCATGATTCGCTGCGTCCTTTCGAACAATTTTAGCCGAGGTCCCCGACAAATTCTTGGACATTAAATCACGTGCGGAGACGACCTCTGAGAAGAGTTTAGTTCTTTTTCTTCACCACCCACATCTGAAGGGGTGGCAAAGAGTTCATCATTCTGCGAGCACCATGTGAGAATGGTGGCAAAGATGCCAAACCGTTTCGTTTCACATAAGATGGGTTAGGGTAATGTAAGTGCATCTAGTGCCCCTTAGTGATTTTGGTGTATTAAAGACTTATAGGTTAAGTAACTGATGCGTTTGTGAGTGTACACAGGTCTATAAGTCTATGAGGAGTTTGATATTTGCAAAGAAAGTCGACCCTAAAAGCGAAGTTCTTCAAGCGAAGACTTTGATATTACGAAGACTTTACGAAGACTTTGAAAGTGAAGAAATTGGTGTGACCTTGAAGACTTGATATTCATTGAGGAATATGAGCGTGAAGACTTTTGTTTTCGTAGTTTCATTTTCTCTTTCTTGAGTCATAGGAAACATCGTCTTTGTTAAAGGGGTCGAGAAATACTAAGGAAAAATTTCCATGTGATGCTCAACTCAAAATTCTACACCTACCAATCCCTTGAGTGAAGCCATTGGAAATCTCATACTGATTCGATCAAATTAAATCGATGTGAGCGCTTGATTCTTACATTCACTTGAGGACTTTACTCTGTTGAGAGTTAAAATTCGCTTGATCTGAATTGCCTACGATGAGAACATGATATACGAGGAATTTGAAAGTCAAATTTCCGACCGTTCTTGTCTTCTTGGTGGCTGTCCCAAAATATCTTATCCACCTAACGGTCATATCATTGAAGGGCATTTATGTCTTATGGTGTCGAGGTGCTCCCTAGGCTATAAATAGCCGCCCCCTACAACCACTAGCTGGTTGGTTGCTCGAAGAACTTGACACTTGTCATTTGAGAGCAACCCATCCTCAGGGACTTTGGCGAAAATCATCAAGTGAGAAATTCCCAAAACCAAACCCCCACAAACCGAAGTGATTGAGCATCGAAGAAATTGATCTGCGTGGATCCGGCGCTTATTACCTTTGAAGACTATGCTTCTTCAGACGGTTAGGCGTCAAGGTCTAGAACATCAAGAGGAATTGTGGATCGCCCGGTGACCAAGTCTGTGAAGGTTTGGAAGTCACTGAAGACTTACCACAGTGATTGGGCCGAGGCCTGCGTGGTCTTAGTTCAAGGAGAATCTGGTGAGGGCTGGGTGTCTGAGTTGCGGCTCGAGAGGCTGGGTGTCTTGGGGCTGTGTGTCCTCGAGTTTAAATACTCGGCCGCTCCAACCGGACATACAAGCTGAGACAGCAGTTGGAACTGGTTTACCAAATCATTGTCTTCACTGGCTGGTGGTTCTATTTCCTCAACTCTTTCATTTCCTCATTCTTGTGTTGAATGTTGTTCATATCGTGTTTGAAGACTTTTCTTGAAGACTTTCACAAATTCCTCAGTTCAATTTCTTGATCTGTTTGTCTTCATCTTGTTATCTGTGTTTACGCTTCACTGTACTCTGTGTTAGTCTTCATTTCATCATGATGACTATGTTTGTATCGGTTATGTTTACTTACGAGTACTTATTCCGCTGCAAATAGTTCTTAGCTAAGGAATTTCCTCACCGACAAATTCCTCGGTGAAGAATTCTTAAAATCGCCTATTCACCCCCCTCTAGTTGATATACGCACTTTCAATTGGTATCGGGCGAGGTACTCCTTGTTACGTGTGATTTTAGTTTAACGCTTTGGAGTTTTAGTTATGTCGAGCCGCGGTATGATCAAGGTCTCGGCTGGGTGTCCTACCTTTGATGGAGCGGACTACCCCTCTTTGGAAGAACAAGATCGAATGCATCTTGAGGCAATTGACAATGATCTACGGTATGTTGTGGAAAATGGTGTCCCCTCATCCTTTGAAATCTGAGCATACCGATGTGAAGAGATTCAAACAACTTCGATTCTCAAGCGAAGAATATCATATGTGGTCATCGAGCAAAGGATAGTATGGAAGAGTGAGTGCTTTGGAAGCTGCTAAGCTTATACGGGATAGGCTGTCCAAAGTAAATGAAGGAGTTTCAACTCAGCGTGACTCTCGAGTCGATGTTCTTGGAATCTCTTCAACGCTTCAAAAGACTCGACAATGAGAATGTCCAACAAACCTTTGATCGCCTCCTTGACATCTCAAATGAGCTTCAAGCCCTCGGTGCCATGACATCTTGATCATGAAGTTGTGAAGAAAGCTGCTGAGATCGCTTGATTCCTCATTTGGTACTCTGGGGTGATGATACAAAGCGTCTTGACTACAAATCGCTTGATCCTGCTGATATCCTCGAAGGCTAAACACTCGTGAGTTCGACTTCTTTGAAAAGAGATCTCTATGGCTCAAACTATGGCAAACCACGTGCCACGAAGGCTAAGGTTGTGTCGACTCGAATGTGAGGATTACGGTAGTAGCCTTGGTGATCTGAAGAAGCTGAGCAGGATCTAGCTTGCTTGTGAAGAAATTCAGAAATTCATAAGACGTGGTCGCTTTGGAAAATCCTCAAGAGGAAGTGACTCCTCATCCAGTGACTATAAGAGAAGACTTTGCCACAAATGCAAGAAACCTGGTCACAATATTCAAGATTGTCCTCGGTGGAAAAAGGAAATGAAGAAGAAGAAATACAAGGATTATAGTTCTGATGATGCAAAGAAGAAGAAGAAATCGTCAAAATCTTCATCATCAAAATCCTCGAAGTCCTCATCTCACAAGAAGGGCAGCTCCAAGAAGGCTCGGGCATTCATTGGCAAGGAAATGGACTCTGAAGCTGAATTTGAGGAAAATGATGAAGAGGAGGAGTCTGAAGAATCTGAGTGCAGTGTGGCGAGTCGGCGTTACTCTTGCCTTCGTCGACAAGTCCATCTTCAACTTGAAGAAAGCGACTCCACAGACAAGCTGATGAAGATAATGATGGCTACGCTCCCACCTATTGCTTCATGGCAAAAGGAGCTAAGGTACTCAAATACAACTCTCTCGATTCTAGTGAAAATGAATCGATGAGGATCTCAAGCCCAGCTACTCTAAACTTGCTAAAATTGCTGTGAAACAACAACGGTCTCTTGAAAAGGTTCAAAACATGCTAGATAAAAGTGATGATATGTTGGGTGAAGAAATGGATCGCACTAAAGCCTTGGTGAAAATCTTGAGACTTGGTCTAGGTATGATAACCTTCAAGGTCATCATAACTCTCTCTTGTCGATCATAAGAAACTTTCTTATGAATTTCTTCAAGAAAAGCAAGATCATGAGAAGCTTTCTCTTGAAGCTATTCAAAAAAGGAAGATCTTGAAAAGCTAAGAGTGTGTTATGAAGATCTTGAAGGGCGTGATTCATTACTAGCTCAACAAATTAAGCGCTTCTCGGGAAGAATTTGTTCCTCCATGCTTAAAGTGCATTGAGCGTGAATCGCTAATTCTTCACTGAATGTTCAAATGCTTCAAATGTTACAAATTCTTCATCGCCCTTTGCTATCGCTAATTCCTCATCGAGGACATTGCTAGTATCCTTGAGAATCTGAGGGCTGAAGGAATTGTACATGACACGCATGTACAAAAGCCTCAAAGGGCATCGAGACACTTTGTGATGTGCTCAAAAGAGATCCTCAACAGAAACCCTAGGAAAGAGGGTATTGCCTTTGAGAGGAAACTCAATGCCGATGGAACATATTGGAAGCTTTGGCGGTATCCCAAAACCTCATGGGTTCTGCAAAGGGACCTCGATTGATCCATCTAACTTATCTGACTTTACGTGTGAATCTTCTCATTCCTCACGATGAGTCATTTGACTCAACTATAAACTGTTCAAAAATCAGAATGGTGAAGTATTTGCTACAAATGTTGGCACTAAGCTGAGAGCGGTTCCCCATGAAGAAAATCTGGGTTCCCAAAAGATGTGTTGAAAGTCTTGGTGAATGTCCTCATGACACCACCTATGAAGAACAGGAACCCCAGATCAAATTCTTCACATGGATCAAATTCCTCAACGGATCAAAGTCCTCATATGATTATCATCGTGCTAACAACTCTGTCTCATGAGGTAGAGCTAAGGGCTATGAATATGTGCATTATTCTTCAAACCATTATGTTCATAAGTCCTCGAAGAATTACTCGCTTATTCATCGCATACCCTAACCCCTCCTATGCTAAGCGAAATGGTTTGGCATCTTTGCCACCTTTCTCACATGGTGCTTTCGGGATGATGAACTCTTTGCCACCCCTCGGATGTGGGTGGTGAAGAAAAAGAACTAATCTCTTCTGGGGTCGAGGTCTCGGGCGTGCTCTAACGTCTGAAGATTTTCTTGGGGACGACAAAAGCACGAAAGGGCCTTGGCGAATAATGATGAAATGAACTTTCATTTCACCGTCCTCTTCTTGCTATATCTTTCTTTGCTTGATGAAATTCATCGATGAACTTCATATCATATTCTTCACTTATGAAGCATATGAGATTGTAAGCTACACTAATTCATCTGCGGGATGATCAACCCAAAACCACTTAATGGGTCCTCGATAGTGGATGTACAAATCACATATTGGTGACAAGAATCTATTGATGGATGCTCCCTTATCACCGTCACCTCTGAAGCATATCATTTTTGCTAACAAAGGCAAAAGTCAGGTATTGGGTCTTGGTAAGGTTGCTATCCCTAAGGATAAGCACATGGACAAAGTCATGCTTGTTGAGTCCTTGGGATACAATCTTATGTCAGTCTCAATGCTTTGTGATCTTGATATGGTTGTTGTCTTGGCAAATATCATTGTGTTGTGATTATGGAAGTGACAATTCCAAAGTCTTCGAAGGATTTAGGAGAGGAGATCTGTATATTGTTGATTTCTCTACAGGACCACAACCAGCCGTGTGTTTACTTGCAAAAGCTTCAGAAGGCTGGCTATGGCATCGATGACTTGGTCATGCAGGCATGAGGAATCTGAACACGCTTGCGAAGAAGAAGCATGTCATTGGCATTGAAAATGTCAAATTCTTCAAGGATCACTTATGCGGAGCATGTGAAGCCGGAAAAATGACCAAGGCCAAGCATCCAGCGAAGACTATCATGACCACTACACGTCCATTCGAATTGCTTCACATGGACCTCTTCGGACCTAATCATTATTCAGCAGTCACTAATGATGCATTTTTATATGGTTTTGTCATTGTTGATGATTATTCTCGATATACATGGGTACATATTGTTACTTACAAACATGAAGTGCAGAAAGTCTTCAAACGATTTTCCTCAAGGGCTTCAACCAACTTTGGTGTGAAGATCAAGCACATGAGAAGTGACAATGGAGCTGAGTTCAAAATTCTGGTCTTGATGCCTATCTTAATGAACTTGGTATTACTCATGAATTATCTGCTCCCTATACTCCTCGGTGAGAATGGTGTCGTGGGGCGCAAAACAGAACTCTTGTTGAGATGGCTCGCACTATGCTTGATGAATACAAAACACCTCGGCGTTTTTGGATTGATGCAATTGATCTTGCTGCCACATCATCAGCAGTATATCTTCACAAATTCTTCAAGAAGGCGCCTATGAACTCCTCACGACAAGAAACCCAATGTGAGTTATTTCAAAGTCTTGATTGCTAAATATTGGATTAGAGATCCTCACCACAACTCTAAATTTGCAGAAAGCACATGAAGGTTTTATGCTTGGTTACGGAAAGGACTACGCACACCTCTGAGTCTTCAACATTGTTCTTCACAAGATTGTTGACCTTTGTAGATGTGCGGTTCGATGAAACTAATGGCTGCAAAGAGCACCTACATACATGTTAGATGAACCAGCTTTTGAGGATGCTATCAAGCTCAAAACAGCGAGGATGTCATTCCCTCTTGAAGAATCTTGTAACGACCAAATCTCGAAGGATTTGAGTCTCTGTGCTTACCGTGCTAGTCCTGGATCGAACTTCGCTAGCACACACGGTATAGATGAATACCGAATAGCAAGTGCATCATTTATTACATCGTATGATCCGAATATATAAAATAAAACAATCGCATAGCACTTGGCTAGCTTTATTCAATCAAACAGCGGAAAGTAGCAGAAAATAAAGATGAGTCCCATCATAGCCCTTTGGCGATCTTTGAGTCTGAACTTCGCGACCCTAACGGTACCTTACTCGTAAATGCGAATATCCTGCAACATGAGGCGTTGCAGCCATATAGGTCGATACTTTGAATGTATTGGCAAGTTACTGAGGAGAATAATATAGCAGACCTACATGTATATGCATAGTACAACAAAGAAAGGCTTGAGGGTTTATTTTTTGCATAAAGCTGATTTTATCCGATAACTACATAATAGTCAAATTTTTATTTAGTTCTTTTATTACTACAATTAAATACACAAGGTTGAGTTGGCAAAATCAACTCCAACCTACCCTTTATTAAGTTGCCCACAAATATTATTAAGTGTCACATCTGTCAAGATCATCCAACAAGCTGTAATGGCATAGTGGCTCAAATTTACCCATAACAAGAGCACGGCTAATCATGATTAGTTTTAATACTCTGCGAGTTTAGTCGCTTTACCCTTTGGACCCAATCCGAAGATTGAGACAAAGTCTTTGAAGAGGTTCCCTTAACCACTGGCGGCCACATCCCACCTACATATGCTACATCATCGACCTTTATGCAGGCGGGGTTCCAACAAGCGATCAACTAAGCGAGCCCATATAGCGGTGGCCGCACATGGAAGCTACTAGTCACTAAGTGCATGCGATCTTTTTGAACACAGGCGACATTCCACTTAGGGTGCACTCTCATGGCGCATGGCCTTAGATAAGGTGCAAGACCCCATGATGCCTTCCCTCGACACCAAGCAATACCACTTCCGCCCGGAGGTGAGTTAAGTCTGAGTTACTACTCAATTTGTTAAAATATATATAATCCTCACATAAACTCAATGAATACACGAACCACCCCCGTCTACAAAGCATAGCAACCTACAACTACCACGATTTGCAAAGACGTGAAGATAGCTCAACAGCATATAGCAAAATAATATAATAATCATATACATGCATATATTCATAGTGTGATATAACTACATGCATAGAAAACAATAGGTAAGGATGATCAACATGTAACTTGCCTTGGTTACGGTTGAAAGTCACCTCGACAATAGTTTGCCTCGCACTCGGACAATCTACGTTTCACACAATTCAACAAATCAATCACCGGAACACGAATCAAACCAAAATAAAACCAACAGCAAGAAAATTATTTCAAAAACATAACAACAGAAGCTTAACAGCACCTAAATTGCACTACGGTCATAATGCAAAAAGAATCACTCGAATCCGATAAACGGTTTGAGAGTTATGGCCTCCGGAAGGTTTAATTCAAATTCAAACGAATTCAAATTTAAACAGTGCAAACATGAGAAATTTTTGGTACTGTGATAATGTGCTGAATTTTGTGAGTGCATAGGAAAAAGAATTACCTAATTTGGGTATATAGAATAAAAGATATAGCTAGTTGAATTTAGAGTTGAAATCTGGAAAAAAAAACAAAAACAACAGAAAACTCCTGCACTGTAGCGAACTCCTGTGCGCGTCCTGTAGCTAACTGCCACGTGGCGCTTGGCGATTGGCGGCGGCTGTTGTCTTGCGTGTGCTCACCAAAGCGAAGGGCGGCGGCGGTCTCGGGCGTTAGCGGCGGCGCTGCTCGGTGGGTCTCCGCGAGATTGAGGTGGGCAGGTGCGGCGTGGAGTGGCGGAGGTGGTGGTGGTGTTCAGCGGCGGCGAGGCGTCTCTGCGGCTGTGATGGCAGCGTGAAGCTGGCGTGCTCGGCGGTGGCGGGCGTCGGTGGCGGCGGCGTTGGCTGCGTCTTAAGCGGCAAAAGCGATGTCGAGCGCGGCGGCGTCGAGAATCGAGTGGAAGCGGGAAGTGAGGCTCGGCGCGTTCTTCTGGTGGCGCAATCGTCCGTGAGCGGCGGCAGCGGAGCTCAGCGGCGAGATCAAGCAGCGCGTAGCGTGCGTGCGGCCTGATGAGAGGAAGAAGCGTGGGGTAGGGCTTCCGGGGTCTTGGGCTCGCCTACGGCGGTCGCGTGCCAGAGGTGGACCGAGGCCTTGGGGCGATCCGGCTCGGCCTCGGCGTCTTGCTTGGTGTCCGGCTTCGGTGGAGAGGGACGGCGAGGCGGGGCCCATTGTCGTGGTGAAAGCGATCTGGTCGAACGCAGGCGTCGATCTGGGTCATGTGCGTCGTGCGTGCGCCGCTAGCTTTAGCGAGCTGCGGGAGGTGGGGTTTGGTGGGCGCGGCGGTGGGGTCTTGGCGCTCTTTGGGCGGTGGCTGGCTGGGCAGCTAGGCTGGCTGGTTGGCAGCCTTGATCGCTGCATTTTTTATTTTTTTTAAACACAACTACAGAAACAAAAATAAATAAAATAAAAACAACATAATAAAAACTAAACAAAAATACGTATACCCACAGTAAAATATATACTACCAATATAAACTACAGGAACACTAGTTCCTCACCTAATACAATTTTGGAAAATCATTTTGATGCAATAGGACACTCAAACAGCAATAAAACAAACAAATAAAATATTTTGAAGATCACAAAAATTACCAGAACATAACATATGAACTGGAAATAGTATTCTGCACATTATGAACATTTTCAAAATAGGGGAGAAGTCATGTTATCTCCACTCCAAATAAATTGCCTTTTTGTTGCATAATGATTTGAATATTCTGAAAAAAGCAAATAATGCATGGAAAATATGATATGCATATGTATGATCTATTAACATCCTAATTTAGGAAAAATTGGGATGTTACAAACCTACCCCCCTTAAGATGAATCTCGCCCTCGAGATTCGGGCTGGCTATCGAATAGGTGTGGGTGATCCTGCTTGAGATCTTCCTCTCGTTCCCAGGTAGCTTCCTCCTCTGTATGATGATCCCACTGAACCTTACATAACTTGATTGTTTTGGTGCGAGTAACTCTCTCTGCTGTCTCCAGAATCTTAACAGGTTTCTCCTCATATGTCAAATCACTCTCCAACTGAATTGCCTCAAGTGGCCTTTGTGTCCCATAATGGAACATCCATCATCTCTGCATGACACTTCTTCAAGCTGGGATACATGAAACACATCGTGAACTCGACAAGGATTACAGCAACTCGGTGATAAGCTACCTCTCCTCTATGCTCCAAGATCGTGTAAGGCCCCACAAAGCGTGGTGCTAACACCCTTGATTCCAAACCTCTTAATTCCACGAAGTGGTGAAACTCTAAGATATGCACGGTCTCCTACCTCATATGTCACCTCCTTCGTTTAGCATCTGCATAACTCTTACATGCAGACTGTGCTATCTTCAATCTATCACGAATCAACTTGACCTTCTCCTCGGCATCTCGATCAAGTCGGCCCAAAGGCGGCGCTCACCAACCTCATCCCACATTAGCGGTGTCACTGCACTTTACGCCATACAATACCTCAAGCGGTGCCATCTTGAGACTAGCACGATAAGCTGTTATTATATGAGAACTCTGCATAAGGTAAATTATCATCCCAAGCTGGACCCATAGTCCAAAGCACAAGCCCTCAACATATCCTCCAAAATCTGATTTACCCTCTGTGTGCCCATCATGCGTGGATGGAAAGCTGTCTTGAACTCGACACTGGTGCCCAAGGATTCATGCAAGCGGCGCCAAAATTTGGATGTGGTGAGTACCTCTATCGAGACACTACCTTCCTTGGAACTCCATGCGAGACAAACAATTTTGACATATAAATCTTTGCTAGTGAGCCTTTGGTATAAGTAGTCTTTTTAGGGATGAAGTGAGCAACTTTAGTCAAGCGATCAACAACTACCCAAATAGAATCATAACTTTGATCGAGTCACAGGCGGACACTGTAATAAAATCCATACCAATCTCATCCCACTTCCAATCAGGTATAGGCAATGGCTGTAACAAACCCTGCTGGTCTCGATGTTACCTTTAACTCTCGGCACACATCACATGTTGCAATATATCCGACAATTTCCCTCTTGAGGCTAGGCCACCAAAACCTTTCCCTCAAATCCAAATACATCTTAGTATTACGGGTGAATAGAATAAGGTGAATCATGGGCCTCTGAAGAATCAACTTCGATGTCCGCATCTGAGGTACACAAATCGCTTCTCAAACCATATGGCCCCATGTTCATCCTCATGAAACCTTACGCCTTACCTTTAACCATGTTCTCTTTTATCTCAGCAATCTCCTTATCACCCTTTTGAGCTTCTCTAATCCTGTCAAGCAAAGTAGGCTTTACCTCAAGTGTTGCCAAATATCCCTTAGGAACCATCTCAACTTTGAGATTCTGAATTGTTCACATAACTCGGGTGGCATATTATCAATATTAATTGCATTAGCATGGCTCCTCGACTCAATGCATCGGCAACAACATTAGCCTTACCGGGATGATCTGCACATTCAAATCATAATCCTTAATAAGCTCCAACCATCTCCTCTTTGAGGTTCAAATCATACGAGTAAAGATATACTTCAAGCTCTTATGATCGGTAAATATATCACAATGATTACCAATAAGGTATGGCCTCCAAGTTTTCAATGCATGCACTGGCTGAGGCTAACTCCAAATCATGTGTGGGATAATTATGCTCATGATTCTTAAGCTGGCGTGAAGCATATGAAACAACTTTACCTTCTGCATCAAAACACTCCCAAGTCCTTGACGAGAAGCATCACAATATACAGAAGTCCTTATGTATATCCGGCGTGTTAAGGCTGGTCTTTGTAACCAAGCATTGCTTCAATTCGAAAGCTGGCTTCACATTCATCAGTCCAAACAAACTTCTTCTCCTTCTTCAACAATTCAGTCATAGGCTTTGCAATCTTGGAAAAGTTTTCAATAAACCTCCTGTAATAACCTGCAAGGCCCAAAAAGCTGCGAATCTCCCCAACTGTCGTGGGTGTCTCCCAATCGGTAACTGCAGCAACCTTAGATGGATCAACTGCAACTCCATTACCTGACACGACATGTCCAAGGAAAGCTACCTCATCCAGCCAAAACTCACATTTGCTGAACTTGGCATACAACTGATGTTCCCTCAATTTCTCCAATACCAAACGCAGATGTACCTCATGCTCTTGCTTATTCTTGGAGAACACCAATATATCATCAATGAAAACAACCACAAATTTATCCAAGAACTCCATAAACACCTTGTTCATCATATTCATGAAGTATGCACGGGGCGTTAGTCAATCAAATGACATAACGGTATATTCATACAACCCATACCTCGTCGTAAAAGCAGTCTTTGGAATATCTTGCTCACGAATCTTCAATTGATGATAACGAGCGAAGATCAATCTTAGAAAACAGTAGCTCCTCCAACTGGTCAAACAGATCATTTATCATAGGCAAAGGATACTTATTCTTAATGGTTACCTCATTCAAAAGCGATAATCAACACACATTCTCAAGGTCCCATCCTTCTTCTCCACAAACAAAGCTGGAGCTCCCCAAGGTGATGAACTTGGCGAATAAATCCACATGCTGCAATTCTCTTATCTGCTTCTTCAATTCCTCCAACTCTTGAGGAGGCATTCTATATGGTCTCTTTGCAATAGGTCCGATGCACAGTATTAAATCAATAAAAACTCAATATCTCTATCGGTGGTATACACAGCAACTCCTCTGGAAACACATCTGGATAATCCCTCTGGCTGGCACCTCTTCAGGCTACCCCCTTAAGAGTTCACTGCACCTCATTACGCTTATACTTACACATATTTGATCCTCTTCCCTCCTGGTGCATTGAGAGTAATAGATCGACTGGCACAATCAATACGACATTTATATAACTGCAACCAATCCATACCCAAAATAATATCCAGACCTTGTGACTTCAATATAATCAAATCTGTAGGAAACTCATGCTTCCCAATCGACAAAGTCAACTGATGACAACCAACACCTGCTATCATCTCAGCTCCTGGGGAACTCACTCTAATAGGCATGCTAAGTGTTTTGGTTGGCAACCCATGTTTATCAACAAATACCCTCGAAATAAATGAATGTGATGCACCAGTATCAAAAAGAACAAGCGCAGGTACTGAATTAATCAAGAACTTACCAATCACTGCATCAGGTTCATTATAGACCTCCTCAACATTAACATGGTTGACATGACCCTTTTGGAAGGGTTTGGCTTCTTTGGATCTGAGTTCTTCGCTTTGGGCAATCTGTAGCATAGTGCCCCATAGCCTTACACAAAGCCTTTTTGACTCAAATCCTTGGCGCGCGTGTAACTTTGGTGGTTACGGTTATTGTTCCCTCCATTGCCATTACCATTACCATTACCATTACCATTACCTCTGCCATTGCCATTGTTACTCTTGTGCCCATTATGATGATGGTGGCCATTATGGTTGTGGCCATTCCCTCCATGATGATTATGATCATTTCCTCCATGATGATTATGATGCCCATTACCTCCATGATGATTATGTCCATTACCTCCATTACCATTATATGAAGTGCGTGGCCTGCTGTGGTCTGAATTATACTGTTATTATTGTTGTACTTCCTCTTGCGATTCTCTATGGCTGCTTGCTTTCCTCGGCACAATAGCCTTATCAATCAGCTCCTGGCAATTATTAAAAGTGGCCACTGTCAACTGAAGGCTCAACTCATCATTTAGGCCCTCCAAGAATCTCTCCTGTCTAGCTGCATCAGTGTTAACATCATTAGGAGCATAACGTGCAAGATTATGAAATTCATCCACATAAGCATTAACTGTGCGACCACCCTGGCGCAAGCTGCGAAACTCCTTCTTTTGAAACTCATAGCACCAGCGAGACACATGTGCAGCACGGAAAGCTGTGCGAAAGCGCACCCAAGTGGCGGTAGCAATGGGATAAGTGACCAAAAGTTGTCCCACCAAGCTGCGGCGGGACCCTCCAACAAATGTGAGGCAAACCTCACCCTCTCTGCATCTGTGCATCCAACCGTATCCGAGGTTCTTATTGGCTGCACGGAGCCAATCATCAGCCACAATAGGTTCGGGAGGCTGGAGAACCTCTGAGATTCAACCTCAAGAACACAGTAAGCATATCCACAAGTGGCGGTGGTGGCGGATTGTTGTTGTTATTGTTGTTGTTTCCCATGTTACGAGCAAGCAAGCTGGATCAATGAGCACTGTCCTGAAGCAAGCTGCTGCATGTATGGCGGTACATCATTGCCATTGTTGTCTCCTCCTGCAGCGGTCGTCTAGTATCACGCCTCGGCTGACATCGGTGAGCAAGCATAGATGAGTTATAGATATAATAGGGCCAAAAGCTATGTATGTATAAATATATTCTACCCATATGCATAATATGATCAAGCCAACAAAACACAACAACGAATAACACCAACACACAAACAACAAGCAACAAACAACAAATAATATGATAATATTATATATATAGTCGAATAATTTCGACAAAATATAATTTAACAAGCAAACTAGCAACCAAGCAAACAATCTAGTATCTTCATACCACGAAAGTGGGCATAATCGAATCGCTAACACGATAACGTTGCAATATAAAACAAGCATGAATGGTGGTCTCAGCACTAGTTCCTACTTAACTGGTCAAGATACTTGAGGGGCAGTAAGAAGTATAACTAGTTGATAGAATAATTTTTACTCCTATGGCTTTTCTAATCCATTTTCTAGGGTCACGTCCTCTGATCGACACCTTTGCTCGATACCATCATAACGACCAAATCTCGAAGGATTTGAGTCTACTGTGCTTACCGTGCTAGTCCTGGATCGAACTTCGCTAGCACACACGGTATAGATGAATACCAGAATAGCAAGTGCATCATTTATTACATCGTATGATCCGAGAATATATAAAATAAAACAATCGCATAGCACTTGGCTAGCTTTATTCAATCAAACAGCGGAAAGTAGCGAGAAAATAAAGATGAGTCCCATCATAGCCCTTGGCGATCTTTGAGTCTGAACTCGCGACCCTAACGGTACCTTACTCGTCGTGCGAATATCCTGCAACATGAGGCGTTGCAGCCATATAGGTCAATACTTTGAATGTATTGGCAAGTTACTGAGAGAATAATATAGCAGACCTACATGTATATGCATAGTACAACAAAGAAAGGCTTGAGGTTTATTTTTTTGCATAAAGCTGATTTTATCTGATAACTACATAATAGTCAAATTTTTATTTAGTTCTTTTATTACTACAATTAAATACACAAGGTTGAGTTGGCAAAATCAACTCCAACCTACCCTTTATTAAGTTGCCCACAAATATTATTAAGTGTCACATCTGTCAAGATCATCCAACAAGCTGTAATGGCATAGTGGCTCAAATTTACCCATAACAGGGGCACGGCTAATCATGATTAGTTTTAATACTCTGCAGAGTTTAATCGCTTTACCCTTGGACCCAATCCGAAGATTGAGACAAAGTCTTTGAAGAGGTTCCCTTAACCACTGGCGGCCACATCCCACCTACATATGCTACATCTGTCGACCTTTATGCAGGCAGGGTTCCAACAAGCGATCAACTAAGCGAGCCCATATAGCGGTGGCGCACATGGAAGCTACTAGTCACTAAGTCATCGATCTTTTTGAACACAGGCGACATTCCACTTAGGGTGCACTCTCATGGCGCATGGCCTTAGATAAGGTGCAAGACCCATGATGCCTTCCCTCGACACCAAGCAATACCACTTCCGCCCGGAGGTGAGTTAAGTCTGAGTTACTACTCAATTTGTTAAAATATATATAATCCTCACATAAACTCAATGAATACACGAACCACCCCGTCTACAAAGCATAGCAACCTACAACTACCACGATTTGCAAAGGCGGAAGATAGCTCAACGACATATAGCAAAATAATATAGTAATCATATACATGCATATATTCATAGTGTGATATAACTACATGCATAGAAAACAATAGGTAAAGGATGATCAACATGTAACTTGCCTTGGTTACGGTTGAGAAAGTCACCTCGACAATAGTTTGCCTCGCACTCAGGACAATCTACGTTTCACACAATTCAACAAATCAATCACCGGAACACGAATCAAACCAAAATAAAACCAACAGCAAGAAAATTATTTCAAAAACATAACAACAGAAGCTTAACAGCACCTAAATTGCACTACGGTCATAATGCAAAAAGAATCACTCGAATCCGATAAACGGTTTGAGAGTTATGGCCTCCGGAAGGTTTAATTCAAATTCAAACGAATTCAAATTTAAACAGTGCAAACATGAGAAATTTTTGGTACTGTGATAATGTGCTGAATTTTGTGAGTGCATAGGAAAAAGAATTACCTAATTTGGGTATATAGAATAAAAGATATAGCTAGTTGAATTTAGAGTTGAAATCTGGAAAAAAAAACAAAAACAACAGAAAACTCCTGCACTGTAGCGAACTCCTGTGCGCGTCCTGTAGCTAAGCGCGCCACGTGGCGCTTGGCGATTGGCGGCGGCTGTTGTGTGCGTGTGCTCACGAAGCGAAGGGGGCGGCGGCGGTCTCGGCGTTAGCGGCGGCGCTGCTCGGTGGGTCTCCGTGAGATTGAGGTGGGCGGAGTGCGGCGTGGAGTGGCGGAGGTGGTGGTGGTGTTCAGCGGCGGCGGGCGTCCTCTGCGGCCTGTGATGGCAACGTGAACGCGGTGTGCTCGGCGGTGGCGGGCGTCGATGTGGCGGCGTTGGCTGCGTCTCGGCGGCAAAATGATGTCGAGCGAGGCGGCGTCGAGAGAATCGAGTGGAAGCGAGGAAGTGAGGCTCGGCGCGTTCTTCTGGTGGCGCAATCGTCCGCGTGAGCGGCGGCGGCGGAGCTCATGGCGAATCAAGCAGCGGCGAGCGCGTCGCGTGCGGCTGATGAGAGGAAGAAGCGTGGGGTAGGGCTTAGGGGTCTTGGGCTCGCACAGCGGCGGTCAGCGTGCTGAGGTGGACCGAGGCCGGGGCGATCCGGCTCGGCCTCGGCGTCTGTGTGCAGTGTCCGGCTTCGGTGGAGGGGCGAGCGGCGCGGGGCCCATTGTCGTGGTGAAAGCGATCTGGGTCGAACGCAGGCGTCGATCTTGGTCAGTCGTCGCGTCTGCAACCGCTAGCTTTAGCGAGCTGCGGGAGGTGGGGTTTGGTGGGCTTGGCGGTGGGGTCTTGGCTATTCTTTGGGCAGTGGCTGGCTGGGCGCTGGCTAGCTGGTTGGCCTTGATGCGCGTTTTTTTTTTTTTTTTTAAACACAACTACAGAAACAAAAATAAATAAAATAAAAACAACATAATAAAAACTAAACAAAAATACGTATACCCACAGTAAAATATATACTACCAATATAAACTACAGGAACACTAGTTCCTCACCTAATACAATTTTGGAAAATCATTTTGATGCAATAGGACACTCAAACAGCAATAAAACAAACAAATAAAATATTTTGAAGATCACAAAATTACGCGAACATAACATATGAGCTGGAAATAGTATTCTGCACATTATGAACATTTTCAAAATAGGGGAGAAGTCATGTTATCTCCACTCCAAATAAATTGCCTTTTTGTTGCATAATGATTTGAATATTCTGAAAAAAGCAAATAATGCATGGAAAATATGATATGCATATGTATGATCTATTAACATCCTAATTTAGGAAAAATTGGGATGTTACAAATCTGCTGAAGAATTCATTCCTGTTCATGATGAACGTCGAGCTGATGCACCTGAAGAACATGATGAGGAAAATGGTCTTTGAAGAAAATGCTGGTCAAAATCCTCGTGACGATAACACATCCACAGCGTTGCAAAAGAAGTGCAAGTGGAGAAGATCATCGATGACATTAGCGCACGGGTCCTCTCACGCTCAAAAGCCTCACACTTATCTAACTTTTGTGGGCACTATGCTTTTGTCTCTATCTGAGCCCACTAAGGTAGATGAAGCATTTACGGGCGGAATGGATTAGGGCTATGCAAGAAAAATTACATCGATTCGAAAGTGAACAATGTGCAGGAATTGGTAAATCGCCCGGATCCTCATAAGCATAATATCATTGGCACAAAGTGGATCTACGCAACAAGCAAGATGAAAATGGCCTTGTGGTGAGGAATAAGGCACGACTAGTAGCTCAAGGCTACACAGAGTTGAAGGAATTGATTTGATGAAACTTTTGCACTGTTGCTAGACTTGAGGCTATTACATTTTACTTGCCTCGCTAACCATCATGATATCATCTTATATCAAATGGATGTGAAAAGTGCATTCCTCAATGGTAAGCTTGAGGAAGAAGTATATGTTGCTCAACCCCTAGGTTTTGAAGATCCAAAGAATCGACAAAGTCTTGAGACTCAATAAGGCCCTCTATGGCCTCAAGCAAGCCCCTCGGGCGTGGTATGATACATTGAAGGAATTCTTCGTGAAGAATGGCTTCACACCAGTTCACTCGACCCTACTCTTTTTACTAAATTATATGATGGTGAACTGTTTGTGTGCCAAATATATGTTGATGATATTATCTTTGGCTGTACTAACCAACGATATAGTGATGAATTTGCCTATATGATGAGTGAAGAATATCAAATGTCTATGATGGGAGAATTGAAATTCTTTTAGGTCTTCAAATTAAATCGTGACACAATGGCATATTCATATCTCGGAGAAATACCTCAAAGATGTCTTGAGGAAATTCGGCATGCAAGATTGCAAAGCGTCAAAATTCCTATGCCCACAAATGGCCATCTATGCCTTGATGAAAATGGTATTGACTTGATCACAAGGTATACCGCTCCATGATTGGTTCTTTATTGTACTTATGTGCATCTAGGCGGATATAATGCTTAGTGTTTGCATGTGTGCCCGATTTCAAGCTGCCTTTGAAGGAATCACACCATAAGGCTGTGAAGCATATTCTTGATATCTAGCTCACACACCAACACTAGGATTATGGTACCCCAAGGGCTCTGCTTTTGATCTCATTGGATATTACGACTCGACTATCTTTGGTGATCGTGTGGACCATAAGTCAACATCGGCACTTGTCATTTCCTCGGACGATCTTTGATGCATTGGTCCTCGAAGAAAGCAAGTGCGTATCCTTGTCTCTGCTGAAGCTGAATACATTGCTCTTTGGCTCATCTTGTGCTCAAGCTGCTTTGGATGAAGCAAACACTCAAGGACTATGGCGTCATCGTGAAGAATGTGCCTCTCCTCTGCGACAATGAGAGTGCCATCAAGATTGCTCACAACCAGTTCAGCACTTTCGAAGACTAAGCACATCAGATTCGTCATCATTTTCTTCGTGATCATGTGTTGAAGGCGATATCTCCATCGAGCATGCGAAGAGCGGAAGAACAGCTAGCTGATATCTTCACTAAGCCCTTGGATGAGAAGAGATTTAGCAAGTTGCGGTGTGAGCTAAATATCTTAGAATCTTGAATGTTCTTTGAAAAGGACACACATCCTAACACTTATGCAAAATTGATGACTTAGATGTGCAACACATGAAGAAAGCGTTTTCTTCAATCAATGAAGAATAACACTCTAAGTGTGAAGAAATTAATGAAGAATTTGATTCTTAGAACCCTCGACAATTATGCAGCGATTGTGCGAAATCATCATTCTTATACGGTGGGCTACGCCACCACAAAAGTTGAAAATCTTCAATTTGAGTTTTTTTTCCTCATTTTTGAAATTCCTCAGGTTTTCAAATTCTTCAACTTTGCAAAATCTTCAATATTTCCGTCATTTTCTTCATTGGCTATATATATATATATATGAGTTTATGTCCTCTACAACATTCACTTATTGCTATTTCTTCAAGTTGCGATTTCTGCTAAGTGAATGTGATCGGACCCTTCCCCCTCTATGCTATACTCAACCCAATCTATTCACAAATTCTTCATATGCGTTTCGATTGAAACTTCGTTCAAAGTCTTCTTTGTGTCCTTGACAGTGAAGAAATTGCGACGAAATTTTTACACAAATCTTATCCACAATTTGGTTTTGCCGCTCAAACCGTTCGCTTCCCACGATACATTAGTTTATTCACCCACGATCTTACATGATCTCATCTGCACGATCGTGGGTGACACATGTCGTGTGAAGGAGAAAGAGGCGAGGCATGTTAGTCCCAAAATCTTGGTGAACAGTTTTTACCGTGGCTATCATCGCCTCTCCTTCCTTACTTCATTTACTCCTTTCGATCGCTGTCTCTCGCCGAGCTCTCCTCAAACCCTAAGCGCCGCCGCTTCTCCATCGCCGTCGGTAAGGAAGAGCTTCTTGCCTCGACCTCGTCGCCCGTCGTACTTTCGCGCCCGGCTCGTAAATCTTTCTCCGCCGCTTGCTGTAGCTGTCTCCCTCTGCCAAGTTAGGGCATGGGAGATCTAACGTGACGAACTTCACCACGGTTCATCTCGGTTAAATCGTGTTCTTGATTCGGGTAATTAAAAGTCACTTTTATTACTCGCTTTGATTCTCAAACATTTACGAAAATCTTCAAAGGTGTTTTGTTCTTCAAATCTTCACATATGAACACCTCACACAATATGCTCTTGATTTATCTCTCTAAGCATTCATTTCTTCAAGATTCCTCAATTGTGCGGATTTTCAATCTGTACAACTCTGGAACCTCTGATTAAAGCGCTTAGTGAAATTCCTCAAGGCTCAACTTGTCAAATTCCTCAAAACTTGTCTTTTTGAAAAATCTTACGAGAAGCATATGACCTCTCCAAATTCCTCGCACCTACACTCTGTTCACGGTACTCATGTCCATTCTTTGAATCACTAGGTTCTCATCAACTTAACTCATTTGTAGCGTTCCTCGAAGAAAAACGCATACTTATTGAGTGTTCTATAGTTCAAATTCCTCATCTGAAGAAAATGGCGAGAAGGCAAGAGACCGCAGAAGGAGGAAAGAAACGGAATTCATGACTGCCTTTGAGATCACGATGAAATTTACAAAGATTCTGCACACTGATGAAGCCAAATTTGGCAAGAGACCAAAAATCAGCGCAAAGTCGCATTGGAGAATAAACGAAGATGGGCACGAGAATGGAGGAATATCGCTATGTTACTCCCAAGTACATGAAGAAATTCACCTTAAACCCTCCATGCCCAAGAGCTCCTTTGGCTTTTGGCCAAGTTGTTGATCCACCAGCATCAAGCATGGTGAAGACTTTCTGAAGAATGGTCCGGCGCCAAGCCAAATTGGCAAGACAGGCCAAGGAGGCGGTGAGGAAATTCAATGAGGATTCTGCTGCTGCTGCTTTGCGCTGAGACCTCGGTCAAGCCGAGAAATCAATGCCGAAGAAGCCTGCTCGCATAAGCCAAGTGCTTCACCATCAGCACCCTCACGGCCCAGTTCCTCAGCCGCGCCCTCACGGCAAATTCCTCAGACTGCTGCTGCTCCCTCAAAATCCTCAGCAGCTCCTTCCAAGTCCTCAACTCCTGTGCATCTTGCTACATGTCAAAGGACTCAGGGTTTCTCGATTGCTTCTGGTGTCTCAGCAAGTTCCTCAGCTGCACCGATGTCATCATCAGGCCCCACTCTGCTGAAGACAAAAGCAATTGCTAGACGCAGTCCTCGGCCAAGTGTAAGTGCATCTAGTGCCCCTTAGTCATTTTGGTGTATTGAAGACTTATAGGTTAAGTAACTGATGCATTTGTGAGTGTACACAGGTCTATAAGTCTATGAGGAGTTTGATATTTATAGAGAAAGTCGACCCCTAAAAATGAAGTTCTTCAATGAAGACTTTGATATTACGAAGACTTTACGAAGACTTTGAAAGTGAAGAAATTGGTGTGACCACGAAGACTTGATATTCATTGAAGAATATGAGCGTGAAGACTTTTGTTTTCGTAGTTTCATTTTCTCCTTCTTGAGTCATAAAACACCGTCTTTATTACGAAGTCGACGAAATACTAAGGAAAAATTTCCATGTGATGCTCAACTCAAAATCCTACACCTACCAATCCCTTGAGTGAAGCCATTGGAAATCTCATACAGATTCGGTCAAATTCTTGATGTGAGAGCGCAGTTCTTACAGTCATGATGACTTCTTTCTGGCGAGAGTTAGGAATTCGCCGGTCTGAATTACCTACGATGAGAACATAATAGCCACGAGGACTTTGAAAGTCAAATTTCCGACCGTTCTTTGTCTTCTTGGCGCGGACCAAAATATCTTATCCACCTAACGGTCATATCATTGAAGGGCATTTATGTCTTATCATGTCGGGCTGCTCCCTAGGCTATAAATAGCCGCCCCCTACAACCACTAGTTGGTTGGCTGCTCTGAGAGAACTTGACACTTGTCATTTGAGAGCAACCCATCCTCTGAGGACTTTGAGTGAAAAATCATCAAGTGAGGAAAATCCCAAAACCAAACCCACAAAACCCCAAGTGATTGAGCATCTTGAAGAAATTGATCTGCGTGGATCCGGCGCTTATTACCTTTGAAGGCTGTGCTTCTTCAGACGGTTAGGCGTCAAGGTCTAGAACATCAAGAGGAATTGTGGATCGCCGAGTGACCAAGTCTGTGAAGGTTTGGAAGTCACTGAAGACTTACCATGAGTGATTGGGCGAGGCTGCTTGGTCTTAGTTCAAGGAGAATCGGTGAGGACTGGGTGTCTGAGTTGCGGCTCGAGGCGGGTGTCGGGACTGTGTGTCCTCGAGTTTAAATACTCGGCCGCTCAACCGGACATACAAGCCGAGGGCAATGATTGGAACTGGTTTACCAAATCATTGTCTTCACCAACTGGTGGTTCTATTTCCTCAACTCATCCATTTCCTCATTACATGTTGCATGTTGTTCATATCGTGCTTGAAGACTTTGGTGAAGACTTTCACAAATTCCTCAGTTCAATTTCTTGATCTGTTTGTCTTCATCTTGCTATCCTGTGTTTCGCTTCTGTACTCTGTTCTAGTCTTCATTTCATCATCTTGACTATGTGTGTAATCTGTTATGTTTACCTCTGAGTACATATTCAGCTGCAAATAGTTCTTAGCTAAGGAATTTCCTCACGGCAAATTCCTCGGTGAAAATTTCATAAAATCGCCTATTCACCCCCTCTAGTCGATATACGCACTTTCAATTGGTATCGAGCAAGGTACTCCCTTGTTACGTGTGATTTTAGTTTAACCACGGAGTTCTAGTTATGTCGACCGAGATATGATCAAGGTCTCGGCTGGGTGTCCCACCTTTGATGGAGCGGACTACCCCTCTTTGGATGAACAAGATGCGAATGCATCTTGAGGCAATTGATAATGATCTCTGGTATGTTGCGGAAAATGGTGTCCCCATCCTTTGAAACTTGACCGCTCTTGATGTGAAGAGATTCAAACAACTCGACTCTCTTGCGAAGAATATCATCTGTGGTCATCGAGCAAAGGACGGTATGGAAGAGTGAGTGCTTTGGAAGCTGCCAAGCTAATGCAGGATAGGCTGTCCAAAGTAAATGAAGGAGTCTCAACTCAGCGTGACTCTCGAGTTGATGTTCTTGAATCTCTTCAACGCTTCAAAAGACTCGACAACGAAAATGTCCAACAAACCTTGATCGCCTCGCGACATTTCAAATGAGCTTCAAGCCCTCGGTGCCATGACATCATCGATCATGAAGTTGTGAAGAAAGCTGCTAAGATCGCTG
Organism: Aegilops speltoides; assembly: GCA_021437245.1. Lineage (NCBI taxonomy): Eukaryota > Viridiplantae > Streptophyta > Magnoliopsida > Poales > Poaceae > Aegilops > Aegilops speltoides. The sequence goes on along the minus strand of CM038146.1, from coordinate 444,503,581 downwards.
ATTCCTCATTTGATACTCTGGGACTGATGATACAAAGCGTCTTGACTACAAGTCACTTGATCCTGCTGATATCCTCGAAGGCTTAACACTCACGAGTTCGACTTTGCTGAAAAGAGATCTCTATGGCTCAAACTATGGCAAACCACGTGCCACGAAGGCTAAGGTTGTGTCGACTCTGAATGTGAGGATTACGGTAGTAGCCTTGGTGATCTGAAGAGCTGAGCAGGATCTAGCTCTCCTTGTGAAGAAATTCGAGAAATTCACAAGGCGTGGTTGCTTTGGAAAACCCTCAAGGGAAGTGATTCTTCATCCGGTGACTACAAGAGAAGACTTTGCCACAAATGCAAGAAGCCTGGTCACTATATTCAAGATTGTCCTCAGTGGGAAAAGGAAATGAAGAAGAAGAAATACAAGGACTACAGTTCTGATGAAATGAAGAAGAAGAAGAAATCATCAAAATCCTCGTCTTCAAAACCATCAAAGTCTTCATCTCACAAGAAGGGCAGCTCCAAGAAAGCTCGGGCATTCATTGGCAAGGAAATGGACTCTGAAGCTGAATCTGAGGAAAATGATGAAGAGGAGGAGTCGAAGAATCTGAGTGCAGTGTGGCGAGTCGGCGTTGCTACTGACTTTCGTCGACAAGTCCATCTTCAACTTGAAGAAGCTGATTCCACCAACAAGCTGATGAAGATAATGATGGCTACGCTCCACCTATTGCTTCATGGCAAAAGCAGCTAAGGTACTCAAATACAACTCCTCGATTCTAGTGAAAATGAATCGATGAGGATCTTAAGCCTAGCTACTCTAAACTTGCTAAAATTGCTGTGAAACAACAACGGGCTCTTGAAAAGGTTCAAAACATGCTAGATAAAAGTGATGATATGTTGGGTGAAGAAATGGATCGCACTAAAGCCACGATTGAAAATCTTGAGACTTGGTCTAAGTATGATAACCTTCAAGGTCATCATAACTCCCTCTTATCGATCATGAGAAACTTTCTTATGAATTTCTTCAAGAAAAGCAAGATAATGAGAAGCTTTCTCTTGAAGCTATTCAAAGAAAGGCAGATCTTGAAAAGCTAAGAGTATGTTATGAAGATCTTTAGAAGGAGCGCGATTAATTACTAGCTCAACAAATCAGCGCTTCTCAGGAAGAATTTGTTCCTCCATGTTTAAAGTGCATTGAACGTGAATCTGCTAATTCTTCACCTGAATGTTCAAATGCTTCAAATGTTACAAATTCTTCATCGCCTCTGCTATCACTAATTCCTCATTTGAGGATTTTGCTAGTATCCTTGACAATGCGAAATTTGAAGGAATTGTACATGATGAGCATGTACAAAAGCCTCAAAGGGCATCAGACACTTTGTCTTTGTGCTCAAAAGCAGATCCTCAACGAAACCCTAGGAAAGAGGGTATTGCCTTTGAGAGAAGCTGAATGCCGATGGAACATATTGGAAACACGGCGGTATCCCAAAACCTCATGGGTTCTTTGCAAAGGACCTCGATTGATCCATCTAACTTATCGGCTTTACATGTGAATCTCCTCATTCTTCTGATGAGTCATTTGACTCCAACTATAAACTGTTCAAAAATCAGAATGGTGAAGTGTTTGCTAGATTGTTGGCACTAACTGCAGGAACGGTTTCCCTATGAAGAAAATCTGGGTTCCCAAAAGCTGTGTTGAAAGTCTTCAGGTGAATGTCCTCATGACACCACCAGGGAAGAACAGGAACCCCAGATCAAACTCTTCATATGGATCCAAATCCTCATATGGACCAAATTCTTCACGAGGATCAAATTCCTCAACTGGATCAAAGTCCTCATATGATTATCATCGTGCTAACAAATCTGTCTCGCAGGGTAAAGCTAAGGGCTATGAATATTTGCATTATTCTTCAAACCACTATGTTCATAAGTCCTCGAAGAATTACTCGCTTATTCATATGCTTACCCTAACCCCTCCTATGCTAAGCGAAATGGTTTGGCATCTTTGCCACCTTTCTCACATGGTGCTCGCAGGATGATGAACTCTTTGGCACCCCTCCGATGTGGGTGGTGAAGAAAAGAACTAATCTCTTCTGCGAGGTCAGGTCTCGGGCGTGCTCGAGCGTCTGAAGAATTTCTTTGAGGACGACAAAAATGCTGAAAGGGCCTTGAGCGAATCATGATGAAATGAACCTTCATTTCACACGTCCTCATCTTGCTATATCATTTCTTTGCTTGATGAAATTCATCGATGAACTTGATATCATATTCTTCACCAATGAAGCATATGAGATTGTAAGTTACACTAATTCATCTGCGGGATGACCAACCCAAAACTCTTGAATGGGTCCTTGATAGTGGATGTACAAATCACATGACTGGTGACAAGAATCTATTGATGGATGCTCCTTTATCACCGTCACCTCTGAAGCATATCATATTTGCCGACAAAGGCAATAGTCAGGTATTGGGTCTTGGTAAGGTTGCTATCTCTAAGGATAAGCACATGGACAAAGGCATGCTTGTTGAATCCTTAGGATACAATCTCATGTCAGTCTCAATGCTTTGTGATCTTGATATGGTTGTTGTCTTTGGCAAATATCGATGTGTTGTGATTATGGAAGCTGACAATTCCAAAGTCTTCGAAGGCTTTAGGAGAGGAGATCTGTATATTGTTGATTTCTCTGGGACCACAACCAGCCATGTGTCTACTTGCAAAAGCTTGAAGGCTGGCTATGGCATCGGCGACTTGGTCATGCAGGCATGAGTAATTTGAACACGCTGCGAATAAGAAGCATGTCATTGGCATTGAGAATGTCAAATTCCTCAAGGATCCTTATGCGGAGCATGTGAAGCGGAAAAATGACCAAGGCCAAGCATCCAGCGAAGACTATCATGACCACTACCCGTCCATTCGAATTGCTTCACATGGACCTCTTCGGACCTAATCATTATTCAGCAGTCACTAATGATGCATCTCTATATGGTTTTGTCATTGTTCATGATTACTCTCGATATACATGGGTACACATTGTTACTTACAAACATGAAGTGCAGGAAGTCTTCAAACGATTTTCCTCGAGGGCTTCAACCAACTTTGGTGTGAAGATCAAGCATATCAGAAGTGACAATGGAATTGAGTTCAAGAATTCTGGTCCTGATACCTATCTTGATGAACTTGGTATTACTCATGAATTATCTGCTCCCTATACTCCTCAGCAAAATGGCGTCGTGGAGCGCAAGAACAGAACTCTTGTTGAGATGGCTCGCACTATGCTTGATGAATACAAAAGCGCCTCGGCGTTTTTGGATTGATACAATTGATCTTTTGCCACATCATCAGCAGTATATCTTCACAAATTCTTCAAGAAGGCGCATATGAACTCCTCAACGACAAGAAACCCAATGTGAGTTATTTCAAAGCCTTGATTGCTAAATGTTGGATTAGAGATCCTCACCACAACTCTAAATTTGCACCAAAAGCACATGAAGGTTTCATGCTTGGTTCGGAAAGGACTACTTACACTCTGAGTCTTCAACATTGTGCTTCACAAGATTGTTGACCTTGTAGATGTCTTGATTCGATGAAACTAATGGCTGCAAAAGAGCACCTACCTACATGTTAGATGAACCAGCTTTGAAGATGCTATCAAGCTCAAGGCAAGCGAGGATGTCATTCCTACTAAAGAATCTGCTGAAGAATTCATTCTGTTAAGTGAAGAACGTCGGTGATGCACTGAAGAACATGATGAGGAAATTGGTCTTTGAAGAAAATGTTGATCAAAATCCTCGGCGACAACCAACTCATCCACGCGTAGCAAAAGAAGTGCAAGTGGAGAAGATCATCGATGACATCAGCAGCACAGGTCCTCTCACCGCTCAAAAGCCTCACACTTATCTAACTTTTGTGGGCACTATGCTTTTGTCTCTATCTCGAGCCCACCAAGGTAGATGAAGCATTTACGGGCGGAGTGGATTCAGGCTATGCAAGAAGAATTACATCGATTCGAGCTGAACAATGTCAGGAATTGGTCGACCGCCCAGATCCTCATAAGCATAATATCATTGGCACAAAGTGGATCTACCGCAACAAGCAAGATGAAAATGGCCTTGTGGTGAGGAATAAGGCACGACTAGTAGCTCAAGGCTACACACGAGGTTGAAGGAATTGATTTCGATGAAACTTTTGCACTGTTGCTAGACTTGAGGCTATTCGCATTTTACTTGCCTATGCTAACCATCATGATATCATCTTATATCAAATGGATGTGAAAAGTGCATTCCTCAATGGTAAGCTTGAGGAAGAAGTATATGTTGCTCAACCCCGGGTTTTGAAGATCCCAAGAATCGACAAAGTCTTGAGACTAAATAAGGCTCTCTATGGCCTCAAGCAAGCCCCTCGGGCGTGGTATGACCTGCTTGAAGGAATTCTTCGTGAAGAATGGCTTCACACCAGTTCACTTGACCCTACCTTATTTACTAAATCATATGATGGTGAACTGTTTGTGTGCCAAATATATGTTGATGATACTATCTTTGGCTATACTAACCAACGATATAGTGATGAATTTGCCTATATGATGAGTGAAGAATATCAAATGTCTATGATGGGAGAGTTGAAATTCTTCTTAGGTCTTCAAATTTGTCGGCGTGAATGGCATATTCATATCTCGGAGAAATACCTCAAAGATGTCTTGAGGAAATTCGGCATGCAAGATTGCAAAAGCGTCAAAATTCCTATGCCCACAAATGGTCATCTATGCCTTGATGAAAATGGTATTGACTTGATCACAAGGTATACCGCTCCATGATTGGTTCTTTATTGTACTTATGTGCATCTAGGCGGATATAATGCTTAGTGTTTGCATGTGTGCCCGATTTCAAGCTGCTTGAAGGAATCACACCATAAGGCTGTGAAGAATATTCTTGATATCTAGCTCACACACCAACACTAGGATTATGGTACCCCAAGGGCTCTGCTTTTGATATCATTGGATATTCGACTCGACTATCTTTGGTGATCGTGTGGATCGCAAGTCAACATCTGGCACTTGTCATTTCCTCGGACGATCTTTGGTGCATTGGTCCTCGAAGAAAGCAGAAGCTGCGTATTCATCTCTTCTTGAAGCTGAATACATTGCTGCTGGCTCATGTTGTGCTCAAGCTGCTTTGGATGAAGCAAACCCTCAAGGACTATGGCGTCAGCGTGAAGAATGTGCCTCTCCTCTGCGACAATCGAGTGCCATCAAGATTGCTCACAACCAGTTAAGCACTCGAAGACTAAGCACATCCAGTTCGTCATCATTTTCTTCGTGATCATGTGTTGAAGGTGACATCTCCATCGAGCATGTGAAGGCTGAAGAACAGATGGCTGATATCTTCACCAAGCCCTTGGATGAGAAGATATTTAGCAAGTTGCGGTGTGAGCTAAATATCTTAGAATCTTGAATGTTCTTTGAAAAGGACACACATCCTAACCCTTATGCATAATTGATGACTTAGATGTGCAACACATGAAGAAAGCGTTGTTCCTCAATCAATGAAGAATAACACTCTAAGTGTGAAGAAATCAATGAAGAATTTGATTCTCGAGAACCCTCGACAATTGTGCTGCGGTGTATGAAATTATCATTCTTATCACGATGAGCTACGCCCCACAAAAGTTGAAAATCTTCAATTTGAGTTTTTCTCATTTTTGAAATTCCTCAGTTTTTTCAAATTCTTCAACTTTGCAAAATCTTCAGCATTTCCGTCGTATTTCTTCATTGGCTATATATATATATATGAGTTTATGTCCTCTACATCATTCACTTATTGCTAATTCTTCAAATTGCGATTTTTGCTAAGTGAATGTGATCGGACCCTTCCCCTCTATGCTATACTCAGTCCAATCTATTCACAAATTCTTCATGTGCATTCGATTGAAACTTCGTTCAAAGTCTTCTTTGGTCCTTGACGGTGAAGAAATTGCGAAACGACACTTTTAAACAAATCCTATCCAAATTTTGGTTTTACCGCTCAAACCGTTCCGCATCACACGATGTATTAGTTTAATCACCCACGATCTTACGATCTCATACGCACGATGCGTGGGTGACACACGTCAGCGTGAAGGAGAAGGGCAGGGCATTGAGGAGTCTGGACTAGGGGTGTCCGGACAGCGGACTATCAATATCCGCGGACTCCCAGATTACGAAGATAGAAGATTGAAGACTCGGCTCGTGTCCAGGAAGGTACTTTCCTTGGCGTGGAAGGCAAGCTTGGCGTCTGGATATGTAGATCTCCTACCATTGTAACCGACTACTGTGTAACCCTAGCCTCTCCGGTGTCTATATAAACCGGAGGGCTTTAGTCCGTGAGGACACAACATTACATCTCAACAATCATACCATAGGCTAGCTTCTAGGGTTTAGCCTCCTTGATCTCGTGGTAGATCTACTCTTGTACTACCCATATCATCAATATTAATCAAGCGGGGCGTAGGGTATTACCTCCATCGAGAGGGCTGAACACAGGTAAAAACATTGTGTCCCTCGTCTCTGTTACCATCCGCCTAGCGCCGCAGATTCGGGACCCCCTACCGAGATCCGCGGTTTGACACCGACATTGGTGCTTTCATTGAGAGTTCCTCGTATGCGTCACCGATAGGCTCGATGGCATCTTCAACCATCAACGCTGTCGGTGAGACTTTTCTCCCGGACAGATCTTCGTATCGGCAGCTTTGCACTCGGGCCAATTCTCTTGGCCATCTGGAAGCGATCGAAAGCTTCGCCCTGGCGTCGAGTCAGATTTGGAAAGCTTAAACTTCACGGCCAGCGACCGCGGAGATTTGATCTTGACGGACTCGAGCCACAGCCAAACACGCCCGCCTTTGTGGCGATGGGCATGATCTAGCTCTGCGCGGGACGGTGCTTTGGAGGCGCTTTTCGAATCCGCTCGGCTATTGCGGAGCCGATTATATGGCGAGGCGGTGGATGAAGCGCGCCACAGGGGCTTCAACATCTGGCGATGGGCGAATACCAATCTTGTCCCTGCGCGGCTTCGTGATCCCGGCGCGGACTCCTCGCCGAACTCCGAGCCTCCGCGCCCCGCCAATCAAGCAGTTAGGCGCGGTTATGGAATTCACCGCTGCGGACATCTTTCAACACTTCGCCATTTGGCGATATCCTCAATTCTATGAAGCATCTCTCGCTATCGGAGAATCTGGCGGACTATGGCGGGGCGGTTGGAGATCGGACGATGAAGAAAATGGAGCCCACCCACCACCCACTTTATAGCCAGCATCGAGGATCTAACCGACATGCTAGACTACGACTCCGAGGACATCGGCGCTATGGATGATGATGCGGAGGCGATCAAGACCCAGCGCCCACGGGACCTTTGGAAGGCCACCTCGTCATCTGAGCGTCTACATGGTGGATACCCCAAAAGAAGGGATGGCGAAAAAGCAGCGAGAGGAAGATTCTTTGAAGAAGCAGCCTAAGCGCGGCGTCGTGGCGCCGCTCTAAATCCTGCCACAACAAGAATGGAGAATCCGGCACGGAGACAATAACACTCCGGAGAGTGCGAAGGCGATCCCCTCTGCAAGACTCAGCGCGAGGAGGGCCTTGAAGCAAGCCCTCACGGCAGGCGGCGGGCGAAGGGTTGAGGATGATAACTATATGCCTCCCTCCGAAGGCGAGCGAGACTCAGCGATGATGAATTCGTCATACCGAGGATCCCGTCGAACAAGAGCGCTTCAGCGCGGGCTCATAACCACGGCAAATAGCCTAAAGAAAAAAGCAACAACTTGGCTGATCAAGATCGCTAGCCGATCGATGGACCGAGGTCCTCGCGGCGAAGAGTATAAACTCGAACTCCTTCAAAAGTTACCCAAGGCGCAAGTTGCTCCCCGATTAGAGGAGGAAGCATACATACCTTTATCACCGGCGCCGCGATATGGTGACCGACCACCCGTGGTCGTGGCGAAGATGCATTCAGAGCTTCAGCCAAGACCGTACACGGCATCGATCCAAAATCTGAAGCCAAAAGAAGCGCGCGGACTTGCGAGACATCTTGGAGGACAAAGCAAGGCAATCAGATCCATCTATGGATCACGTGGGCGCCCTCGACCCACGACGAATACCGTCGCGCCCGGACATAACGCCCGGCGGGCGAACACACGACAGCGCTCCCTCGAGCTGCGTCGCGATATTGCTCAATCTGGCGGCGCACACCCGTTATGCTTCGCGATGAAGTAATGGATCATCGGATCCCGAAGGGTTCAAACCCGTGAACATCGAATCTTACGATGGTACAAGCAGACCCAGCGGTGTGGATGAAGATTATCTTCTCCACATCCATATGGCCCTTGGCGGCGACGATCTGCACGCCATCAAATATCTCCCCTCAAGCAAGGATCAGCTCGGCATTGGCTTAACAGCCTGCCCGCAGAGTCGATTGGGTGTTGGGAAGACACGGAGGCGCGTTCCTTGATAACTTCCAAGGTACATACGATGCGACCACGAGCGCCGATGACCTAAGCCACATTATTCAGCAGCGAGCGAATCCGCGGACAGTTACGGACATGGTTCTTGGCGAAGAAAAATCAAATCATCGATTGTCCGGATCGCGGAGGCCCTTGCAGCCTTCAAACACAACATCCGGGACGAATGGCTAGCCCGGCACACAGGGCGGAGAAGCGAAATCCATGGCAGCCCTCACGCCGTTAATGACCCGCTTTTGCGTGGGAGAGGATAGCTGGCTAGCCTGCAGCAATAATCTCATAAAAATTCTGGCAGTCCGGACACCAAGGACAATCACGGCAGTCACGTCGAATCAAAAACAAGCGCCGATTACGGCGAGGACAAAGGATCAGCAGTCAATGCGGATTCGAGGCTCAAACCCGGTCAGCGGAAGAAGCCATTTAAAGAACAACTCGGGCCCGTCAATGCTGGACAGAATACTCGACCGCTCATGCGGATACATGGCACCCCGAAAAGCCAGCTAATCACACCAATAGAGATTGTTGGGTGTTGAGGCGGTGGCAAGCTAATTGCGAACACAATGACAAGGGGCTACATAAGCGGCGACGAGGAAGAGACCCGCCGCCGAACAACGAGAGGACGGAAGAGTTTCCCCCATAAGTGCGGACGGTGAATATGATTCTGCGACCCATATACCCAAGAGGAGAGGAAGCGCGCACTCTGGGGCGTCTATGCGATGGAGCGATCGCCCGAAGTTCAATCCATGGTCCTCTGTCCGATCACTTTTGATCGGCGAGACCATCCGACTAGCATACGCCATGGCGGATTCGCCACATTGGTCCTAGACCCAATCGTCGATGGATTTCACCTCACAAGAGTCTGATGGGCGGCGGCGGCAACTTTGAACCTGCTTTATCGGGACACGGTCATAAAATGGGCATAGACCCATCGAGATCAAGCCTACTAAGACAACCTTTAAAGGTGTCATCCGGGAGTGGAAGCCAAGCTGTACAAGCTCCGTCACTGCTGGAAGTGGTCTTGGATCCCGGATAATTTCGAAGCGAAGAGTTAATCTTGATATAGTCCCGTTCGTGGCGGCTATCATGCCTGCTCGGACGAACGCGTTACAAAGTTCACGCGATGCCGCATTATGCATACCTAAAGCTCAAGATGCGGGCCCTCGCGGAGTTATCATGGTCAATGGGAATCTGGGCGCTCCTCCGAGCGGAGGAACATCTGGCGGCTCTCATGGCGAAATCTGAGCAGCCTTCTCGGCAATTCTCTAGTCCGGCAATTAAAAGCGGATGCATCAAAGCGCCCGGAGCAACACTAACCAAGACCACTGGCGCGATCGGGCACGCAGCGTAGCAATCGGCCCCCACCCTCGTCGCGCATGATCACAAGAATAACACTCGCGTACATCATTACGCTTTGGAGATACCATGGGCACAGGGAGGGCTTAACCTCAAGGATTAAAAAGTGCGGCTCGACCACACCGGGGCTCGTGCTAAGCGCCCCCTTAGTTTTATTTTTATCTTTTCTTTTTATATATCTGAGGACTCTACCAAGCGAAGCCTGTCCGGACGGCGAACTTGCGAACTCACGATACAACGATCAGGGATTAGAGAAGGCTGCGACGAACATTCAGGTGGTCTCCGTTACGAGCATTAAATTCAATTACATACACCAAGTCCGTAGCTTATCCCTGGAGGGGGACATGTTAAATTAGTCCAAACACCTTGCTTACCGCACTATTTGTATCAGTCCGCTTTATTAGCAGGCCTTCTTTCATAAAATAACGCAGCATTTCCTTTTTGCAATTTCATTATCTTTTCATTGCAATTGCGTTATTTCTTACATATGTTGATTATATGACATATTGCACCCGTATACTTTGGTACGGCCGAATACACCAGGGGCTTCTGTTTCCCATATTATGGTGTGATTAAGGCGAACACTTTCTAAGTCTGGCACCCGAACTTATAGCATTATATGAATCAGCTCGAATCATGTCTTGGGTCAATAGTTGGGTTTGCGGCTCCTATGTTTTGGTACCTTACGTTCCGTTCCGTCGGCTAAGGTAGCTTTGGGAGAACCTTCTGCGATTGCGCCCGGTTGAGCCAGGTTAACGCCTCGATGGAAAGCTAAACCGGCGGCATGATAAGGCGGCGGTCATTGTTGAGAGGTCTTTCGGGTCCCTAAAGGCTCATGCCGCCGGCGAGTTAGGATGATGTCCGATGAAGGCATGGATAGCGCCCGGATTCGGTCTTCGAATACCGGGGGCTTCACGAAATTAAAATTATAGAATTCTATGGCTAAGTGAGAGTGTTCAAGCATTATAAGTCCGGCCGCCTTGTTCGTCGTGTTGGCGCCTCCTAGATGGACCCAAAGATGGGAACAAGAGTGCTCAAGTTTATCACCGAACACCCGGCACTTTCGTGGCTTGGGGAAATTTGAAGCCAACGACTTGCCATCTCTCGGATTTAACAAACGGCCGCACAGAAGGTAATATTTTAAATTCAACAAAGCGTTGCTCATGGCGCATATAAACAAAGTTTTCAGCGCACAGGATAAAAACACAGCGAGTTCACTCAAGGATTACATTAAGGGACACTCATCCGCAATATCGCGCCCTTTAGGACAACTTTATAATATCGCTCCGGCATACGGTGCTCCTTGCCCGGCGGCGGTGGATCCGTGAGAAGCTTCTCCGCATCCAGCTTGCCCCATTGCACCTTTATGCGGGCAAGGGCTCGACGAGCGCCCTCAATGCAGGCGGAGCGCTTGATCACATCCAGCCTGGGGCATGCATCCACCAGCCGCCGCACTAGGCCAAAGTAGCTGCCAGGCATGGCCTGCCCGACCCCTGGCCGGATTGTGAGGCCCTTCATGGCCTCCTCGGCTACCTTGTGGAGTTCGACCAGCTGCCCATTTGTCGCTTAGGGGCACCGGATGGCGGCCTCGGCGTCTTGAGACTAGCAGACCTTCTCCGTTGAGCTCCCTCCTCGCCACGACGATAAGCGGCGGCATCGGGCGCACTCTGGCGGCAGATCTGCAAATGCCACGAGAGCTGAAATCGGGTAAGTATCCGGTAATTTACATTAACATGCTTGCTCTGCATGAAAAACGCCTTACCGCCGCTATCTTCTTCATGTCCTCTACTTCCATATGGGCCTTCTTGGCCTCGGCCTTGGCGGACTCGGCCCTATCGAGGCGAGGCAAGCTCGGACTCTCGAGTCTTGAGTCACGCTCCAAACTCTCATGTTTTTCATGAGAGCACGGAGCTCTTGCCGAACTTCCGCCACCGGCGCCGCTTGCTTTTCTCGCTCAGTCCGTTCGTGGCGGTGCGTTCGGCCCGCGGACACGGCCTCCTTGAGGCTGCCACCTCATTAGTGGCCCTGCATTACATATATTATCTGGTTAATCTTGTTTGCAGCAAAACCCTTTTACGTAAGGTACCTATTTAAAGGGTGTTATTCACCTTCTTTTTCCTTGAGCTGCCTCTTGGCATGGCGAGCTCTTGCTCCGACCGCTCAAGATCTTTCTTCAGCGCCTCGACCTCCGCCGTTAATGCGGCGAGAGGTCAATAGCGCAACACTGCAAACCCATATCGACATATTTTTAACAACCTGCGTATATCTTGTTAGATCCTCGGTCGGCTTTTCCTTCGAACACGGACTAAGCATCGAGGGCTCTTGTCTATGCGGTATTATATTACTTAATTTTAACCTTCTTACCTCAAAGCTTTGTTAGAAGGCTGTTGCGAGCTTCTGTCAGCCCGCCCTTGAGCTGGACCTTCTCAATCACCGCACTCATGAGAGTGCGGTGTTCTTCCTCGATGGGCGCCTTTGGCGCCTCCGGCAGAGTTATCCGCGCCTCCGGTTGGGCGGGGGCCCGGCGCCACCTGATCTGCCCTTCTTTGAAGGGCCGCTTGCGGACTCGGAACCGTTGCGGGTTCGAGGTGGAGTCCGGCACAAAGTCGAGGGCTGCTGGCGGCGCCTCCGGAGCCTCCTCTGGCGCGTTCCCAGTGGGATTCCGCCTCGTCGTCTTCGGCGTGGGGTAGAAAGCGGTCGGGATGGAATTCACATCCGGCGGCGCCAACGACCCGCTCATCGAGTCGGGAAAGTCGTCACCGGCCGGACTAAAGGAACAATGCGGCATTAGAAGGACATTACGTGACACACAATATATGGCATATGAATGAACCGGATACTTACGATCCTGCCGGACGCCGGGCCCTTGGAGGCCACTCTTCCTCACCAACATTGATGTTGGCAAAACTGTCCGGGGGGATAGTTCTCCCCCTCTTGGACCCTTCGGCCGCCCCGATTGGGGAGGCCTTCCTCTTCTTCTCTCCCTCCTCGGAGAGAGTACTCCTCCTCCTCCTCGTCGTCTTGGGGAGGAGTCCTCGTCGTCATCATCGGGCTTTGATTGGGAACTCTTCGAGTCCCCGCGGCCACCTTCTTGGCCTTCTTCTCGGCACCACGTATGGTGCGGAACCAGCAACCTTGCTAAATGGGCATTCACTTGGTTCTTCGGCATGGGAGCCGGGCTGATGAGCAGCTCGGCCTTCTCCATCCATTCTGTCAAAGGAAGAGGCAGATTAAAAACCTCGCTAGAGTCAATCTAATTACTACAAGTGTCCCGTAATGGGGTGAATCACTTACCCCGTCGGGCCGGAGGCGCAAGCTGAATCGCGGTCTTGATGGCGGATCTGGCGCATGGCGCTCTTGAACAGCACCCTCCGGGCACCTTCGTATGTTGTATCGAAGAGCCGCTCAGCGTCTGGTGCTGTTCGGATTAAACTCCACAGATTAAATGCCCTTTCTTGGCATGGGAGAATCCGCCGGAGGAGCATGACTGGACCACGTCGACGAGCCGGAGCCCATTGCTCACTAGCTTCCTGATGCAGGCTCGAAGTCCCGTCACCTCCACCGGATCACCCCACTGCAAGCCCTTCTCTTTCAGGTGAGCTGCGTGGGGATTCCAGATCTAAATTGGGGTCGCCGCCCATGCGGCTTTGGCGGCTCGGTGATATAGAACCACCCGATTGCCACCTTGGCGGAGTCCACGAAGGTCCCTTCTAGCCAAGGGGCGTTGGGCGGCTGCCCAACATAGCGCCTCCGCATTCCGCTTGCGTCCCTTCACAATCTTGACAGCGTTGAAGGTCTTGAGCCACAAGCGAAGTGGGGCGGATGCAGAGAAAGGCCTCGCACACGATGATAAATGCCGAGATGTTGAGGGCGAAGTTGGCGCCGGATCGTGGAAATCCAGGCCGTAGTAAAACATGAGCCCCGGACGAATGGATGGGCGGAAAGCCCGTCCAGCGGAGGAAGTGGGGAAGGAAGGCGACCCTCTCATGAGGCCACAGGGGTGGGGATGAGCTGCCAGCGTCGGGCGGCCGATGCTGTGATGTCGCTGGAAAGGTATCCGCGTCGCGCAGCTTGGTGATGTCCTCCTCCTTCGCGGTGGAGGCCATCCATTGCCTCCCCTCCGGACATATTCGGAGAAAGGTTGAGGTGAGATCTTGCGAGCTTAGGCGTTGGAGCTTGAGTTCGCGAGGATGGATAAGCAAAGGAGGAAGAAGGCGTAGGTGAGAAGGTAAATCCTTATCTCTTATATATAGGCGGACAAAGCTATGCGTCCCTCACCGGCCTGGTAAAACTCGCTTATCTCCCAAGCGCCACCATCAATGGCGCGGTTGGGTTACCCACGCGTATTGATGAGAATCACGGAATAAGGGGAACACGATCTACGCTTGGCGGGGCGTGCCAAGAAACCGCTTAGCTAAGCGTCTTTGAGGTGGTACGATAATTCAAACAAGGGCTTGGTGCGGTGTGATGTCACGCGCCGCATAAATACGTCAGCAGATTGGATCGGTATACGTGTTTTATTCTCTCTATGTTTGGAATGTGGAAATTATTTTGCAGAGCCGGACACTATCCTGGTGTTCATTATCTTCTCCGGATTATTCAAGGGAGGAACCCGCCTTGCAATGCCGAACATTATGCACGCCGGACTTATCGTCATTGAAGATTGGTTCAGGGGCTACTGAGGGAGTCCTGGACTAGGGGGTGTCCGGACAGCCGGACTATCAATATACGTCGGACTCCCAGATTACGAAGATAGAAGATTGAAGACTCCGGCTCGTGTCCGGAAGGTACTTTCCTTGGCATGGAAGGCAAGCTTGGCGATACGGATATGTAGATCTCCTACCATTGTAACCGGCTTTAGTCCGTAGGACACAACATTACATCTCAACAATCATACCATAGGCTAGCTTCTAGGGTTTAGCCTCCTTGATCTCGTGGTAGATCTACTCTTGTACTACCCATATCATCAATATTAATCAAGCAGGACATAGGGTATTACCTCCATCCACAGGGCCTGAACCTGGGTAAAACATTGTGTCCCTCGTCTCCTGTTACCATCCGTCTAGACGCACAGTTCGGGACCCCCTACCCGAGATCCGCCGGTTTTGACACCGACAGGCATGTTCGTCCAAAATCTTCGGGCGAACAGTTTTTCACCGTGGCTATAAATACCCCTTTACCCTCCTCACTTCATTTACTCCGCTCGATCGCTGTCTCTCGCTTGAGCTCTGTAGGATCGGAAGTATGTCTAGAGGGGGGGTGATTAGACTACTTGACAACTTAAAAGTTTAGCCTTTTGATTAGGGCAAGTTTTTAGCAAGTTCACAATGATGACCAAGTCAAATATCACCCTACACATGCAATTCTAGAGTTATGGCAGCGGAAAGTAAATTGCACATGTAGTAAATAAGAGGTGGAGAAGAGCAAACGCAATTTGGAGACACGGAGATTTTTCTCGTGGTTCCGATAGGTGGTGCTATCGTCAATCCACGTTGATGGAGACTTCAACCCACGGAGGGTAACGGCCACGAGAGTCCACGGAGGCTCCACCCACGAAGGGTCCACGAAGAAGCAACCTTGTCTATGCCATCATGGCCTACGTCCACGGAGGACTAGCCTTACTCGGGTAGATCTTCACGAAGTAGGCGATCTCCTTGCCCTTACAAACTTCTTGGTTCAACTCCACATCTTGACGGAGGCTCCCAAGCGACACCTAACCAATCTAGGAGGCACCACCCTCCAAAAGGTAATAGATGGTGTTGGTGATGATGAACTCCTTGCTCTTGTGCTTCAAATGATAATCTCCCCAACACTCAACTCTCCTCACCGATTTGGCTGTGGTGGAAGAAAGGATTGAGTGGAAAGCAACTTGGGAAGGCTAGAAATCAAGTTTCATATGGTGGGAGTGGAGCAACTTGATCTCAACACAAGGGTAGGTAGTTTTCTTCTCGAAATGTAAGGTAGGAGTGGTAGTTCTTTCGATGGCTCTCTCCACGAATGAAGAGGAGGTGGAGGGTATTTATAGCCTCCACACAAAATCCAACCGTTACACATTTGACCAATCTCGGTCGGACCGAAGTTGACAACTCGGTGAGACCGAAAGTTCAAATCTTGTGAGCGTTGGGATTTTCGTGGGACCGAAAATACAATCTCGGTTAGTCCGATTCTTCCAAAGTCTAGGGTTTGCCAATCTCGGTGGGACCGACTTTCTCATCTCGGTGACACCGATTTGAGTCTGAATGATTCTGAAGCTTGGCAACACCAATTTCGTATGACCGAGTTTGGAATCGGAAAATCCGAAATTCTTAGGGTTTGGGTATATGGTGAGGTGGTTCATCTCGGTGTGGTGAGTTTATGGAATCGGTGGGACCGAGATTACTTATGGGTTTATGTTGGAATGAAAGATTGCGATAGTTTGAGAGATAAATCACTAAGCACTTTGAGCAACCAGATCATCATCATAACCTCATCCCTTTTAATAGTATTGGCTTTCCTATGGACTCAATGTGATCTTGGATCACTAAACCAAAAATAGAGTCTTGAGCTTTTGCCAATGTTTTCCTTAGCATTTTGAGGGTCCACATCATCGGTCATTGCCATACCCATATCCTTGAACTTTCGAAATATTCTCAAGAAATGATTAGTTCAATGATATATATGTTGTTATTAATTACCAAAACCACCCGGGATTAGTTGCACTTTCAATCTCCCCTTTTGGTAATTGATGACAACATATAGATCAAAACTTCGACAAATGATATAATCAATGAATAACATAAATCGCTTTGAGAAGTATGTGATAAGCAAGAGCTCCCCTAAATTTGTGCATTATTTAAGATTTGCGTTTGAATGCAAATGCACAATCGATTAGGATCATGGGTCACTCTTCCATGTCACATACATCTTGGTGGGCGCACAAAATGATAAGAATGAATAGCATGCACCCAATCACCAAGACATGAGTAAGTGATCATACAAGATATGAATAGAATATGATAAGCATTAAGCACACATTAAGCATAGTATGATCAAGCACTCATCAAGATAGAACAAACGTAGTATCAAACACACGAAATGTCTCAAAGAACTCAAAAGTATCTCAAGGAAAACCGCAAGCGAAAGAGCAAAAACGAGCACTCTCTCTCGAAGTCCTATGATCTATACAATTTCTCCCCTTTGGCAACAAGTTACCAAAAGTTCGAAAGGTATAGAGCTAATCGTCACTAGGGACTCTGTTGGCGGCTCTGTCTGCGTCGATGGAGTGGAGATAGCTGCATCTGCAAAGCTTCTGCTGAAGTCTGTGGAGCTGGAGGAGTGGATCTTGGAGCTGGTCTTGAACCGATGGAGCTGTGGGAGGTCTTGATGTAGTAGCCACAGGGTGCATCCTTTGGAATAGCAGGTGATCTGGGCTTTGTGGGCACTCTGACAGCTGCTCATAGTCATCTGGACTAGATCACCTTCCATCTCCTTCATGAGCTCTGCCTTCTCCTCTTCGCTTCCTCAATGTCGCCTCAAGCTTGTTGACGGTGACTGCACTTGATCGACTTGACATCGAGCATGGAACTTATCTTCAACTATCCTCTCAAGACTCTCCCGAGGCGCACTATCTTTGGCAAAGCGTAGTTCAATTCTCTGAGTGGCTTCAAGAAGTTGTTCTCCAACGCTCTTGGGCTTTTTCTTTGCTTCCTTCTCAGCTTTAGCTTGTTTGGCAACCGGACTTAGCGTGTCCTTCAACAGATGTGGGAGCATCCTCGGTCATCACAACTTCATTATCTTCATGTTCAGGGCTGCGGTGGCAAGTGGGGTCTATCCAACGGTAGGTGTCCGTGCCAAACTTGGCATTAATGAGCATCTGAATATGCGGAGCAAACCCACACGACCTCTTACAGTCTGCTGCTTTGTCCTCTTGATAGTCTCTACTATCGGGTCCATCACCTTAAAAGGTGTCTTCGATCTAGAATGTGCAGCATGTTGATAGAATAGCCTCTTATCATGCGGTGGTCTCGACTTGGGCATCAAAGTATGCCTCGAGAATGGTGTTAGTGGTTGGGAGACCTGCTCAAGATGATAAACTGATCCAAGCTTCCATATCTCAACATCCTTGTCGGGTACCTCATTGTACATGTTCTTCATAGACTCGTGATTCTTCTTTGGAATGCCATAGACATCAACATCATCGTCCCTTGATCTTTGGTGCATTCAGAACGCTCTCCATTCCTCAACAGTTGAGGAGAATCTACGTCATACATCATCCATACAATTCGCCATCTGGATAGAAGTGTGCGGTGGCATAGAAGCGCATGATCATCTCATCATTCCAAGCGATCGACTTCGACCAACAAACTCAGCAACTCCACATGCGGTGAAGCTCTCATGCACATGTGGGAAATAGTCTCTGTGCTCTTCACTTTGTCGATGTAATCCCGGTCTACATATCTGGTGTCGCAACAATTGGCTTATTATCCATGAGCACTGTCTCATAAAAATCTTGTTGCTCTCGGTGTGGAACCTAGAGTCAACAGCTGTCCTTCTCTGGTGGCATATGGATCAACTTGCCTCCATAGCCCGAGACCTTTGTCCTTCCTTTCCTTCATATTTTCAGCTCGAGGATGAGCATCATTATGAAGCTGGCAATTTCATGCGAGCTTGACAAAACATGTGCCTCTTCATCGATTCAGTGGTGGCACATTGTCCTTCTTCTTCTCTGAAGCGGTATGTTTCTCACAGTTTTCTTTGGCTTGGCGGCAGGTTTGGCTTGGGCTGCCTTTGCTTTGGAGCTGATGGCTTAGATTTTGTGGGTGCTCCTGCCTCGATGGCATCTCCCATCAACTTTTGCTTCGAGGAGGCTGGGTGCTTCCTCATCGAGTCATCATCATCGCTTCTTCATGAACTAGCCTCTTCCTCTTGGAAGTTTTCTTGATCTTCTTTGGAGGTTTCTTCTTCCATGCTCAGCTTCTTTGCAAGCTGTGGATTTCTTCTCTTTCTTTGGTGCCTTTCTTTGCTTGTTGCCCTTGATAGCCCTTGGCAACCACTTTCCTCTTAGGCTTGGAAGTTATCTCCTCATCGCAACAAAGTCGAGTCTTCCTCATCGAATTCCTCTTCTTCACAGCCTCGTGGCAGTGGAGGCAATCCACTTGGAGTGCTCCTCTCTCCATCATCTGAAAAACTGCTTGCTTGGGACTTGTAGCGCCTCTGGAATCTCAAGCTGGTGATTCAGACCTGTTCGGCTGTCACTTGCATCGAGACATGGTGACAACTGTGAAAAGAATAGGTATAGGCAGAATAGAAGAGTTATCACAAACTGCAGAGGATTTTGCAAAATAAATGAGTTCAAACATTAGTTTTAGGTTTTCACAGAATGCATTTCGGTCTGACCGAGTCTAAAAATTCGGTGAATCCGAAGTGCCTAAACAGACCATACACACCACTTTCGGTTGGACCGAAATGGGTTTCGGTCTAGCCGAGAGCACTAGGGTTTCACTAAATCCTCACTTCGGTCTTACCGATTTGCACAACTCGGTTTAACGAAAAGTGCAAAGTCAATGGCGAAGCCAAATCGGTCAGTCCGAGAATGTAGAATCGGTCACACCGAGATGTGTTCGGCGGAAACCTAACCCTAAAATTTTCACTCGAATTTTGTTCTATGATCTAATCTGCTGGATAGGAAGATTTCAATCTTGGCAAGAAGCTAGGCAAAACCTATCGTGCATAGAATCAGAGGTTGAAGCACGAGAGGGATGAAACTCACCCAATCTGGTGGAGCTTCACTCACGGCGGCAACGGCTGACGAGATTGACCGTTGACGGCGATGGAGACCATGGCGAGGGCGCCTGAGCGACAGCGGAGGCGATCCAAGACCACGGCGACGGCAGCGAAGGGTTTGAGGCGAGGCGTTTGAAGAAGTAATCACGCGCTGTCCTCGGGTATATATACCCTTCGGTTGTCGGTGGGACCGAGTTGGAAAACTTCGGTGGGACCGAGATGGTTAGCTGCGTGCGATTACTCACTTGTCACGCCGAAATTTGTAACTTCGGTTTCACCGAGGTGAAAACCTAGATCAATCCAAGTGATTTGGTCTGTCCGATTTGAGTATATTGGTTTGACCGAAAGTACTTAGAAGGTTTTGGAAGTTAGGCTTTTGACGGATCGGTGGCTCGAGTGCTCCTCACTCGGTGCGTCCAAAAAGTCTTGTTCAAAGTTTGTGATATAAGCATGAATAGAGTTTGAGACAAGAAAGCATAGATAGCTAGGGGAGGAACTTAGGCATTCTTGTCCATCCATTTGGTAAAAAAAATCCAAAAGACCAAAGCAACAAATGGATGTCCTCGAATGGATAAAATCATGCATCCAACATGCTCACACAATAAGATAGCAAATAAAATATGTGTCAAACATGCACAAACAAAACACTAGCTACTAGCACACAATTTGGCGATGACTAGGTCATCTATATATGAGTATATTGACTTAGGAGTCAAATGAGAACATTTGATCATAGGTCATACTCATCGTTTAAGCACAAGTGGGGTTACCACTTTTACATAAAGCATTAATGTGTTCACATCATTTGAAGATGCTTTAGCTCATTTCTTTAGAGCAAAGCTCCCCTTGATGTGAGAACCCTTTTAAAGGGTCAAACTAACCTTGGGTTGTCGTTGAAGACTTCATGTAGATGTTGAAGATGTGGATGCTCAATGTTGATGAAGATCATCAAGAGTTGGGAGCAATCCTTTGGATTGGGCACTTTCAATACCTACATGGGTTAGTCCCACAAGGAACAAACAAGGATATCCATGGACATAGATTGAAGTACACAATAGATGATGTCCATGAAAGCAATGATTACCTTGTCCCTTGACTTACCAACATGAGGGTTTGTGACTCCATGAACTAGTGCAAGATGTGGAAGTTGATTGCACAAGTTCTTTGCCAAAATGAATATGAGTGAAGTATGTTGGCGGAGTCACCCTCAAGAACTCTCTAGTTCTTCTTCTTCGGGATCCACATCATCTTGATGGGAATCCTTGGGGTAGTAGTTGAGCTTGTCAAGTAGAACTTGCGTTGCCTTGGGAACCCACTTGACCATGGCCTTGGGTGCTTCAATGAATGCATCAATCTCCTCTTGAAGCTTGTCCTTGCCTTTTAGCTTGTGGTCTTGTGGTGGAAGGTCATCTTGAGCTTGTTCCTTATTGGAAGAAGTAGGATCATACTTCTCCTCTTGAGAAACAAACTTTGGAGTGGGATATTGACCTTCTTCCCATTCAACACCCTCGGCGTTGAACTTTCGCTCAAAACCAATTCCTTGATTCTTCCGGTGTCTTCCTTGTTTGCGAACAATTTCCTCAAAGCTCTTGCTTAGGCAAGACTCTTGTAGACACCTTTCTCTATAATCCCTTTCAATAGACTATTTTCTTGCTCAAGTGAAACTTGGCTTGAAACATTGTTAGTGGAATCAAGAGAATTACTAGAAGTAACAACATTTGATTTAGCATGATTATTGTTACTACTAGATGAAGAATTTTTCTTATGCTTGTCATGCTTAGTTTTAATAGGTGGCAAGAAATTAGACAAGAGAAGTCGTTTGGCAAGATATGAAGAACTCTTCTTTGAAGATCGTCATTGATAGCTTTTAGAAACTCATGTTCTTGCTCTAGATTGAGCTTCTCGAGCGTAGCTTCTCATGAGATCTTAGGAGCTCTCTATGATCTTCTTGAGTTGTTTCATGAGCTAACTTAAGAGTGTTTAGTTCTTTAGTTAGACGCTCAATCTCCTTCATAGCATTGTCATTCGACTCTTCTCGACTATAAAGACTATTAGCATGTTCATCATTACTAAGCTCACTAGATTTGTCATGTAAAAGCTCATCTTCACCAAGCAAGTCATCCTCATCACTATCAAAGTCAATAAACTCAGGGTGTGATACCTTGGGGCCTTTTGCCATGAAGCATCTTCCAATTCCCTCATTTGGTGAATCAAATATGTCATAGGAGTTGGAGTTGGAGGACACGAGAGCAAGACCGGCAACACCTTCATCTTGACTGTATTCGGAGTTGGAGTGATAGCTTCTTTCGGAGTGATTGTCGGAGTCGGAGCCGGAAACCCATTCACCAACATGAGCTTGATGTTTTCTTCTTGTGTAGCTCCTTGATGACTTGTCTTTCCTTTCAGAATCCTTGCTTCTCCGAGAGGATCTTCGTTCATAACGATCATCTCTACTCCTTCTCTCTTTTCGAGGCGACTCTTCTCTTGAGCTTCTTCTTCTTGGAGATTCTTCTCTTCTCTTGTGGGAGTCGAACACTCATTTGAGTAGTGTCGGGTCTTCCACAATTGTAGCAGTTTCGATCACGACTAGAAGATCTCTTTTCATCATATGATCTAGACTTTGAGCTTCTTTCCTTGCTTCTACTCTTGTAGAATTTGTTGAAGTTCTTCACCATTAGGCTTATCTCTTCATTGGAAACTAGCTTGTCACTTGAGGTTGTGGGAGCTTCAAGCTGCAGCTTTGTAAGCACCACTTGACTTGTTGTGAAGCTCTTCCTTGTCTTTAAGTGTCATCTCATGAGCAACAATCCTTCCAATGACTTGGTAGGCTTGAGATCTTTGTAGTTTGGCATCATTTGGATCAAAGTGCACACGGTGTCATACTTTCCATCCAAAGCTCGAGAATCTTCTTGATGATGAATCGGTCGGTCATTTCTTCGCTTCCTAAGCCTGCCATCTCATTGGTGATGAGAGCAAGCCTAGAGTACATTTCAGCGACTCCTTCACCTTCCTTCATCTTGAACTTGTCAAGTGACCTTGAAGAACATCTAGCTTTGATTCCTTCACGGACTCGGTACCTTCGTGCATTTCGACCAAAGTATCCCAAATCTCTTTTGCATTCTCAAGGCGGCTGATCTTGTTGAACTCCTCGGGACACAAAGCATTGAAGAGAATGTCACAAGCTTGAGCATTGTTACAGAACATCCGCAACTCATCCGCATGATAGCTTCGCGATCCGGAACTTTTCCTTCCTCGAAGAACTCACCTTGCAAGCCAACACAAATAATGCCCCATCGGCGGGGTTATGTCCAAGAATATGCATTTTCATTTTATGCTTCCAACTAGCAAAGTTTGAACCATCAAAGTAAGGACCTCTCGGAAATTACCCTCACTAGGCGCCATACTCTCCTAGGTTGTGAAACCAAGCTTATGGAATCAATGTAATGGAAACCAATCCAATGGAGACCAAAGCTCGATACCACTTGTAGGATCGGAAGTATGTCTAGAGGGGGTGATTAGACTACTTGACAACTTAAAAGTTTAGCCTTTTGATTAGGGCAAGTTTTTAGCAAGTTCACAATGATGACCAAGTCAAGTATCACCCTACACATGCAATTCTAGAGTTATGGCAGCGGAAAGTAAATTGCACATGTAGTAAATAAGAGGTGGAGAAGAGCAAACGCAATTTGGAACACGGAGATTTTTCTCGTGGTTCCGATAGGTGGTGCTATCGTCAATCCACGTTGATGGAGACTTCAACCCACGGAGGGTAACGGCTGCGAGAGTCCACGGAGGGCTCCACCCACGAAGGGTCCACGAAGAAGCAACCTTGTCTATGCCATCATGGCCTCGTCCACGGAGGACTAGCCTTACTCGGGTAGATCTTCACGAAGTAGGCGATCTCCTTGCCCTTACAAACTTCTTGGTTCAACTCCACATCTTGACGGAGGCTCCCAAGCGACACCTAACCAATCTAGGAGGCACCACCCTCCAAAAGGTAATAGATGGTGTTGGTGATGATGAACTCCTTGCTCTTGTGCTTCAAATGATAATCTCCCCAACACTCAACTCTCCTCACTGATTTGGCTGTGGTGGAAGAAAGGATTGAGTGGAAAGCAACTTGGGAAGGCTAGAAATCAAGTTTCATATGGTGGGAGTGGAGCAACTTGATCTCAACACAAGGGTAGGTAGTTTTTCTTCTCGTAAATGTAAGGTAGGAGTGGTAGTTCTTTCGATGGCTCTCTCCACGAATGAAGAGGAGGTGGAGGGTATTTATAGCCTCCACACAAAATCCAACCGTTACACATTTGACCAATCTCGGTCGGACCGAAGTTGACAACTCGGTGAGACCGAAAGTTCAAATCTTGTGAACGTTGGGATTTTCGATGGGACCGAAAATACAATCTCGGTTAGTCCGATTCTTCCAAAATCTAGGGTTTGCCAATCTCGGTGGGACCGACTTTCTCATCTCGGTGACACCGATTTGAGTACAAAAGGTTACAGAAGCTTGGCAACACCAATTTCGGTATGACCGAGTTTGGAATCGGAAAATCCGAAATTCTTAGGGTTTGGGTATATGGCTGAGGTGGTTCATCTTGGTGTGACTGAGTTTATGGAATCGGTGGGACCGAGATTACTTATGGGTTTATGTTGGAATGAAAGATTGCTGATAGTTTGAGAGATAAATCACTAAGCACTTTGAGCAACAGATCATCATCATAACCTCATCCCTTTTAATAGTATTGGCTTTCCTATGGACTCAATGTGATCTTGGATCACTAAACCAAAAATAGAGTCTTGAGCTTTTGCCAATGTTTTCCTTAGCATTTTGAGGGTCCACATCATCGGTCATTGCCATACCCATATCCTTGAACTTTCTGAAATATTCTCAAGAAATGATTAGTTCAATGATATATATGTTGTTATTAATTACCAAAACCACCCGGGGATTAGTTGCACTTTCAAGCTCTCATCAAACCCTAGCGCCGCCGCTACTCTATCGCCGCCGGTGAGGAAAAGCTTCACTGCCTCGACCTCATCGCCGTCGTACTCGCGCCGGTCGCGGAAATCTTCACTCCGCCGCCGCCGTAGCTGTCTCCCTCTGCCAAGTTAGGGCGTGGGAGATCTAACGTGACGAACTTCACTACAGTTCATCTCTGTTCGTCATGTTCTTCGCCGTAATTAAAAGTCACTTTTATTACTCGCGTTGATTCTCAAATCTTTCGAAAATCTTCAAAGGTGTTTTACTCTTCAAAATCTTCACATATGAACACCTCACACACTATATGTTCTTGATTTATCTCCCTAAGCATTCCTTTCTTCAAGATTCCTCAATTGTGCGGATTTTCAATCTGACAACTCTGGAACCTAAGGCAAACGCTTAGTGAAATTCCTCAAGGCTCAACTGGTCAAATTCCTCAAAACTTGCTTCTTTTGAAAAATCTTACGAGAACACATATGACCTCTCCAAATTCCTCGCACCTACACTCTGTTCATTGGTACTCATGTCCGCTTTGAATCACTAGGTTCTCATCAACTTAACTCATTTGCAGCGTTTCTTGAAGAAAAACTGCATACTTCTTTGAGTGCTCTATTGTTCAAATTCCTCACTGAAGAAAATGGCGAGAAGGCAAGAGACCATGAAGGGAGGAAAGAAACCGGAAGTCATGGCTGCCTTTGAGATTCTGAGGAAATATACAAAGACTCGCACTTTTGATGAATCCAAATTTGGCAAGGAGACCAAGAACCAGTATAAAGTGCGATCTACAGAGAATAGAAAGGAGATGGGCACGAGAATGGCGAGAATACCGCTATGTCACTCCTAAGCACATGAGGAAATTCTCTTTGAACCCTCCATGCCCAAGAGCTCCTTTGGCACCTGGCCAAATCGCAGATCCCACTAGCATCAAGAGTGGTGAAGACTCTCCTGAAGAATGGTCCAGGCGCCAAGCCAAATTGGCAAGACAGGCCAAGGAGGCAGTGAGGAAATTCAATGAGGATTCCGCTGCTGAGCCCTCGGTCAAGCCGAGGAAATCAATGCCAAAGAAGCCTGCACGCAAGCCAAGTGCTTCACCGTCAGCGCCCTCACGGCCCAGTTCCTCAGCCGCGCCCTCACGACAAATTCCTCAGACTGCTGCTGCTCATGCAAAATCCTCAGCAGCTCCCTCCAAGTCCTCAACACCTGTGCATCTGGCTACTTGTCAAAGGACTCAGGGTTTCTCAATTGCTTCTGGTGTTTCAGCAAGTTCCTTAGCTGCACCAATGTCCTCAACAGGCCCCACTCTGCTGAAGACAAAAGCAACTGCTGGACGCGGTCCTCGGTCAAGTCCAAAGAAGAAACAGGTTGCATTCAACGTTCCCTCTCATGATGAAGCCTCTGATGAAGAACTTGAAGAAATCATCAGAGACAGACTGACCAAGGCCGCTAGAGCCAAAAGAACAAGTGTGCCTCTGCTTTTGGATCCGAAGAAGATCCTTGACTTCATTGACCTGTGGCATCAGGACCCACACACTCCTCTTCCGGATCGGCCATGGACTCCTGGTCAAAGTCATATCTTTGAACCATTTCATCTCTGAAGAGAAATGGAAATTTGAGAAGGCTCGTGAATTGAAGAGAGCAAAAGCGAAAGGAGAAGCTTCGAGGAAAAACATCATCAACTTGACTCTGAAGAACTTCTTAAAGCTCAATCGAAATCAAGCACTCAAAGCAAGGATTTTGATGCTTACAATCCGATTGGCAAGGAGCCAAGGTGAGATTTGTCACTCGACGAAGAAAATGTCATTTATTGCAGCTCCATCGCAACAAGAAAATCCTCAGTGAAGAATCTGCTCAGCCTGCTCAAGAACATGCCAAGACTCGCTGATGACTTTCAGCGTCTTGATGAAAACACAAGTTCGAGGCTGATGACTCCATTCCAATTTCTTGAAGAAATTCCTGTGGCATCCACTAGTGGTGCGCTCAAGAATCAAGGAAACAGGCAACTGCACCGGCCAGCTCAAGAAAGCTGTACCACAATCCTCGGCTCCTCCTGCGCCAACACCAACTCCAATTCTTCCTTACGCCTATGAAGTGAAGAAGACAAAGGCTGCAGAACGAGCTGCGATAAACAAAAGGAAGGCATCATTGCGTCAAATTCTTGGTGTGAAGAAAATGAAGCCAATGACCAGCTCGATTGAAAATCCTATCGATGCCATTCCCATTTCCTCCATGTCATCCAAGGAAATTGTTCCTTTGGAGAAGAATACACGATCCCAAGCGGATCGGATGAAGAAAATCAATCTGTTGCTACTTGAACAGCTTGATGAAGAAATTGAAGTGGAAGCTTTCCTTCAACTCCTGCCGCTTCCTCACCCGTGCCTCGGTTCACGGTGAAGAGGCGGTGTTGAGAAATTGAAAAGAAGATGAAGGCGTGGATATTGGGTGCACTACACTGTGATGAGCGATGACTTTTGGGAAAGTCAAGCACCCCAATACTCCTCTCTTCACTCCGCTTCAACAAGTTCCTCGATCACGGCTACTACTGTTCAAATGGGCTCAAGAAACTCATCCCACATCGTCATCAACGAAGAGATTCCAGCCACTAGCGTGAAGAACCCTTCTTGATCCTCAAACTGCACAAGGAGAGGAACCAGAAATTCCTCACTGTAGAACCTGAGCTCGCGATTCCAGAGGTTGTCTTTGCAAATCACCGATATTCCTCTGCCCAAGCCAAAGAATCCGTTCTCAAGCAAGCAAAAATTCAAGGCTGAAGACTTCTTTTCTGAGCACGTGTTCTTCACTGCTTACAATCCTTATGACTCTGCTCGAATGAGGAAAAGACGCTTCTGGACCCCTACACAAGCAAATTTCTATTCCTTAGTGCTATTTGACAAGGACAAGATCTTCGACCATGAGCATATTCCTCATGTGGACATGGAATCACTGCCATGCTTTCGAGCCAGTACTCCGTGTTCTTCACGATGCAGGGCTGCTAAATTTCTGCAGCGATATATGTGGATGGAATGAAGAACTCATTCTTCGTTCTATGCCACCTGCACATCACCGGAGATTTCAAGACATCAACTCATGGGTTCGGATTGGATGGTGAAAATACTCACTACAAGGCACCAAAGAACTAAATTGCTTCGTGTCCTTCCTCTTGATCCTCCCCATGAATCTGCTCGTTGCCTCTACAATGAACGTGAGTCTGTCGATCACTTTATGCAAGTGCTTATGAAGCCATTGAAGCCAGGCCAAGCCCTCGAACCAAATTCCTTGTCAAGGATTTCTTTGTATGTGCCTCTTGTGTGTATAGAATCTTGACGAAGACAATGAGTCCAATCAAAGGCCACGACTCAAATGACGAAGACGTCGTTGGCATCATGAAGAACATGCTTTTCAATATCATTCATGGCGTTCCCGTCAACTTCCATGATTTCTTCATGAGGACTCTGGCCAATATTGCTATGTCAGCCATATGCGCCTTGGATCATGAGATTCATAAGGGCAAGATCTTCACTGAACTATAAGGCTGACACTCTGAACCATGGCAGCTTCCTGCCGCCCATTGAAGTCCTCAAGCGACCAATTTCATCATCTGATGACAAGGGCAAGGCAGCAGCTGTAATTGATGAAGGCACTCGTCCATTGGATGGTCAGTTTCGCAAAGCTGCATCTTACTCCACCAATGACGATTCTGCTACGCATGACACTGCCGCAAATACCTTAACCAAGCAACAGCCTCAAGCCACAGCACCTAGGGTGATGACTGATCGTGAGTTACTCCTCAGTCTTCATCAGAAGGTTGATCGCAATCAGAAATGGGTCAAGCGCCAATTTGCTGAAATTCTTCACAATATGACCTCAACGCATAATGCAGTGAAGAAAAACCAGTACTACCTTCATGAAACCCTCAACCGCACCTGGACTGTTCTTAATCATGTCTATTCCGCGGAAGAATTGAAGACTATGGGTCTTCAGGAAGCTTATCACTGGTCTGCACCACCTCCGAAGAAATTCAAGAGAGTCAAAGTTCCTGATTTGGTGGCCAATTCTTATTCTTCATCGCGCGAAACAGATGAATATGAAGATTTGGAAGACACTGCTGGCAGCCCTACTTCAACAACCAACCCGATAACGCTGGCGCTCCTCCATCAACTTGAATATCTTGAGCGTTAGTCCTCGCCGATCCTTTTGGTCATTAGATGACAAAGGGGAGAAATCTGAGTTAGTCTTCAAGCGAGGTTTATACTATGGGCGTTTTATTAAGTTACAACTCTCGTTCTTCCAAACTTTTATTGGATCGAGTTGTAATCTTAAATCGATGGTGCCTCGATACTTTTGAACGGTGCATTGTGCTGACTTTGCACTGTGCTCTGATACTCTTGATCGTGCTTCTGATGCTCTGATTTTAATACGTATTATGCTCTGATGCTTTTGAAGCACTAAGCTCTGAATGTGATATTTGAGCTCTGATACTTTTGATGTGCTATTCTGCATGCTTATTCCTCGTTAAATATCATTGCAAGCATGCTGAATCTCATCAGGCACCATATTTCATCATGCATTTCAAATTCTTCATAGTATATATATCAAATGCGTGTATGAATTACAAGATATAGGGGGAGTTCTCCATGACTCAATTCTTCAAATGTACACTGCCTCAAAAGCAAATTCCTCATTATGCACATATTAGGGGAGTTCTTCTATATCTTGCAATCAAATTCCTCAATATCGAGATTTACACCTCATATGTTTATCCCGTTGAAAACTTAACCTATGTTGTCATCAATCACCAAAAGGGGAGATTGTAAGTGCATCTAGTGCCCTTAGTGATTTTGGTGTATTGAAGACTTATAGGTTAAGTGGCTGATCTTGTTGTGAGTGTACACAGGTCTATAAGTCTATGAGGAGTTTGATATTTACAGAGAAAGTCGACCCTAAAAATGAAGTTCTTCAATCAAGACTTTGATATTCTCAAGACTTTACAAGACTTTGAAAGTGAAGAAATTGGTGTGACCACGAAGACTTGATATTCATTGAAGAATATGAAGCGTGAAGACTTTTGTTTTCGTAGTTTCATTTTCTCCTTCTCGAGTCATAGGAAACACCGATTGTTAAAGGGGTCGAGGAAATACTAAGGAAAAATTTCCATGTGATGCTCAACTCAAAATCCTACACCTACCAATCCCTTGAGTGAAGCCATTGGAAATCTCATACGATTCATCAAATTCTTGATGTGAGACGCAGTTCTTCCAGTCCTTGATCACTTTCTCGATCGAGGAGTTAGGAATTCGCCAAAGTCTGAATTACCTACACGATGAGGAACATGATAGCCCCGAGGACTTTGAAAGTCAAATTTCCGACCGTTCTTTGTCTTTGTGCGCGCGCGGACAAAAATATCTTATCCACCTAACGGTCATATCATTGAAGGGCATTTATGTCTTATCATGTCGGGCTGCTCCCTAGGCTATAAATAGCCGCCCCCTACAACCACTAGTTGGTTGGCTGCTCCGAGAGAACTTGACACTTGTCATTCGAGAGCAACCCATCCTCTGAGGACTTTGAGTGAAAATCATCAAGTGAGGAAAATCCCAAAACCAAACCCACAAAACCCCAAGTGATTGAGTATCACTGAAGAAATTGATCCTGCGTGGATCCGACGCTTGTTACCTTTGAAGACTGTGCTTCTTCCAGACGGTTAGGCATCAAGGTCTAGAGCATCCAAGAGGAATTGTGGATCGCCGAGTGACCAAGTCTGTGAAGGTTTGGAAGTCACCAAGACTTACCACGAGTGATTGGACGAGGCTGCGTGGTCTTAGTTCAAGGAGAATACGGTGAGGACTGGGTGTCTGAGTTGCGGCTCAGAGATCGGGTGTCCGGGATCTGTGTCCTCGAGTTTAAATACTCGGCCGCTCCAACCAGACGCATAACCGAGACAGCAGTTGGAACTGGCTTACCAAATCATTGTCTTCACCAACCGACCGGTTCTATTTCCTCAACTCATCCATTTCCTCATTCGTGTTGCATGTTGTTCATATCGTGCTTGAAGACTTTGATCAAGACTTTCACAAATTCCTCAATTCAATTTCTTGATCTGTTTGTCTTCATCTTGCTATCATGTGTTTACGCTTCGTACTGTTCTAGTCTTCATTTCATCATCTTGACTATGTGTGTAATCTGTTATGTTTACCTCTGAGTACATATTCCGCCGCAAATAGTTCTTCGCTAAGGAATTTCTCACCGCAAATTCCTCGGTGAAGAATTTCATAAAAATCGCCTATTCACCCCCCCCTCTAGTCGATATAACGCACTTTCACCAAGTCCTAGAAAGAAACAGGTTGCTTTCAACGTGCCCTCTAATGATGAAGCTTGTGATGAAGAACTTGCGGAAATAATCAGAGACAGACTGACAAAGGCCGCTAGAGCCAAAGGAACAACTATGCCTCTGCTTTTGGATCCGAAGAAGATCCTTGACTTCATCGACCTATGGCATCAGGATCCAAACACTCCCATACGATCGCCTCGACTCGGGTCAAAGTCATATCTTTGAACCATTTCATCGCTCAAGAGAAATGGAAATTTGAAAAGGCTCGTGAGATAAAGAGAGCACAAGCCAAAAGGAGAAGCTTCTGAGGAAGAACATCGTCAACCTGACTCCTGAAGAACTTCTCAAAGCTCAATCTGAAATCCAAGCCCTCGGCAAGGATTTGATGCTTATAATGCTGATTGGCAAGGAGCCAAGGTGAGATTAAATCAATTTGACGAAGAAAATGTCAACTATTGCAGCCCCATCGCAACAAGAAAATCCTCAGTGAAGACTCGCTCACCGCTTTGAAGAACATGCCAAGATTTGCCGATGACTTTCAACTGCTGATGAGAATACAAGTTCGTGGTGATGACTCCATTCCAGCATTGAAGAAATTCCTGTGGCATCCACTAGTGGTGCACTGAAGAAACTAAAGAGATCAGGCAACCGCACTGCACGATTCGCTGAAATTGAACCACGATCCTCGGCTCCTCCTGCGCCAACACCAACTCCAATTCTTCCTTACGCCTATGAAGTGAAGAAGACAAAGGTGTGAGAGCGAGCTGCAAAGTGAAGAAGAGGAAGGCATCTGCTGCGTCAAATTCTTGATTGCGAAGAAAATGAAGCCAATGACTAGCTCGCTTGAAAATCCTATTGATGCCATTCCCATTTCCTCCATGTCGTCTAAGGAAATTGTTCCTTATGGAGAAGACTACAAGATCCCAAGCGGATCAGATGAAGAAAATCAATCTGTTGCTACCTCGTAACAGCTTGATGAAGAAATTGAAGTGGAAACATTCCCTTCATCACGGTTGTTTCCTCACCCATGCCTCGGTTCACGGTGAAGAGGCTGGTGTTGAGAAGTGAAAAAGAAGATGAAGACGTGGATATTGGATGCACTACACCGGTGATGAGCGATGACTTTTGGGAAAGTCAACATCCCAATACTCCCTCTTCACTCCGATTCAACAAATTCCTCGGTCCCGGCTACAAACTGTTCAATTGGGCTCAAGAAACTCATCCCACATCAATGCATTAATGAGGAAATTCCAGCCGCTAGTCTTTGAAGAACTTCTTTGTTGATCCCCAAACTGCACAAGAAGAGGAACCAGAAATTCCTCGGCTGAAGCACCGAGATCGCGATTCACGAGGTTGTGTTGCAAATCACCGATATTCCTCCGCCCAAATCGAAGAATCCGTTCTCGAGCAAGCAAAAATTCAAGGTGAAGACTTCTTTTACGAGCATGTGTTCTTCATCGCTTATAATCCATATGACTCGCCGCATGAGGAAAAGACGCTTCTGGACTGCTACTCAAGCCAACTTCTATTCCTCAGTGCTCTTTGACAAGGACAAGATCTTCGACCATGAGCATATTCCTCATGTGGATATGGAATCTCTGCCGTGCTTCGAACCAGTACTCCGAGTTATTCATGATGCAGGACTCCTAAATTTCTGTGATCGATATCCGAGATTGGAATGAAGAACTCATTCTTTAGTTCTACGCCACTTTGCATATCACGGAGATCTTTGAAGATGTCAATTCATGGGTCTTGGATTGGATGACGAAAACACTCACTACAAGGCACCAAAGAACTGAATTGCTTCGTGTCCTTCCTCTTGATCCTCCCCATGAAAGTGCACGTTGCATTTACAATGACCGCATGGTGACCGATCATTTTATGCAAGTGCTCATGAAGCCTTTGAAGCCGTGGCAGGCCCTCGAACCAAATTCCTCGTCAAGGAACTGATGTATGTGCCTCGGACTGTCTATCGAATCCTGACGAAGACAATGAGTCTCATCAAAGGCCACGACTCAAATGAAGAAGATGTCGTTGGCATCATGAAGAACATGCTTTTCAACATCATTCATGGCGTTCCCGTCAACTTCCATGATTTCTTCATGAGGACTCGGCTAATGTTGCAATGTCACCTTTTGATTTGAAGCCCTATCGCCTTGGATTATGAGATTCATAAGGGCAAGATCTTCACTTTGAATTACAAGGTGACACTCGCACCATGGTAGCTACTTGCGCCCATCGAAGTCCTCAAGCGACTAGTTTCATCCTCGATGATAAGGGCAAGGCAGCTGCTTTGTGATTGAAGAAGGCACTCGTCCATTGGATGGTCAATTCCGTCTCGCTACATCTTACTCCACCAATGGCGATTACGCAACACATGACACCGCCGCAAATACCTCACCAAGCAAAAACCTCAAGCAACAAGCACCTGTGGTGATGATGACCGTGAGGTACTCCTCGATCTTCATCGAAGGTTGAGCATAATCGAAATGGGTGAAGCGTCAATTTGCTGCAATTCTTCACAACATGACCTCAACACATAATGCGGTGAAGAAAAATCAGTACTACCTTCATGAAACCCTCAACCGCACTGGGCTGTTCTCAATCATGTATATTCAGCGGAAGAATTGAAGACTATGGGTCTCAGGAAGCATTTGGTAGTCGCACCACCTCGGAAGAAATTCAAGAGAGTCAAAGTTCCCGATCGGTGGCGGTTCCTATTCTTCATCGCGAAACCGATGAACATGAAGATTTGGATGACACTTGTGGTAGGCCCTACTTCAACAACCAACCCGATAACGCTGGCGCGCCTCCATCAACTTGAAAATCTTGAGGCGTTAGTCCTCGGTTTGATCCTTTTGGTCATTTGATGACAAAGGGGGAGAAATCTGATTTAGTCTTCAAGCGGGTTTATATTATGGGCGTTTTTTTAAGTTACAACTCACGTTCTTCCGAAACTTTTATTGGATCGATTTGTAATCTTAAATCCGATGGTGCCTTGATACTTTTGGTCGTGCTCTAATGCTTTTGAAGCATCGAGCTCTGAAACTTTGATGTGATATTCGCATGCTTATTCCTCGTTAATATTATTGCACGCATGCGAATCTCATCAGCACCATATTTCATCATGCATTTCAAATTCTTCATATTATATATCAAATGCGTGTATGAATTACAAGATATAGGGGGAGATCTCCATGTTTCGATTCTTCAAATGTGCAATGCCTCAAAAGCAAATTCCTCACTATGCACATATTAGGGGTGTTCTTCTATATCTTGCAATCAAATTCCTCAATATCGTATTTACACTTCATATGTTTATCCCGTTGAAAACTTAACCTATGTTGTCATCAATCACCAAAAGGGGAGATTGTAAGTGCATCTAGTGCCCTTAGTGATTTTGGTGTATTGAAGACTTATAGGTTAAATAACTGATCGTTTGTGAGTGTACACAGGTCTATAAGTCTATGAGGAGTTTGATATTCTGAGAGAAAGTCGACCCTAAAAATGAAGTTCTTCATTTGAAGACTTTGATATTCGAAGACTTTGAAAGTGAAGAAATTGGTGTGACCTTGAAGACTTGATATTCATTCGAGGAATATGAAGCGTGAAGACTTTTGTTTTCGTAGTTTCGTTTTCTCTTTCTTGAGTCATAGGAAACACCGTACTGTTAAAGGGGGTCGAGGAAATACTAAGGAAAATTTTCCATGTGATGCTCAACTCAAAATTCTACACCTGCCAATCCCTTGAGTGAAGCCATTGGAAATCTCATACTGATTCAGTCAAATTCATCGATATGAGAGACGAAGTTCTTACATTCATTGAGGACTTTGCTCGATCGAGAGTTAGGAATTCGCTAGTGCGAATTGCCTACACTGATGAGGAACATGATAGCCCTCGAGAATTTGAAAGTCAAATTTCCGACCGTTCTTGTCTTCTTGGCTGTGTCCAAAAATATCTTATCCACCTAACGGTCATATCATTGAAGGGCATTTATGTCTTATCATGTCGGGCTGCTCCTAGGCTATAAATAGCCGCCCCTACAACCACTAGCTGGTTGGCTGCTCGAGAGAACTTGACACTTGTCATTTGAGAGCAACCCATCCTCAGAGGACTTTGAGCGAAAATCATCAAGTGAGGAAATTCCCAAAACCAAACCCCACAAACCCAAAGTGATTGAGCATCATCAAGAAATTGATCTGCGTGGATCCGACGCTTGTTACCTTTGAAGACTGTGCTTCTTCCAGACGGTTAGGCGTCAAGGTCTAGAGCATCCAAGAGGAATTGTGGATCGCCGAGTGACCAAGGCTGTGAAGGTTTGGAAGTCACCAAGACTTACCACACAGTGATTGGACGAGGCTGCGTGGTCTTAGTTCAAGGAGAATACGGTGAGGATGGGTGTCTGAGTTGCGGCTCGAGGCGGGTGTCCGGATGTGTGTCCTCGAGTTTAAATACTCGGCCGCCCAACCAGACGCATAACCGAGACAGCGAGTTGGAACTGGTTTACCAAATCATTGTCTTCACCAACAGATTGGTTCTATTTCCTCAACTCTTTCATTTCCTCATTCTTGTGTTGAATGTTGTTCATATCGTGTTTGAAGACTTTGATCAAGACTTTCACAAATTCCTCAGTTCAATTTCTTCAGTCTGTTTGTCTTCATCTTGTTATCCTGTGTTTACGCTTCCCGTACTCTGTGTTAGTCTTCATTTCATCATGATGACTATATTTGTATCCTGTTATGTTTACTTCTGAGTACTTATTCCGCTGCAAATAGTTCTACGCTAAGGAATTTCCTCACCAGCAAATTCCTTAATGAAGAATTCTTAAAAATCGCCTATTCACCCCCCCCTCTAGTCGATATAACACACTTTCAGGTAAGCATATGAATAAGCAGAGTAATTCTTCGAGGACTTATGAACATAACGGTTTGAAGAATAATGCACATATTCATAGCCCTTGGCTCTACCCTGCGAGACAGAGTTGTCAGCACGATGATAATCATATGAGGACTTTGATCCTTTTGAGGAATTTGGTCCATATGAGGACTTGGATCCATATGAAGAATTTGGTCCATATGAAGAATTTGATCTGGGGTTCCTGTTCTTCACAGGTGGTGTCATGAGGACATTTACCTGAAGACTTTCAACATAACTTTTGGGAAACCAGATTTTCTTCATAGGGGAACCGTTCCTGCAGTTAGTGCTAACATATCTAGCAAATACTTCACCATTCTGATTTTTGAACAGTTTATAGTTGGAGTCAAATGACTCATCGAAGAATGAGGAGATTCACATGTAAAGCTAGATAAGTTAGATGGATCAATGGAGGTCCCTTTGCAAACAACCCATGAGGTTTTGGGGTACCGCCAAAGCTTCAATATGTTCCATCAGCATTGAGTTTCCTCTCAAATGCAATACCCTCTTTCCTAGGGTTTCTGTTGAGGATCTGCTTTTTAAGCACATCACAAAGAGTCTGATGCCCTTTGAGGCTTTTGTACATGCCTGTCATGTACAATTCCTTCAGCCCTACATTGTCAGTCATACTAGCAATGTCCTCAGATGAAGAATTAGTGATAGCAGAGGCAGGTGAAG
Organism: Aegilops speltoides; assembly: GCA_021437245.1. Classification (NCBI taxonomy): domain Eukaryota; kingdom Viridiplantae; phylum Streptophyta; class Magnoliopsida; order Poales; family Poaceae; genus Aegilops; species Aegilops speltoides. The sequence goes on along the minus strand of CM038146.1, from coordinate 444,467,096 downwards.
AATTTGTAACAGTTGAAGCATTTGAACATTGGTGAAGAATTAGCGATTCACGCTCAATGCACTTTAAGCATGGAGGAACAGATTCTTCCTGAGAAGCGCTGATTTGTTGAGCTAGTAATGAATCGCGCTCCTTCTGAAGATCTTCATAACACACTCTTAGCTTTTCAAGATCTTCCTTTCTTTGAAGAGATTCAGAGGAAAGCTTCTCATGATCTTGCTTTTCTTGAAGAAATTCATAAGAAAGTTTCTCATGATCGATAAGAGAGTGTTATGATGACTTTGAAGGTTATCAAACCTAGATCAAGTCTCTCAAGATTTTCATCAGGGCTTTAGTGCGATCCATTTCTTCACCCAACATATCATCACTTTTGTCTAGCATGTTTTGAACCTTTTCAAAAGCCCGTTGTTGTTTTACAGCAATCTTAGCAAGTTTAGAGTAGCTGGGCTTGAGATCCTCATCAGATTCATTTTCACTAGATTCAGAGGAGTTGTATTTGAGTACCTTAGCACCTTTCGCCATGAAGCAATAGGTGGGAGCGTAGCCATCATTATCTTCATCAGGCTTGTCGGTGGGGTCAGTTTCTTCAGTGTTGAAGATGGACTTGCTGACGAAGGCGGTAGCGACAGCTAGACTCGCCACACCAGATTCAAATTCTTCAGACGCCTCCTCTTCCTCATTTTCCTCAGATTCAGCTTCAGAGTCCATTTCCTTGCCAATGAATGCCCGAGCCTTCTTGGAGTTGCTCTTCTTGTGAGATGAAGACCTCGAGGATTTTGATGACGAAGATTTTGACGATTTCTTCTTCTTCTTCGCATCATCAGAACTGTAATCCTTGTATTTCGTCTTCTTCATTTCCTTTTCCCACTAAGGACATTCTTGGATATAGTGACCAGGTTTCTTGCATTTGTGGCACAACCTTCTCTTATAGTCACTGGATGAGGAATCATTGCTTCTTGAGGATTTTCCAAAGCGACCACGTCTTGAGAACTTCTGGAATTTCTTCACGAGCAGTGCTAGCTCCTGGCTCAATTCTTCAGGATCACCAAGGCTACTACCAGAATCCTCATATTCGGAGTCCGACACAGCCTTGGCCTTCAGGGCACGTGGTTTGCCATAGCTAGAACCATAGAGATCTCTCTTTTCAGCAAGCTGGAACTCATGAGTATTTAGCCTTTCAAGGATATCGGTAGGATCAAGAGACTTGTAGTCAGCACGTTCTTGTATCATCAGTCCCAGAGTATCAAATGAGGAATCAAGCGATCTTAACAGTTTCTTCACTACTTCATGATCAGTGATGTCAGTGGCACCGAGGGCTTGAAGCTCATTTGAGATGTCAGTGAGGCGATCAAAGGTTTGTTGGACATTTTCATTGTCGAGTCTTTTGAAGCGGTTGAAGAGATTCCGAAGAACATCAACTCGAGAGTCACGCTGAGTTGAGACTCCTTCATTCACTTTGGACAGCCTATCCCAGATAAGCTTAGCAGTTTCCAAAGCACTCACTCTTCCATACTGTCCTTTACTCAGATGGCCACATATGATATTCTTCGCTTGGGAATCGAGTTGCTTGAATCTCTTCACATCGGTAGCGTTCAGTGAGGGTGTGACAGAGGGGACACAATTTTCCACAACATACCAGAGATCGTTGTCAATTGCCTCAAGATGCATTCGCATCTTGTTCTTCTAGTAGGGGTAGTCCGTCCCATCAAAGGTAGGACACCCAGCCGAGACCTTGATCATACCTGCGGTCGACATAACTAAAACTCCAGGCAGTTAAACTAAAATCACACAGAACAAGGGAGTAACCTGCTCTGATACCAATTGAAAGTGCGTTATATCGACTAGAGGGGGGTGAATAGGCGATTTTTATGAATTCTTCACTGAGGAATTTGCTGGTGAGGAAATTCCTTAGCGAAGAACTACTTGCAGCGAAATAAGTACTCAGAAGTAAACATAACAGGATACAAGCATGGTCATCATGATGAAATGAGGACTAGCACAGAGTACAGAAAGCGTAAACACAGGATAACAAGATGAAGACAAACAGACTGAAGAACTTGAACTGAGGAATTTGTGAAAGTCTTAAGTCAAAGTCGTCAAGCACAGATATGAACAAACATTCAACACAGTAATGAGGAAATGAAAGGGTTGAGGAGATAGAACCAGTTAGTTGGTGAAGACAATGATTTGGTGGGACCAGTTCCAACTGCTGTCTCGCTTGTACGTCTGGTTGAGCGGCTAAGTATTTAAACTCGAGGACACGCATCCGGACACCCGATCTCGAGCTGCAACTCAGACACCCATCCTCACCAGATTCTCCTTGAACTACGACCACGCTGGCCTCGCCCAATCACTCGTGGTAAGTCTTGGTGACTTCCAAACCTTCACAGACTTGGTCACTCGGCAATCCACAATTCCTCTTGATGCTCTAGACCTTGACGCCTAACCGTCTCGAAGAAGCGATCCTCAAAGGTAACAAGCATTGATCCACGCAGATCAATTTCTTGATGATGCTCAATCACTTTGGGTTTGTGGGGGTTTGGTTTTGGGATTTTCCTCACTTGATGATTTTCGCCAAAGTCCTCGGAGGATGGGTTGCTCTCAAATGACAAGTGTCAAGTTCTTCGGAGCAGCCAACCAGCTAGTGGTTGTAGGGGGGCGCTATTTATAGCCTAGGGAGCAGCCCGACATGATAAGACATAGATGCCCTTCAATGATATGACCGTTAGGTGGATAAGATATTTTGGGACAGCGGCAAAGACAAAGAACGGTCGAAAATTTGACTCTCAAATTCTCGAGGGCTATCATGTTCCTCATGTGTAGGCATTTGACTGGCGAATTTTAACTCCTCGCCGAGCAGAAGTCCTCAAGGATGTAAGAACTGCGTCTCACATCAAGAAATTGATGAATCAGTATGAGATTTCCAATGGCTTCACTCAAGGATTGGTAGGTGTAGGATTTTGAGTTGAGCATCACATGGAAATTTTTCCTTAGTATTTCCTCGACCCCTTTAACAAAGACGGTGTTTCCTATGACTCAAGAAAGAGAAAATGAAACTACGAAAACAAAAATCTTCACGCTTCATGTTCCTCAAATGAATACCAAGTCTTCAAGGTCACACCAATTTCTTCACTTTCAAAGTCTTCAAAAGTCTTCGAATATCAAAGTCTTCAAATAAGAACTTCATTTTTAGGGTCGACTTTCTCTATAAATATCAAACTCCTCATAGACTTATAGACCTGTGTACACTCACAAACGCATCAGTCCCTTAACCTATAAGTCTTCAATACACCAAAATCACTAAGGGGCACTAGATGCACTTACACTTAGAACATCTATCAAACAACTCAACTATTACTGATTCAGAGATTAACGGGATGGTGTTATCTCCAGCTCCATACCAAATGGTCATCCTCTGATCAATGGACCATTTGAATTTCTCCTCCACAACCTCCTTTATCTGAGCCACAGACAAGCCCCGACCGACCATGAAATCCCATGTTTTGCCCCTTTTGTACACTCGTTTGCCATCTATAATCGTCAAGTATGAAAGTGCGTTATATCGACTAGAGGGGGGTGAATAGGCGATTTTCATGAATTCTTCACTGAGGAATTTGCTGGTGAGGAAATTCCTTAGAGAAGAACTACTTGCAGCGGAATAAGTACTCAGAAGTAAGCATGACAGAATACACACATGGTCATCATGATGAAATGAAGACAAACACAGAGTGTAGAAAGCGTAAACACAGGATAACACAAGATGAAGACAAACAGACTGAAGAACTTGAACTGAGGAAATTGAGAAAGTCTTCGTCAAAGTCTTCAAACACAAATATGAACAATCACTCAACACAGTAATGAGGAAATGAAGAGTTGAGGAAATAGAACCAGTAAGGTTGGTGAAGACAATGATTTGGTAGACCAGTTCCAAGCTGCTGTCTCGGTTATGCGTCTGGTTGGAGCGGTGAGTATTTAAACTCGAGGACACACATCCGGACACCCGGTCCGTGAGCATGCAGCTCAGACACCAAGTCCTCACCGTATTCTCCTTGAACTAAGGTCACATAGACCTCGTCCAATCACTCGTGGTAAGTCTTGAGCGACTTCCAAACCTTCACAGACTTGGTCACTCGGCGATCCACAATTCCTCTTGGATGCTCTAGACCATGACGATAACCGTCTCAAGAAGCACAGTCTTCAAAGGTAACAAGCGTCGGATCCACACAGATCAATCTCTTGATGATGCTCAATCACTTTGGGTTTGTAGGTGTTTGGGTTTGGGGTTTTCCTCACTCGATGATTTTCTCTCAAAGTCCTCTGAGGATGGGTTGCTCTCAAATGACAAGTGTCGGTTTCTCTCGGAGCAGCCAACCAGCTAGTGGTTGTAGGGGCGGCTATTTATAGCCTAGGAGCAGCCCAACATGATCGGACATAAATGCCCTTCAATGATATGACCGTTATGTGGATAAGATATTTTGGGACAGTGATAGCACAAAGAACGGTCGGAAATTTGACTCTCAAATTCCTCAGGGCTATCATGTTCCTCACTGTGTAGGCAATCCACACTGGTGAATTCCTAACTCCACAGTCAGAACAAATTCTCAAAGAACGGAAGAACTTCGTCTCATCCATCAAGAAATTGGTGAATCTGTATGAGATTTCCAATGGTTTCACTTGAAGGGATTGGTAGGTGTAGGATTTTGAGTTGAGCATCACATGGAAATTTTTCCTTAGTATTTCCTCGACCCCCTTTAATAGTACGGTGTTTCCTATGACTCAAGAAGGAGAAAAACAAAACTATGAAAATGAAAGTCTTCAAGCTTCATATTCCTTGCATGAATATCAAGTCTTCATGGACACACCAATTTCTTCACTTTCAAAGTCTTCATGAAATTCTTCAGGAATACCAAAATCTTCAGTCGAAGATATTCATTTTTAGGGGTCGACTTTCTCTGTAAATATCAAACTCCTCATAGACTTATAGACCTGTGTACACTCATAAACACATTAGTCCCTTAACCTATAAGTCTTCAATACACCAAAATCACTAAGGGGCACTAGATGCACTTACAATCTCCCTCTTTTTGGTGATTGATGCCAATATAGGTTAAGTTTTCAATGGGGATAAACATATGAAGTGTAAGTACTGATATTGAGGAATTTGATTGCAATATATAGAAGAACTCCCCCTGAAGATGTGCATAGTGAGGAATTTGCTTTTGAAGCAATGCACACTTGAAGAGTTGAATCATGGAGATCTCCCCCTATATCTTGTAATTCATACATGCATTTGACATATAGTATGAAGAATTTGAAATGCATGATGAAATATGGTGCCTAAAGAAATTCAGCATGCGCGCAATAATATTAACAAGGAACAAGCATGCAGAATCAGAGCACAGTGCATCAAAAGTATCAGAGCACCATCAGTTTTAAGATTACAACTCGATCCAATAAAAGTTTCAGAAGAGCGAGAGTTGTAACTTAGCAAGAAAAACGCCCATATAATAGACCCGCTTGAAGACTAACTCAGATTTCTCCCCCTTCATCATCGAATGACCAAAAGGATCAAAACTAAGGACTAATGCCCCTGAAGAATATCAAGTTGATAAAGGAGCACCAGCGTTGTCGGGGTCGGTTGTCGTAGTAGGGCCTGCCACAGTGTCGTCCAATTCTTCATTTTCATCAGTGTCGTGCGATGAAGAATAGGAGCTGGCCACCAAGGAAGGAACCTTGACCTTCTTGAATCTCTTCGGTGGAGGTGCAGACCAGTCAAATTCTTCCTTGAGACCCATTCCCTTCAGATCTTCTGCGCTGTAGACATGAGATACAACAGCCCAGGTACGGTTGAAGATTTCATGGAGGTAGTAGTGGTTTTTCTTCACTGCATTGTGTGTGGAGGTCATGTTGTGAAGAATTGAACCAAACTGACGCTTGACCCATTTATGATTGCGATAAACTTTCTGATGAAGACTGAGGAATAACTCACGATCAGTCATCACCCTGGGTGCTGTGGCTTGAGGAATTTGCTTGGCAGAGGTGTTGGCGGCAGAGTCATGTGTGGCAGAGTCATCCTTGGTGGAGTAGGATGCAGCTTTGCGAAATTGACCATCCAATGGACGAATGCCTTCATTTATCACAACAGTTGTCTTGCCTTTGTCATCAGCTAAGGAAAATGTCCGTTTGAGGACTTCAATCGGAGGAAAGTAGCTGCCGTGGTTCAGAGTATCAGCCTTGTAATTGAGTGAAGACCTTGTACTGATGAACCTCATAATCCATGGTGCATAAGGCTTCAGCTCAAATGGTGACATAGCAATATCTACCAGAGTCCTCATGAAGAAATCATGGAAGTTGATGGGCACGCCATGAATGATATTGAAAAGCATATTCTTCATGATGCCAATGACTTCTTCATCATTTAAGTCATGGCCTTTGATAGGACTCATTGTCTTCGTCAGAATGTGATAGACAGTCCGAGGCACATATAGTAATTCCTTGACGAGAAATTTGGTTCGAGGGGCCTGCCCTGGCTTCAAAGGCTTCATCAGCACTTGCATGTAATGATTTGTAAGCTCAGGTTCATTGTAGAGGCAACGAGCACCTTCAAGGGGAGGACTGAGTGGGAGGGCACGAAGCAATTCAGTTGTTGGTGCCTTGTAGTGTGTATTTTCTGACATCCAGTCCAGCACCCATGAGTTCACATCTTCAGAATTTCCTGTGATGTGCAGCGTTGCATAGAAATGAAGAATGAGTTCCTCATTCCAATCACAGATGTCAGTGCAGAAATTCAGCAACCCAGCATCATGAAGAACACTGAGGACTGGCTCGAAGCCTGGCAGAGATTCCATGTCCACGTGAGGAATGTGTGCATGATCGAAGACTTTGTCTTTGTCGAATAGCACAGAGGAATAAAAGTTGGCTTGACTAGCAGTCCAGAAACGCCTCTTCCTTATGCGAGCAGAATCATAGGGATTGTAGTCAGAGAAGAACACATGCTCGTTAAAGAAATCTGCAGCCTTGAACTTTTGCTTCTTTGAGAATGGATCCTTTGGCTTGGGCAGAGGAGTGTCAGTGAGTTGCATCACAACCTCAGGAATCACAATCTCCGGTTCTTCAGACTGAGGAATTTCTGGTTCCTCTTCAGTGGCAGTTTACATGTTCAAAGGATCAACAGCAACAGTTTCTTCAGCACTAGTGGCTGGAATTTCTTCGTTCACATACGAGGTAGGATGAATTTCTTCAGAGCCCATTTGAACGGTTGGTGCAGGGGACTGAGGTATTTGTGAAGCGTGGGGAATTGGGATGCTGACTTTCCCAAAAGTCATCATTTATCACAGGTGTAGTGCATCCAATATCCATGTCTTCATCTTTAATTTCTTCAACGCCAGCCTCTTCAGCTGTGAACTAAGGCATTGGCGAGGAAGCAACATGCATTGAAGGGATCGCATCCACTTCAATTTCTTCATCAATCTGCTCTGACGAAGCAGCAGAATGATTTTCTTCATCAGATCTGCTAGGGATCACATATTCTTCACCAAAAGGAACAAGGTCCTTTGATGGCATGGTGGAAATCGAAACAGCATCAATTGGATGTTCAAGTTAGCTGGTCATAGGCTTCATTTTCTTCGGAGCTGAAGAATCTGAAGCAGATGATGCTTTCCTTTTCTTCACTGCAACTCTCTCTGCAGCCTTGGTTTTCCTCACATCTGATGCAGATGGAAGGGTAGGAGTTGGTGTAGGCGCAGGAGGAGCTGAGGAATCTGTTTGAATTTCCTCAGGCACAACTGATGTAGTTGCCCTGACTTCTTCATTTTCTTCAGGCGCACCACTAGTGGATGCCCTGACAATGCCTTCAGCGTCTGGAATGGAGTCATTAGCCCTAGAACTAGCATTTTCATCAGCAGCCTGAAAGTCATCAGCGGTGCTGGCATGTTCTTCAGTTTGCTATGTAGAGGCTTCAGCTTGAGGAATTTCTTGTTGCGATGGGGATGCAACATTGGTGAACTTCTCAGTCAGTTTAACGAACCTGACTTTGGCTCCTTGCCAATCAGCATAATAAGCATTGAAATCATCGCTGAGGGCTTTGATTTTAGACTGGATCTTGAGGAGTTCATCAGTTGTCATTTTGACAACATTTTTCCTCAGGAACTTCTCTTTGCTGAACTGAGCCTTCTTGATTTGTCTAGCCTTCTCAAATTTCCATTTCTCTTCAGTGATGAAATGGGTCAGCATGTAACTTTGGCCAGGAGTCAAATGAAAATCAGGCATAGGAGTGTTTGGGTCCTTGTGCCAGAGATCAATGTAGTCGAGGATCGCCTTTGGATCCAAAAGCAGTGGCACATTTGTGCCTTTGGCTCTAGCGGCCCTTTCTTGCCTGTCTCTGATGATTTATGCAAGTTCATCATCATCAGCTTCATCGTTAGATGGCACTTGGAAGGCAACCCGTTTCTTCTTCGGACTAGGCCGAGGACCTCGTCCAGCAGTTGCCTTGGTCTTCAGCAGAGTGGGGCCTGATGAAGAATTTGGTGCAGCTGAGGAACTCGCTGAGACACCAGAGGCAATAGAGATGCCTGCAGTCCTTTGGCACATGGCCAGATGTATAGGTGTTGAGGACTTTGCCGGAGCAACTGAGGACTTTGGTGGAGGAGCTGAGGACTTTGGAGGAGCAGGAGCAGCATGAGGAACTGGCCGTGAGGGCTTTGAAGAATCTGACCATGAGGGCTTTGAAGATTCTGGCCGTGAGGGCATTGCTGAGGAACTTGGCCGTGAGGGAACAGTTGGTGAAGCACTTGGCTTGTGAGCGGGCTTCTTTGCCATTGATTTTCTAGACCTGACAAAGGCCTCAATGGCAGCAGCAGTAGCAGAGTCTTCATTGAATTTCCTCACTGCTTCTTTGGCTTGTCTTGCCAACTTGGCTTGGCGTTTGGACCATTCTTCAGGGAAATCCTCACCACGCTTGATGCTGGTGGGGTCAGCTTCTTGGCCAGGTGCCAATGGAGCTCTTGGGCATGGAGGATTTAGTGCGAATTTCTTCATATACTTTGGAGTTACATATCTGTACTCCCTCCATTCTCTTGCCCATCTCCTTTCAATCCTCTGTATGTGCACCTTGCGCTGATTTTTGTTCTCCTTTCCGAACTTAGCCTCATCAGGTGTGCAATAGTCAGCATAGATGTTCTCAGGTATTTCAAACACAGTCATGACCTCAGGCCTCTTTCCTCCTTTCTGTGGTTTCTTACCGTCGCCATATTCTTGATTGAGGAATTTGAACAATCGAATTCTCGAAGAAGTATGCAACTTTTCTTCGAGGAACGCCGCAAATGAGTTAAGTTGATGAGAACCTAGTGATTGAAGAGCGAGACATGAGTACCGTGAGCAGAGTATAGTTGCGAGGAATTTGAAGAGGTCATATCGTTCTCGTAAGGTTTTCAAAAGAACAAGTTTGAGGAATTTGACCAGATGAGTCTTGAAGAATTTCACTAAGCATTCTTTGTCTTAGGTTCCGAGTTGTATAGATTGAGGATCCACACAATTGAGGAATCTTGAAGGAAAATGATGCTTAGAGAAGCGAATCAAACAGATGACTAGTGAGGTGTTTTTGTGTGAGGATTTGAAGAATAAAACACCTTTGAAGATATTGTGAGAAAATTTGAATCAACGAGGCAGTAAAAGTAACTTTTAATTACCCCGATGAAGAACACGACAGGCGAGAAGTGTAGATTTGAAGCTCGTCGATTCAGATCTTCCACGCCCTAACTTGGCGGAGGAAGACAGCTACTGGCGGTGGCGGAGTGAAGATTTCAGGTGGCTTGAGAGTCTGACAGCGATGAGGTCGAGGCAATGAAGCTCTTCCTCACGGTGACGATCGAGAAGCGCGGCGCTTAGGGTTTGAAGCTCGGCGAGAGAGCGGTCGGCGGAGTAAAGGAAGTGAGGAAGGGGTGAGGGGGTATTTATAGTCGCAATGAAAAACTGTTCGCCCGAAGATTTAGGACGAACGTGCCCCTGACCCTTCTCATTCGCTTGACATGTGTCACCCACGTACTGAAAGGTGGAGATCGTGTTAGCTCGTGGGTGAATAGATAAGTCTATCGTGGGATGTAGAGCGGTTTGAGCGGCAAAACCAAAAAATTTGGATAAGATTAGTTTTAAGTTTCGTTCGCAATTTCTTCAGCTGACAAGGACACAGTGAAGATTTTGAACAAGTTTCAAATAGAACGCACATGAAGAATTTGTGAATAGATTGGGTTGAGTATAGCATAGAGGGGGAAAGGGTCCGATCACATTCACTTAGCAGAAAATGCAACTTGAAGAAATAGCCATAAGTGAATGATGTATAGGACATAAACTCATATATATATATATATATATATATATATATATATATATATATATATATATATATATATATATATATATATATATATATATATATATATATATATATATATATATATATATATATATAGGTAAAACTGTGTCTATCATAGCTTGCCACAGAACTAGTTAAGGCTTGCAAAACATTTAACGGTTTAAAAGTAAGTAAAAAATATGAAATAAATAGGGGAGCCTCACTCTAATATAATAAGATGATCCAACGGTGTGATTGTGAAAATATGCATATATATATATATATATAGCCAATGAAGAAAAACGACGGAAACAGTGAAGATTTTGCAAGGTTGAAGAATTTGAAAAACTGAAGAATTTCAAAAACTGAGAAAAAGCTCAAATTGAAGATTTTCAACTTTGGTGGTGGCGTGACCCACCCTATAAGAAGGATGATTTCAGACACCGCGTACAATTGTCCTAGGGTTTTGAGAATCAAATTCTTCATTAATATCTTCACACTTAGAGTGTTATTCTTCATTGATTGAAGAAAAACGTTTCTTCATGTGTTGCACATCTAAGTCATCAATTTTGCATAAGTTTTAGGATGAGTGTCCTTTTCAAAGAACATTCAAAGACTCTAAGATATTTAGCTCACACCGCAACTTGCTAAATCTCTTCTCATCCAAGGGCTTTGTGAAGATATCGGCTAGTTGTTCTTGATCTTCACATGCTCAATAGAAATGTCGCCCTTCAACACATGATCACGAAGAAAATGATGGCAAATCTGAATGTGCTTTGTCTTGAGTCTGAAGCTGGGTTGTGAGCGATCTTGATGGCACTCTCATTGTCACGATGAGAGGCACATTCTTCATGTTGATGCCGTAGTCCTTGAGAGTTTGCTTCATCCACGGCAATTGAGCACAGCAAGAACCAAAGAGAATGTACTCGGCTTCGCGATGAAGCGGTGATACAGTTTTGTTTCTTCGAGGACCAACAGACCAAAGATCGTCCGAGGAAATGACAAGTACCAGATGTTGACTTGCGGTCCACACGATCACCAGCATAGTCAGAGTCAGAATATCCAATGAGATCAAAAGTAGAGCCCTTGGGGTACCATAGCCCTAGTGTTGGTGTGTGAGCTAGATATCGAAGAATATGCTTCACAGCCTTATGGTGTGATTCCTTCGGTGTAGCTTGAAATCGGGCACACATGCAAACACTAAGCATTATATCTGGCCTAGATGCACATAAGTACAATAAAGACCCAATCATGGAGCGGTATACCTTGTGATCGAAGTCAATACCATTTTCATCAGTGCATAGATGGCCATTTGTGGGCATAGGAATTTTGACTCCTTTGCAATCTTGCATGCCGAATTTCCTCAGAACATCCTTGAGGCATTTCTCCTAAGATATGAATATGCCATTGTGCTGTTGACAAATTTGAAGACCTAAGAAGAATTTCAACTCTCCTACATAGACATTTGATATTCTTCACTCATCATATAGGCAAATTCATCACCATAACGTTGGTCAGTACAGCCAAAGATAATATCATCAACGTATATTTGGCACACAAATAGTTCACCATCATAAGATTTAGTAAAGAGAGTAGGGTCGAGTGAACCGGGTGTGAAGCCATTCTTCACGAAGAATTCCTTCAAGGTATCATACCACCTTGGGGGCTGCTTGAGGCCATAGAGGGCCTTGTTGAGTCTGAAGACTTTGTCAGGATTCTTTGGATCTTCAAAACCTGGGGGTTGAGCAACATATACTTCTTCCTCAAGCTTACCATTGAGGAATGCACTTTTCACATCCATTTGATATAAAGTGATATTATGATGGTTAGCATAAGCAAGTAATATGCGAATAGCCTCAAGTCTAGCAACAGATGCAAAAGATTCATCAAAATCAATTCCTTCAACCTGTGTGTAGCCTTGAGCTACAAGTCGTGCCTTATTCCTCGCCACAAGGCCATTTTCATCTTGCTTGTTGCGGTAGATCCACTTTGTGCCAATGATATTATGCTTGCAAGGATCTGGACGTTTGACCAGTTCCCAGATATTGTTGAGCTCGAACTGATGTAATTCTTCTTGCATGGCTTGGATCCATCTAGGCTCCAGAAATGCTTCATCTACCTTAGTGGGCTCTGTGATAGAGACAAAAGCATAGTGCCCACAAAAGTTAGATAAATGTGAAGCTTTTGAGCGGGTGAGAGGACCTGGTGCTTCAATGTCATCGATGATCTTTTCAACTTGCACTTCTTTTGCAACGCGAGGATGAGCTGGTTGTCGTTGAGGAACTTGATCAACATTTTCTTCAGCAACATTTTCTTCAGCATTTTCCTTAGGTGCATTAGCTCGACGATCTTCGCGTTCTGGAATGAATTCTTCAGCATATTCTTTGGTAGGAATGACATCCTCGGTAGCCTTGAACTTGATGGAATCTTCAGGTGCTGGTTCATCTATCATAGAAGGTAGGTGCTCTCTTTGTGAGCCATTAGTTTCATCGAACCGCACATCTACAGTTTCAACAATCTTGTGAAGAGCGATGTTGAAGACTCTGTAGGTGTGCGAGTCCTTTCCGTAACCAAGCATAAAACCTTCATGTGCTTTCGGTGCGAATTTAGCATTGTGATGAGGATCCCTAATCCAACATTTAGCACCGAAGACTTTGAAATAACTCACATTGGGTTTCTTGTCAATGAGGAGTTCATAGGCAGTCTTCTTGAAGAATTTGTGAAGATATACTCTGTTGATGATGTGGCACGCGGTATCAATTGAATCAATCCAAAAACGATGAGGCGTTTTGTATTCATCAAGCATAGTGCAAGCCATATCAACAAGAGTTCTGTTCTTGCGCTCCACGACGCCATTTTGCTGAGGAGTATAAGGAGCAGATAACTCATGAGTAATACCAAGTTCATCAAGATAGTCATTAAGACCGGAATTCTTGAACTCAGTTCCATTGTCACTCCTGATGTGCTTGATCTTCACACCAAAGTTGGTTGAAGCCCTCGAGGAAAATCGTTTGGGGACTTCCTGCACTTCATGTTTGTAAGTAACAATGTGTACCCATGTGTAACGAGAATAATCATCAATAATAACAAAGCCATATAGGGATGCATCATTTGTCACAGCGGAATAATGATTAGGACCAAAGAGGTCCATGTGAAGTAATTCGAATGGACGAGTAGTGGTCATGATAGTCTTCGCTGGATGCTTGGCCTTGGTCATTTTTCCAGCTTCACAGGCACCACACAAGTGATCCTTGAGGAATTTGACATTCTCAATACCAATGACATGCTTCTTCGTCGCGAGCGTGTGCAGATTCCTCATGCCAGCATGACCAAGTCGTCAATGCCATAGCCAGCCTTCTGAAGCTTTTGCAAGTAAGCACACGGCTGGTTGGGGTCCTGTAGAGAAATCAACAATATACAGATCTCCTCTCCTAAAGCCTTCGAAGACTTTGGAATTGTCAGCTTCCATGATCACAACACAACGATACTTGCCAAAGACAACAACCATATCAAGATCACAAAGCATTGAGACATACATGAGGCTGTATCCTAAGGACTCGACAAGCATGACTTTGTCCATGTGTCGATCCTTTGAGATCGCAACCTTACCTAGACCCAATACCTGACTTTTGCCTTTGTCAGCAAAGATGATATGCTTCAGATGTGACGGTGTTAAGGGAGCATCCATCAATAGGTCCTTGTCACCAGTCATGTGATTTGTACATCCACTATCGAGGACCCACTCATTAGCTTTGGGTTGATCATCCTGCAGATGAATTAGTGCAGCTTACAAACTCATATACTTCATTAGTGAAGAATATGACATCAGTATCATCAGGTCAATTTCATCAAGTAAATTGATTAGATAATCAGTATGAGGACGTGTGAAATGAAGGTTCATTTCATCATGATTAGCATGCGTCCTTTCGAGCAATCGCTCGGGTCTCCAAACAAATTCTTGATCGTTTTGAGCACTCTGGAGACCTGACCTGCATAAGAGATTAGTTCTTTTCTTCACCACCCACATCTGGAGGGGTGGCAAAGAATTCATCACTCTGCGAGCACCATATGAGAAAGGTGGCAATGATGCCAAACCATTTCATTTCACATAAGAGGGGTTAGGGTAAGCATATGAATAAGCAAAGAAATTCTTCGAGGACTTATGAACATAATGATTAGAAGAATAATGCTCATATTCATAGCCCTTGGCTCTTCCCTGCGAAACAGAGTTGTTAGCACGATGATGTTCATATGAGGATTTTGATCCTTTTGAGGAATTTGATCCATGTGAGGAATTTGGTCCGTATGAGGACTTGGATCCATATGAAGAATTTGGTCCATATGAAGAATTTGATCTGGGGTTCCTATTCTTCACTGGTGGTGTCATGAGGACATTCACCTGAAGACTTTCAACACAGCTTTTGGGAACCCAGATTTTCTTCATAGGGGAACTGTTCCTGCAGTTAGTGCCAACATATCTAGCAAATACTTCACCATTTTGATTTTTGAACAGTTTATAGTTGGAGTCAAATGACTCATCAGAAGAATGAGGAGATTCACATGTAAAGCCGGATAAGTTAGATGGATCAACTGGAGGTCCCTTTGCGGCGACCCATGAGGTTTTGGGGTACCGCTCGGGCTTCCAATATGTTCCATCGACATTGAGTTTCCTCTCAAAGGCAATACCCTCTTTCCTAGGGTTTTGTTGAGGATCTGGTTTTAAGCACATCATAAAGAGTCTGATGCCCTTTGAGGCTTTTGTACATGCCTGTCATATACAATTCCTTCATCCCTGCATCGTCAGTGATACTAGCAATGTCCTCAGATGAGGAATTAGTGATAGCAGAGGCAGGTGAAGAATTTGTAACATTTGAAGCATTTGAACATTCAGGTGAAGAATTAGTAGATTCACGTTCAATGCACTTTAAGCATGGAGGATCAAATTCTTCCTGAGTAGCGCTGATTTGTTGAGCAAGTAATGAATCACGCTCCTTCTGAAGATCTTCATAACTCACTCTTAGCTTCTCAAGATCTTGCTTTCTTTGAAGAAATTCATAAGAAAGTTTCTCGTGATCAGATAAGAGAGTTTTATGATGACTTTGAAGGTTGTCAAACTTAGACTGAAGTCTCTGAAGATTTCCAGTTAAGTCTTTAGTGCGGTCCATTTCATCACCCAACATATCATCACTTTTGTCTAGCATGTTTTGAAGTTTTTCAATAGCCTTTTGTTGTTTCACAGCAATCTTAGCAAGTTTAGAGTAGCTAGGCTTAAGATTTTCATCAGATTCATCCTCACTTGATTCAGAGGAGGGGTATTTAGTTACCTTAGCAGCCTTTGCCATGAAGCAATAGGTGGGACGTCGTCATTGCCTTCATCAGCGTTGTTGGTGTTGCCATTTTCTTCAGAGTTGAAGATGGACTTGCTGACAAATGCGGTAGCAAGAGCTAGACTTGCCACACCTGACTCAGACTCCTCGGATGCCTCCTCTTCCTCATTATCCTCAGATTCGGCCTCAGAATCTATTTCCTTGCCAATGAATGCCCGAGCCTTCTTGGAGCTGCTCTTCTTGTGGGATGAAGACTTTGAGGATTTTGATGATGAAGACTTTGAAGATTTCTTCTTCTTCTTGGCATCATCAGAACTATAATCCTTGTATTTCTTCTTCTTTAATTCCTTGTCCCACTGAGGACAATCTTGAATGTAGTGACCAGGCTTCTTGCATTTGTGGCATAGCCTTCTCTTATAGTCACTTGATGAGGAATCCTTGCTCCTTGAAGATTTTCCAGCGACCACGTCTTGAGAATTTGGAACTTCTTCACGGCGATGCTAGCTCTGGCACAATTCTTGAGGATCACCAAGGCTACTACCGAATCTTCACATTGATTCGAGATAACGCCTTGGCCTTCGTGGCACGTGTTTTGCCATAGCTTGAACCATAGAGATCTCTCTTTTGACAAGCTAGAACTCATGAGTATTTAGCCTCTCGAGGATATCAGCGGCATCTAGTGACTTGTAATCAGCATGCTCCTGAATCATCAGTGCCAGAGTGTCAAATGAAGAATCGAGTGATCTCAGCAATTTCTTCACCATCTCATGTTCGGTGATGTCAGTGGCACCGAGCGCTTGAAGCTCATTTGAGATATCAGTGAGGCGATCGAAGGTTTGCTGAACATTTTCATTGTCGAGTCTTTTGAAGCGGTTGAAGAGATTGCGAAGAACGTCAACACGAGAGTCACGTTGAGTTGAGACTCCTTCGTTTACTTTGGAGAGCATATCCCATATAAGCTTAGCAGTTTCCAAAGCACTCACTCTACCATACTGCCCTTTACTCAGATGACCACATATGATATTCTTCGCTTGAGAATCGAGTTGCTTGAATCTCTTCACATCAATGACATTCGGGGAAGGTGTGGTGAGGAACACCATTTTCCACAACATACCAGAGATCGTTGTCAATTGCTTCAAGATGCATTCGCATCTTATTCTTCCAGTAGGGGTAGTCTGTGCCATCGAAGGTAGGACACCCAACAGAGACCTTGATCATACCTGCGGTCGACATAACTAGAACTCCAGGTGGTTAAACCAAAATCACACAGAACAAGGGAGTACCTCGCTCTGATACCAATTGAAAGTGTGTTATATCGACTAGAGGGGGGTGAATAGGCGATTTTTATGAATTCTTCACTGAGGAATTTGCTGGTGAGGAAATTCCTTAGCGAAGAACTACTTGCAGCGGAATAAGTACTCAGAAGTAAGCATGACAAAATACACACATGGTCATCATGATGAAATGAAGACAAACACAGAGTACAGAAAGCGTAAACACAGGATAACACAAGATGAAGACAAACAGTGAAGAAATTGGGCGAGGAAATTGAGAAAGTCTTGATCAAAGTCTTCAAACACAGATATGAACAATCACTCAACACAAGAATGAGGAAATGAAAGAGTTGAGGAAATAGAACCGATAAGGTTGGTGAAGACAATGATTTGGTAGACCAGTTCCAGCTGCTTTGTCTCGGTTATACGTCTGGTTGGAGCGGTGAGTATTTAAACTCGAGGACACAGTCCGGACACCCGATCGGCGAGCATGCAGCTCAGGACACCAAGTCCTCACCGTATTCTCCTTGAACTAAGGTCATACAGACCTCGTCCAATCACTCGTGGTAAGTCTTCAGGCGACTTCCAAACCTTCACAAACTTCGGTCACTCGGCGATCCACAATTCCTCTTGGATGCTCTAGACCATGACGCCTAACCGTCTAGAAGAAGCACAGTCTACAAAGGTAACAAGCATCGGATCCACGCAGGATCAATCTCTTCAGTGATGCTCAATCACTTTGGGTTTGGGGTTTTCCTCACTCGATGATTTTCGCTCAAAGTCCTCGGAGGATGGGTTGCTCTCAAATGACAAGTGTCAGTTTCTCTCGGAGCAGCCAACTAGCTAGTGGTTGTAGGGGGCGGCTATTTATAGCCTAGGGAGCAGCCCGACATGATAAGACATAAATGCCCTTCAATGATATGACCATTATGTGGATAAGATATTTTGAGACACCGCACGTAAGACAAGAAGCAATGGAAATTTGACTCTCAAATTCCTCGGGGCTATCATGTTCCACCTTGTGTAGGCAATCCGCCTTTGGCGAATTCCTAACTCCTCGGTCAGACAAATTCTCGGCGACGGAAGAACTTCGTCTCATCCATTGAAGAAATTGACTGAATCGTATGAGATTTCAATGGTTTCACTCAAGGATTGGTAGGTGTAGGATTTTGAGTTGAGCATCACATGGAAATTTTTCCTTAGTATTTCCTCGACCCCCTTTAACAGTACGGTGTTTCCTATGACTCAAGAAGTCGAAAAACAAAACTATGAAAACGAAAGTCTTCAAGCTTCATATTCCTTGCATGAATATCAAGTCTTCATGGACACACCAATTTCTTCACTTTCAAAGTCTCCAGGAATACCAAAATCTTTAGTCGAAGATATTCATTTTTAGGGGTCGAGTTTCTCTGTAAATATCAAACTCCTCATAGACTTATAGACTTGTGTACACTCATAAACACATTAGTCCCTTAACCTATAAGTCTTCAATACACCAAAATCACTAAGGGGCACTAGATGCACTTACAATCTCCCCCTTTTTGGTGATTGATGCCAATATAGGTTAAGTTTTCAACGGGGATAAACATATGAAGTGTAAGTACTGATATTGAGGAATTTGATTGCAAGATATAGAAGAACTCCCCCTGAAGATGTGCATAGTGAGGAATTTGCTTTTGAGGCAATGCACACTTGAAGAGTTGAATCATGGAGATCTCCCCTATATCTTGTAATTCATACATGCATTTGACATATAATATTAAGAATTTGAAATGCATGATGAAATATGGTGCCTGAAGAAATTCAGCATGCGTGCAATAATATTAACGAGGAACAAGCATGCAGAATCAGAGCACAATGCATCAAAAGTATCAGAGCACCATCAGTTTTAAGATTACAACTCGATCCAATAAAAGTTTCAGAAGAGCGAGAGTTGTAACTTAGCAAGAAAAACGCCCATATAATAGACCCGCTTGAAGACTAACTCAGATTTCTCCCCCTTTGTCATCGAATGACCAAAAGGATCGAAACTGAGGACTAACGCCCGTGAAGAATATCAAGTTGATGAAGGAGCGCCAGCGTTGTCGGGGTCGGTTGTCGTAGTAGGGCCTGCCGCGATGTCGCCCAAGTCTTCATTTTCATCGTTGTCGCGATGAAGAATAGGAGCTGGCCACCAAGGAAGGAACCTTGACCTTCTTGAATCTCTTCGGTGGAGGTGCAGACCAGTCAAATTCTTCCTTGAGACCCATTCCCTTCAAATCTTCTGCGCTGTAGACATGAGATAGAACAGCCCAGGTACGGTTGAAGATTTCATGGAGGTAGTAGTGGTTTTTCTTCACTGCATTGTGTGTGGAGGTCATGTTGTGAAGAATTGAACCAAACTGACGCTTGACCCATTTATGATTGCGATCAACTTTCTGATGAAGACTGAGGAGTAACTCACGATCAGTCATCACCCTAGGTGCTGTGGCTTGAGGAATTTGCTTGGCAGAGGTGTTGGAGGCAGAGTCATATGTGGCAGAGTCATCATTGGTGGAGTAGGATGCAGCTTTGCGAAATTGACCATCCAATGGACGAATGCCGAGCAGAGGGGCGACCCAGTAGGTTTGGGCTCCTGCAACCCGTGGCAATGGAGGCACGGGGGAGACCCGGGGCAGGTGAGCAGGGAGGAGGGAAGAGGCAGAGAAGGGTGCCGTTAGGCGGAAGAAGTAGTCGGCCATGGGCGGTCGGGCCTTGAGCCGAGGCGGGCTGCCCTGCCCAAGCGCCGCCTTGGAGAGGATTGATTGGGCTGGGCTGCCCACCACGCGACCAGCAGAGAAGCTCGAGGCGGCGGTGGGGGCTAGGGATGGATGGCGGAGAGGGTTAGAGGGAAGGAGGAGCTGCAGTCAGCCGCCGATGAGGGCTGCTTCTTCCTCGCGCCGCCATGACTGCCTGTTGGGTGCGGGAGGGCTGGAGAGGAAGAGGATAGGGTTAGCTCCGAGGGGTAGTTGTGGAATAAGTAAAAAACTGACAGGTTGCCAGCGGTTTGACTAACGGAAAAGGTAACAGCAGTGCTATTTTGCCAACGAAAACAAAGAAGGCAGTGCTATATTGGCAAGTTCGTTTCTCATAGTGGTAGTTTGATGGAAGGCTACTAAGACCAAAGTGCACAATTTATCATGACTACTAAACGAAATGCATACTTTGGTGGAAGACCACTAATCTAGGTTTCTTTAAATTTAAAACAAACGAACATTTGAGGTATAGGGTTGGATGCCCGGCTGACATCAGTTCAGACTGATCAGCTAACAAATAATGTGCCCGCTTTAAGGATAGACGTTGAAGGACGCCCTTAGCTGCTAAGAGGGGGGAAAAGGTACATGGACGAGGACGATGCCGTTGTAGCAACGCCCAACGGTTGCAATGCTCAATGCTTAGGAGACACGAAGAATCAGGGAGCCGAGTGGATGTAGTGATCAGGTTCTTCGGATTACTGAGAGGACGGCGGAGAATGTACATAGTTGACTTTTTTTTTGCTTCTAGAGCTTCAACACAAAATGAATCAAATATAAAAAAAAAATCTTAGAAGAGACTCATTTTCATCATGCCTGGGGCTGAGACGCCAATGCTAGATAGCATGGCGACCTGGCCTATGGTGTTGTGCTAGATAACACGACGACTTAAGCATAGGCAGTACTTGAGTAGAGTTAGTTGTCTCGTCATTTAATATGATGCCTCAGATCGGGCATCATGAAAAGAGTCATTTTAGAAAACATTTTTAATCCGTATATCTGTGTGTTTTAAAGTTCCGAAAAAGGCAAATCTGTCAATTTTTTTTTGAGGGTGGTCAATTTTTACTCGGCCGACCAATGTACAGCGTGATTGCGTGAAGGCCGATCGCTTCGATTTCGATATCGCAAGCCCGAAGTATCCCTGGCGGTTCAGCAAAATTACCGCAAAATTGCCACCCCAGCCGACCCCATCCCCTTTCCTCGAGGGGCGAGGTCTCCACCCCGGTCCTCCCTATCGCGCGACGCCGCCGCCAACCCCCCGCTCGCACGCCGTCGCCTCCTTCCCTCCCCGAGCTCCTCCCTGCCCCCCTGCAACGCCGCCGCCACCTGCCCCGTCCTCCGTCGCCCCCTCACCCCGCCCCCCCCCCCCCCCCACCTCCCCTCAGCGCCGGCCATCACACCGCGCCTCTCCCCACCCCCAGCCGCCACGGCGCGCCGCCCCGGCCGGGCGGTCCCTGCCCCGATTGGACGCCGTGAGCAGGGGGAGACATGATTTACACGGCGATCGACACGTTCTACCTCACGGACGAGCAGCTGCGCGAGTCGCCGTCGCGGAAGGATGGGATCGACGAGGCCGCCGAGACGACCCTCCGCGTCTACGGCTGCGACCTCATCCAGGAGAGCGGCATCCTCCTCAGGCTGTATCCTTTTGTCCTCCCTCTCCCCCCGCCTCCCTTTGTTCTCGAATTTTGCAAGCTCATAAGTTTTCTAGGGTTTGGTGATAAACTTCCATTGGAAATCGAGCACATTCAAATGTGTTGCATTAGGTTTATGATTCTCTTAGGGTTACATAGATGAAACACAGCTCATTTAACATCTTCAAATAGGTTAGCGCGAAAACAAAGTTTTTTTTTTCTAAAGTGGATTAACAATTAATTATAACAGACTGAATAGCATAGAGAGTTGATGTCATCTGCAATGTGATTTGGCTACGAAAGCAGCAAAGACATGGCTCCATCATAGTTGATAATACACTAAAGTAAAAAACTTTGTTTTCATGCTATTTGAAGATATCATAGTTGATGTCATCATAGTTGATATTTGAAGATATTTGAAGATATCACAGTGAGTTATATCGCAAAACTTCACATATATCAGTATGTTAATCTTATTGACAAGTTATGATTAAACAGACATAATTATTGCATTATAGTTTTTTGTTCTTCTACATTTGATTATGTGTGTTGTCGATTCCTTCACTCAGCAAAGACCTCAAGCAGTGATGGCCACAGCACAAGTACTGTTCCATCGATTTTACTGCAAGAAATCATTTGCACGATTTAGCGCTAAGGTAAATAGGTTTGTCTCCAATTCACTACAGCCTAACCATTCTCAGACATTTACGAGCTGAGCTAACGAGCCTCTTCGATTTTCTTCTTCTTCTTGCAGAGAGTTGCTGCTAGTTGTGTTTGGCTGGCTGGGAAGTTGGAGGAGAGTCCAAGAAGATCAAAGCATATTATATTTGTCTTCCATAGAATGGAATGCAGGAGAGAAAGCCTACCAATAGAATTCTTGGATGTATTTTCAACGGTATGTTTTGTTAAAATAACCAGTACTTTATTCCCCATATCCTATTTTCCTGGAAACATCCGTACATTCAGATTTCTTAATATTTGTGGCAGAAAAAAACTGAAACTTAACATGGCATCTGTACCTTAGTTTTTGCATTATTGCTGCTGTATCATATGTTGTTGTTGCAGCTCTTTGTAAATATATAAGTTATTTTCCATGGATAGTTAATTGAAAGCTGCTACTCTCATCTTTGTTGCAGAAATATACAGAGCTGAGACATGATCTGATAAGGACTGAACGACATCTGCTGAAGGAGATGGGGTTTATTTGCCACGTTGAACACCCGCACAAGTTCATCTCGAACTACCTTGCAACACTCGAAGCCCCTGAGCTGACACAAGAAGCGTGGAACCTTGCCAATGATAGGTACTTTGTTCGATCATGGATTATCTTTTTGTTAAATATATTCATGTTGCTTGTCTGATCTGCAAATTATTTATCCTAATATGTTAATCGATGCTCCTGATACATGCTGTGATGCGGTACTGCTGCAGCCTGGTCTGGGCCCCAGGTGTACGTGCACTTGTTCGTAGGGAATGTACTTGCTAGATCTTTCTTTAAGGGAGATATAAAATTATAGTGATCTAAAACATCTTATTTTAGTTTACGGAGGGAGTAGTTCATTAGATGCTTTCCTGTTTTCTTGGTATAATGCTTGTTCATTAAAACCTTGCATTTTACTTGATATCAAGTTTCATTGTTCATCTGCCTTTTCTTCTTTTGAGGGACGTTTGCATCTGCCTTTTCATTTGTACTTAGTTATCCACTCTTACTAACAAGTTTACGTTTGTTATATCAGCTTGCGGACAACTCTTTGTGTACGGTTTAAGAGTGAAGTAGTAGCATGCGGAGTTGTGTATGCTGCAGCTAGGAGGCACCGGGTTCCCCTCCCAGAAGAGCCTCCTTGGTGGACAGTCTTTGATGCTGATGAGGCAGCAATTCAGGAAGTTTGCAGGGTTCTTGCTCACCTCTACAGCCTCCCAAAGGCACAATACATACCAGTGTATAAAGATAATGATTCCTTCAGTGTTAGAAGGGCCCCGGATACACACGCGTCTAAGGTAAGGAACATCACTATAAATTATCTTGTTGCTTTTGAAGTTATTTTCTATTGATTACTGGATTTATTTGCACTTCTATACAGGAGAGTCCAGCAAGTGCTGTTGCTAGCGATAGGGGTACTCCAGTACCTTCGAGTTCTAGCCAGGAGAAGAATTCACTGACCAAGGCAGGAAGAGAGAAAGTGAAGGAAAACAGTGATAACAAGGATAAGCCGTTGCCTGCTGAGCTAAATGGAAAAGGAGACCAGGCAGCGAATTCGAAGAGTGACAGGTCAGAGCCTAATGCCGACCGTGCAGAGGAAAGAGAAAGAAGTAGATCAAGAGGCCGTGACCGTGATATTAGGGGTAGAGATTCTGATCATGAGAGGGAGCGTGATAGAGCCAAGAGACACCGTTCAAGAGACAAAAGTTCAGGTACTATCATGAACATTTCTGTTGGGACTACACTGTCTGAGATGTAATGCATTGTACTCATATATTGCATTATCCCCCTCCAATGCAGGATACTCTGACAAGGAGAAGTCAAGGCACCGCTCGTCACGCGGTACGTACATTTGCTCTGCAAGCCTCACTTCATCAATCCCATATAGTGCCCCCCACTAAAAAAATCATGTTTCTCATCTGTCTTGTTTGTTGCCTCTCCAGACCGTGCCGGCTACTACTCGTCTGGAGACAAAGATCATCGGCACAGGCGCCATTGATCCAGCCGAGCTTCCCTGTTGTAAGAACATCCGCAGAGAGAGCACGAAGCTCCTGACGAAGCGTGAGAAGAATTTGGTAGCATCTGGTGTTACACTGTCTGTGCCATTAGCAAATCAGACCAATCTGTATCACTTCCCAACAGAGAAACAGAGCGCTTGTCAATGATTTACCTGTAGTTTATCATCAGAGGGAACAAAGACAAGGTGTCTCCCGAATACATGCGTGGCTGCCACTTTTGACATGATTTGCTTTTGGGAGCGAGTGATTGTCACGGGATGATAACTTGGTTTCTTGTGGCCTGGGGGCTCATGAAGAACTTTCGCGTTGCTTTGCTCGCAGCTTCATAGGCTGATATGCATTGATATTGTTGTACTTTGTTTCTGGACTAATGTGGATATGTAGTAATTCTTGTGTTTGAAGATGCGTGTGATCTCTTGGCTATTTTATACTCCCTCTGTCCCGAATTATCTAGACAAATCAAAGACATGTAAATTCGGGATGGAGGTAATGCTAATATAAATTTCATGTAAGAATTAAGATGCCTATTTAACCTAATTACAGATTCACTGTTATGGTTTTGAAACGGGGCTGTGCATGATTATGATTGTTGTATTAGATTCCATGAGAATTATGGTCGTAGGTCTGCTCCTACCCCATCTCGTCGTCCTCGTTGCAGCACCTATCTAGCGGCATGGTGATCCGCTTACCCCCAATGCGGCACTGCTCCCTTTGGGGTTTTGCAGTGGATAGACCAAGCAAGTCAGCGTTCCAGGAATCACGCAGGTTGCCCATGACTGCGGGCCCTAATCTCTCCCCGCCAAAAAAGAGAGAGAGAGAGAGATCTAATCTGTCCTGGTGTTGCAACTTGGTAGTTGTTGAAAGTTGAGGTTCAGATATGGAAAGTTCACATTCACAAACGGGAATAAGAAGCCACAGCAAGTCCGTGATTCCCCTCAAGCCCTAATTCGTTCCTCAAACCCATCGTCTCCGACTCGGCTGCTTCATCTCGCCGCAGCTCCTCACAGATCCACCCAGGCCGGCACATCCCGTCCGCGTTGCGCATCGGCGCGCGGAACCAATTACGCGGCTGTAAGCGTCTATTTCCTCAGTTGCTAGTACTGTATTTGGTTCATCTCTGTGACTCCAAAGATTATCTTCTTCAATCTTCTTTTAGATCTCATCTACTTCTCGCCGACCCCCAATTTGGTGTTCCATGCAAGCAATTCAGTTATTCCTGTGAGTAGTGACTATGTCATCACAAGGAGAACTTGTTCAAGTCCAATCTGTGTTCACAAGAAAGACGTACTGAATGCATTGGCTGCAATAGCACTAGAAAAATATACTCCCTCCGTTCCGAAATAATTGTCTTTCTAGAGATTTCAACAAATGACTACATACGGAGCAAAATGAGTGAATCTACACTCTAAAACATGTCTACATACATCCGTATGTTGTATTCCATTTGAGATGGCTAGAAAGACAATTATTTCGGAACGGAGGGAGTATTTTGGAGAACATTGCATGCAAAGATATCTGAAGTTTTTACTCAAGTATGAGGCGTTTTATCAAAAAGTTGGGTTCATACTTACGATCGAGTTCTCGTATGTTCGTTTTAGCAAAGATCTAATTCTTAGAAGGGTCAAAAAATTATATTAATGATGTATGAAAAAAGCTTTGCTTTTGGAAGTGTTTCTTTTTCTACGCATAGCACCTACTTTTAAATTTTGCTTTGGGCCTCCAATATCTTACTAGGAATATGGCGCTCTGCTAAACATTTCTATGGATTTATTATTTGCTCCAGGACTGCAAAGATGCAGAAAGAGAAGAGGAAGAGGGGCCATGAAGCCAGCCGCGACTCATTGGTTTCAAGGGCCACGCCTCGCGAAACACGCATTATAGAGCGAGAGAAGAGGAAGAGGGATCAAGAATTCAGTCGTGGCTCACTGGTTTCAAGTGCTACTCCTCGCGAAATACGCATTATAGAGCGGGAGAAGAGGAAGGGGAACCAAGAACCCAGTAGTGGCTCATTGGCTTCAAGTGCTACTCCTTGCGGAACACACATTATAGAGCGAAAGAAGAGGAAGAGGGTCCAAGAAGCCAGTCGTGGCTCATTGCTTTCAATTGTTACTCCTGATGGTGAACCATTATTTCAGCTGTAAGCATCTATTTTAATTTGTTATTATTCCTTCGTCCCATAATATAAGAGCGTTTTTGACACTACACTAGTGTAAAAAATGCTCGTATAACATGAGACGGAGGAAGTAATATTTAGTGGTAGTTGTGCATGGATCAGTTCGAGTCGAGTATTTGATTGATCTCTGCGACTCGAAATATTTTCTTCTTCCTCTTCTTTTGAGATCTCACATACTTCTCTTTGACTCTTTCCCACTACCTTTCCATCATAACCAGTAGTGCTAGGAACTGGCTGCAAGTAATTCCACAAACACATGCAGATAGTACTTCTGTTTTGGTTTCCAACTGATGCTGGGGAAAGGCCCTTAATTTTGTCTTCGATACTGGTAACTAGTATTAGTAATAATTGAAAATTTATAATACAGAGTATGAACAAAAGTGAGAATTTTCTTTTGGAAATCATTTAACCCAACAGCTCTAACCTCACTCTCTTTGGAGATTTCCTCAAACAAGCCCTTACTCAATGCATTGGCTACAATTGCACTAGGAAATGATATTTTAGGTACTATTGCATACTAAGAGATATTCCATGTTGTTATATCAAGGAAAGTTAGAAGGATGAGGTGTTTTATTAAAAAGTTACTCCTTCCGTTCCGAATTATAAGATGTTCTAACTTTTTTCCGAATCAGATGTATATAGACTCGTTTTAGTATGTATGCTCACTTATTTCAGTCTTCATGTAGTTCATATTGAAATTTCCAGAACATCTTATATTGGTGAATGGAGGGAGTATTTTAGTACTTATTATCGAATTCATGCTCCAGCCAACTCATCCAAAAGTCCGAACTGATGGAGGGAGGCGGGCAATATATTTCAACACTCCCCCTCACGTCTAGGCTATTTTAGTCCTTAGACGTGGGATCGATGTAGGCCGCAGAATCATTTTATTTAATACTGCGTTGGCAGGGTCTTGAACTCAAGACCTCTTGGCTCTGATACCATATCGAATTCATGCTCCAGCCAACTCATCCAAAAGTCCGAACTGATGGAGGGAGGCGGGCAATATATTTCAACACTTATGAGTTCTCATATGTACCTTTTAGCAAAGATGAAGTTCTTATAAGGGACAAAAAATTATATTAATGATTCTCTACAACTTTCTTTTCCATACATAGGCCTATTTTTTAATTGGATTTTTTAATTTCACCTTGGGCCTCTAATATCTACCAGGAATATGATTCTCTATTTACCATTCCTGGCCAATTATTCTTTGCTTCAGGCCGACAGAGAAGACGAAGAGGGACTATGTGCTTTCAACTGTTACTCCTCGCCAAAGACGCAATATAGAACGAATGGTGCAACGTGAGTCAGTGATTTCATGTTTGTTGGTTCTTCCTTCTCTTGCATATATTGCTTTACTATTATAGAGAACTCACGGTCGTGGTTTACCATGTTCTCTAATTAGTCAACAAGACCATGGATAAGTGCAATGAAGATTATTTGGATCGATTTGGATGTCCTGATCCACCTGTTCCGAGCCGGAGTTTTGTAGAGAAGCCATTTGGCTATACAGATGCAGTTTCTGATGACTCATTGACCTCCAAGGTTGTCTCGATTGCTTTATATGATGGTAATTATGCGTCTTTCCGCTTCTGATTTTTCTAATTTGTATTTAATCATCACTAGTTCATGATCTAAATGACGATTTTATACAGGAGATAAGATGTTATTTGCATGCTCGGGCGTAGCTTTACAACACGAGGCAATGACGTTTCCAGTAGTGTCAAGATTTGTGACTTCAAAACGTTTGGTTACAGAATTTGAAAAGAACAGAAACAGAGCTGATAATTTGAGGGTTGGTGCTGCTAACCGCCGTGTTTTCAATTTTGCCATTGTTTTTCAAGGTAAATGTGATCGTCTGGCCTGATGCATACTACTCTTTCCACTATAGGTTAATGTGCGCTTTCCCAACAAAGCAAGTTTCGATGGGTTCTTGGGGCTATATGATAGTCATATTGCGATTGTCACGTCCTTCCGCTTCGCAAAAGTACTTCCAGTAGATCTGCATTCTCATATAGATTGGCAGCATGATCTAGTAGCTGTTGGGCGAGCCTTTAGCTCGGGCACTTTGATGGCCACTGCCAGGAAGCCTATTGATATCCTGTCACAGCAGCAAGCTACAGATGCTCTGATCCCTTTCCCTTGTCCTATCACAGAGGTAAGCTGTTTGTTATTTCCTACTCTTTTGCCATGATGAAAAAATGTGGAACAAAATTATTTCGCGTAGTCCCAACCCCTTTTATTTTGTCATTCTAACTTTGGGCAAAGTTATTTTTCCTTTGCGATCCTTACTGCTTTATTCTTTTTGGCTCTAGGCTGGACTTGGAGGGCCAGTTATTAATCTAGCTGGGGACGTTGTGGGATTGAGCATTGAGGTTGACATCGATAAGGAAACTACCTGGTTCCTACCGCGTGTGGCGCTTCGTGTACACTTGGAATATTTGGAGAAGCTCAGGTATGTCTCCTTTGCTTCTGGAGTAGTACTTATGATTATGAGCTACATCATCCCCAATTTGCGTATCTATATTTGTTTTGTTCAAAACACACCTCCTGTTCTAGTTCCTCCCTTGTAAGGTGAACCATCTTTTGATACAAGCATTGAAGGGATTTAAGTGTTCTCACAAATATCATATGGAGAGTTGAATAAGATAACATATTATATGCAACTATCGTAAGAAATAGACCTCACACTTAGCAAATATTAACTATTTTGTACTTGGCCTACAACCATAAGAGCGATCAGAACATGACAGAAAATTAGGGGAGCACTGTTCATAAATAAATGTCCACGAATAAGCATATCCTCACAAATTAACATTATTCATTCTTTATCTAAGTTGTCAACTAAAACCTGCCAACTGAATAATGGAATCACTTGTCAACCCTCAAACACTTGAAATAATGCAAGTGAAAAACTCCATGACCAATTAATTAGATCTCAATAATGAAGTGGTAATACGAAAAACAGCTCACTGTTGATACTACATACACTACTGCCTACATTTTGATGCTTCAAGAAGTCATAGAAAAAGACAATAGGGCTATGGGAGTTCATAAATCTAAAATAACAAAAAATAGATACAAATGTGAAGCATCTCTAATCTTACCTACTCTTTATCTAATAATTTGATAGATCGACATTGTAAATGTGTTGCGCACTTCTCGGAAAAAAATGTGTTGCACTTAGCTTGTCTGCCACATCCATCCATTGATTTATGGATCCATGGGTACTGCTGAAATCTGAGATGGGCTCTAGGCCCATATTGCAATTTCTGAAAAATCTCTAAGGGCCCATGTGGGATATATGGCACTAGGTGTGGTGGGAAGTTTAGTCCCACCTTGGAAGTGGAAGGAGAGTTGGAGTGGTTTATAAGGGTTTCTCTCCTACATGCTATTGGAGCTTGAGAAGAGAAGAGGCCCTCGCGCGCTCCTCCTCCGCCGCCCGCCTCGCCTCGCCTCGCCACGCCACGTCACGACACGACGCGCCGCGGGTTGCGGGAATGAGCCGAGCCGAGCTCACACCTATGCGCTTATTTTTGCCAGTCACTAACGGAGAGGTTCTGACAGCAGGGCCACGATCTGAGACGTCGGATCGTGGGCTGTCACGGACTCGGACGTGGGTCAAGCCCACGTCTCCACGCGGCTGCGCCTATATAAGCGTGCGGTGTCTCCTAACCCTAGCCGCCACAAACAGATCACATCTGCTCACGCGCACGCCCACCGTCGTTCCTCTGCTGCTGCTGCCGCGGCGCTCCATCCGTCCACCGCGACACGGTTGGCGGAGAGCAGTGTCTCGAAACTCCGTCTCTCGGTTCTGTCACGGGAGAGGCGAATAGGTTTTGGGAAGCGACTACGCGATTGCTCGCCTCCGATCCACTACGTCGCGCCGTCTCCATCATCACCATGTCAGCGGCGCCGAGCGTGCCGCCGCCGAGAAGACCGAGGCCGACAAGAAGGCTGCCGAGGACGCTTCTGCTGCTGCTTTGTCACCGCAGCGGCGGCTTCGATGGCCTATTGGAGGGTATATTGCGTTTATCCTCTCTCGATAATTTCGTATTAGCGGTTGCTAGCATCATGTGTAGATCTGTCTACTATTTGCGTGAATGCGTGCTTATTTAGATCAATACCAATATGTTCCTACTTCATCAATGCCATGCTAGTTGTCTACTTATGGATTAAATTAGTGAAAAATTGCCTATTTACTCAGCAATCCAAAACCTATTATGTGTAGGAACTTTTCGCTAGTGGCTTAGCATTGCTGACTGAAACCGGATAAGTTTACGTGCGCATTTTAAGCGTTGGCGGACAAAGACCACTTTATGGCTCACGGCTATGAGCGTGTTACAGGTAGCCGGTGTGTCCACGGAACGATTGCTCTGAGCAGGAGAAGGCGTTCAGGAGGCAACCACTTGTGTTTATCGGAGCTGTTCTTACCGTGATCGGAGATAAACTGGTCGACGATATTTACATGTGCATGTCGCCAGGACTTGTGGGGCGCTCGAATCTAAGTTCGGGGCCGCCCGATGCGAGGAGCGAGATGTATATTATAGAGCAGTTCCACGATTACAAGATGGTTGAAAACCGTCTGTCTTGGAAGCGAGCTCACGAGATAATATGCATTGTTAAGGAGCTTGAGCTTCGAAGTCGCGAGTTACGGGCAAGTTTGTCGCGGGCTGCATAATCGCTAAGCTCCCAATTCTGGAGGAACTTTGCCACCACTCTTAAACATCGAGGCGTGAATTCTCTGTGGAGGATGTCATTGGCCATCTGGGTGTTGAGCAGAATTCGAGGGCAAAGGACTCAGACGGAAAAGGGGTCGAAGGACTTCATCGCCAACATGGTGAACCGGAGGAACTCCAACTCCCACAAGTTCAAGGGAAAGAAGCGGTGTCCAACAGAATACCGACTTCAAGAAGAAGGGTAAGAAGACCTTCAAGAAGAACAAGAAGGATGAGGGCTGCTTTACTTGTGGTTCGGTGAACATTGGGCCAACAGTGCCCAAACAAGTTTAAGAAGTCGGGACAGGACTCCAAGTCTGTCAACATGATTGTGGGCAACAATGAGAATGGTGCATCCGGTACGGTAATTTGTTTACTGTTTTTTGGTGTTTGACCTACCGATTGGTGGGTGGATACAGCAGTGTTCATGTGTGTGCTGATATTTCATTGTTCTCTTCTTACCAGTCACGAGCCACGGGTCCGTATTGATGGGGAATGGCGCGAGTGCTTCATTCATGGTGTTGGCACGGTCGATCTGAAGTTTACTTGGGAAGGATCGTCGGTGAAGAACGTGCAGCATGTCCCCGCCATCAAGAAGAACCTAGTTAGTGGCTCCCTTCTATGTAGAGAAGGGTTTAAGTTGGTATTCGAGTCTAATAAATTAGTTGTTACTAAGTATGGACTATTTGTTGGAAAAGGTTATGAGAGCGGAGGGATGTTCCGCCTTTCCCTTGCAGATTTCTGTAATAAAGTCGTGAACCATATTCATTCGAGTATTAATGAATCTGAGGTTTGGCATTCACGTCTTTGTCACATAAGTTTCGGTGTTATGACGCGGCTAGCTAAGTTGGATTTAATCCCGAGTTTCACTTTAGCCAAAGGTTCTAAGTGCACATCATGTGTGCAAGCTAAGCAACCTCGCTTGACCTCACAAGGCTGCGGAGGAGAGACACTTGGCATCATTGGAACT
Source organism: Aegilops speltoides (assembly GCA_021437245.1). Lineage (NCBI taxonomy): Eukaryota > Viridiplantae > Streptophyta > Magnoliopsida > Poales > Poaceae > Aegilops > Aegilops speltoides. Next base: position 444,435,162 of record CM038146.1, on the reverse strand, counting down.
CATACATTCGATCTTTGTGAGATGAGCGGTGTCTTGACTAAAGGTGGAAAGAAATACTTCATGACATTGATAGATGATTCCACTAGATATTGCTATGTGTATCTGTTAAATACTAAAGATGAGGCTCTACACTACTTTAAAATCTATAAGGCAGAAGTTGAGAATCAACTTGAAAAGAAAATTAAACGATTCCGTTCAGATCGTGGTGGAGAGTACTTCTCGAGTGAGTTTGATTCTTTACATGCGGAACACGGCATTATTCATGAGAGGACGCCTCCTATTCACTCCAGTCAAGCGGGGTTGCCGGCGGAAAAACCGTACTCTAACCGATCCGTTAACGCCATGTTAGATCGTCGGGTTTATCCAAGGCATGGTGGGGAGGCTATATTGACGGCATGTCATGTCCTGAATAAAGTTCGATGAAGGATAATGAGATCACTCCATATGAGAGATGGACAAAGAGAAGGACAACACTCTCGTGCTTGCGTGCTTGGGGCTGTTTGGCGAAAGTCAGCGTGCGATCCCCAAAAAGCGTAAGCTTGGACCCAAGGCGTGGATTGCGTTAATTTGGGCTACGCTAAGAACAGCGTTGGCTATAGATTTCTAGTAGTGAAATCTGAGCTACCGACGGAAGGTCGGTACAATTATAGAGTCTAAGGATGCTACATTCTTTGAGGATATTTTTCCTATGAGAGATATGCAAAGCACTTCTAGAGCAGGAATCGAGGAGACTCTGAGCCTGCCATTCCTATGGAATATTATGAGCGAACACATGATGAAAATCCGAGGAGGATGACGAGGAAACCCTTGGTAGGGGCAAGAGACAAAGGACTGCAAAGACCTTTGGTGATGATTTCTTCGTGTACCTCGTGGATGATACTCCCACTTCTATTTTAGAAGCGTATGCCTCTCCGAAGTCGACTCTTTGGAAAGATGCGGTCCGTGGCGAGATGGATTCCATCATGGCTAACGGGACATGGGAGATCATGGCGTCCCTATGGTTGCAAACCATTGGGATGTAAGTGGGTGTTCAAGAAAAAGCTTAGGCCCGATGGTGCGATTGAAAAGTACAAGGCTAGGCTTGTGGCCAAGGGCTATGACCGTAAAGAAGAGGAAGATTTCTTGATACTTATTCACTGTGGCTAGGCCGACCACCATTCGAGTATTACTCTCGTTGGCGGCCTCACATGGTCTTCTCGTCCATCAAATGGATGTTAAGGCGGCTTTTACGAATGGAGAGCTAAATGAGGAAATCTACATGCAATGACCAGATGGCTTTGTGATAGATGGTCGAGGAAAGAAAGGTGTGTAGGTTGCTGAAATCTTTATATGGCTCAAGCAAGCACCTAAGCAATGGCATGATAAGTTTAATACAACTCGACATCTGTTGGCCGTTGTTAATGAAGTCGACAAATGTGTATACTATCGCCATGGTGGGGGTGAAGGAGTTATCTTGTGCACGTATGTTGATGACATCTTCGATATTGGAACAAACCTCAAAGTCATTGAGGAGGTCAAATCGTTTACGTCTCGTAACTTTGAGATGAAGGACCTTGGTGTGGCTGATGTTATCTTGAACATCAAGCTCTTGAGAGATAATGAGGGTGGGATCACATACGCAATCCCATTATGTTGAGAAGGTGTTGAGTCGCTTTGGATATTCGGACTGCACACCATCTCAAACACCATATGATCCTAAGCGTGTTGATTCGAAAGTCAAAAGGCATGGCTAAAGATCAATTGAGATATTCTCAAATCATTGGGTCTTGATGTACCTAGCGGCATAACGAGGTTCGACATCGCGTTCTTTGTGAGTAAGCCGAGCCGGTTTGTTTCAAACCGGGTGATGTACGATGGCATTTGTTGAAAGAGTTATGCGCTATTTGAAAGGTACTATAAATCATGGACTTCACTATACCGAAACCCGTCGATTACTTGAAGGGTATAGTGATGCTAATTGGATCTTTGATCTTTGATGAGATGAAGGCCTGGCGGGTATATGTTTACTCTTGGAGGTGGCGCTGTTTCTGGAAGTCTTGCAAGCAAACGATCTTAACGAGATCGACAATGGAAGCAGAATTAACAGCATTAGACACTTACGGTGTTGAAGCGGGATGGCTTGAGATCTTTTAATGGACTTGCCATTGGTTGATAAACCGGTTCGGCTATCCTTATGAACTGTGATAATCGATTGTCATCACCAAGGTGAAGAGTTCAAAGGACAATATGAAGTCCAACAAACACATAAGAATGAGATTGAAAGCTGTCGAAAATTAAGAAACTCCGGAGTGATAGCGTTGGACTATGTCCATACGGCTAAGAATCTGGCAGATCCCTTCTGAAAGGGCTATCACGTGTAGTGATAGATAGTGCATCGAGGAGATGGGTATGAGACCCACATGAGTTGCCATGGTGGTAACCCAACCTATGTGATCGGAGATCCCGTGAAGTAGGACACAGGAAAACAAGCGGTGGTGAACCGAGGAGAGTAACTTTACTAACCCACTCCGCTGGAGATGCAATACTCTCGAAGCTGTATGGAAGGATGACTCTTGTCTTAGTGTGTTCCAAGGCTTATATGTATAAGCAAGATGCTATCCTCAGAGCGATCTTTGGAGGAACACACCTATGTGAGCCCGATTGCTAGTCACAGTCTATGAGATTGGGGTGATCTCTAGTAAACTCATGAATAGGCCAGAGTGTGACTTATATGCTCCACCGAGGGGTCACCTTGCAGCCCAGTACTAGTAAGACATGTGGTGAAACTTCTTTCGCCAAACCGACAATTCAAGGCATAGTCCATTGTTGGTTGTGAAGGAATGTAGCTACTTGCTCTAGGTGAAGCTCAACCTTACAGGTCTTCTTTGAAACACTAGTATATCAAAACAGTATTTGGAGCAGAGGACACTATGGGCCCTCGAGATCTGGTGGGGATTGCTGAAATCGAGATGGGCTCTAGGCCCATATTGCAATTCTGAAAAATCTCTAAGGGCCCATGTGGGATATATGGCACTAGGTGTGGTGGGAAGTTTAGTCCCACCTTGGAAGTGGAAGGAGAGTTGGAGTGGTTTATAAGGGTTTCTCTCCTACATGCTATTGGAGCTTGAGAAGAGAAGAGGCCCTCGCGCGCTCCTCCTCCGCCGCCCGCCTCGCCTCGTCACGACGCGACGCGCCGCGGGTTGCGGGAATGAGCCGAGCCGAGCTCACACCTATGCGCTTATTTTTGCCAGTCACTAACGGAGAGGTTCTGACAGCAGGGCCACGATCTGAGACGTCGGATCGTGGGCTGTCACGGACTCGGACGTGGGTCAAGCCCACGTCTCTCCACGCGGCTGCGCCTATATAAGCGTGCGGTGTCTCCTAACCCTAGCCGCCACGAACAGATCACATCTGCTCACGCGCACGCCCACCGTCGTTCCTCTGCTGCTGCTGCGCGGCGACTCCATCCCGTCCACCGCGTACACGGTTGACGGGAGAGCAGGTCTCCGAAACTCCGTCTCTCTGGTTCCTGTACGGGAGAGAGGCGAATAGGTTTTTGGGAAGCGACTACGCGACTGCTCGCCTCCGATCCACTACGTCCGCGCCGTCTCCATCATCACCATGTCAAGCGACGCCGAACGTGCCGCCGCCGAGAAGACCGAGGCCGACAAGAAGGCTGCCGAGGACGCTTCTGCTGCTGCTGTCACCGCAGCAGCGGCTTCTGCATGGCCTATTGGAGGGTATATTGCGTTTATCCCTCTCCTGATAATTTCTGTATTAGCAGTGCTAGCATCATGTGTAGATCTGTCTACTATTTGCGTAGTACGTGCTTATTTAGATCAATACCAATATGTTCCTACTTCTGTCAATGCCATGCTAGTTGTCTACTTATGGATTAAATTAGTCGAAAAATTGCCTATTTACTCAGCAGGTACCACATATATATGTGCCTCATAGAACTGGGAGCGGATTTACCTTGCTGTGGCAGCAGAGCTTTTGATTACAAACAAAAGATAGGAGAAGAAATATTGCCTTAGTGTTGAAGTTGGTAAATATTCTTTCAAATGAGGAAGGGAGAGTCATTTGTTCAGACTAAAACATGGACAATGTGGCTCATATTTTTGACCTATGCATCTGCTCTATCCTCCTGACTTCTGTTTAGTATTGATAAGCCTGATTTCCATGTCTTCTTTCATAACTGGTTTCCTTCTCTACGATCTGGCTCACGTGTTGGTTTTTGCTGTTTTGCTGTTGGACTGGCACTACTGTGCATCTATTTATTTCGTGAAAACTCTAACATTGTTCTATTGCAGCCCAAACTCTACAAACTTCCGTGAATATACCTTGCCTGATGGTGTATACAGCATAGTCCCATCAGGTGTGAATCAATCTTCCAAAATGCTATCTGTTGATGATGTGCAGAGATTCTCTTGCCCTAGTCTAATCTACAACCCTCCACGAACTCTTAAAACCAGCCAAAATTCAACCCTCCCCTCCCCACACCCTGGTTTTTACCTTGTTTACCATCCAGTCAGCAAGCCACATCAGCAAAAAAATCAAAATTTTCAGGAAAAAAAATCTGTGAAATGAACAAAAATCAAGAAAATGAAATATTTATTTAAAAGGTTTGTAATAAAAAAAAATCCAACTTTCCCAGAATGCTTAATAGTGTTTTCTTTACTCTACAGTTTTTTTTAAAAAAAATCTGGAATTTTTTACAACATTTTTCAGAAAATTGGGCAGAACATCATGACAAAAAAAGTTGATTTTTTCGGGAAAAAATCGATTATACAGTTTTTTAATTTTCTAGATTTTTTTGATATTACAGATTTTTTGATCTTCTAAATTTATAGATATTTTTTGTTGTTTCTGGAAATTTGATTTTTTTTGCTGACTGGATGGTCAATTGGGTCAAAGGCAAGATGTGGAAGGGGAGGGGAGGGTTGAATCCTGGCCAGTTTTAATAGTCGGGGTTGATTCTTAGACGGTATTATTGTTGAGCGTTGTAGATTAGACTAGGGTAAGAGTTTGGGCTTGAAATATGCACATCTCTCGATTTTACTATGCACATCATCTTGTGTACTCGTATTGATCATTTTATTGCTTCAGGATTTATGGCAGATGTGAACTATTTAAAATCACGTGGATATCCTCAGCCACCACCACTTGTGCTCGAAGGTAAGTCGTTGCTTTCTATATTGGCAACTTCTATCTTCTATAACCTTTTTCTAGCTATTGCAGTGACATAACTTCCCTTCTTGTTCCCATAACCAGTTGATGGGAGATTGTTTAATACATTTGAAGAGGAATTTGGTCAATTATATGGTTATAAGGACTACGATTGCAATCTTGATCATCGTAGCTCTGGGGAGCAGGTCTGGGCTAAACTTCCAAAAAAAGTTGTTACAAATATTGGCCGGCGTGTTGTCTCACTCTCTTCATACGATGGTGATTTTACAGTCATATGATGATCATTTATTCATTCTATTATTTGTTTCCACTGAAGAATGGCCAATGTTATTTGTGTGTAGGAGATGTGAGATATTTTTCATGTACAGGCCTACTTATAAAGTGGCATAAAAATGGTAAGCCTGTTATCCTTACTTCGGCCAGTTTGGTCAGAAGTCGGGTTGATGAAGACAAGATTGATGAGAAACTGAAGGTTGCTGCTCCTAATTACTTTCCTTGTTCTCTGGAGTGAGATGATGGCTAATCTAGTTGACTTTATCTACCATTTCAGATTAAGGTACTTCTCCCACCGAAACAGGTCATTGATGGGACACTGGAACTGTACCATTCAGATTATAACATTGCTGTCATCAGTCTTCAGAAGCCTCTATATGGTATTCGTCCGGAGAATATTTTCTGCGCGGTGGAACGAACACGAAGAGTAGTTGCTATAGGGCGCGAGGCTGAGGATGGATTATTGATGGCGACAATTGGAAAATTGGTCAAGAAGCGTCCAGATGAGAAACTTAACTGCGAAGACCTTAAGCTCTCTACATGTAAAATCAAGAAGGTACATTGGTGAATCCCCCCTCCCCCCTAATGGTAACCGGTAATCTGATATAGATAGGTGTGACATAATTTATGTGTGCTTCTCCTGTAATCTATTGATACACATACTTAGTTATCATAATCTATCCAACGCATTACAACTTCTCCATTCTATTTCTTGTACTAGGTTGGGATTGGAGGGCCCCTTGTTAATTTTGATAATGGGTATTTTGTTGGCATGAACTTCTATGGTGAAACTGCTGTAACTCCTTACCTGCCGAGGGCAATCATCGTGGAAGTTTTGAGCGAGGTTGATCTCCCATCACAAAGGTACATCTCTTTCCTTGTCTCTGTTCTATTTTTTTCCTTTTGTAACATACTATTGTCTACTCAGTATCTATTCATTCAGCGTGCTTACATTATTATTTTCTTTCTATGACGAAGAGGAATGGATCATGCCACTGATATAATGGGTGATGCATCAGTTAAGAAAATCAGGTATTCGTGTTGTTTCCCCCTGCAAATTCATTTACTATTTGTTTAACACGAATTTGCGCTGATAAGAATTTGGACGACAGGTGGCCGGTGCCTAAGCCATATTGGTACCATCCCCTTATTGATGATGATCCTCCTCTGCGTTTTTATGGAAGGCAACTCCAGTAGTGCTATACTCTATCTACCGCTGCCCTCATCTTGTTGTCCCAATTCCACTCACCTAGCAAGTATTTCAAGGTGATACTTTGTAGATTTATTACTCCCCCGATCCCCCGATAGTCAGCGACAATTAATATGGATTAGAGGGAGTATATTATTATGGTGTTTTGATGGTTCTGCATAATTAAGAATTAGAACAAAGAAGCTGCAGACACTCGTCTCGATTGTTGTCACCTTGACTTTGTTTGACATGGACTTCTAGTTATTATTTTTGTGCATGTGGTGATGCCAACTGTGGATATATGCTTGAATGATGAAATACTCAAGACAAGATATTTTTCTTTTTAATTTATTTAGTGAGCACCCAAAATTGTGTCTTGACTTTCTAGAAGACAGAGGGTAAAACTCAAGAATATAGGCAAGCTCCCACCACATGCCGGTGAGTAGCGAACAACACTCCAACTCGAACGTACACAATACAACTCCAACGCATAAGGGCATGTCCTACACTGGCCAACAAGGATGCGTCTCGACCGAAGTCAGTCACCTCCAAAGAGCAACAACTCGAAACAAAATCTCCTTGCCAATGCACCAACCACTCTTGATTGCTGAAAAGAGTTGGCGGGTGGGTGGCATACTAGGACGACCTCAAGAAAGTCGTCGTACTGGACTTACCCGTGACATCGTACATAGTGTCCTTGACGAACAATCCAGAACTTACCCGTGATATCATACATAGTGTCCGACGAACATCCACAACCGCGGCGAACACCAAAGGGACACAAACAAAGACCTCCCTCCCAATAGAGGAACGATGTCAAGGAGGTCACCATAGCTGTTAGATAATAACGAGAAATAAACGAGACAAAGAGACACGGATTTTTACGTGGAAACCCTTACGGGAGAAAACCACGGAACGCACGGCGGCGTATCACTATAATTGGGAGGAGTATTACATTATACGAGAGGACAAACCCTCTACGTGCTAATCTAGTGGAGATCTCTCTCATCTATTCTATGACTAGCTGGTACTATATAAAGGGGCAAACAACTCTCTTTTTTGGTGGACACGAAACAGAGTTGTAGTCATGCTACGTCTAGCACGGTTGGCATGTCGTAGTCCGGTAGGACTCCATCCGTAGTACAATACTTGTACGGGATTCGGAACACAATAAAAATAACAATAGCTGATGCGAATCAGAATCTAGACTTTTGCGTAGAGATAACCAAACAAGTGAGAGAGAGCAAGGTGCCGAGTGGCGAGCCTAGTGGTGTGGCCCTCTGGTGTCGGCGTGACGACATTTTGGGAGCCCGTGTGAAGTGGGGCAGCTGCGTGTGGCTCCAGATCAGGTAGTGGGTGCTTGTTGGGCTCCGATCAGATCCATTTAGATTTGACCCCTGGTGGTCGGCGTGCAACATGGGGTGGTGGTTAGGCTCGGTTTGTGGCGGCAGCTGGATGTGCTCTGGCGTCTGCCCTTTGGCGAGCGGCTAGCGTGGATGTCCCTGGTCACCTTTCATGGCGGGAGGTTGTGCTCGGTTCGGCACCTCGCGTCGTTCAATGGGTGGCTGGGGTGTACCATGTGCGGATCCAAGAAGGGAGTTGTTGTTGGGTGTTACATGGGGTGGCATTTTAGAGAGGTGGTAAGAGAGAATGGTGGCACCGATGAGGCCAGGCCACCCCATCACGGGCAAGGGTGGCGGTCGTAGATGTAGTCCACTCCCACATGTTTCACCTCTTCTCCGACTTAGTGGCTCCCTGATCGATCTGGTCGAACAGGATGTTGGCGGCAGTCGAAGGTTGCTGGTGTATTCATCGCCTGTAGACATCGATGGCCTCTAGGGTGTCTTCCTTTTGCGGCGGGAGGTTGTGCTTGGTTCGGCACCTCCTGTCGTTCAGTGGATGGCCGGGGTGTACCACGTGCAGATCCAGGAAGGGAGTTGTTGTTGGACGTTACATGGGGTGTCATTTAAGAGAGGTGGTGAGAGAGAATGGTGGTGCCGATGCGGCCAGGCCACCCATCACCGGCAAATGTGGCAGTCGTAGATGTGGTCCACTCCCAGATGTTTCACCTCTTCTTCGACTTAGTGGCCCCCTGATCGATCTGGTCGAATAGGATGTTGGTGGCAGTCGGAGGTTGTTGGTCGATTCATCGCCTGATGGCCTCTAGGGTGTCTTGTTTCCTGGGCGGCGGCCTGGGTGGTGGTAGCCATAGTGCTCATGGGTGGAGCTTGCGACTTAGGTCCAGGCAAGCATGTCCGAGGAAAGTTTCAGCTGATACCGGGACTCACATGGTGCCGTGATACGGGCTCCTGAACCGTTGGATCTTACATCCAATGACATTTGTGAAGCTGGTGTACCTGCGCACAATTTTGGGACTCTTTGAGGGTATTTTTTCAAAATGTTCAAGAGCTCCTAGGAACCATTGGATCTGAGATCCAAACGGCTCCCGAGAGTCCGTATCACCTCAGCCTCGGTATCACCTGATATTTCCCCTCCATGGTCGAGTGCACGGTGTGGTGGCTGGCATACTGACGTCCTACGGTGGTGTGCGGTTGTGGTCCATATGCTTGGAAATACTTGGGGCGAAGGCAGAGTATGCTTGCTAGGGCGAAAACCATGTCTGACTTTGGTCAGGCAACGAAAGCGATGCCCATGGACATCGTCACCTTCTTGATGTCCTCCATTGTGGTTGCTCATTGTTCTTCGTCATGCTTCAGGTGAAAATCTTGATCTTTGGATCAGGCAGTGGCAGCACTCCGGCGTCGTGTCCTTCCCGAAAGCACTGTCTAGGAGGTCGCGGTTCGTTCTTCACCTCTTCGTGGTGTCTTTGGCCTAGAAGGGCTCCGACGGCTCCATAGCGATGCATAGTGTTATTTTGTGTACTTCGAGTTGTTTGAGGTGTTGTGGTTGTTAGCCTTTGGCACATATGTATCTTGTCTTAGATGAGTGAATGTGTTTATGTGGTGTTTTGTGGCGTGCGTCAAATTGGAGTATGTTGGTTGTCGCTTTGCTATCCAAACAAAAGCCTTAACTAAACCCCCCTTTCTCTCAAAAAAAAAAAAAAACTAAACCCCCCTTCAAGAAAAGCACAGGCCCAAATTCCCAACCACCAAAGAAGAAAATCCAAACTGACACGCATGAAATGTAGGATTACAGTACATATGAACAAGGGGATTATTAGTTAAAGGTCTCTGTCTGAAGGATTTGACTACTGTGGTAGCTTGTTGATCTTGCAGTACTTGTAGTCCTTGAACTTCTTGGCCTTGTACTTGGCCGGGAACTCGTTGGTGACGAGCTGCGGGTGCGGCCCGACGACGTGCTCCGGCGGCGGCTCCACGAACACCGGCCACGACATCCGCGTCTTCTCCCGGCTCACCGTCGTCCGGTGCAGCACGGCCTTGTACCTCCCGTTGCTCATGATCTATCACAAACAAATCAACTGCCATGTTAAACGGTGAAATAGTTGATGCGACAGCGCAAGTCGATCAAGAGCGTAGAGTGAAATAGTTTGAGGCACTTGCCTCGATCTGGTCGCCGATGTGGATGATGAGGGCGCCGGGCACGTAGTTGACGTCGTACCAGCATCCGTCCTTGAACACCTGGAGGCCCTGCACCTCGTCGGGCAGGAGGACGGTGAGCGTGCTCATGTCGGTGTGCGGCGCGAGGCCGAGCGCGAGCTCCGGCTGCGGGCACGGCGGGTAGAAGTTGATCTTCTGGAGGAGCACCACGTCGTCGCCGCCGAACGCCTCCGCCATGGCCCCCTCCTGCAGGCCCAGCTCCGCCGAGAGGCGCCCGAACAGCTCCCGCGTGAGCCGCAGCATGTGGCCGCAGTAGGCCTCGTTGGCCTCCCTGTACCCCTCGGGGCTCTCCGGCCAGACGGCGTGGTTCACGGCGGCCGGCGGCGCGACGTTGTGGAAGAGGAAGTCGGCCCAGGCCTTCTTGCCCTCGAGGTCGCCCTTCCGCAGCGTGGAGCCGTAGCCCTCGGTCTTCCCCTCGCCCGGGTCCATGGCGTACCGCTGCTTCTCCTCCTGCGGCAGCGCGAAGAACCCGCGGCCCACGCGCTGCAGCTCCGCCACGGCCTCGGCCGGCACGCCGTGGCACACCACCTGGAAGATGCCCCACTCCGCCGCGGCCTCCGCCATGCGGCGCCCGGCGTCCGGCGCGGACATGTCCACCACGGGGATCTCCGGCGGCGCGGCCCCGCGGAACGTGGTGGCGCGCGGCTGCTCGTGCTCGGGCCGCACGAACTCGGGCGGGAGCGCGCCCAGCGAGGACGCCAGCGCCTGCACGCTCTGCGCCATCCCCGCCTGCCGTCCCACGATCGAACTGGCCGAGTACACAGCTCTCGCGCGCCGGTTTGCGTCGATCGGCCGTGTCAAGGTCTCACGAGCACGCGCATGGGACGGGATGAGATGCGAAGGATCAGGGGCGAGCGGTTGAGGGGGCAACGGTGTAGCCGTGTCGCAATCGCAACCGCTTTTGCATGACCAGTTGGCAGCTAGCCTCGTCACTCGCCGCCGTCGACGTCGGGCACGTGGTGATGGGACGCGGAACGCAGCCGTCTCCGTCAGGATCTTGGCGACGTCGCAGTTCCGTCCATGCCGATGTGATGAACTTTCGCTGTCAATATCAATGAGGCTCCAGCTCCTCATCGTACCGCTTGGAGTCGGATCGGTCGTACTACCCGCTGGTTGGTTGGGTGGATGGCATGGAAGGGGAGCCATGTGCGTGTCTTCAACAACCACCGCGTACTCCCGCCGCGAGGCATGCAGTCGATAGTCTTCCGCAAAGATTGCGTTAGCCTGTGATTTACCTATTAATAATAATAAAACGCCGATAACGACCGTACGGGCGTTAAGGTGTTTGCCCATACAGTTTGTGTGGTGTTTAAGAGGATCAGCCCACACATTTTTTTTCCCGCGGTCCCTCTCACATACCTACGTATGGGCAAAATAGATAAAGCACACACGCCCGTACGTCAGGCCTCCCCGCACGCCCCGCGTGACAGTCACCAGCGTCCCCGCAGTTACCATGATCTGGACCCTCTTTCATATTCATTTAACTGCAATTGCCATGTCGCTGAACTACAGTTGCCATGTCGGACAACTACATTTGTCATGGTTGCTCAGCAATAGATTGCCATGTATGGTGCATTCTCTGCGATTGCCATGATTTCAAAACTTTAGGAGTTGCCACCTACTAACACTAGGCAGTTGAGAGAGTTGCCATGTGCTCACAAGCACGATAGGGCAGTTGCCATGTAAAAGAGAGAGTTGCCATGTGCTCACAAGCACGATAGAGCAGTTGCCATGTAAAAGAAAGAGTTGCCATCTGCTTAGGTGCACGCTAGGGCAGTTGCCATGTACAATGCAAAAATACATGGCAACTCGGCTAAAAAAGAGTTGCCATCTGCTTACGTGCACACTAGGCAGTTGCCGTGTACCCTGCAAAACACATGGCAACTGAAATGTTCGGGTAAAAAAAGAGAGAGTTGCCATTTGCTTACAAGCACTAGGGCAAAACACATGGCAACTGACAGCTTGGGTGTGGGAGAGGAGACGGGCGTGTGGGCGAGATGGCAAATGCCCACACATCAGCCCTTGTGCGTGAGTAAAAACTGACGTGTGGGCGAACTGCTAAACCCTCACACACCGACCCCTCCGCGTGGTGAAACGGACGTGTGGGCGACCGGATGAATGCCCACACACCAGCCCAGTCCTACGTGGCATCACAAACATGCTAAAATTCGTGCAACCACAAACGGACGCGAATACACGCGTGTGGGCGAGATGCAAACACCCACACGTGTGGGCATTAGTGTTTCCGTAATAATACAATTGTATAAATAAATGTTCATCAACTTTCGACCGGGAATTACCTTATATTTTGATTAGAAGTTTGGTAAGTAATTAAAATGAAACTAAGTAATTAAAGTGAATTGGTTGAGAAAGTAAGTAAATTAAGATGATTAACTATCATATACATGAAAGGTTTGGACGAAGGGGGGTGGTGGGAACAAAGGCGAAATGGGAACCTTGCATTCTTTTTAAGTAGTAAAGATAAAGATAGAGATTATATGACCAGCAAAAGGGCCCGTGCATTGCAACAAAAAAAAAATCATAATCTACAACGGCCATGACCACATTTTGCTGCATCATCGAGATAAACTTTCATTCTTAACTTCGTGAAATCATGAATATTTTGTTAAACTCGTAACATATTTGAAATCGTGAACATTTTTCAAGTTCGTGAACACTTTTATAAATTTTCAAACATTTTCTAAAATTAAGAACACTTTTTAAATTCATGAACATTTTATATTATTTATAAACATTTTTTAAATTGTGAATATTTTTATAAAACAATTGTTTTGAATCTGGAAACATTTCTAGAATCGACGAACATTTTTTTGGAAATTGATGCAATAATTCTTGAATTTCACAAAAAATATTTTGAATTAACGAACATTTTTAAATAAATGATTCTATTGATTCCGCAAACATCTTATGAATAAATAAACTATTTTGTAAATCACGAAGAGTTTTTGAATTTTAGGATATGTTTCCATTCATGAATATTTTTTGAATTGGCCAAATTTTTTTTAATTTCATTAACATTTTTAATACACAGAGTTTTAAACACATCATGAATATATTTTGATTTCATAAACATTTATTTCAAATTTCAAACATTTTCTGAATAAACAAATATATTTTTACAAAATTGCGAACATTTTTTAATCCATAAATATTTATTATTTATTAAACATGTTATGTTAGAATTCTTTTTAATACACGAACATTTTAAAATATCATGAACATTTTTGATTTCACAAACATTTTTTTAGAAATTTCAAACATTTCCTGAATAAGTTTTTTTCACAAAATCATGAATAGTTTTAAATCCACAACATTTTATGATTTATTAAACATTTGATTTCAGAATTCTTTTTAATAGACGAACATTTTAAAATCTCATGAACATATTTTGATTTCACAAACATATATTTAAAAATTTTCAAACATTCTCTAAATCAGAATATTTTTTACAAAATTATGAATTTTTTTAAAAGCCACAAAAAAAATTGATTTATTAAACACTATATTTCAAATTCTCATTTTTTAGAAAAAATGTAACTTTTTGAAGTCCCAAATTATTGTAAACAGAAATAAATGGAAATGTAAAAGAAACATAAAATAAGAAAATGAAATTAAAATAAGGCCGCCCAGACATGGGCGCACCCGAAAGGGCACACTGCATCGTCTGCCAGCGTGCAGAGCACATTATAGGAGGTCCCTACTGCATGGGCCGGCCCATGCAGGGGATTCTCCTGAGTAAAACGTTTTTTTGTATCATTTATAGGTGGCATTGGTGTGTATTATTTTTGCAACTTTGGGGCAATTTTTAATGAGTAATGTCAGAAGCAATAGCTATTTTATTATTAGGTATAGATAATGATATTCTGTAAATATTACACAACTTTGCATAACACAATTAAAACCATATGTGTTTTATAGTAAAAAAACATATGTGCTTTGAATTTCATTTCTTGTATTAGTAATCTGAATATTTAGAACGCCGATAATGCTAACTCGGTCTAGGCAGGTGCCAAACTGAACATTTCTTTCGGTACTTCCCCCTAACAAACCAAAATGGCCTCCCGGTCGCCCCTATAGGCCGTTTCCATGTAAAAGGAAAAAGGGAAAAAATCCCAGTAACAAACCAAAAGAAAAAGCCTAGGATTTTGTGAATTGACAAAAAAGCCAAGTGTTTGCTGTCAAACGAAAAAAAAGCAATCAACCCTAAAAAAAACAGAAAATTGCCATGTGTAAACAATTTTTTTGCAACAACCAAAAAGGAAAAAAAATCCATGGCAATTTCCATCTGTACATATACGATGGCGAAGATATGTTTATTAAAATTGCTATTAGTGACTATACTGACATGAATATAAAGGTAGAAATTTCCCTGGCAAATATAGGTATTTGCCGATAATTTAAATGAAAATTAGAAAGAAAAAAACATAGCAAAAAAATAGGTAAAAGAAGTTCCGAGGGTGTTGTAGGTAAGATTGCCATGTCAATAAAGGTAAAATTGCCATGAAAAATAAAAAGTACATTTTGAAAATCTTTTTCTTGCATTTTTATAATTTGCCATGGCCGAATAATAAAAATAATAAATTTTCATGGCAAAATATTCAAAAAAAAGTACAATTTGTCATGGCAAATCTTGGGGCATCTCCAACGACGACCCGCAAATTTCCTCCCGCATCCGTCCACGAACAGGGCGGACCAGTCCACGTACACGAATGCGGGAGGCCGCCATCCAACCGTAGTCTAATGCATTTCAAACACTTTATGAATCAACCGAATGAAATTCATGCAAACACGATGGATTTCATATAAACATGCCATCTTTCATATAAACATGTCAGATTTCATATAAACACGGCTGATTTCATTAGACTTACATCAACTAAACAGTGCTCGTCCAACTCTGGAGATATAACTAATACCTAATTTAAATGATCGCCGACGTCAATTCCCCGTGTCCTGCCATGAGCCTCCAGAACTAAAACTTTGCCTTCTCCAGCTCCGCATTAGTGCTCTCCAGCTCCGTCTCCGGAGCGCCAGGAACTGAAGTTGTTTGCCTCCACATGACCGCCAAGCGACTAATCGTCCGATGATGCTCAGCCCACCAAGCTTGGCATTGACGGGAGGGGAGGAGTTGTGGCCTTCTTGGGACCCAAGTGGCGGTGACCTACCGTGCACTACTCTTCCTCGCTACCATCGGCGCCCACGGACGTGTCGGCTTCATGGTCATGGTGGTAGGACGTGGCGATGCTGTCCTCGTCGTCGGTCTCGCCGAACCCCATCTCGCTTGCGTTGTTGCCTCCTTGTAGGCAGCCGCCAGTTCGGCCGCCCGCTTGCGGTACTACTGTTGGGGAACGTAGTAATTTCAAAAAATTTCCTACGCACACGCAAGATCATGGTGATGAATAGCAACGAGAGGGGAGAGTGTTGTCCACGTACCCTCGTAGACCCGAAGCGGAAGCGATCACAACGTAGAGGAAGTAGTCGTACGTTCTCCTCGCGATCCGACCGATCCCGGCGCCGTTACTCCAGCGCCCCCGAGTTCTTGACACACGTACAGCTCGATGACGTCCCTCGTACTCCGATCCAGCCGAGTGTCGAGGGAGAGTTTCGTCAGCACGACGGCGTGGTGACGATCTTGATGTTTCACGGCGCGAGGCTTCGCCTAAGCTTTCATGACGGTATGACCGAGGTGGAATATGGTGGAGGGGCACGCGACACGGCTAAGGAACGATCCGTAGATCAAACTTGTGTGTTCATGGGGTGCCCCTGCCCGTATATAAAGGAGGAGGGAGGAGGAGGCCGGCCTAGGAGGAGGCGCCATAGGGAGTCCTACTCCCACGGGAGTAGGATTCCCTTTCCTAGTCCAACTAGGATCCTTCCATGTATTAGGAGTAGGAGACTAGGAAGGGAAGAGAGAAGGAAAGGAAGGAGGGGTGCGCCCTCCCCTAGTCCAATTCGGACTAGGGCAAGAAGCTTGGCCTGCCTAGGGCAGCCCTCTCTCTTTCCCGTATGGCCCATAAGGCCCAATACTTCTCCCGGCGAATTCCGTAACACTCGGTACTCAAAATTACCCGAATGACTCGGAACCTTTCCGAACTCCGAATATAGTCGTCCAATATATCGATCTTTACGTCTCGACCATTTCGAGACTCCTCGTCATGTCCCCGATCTCATCCGGACTCGAACTCCTTCGGTACATCAAAACTCATAAACTCATAATATAAATGTCATCGAAACCTTAAGCGTGCGGACCCTACGGTTCGAGAACAATGTAGACATGACCGAGACACGTCTCGGTCAATAACCAATAGCGGACCTGGATGCCCATATTGGTTCCTACATATTCTACGAAGATCTTTATCGGTCGGACCGCATAACAACATACGTTGTTCCCTTTGTCATCGGTATGTTACTTGCCCGAGATTCGATCGTCGGTATCCAATACCTAGTTCAATCTCGTTACGCAAGTCTCTTTACTCGTTCCGTAATACATCATCTCACAGCTAACTCATTAGTTGTAATGCTTGCAAGGCTTAAGTGATGTGTATTACCGAGAGGGCCAGAGATACCTCTCCGACAATCGGAGTGACAAATCCTAATCTCGAAATACGCCAACCCAACATCGCCTTTGGAGACACCTGTAGTACTCCTTTATAATCACCCGATTACGTTGTGACGTTTGGTAGCACCAAAGTGTTCCTCCGTAAACGGAGTTGCATAATCTCATAGTTATAGGAACATGTATAAGTCATGGATAAAAGCAATAGCAACATACTAAACGATCGGGTGCTAGGCTAATGGAATGGGTCATGTCAATCAGATCATTCAACTAATGATGTGACCTTGTTAATCAAATAACAACTCCTTGTTCATGGTTAGGAAACATAACCATCTTTGATTAACAAGCTAGTCAAGTAGAGGCATACTAGTGACACTATGTTTGTCTATGTATTCACACATGTATTATGTTTCCGGTTAATACAATTCTAGCATGAATAATAAACATTTATCATGATATGAGGAAATAAATAATAACTTTATTATTGCCTCTAGGGCATATTTCCTTCAGTCTCCCACTTGCACTAGAGTCAATAATCTAGATCACATCACCATGTGATTAACATCGATAGTTCACATCATCATGTGATTAACACCCATAGTTCACATC
Organism: Aegilops speltoides; assembly: GCA_021437245.1. Classification (NCBI taxonomy): domain Eukaryota; kingdom Viridiplantae; phylum Streptophyta; class Magnoliopsida; order Poales; family Poaceae; genus Aegilops; species Aegilops speltoides. The sequence continues at coordinate 444,417,767 of CM038146.1, read as the reverse complement.
GCCATGTGACCAACACCCAAAGGGTTTACTAGATTCAGTAATCTAGTTCACATTGCTATGTGATTAACACCCAAAGAGTACTAAGGTGTGATCATGTTTTGCTTGTGAGAGAATCTTAGTCAACGGGTCTTTCACATTCAGATCCGTTATGTATTTTGCAATTTTCTATGTCTACAATGCTCTTGCGGAGCTACTCTAGCTAATTGCTCCCACTTTCAATATGTATCTAGATAGAGACTTAGAGTCATCAGATCGGTGTCAAAACTTGCATCGACGTAACCCTTTACGATTTAACCCTTTTGTCACCTCCATAATCGAGAAACATATCCTTATTCCACTAAGGATAATTTTGATCACTGTCCCGATGATCTACTCCTAGATCACTATTGTACTTTCTTGCCAAACTCAGTGTAGGGTATACAATAGATCTGGTACACAGCATGGCATACTTTATAGAACCTATGGCCAAGGCATAGGGAATGACTTTCCATCTTCTGCCGTGGTCGGGTTTTAAGTCTTACTCAATTTCACACCTTGCAACACAGGCAAGAACTCCTTCTTTGACTGTTCCATTTTGAACTACTTCAAAATCTTGTCAAGGTATGTACTCATTGAAAAAACTTATCAAGCGTCTTGATCTATCTCTATAGATCTTGATGCTCAATATGCAAGCAGCTTCACCGAGGTCTTTCTTTGAAAACTCCTTTCAAACACTCCTTTGTGCTTTACAGAATAATTCTATATTATTTCTGATCCACAATATGTCATACATATACTTATCGAAATCTTTGTAGTGCTCCCACTCACTTTCTTGTAAATCTGAGGCTTCACCGTAAGTGCAGATAAAACTATATGCTTTGATCAACTTATCAAAGCGTGTATTCCAACTCCGAGATGCTTGCACCAGTCCATAGATGGATCATTGGAGTCTACATATTTTGTTAGCACCTTTAGGATTGACAAAACCTTTTGGTTGCATCATATACAACTCTTCTTTAATAAATCCATTAAGGATTGCAGTTTTGTTATCCATTTGCCGATTTCATAAAGTGTGGCAATTGCTAACATGATTCGGACAGACTTAAGCATAGATACGAGTGAGAACTCTTATCGTAGTCAACACCTTGAACTTGTCAAAACCTTTTTGCGACAAGTCGAGCTTTGTAGATAGTAACACTACTATCGGCGTCCGTCTTCCTCTTGAAGATCCATTTATTTTCTATGGCTTGCCGATCATCGGCAACGCCACCAAAGTCCACACTTTGTTCTCATACATGGATCTCATCTCGATTTCATGGCCTCAAGCCATTTCATGAATCTGGGCTCACCATCGCTTCTTCATAGTTCGTAGGTTCATCATGATCTAGTAGCATGACTTCTAGAACAGGATTACCGTACCACTCTAGTGCGGATCTTACTCTGGTTTACCTACGAGGTTCGGTAGTAACTTGATCTGAAGTTATATGATCATCATCATTAGCTTCCTCACTAATTGGTGTAGGAATCATGGAACTAATTTCAGTGATGAACTATTTTCCCAATTCAAGAGAAGGTACAATTACCTCATCAAGTTCTACTTTCCTCCCACTCACTTCTTTCGAGAGAAACTCCTTCTCTAGAAAGGATCCATCTTAAGCAACGAATATCTTGCCTTCGGATCTGTGATAGAAGGTGTACCCAACAATTTCCTTTGGGTATTCTATGAAGACGCACTTCTCCGATTTGGGTTCGAGCTTATCACGAATGAAACTTTTTCACATAAGCATCGCAACTCCAAACTTTAAGAAACGACAACTTGGGTTTCTTGCTAAACCACAGTTCATATAGTGTCGTCTCAACGGATTTAGATGGTGCCCAATTTAACGTGAATGCAGCTGTCTCTAATGTATGATCCCAAAACGATATTGGTAAATCAGTAAGAAACATCATAGATTGCACTTTATCCAATAAAGTGCGGTTACGATGTTTGGACACACCATAACATTGTGGTGTTCCATGTGGCGTGAGCTGTGAAACTATTCCACATTGTTTTAATTGAAGACCAAACTCGTAACTCAAATATTCGTCTCGCGATCAGATCGCGAAACTTTATTTTCTTGTTACGATGATTTTTCCACTTCACTCTGAAATTCTTTGAACCTTTCAACTATTTCAGACTTATGTTTCATCAAGTAGATATACCCATATCTACTCAAATCATCTTGTGAAGGTCGAAAATAACGATACTTGCCACGAGCATCAACACTCATTGGATCGCATACATTGGTATGTATTATTTCCAATAAGTCAGTAGCTTGTTCCATTGTTCCGGAGAACGGAGTTTTAGTCATCTTGCCCAAAAGGCATGGTTCGCAGGCATCAAGTGATTCATAATCAAGTGATTCCAAAATCCCATCAGCATGGAGTTTCTTCATGCGCTTTACACCAATATGACCTAAACGGCAGTGCCACAAATAAGTTGCACTATCATTATTAACTTTGCATCTTTTGGTTTCAATATTATGAATATGTGTATCACTACGATCGAGATCCTATGAACCATTTTCATTGGGTGTGTAACCATATAAGGTTTTATTCATGTAAACAGAACAACAGTTTATTCTCTTACTTAAATGAATAACCGTATTGCAATAAACATGATCAAATCATATTCATGCTCAACGCAAACACCAAATAACATTTTAGGTTCAACACTAATCCCGAAAGTATAGGGAGTGTGCGATGATGATCATATCAATCTTGAAACTACTTTCAACACACATCATCACTTCACCCTTAACTAGTTTACATTTATTCGCAACTCCGTTTGAGTTACTACTCTTAGCAACCGAACCAGTACCAAATACCGAGGGGTTGCTATAAACACTAGTAAAGCACACATCAAACACACGTATATCAAATATACCCTTTTTCACTTTGCCATCTTTCTTATCCACCAAATATTTAGGGCAGTTCCGCTTCGGTGACCATTTCCTTTGCGATTGTAAGCACTCGGTTTGTGCTTTGGTTCAGCTTTGGGCTTCTTCGTGGGAGTGACAACTTGCTTGTCAATCTACTTGAAGTTCCCTTTCTTTCCCTTTGCCCTTTTCTTGAAACTAGTGATCTTGTCAACCATCAACACTTGATGCTCTTTCTTGATTTCTACCTTCGTCGATTTCAACATCACGAAGAGCTCGGGAATCATTTTCGTCATCCCTTGCATACTATAGTTCATCACGAAGTTCTACTAACTTGGTGATGGTGACTAGAGAATTCGTCAATCACTATCTTATCGGAAGATTAACTCCCACTTGATTCAAGCGATTGAAGTACCTGCATAATCTGAGCACATGCTCACTAGTTGAGCGATTCTCCTCCATCTTTTAGCTATAGAACTTGTTGGAGACTTCATATCTCTCAACTCGGTATTTGCTTGAAATATTTAACTTCAATTCTGGAACATCTCATATGGTCCATGATGTTCAAAACATCTTTGAAGTCCCGATTCTAAGCCATAAAGCATGGTGCACAAAACTATCAAGTAGTCATCATATTGAGCTAGCCAAACGCTCATAACGCCTCGCATCCGCTCCTGCAATAGGTCGTCACCTAGCGGTGCATTAAGGACATAATTCTTACATGCAGCAATGAGGATAAACCTCGGATCACGGATCAAATCCGCATCATTGCTACTAACATTTTTCAACACAATTTTCTCTAGGAACATATCAAAATAAACATATGAAAGCAACAACGCAAGCTATTGATCTTACAACATAATTTGCAAAATACTACCAGGACTAAGTTCATGATAAATTTAAGTTCAATTAATCATATTACTTAAGAACTCCCACTTAGATAGACATCTCTCTAGTCATCTAAGTGATCACGTGACCCAAATCAACTAAACCATAACCGATCATCACGTGAGATGGAGTAGTTTTCAATGGTGAACATCTTATGTTGATCATATCTACTATATGATTCATGCTCGACCTTTCGGTCTCCGTGTTCCGAGGCCATATCTCGCATATGCTAGGCTCGTCAAGTATAACTCGAGTATTCTGCGTGTGCAAAACTGGCTTGCACCCGTTGTAGATGGACGAGAGCTTATCACACCCGATCATCACGTGGTGTCTGGGCACAACGAACTTTGGCAACGGTGCATACTCAGGGAGAACACTTCTTGATAATTTAGTGAGAGATCATCTTATAATGCTACCGTCAATCAAAGCAAGATAAGATGCATAAAAGGATAAACATCACATGCAAATCAATATAAGTGATATGATATGGTCATCATCATCTTGTGCTTCGTGATCTTCATCTCCGCAGCACCACCATGATCACCATCGCCACCGCGCGACACCTTGATCTCCATCGTAGCATCGTTGTCGTCACGCCACCTATTGCTTCTACGACTATCGCTACCGCTTAGTGATAAAGTAAAGCAATTACAGTATGCGTTGCATTTCATACAATAAAGCGACAACCATATGGCTGCAGCCGATTGCCGATAACCGGTTACAAAACATGATCATCTCATACAATAAAATATAGCATCACGTCTTGACCATATCACATCACAACATGCCCTGCAAAAACAAGTTAGACGTCCTCTACTTTGTTGTTGCAAATTTTACGTGGCTGCTACGGGCTTAAGCAAGGACCAGTCTCACCCACGATCAAAACCACAACGATACTTTGTCAAATAGACTCCGCTTTAACCTTCTCAAGGACGGGCGAGCCACACTCGGTTCAACTAAAGTGAGAGAGACAGACACCCGCCAATCACCTTTAAGCAACGAGTGCTCGTGGCGGTGAAACCAGTCTCGCGTAAGCGTCACGCGTAATGTCGGTCCGGCCGCTTCATCTCACAATACCGCTGAACCAAAGTATGACATGCTGGTAGGTAGTATGACTTGTATCGCCCACAACTCACTTGTGTTCTACTCGTGCAAAACATCAAACCATAAAAACCTGGCTCGATGCCACTTTGTTGGGGAACGAGTAATTTCAAAAATTTTCCTACGCACACGCAAGATCATGGTGATGAATAGCAACGAGAGGGAGAGTGTTGTCCACGTACCCTCGAGACCCGGCGGAAGCGATCACAACGTAGAGGAAGTAGTCGACGTTCTCCTCGCGATCCGACCGATCCCGGCGCCGTTACTCCAGCGCCCCGAGTTCTTGACACACGACAGCTCGATGACGTCCCTCGACTCCGATCCAGCCGAGTGTCGAGGGAGAGTTTCACAAGACGACGGCGTGGTGACGATCTTGATGTTTCACGGCGCAGGGCTTCGCTAAGCTTCGCATGACGGTATGACCGAGGTGGAATATGGTGGAGGGGGCACCGACACGGCTAAGGAACGATCCGTAGATCAAACTTGTGTGTTCATGGGGTGCCCCTGCCCGTATATAAAGGAGGGAGGGAGAAGGAGGCCGGCCTAGGAGGAGGCGCCATAGGGAGTCCTACTCCCACCGGAGTAGGATTCCCCTTCCCATCCAACTAGGGATCCTTCCATGTATTAGGAGTAGGAGACTAGGAAGGGAAGAGAGAAGGAAAGGAAGGAGGGTGCGGCCTCCCCTAGTCCAATTCGGACTAGGGCAAGAAGCTGCCTGCCTAGGGCAGCCCTCTCTCTTTCCCGTATGGCCCATAAGGCCCAATACTTCTCCCGGCGAATTCCGTAACTCTCCCAGACTCAAAATTACCCGAATGACTCGGAACCTTTCCGAACTCGAATATAGTCGTCAATATATTGATCTTTACGTCTCGACCATTTCGAGACTCCTCGTCATGTCCCCGATCTCATCCGGGACTCCGAACTCCTTCGGTACATCAAAACTCATAAACTCATAATATAAATGTCATCGAAACCTTAAGCGTGCGGACCCTACGGTTCGAGAACAATGTAGACATGACCGAGACACGTCTCCGGTCAATAACCAATAGCGGTACCTGGATGCCCATATTGGTTCCTACATATTCTACGAAGATCTTTATCGGTCAGACCGCATAACAACATACGTTGTTCCCTTTGTCATCGGTATGTTACTTGCCCGAGATTCGATCGTCGGTATCCAATACCTAGTTCAATCTCGTTACCGGCAAGTCTCTTTACTCGTTCCGTAATACATCATCTCACAGCTAACTCATTAGTTGTAATGCTTGCAAGGCTTAAGTGATGTGTATTACCGAGAGGGCCCAGAGATACCTCTCCGACAATCGGAGTGACAAATCCTAATCTCGAATACGCCAACCCAACATCCGCCTTTGGAGACACCTGTAGTACTCCTTTATAATCACCCGATTACGTTGTGACGTTTGGTAGCACCAAAGTGTTCCTCCGTAAACGGGAGTTGCATAATCTCATAGTTATAGGAACATGTATAAGTCATGGATAAAAGCAATAGCAACATACTAAACGATCGGGTGCTAGGCTAATGGAATGGGTCATGTCAATCAGATCATTCAACTAATGATGTGACCTTGTTAATCAAATAACAACTCCTTGTTCATGGTTAGGAAACATAACCATCTTTGATTAACAAGCTAGTCAAGTAGAGGCATACTAGTGACACTATGTTTGTCTATGTATTCACACATGTATTATGTTTCCGGTTAATACAATTCTAGCATGAATAATAAACATTTATCATGATATGAGGAAATAAATAATAACTTTATTATTGCCTCTAGGGCATATTTCCTTCAACTACTAGCGGGCGAGCTGTAGGAATCGAGCAGCGCTGCCTACTCTGGCACGTTCACGTCCTACGCGACCACCGTGCCGGCAGTGAGCCGCTTCTCTGCTTGGACGTGCTCATGGAGGAGTCGGTGGGAGAACTTACTTTTTCGGCTATCGCATGAACAATGCCGTCCGCTTTTCTTTTTTGACTTTCCATGGATCTCTCCGATGAAGTAGCGGAAGCACGAAATGCTATTCATGAATGAGAATTGTTATCCGATCCTACAAAAGAGATAGGGGAAGCTCACTTTTGTTGAATGGAGCTAGAAAGCATAGAACCCTGCGGCGTTGGCATGCACCTCCTGAAACCGCTCCTCCCGCACCATGTCCATGGAATGGGCACGGGCCTCGCCGATGGTCATGGTGCAATCCACCACTGAGTGTGGCGTGGACGAGGAGGGTGGCGTCGGCTCGTCGTTGGCCACGTCCTCCATTGGGACGTCGTCCTCTGGCTACCTGCCTGCCGGCGGCAATGGCCGCCATCTCCTTCTTCTGGTCCGGCGTCAGCCTTCCCAGAGAGCTTTGGCGGGGGAAGAATCCATGGTGAGAGTAGTGTGGAGAGGGATCAGAGGTAGATGACTGCGGCTATGGCCGGGGCTGCAATTTATATAGCAATGGTGGGCGACAGAGGGACAGACGGGTGGCGCCGAAGTAGCCACCTCGGAAACCACGTCTCATTATTGTGGCGGCTGACGGACGGACGGGCGGTCATCGTGAGCCTGTGTTTCTGTCAAACTCAAGTCTTATATTTTTTTGTCAAACTCAAGTCTTGTTTTCTTTCAGTTTCTAGTGTGATATCTTGTTGTTTCTGTGATAGTGGTTGTATAGGAAAATAAACTCAAGTCTTGTATTTTTGTCAAACCAAGCATGATCTCCAAATCCATTAAAATTTAGTTATTTGGCTGGAGAGGCCCATATATGCGTGTTTTTGATCTCTCGTGAAAGAGTGAGGTAAGTGATGTTACCGATTACAGTAAGTGCTCTTCTATACTTTCTACAACTGCCATTCCTGGTTAGGCAGAGAGACCCTCTTCTATCCCCATCCCTTTGTAGCGCCGCTACCACATTCCACTTTGCCTTATCTTTCCCATAGTAAAATTTAGGTGCAGAAATTCCATTATGGTAATATTTCAGAGTTCCTGATTTGCACATTTCTGCAATCATTTGCTAAATTAGTTGAACTTCGCGGTATATGTTAGTACCATTGCTCCATCCATGTTCTGAGCCACAACTTCTTGCATTGCGGGTACAATGCTGAAGGAGCAGGGGGATCTATCCGTGTGGATTCCATGTCTCATTCCTTCCTGGGTGGAGGTAGCTGTAGATCTTGATGTACCCGGCCATCTCCGTTTCCACCGTCTACACATCCCCCCGCATCACCCTCGCCGACTTCCGTTGTAAGGTTGGTGAGATGCCGCCCAAGACTGGTCTGTTCGTGGGGATCAACCACATATGGCGGGTTGAGTTTCTTCCTCTCTCCCTTGTTTTTAATTCTTCCGTCTAAACAAAATGTGGGTGAGGTTTAACAAACTATCTATGGGGTATGACTCAATTTGAAATGAGATGTACCCAAGCTTTATCTTGTCTTGTCCTTTTTTATGCTTGACACTCCCAAGTAGTCCATTGATATACTATAACCTGGTCCAGATTTTTTTGATTCTAGAACATAATTAGCTCAGATTTGACATGGTGGTTAAGTATCTCGGTTATGACACCAAACTAGCAGGGGTGGGTGGGCTGTATGGTTTACTGCTTGCTTGCTTAATGCCACTCCACTCTAGCCAGCTTCCTTCTTGTATAGTTTGCCTCATGAGGTCCTAATTCGTATCATAAGATTTGGCCCTGCTGCATGTTGCTTGTGTGGTTCCTGATGGTCGGGCAGTTACTAGCTAAGGAGCTTGCTTTGATGCTGAATGTTTTTTTTTCAGTTTGTGCCTATTCCAGTTCCTCACTGTTACTTGTTACCTAAAAAAATTTGCTACTGTATAGACAGTGTTTGGCGAGTGCTACCATCCCATTCTTGCCGGGCTAACTTATTTGTTTGTTTTATTTGGAGCAGCAGGCACCCGACTCCATGGATGACGACTTGGGCCCCATGCCCAAGCTGACGAGGAGGACCTGGACGGCGACCATGACAACACCCCACACAAGGTCGATCCCTACCTTACCACTAAGACCATATTTACTGTTGTTTCGTGTGGTCACACTGCCATTTTGTCGTGCTCGATATTTCTTTTGCGTAGGATGGTTGGGTGAGATCTCCTGGTTCATGTTGAGGTTAAGTACAAGGCTAGTTAACTTTTGGTTATAATCCATACCATATTTTTTTCTTGCATGAGGCGTGTGTGGTTGATGGCCACGTACTAGCTAAGGAGGTTGTTTTTCTAGTCAATGGTACTTCGGTTTGCATGTGATCTAGCTCACTTTTTTTGAGGGAGATCTAGCTCACTGTTAGTATCACCTAAACATGCTACTGGTTGGACATTGTTTGGTTAGCGCTCCTGTTCTTGGTGGAGTAGCTCCTGTTTTTTGAGAGAGATCTAGCTCACTGATGCAGAAAATGTGTCAACTTTCTATGGCAAAAGCATGATGTGAAACTGATAAAAACTATAGCTTTTTTTCTAGATTATACCTGGATCATAATCATGTAGATGTAGGTTTCCTGTAGTGTTGAGAACAATAGGCTTCTTGTGGCTGCAACTTTTTCTTGTAATGCTGAGAACAGTAGGTATCTTGTGGTTGTAGCTTTCCTGTAGTGCTGAGAGCAATATACCTCCTTGTAGTTGTAGCTTTCTTGCAGTGCTGAGAACAAGAAATTCTTCATTTTTGCATTCAACATTAAAATTCATGAGAACCTGCTGCTTTCTTTTTGATGTATGCAAATGATGTGACTCGTGAATAGCAAGTCATCATATTAGCACCAATCTTTTTGAGAGATTGATGTATACTGGACATTTGTTATTATTCATGTGTTACAAGAGTTCATTTGGGAATTTGGGCTATTTTTCTGATAAGACATGCAAGTTTTATTACGTTTGTAGAACATGGTGGTTACTTACTAGCCAGTTACTACGAGTAGATTTTGTACTATTCTTCTTTAACATAAGTTGTGCTCCTTTTTTACTGACCTGCCAGTATTATAAAGGTGTTCACTTCAGTTGGATGGCGATCACCCAGCCGGTGCACCAAGGGATGCTATTTGTGGCAAGTATCTAGCCTTTGGCTCAGGCATGTTCAGCATGGATGAAATCAAGAGGGGGCATACCTAACAGCGCAAGAGTCTTTGCTTGCTGGTGACGGTAGTAGGCATCCCAGCACAGTGGAGCTTGCCCTCGCCAAGCACCAGGGCAAGTACATGGCCTTCGTCCTTAAGAAGCTCGCCCAAACTTGATTATAATCGAGCTAGCAGATGGAGGACTCTCGACTCTTTGCCAAAATATCCCATCATCTGCCTTTTTTTATTTCTTGAGCTTTTCATGTGACCTTTGTCCCTGTGTGTGCACGGCTTTGCGCCTCAGATTGCTGGGACATGTGGAGCTCTTTTGGATTGAACTGTTTGGTGTAAATAACATTGCTGCTGCATTTTGTTTCTATATCAGATGCCATACATCGAATATCATCATCTGCCGATGCAAACTTAATGCTATTTTTATTTCTGAATTTCAAAGCTTCTTGATATATACTACTTTGTTTCTTGATTGAATGTTTGATTTCCCCAAATTCATGTAGAATTTGGGGAACCTACTATTATAAACTTTGAATCAACTTTTAACTGTTATAATTTCTGAGAATTCCTTATGAAGCCCTTTCTTATCATTTGTTGAGCCTCGGTCTTATTTTTCATGTGTTATTTGGCTGAGACGCTCTTATCTTTTAATTAGCTTGTGGGCAATGATCACACTATAGTTGGCATCATGCCTTATTATGCTAACTTATACTATAAGAAGGAAAGAAATCATGTCTTGGGATGGTGATACGTCTCCAACGTATCTATAATTTTTGGTTGTTCCATGCTATTATATTATCTGTTTTGGATGTTTAATGGGCTTATTATACACTTTAAATTATTTTTGGGACTAACCTATTAACCGGAGGCCCAGTCTAAATTGCTATTTTTTTTGCCTATTTCAGTGTTTCGCAGAAAAGGAATATTAGACGGAGTCCAAACGGAATGAAACCTTCGGGGGAATCGTTTTTGGAACAAACACAATACATGAGACTTGGAGTGGACGTCAGGGAAGCAACGAGGTGGCCACGAGGGTCCAGGGCGTGCCCTACCCCCTGGGTGCGCCCCCACCCTTGTGGGCCCCTCGTGGCTCCCCCGACCGACTTCTTTCGACTATATATACTCATATACCCTGAAAACATCGAGGAACACAATAGATCAGGAGTTCCGCCACCGCAAGCCTCTGTAGCCACCAAAAACCAATCGGGGCCCTATTCCGGCACCCTGCCGGAGGGGGGATCCCTCACCGGTGGCCATCTTCATCATCCTGGCGCTCTCCATGACGAGGAGGGAGTAGTTCACCCTCGGGGCTGAGGGTATGTACCAGTAGCTATGTGTTTGATATCTCTCTCTCTTGTGTTCTTGATTTGGCACGATCTTGATGTATCGCGAGCTTTGCTATTATAGTTGGATCTTATGATGTTTCTCCCCCTCTACTCTCCTGTAATGGATTGAGTTTTCCCTTTGAAGTTATCTTATCGGATTGAGTCTTTAAGGATTTGAGAACACTTGATGTATGAATTGCATGTGCTTATCTGTGGTGACAATGGGATATCATGTGATCTACTTGATGTATGTTTTGGTGATCAACTTGCGGGTTCAGTGACCTTGTGAACTTATGCATAGGGGTCTGCACACGTTTTCGTCTTGACTCTCCGGTAGAAACTTTGGGGCACTCTTTGAAGTTCTTTGTGTTGGTTGAATAGAGAATTTGAGATTGTGTGATGCATATCGTATAATCATACCCACGGATACTTGAGGTGATATTGGAGTATCTAGGTGACATTAGGGTTTTCGTTGATTTGTATCTTAAGGTGTTATTCTAGTATGAACTCTAGGATAGATCGAACGGAAAGAATAGCTTCGTGTTATTTTACTACGGACTCTTGAATAGATTGATCGGGAAGAATATCTTTGAGGTGGTTTCGTACCCTACAATAATCTCTTCGTTTGTTCTCCGCTATTAGTGACTTTGGAGTGACTGTTTGTTGCATGTTGAGGGATAGTTATATGTTCCAGTTATGTTATTATTGTTGAGAGAACTTGCACTAGTGAAAGTATGAACCCTAGGCCCTGTTTCCTAGCATTGCAATACATTTTATGCTCACTTTTATCATTAGTTACCTTGCTGTTTTTATATTTTCAGATTACAAATACTCATATCTACCATCCATATTGCACTTGTATCACCATCTCTTCATCGAACTAGTTCACCTACACAATTTACCATTGTATTGAGTGTGTTGGGGAAACAAGACACTCTTTGTTATTTGGTTGAATGGTTGTTTGAGAGAGACCATCTTCATCCTACGCCTCCCACAGATTGATAAACCTTAGGTCATCCACTTGAGGGAAATTTTCTACTGTCCTACAAGCCTCTGCACTTGGAGGCCAAATAACGTCTACAAGGAGAAGGTTGCGTAGTAGACATCAAGCTCTTTTCTGGCGCCGTTGCCGGGGAGGTGAGTGCTTGAAGGTATATCTTTAGATCTTGCAATCGAATCTTTTAGTTTCTTGTTTTATCACTAGTTTAGTTTATAAAAGAAAACTAAAAAATGGAATTGAGTTTTCCTCATACGATTCTTCTTTTTAATATCTTTCGTGAGAATGATGGAAAGGAAAATTGTGCTCAAATGCTAGAAGAAGAAGTCTATAAAATGTTTGGCACTAAATCTTTGAATGATGAGCATGATTGCAATGTTGTTAGTATGAATTCTTTGAATACCCATGATGCTAATGATATGCAAAGCCACAAGCTTGGGGATGCTATGTTTGATGAATATGATATTTTTAGTCCCCCAAGTTTTGATGAGCAAATTTATTATGATGAAAGCATGCCTCCTATTTATGATGGTTATTGCAATGACACGTATGCTATAAAGAATAAAGATAACCATGAAACTTGTCATCATGATTTTAATTTTCAATTGGATTATGCTTCACATGATAGTTATTTTGTTGAGTTTGCTCCCACTACTATTCATGAGAAGAAATTTGCTTATGTGGAGAGTAATAAAAATTATATGCTTGTGGCTCATGAAAAGAATGCTTTATGTGATAGTTATATTGTTGAATTCATTCATGATGCTACTGAAAACTATTATGAGGGAGGAATATATGCTTGTAGGAATTGCAATAATATCAAGTTTCCTCTCTATGTGCTTAAAGTTTTAAAGTTATGCTTGTTTTTTCTTCCTATGCTAGTTGATTATTGTTCCCATAAGTTGTTTGCTCACAAAATCCCTATGCATAGGAAGTGGGTTAGGCTTAAATGTGCTAGTCATATGCTTCATGATGCTCCCGTTATGTTTCAATTCTTATCTTTTATGTGAGCATCATTGTCATCATCATGCCTAGCTAAAAAGGAATTAAAGAAAAACGCTTGTTGGGAGACAACCCAATATTTACCCTTACTATTTTTGTGTGTTCACATGATTATGCTACTGTAGTAATCATGTTTTATAGCTTTTGTTTCAATAAAGTTCCAAGTAAGACCTTTAGGATAGCTTACGGTGATAGTTGTGTTGATCCTGCTGAAAATCAGAAACTTTTGCGCTCAGTAAATTAGTTTTTGTAATTCACATAAATGTGCTTTTGATCCGATTATTTTTCTCTGGATTGGTAAACAAATTTCCCAGGTTTTCCTAATTTTGTAGGATTTTTGGAGTTACAGAAGTATTCGAATGATACAGATTACTACAGACTATTCTATTTTTGATAGATTCTGTTTTCATTGTGTTGTTTGCTTATTTTGATGAATCTATGAGTAGTATCAGAGGGTATGAACCATAGAGAAGTTGGAATACAGGAGATATTACACCAATATGAATTTAGAATGAGTTCACAATAGTACCAAAAGTGGTGATTTATTTTCTTACACTAACGGAGCTTACGAGTTTTCTGTTGAGTTTTGTGTTGTGAAGTTTTAAAGTTTTGGGTAAAGATTCGATGGACTATGGAATAAGGAGTTGCAAGAGCCTAAGCTTGGGGATGCCCAAGGCACCCAAGGTAATATTCAAGGACAACTAAGAGCCTAAGCTTGGGGATGCCCCGGAAGGCATCCATTCTTTCATCTTCGTCCATCAGTAACTTTACTTGATGCTATATTTTTATTCACCACATGATATGTGTTTTGCTTGGAGCGTCTTGTATGATATGAGTCTTTGCTTTTTAGTTTGTCACACCTTTTTGGAGAGACACACGTGAATCGGAATTTATTAGAATACTCTATGTGCTTCACTTATATCTTTGGAGCTAGACATTTTTGCTCTAGTGCTTCACTTATATTACTTTGAGAGTCTTTTAGAACAACATGGTAATTTGCTTTGGTTAAAATTTTAGTCCTAAAATGATGAGCATCCAAGTTGGGTATAATAAAAACTATCATATAAAGTGCATGAAACACTATGATCAATTTGATACTTGATAACTGTTTTGAGATATAAAGGTGGTAATGTTAGAGTCATGCTAGTTGGGTAATTATGAAATTGAGAAATACTTGAGTTAAAGTTGGCAAGTCCCGTAGCATGCACGTATGGTAAAAGTTGTGTGAAAAATTTGTTGCATGGGATGTTCTTTTGATTGCCTTCCTTATGTGTGGAGGTCGGGATCGCGCGATGGTTAACTCCTACAAACCCTTCCCCTAGGAGCATGCATAGTAGTACTTTGCTTCGAGGGCTAATAAACTTTTGCAATAAGTATATGAGTTCTTTATGACTAATGTGAGTCCATGGATTATACGCACTCTCACCCTTCCACCATTGCTAGCCTCTCTTGTGCTGCGCAACTTTCGCCAGTATCATACACCCACCATTTACCTTCCTCAAAACAGCCACCATACCTACCTATTATGGCATTTCCATAGCCATTCTGAGATATATTGCCATGCAACTTTCCACCGTTCCGTTTATTATGACATGCTCCATCATTGTCATATTGCTTTTGCATGATCATGTAGTTAACATCTGATACTTCTCCAACGTATCTACTTTTCTAAACACTTTTGCCCTTGTTTTGGACTCTAACTTGCATGATTGGAATGAAACTAACCTGGACTGACGCTGTTTTCAGCAGAACTACCATGATGTTGTTTTATGTGTAGAAAAGAAAAGTTCTCGGAATGTCCTGGAAATCCACGGAGGCACTTTTTGGAATTAATAAGAATTTTTGGCGAAAGAATTAATGCCAGGGGGCCCACGGCCAATCCACGAGACAGGGGGGCGCCCCCCCTAGGGCGTGACTTCCTATCTCGTGGGCCCCCTGGACCTCCACCAACGTCAGCTCCAACTCCATATATTCACCTTCGGGGAGAAAAAAATCAGAGAGAAAGTTTCATCGCGTTTTACGACATGGAGCCACCACCAAGCCCTAATCTCTCTCGGGAGGGCTGATCTGGAGTCTGTTCAGGGCTCCGGAGAGGGGGATTCGTCGCTGTCGTCATCATCAACCATCCTCCATCACCAATTTCATGATGCTCACCGCCGTGCGTGAGTAATTCCGTTGTAGGCTTGCTGGACGGTGATGGCTTGGATGAGATTTACCATGTAATCAAGTTAGTTTTGTTGGGGTTTGATCCCTAGTATTGTTGGGGAACGTAGCAGAAATTCAAAATTTTCTACGCAACACCAAGATCAATCTATGGAGATTCTAGCAACAAGAGAGGGAGAGGATGAGCATCTTTATACCCTTGAAGATCGCTAAGCGGAAGCGTTTCAAGAACGCGGATGATGGAGTCGTACTCGCGGCGATTCAAATCGCGGAAGATCCGATCTAGCGCCGAACGGACGGCGCCTCCGCGTTCAACACACGTACTGCCCGGGGACGTCTCCTCCTTCTTGATCCAGCAAGGGGAGAGGAGAAGTTGAGGGAGAACTCCGACAGCACAATGGCGTGGTGGTGGTGGAGCTCGTGGTTCTCCAGCAGGGCGTCGCCAAGCACTACGGAGGAAGAGGGGGTGTTGGAGGAGGGAGAGGGCTGCGTCAAGGGAAGGGTGTGCGGCTGCCCTCTCTCTCCCTCACTATATATAGGGGTAAGGGGGGTGGAGGAGGCGCCCTAGGGTTCCATAGGGGAGGGGCGGCTGCCACAGGGGAAACCCTAGATGGGTTTGGGCGCCCCCACCCCCTAGGAAACTTGCCCCCCAAGCCGGGAAGGGGGGCTGCCCTAGGGGAGGCGCCACCACCTCTCCTGGTTATGTGAGAGGGGCTGGGAGGCGCACCACCCCTTAGTGGGCTGGTTTGCCCTTCCCTTTGGCCCATGAGGCCCTCCAACACTTGCCGGGCTCCCAAACACCTTTCGGTCATCTTGCCGCCATAGCACGGTAATTTTAACACTTCTAGACTCCAATACCCTTTGTCCAATATATTGATCTTCACCGCCGGACCATTCCGGAACTCCTCGTGACGTCCGGGATCACATCCGGGACTCCGAACAACCTTCGGTAACCACATACTATTTCCCATAACAACTCTAGTGTCACCGAACCTTAAGTGTGTAGACCCTACGGGTTCGGGAATCATGCAGACATGACCGAGACAACTCTCTGGCCAATAACCAACAGTGGGATCTGGATACCCACGTTGGCTCCCACATGTTCCATGATGATCTCATTGGATGAACCACGATGTCGAGGATTCAATCAATCCCATATTCAATTCCCTTTGTCTAGCGGTATAGTACTTGCCCGAGATTCGATCGTCGGTATCCTGATACCTTGTTCAATATCGTTACCGGCAAGTCTCTTTACTCGTTCCATAACACATCATCCCGTGATCAACCCCTTGGTCACATTGTGCACATGATGATGTCCTACCGAGTGGGCCCAGAGATATCTCTCCGTCACACGGAGTGACAAATCCCAGTCTCGATTCGTGCCAACCCAACAGACACTTTCGGAGATACCCGTAGTGTACCTTTATAGCCACCCAGTTACGTTGTGACGTTTGGTACACCCAAAGCATTCCTACGGCATCCGGGAGTTGCACAATCTCATGGTCTAAGGAAATGATACTTGACATTAGAAAAGCTTTAGCATACGAACTACACGATCTTTGTGCTAGGCTTAGAATTGGGTCTTGTCCATCACATCATTCTCCTAATGATGTGATCCCGTTATCAACGACATCCAATGTCCATGGTCAGGAAACCGTAACCATCTATTGATCAACGAGCTAGTCTACTAGAGGCTTACTAGGGACATGGTGTTGTCTATGTATCCACACATGTATCTGAGTTTCCTATCAATACAATTATAGCATGGATAATAAACGATTATCATGAACAAGGAAATATAATAATAATAACTAATTTATTATTGGCTCTAGGGCATATTTCCAACAGTCTCCCACTTGCACTAGAGTCAATAATCTAGTTCACATCACCATGTGATTAACACTCACAGGTCACATCGCCATGTGACCTACATACAAAGAGTTTACTAGTGTCACTAAACTAGTTCACATCATCATGTGATTAAGACTCAATGAGTTCTGGGGTTTGATCATGTTTTGCTTGTGAGAGAGGTTTTAGTCAACGGGTCTTCAACATTCAGATCCGTATGTTCTTTGCAAATCTCTAGGTCATATTGTAAATGCTGCTTCCACGCTCCACTTGAAGCTATTCCAAATGGTTGCTCCACTATACGTATCTGGTTTGCTAATCAGAGTCATTCGGATAGGTGTTAAAGCTTGCATCGACGTAACCCTTTACGCCGAACTCTTTATCACCTCCATAATCGAGAAACATGTCCTTATTACTCCAAGGACAATTTTGACCGCTGTCCAATGATCCATTCCTGGATAACTCTTGTACCCCTTTGCCAGACACATAGCAAGGCACACATTAGGTGCGGTACTCAGCATAGCATACTGTAGAGCCTACGTCTAAAGCATAGGGGATGACCTTCGTCCCTTTCTCTCTCTTCTGCCGTGGTCAAGCTTTAAGTCTTAAATTCATACCTTACAACTCAGGCAAGAACTCCTTCTTTGACTGATCCATCTTGAACACCTTCAAGATCATGTCAAGGTATGTGCTCATTTGAAAGTACCATTAAGCGTTTTTGATCTATCCTCATAGATCTTGATGCTCATCGTTCAAGCAGCTTAATCTAGGTTTTCCCTTGAAAAACACTTTCAAATAACCCTATATGCTTTCCAGAAATTCTACATCATTTCTGATCAACAATATGTCAACAACATATACTCATCAGAAATTCCATAGTGCTCCCACTCACTTCTTTGGAAATACAGGTTTCTCATAAACTTTGTATAATCCCAAAATCTTTGATCATCTCATCAAAGTGTATATTCTGACTCCGAGATGCTTGCTCTAGTCCAAGGAAGGATCGCTGGAGCTAGCATACCTTTTAGCATCCTTAGGATCGACAAAACCTTTCTGATTGTATCACATACAACCTTTCCTTCTAAAACCGGTAAGGAAACTCGTTTTGACATCCATCTGCCAGATTTCATAAATGCAGCTAATGCTAACATGATTCCGACGGACTTAAGCATCGCTACGGATGAGAAAATCTCATCGTAGTCAACTCCTTGAACTTGTGAAGAACTCTTCGCCACAAGTCGAGCTTCATAGACGGTGACATTACCGTCCACGTCCGTCATCTTCTTAAAGATCCATTTATCTCAATGGCTTGCCGATCATCGGGCAAGTTCACCAAAGTCCATGCTTTGTTCTGATACATGGATCCTATCTCGGATTTCATGGCTTCTAACCATTTGTCAGAATATGGGCCCACCACCGCTTCTCCATAGCTCGTAGGTTCATTGTTGTCTAGCAACATGACCTTCAAGACAGGATTACTTTACCACTCTGAAGTAGTACGCATCCTTGTCACCCTACGAGGTACGGTAGTGACTTGATCCGAAACTTCATGATCACTATCATAAGCTTCTACTTCAGTTGGTGTGGGTGCCACACGAACAACTTCCTGTGCCCTGCTACACACTAGTTGAAGTGACGGTTTAATAACCTCATCAAGTCTCCACCATGCTCCCACTCAACTTTTCGAGACAAACTTTTCCTCGAGAAAGGACCCGATTCAAGAAACAATCCCTATTGCTTTCGGATCTGAATTAGGAGGTATACCCAACTGTTTTGGGTGTCCTATGAAGATGCATTTTATCTGCTTTGGGTTCGAGCTTATCAACCTGAAACTTTTTCACATAAGCGTCGCAGCCCCAAACTTTTAAGAAACGACAACTTAGGTTTTTCCAAACTAGTTCAAACGGTGTCGTCTCAACGGAATTACGTGGTGCCCTATTAAAGTGAGTGCGGTTGTCTCTAATGCCTAACCCATGAACGATAGTGGTAATTCGATAAGAGACATCATGGTACGCACAATATCCAATAGGGTGCAACTATGATGTTCGGACACACCATCACACTATGGTGTTCCAGGCAGTATTAATTGTGAAACAATTTCCACAATGTCTTAATTGTGTGCCAAAGCTCGTAACTCAGATACTCATCTCTATGATCATATCATAGACATTTTATCATCTTGTCACGATGATCTTCAACTTCACTCTGAAATTACTTGAACCATTCAATAATTCAGACTTGTGTTTCATCAAGTAAATATACTTAGTATCTACTCAATTCATCCGTTAAGTAAGAACATAACGATATCCACTGCGTGCCTCGGCACTCATTGGGATGCACACATCAAAATGTATTGCTTCCAACAAGTTGCTTTCTTGTTCCATTTTACTGACAACGAGGCTTTCAGTCATTTTGTCCATGTGGTATGATTTGCATGTCTCAAGTGATTCAAAATCAAGTGAGTCCAAACGGTCCATTTGCATGGAGTTTCTTCATGCATATACACCAATAGACATGGTTCGCATGTCTCAAACTTTTCAAAAACGAGTGAGTCCAAAGATCCATCAACATGGAGCTTCTTCATGCGTTTTATATGAATATGACTTACATGGCCGTGCCACAAGTAGGTGGTGCTATCATTACTATCTTATATCTTTTGGCATGAACATGTGTATCATTACGATTGAGATTCAATAAACCATTCATTTTGGGTGCAAGACCATTGAAGGTATTATTCAAATAAACAGAGTAACCATTATTCTCCTTAAATGAATAACCGTGTTGCGATAGACATAATCCAATCATGTCTATGCTCAACGCAAACACCAAAGAACAATTATTTAGGTTTAACACCAATCTCGATGGTAGAGGGAGCGTGCGATGCTTGATTACATCAACCTTCGAAACACTTCCAACCCATATCGTCAGCTCACCTTTAGCTAGTCTCCGTTTATTTCGTAGCTTTTATTTCGAGTTACTAACACTTAGCAACCGAACCGGTATCTAATACCCTGGTGCTACTAGGAGCACTAGTAAAGTACACATTAACATAATGTATATCCAATATACTTCTATCGACCTTGCCAGCCTTCTCATCTACCAAGTATCTAGGGTAATTCTGCTCCAGTGGCTGTTCCCCTTATTACAGAAGCACTTAGTCTTGGGTTTGGGTTCAACCTTGGGTTTCTTCACTAGAGCAGCAGCTGATTTGCCGTTTCATGAAGTATCCCTTCTTGCCCTTGCCCTTCTTGAAACTAGTGGTTTCACCAACCATCAACAATTGATGCTCCTTCTTGATTTCTACTTTCGCGGTGTCAAACATCGCGAATATCTCAAGGATCATCATATCTATCCCTGATATATTATAGTTCATCACGAAGCTCTAGCAGCTTGGTGGCAATGACTTTGGACAAACATCACTATCTTATCTGGAAGATCAACTCCCACTTGATTCAAGTGATTGTTGTACTCAGACAATCTGAGCACAAGCTCAATGATTGAGCTTTTCTCCCTTAGTTTGTAGGCTAAGAAACTCGTCGGAGGTCTTATACCTCTTGACGTGGGCACGAGCCTGAAATCCCAATTTCAGCCCTCGAAACATCTCATATGTTCCGCGACGTTTCGAAATCGTCTTTGGTGCCTCAACTCTAAACCGTTTAACTGAACTATCACGTAGTTATCAAAATGTGTATGTTAGATGTTTGCAACACCCACAGACGACATTCGAGGTTCAACACACTGAGCGGTGCATTAAGGACATAAGCATTCTACGAAGCAACGAGGACAATCCTCAGTTTACGGACCTAGTCCGCATAATTGCTACTATCAACTTTCAACTGAATTTTTTCTCTAGGAACATATCTAAACAGTAGAACTAAAGCGCGAGCTTACAACATAATTTGCAAAGATCTTTTGACTATGTTCAGGATAATTAAGTTCATCTTATGAACTCCCACTCAGATAGACATCCCTCTAGTTATCTAAGTGATTACATGATCTGAGTCAACTAGGCCGTGTCCGATCATCACGTGAGACGGACTAGTCGTCATCGGTGAACATCTTCATGTTGATCATATCTACCATACGACTCATGCTCGACCTTTTGGTCTCTTGTGTTCCGAGGCCATGTCTGTACATGCTAGTCTCGTCAAGTCAACCTAAGTGTTTTGCATGTGTAAATCTGGCTTACACCCGTTGTATGTGAATGTTAGAATCTATCACACCCGATCATCATGTGGTGCTTCGAAACAACGAACTTTCGCAACAGTGCATAGTTAGGGGGAACACTTTCTTGAAATTTTAATGAGGGATCATCTTATTTACTACCGTCGTTCTAAGCAAATAAGATGCATAAACATAATAAACATCACATGCAATCAAAAGTGACATGATATGGCCAATATCAGTTTGCTCCTTTTGATCTCCATCTTCGGGGCTCCATGATCATCATCGTCATCGGCATGACACCATGATCTCCATCATCGTGTCTCCATGAAGTTGTCTCGCCAACTATTACTTCTACTACTATGGCTAATGGTTTAGCAATAAAGTAAAGTAATTACATGGCGTTGTTCATTGACACACATGTCATACAATAAATTCAGACAACTCCTATGGCTCCTGCCGGTTGTCATACTCATCGACATGCAAGTCGTGATTCCTATTACAAGAACATGATCAATCTCATACATCACATATATTATTCATCACAATCTTTTGGCCATATCACATCACATAGCATACCCTGCAAAAACAAGTTAGACGTCCTCTAATTGTTGTTTGCATGTTTTACGTGGCTGCTATGAGTTTCTAGCAAGAATGTTTCTTACCTACGCAAAAACCACAATGTGATATGTCAATTGCTATTTACCCTTCATAAGGACCCTTTTCATCGAATCCGATCCGACTAAAGTGGAGAGGCGGCACCGCTACCCACCTTATGCAACAAGTGCATGTCAGTCGGTGGAACCTGTCTCACGTAAGTGTACGTGTAAGGTCGGTCTGAGCCGCTTCATCCCACAATACCGTCGAAACAAGATTGGACTAGTAACGGTAAGCATATTGAACAAAAATCAACGCCCACAACAACTTGTGTTCTACTCGTGCATAGAAACTACGCATAGACCTAGCTCATGATGCCACTGTTGGGGAACGTAGCAGAAATTCAAAATTTTCTACGCAACACCAAGATCAATCTATGGAGATTCTAGCAACAAGAGAGGGAGAAGATGAGCATCTTCATACCCTTGAAGATCGCTAAGCGGAAGCGTTTCAAGAACGCGGATGATGGAGTCGTACTCGCGGCAATTCAAATCGCGGAAGATCCGATCTAGCGCCGAACGGACGGCGCCTCCGCGTTCAACACATGTACAGCCCGGGGACGTCTCCTCCTTCTTGATCCAGCAAGGGGAGAGGAGAAGTTGAGGGAGAACTCCGGCAGCACGACGGCGTGGTGGTGGTGGAGCTCGTGGTTCTCTAGCAGGGCTTCGCCAAGCACTACGGAGGAAGAGGAGGTGTTGGAGGAGGGAGAGGGCTGCGCCAAGGGAAGGGTGTGCGGCTGCCCTCTCTCTCCCTCACTATATATAGGGGTAAGGGGGGTGGAGGAGGTGCCCTAGGGTTCCCTAGGGGAGGGGCAGCGGCCACAGGGGAAACCCTAGATGGGTTTGGGCGCCCCCACCCCCTAGGAAACTTGCCCCCCAAGCCGGGAAAAGGGGCTGCCCTAGGGGAGGCGCCCCCACCTCTCTTGGTTACGGAGAGGGGCTGGGAGGGGCGCACCACCCCTTAGGCCTTGTTCGGTTTGGGAGGGTTTGAAGAGGTTTGAAAGGGATTGAAGGGGATTAAATCCCTTGCAAGTCAAAATCCTTCTCAAACCTCCCCAATCCCCTTCAATCCCTGTGGCAAGGGGATTAACCGAACATGGCCTTAGTGGGCTGGTTTGCCCCTTCCCCTTTGTCCCATGAGGCCCTCCAACACTTGTCGGGGCTCCCGAAACACCTTTCGGTCATGCTGGCCATAGCCTGGTACCCCCGAAACACTTCCGGACTCCAATTCCCTTCGTCCAATATATCGATCTTCACCGCCGGACCATTCCGGAACTCCTCGTGACATCTGGGATCACATCTGGGACTCCGAAAAACCTTCGGTAACCACATACCATTTCCCATAACAACTCCAGCGTCACCTAACCTTAAGTGTGTAGACCCTATGGGTTCGGGAATCATGCAGACATGACTGAGACAACTCTCTGGCCAATAACCAACAGCGGGATCTGGATACCCATGTTGGCTCCCACATGTTCCACGATGATCTCATCGGATGAACCACGATGTCGAGGAATCAATCAATCCCGTATTCAATTCCCTTTGTCTAGCGGTATAGTACTTGCCCGAGATTCGATCGTCGGTATCCCAATACCTTCTTCAATCTCGTTACCGGCAAGTCTTTTTACTCGTTCCGTAACACATCATCCCGTGATC
The DNA here is from genome assembly GCA_021437245.1 of Aegilops speltoides. Taxonomy (NCBI): domain Eukaryota; kingdom Viridiplantae; phylum Streptophyta; class Magnoliopsida; order Poales; family Poaceae; genus Aegilops; species Aegilops speltoides. Next base: position 444,393,999 of record CM038146.1, on the reverse strand, counting down.
AACCCCTTGGTCACATTGTGCACATGATGATGTCCTACTGAGTGGGCCCAGAGATACCTCTCCGTCACACGGAGTGACAAATCCCAGTCTCGATTCGTGCCAACCCAACAGACACTTTCGGAGATACCCGTAGTGTACCTTTATAGCCACCCAGTTACGTTGTGACGTTTGGTACACCCAAAGCATTCCTACGGCATCCGGGAGTTGCACAATCTCATGGTCTAAGGAAATGATACTTGACATTAGAAAAGCTTTAGCATACGAACTGCACGATCTTTGTGCTAGGCTTAGGATTGGGTCTTGTCCATCACATCATTCTCCTAATGATGTGATCCCGTTATCAACGACATCCAATGTCCATGGTCAGGAAACCGTAACCATCTATTGATCAATGAGCTAGTCTACTAGAGGCTTACTAGGGACATGGTGTTGTCTATGTATCCACACATGTATCTGAGTTTCCTATCAATACAATTATGGCATGGATAATAAACGATTATCATGAACAAGGAAATATAATAATAATAACTAATTTATTATTGCCTCTAGGGCATATTTCCAACAAGTATCCACTATGTTCTGAGATTGATGTTGCTATGACTTTGCTATGCTTAATGCTTGTCACAAGCGCCCGAGTGCCATGATTTCAGATTTGAACCTATTATGTTTTCATGAATATATGTGTGTTCTTGATCCTATCTTGCAAGTCTAGTCACCTATTATGTGTTATGATCCGACAACCCCGAAGTGACAATAATCGAGACACTTCTTGGTGATGACCATAGTTTGAGGAGTTCATGTATTCACTATGTGCTAATGCTTTGTTCCGGTTCTCTATTAAAAGGAGGCCTTAATATCCCTTAGTTTCCGCTAGGACCCCGCTAAACACGGGAGGGTAGGACAAAAGATGTCATTCAAGTTCTTTTCCATAAGCACGTATGACTATTTATGGAATACATGCCTACATTACATTGATGAACTGGAGCTAGTTCTATATCACCCTATGTTATAACTATTGCATGAGGAATTGCATCCGGCATAATTATCCATCACTGATCCATTGCCTATGAGGTTTTCACACATTGTTCTTCGCTTATTTACTTTTCTGTTGCTATTGTTACAACTACTACAAAAGCCCAAAAACATTTATCTTTACTTTTGCTACCGTTACCTTTATTATCATACCACTTTTGCTACTAAATACTTTGCTGCAGATACTAAGTTATCCAGGTGTGGTTGAATTGACAACTCAACTGCTAATACTCAAGAATATTTTTTGGCTCCCCTTGTGTCGAATCAATAAATTTGGGTTGAATACTCTACCCTCGAAAGCTGTTGCGATCCCGTATACTTGTGGGTTATCAAGACTAATTTCTGGCGCCATTGCCGGGGAGCATAGCTCTATTCTCTGAGTCACTTGGGATTTATATCTGTTGATCACTATGAAGAACTTGAAAGACGATCGAACTACTATTTTGCCCTCAACTACAAGGGGAGGTAAGGAACTGCCATCTAGCTCTGCACTAGATTCTCCTTCTGTTATCAGTAGGCTTGCTACACCTAAACCTACTACTGCTGTGAATTCTAATATGTCGCATGTTATTGATGATGCCACTTCTGCTATGCATGATGAAACTACTTCTGCGCGTGATACTACTTTGCCATTAGGTGAATTTCTTGATGAACAACTTGCTAGAGTTAGGGGGAATGAAAATACTGAAGAACCTATTATTGATGATAGTGATGATGAAGGTCCCCCCAATGATTATGTATTACCTATTTTCCTAAGGTTTATGTTATGAATGAAGCAACTGCTATGGAAATTCTTGCTTGCAATTATAGAAATGATCTTAAGAAATTATTAGCTAAATGGAAGCAGCAGTCTCTTAATGCTAGAATGAAACCCGATCCTACTTTTGCTACTTCACCTATATGTGTTACTCATAAGGATTATGAATTCTCTGTTGATCCTGATATTATTACTTTAGTTGAATCTGATCCTTTTTATGGCCTTGAATCTGAAACTATTGTGGCACATCTTACCAAATTGAATGATATAGCCACCCGGTTTACTAATGATGAGAAGTCTAGCTATTTATATATCCTTAAGATATTTCCATTCTCATTAAAGGGTGATGCTAAGACTTGGTATAATTCTCTTGCTCCTGGTTGTGTGCGTAGTCCCCAGGATATGATTTATTACTTCTCTGCTAAATATTTCCTGCTCATAAGAAACAAGCTGCCATGCGGAAATATATAATTTTTTATAAATCAAAGAAGAGAGTCTCCCACAAGCTTGGGGGGCTTCTCCGGTTATAATGCTTTGCTCGATCATCCTCTTAAGAAAAATGAAATACTTGATATCTTTTATAATGGACTAACCGATGCTTCCAAGGACTACTTGGATAGTTGTGCTGGTTGTGTTTTCAGGGAAAGAACAGTCAACGAAGCTGAAATATTATTGAATAATATGTTGACTAATGAAAATAATTGGACTCTTCCCGAGCCAGTTCCTTAAGTAATTCCTGAACCAATTGAGCCAACTCCTAAACCTATTCCTAAACCCACTCCGAAGAAGAGAGGTGTTCTAATTCTCAGTCCTGAAGATATGCAAGAGGCAAAGAAATCAATGAAAGAAAAAGGTATTAAAGCTGAAGATGTTAAGAATTTACCTCCTATTGAAGAAATACATGGTCTTAATTTACCGCCTGAAGAACCACATTGTCTTGATAACCCGACATAGGTAGTAAAGGTAAATTCTCTCTATAGATATGATAAAGTTGAAGTCCCTCTACTAAATTTCATATCCCATGCTTAGATGAATTTGATGACTTTATGGCTAGACAAGAAAGTTTTAATGCTTATGTTGGTAGATAGTTAAAGAATAATGCTTTCAAGATAGGACGCGTAGGCGATAATCTGGCTAGAGTTAAAGATGAACTTCACCGCGTTAGCAAATATGCTTCTATGGTTGCTACTCAAGCTGAGCAAGTACTTAAAGCTCAAAATGATTTGCTTGATGAATTAAATAATAAAAATGACTTTGTTGTTAGAGTGGCTACTAGAACTGGTAGAATGACTCAGGAACCTTTGTATCCCGAAGGCCACCCTAAGAGAATCGAGCAAGATTCTCAAAGAAATAATTTAGAGGCACCTAGTTCTTCTAAAAAGAAGAAAAAGAAAAACGATAGGACTTTGCATGCTTCTAGTGAACCTACTGTAGACACACCTGAGAATCCCAATGATATTTATATTTCTGATGCTGAAACTCAATCAGGTGATGAACATGAACCTCGTGATAATGTTCATGTTGATGCTCAACCTAGCAAAAACAATGATGTAGAGATTGAACCTGCTGTTGATCTTGATAACCCACAATCAAAGAATCAACGTTATGATAAGAGAGATTTTGTTGCTAGGAAGCACGGTAAAGAAAGAGAACCATGGGTTCAGAAACCCATGCCCTTTCCTCCTAAACCATCCAAGTCAAAGGATGGTGAGGATTTTGAGCGCTTTGCTGAAATGATTAGACCTATTTTCTTACGTATGCGCTTAACTGATATGCTGAAAGTAAATCCTTATGCTAAGTATATGAAGGATATCATCACAAATAAAAGAAAGATACCGGAAGCTGAAATTTCCACCATGCTTGCTAATTACACTTTTAAGGGTGGAATACCAAAGAAACTTGGAGATCTGGGTGTTCCAACTATACCTTGCTCCACTAAAAGAAATTATGTTAGAACTGCTTTATGTGATCTTGGAGCCAGTGTTAGTGTTATGCCTCTCTCTTTATATCGTAGACTTGAATTCAATAAGTTGACACCTACTGAAATATCTTTGCAAATGGCTGATAAATCAACTGCTATACCTGTCAGTATTTGTGAGGATGTGCCTGTTGTAGTTGAGAATGTCACTATCTTAACGGACTTTGTTATTCTTGATATTCCCGAGGACGATAGTATGTCTATTATCCTTGGTAGACCTTTTCTTAATACTGCAGGGGCTGTTATTGATTGCAACAAAGGCAATGTCACTTTTCGTGTTAATGGTAATGAGCATACGGTACACTTTCCGAGGAAACAATCTCAAGTTCATAGCATCAATTCTATTGAAAAAGTTCCAACTATCATTTTTGGAGGTTTTTTTGAATTTCCTCTCCCTACTGTCAAGAAAAAGTATGATATTATTTTTGTTGGGAATTTTCATATCCCCGTTGAGGTAAGTTAGTGTTATTCGAAATTTCTCCGGTTTCGTGTTATTCGGAATGAGTTTGTTAACAAGACTTGATCAACCTTGTTAGTGGATTCATTTTGATGATCACGAGATGGATGAAACTAGAAGGCACAACCTTCTGTACCTTCTTTTTACTTTCTGTTATTTAACCTTCTGTACCCTCTTTTTACTTTCTGTTATTTAGAATAAATAAAGCAAAAATAGTATTATCCGTCTGTTTTCTGAATTATCCGTGAAAAATAGTCTGAAAATAAAAGTGCTCCAAATGCCCTGCAAATTTAGTATGATTTTTTCTGGAATATTTGAGGATTTTAGGCACTGAAAACACTGCAGGAGGGGCAAGCACCAGGCCACGAGAGGAGGCGCCTCAGAGGGCGCGCCCTGTCTCGTGGCCCCCTGGTGGCTCCCCTCCACTTATGCCAGCACCCACACACTTCATCTTCTACCCAAAAAATCCCCATCCAGCTCAAGCACGAGTTCTAGCTCGTTTTGCTGCGATTTTTTATCTCTTAGCTCAAAGCCCCTTTCACAAAACTGCTTTGGGAGATTGTTGCTTGGTATGTGACTCCTCCATTGGTCTAATTAGTTTTTGTTCTAGTGCTTTATTCATTGCAAATTTTTCCTGCATAGGTGACCATGTTCTTGAGCTTGCATGTTAAATTTTTGAGGTCCTAAGCAATTCCAATGCATGATATAGGCTCTAGGCACTTGTAGGAGTAGTTGCTATCAATCTTGTTTAGTTTTATTCACTTTTATTTTGAAGTTATTAAAATTTCAGAAATTTTTAGAAAAGAAATATGTTTAGAAGAATGTACTAAGGAGGTTCCTCGGCAAAGAAAGGGCCAAGGATTGCTATACGTGAACAAGATGTTAATTTGCTATGGGACGCAAATGTACGGGCTTGTGAGTGGCCATCTGATGATTTTATAGTCGAAGCAGGCTTCAAGGAGGAATTTGACGCGTATGTGCGTAATGCCGAGCTGGAGGACTTCTTACAAGATAAGTGTCCTCAATATTATCAATTGACAGATTCCTTTGTGTGGAGGTTCGAATATATTTCTGCGCGTAATTCTGCTAGTGTCATGTTTGATATTTATGATACATCTTATACCATGGATTTAGAGGATTTCACAAATGCTTGCAAACTCCCGCAGTGGGGTAATATTAATGATCCTCGCAAATCTGAATTTAGAGATTTTCTTGCTAGTATTACTGTGGGAGAATCTAGGGACATAACACAAGCTACCATAGGGAGCATTCATTTCCCTGCTATGCATTATTTTGCTCTTTCGATTGGTAGATGCATTAACGGTAAGGACGAAGCATGTCACATGTGTGTTCCTGATCTTTGTGTCCTCAAGAGTGCTGTGTCAGGTTATAAAGGTTATAACTTGGGGCAATAGTTGCACGAGGTTGCGAATAATAGTAGAAGGGGTAATTTCTTTGGAGGAATTTATGCAACCCGTGTGGCTAATTTTCTTAATATAGCTCCACAAGAGGGGGATATGATTGTACCTCCTGTTTATTTGGATAAAGAAGCTATGTTTGATCATAATTTTCTTGAGAGGAATGAACAAATCCTCCATTATCGACTAATCTATGACCGGCGCAACGTCGTCCCTGTTACTCTTCCTGCCCCCTACCTTTTTGATTATCAGGCAAAAGGAAGATATGTTGTCACCAGGGAGGAAGCAACTGAATATGAGAGGGGAATGGAGACAGCTCGCCAACACGCAGCTGCTCAGGAGGCGGTCGCCTCTGCATCTCAGTACAACCCCAGTTTCACTTATGGATATCAGCCAGGCGGTCATTGGTATTAAACCAACTTAGGCCAAAAGTCTAAGCTTGGGGGAGTACGTATTTCTCACCGACTTTACATTCATGTTCACACACTAGTCGTCGGTGCTCATATTCTTTCATGTTATTATCCATGCTAGTTTAAATTTCTTTTTCTAGTTTTCTTCTTGCGTGTTTGACAAATCTTAAGAAAAACCAAAAAAATTAGTTAGTTTAATTTCCATGCTTGTAGTAGAATTAAAATGAAAACCCCAAAAGATTTCTTGTTCTTCTTGCTTGTTGGGAGCTTTCCCGTGGAAATAGTTTTATTTTATTTTCTTTCTTTTGGGGGTCGAGAAGACTATATTAAAAATGCTTAGTGGCTCTTATATGCATTATTGTCTATTAACTTAGAGCCCATATTACCTTGTCTTCTCTCTTGAGTTGAATGCTTGCAGATTCCAGCTTAGTCCAATGCACGTGCACTCTTATTATTATACACATCATTCGGTCGTGCAAGTGAAAGGCAATAATGACGATATATGATGGACTTATTGGGATGAGAAAAGCTGGTATGAACTCGACCTCTCTTGTTTTTGTAAATATGATGAGTTCACCGTTCCTGAGTCAACTATTATGAAGTAAACATATTTGCAATGACATTTAGAGATTATAGTTGCTTGTGCCATGCTTGATTAGCTATGAGTTATAATGGTTTACCTTGCATGCCAACATGCTATTAGAATGATTATGATGTGATATGATGGGATGGTATCCTCCTTTGAATGAATTGAGTGACTCGACTTGGCACATGTTCACGCATGTAGTTGAATCAAATGAACATAGCCTTCATGATATTTATGTTCATTGTGGATTATATCCTACTCATGCTTGTACTCGGTGTGAATTAAATTTAATGCATGTTTACAACTGTTGTCGCTCTCTTAGTTGGTCGCTTCCCAGTCTTTTGCTAACCTTCACCTGTACTAAGCGGGAATACTGCTTGTGCATCCAAACTCCTTAAACCCCAAAAAGTTCCATATGAGTCCACTATACCTTCCTATATACGTTATTTACCTGCCGTTCCAAGTAAATTTGTATGTGCCAAACTCCAAACCTTCAAATGAAATTCTGTTTTGTATGCTCGAGCAGCTCATGTTACAACTAGGGCTGCCTCTATCTTCCATAGTAGGTGGGTTATTCTCACGAGGGGTGGATTCCGCTCCTCATTCACGAGAAAGGGCCGGTAACCGGGATGCCCAGTGTCGTGGAATTGTCACGTCAGATGTCCTTGTGAAAGGACTTAGTTGTGGAGCCATCACAACTAGGAAGCTTGAAGGGGTTAAATCGGGACAAGGGACACGAGAGGTTTTTATACTAGTTCCGCCCCTTATGGTGAAGGTAAGGCCTACGTCTAGTTGGGTTGGTATTGATGTTTCGATGACCAGGGAGCAAGATTCGCTATGCCCGGCTCTCGATGAGTTGTTTCTTGCCCTAAGCCGCCAGCAGGTCGTCCCTTTATATACACGGGCTGACGCCCTGTGGCCTACATAGTCCCGGCCGGTTTATAAACAGTGTCCGGCTCGGTGACTAGTTAAATATACCTTATGATACAAGTCATGCCATTACAGCAGTTTACTACAACGGGCCTTAAGCCGCATGTGGGCCTTAAGCCCTTTATTGAACCGCCATCTTCATGCTTGGTCTTGGGCTTCTCTCTGGTGAATCCCCTTTGCGTAACCCGGCCCCTCCTGGGAGGCTTACACAAATAGTTATATCCCCAACATTAGGCCCCAGATTGATTTGAACCTGTTCATGTCAATCTTAAAATACCTTTTAAAAAATAAATCTTCAGTCTTCTGACTGTGCCAAAGGTTTTCTTTAACCCGTCATGACGTCATCTCTTGGATCCGTGTTAACCCGCCGTGACGTCATCCTTTCTTAAATTCCTTTTCTATTCCACCGTATCCTCCAACGGATCTCTGCTTTATTGACTGTTCCGAAAATCAAGGCATCGGGGCCGCTGGATAATAACTCTTATCTCCTCATTTCCCACGCCGTCTCAGTTATCCTCTCCTTATAAATAGGCGCGACCTAGGTATTCCTATTCTCCTCCTTCCAGTCGTCTTCTTCCTCTTGCTGCTTCTCTGCTACTCGAGGTCCGCTGCCACCGCCGCAAATCTCCTTGTCTTCTCCAACTCAGGCCGCTGCATCAACCTGGTTGGACCAGAAAAAAGCGACACCTTTCCGCGGCAACCTTGCATCGGTAAGTCTCCCCTTTCCTGCTCCTTAGATCTACATTAAAGCCTTCGAGTTCTTCGCTGTCCAGTAGCTTTCTTTCATAGATTTCATTATCCTCGCTCTGCTTGATCTTGAAGATGATAAAAACTGATGCGGTAGATGTTTTGCACCTACTTTTGAAATGCAAATGAACCCCTTTCTGCCGCATAGAGGCCCCATTCGAGCCCTTGAGCTTTATTCGCTCCAGTCTTAGGTCTAGAAAATTTCCTTTCAGAACAGTTGTTTGATCCAAAATAACAGTGGTAGATTATGAAACCTGTTTGTATCACACGGAAATTACTTCTGTCGAATACCCATAACTGTCCATGTAGCCGGTTTAAATAAGTGATACTGAGCTGTAAGCCTTGCTTTCTTCTCATGACCTTAAGAATTTTGAACTGCTCTTGATACTTGTAGTGGCTTAAATATTGTTGCACAGTCACCCTTATATCATTAGGCCCCTTCTTAAACTGCCACTTTAAATAATTTAGATATTTCTCCCGGGTTAAAATTGAACCGGAACTTCTTATTTTGTCGTAGGCCAACTGTTGTCATGGCACCTAAGGTGGCCAAAGCCCCTGTGACTTGCAATTGGGTCCCATCCACAGTTACTAAGAGTAAACTTGCTGAGTTCGTGAAGTCCGTCCACCTGCCAAAAAAGGAGGTCATGTCTTATCGTGCCCCTGACCCGTCTGAAGAGAGGCCTCAACCCAAAGAAGGGGAGGTGATAGTGTTCACGGATCACATGAACCGGGGATTTGCCCCTCCCGGCTCAAAATTCTCCAGGGAAGTTTTGAATTTCTTTGATCTTAGACCTCAAGACATTGGACCCAATCCCGTGTCAAATCTTTGCAATTTCCAAGTCTTCTGCGAGGTGTACCTGGGAGAGGAGCCAAGTCTGCTTTTGTTTAGAGAACTTTTTTACTTGAACCGGCAGAATGAACGTGCCAACGGGCCTAGTCTTGAACTTGGCGGCATCTCAATCCAGCGGCGGAGAGATTGTCTTTTTCCTTATGCTGAGCTGCCGAGTCACCCAAAAGATTGGAACCAGACGTGGTTCTACTGTCAAGATACTTCACCGGCTGATGAGAGGCCTCTGCCCGGCTTCCGCGCCCTGCGCCTTGAATCGAACCATCAGCTGGCGGATAAGTTGACCGCTGTTGAGCGCCTGCCTCTCAATCCCACCATCAAAAAGATCAAAGCTCTTTTAGGAAACGGGTTAAACGGCATCGATCTGGTTCGAGTCTGGGTCACCTGGCGGATACAAAGCCGCCGCTCCGGCTTAATGTGTACTTACACAGGCGAGAAGGATGATCCAATGCGTCATAGTCCTGACGACTTACCAGATGATGTGGTAGATGGTACAACCCAGTCACTGCTGAAGGAGGGCACTGTAACTAGCAATGACTTCGGCTTACTTCCCTTCTGCAAGAAGAACCCGGCCCCTGCAGTGAGTTAGCAATCTTAGTAAATACTTTTTAACATGTTATACCTTATCTGTACTTATAATTCCTTGTCCTTTTCCATAGGCCAGTGATAATTTCTAGAAGGTCAAGTATGACCACGAGGCTGCCAAACAAGCCAGGGCAGCCAAGAAAACCGAGAGGAAGGCCGCAAAGACGGGCACCTCAAAGAAGAAGAAACCCAGTGCCTCCGATATGCTTAAATTGGATGACTCTTCTTCGGATGATGAAGAGGTAATCCTTTGATTTTCTTAACTCCTTTGTTGTTATTTTACTGAGAGTTTATCCTTTCAGGAGGATACAGGGAACAGTCAAGCAATTGATGAAGAGGTAACTATAATCTCCTCCGACTCAGAGCCTTTGCCAAAGAAAAAAATCCGAAGGGTGACCCGGAAAGTAAGATTTTCACATCCTCTAGCTTACCAAGATCCTCAATTTCTTTTGAAGCAACAACAGCTTGAGAACCGGAGGCAGATTCGGGCCAATCAAGACGCAGACCTCTCCTCCGGCTTACCCGATGTAACTAGGAAGCGTCGGACCGAGGTTATCTCCGATTTACGTTCTATTTTACCTTTGGCGGGCTTAATTCGCCAACCTCTCAATTCATCTGACTCCAATTATTAGGATACCTCTCCTTCCTCTGACGAGTCGATGCAATCAAACATGTCGGCTTTCAAAATGGCTCCCGGGTAATGTAACCTTTCTTACTGTAAGTTTTACCATACTTATGCTTTAAAACTCATCCTTCTACCTTTATTGACAGCATGCAAGTGAAGCCCAGCAAGAGGGCAAGGAAAAATAAGCCGTCCCAAGACCCGGTTGTCACTGAGCCGGCGCTTGACTTGTCCGTTCCTAACAGCTCTACCCATCAACCGCCGCCTGAACCAGCTTCTGATATTCCGATGCCAACTTCTGACCCGCCTGCTGAAGATGTTATTCACAACTCTGATAACCCGGAAGCTCCTAGCCCGGTCAAGATGACTGACCTGGAAGTTGAATATCTGAAGAGTCAATATGTTGAACCGGGCCGGCCTACTGTTCTTTCCCAATGCACTACCAAGGAAGAATTTGCCCAACGTCGAAAAGCCAAACAGGTCATCACTGACTATACTAACTTAAGCATTGGTGATATAGTCTCGGGCTATCTGAACCAAGTGCATAGTAGTCGTGACCTGGAAATTGACATGGTGAAACAATACAGCACAAATCTGAGGTATAACTTATGCTTTTTTCCTGAATCTTACTTACTATACCAGCCCCCAAGTCTATTGCTTATGAATGAATATGCTGTAGACTTAGAAATCTACTTTCTGTTGGTTTGTCCGGTTTAAAGAAAATATATTTAACCCGGTTGTAACATGATAATTTTAATTTGCAATACACATTAGCCCCCAAGTGTCAAGTATCTTTACTTGTAAAGTGGTTGAGACTTGATATGTATGACCCGGCAGGGTAGGTAAAAAATTCTTTAAGCATACATTAACCCCCAAGTGCCAAGTATCTTTACTTGTAAAGTGTTTGGGACTTGAATGTTACCTTACCATGATTCTTACCATAACTTGGTACCAATACAGGACACCACAAGTCAATTTGAATCGGAGCTTGCTGATCTGAAGAGCCGACTGAAAACTCAAGAGCTTGAAACTCAAAAAGCCAACTCCAAGTTTGAATTCATCGTCTCTGAACAAGAGAAGTTGAAGCAAAATTTTGAATCAGAGAAGAAAATCTGGGCTAACGAGAAGGCTTCACTGGTGACTCGAGCCAAGACGGCAGAAGCATCTCTTGCAGAGGCAACAATCGGGCTGTCCGGTTTAAAATGGCAGATATCCCAAATGGTCTCAGCCATCTTCGGTAAGTTACTCTGAAAAAACCTCAAACATTGTAACCTTCCAATGATTATTGCAATAGTTATCTCCGGCTTATTGTTATGCTTGTGAACATACAGCCCTGTGAGTACCAACCTCAAGCAAAACATGCTGATCAAGCTTAAGGCGGTTTACACCTTAGTGGAGCGGTGTGCTTGGTCACTAGCGTGCCTTGGCTGTTGTGGCCTTATCAAATACCACTCCCCACCTCCTTCAAGATGTACTGAAGCATCTCGCAGTGCTGCCTCAACGAATTCAGGATTTAAGGCAGGCATCTTCAAGAGCCGGAGCTGTGGCCGCATTAAGCCGGGCAAAGGCATGGGTGCCAGAGCTTGACTTGGCTGACCTCTCTCTTGGATATACAAGCCTGAAGGAGGACGATACTGCATTTGATGATCAAGATTTCACCACCTGTGTCAAAGTCGTACGTCCCTTGGCGACCCTTATTGGGAATGATACTGATCTTACAAAGTATTCGCCGGGCTACGATAGTGAGAACCGGAGAATTCCAAACATTCCATATGACCAAGTCAGCCTGATCCCTCCAACGCGTAAGCACCCCTGAAGTGGACCCGACCAGTTTAATAGATGATGAGGCTGAATTTGAAGCTTTGAGCAGCATTGACTGGGCCTCGTCCACCTTCCAAGACAAAGCAACCGTCGGAGAGGCGGAGAAGGATAACCCGGAGTCTTCAAGCCCGCCGAAGGAATGAGCTGCCAGGCGTTTAATAACTTTGCCAAAACAATGCTTCACTTATTCAGACTCGGGGAGTCTTGTAATAGGATAGAAAAAACTTCTTAATGTTTGTCATGCCCTCGCCATGATTATGGTGCTTATTACTTTCGTAAGCCGCCATCACTATATTTCTCTGGCTTACGTTAACTGTGTATTTCCTTGATGTTTAACTTGCTTTGCCTTATCCTACACATAAAACAAGCAAAATTTTCTGGGCGGTTTACTGCGCCAGGGGTTTATAGAGAGTATTAATAACCTGGAACATGACACAAAGACATCATATACAGGCTGGTTTATGATTATTTATTAAATATAATCACAATAGCATACCTGCAAACCCTTTGATAATTTTCCCGGCTCATATGATGCTTTACCTGGCACTTTAGAACCTGGGGTAATCAATATTAAACCGGAAGAATCAAGAACCATCTCATAATGCTTGTAAGAAGGTTGTAAGATAGTTAAAGTAATTATAACGGATAAGAAGTAATGTTCCCAGGCTCCTGATTCGAATACGATCAGAAAACCATCCCAAAGGGGTTAAGCTAAGATTCGGATACGATCATATATCCCCCAGTGGCTTTGGCGATGCCGATCAAGTGGGTATCGACAGCTATGTTCTCTTTGCTTCGAATACGACCTATGTTTGAACAGGAAGCCCCCAAGTGAACATAAGAGTGTTTTAATGACGCTGATTCGAATACGACTCACGTCAGACCCAAAGGGGTTAAGCTATGATTCAAATATGATCAAGAAGCCCCCAAGTGGGTTTGGCAGTATGCCGATCAAGTGGGTATCGACAGCTATGTTCTCTTTGGTTCGACTACGACATATGTTTGAACAGGAAGCCCCAAGTGACCATGGCTAGATTCAGATATGATCATAAGCCAGTTCAAAGGGAAAGCCGGATTCGGATGCGATCCGCTCCCTGTTGGTTGTCTCCACTACCTGATAAAGAAGACACATAGATTTTTGAGGGTAAAAAGGACGGAGGTCCTGCTTTATTTCTTTATATAATATATACATTGTCAAAAAATATATACATCCTGAAAGCCGGTGGCTTAAGTATAATAAGGCCGGAGATGAGCAATATTCCACGGCCGGCCGGTCTCCTCCTCCGACTTACGTGAGTCTTTAAGCTCTCGAACATCGATGAGGTAGTATGACCCGTTGTGCAGATTCTTGCTGACCACAAAGGGCCCTTCCCAAGGCGGGGATAGCTCTTGCATATCAGACTGATCTTGGATGAGCCGGAGCACCAAGTCGCCTTCCGGAAAGGTTCTGCTCCTAACCCGGTGGTTGTGATAGCGGCGCAGGTCTTGTTGATAAATCGCGAGCAGGCTATTGCCAAGTCTCGCTCCTCATCTAATAAGTCAAGTGCATTTTGACGAGCTTCTTCGTTGTTAGCCTCAACGTAAGCCGCCACGCAGGGTGAATCGTGTCGGATGTCACTTGGCAGGACCGCCTCCGCACCATACACCATAAAGAAAGGCGTGTAGCCTGTAGATCTGTTAGGCGTAGTGTTGATGCTCCATAACACAGAAGGTAACTCCTCCACCCAACAACCCGGAGTCTGCTGTAAGGGGACTAAGAGCCGGGCTTGATACCTTCGGGATCTCTTGATTAGCTCTTTACCTTGACCATTGGATTGAGGATGAGCAACGGCCGAAACATCAAGCGGACATGTTCTCTTTGATGTAACTCTTCCATAGCACCCTTGGAGAGATTAGTGCCATTATCAGTTATGATGCTATGTGGGAAACCAAAACGAAAGATCACCTTTTTCATGAATTGAACCGCCATGGCTGCATCACACTTACTGACCGGCTCTGCCTCAACCCACTTTGTAAACTTATCCACTGCCACCAGGAGATGTGTCTTTTTATCCTTAGACCTCTTGAAAGGCCCAACCATGTCAAGCCCCCAGACTGCAAACGGCCAAGTGATTGGGATCATCCTCAATTCTTGAGCCGGCACATGAGCTCGTCATGAGAACTTTTGACAACCATCACATTTGCTGACCAGATCTTCCGCATCAGCATGAGCCGTCAGCCAGTAGAAACCATGACGGAAAGCTTTTGCTACCAGAGATTTTGATCCGGCATGATGGCCACAATCCCCTTCATGGATCTCACAAAGTATTTCTTGGCCTTCTGCGGGGGACACACAGCGTTGAAACGCCCCAGTGACACTTAGGCGATGTAACTCGCCGTTAACAATCGTCATAGATTTGGAGCGCCTGACGATTTGTCTTGCCAAGATCTCATCCTCAGGTAACTCACCCCGGGTCATATAAGCCAAATAGGGCACTGTCCAAGCCGGGATAACATGAAGAGCCGCCACCAGCTGTGTCTCCGGGTCTGGCACCGCTAATTCTTCCTCCGTTGGCACCTTGACAGAAGGGTTATGTAGAATATCGAGAAAGGTGTTAGGCGGAACCGGCTTATTTTTACATTGGGATCCCAGCCGGCTTAAAGCATCAGCTACCTCGTTCTTCCTTCGACTAATGTGCTCCACTTGATAACCCTTGAAGTGACCAGCCATAGCATCTACTTCACGACGATAAGCCGCCATAAGGGGATCCTTGGAATCCCACTTGCCTGACACCTGCTGAGCCACGAGATCTGAGTCGCCCAAGCATCTTACCCGACTTAAGTTCATCTCCTTAGCCATCCGGAGACCATGGAGTAAGGCCTCGTACTCAGCTGCATTGTTAGTACATGGGAACATAAGCCGGAGTACATAACAAAATTTGTCACCTCGAGGGGAAGTTAACACCACTCCAGCCCCCGAGCCTTCTAGCTGCCTGGACCCGTCAAAATGAATAGTCCAATATGTGTTATCTGGCTTCTCCTCAGGGGCCTGTAACTCCGTCCAATCATTGATAAAGTCCACCAAGGCCTGAGACTTAATAGCAGTACGTGGCACATACTTCAAATCATGAGGCCCAATCTCAATGGCCCACTTGACGACTCGTCTTGTGGCCTCCCTGTTCTGAATGATGTCTCCCAAAGGGGCAGAACTTACCACAGTTATAGAGTGACTTTGAAAGTACTGCTTCAACTTCCAGTTGGCCATAAACACTCCGTAAACATGTTTCTGCCAATGTGGATACCTTTGTTTA
Source organism: Aegilops speltoides (assembly GCA_021437245.1). Taxonomy (NCBI): domain Eukaryota; kingdom Viridiplantae; phylum Streptophyta; class Magnoliopsida; order Poales; family Poaceae; genus Aegilops; species Aegilops speltoides. Next base: position 444,378,519 of record CM038146.1, on the reverse strand, counting down.
GACTCAATGAGCACCTCACTGATGTAATAAACCGTCCATTGAACCGGATGCTCCTTGCCAGTTTCCTTACGCTCCACCACGATGGCATCACTGACGGCTCATGAATTGGCAGCCACGTATAGCAGCAACGGCTCTTTATCAATGGGAGCCGCAAGAACCGGCGGTTCAGACAACTGTCTCTTCAAGTCTTCAAAGGCAACATCAGCAGCATCACTCCAGACAAGTGTCTGTTTTCTTCATCATCTGATATAGCGGTAGGGCCTTCTTACCTAACCGGCTTATGAACCGGCTTAAAGCGGCAACACGACCCGCCAATTGCTGAACATCATTGATGCACGCCGGTTTAGCCAGAGAGGTAATTGCCTTAATCTTCTCCGGATTAGCTTCAATGCCTCTGTTTGATACCAGAAAACCCAAAAGCTTGCCTGCAGGTACACCAAATACACACTTGGCCGGGTTAAGCATCATTTTATAAACCCGGAGATTATCAAAGGTCTCTTTTAAATCGGATATTAAGGTTTCCTTCTCTCTGGACTTCACCACAATGTCATCTACATAAGCATGAACATTACGCCTGATTTGATCGTGTAGACAGTTCTACACACATCGCTGATAAGTCGCCTGAGCACTCTTGAGTCCAAACAGCATAGATACATAACAGAAGGCCCCGAACGGAGTGATGAAAGCCGTCTTCTCCTGGTCCTTAACTGCCATTTTGATCTGATGATAACCATAGTAAGCATCCAAAAAGCTCAAACGTTCACAACCCGCCGTAGCATCAATGATTTGATCAATACGGGGGAGAGCAAAGGGATCAGCTGGACAAGCCTTGTTTAAGTCTGTGTAGTCCACACACATCCGCCAGGTGCCGTTCTTCTTGAGGACAAGCACCGGGTTAGCCAACCACTCCGGGTGAAAAACTTCAATGATAAACCCGGCCGCTAAGAGCCGGGCGACTTCCTCTCCAATAGCCTTCCATCTTTCTTCGTTAAAACACCGAAGAAATTGCCTGACCGGCTTATACTTTGGATCAATATTGAGAGTGTGCTCAGCGAGTTCCCTCGGTACACCCGGCATGTCAGAAGGTTTCCATGCAAAGATGTCCCGGTTCTCACGGATGAACTCGATGAGCGCGCTTTCCTATTTGGGATCCAAATTGTCGCTGATGCTGAACTACTTAGAAGGGTCACCCGGGGTAAAGTCAACAAGCTTTGTCTCGGCAGCCGATTTAAACTTCAACGTCGGGTCGTGCTCTGTAGTTGGTTTCTTCAGGGAGGTCATATCCGCTGGGTCAACATTATCTTGATAAAATTTGAGCTCTTCTGCTGCACAGGCCGACTCAGCATAAGCTGCGTCGCCTTCTTCACACTCCAATGCCACCTTCCGACTTCCATGCACAGTGATGGTGCCCTTGTGACCCGGCATCTTGAGCTACAAATAAACATAACACGGCCGGGCCATAAACTTAGCATAAGCCAACCGCCCGAACAGAGCATGATATGGGCTCCTGATTTTGACCACCTCAAACATCAACTTCTCAGCTCTGGAGTCATATTCGTCTCCGAAGGCCACCTCCAGCTCAATCTTGCCAACTGGGTAAGCCGACTTACCAGGGACCACTCCATGGAAAACAGTGTTGGACGTCCTTACATTTTTATCAGTTAAACCCATGTGTCGAAAGGTCTCATAATAGAGGATATTGATGCTACTACCCCCGTCCATGAGTACCTTAGTGAATTTATATCCACCAACCTGAGGTGCCACCACCAAGGCCAACTGACCCGGATTATCGACTCGTGGAGGGTGATCTTCTCTGCTCCATATGATGGGCTGTTCTAACCACCTCAAGTAACGAGGGATTGCCGGCTCGACAGAATTGACGGCCCTCTTATGAACCTTCTGGTCACGTTTGCATAGGCTAGTGGTAAACACGTGATACTGCCCACCATTCAACTGCTTCGGGTTGCTTTAATAGCCCGACTGCTGCTGCTGCTGCTGCTCTCCTTGACCAGACTGCTGTTGATTATAGCCTCCTTGACGTCCCTAAAAGCCGGAGCCTGAGCCGCCACCCGGGCCATGAAAACCGCCAACCCCTGAACTGCCACCAGACCCATTATGACCATCATAGGTGTTGGAATTCTTAAATGCCTTCATGATCGCGCAATCTTTCCACAGGTGTGTGGCGGGCCGCTCCCTGGTGCCGTGTCTCGGGCAAGGCTCATTGAGTAGCTGCTCAAGAGATGGGCCTGACCCGCCGGATCGAGGCAGTTTACCCTTACGTCTCTGATTGTTACCTTGCGCATTGGCGTTGGCCACAAACTCCGGGTTGCCGTCCGCCTTACGCTTATTGCCTCCTTGATTCATCGGGTTATGCTGCTGACCTTTTCCATTGCCGTTCTTCTTTCCCTTCCCAGTCTTCTCATCGTCAGACGCGAGATCCTTGGTACTATCAAAATTGGCATACTTAACTAAAGCCGCCATCAGCGTACCCATATCCTTGCAGTCACGTTTAAGGCGCCCCAGTTTCTGCCTTAGTGGCTCCAAGCTACAATTCTTCTCCAACATAAGGACTGCAGAGCCAGGATCCATCTTGTCAGATGAATGAATTATCTCCTTGACCCGGCGTACCCAATGGGTGGTGGACTCACCCTCCCCTGCTTACAATTCGTCAAGTCCATAATCGACATAGATTGCTTACAGGTATCCTTGAAGTTCTGGATGAACCGGGCCTTTAACTCTTCCCATGAACCAATGGAGTTGGGTGGCAAACCTTTTAACCAAGACCGGGCCGTTCTATCTAACATCATGGTGAAATATTTAGCCATCGCCGCGTCACAGACTTCCAACAGCTCCATGGCCATCTCATAACTCTCGATCCATGCTCCGGGTTGTAAGTCGGCCGTGTAATTCGGCACCTTTTGAGGTCCCTTGAAGTCCTTGGGCTAACGTACGTTGCGCAAAGCCGGTACCAAACAAGGGACACCACCGGTTCTTGTGGCTACTCCCGCCTCAACGGAGGTCGTTGGATACTCTAGAAAATCTTGATGTGCCGTCTGTTGAGCTGCTAACTGAGCCACCCGCTCGTTCTCCTGACGTATCCGATCTTGCACCGGATTATAGCCACCGGGCTGGTTACGGCGTTGGGCGTTGCTGGACAAAGCTTCCGACTCCATGTGCCTGCTATAACTCGGGCTCCGGTTCTGGCGAGGTGGCACTAACCAAGGCGGGGAAGTTGAATGAATTCTGTCCCGGCTGTAAGAATAGGTCTCCTGCTGAGCTAAGGCCGTCTGGAGAAGTTCTCTGACCCTCCGGGTCTTCACTGCCGCCGGGTCATCACCGTCCATAGGAAGAGCCGCCAAATGTGTTGAGGCTGCAATTAAGTTCTCCATGGGGTTGGAAAAGTGACCCGGTGGAATCGGCACATAACGCGGCGGTGGCATGCTCACGTGAGGTGGTGCCATCTCCCGAGGCTGAGCCAGCCCTCCTGTTCCGGCGGTCATAAGCTGATTGGCCTCTGGCGGGTTACTTGGGCCGGCTCCGGGTGTAGCGAAAAGAACCTGAGGGTTGTAATTCGGAGGTAAACGGGACTGGGTTTTCTGATGTCTCCTCCTCGTCACCTCATTGGATGCGTTCAAGCTCATTGTGAGCTGGTAAGCTTCATCGCAGCCATTGTGCCGGGCATCTAGAGCCGCTCGCTCCGTGGCTAATCTAGTGTCCTCAGCTGCCAAGGCCTCCTTGGCCTGAGCTATTTCCTCACGCACCTGTGCCACCTCCGCGTCATGCTCATCTTTATCTGCAGGAATAACCATTGCGGTTAACAGGGCCGTAAGCTTGTCCATGAGGTTTATCAGCACCTGAGCCGGTGGGCGCACGGGTCCGCCTGTCCTGGCTGCTCCTAACCCGGACGTTACTGCTGCAGTGGCTGTAGAGTTTGAGCCGGGCTGAGTCTCAGCCATAAAGACTCCTGCCCATCTTGGCGGCTCACTGGGGTTCGGAATACTGATGCCATCGGAACAGCCCCCGAGCATGCCGTCTTGCACTTGGTACAACGAATCTGTTGAACCGGCGGACGAATCACCGTCTGAGAGGACGGCCGTCTCACCCCTATCTTCTGATCCTTCAAAAAGTTCCTCTCCGTGGATGCAGCCCACGAAAGCACGCTTCATAACAGGTTGAGTCCGGGTCTTCCTCGCACGCTGAGCCGTCTTGATGAGGTCGGTGCAGTTGTCCGGCTCAGGGCCCGGCTCACCGATCCGGCCGATGAAGACGTGGATTCTGCCGAAGGGGACCCGGTATCCGTACTCAATTGAGCCGGCGTCAGGACCCCAGCCTTCGTCGTCGATGTAGATCTTGTCGCGATGACTCTTGGTCATTAGGCCCACTACGTATCCCTTGAGCCCTTCGAAGTTGCCCTTCAAGAACTCAAATCCACCATGCGCTGGCCCCACGGTGGGCGCCAACTGTCGTGGAATTGTCACGTTAGATGTCCTCGTGAAAGGACTTAGTTGTGGAGCCATAGGAAGCTTGAAGGGGTTAAATCGGGACAAGGGACATGAGAGGTTTTTATACTAGTTCGGCCCCTTGCGGTGAAGGTAAGGTCTACGTCTAGTTGGGTTGGTATTGATGTTTCAACGACTAGGGAGCGAGATCCGCTATGCCCGGCTCTCGATGAGTTGTTTCTAGCCCTAAGCCGCCAGCAGGTCGTCCCCTTATATACACGGGTTGACGCCCTGTGGCCTACAGAGTCCCGGCCGGCTTATAAACAGTGTCCGGCTCGGTGACTAATTAAATATACCTTATGATACAAGTCATGCCATTACGGAGGTTTACTACAACGGGCCTTAAGCCGCCTGTGGGCCTTAAGCCCTTTATTGAACCGCCATCTTCATGCTTGGTCTTGGGCTTCTCTCTGGTGAATCCTCTTTGCGTAACCCAGCCCCTCCTGGGCGGCTTACACAAATAGTTATATCCCCAACACCCAGTCCCTTGATCCAAAAAGATCAAAGCAAATCAAATTAATTAAACAAAACTCCCACATGGCTTTTGTTAGTTGGAGGCACTCGTTGCTTCGAGCAAGCCATGGATTGATGCTTGTTGGTGGTTGGGGGAGTATAAACCTTTACCATTCTATTTGGGAACTGCCTATAATGCATGTAGTATGGAAGATATAGCCATCTCATAGTTGTTGCATTGACAGCAAAAGTATGCCGCTCAAAATGTTATTCAATCTCTATTTTAAAATCGAGCTCTGGCACCTCTACAAATCCTTGCTTCCCTCTGCGAAGGGCCTATCCTTTTACTTTTATGTTGAGTCATCACCCTTCTTATTAAAAGCACCCTGCACACTGTCATTTGCATTCATTATTATTGGTTTATATTGGGTATGACTTGACTGGATCTCTTTTACCATGAATTACAATGTTTAGTCAGTCCTTGATCTTTAAAGGTGCTCTGCATTTATGTTTTGCGGTCTCAGAAAGGGCTAGCGAGATACCATTTTGTTATATCATGTTATGATTATTCTGAGAAAGTGTTGTCATCCGAGTTTTATTATTATGGCTCGCTAGCTGATTATGTTATTGATATGAGTAATTGTGAGACCTAAGTGTTTTTGTGAGTATGGTTAGTTCATAATATTTGCTGAAACTTGAATGCTTGCTTTTCATGATACAACAACAAGAGCAAACAGAGTTTGTAAAAGTTTTTCTTTATCACTTTCAGTTTATCAACTGAATTGCTTAAGGACAAGCAAAGGTTTAAGCTTGGGAGAGTTGATACGTCTCCAACGTATCTACTTTTCCAAACACTTTTGCCCTTGTTTTGGACTCTAACTTGCATGATTGGAATGAAACTAACCCGGACTGACGCTGTTTTCAGCAGAACTACCATGATGTTGTTTTATGTGTAGAGAAGAAAAGTTCTCGGAATGTTCTGGAAATCCACGGAGGCACTTTTTGGAATTAATAAGAATTTTTGGCGAAAGAATTAATGCTAGGGGGCCCACGGCCTTCCCACGAGACAGGGGGGTCCCCCCCTAGGGCGCGACCTCCTGTCTCGTGGGCCCCTTGGACCTCCACCGACGTCAACTCCAACTCCATATATTCATGTTCGGGGAGAAAAAAATCAGAGAGAAACTTTCATCGCGTTTTACGACACGGAGCCGCCGCCAAGCCCTAATCTCTCTCGGAAGGGCTGATCTGGAGTCCGTTCGGGGCTTCAGAGAGGGGGATTTATCGCTGTCATCATCATCAACCATCCTCCATCACCAATTTCATGATGCTCACCGCCGTGCGTGAGTAATTCCATCGTAGGCTTGCTGGACGGTGATGGGTTGGATGAGATTTACCATGTAATCAAGTTAGTTTTGTTGGGGTTTGAGCCCTAGTATCCACTATGTTCTGAGATTGATGTTGCTATCACTTTGCTATGCTAAATGCTTGTCACTAGGGCCCGAGTGCCATGATTTCAGATCTAAACCTATTATGTTTTCATGAATATATGTGTGTTGTTGATCCTATCTTGCAAGTCTATGGTCACCTATTATGTGTTATGATCCGACAACCCTGAAGTGACAATAATCGGGACACTTATCAGTGATGACCGTAGTTTGAGGAGTTCATGTATTCACTATGTGCTAATGCTTTGTTTCGGTTCTCTATTAAAAGGAGGCCTTAATATCCCTTAGTTTCTGCTAGGACCCTGCTAAACATGGGAGGGTAGGACAAAAGATGTCATGCAAGTTCTTTTCCATAAGCACGTATGACTATTTGCGGAATACATGCCTACATTACATTGATGAACTGGATCTAGTTCCATATCACCCTATGTTATAACTATTGCATGAGGAATCGCATCCGGCATAGTTATCCATCACTGATCCATTGCCTACGAGCTTTTCACACATTGTTCTTCGCTTATTTACTATTCTTTTGCTACTGTTACAACTACTACAAAAATCCAAAAACATTTATCTTTACTTTTTCTACCGTTACCTTTATTATCATACCACTTTTGCTACTAAATACTTTGCTGCAGATACTAAGTTATCCAGGTGTGGTTGAACTGACAACTCAACTGCTAATACTCAATAATATTCTTTGGCTCCCCTTGTGTCGAATCAATAAATTTGGGTTGAATACTCTACCCTCGAAAGCTATTGCGATCCCCTATACTTGTGGGTTATCAAGACTAATTTCTGGCGCCGTTGCCGGGGAGCATAGCTCTATTCTCTGAGTCACTTGGGATTTATATCTGTTGATCACTATGAAGAACTTGAAAGACGATTGAACTACTATTTTGCCCTCAACTACAAGGGGAGGTAAGGAACCGCCATCTAGCTCTGCACTATTTTGCACTAGATACCTAAACCTACTACTACTATGAATTCTGATATGTCGCATGTTATTGATGATGCCACTTCTGCTATGCATGATGAAACTACTTCTGTGCGTGATACTACTTTGCCATTAGGTGAATTTCTTGATGAACAACTTTCTAGAGTTAGGGGGAATGAAAATACTGAAGAACCTATTATTGATGATAGTGATGATGAAGGTCCCCCCAATGATTATGTACTATCTGTTGTTCCTAAGGGTTAGGTTATGAATGAAGCAGCTGCTATGGAAATTTTTGCTTGCAATGATAGAAATGATCTTAAGAAATTATTAGCTAAATGGAAGCAGCAATCTCTTAATGCTAGAATGAAACCCGATCCTACTTTTGCTACTTCACCTATATGTGTTACTCATAAGGATTATGAATTCTCTTTTAATCCTGATATTATTACTTTAGTTGAATTTGATCCTTTTATGGCCTTGAATCTGAAACTGTTGTGGCACATCTTACCAAATCGAATGATATAGCCACCCTGTTTACTAATGATGAGAAGTCTCGCTATTTATATATCCTTAAGATATTTCCGTTCTCATTAAAGGGTGATGCTAAGACTTGGTATAATTCTCTTGCTCCTGGTTGTGTGCGTAGTCCCGGGATATGATTTATTACTTCTCGCTAAATATTTCCCTGCTCATAAGAAACAAGCTGCCTTGCGGGAAATATATAATTTTGCGCAAATCAAAGAAGAGAGTCTCCCACAAGCTTGGGGGGGGGGGGGCTTCTCCGGTTACTTAATGCTTTGCCTGATCATCCTCTTAAGAAATATGAAATACTTGATATCTTTTATAATGGACTAACCGATGCTTCCAAGGACTACTTGGACAATTGTGCTGGTTGTATTTTCAGGGAAAGAACAGTCGATGAAGCTGAAATATTATTGAATAATATGTTGACTAATGAAAATAATTGGACTCATCCCGAGACAGTTCCTGAAGTAATTCCTGAACCAATTGAGCCAACTCCTGAGCCTATTCCTAAACCCACTCCGAAGAAGAGAGGTGTTCTATTTCTCAGTCCTGAAGATATGCAAGAGGCAAAGAAATCAATGAAAGAAAAAGGTATTAAAGCTGAAGATGTTAGGAATTTACCTCCTATTGAAGAAATACATGGTCTTAATTTACCGCCTGAAGAACCACATTGTCTTGATAACCCGACACAGGTAGTAAAGGTAAATTCTCTATATAGATATGATAAAGTTGAAATCCCTCTACTAAATTTCGTAGCCCATGCTTAGATGAATTTGATGACTTTATGGCTAGACAAGAAAGTTTTAATACTTATGTTGGTAGAGAGCTAAAGAATAATGCTTTCGAGATAGGACGCGTAGGCAATAATCTGGCTAGAGTTAAAGATGAACTTCACCGCGTTAGCAAATATGCTTCTCTGGTTGCTACTCAAGCTGAGCAAGTACTTAAAGCTCAAAATGATTTGCTTGATGAATTAAATAATAAAAATGACTTTGCTGTTAGAGTGGCTACTAGAACTAGTAGAATGACTTAGGAACCTTTGTATCTTGAAGGCCACCCTAAGAGAATCGAGCAAGATTCTCAGAGAAATAATTTAGAGGCACCTAGTTCTTCTGAAAAGAAGAAAAAGAAAACTGATAGGACTTTGCATGCTTCTAGTGAACCTACTATAGACACACCTGAGAATCCCAATGATATTTCTATTTCTGATGCTGAAACTCAATCAGGTGATGAACATGAACCTAGTGATAATGTTAATGATAATGTTCATGTTGATGCTCAACCTAGCAAAAACAATGATGTAGAGATTGAACCTGTTGTTGATCTTGATAATCCACACACAAAGAATCAACGTTATGATAAGAGAGATTTTGTTGCTAGGAAGCACGGTAAAGAAAGAGAACCATGGGTTCAGAAACCCATGCCCTTTCCTCCTAAACCATCCAAGTCAAAGGATGGTGAGGATTTTGAGCGCTTTGCTGAAATGATTAGACCTATTTTCTTACGTATGCGCTTAACTGATATGCTGAAAGTAAATCCTTATGCTAAGTATATGAAGGATATCATCACAAATAAAAGAAAGATACCGGAAGCTGAAATTTCCACCATGCTTGCTAATTACACTTTTAACAGTGGAATACCAAAGAAACATGGAGATCCGGGTGTTCCAACTATACCTTGCTCCATTAAAAGAAATAATGTTAGAACTGCTTTATGTGATCTTGGAGCCGGTGTTAGTGTTATGCCTCTCTCTTTATATCGTAGACTTGAATTGAATAAGTTGACACCTACTGAAACATCTTTGCAAATGGATGATAAATCAACTGCTATACCTGTCGGTATTTGTGAGGATGTGCCTGTTGTAGTTGCAAATGTCACTATCTTAACAGACTTCGTTATTCTTGATATTCCAGAGGACGATAGTAAGTCTATTATCCTTGGTAGACCTTTTCTTAATACTGCAGGGGCTGTTATTGTTTGCAACAAAGGCAATGTCACTTTTTGTGTTAATGGTAATGAACATACGGTACACTTTCCGAGGAAACAATCTCAAGTTCATAGCATCAATTATATTGAAAAAGTTCCAACTATCATTTTTGGAGGTTTCGAATTTCCTCTCCCTACTGTCAAGAAAAAGTATGATATTCTTATTGTTGGGGATTTTCATGTCCCCGTTGAGGTAACTTAGTGTTATTCAAAATTTCTCCGGTTCCGTGTTATTCGGAATGAGTTTGTTAACAAGACTTGATCAACCTTGTTAGTGGATTCATTTTGATGATCACGAGATGGATGAAACTAGAAGGCACAACCTTCTGTACCCTCTTTTTACTTTCTGTTATTTAAAATAAATAAAGCAAAAATAGTATTATCCGTCTGTTTTCTGAATTATCCGTGAAAAATAGTCCGAAAAAAAAGTGCTCCAAATGCCCTGCAAATTTAGTATGATTTTTCTGGAATATTTGAGGATTTTAGGCACTGAAAACACTGCAGGAGGGGCAAGCACCAGGCCACGAGAGAGGAGGGCGCCCCCCTGTAGGGCGCGCCCCCTGTCTCGTGGGCCCCTGGTGGCTCCCCTCCACTTATGCCAGCACCCACACACTTCATCTTCTACCCAAAAAAAATCCCCATCCAGCTCAAGCATGAGTTCTAGCTCGTTTTGCTGCGATTTTCGATCTCTTAGCTCAAAGCCCCTTTCACAAAACTGCTTTGGGAGATTGTTGCTTGGTATGTGACTCCTCCATTGGTCCAATTAGTTTTTGTTCTAGTGCTTTATTCATTGCAAATTTTTGCTGCATAGGTGACCATGTTCTTGAGCTTGCATGTTAAATTTTTGAGGTCCTAAACAATTCCAATGCATGATATAAGCTCTACGCACTTGTAGGAGTAGTTGCTATCAATCTTGTTTAGTTTTATTCACTTCTATTTTGAAGTTATTAAAATTTCAGAAATTTTCAGAAAAGAAATATGTTTAGAAGAATGTACTAAGGAGGTTCCTCGGCAAAGAAAGGGCCAAAGATTGCTATACGTGAACAAGATGTTAATTTGCCAAGGGACACAAATGTACGGGCTTGTGAGTGGCCATCCGATGATTTTATGGTCGGAGCAGGCTTCAAGAAGGGAATTTGACGCGTATGTGCGTAATGCCGAGCGGGAGGACTTCTTACAAGATAAGTGTCCTCAATATTATCAATTGACTGATTCCTTTGTGTGGAGGTTCGAATATATTTCTGCGCGTAATTCTCCTAGTGTCATCTTTGATATTTATGATACATCTTATACCATGGATTTAGAGGATTTCACAAATGCTTGCAAACTCCCGCAGTGGGGTAATATTAATGATCCTCGCAAATCTGAATTTAGAGATTTTCTTGCTAGTATTACTGTGGGAGAATCTAGGGATATAACACAAGCTACCATAGGGAGCATTCATTTCCCTGCTATGCATTATTTTGCTCTTTTCATTGGTAGATGCATTAACGGTAAGGACGAAGCATGTCACATGTGTGTCCCTGTTCTTTGTGTCCTCAAGAGTGCTGTGTCAGGTTATAAAGGTTATAACTTGGGGGCAATAGTTGCATGTAGGTTGCAGAATAATAGTAGAAGGGGTAATTTCTTTGGAGGAATTTATGCAACTTGTGTGCCTAATTTTCTTAATATAGATCCACGAGAGGGGGATATGATTGTACCTCCTGTTTATTTGGATAAAGAAGCTATGTTTGATCATAATTTTCTTGAGAGGAATGAACAATTCCTCCATTATCGACTAATCTATGACCAGCGCAACGTCGTCCCTGTTACTCTTCCTGCCCCCTACCTTTTTTGATTATCAGGCAAAAGGAAGATATGTTGTCACCAGGGAGGAAGCAACTGAATATGAGAGGGGAATGGAGGCAGCTCGCCAACACGCTGCTGCTCAGGAGGCCGTCGCCTCTGCATCTCAGTACAACCCCAGTTTCACTTATGGATATCAGCCAGGCGGTCATTGGTATTAAACCAACTTAGGCCAAAAGCCTAAGCTTGGGGGAGTACATATTTCTCACCGACTTTACATTCATGTTCACACACTAGTCGTCGGTGCTCATATTCTTTCATTGTAATCCATGCTAGTTTAAATTTCTTTTTCTAGTTTTCTTCTTGCGTGTTTGATAAATCTTAAGAAAAACCAAAAAAATTAGTTAGTTTAATTTCCATGCTTGTAGTAGAATTAAAATGAAAACCCAAAAAGATTTCTTGTTCTTCTTGCTTGTTGGGAGCTTTCCCGTGTAAATAGTTTTATTTTCTTTTCTTTCTTTTGGGGGTCGAGAAGACTATATTGAAAATGATTAGTGGCTCTTATATGCATGATTGTCTATTTAACTTAGAGCCCATATTACCTTGTCTTCTCTCTTGAGTTGAATGCTTGCAGATTCCAGCTTAGTCCAATGCACGTGCACTCTTATTATTATACACATCGTTCGGTCGTGCAAGTGAAAGGCAATAATGACAATATATGATGGACTTATTGGGATGAGAAAAGCTGGTATGAACTCGACCTCTCTTGTTTTTGTAAATATGATGAGTTCATCGTTCCTGAGTCAGCTATTATGAAGTAAACATATTTGCAATGACATTTAGAGATTATAGTTGCTTATGCCATGCTTGATTAGCTATGAGTTATAATGGTTTACCTTGCATGCCAACATGCTATTAGAATGATTATGATGTGATATGATGGGATGGTATCCTCCTTTAAATGAATTGAGTTTCTCGACTTGGCACGTGTTCACGCATGTAGTTGAATCAAATCAACATAGCCTTCATGATATTTATGTTCATGGTGGATTATATCCTACTCATGCTTGTACTCGGTGTGAATTAATTTTAATGCATGTTTACGACTGTTGTCGCTCTCTCAGTTGGTCGCTTCCCAGTCTTTTGCTCACCTTCACCTGTACTAAGCGGGAATACTGCTTGTGCATCCAAACTCCATAAACCCCAAAGTTGTTCCATATGAGTCCACTATACCTTCCTATATACGGTATTTACCTGCCGTTCCAAGTAAATTTGTATGTGCCAAACTCCAAACCTTCAAATGAAATACTGTTTTGTATGCTCGAGCAGCTCATGTTAGAACTAGGGCTGCCTCTATCTTCCATGCGAGGTGGGTTATTCTCACGAGGAGTGGATTCCGCTCCTCATTCACGAGAAAGGGCCGGTAACCAGGATGCCCGGTCCCTTGATCCAAAAAGATCAAAGCAAATCAAATTAATTAAACAAAACTCCGCCAGGGCTTTTGTTAGTTGGAGGCACTCGTTGTTTCAAGCAAGCCATGGATTGATGCTTGTTGGTGGTTGGGGGAGTATAAACCTTTACCATTCTGTTTGGGAAGTGCCTATAATGCATGTAGTACGGAAGATACAGCCATCTCATAGTTGTTGCATTGACAAGAAAAGTATGCCACTCAAAATGTTATTAAATCTCTATTTTAAAATCGAGCTCTGGCACCTCTACAAATCTCTGCTTCCCTCTGCGAAGGGCCTATCTTTTTATTTTTATGTTGAGTCATCACCCTTCTTATTAAAAGCACCCGCTGGAGAGCACACTGTCATTTGCATTCATTATTATTGGTTTATATTGGGTATGACTTGACTGGATCTCTTTTACCATGAATTACAATGTTTAGTCAGTCCTTGATCTTTAAAGGTGCTCTGCATTTATGTTTCTTGGTCTCGAAAGGGCTAGCGAGATACCATTTTGTTATATCATGTTATGATTATTTTGAGAAAGTGTTGTCATCCGAGTTTTATTATTATGGCTCGCTAGCTGATTATGTTATTGATATGAGTAATTGTGAGACCTATGTGTTATTGTGAGTATGGTTAGTTCATAATATTTGCTAAAACTTGAATGGTGGCTTTTCATGTTACAACAACAAGAGCAAACAGAGTTTGTAAAAGTTTTTCTTTATCACTTTCAGTTTATCAACTGAATTGCTTGAGGACAAGCAAAGGTTTAAGCTTGGGGGAGTTGATACGTCTCCAACGTATCTACTTTTCCAAACACTTTTGCCCTTGTTTTGGACTCTAACTTGGATGATTTGAATGAAACTAACCCGGACTGACGCTATTTTCAGCAGAACTACCATGATGTTGTCTTATGTGTAGAAAATAAAAGTTCTCGGAATGTCCTGGAAATCCACGGAGGCACCTTTTGGAATTAATAAGAATTTTTGGTGAAAGAATTAATGCCAGGGGGCCCACGGTCTGTCCACGAGACAGGGGGGCGCCCCCCCTAGGGCACGACCTCCTATCTCGTGGGCCCCCTGGACCTCCACCGACGTCAAATCCAACTCCATATATTCACGTTCGGGGAGAAAAAAATCAAAGAGAAAGTTTCATCGCGTTTTATGACACGGAGCCGCCGCCAAGCCCTAATCTCTCTCGGGACGGTTGATCTGGAGTCCGTTCGGGGCTTCAGAGAGGGGGATTCGTTGCCGTCGTCATCATCAACCATCCTCCATCACCAATTTCATGATGCTCACCGCCATGTGTGACTAATTCCATCATAGGCTTGCTGGACGGTGATGGGTTGGATGAGATTTACCATGTAATCCAGTTAGTTTTGTTGGGGTTTGATCCCTAGTATCCACTATGTTCTGAGATTGATGTTGCTATGACTTTGCTATGCTTAATGCTTGTCACTAGGGCCTGAGTGCCATGATTTCAGATCTGAACCTATTATGTTTTCAGGAATATATGTGTGTTCTTGATCCTATCTTGCAAGTCTATAGTCACCTATTATGTGTTATGATCCGACAACCCCGAAGTGACAATAATCGGGACACTTCTCGGTGATGACCGTAGTTTGAGGAGTTCATGTATTCACTATGTGCTAATGCTTTGTTCCGGTTCTCTAGTAAAAGGAGGCCTTAATATCCCTTAGTTTCTGCTAGGACCCCGCTAAACATGGGAGGGTAGGACAAAAGATGTCATGCAAGTTCTTTTTCATAAGCACATATGACTATTTACGGAATACATGCCTACATTACATTGATGAACTGGAGCTAGTTCTATATCACCCTATGTTATAACTATTGCATGAGGAATCGCATCCGGCATAATTATCCATCACTGATCCATTGCCTACGAGCTTTTCACACATTGTTCTTCGCTTATTTACTTTTTCATTTGCTCTTTGTTACAACTACTACAAAAACCCAAAAACATTTATCTTTACTTTTGCTACCGTTACCTTTATTATCATATCACTTTTGCTACGAAATACTTTGCTGCAGATACTAAGTTATCCAGGTGTTGTTGAATTGACAACTCAACTGCTAATACTCAAGAATATTCTTTGGCTCCCCTTGTGTCGAATCAATAAATTTGGGTTGAATACTCTACCCTCGAAAGCTGTTGCGATCCCCTATGCTTGTGGATTATCAACATCGTATTTGTGGCAAAGCCACCGTTATAATTCTTTCATACATGTCACTCTTGATTCATTGCATATCCCGTTACACCGCCGGAGGCATTCACATAGAGTCATATTTTGTTCTAAGTATTGAGTTGTAAATCAATAAAAGTGTGATGATTTCCATTATTAGAGCATTGTCCCATGTGAGGAAAGGATGATGGAAGCAATGATTCCCCCACAAGTCGGGATGAGTCTCCGGACTTTATGAAAAATAAAAGAGGCCAAAGAAGCCCAAATAAAAAAAGAGGCCAAAGAAGCCCACCAAAAAAAGAAAAAAATGAGAGAAAAAGAGAGAAGGGGCAATGCTACTATCCTTTTACCACACTTATGCTTCAAAGTAGCACCATGATCTTCATGATAGAGAGTCTCCTATGTTGCCACTTTCATATACTAGTGGGAATTTATCAATATAGAACTTGGCTTATATATTCCAATGGCGGGCTTCCTCAATGTGCCCTAGGTCTTCGTGAGCAAGCAAGTTGGATGCACACCCACTTAGTTTCCTTTTGAGCTTTCATACACTTATAGCTCTAGTGTATCTGTTGCATGGTAATCCATACTCACTCACATTGATATCTATTGATGGGCATCTCCATAGCCCGTTGATACGCCTAGTTGATGTGAGACTATCTTCCTCCTTTTTTGTCTTCTCCACAACCACCATATTCTATTCCACCTATAGTGTTATGCCCATGGCTTACGCTCATGTATTGCGTGAGGGTTGAAAAGGTTGAAGCGCGTTAAAAAGTATGCACCGATTGCTTGGCTGAAACCGGTGTTGTGCATGATGGGAGCATTTTGTGTGACGAAAATGAAGCATGGCCAAACTATATGATGTTGTAGGGATATACTTTCTTTGGCTATGTTATTTTGATAAGACATAAACTGCTTGGTTAGCATGCTTGAAGTATTACTATTTTTATGTCAATATTAAACTTTTATCTTGAATCTTTTGGATCTGAACATTCATGCACAATAAAGAGAATTACATTGAGAATTATGTTAGGTAGCATTCCACATCAAAAATTCTGTTTTATCATTTACCTACTCGAGGACGAGTAGGAATTAAGCTTGGGGATGCTTGACACGTCTCCAACGTATCTATAATTTTGGATTGTTCCATGCTATTATATTATCTGTTTTGAATGTTTAATGGGCTTATTATACACTTTTATATTATTTTTTGGACTAACCTATTAACCGGAGGCCCAGTCCAAATTGTTGTTTTTTTTGCCTATTTCAGTGTTTTGCAGAAAAGGAATATCGAACGGAGTCCAAACAGAATGAAACCTTCGGGAGAATCGTTTTTGGAACAAAAGCAATCCAGGAGACTTGGAGTGGACGTTCGGGAAGCAACGAGGTGGCCACGAGGGTCCAGGGCGCGCCCCCACCCTCGTGGGACCCTTGTGGCTCCCCAGACCGACTTCTTTCGCCTATATATACTCATATACCCAGAAAACATTGAGGAACACAATACATCGGGAGTTCCACCGCCGCAAACCTCTGTAGGCACCAAAAACCAATCGGGACCCTATCCCGGCACCCTGCCGGAGGGGGGATCCCTCACCGGTGGCCATCTTCATCATCCCGGCGCTCTCCATGACGAGGAGGGAGTAGTTCACCCTCAGGGCTGAGGGTATGTGCCAGTAGCTATGTGTTTGATCTCTCTCTCTCTCTCATGTTCTTGATTTGGCACGATCTTGATGTATTGCGAGCTTTGCTATTATAGTTGGATCTTATGATGTTTCTCCCCATCTACTCACTTGTAATGGATTGAGTTTTCCCTTTGAGTTATCTTATAGGATTGAGTCTTTAAGAATTTGAGAACACTTGATGTATGTCTTGCATGTGCTTATCTATGGTGGCAATGGGATATCACGTGATCTACTTGATGTATGTTTTGGTGATCAACTTGCGGGTTCAGTGACCTTGTGAACTTATGCATAGGGGTTGGCACACGTTTTCGTCTTGACTCTACGGTAGAAACTTTGGGGCAATCTTTGAAGTTCTTTGTGTTGGTTGAATAGATGAATCTGAGATTGTGTGATGCATATCGTATAATCATACCCATGGATACTTGAGGTGACATTGGAGTATCTAGGTGACATTAGGGTTTTGGTTGATTTGTATCTTAGGGTGTTATTCTAGTACGAACTCTAGGATAGATCGAACGGAAAGAATAGCTTCGTGTTATTTTACTACAGACTCTTGAATAGATCGATCAGAAAGAATAACTTTGAGGTGGTTTCGTACCCTACAATAATCTCTTCGTTTGTTCTCCACTATTAGTGACTTTGGAGTGACTCTTTGTTGCATGTTGAGGGATAGTTATATGATCCAGTTATGTTATTGTTGAGAGAACTTGCACTAGTGAAAGTATGAACCTTAGGCCTTGTTTCCTAGCATTGCAGTACCATTTATGCTCACTTTTATCATTAGTTACCTTGCTGTTTTTATATTTTCAGATTACAAATACTCATATCTACCATCCATATTGCACTTGTATCACCATCTCTTCGCCGAACTAGTGCACCTATACAATTTACCATTGTATTGGGTGAGTTGGGGACACAAGAGACTCTTTGTTATTTGGTTGCAGGGTTGTTTGAGAGAGACCATCTTCATCCTACGCCTCCCATGGATTGATAAACCTTAGGTCATCCACTTGAGGGAAATTTGCTACTGTCCTACAAACCTCTGCACTTGGAGGCCCAACAACATCTACAAGGAGAATGTTGCGTAGTAGACATCAGATGGTCACAATTAGCTTCATCTGCCTCGCAAAATGAGACAAAAAAAATGCTCATCTGCTGAGCGTTGGGTGTTATTTTTCATGCATTTTTTGCTTGAGAAGCTCTCATCTTTTAATTAGTTTGTTCGCAATGATCAGATTGTAGTTGGCATCATGTCTTATTATGCAAACTTATGCCATGAAAAAGAAAGAAAAAATGTCTTTTGATGGTTACAATCAACTCACTAGGTAATATCTTCATTTGCCTCACAAGCGAACAAAAAATTGTTCATCTGACTCATCAAAAGAAAAGAAAAGAAAAGAAAAGAAAAGGAAATCTTACCAATAAAGAAAAAATGGCTTACAAATCATAGTCAGATGTCGCAATCTTACCAAAATATGCTAGATTTAATCTGCCACGATCAAAGAAAGAAACCCTTGGGATGTGAGTGAATCCGGCCAGATCACGGAACAGACGGATTCTAGTCAATACAGTACCATAATTCTCGTAAATACCTTGGAAGTTTGCTAAGAAAAAGATATAGAGGGACTTGAATAGACTGATCTATTATCCTCATCATCAATGTCATTAAATGTCTAGGGATGCTCGCCTGCAGGCCATCAAGGGCATGGCTTGCACCACCTCAGTGATCTGCGACAGCAGCACCATGTCTTTTTCTTCTTCTACTTCTTCTTCCGAGCAGACCATCCTTGTTTATATACTAGGAGTCATCACCTATCCGCGTGCGGGGTGCGTGTGCGACTTAGGACTTTGGGCAACGGCGAGGCAGAGGCAGAGGCAGACGACGCTTCATGGAGCCAGCCCTGCATCGCAGGCAAGTGCCCCCCCCCTCTCTCTCTGATTGATTCGGTTTCCACTCGCTCGCCGCCCAGCCCCGAGACGGGGTGATTGAGCGTTGAATGAATCCGTGGGCGAGAGGTGGTGCCGGTCGGCGAGGGGTCTCGAGGAAGCAGAAGGCCATTTGGCCGACGACAGCGAGGAAGCAAGGCACGGCGGCCGGCCGGCGAAGCGTTGCTGCACCTGTAGTTTTTTCTTTCTGGTTTTTGTTTGGTGCATGAGGTAAAATAGAAGACTGGTAGAATAAAATCCCGACGGATGGCATATAATAGGAGTAGTAGAATAGATGGATATGGAATCGAAATAGGTAGCTAGCGCAATGGATGCAATTTGGTTTCACGGAAGGGAACGGGAATTTGCGTCGATCGACAATAAACAGGTTTGGGTTAGAGCATCTCCAGCCGCGCCCTCAACAGGCCCCAGCGTTTTTGGCACGAAGGCGAAATCGGCCCGATCGCGCCCCAGAGCCCGTTTTTGCGGTTTAATAAATCGGGTGGCGGACCAGCCGAACCCAACATGCTGGGGGTGCACCTGGAGGCGCTGGGGGATGCGTTTTTGGCATGAACGAGGATGGGGCCGCTGAGTGAGCGAGACGCTGCTTCGTCGTCCTCATCGCCTCAGTTCCCCGAGGAATCAATGCCAAGGCTTCCGCGCTATTGCCGGTCAGCCTCCATTGATGCCTCACGGGCGGCACGGTGAAGGCGCCACCGACGCGCGTCCCGCCCGCTCCCACCACATGTCGCCCGGCATACGGGCTCTCGCCGCCCCGCTGCGGCTATAAAAGTCGATCTCCTCGCCGGGCAGCTGCCACACATCGCCACACAAAGCAACACACTCCCCCCTTCCCGCCGACGAGCAATGGCTGAGAGGTACCCAGGCGACGGCACGACAGCGAACGGCTTCCGCCACCGCCATCTCCAAGAGCCGGAGGCGCGCCTCATCTACGAGGCTGAATATCCGACGCCCCGAGACATGCGTGTGTCGGGGTCATGGAAGGGGCTGCACGGCGGGCCGAGATCGCCTGCATCCGTCGTCGCTGATGGAGGCGCAGCGGAACAAGCCGAGGTAAGCCATCGACAGCCACATGCTGTGGACAATGTACTTCGAGCGCCTCCGCGAAGTCCAGATCGCCTCCGCCAACGACATCATCCCCCGCGGACGCCACAACACCGACGGCGGCGCGAATGGTGGGGCATGCCCGGCCGCACCCTGACACGTCTCCAATGTATCTATAATTTTTGATTGTTCCATGCTGTTATATTATCATTCTTGGATGTTTTATAGTCATTTTATATCATTTTTTGGTAGTAACCTATTGACATAGTGCCCAATGCCAGTTGTTGTTTTCTGCATGTTGTTTACATCGCAGGAAATCAATATGAAAGGGAGTCCAAACGCAATGTAACTCCTGGAGGGTTTTTTTGGGCCAGAAGAAAACCAATGGGCCAAGGAAGCACCTGAGGGGTTGCTCGAGGTGAGCAGCACCCACCAGGGCGTGCCAGGAGGCCCAGATGCGCCCTGGTGGGTTGTGCACACCTCGGGTGCCCCCCGAACTGCCTCTTTGCTCTATAAATACCCAAATATTCCAGAAACCCTAGGGGAGTTGACAAAATATTGATCTAGCTGCCGCAGAGTCCAGAACCACCAAGATCCAATCTAGACATCGTCATGGAGGGGTTCACCACTTCCATTGGTGCCTCTCCTATGATGCGTGAGTAGTTCTTTGTAGACGTACGGGTCCGTAGTTAGTAGCTAGACGGCTTCCTCTCTCTCTTTCTCTCTCTCTCTTGATTATCAATACAATGGTCTCTTGGAGATCCATATGATGTAAGTCTTTTGGCGGTGTGTTTGTTGGGATCCGATGAACTTTGAGTGTATGATCAGATCTATGTTTTTATCCATGAAAGTTATTTGAGTCTTCTTTGATCTCTTATATGCATGATTGCTTATAGCCTCGTATTTCTTCTCCGATATTTGGGTTTTGTTTGGCCAACTTGATCTATTTATCTTGCAATGGGAAGAGGTGCTTTGTAGTGGGCTCGATCTTACAGTGCTTGATCCCAGTGACACAAAGGGAACCGATACATATGTATCGTTGCTACTATGGATAATAAGGTTAGATCTATATCTGCTGCAATAGATAAACGGATCTTGTCTACATCATGTCATCATTCTTAATGCATTACTCCGTTTTCTCATGAACTTAATACACTATATGCATGCTGGATAGCGGTCGATGTGTGGAGTAATAGTAGTAGATGCAGGCAGGAGCCGGTCTACTAATCTTGGACGTGATGCCCATATAATGATCATTGCATGGATATCGTCATGATTATTTCAAGTTCTATCAATTGCCCAACAGTAACTGTCTGCCCACCATTTGCTATTTTTCTCGAGAGAAGCCACTAGTGAAACCTACGACCCCGGGTCTCTTTTCATCATATTTGCCTTTTCGATCTATTTTCTCTTGCATTTATTTTCAGATCTATTAAAGCAAAAATACAAAAATACCTTGCTACAATTTATTTGTTCTGCTATCTATTTATCCTATCTACCACTTTTTACCTCACGCTATTTGCCCACTAGAGGCACCGTACCCGGAAGGGATTGACAACCCCTTTAACACGTCGGGTTGCGAGTATTTGTTATTCGTGTGCAGGTGCTGTTTACGTGGTGTGAGGAGATTCTCCTACTGGTTCGATAACCTTGGTCTCATCACTAAGGGAAATACCTACCGTCGCTATACTTCATCATCCCTTCCTATTTGGGGAAATACCGACGTAGTTCTAGCAGACATCAAAAGGAATTTCTGGCGCCGTTGTCGGGGAAGATCACCTCAAGATAGTCTCCCATCAACGTCCCATTTCTGGCGCCGTTGCCAGGAAAGATCTTCAACATCAACCAGGTTCCTAATCACAAATCTCATCTCCTCGCAATTTACATTATTTGCCATTTGCCTCTCATTTTCCTCTCCACCACTTCACAAAAATTTGCCGTTTTATTTGCCCTCTTTTTCATTCGTTGTTTTCTCGTCAGATCTCATGTTTGCTTGTGTTCCCATGTGCCTTCTATTTGCTTGCATCTCCGCTTGCTAAAAATATATTGATATGGATCCTCATTCACTTGCTAATCTTTTCAAGAGATCCAATTATGATGAACCAATTGCTAGTGACTTGAGTTCAATAGATTATCTTTATGAAATATTGCTTGAGATTTATGAATCTGAAAATTGTGCTGAAGTGTTGAAAGAAGAAATTGATGAAGTGATTCATGATAGCTCCTTGAATGAAAAGCATGATTGCAATGATGTTATTATAAATTCGATTAATGTCAATTGTGTTAATGATATGTAAAACCCCAAGCCTGGGGATGCTAATTTTGCTATGCCCGCTACTTATTCTAATGATCATGATTGGGGTGATTCTTCTTATGATCTTGAAAATTTATTTAAGCCTCATGATGAATATGATATTGATAATAGTGTCTGCAATAATATTAAAAGTGGGTTTGGAAGAGTGTCAACTTTAGATCCCACATATTTGGAGAGTGTTCAATCTTATGAAATTTTTGAAAAGTGGGTTTGGAGAGGTCATGACTTTAGTTAATGTTAATCCCATTATTTTGGAAGAGTGTCAACTTCGCATGCATGTGGATCGTGTTGAGAATATTTTATGTGATAGCTATATTGAATTTGCTTATGATCCTACATGTAATTATTATCAGAGAGGAAAATATGGTTGTAGAATTTTTCATGTTACTAAATTACCTCTCTTCATGTTGAGATTGCTATCGTCTCTTTCTTCTTCCTTGCATATGCTAGTTTTTTCTTGCCTTGATAATTTGTTTTCTTGTAAGATGCCTATGCATAGGAAGTATGTTAGACTTAAGTGTGTTTGTCACATGTTTTATGATGCTATTTTTGTGTTTCAGTTCTTATCTTTCGTGTGAGCATCAATAAAATCTTATGCCTAGCTAGGGGCGTAAAATGATAGCGCTTGTTGGGAGGCAACCCAATGAATAAAATTTATTTTTGCTTTCTATTATTGAGTGTTAGCACAATTATTCTACATTTATTATTGTGTTTTTTGTGTTTTAATTAGTGTTTTAATTAGTTGTGTGCTTGTTTTGATGATTCTATGGTTTTCTTTAATGAGTTTTTGCCATAGGAAAGTTGGAATACAGTAGATATAATGCAAAAACAAAATAAGAATAGGTTTTCTACAATACTTATAGTAGTAGTTTGGTTTCTTATACTAACGGATCTCACGAAGGTTTTGTTTGAGTTTTGTGTAATTGAAGTTTTCAAGCATTGGGTTATCTTACTATGGATGAATGAATAAGGATAAGCAAAAGGCTAAGCTTGGGGATGCCCGAGGCACCCCAAGATAATATTCAAAGAAGTAGCAAGCAACTAAGCTTGGGGATTTCCCCGAGTGGCATCCCCGCTTTCTTCTAACAACCATCGGTATTTTACTTGAAACTATATTTTTATTTGTCACATGATATGAGTTTTGCTTGGAGCGTCTTGTATGATATGAGTCTTTGCTTGTTTTGCTTTGTGTTTTAAGTGTTGAATCCTTGCTGGACACACCCTTTCTAGAGAGCCAAAAATTATGCTATGCTTGCTCCTATGCTTCACTTAAATTTTTAGAGCCATGGACTTGCTCTAGTACTTCACTTATATCTTTTTGAGCATGGTGTGCTTTGTTATTTTTGAAGAAATACTCTCATGCTTCACCTTGATTTATTTGGGAGTTAGTAAAATTTTAAGAAATTCTCTCTTGCTTCACTTAAATTATTTTGAGAGAAAGAAAAAAAATTATGCTCATGTTCTTCACTTATATTTGTTTGAGCTTATCAAAAGCAACATATGAAAATAGTCCCAAAGTGATAGATATCCAAGGAGGATATAATAAAAACTTTCATGAAGATCATTGGAGAAAATAAATTTGATTCTTAGTAATGGTTTTGAGATATGAAGATGTAGCGACCATACCTCAAACGGTCAAGTCTCTGTGCATCAGTGTCATCCCTGGATCGGTAATGCTGACACGCACAGTACTCAAGCATTTATAAGAGAGTCTCAATCACACACTTATTACATCGAATGTCTCAAAAGAGAACTTATTACAATAATATGGCTTAAGGCCATCTAAAAATATATAACAGTGGAAGGCTTGGAAGATAAAGTGAGTCCATCAACTCCAACGGCATAGCTGAGTGAACGACAATGACCTATCGCACCTTTACTCGTCATCTAAAAAGTCTGCAACATGATATGTTGCAACCTGAAACGGGTCAGCACATGGAATATGCTGGCAATGTAACACAAAAGAGCAATGAACAGAATAAATGCTATCACTACATGCATATTTTTCTAATTCAAATAAAATAGCAATAAAAAACCAAATAAATTAATTTATTTGATTTTAACATTTTTCCTCCAATATTTCTTTTATTTTGGAGAAGTAATTTTATCCCCTCTCTTTTATTTTAATATTCGAAATATTTGGAGAGAAAATGATTAAAACCAAAATGATCCTCTTTTCAATATTTGAGAAAATTCAAATATGAAAACAAATGAAACTCCCAACTCTCTCCATGGGTCCTTGAGTTGCTTAGAGTTTCTAGGATGAACCAAAAAGCAAATAAAATATGATATGCATATGATGACCTATGTATAACATTTCAAATTAAAAATTTGGGATGTTACAAACCTACCCCCTTAAGATGAATTTCGCCCTCGAGATTCGGGTTGGCTAGAAAATAGGTGTGGGTGGTCCTTTCGTAGACCTTCCTCTCGTTCCTAGGTGGCTTCCTCCTCGGTATGGTGGCTCCACTGAACTTTGCAAAACTTGATAACCTTGCTGCGTGTGACTCGGCTGGCAAACACGAGAATCTTCACTGGTTTCTCCTCTTAGGTCAAATCACTATCCAGCTGAAACGCTTCCAGTGGCACTGTATCTCTCATAGGAATATCGGCCATCTCTGCGTGGCACTTCTTCAACTAGGAGACGTGAAACATATCATGAACTCCTGACAATCCTTCTGGCAATTCCATCTTGTAAGCAACTTCTCCCATACGTTCTGAGACTTTGTATGGTCCTACAAAACGTGGTGCTAACATTCCCTTAACTCCAAAACGCTTAACTCCTCGAAGTGGTGACACACGAAGGTATACTCTGTCTTCGACTTCATAAACTGTCTCCTTGCATTTAGAATCCGCATAACTCTTTTGCCTGGATTGGGCTACCTTGAGTCTATCGCGAATTAGTTTAATCTTCTCTTCAGACTCCTTAATCAAATCTGGTCCAAACAACGGACGATCTCCAACTTCATCCCACAACAACGGTGTCCTGCACCTCCTTCCGTACAAAGCTTCGAAAGGGGCCATCTTCAAACTGGCTTGAGAACTATTGTTATAAGAGAACTCTGCATACGGCAAATTGTCGTCCCAACTAGATCCATAATCTAGCGCACAAGCTCTCAACATGTCCTCCAGAATCTGATTGACTCTCTTAGTCTGTCCGTCTGTCTGTGGATGAAAGGCTGTACTGATCTCTAGCCTAGTACCCAAAGTCTCATGCAACTGATTCCAGAACTCTGAGGTAAACTGGGTTCCTCTATCGGATACAATGATCCTCGAAACTCCATGCAGACATATGGTCCTGCTCATGTATATCTTTGCCAACTTAGCACTTGTATAAGTGGTCTTCACTGAGATGAAATGAGCTACTTTTGTCAACCGATCAACTACAACCCATATAGAGTCATAGCCTGAATGAGTCCTGGGCAATCCAGTGATAAAATCCATGAAAAGCTTGTCCCACTTCCATTCCGGTATCAACAATGGTTGTAGCAATCCTACTGGGTTATGATGCTCTGCCTTAACTCTCTGACATACATCACATGTTGCTACATACTCGGCAATATCCTTCTTCATTCCTGCCCACCAGAAACTTTCCTTCAAATCCAGATACATATTGGTGTTTCTTGGGTGAATCGAATACGGTGAATCATGGGCCTCCTACAGAATCAACTTCCTGATCTCGGGGTCATTAGGCACATATACGCGATCCTCAAACCATAAAGTATCGTGCTCATCCTTACAAAATCCTTTTGCCTTTCCTTTACTCATCCTTTCCTTTATTTCAGCAATCTCCTTGTCCGTCTTCTAGGCTTCTCTGATCTTACCCATCAAAGTGGACTGAATTTCCAATGCTGCTACATAACCTCTAGGAACTATTTCCAAACATAGCTCGCGAAGATCCTCTGCTAACTCCTTGGGTAATCCTGCGGTCATGAGCGTATTAACATAGCTCTTGCGACTCAACGCATTGGCTACTACATTAGCCTTTCCGGGATGATAATGCAATTTCATATCATAATCCTTAATGAGCTCCAACTGTCTTCTTTGCCCGAGATCCAACTCCTTCTGCGTGAAGATATATTTCAAACTCTTATGATCCATGTATACCTCACAATGGTTTCAGATGAGAAAATATCTCCACGTCTTCAACGCATGCACTAACGGCTGCTAACTCCAAATCATGTGTAGCATAATTCAGTTCATGAGGTTTAAGCTGTCGTGAGGCATATGAAACGACTCTTCCCTCCTGCATAAGCACTGCTCCAAGTCCTCGACGTGAAGCGTCGCAATACACTTGATAATCCTTTCGTTAATCTGAAAGAATCAGCACTGGGGTTGTAACCAAACGTTTCTTCAACTCCTGAAAACTGGCTTCACACTCCTCAATCCAATTGAACTTGGTGTCCTTCTTCAACAACTCTGTCATGGGCTTTGCAATCCTGGAGAAATTCTCTCTGAACCTTCGATAATATCCTGCGAGTACAAGAAAACTCCCGATCTCTCCAACTGATGTGGGTGATACCCATTTAGTCACAGAAACAACCTTGGCGGGGTCTACTGCTATTCCATCTCCGGATATAACATGCCGAGAAATCCAACTTCCTTGAGCCAAAACTCACACTTGCTAAACTTGGCATATAACTGGTGTTCCCTAAGCTTCTTTAGAACCAAACGCAAATGCTCCTTATGCTCCTCTTCATTCTTCGAGTAGACCAATATATCATTGAGGGAGTCCTGGACTAGGGGGTGTCCGGACTGCCGGACTATCAATATCCGCCGGACTCCCAAACTATGAAGATAGAAGATTGAAGACTCCGGCTCGTGTCCGGAAGGTACTTTCCTTGGCGTGGAAGGCAAGCTTGGCGATACGGATATGTAGATCTCCTACCATTGTAACCGACTCTGTGTAACCCTAGCCTCTCCGGTGTCTATATAAACCGGAGGGCCTTAGTCCGTAGGACGAACATTACATCTCAACAATCATACCATAGGCTAGCTTCTAGGGTTTAGCCTCCTTGATCTCGTGGTAGATCTACTCTTGTACTACCCATATCATCAATATTAATCAAGCAGGACATAGGGTTTTACCTCCATCGAGAGGACCCGAACCTGGGTAAAAACATTGTGTCCCTCGTCTCTTGTTACCATCCGCCTAGACGCACAGTTCGGGACCCCCTACCCGAGATCCGCCGGTTTTGACACCGACATTGGTGCTTTCATTGAGAGTTCCTCTGTGTCGTCACCGATAGGCTCGATTGCATCTTCAACCATCAACGCTGTCCGGTGAGACTTTTCTCCCGGACAGATCTTCAGATTCGGCGGCTTTGTACTACGGGCCAATTCTCTTGGCCATCCGAGCAGATCGAAGCTTCGCCCGGCGTCAGTCGATTCGAAGCTTGAACTTCACGGCCGATGACCGCGGAGACTTGATCTTCAACGGACTCGAGCCACAGCCAAGCGCGCCGCACTGTGTCGATGGGCATGATCTAGCTCTACCGCCGGACAGTGCTTTGAAGGCCGCACTCGGATCCGCTCCGGCCACTAGCCTAGAGCCGATCGCGCATGTCGAGGGTCGGTGGATAGACGCCGCCCCGGGGGCTTCAACATCTACGGCGATGGAGCCGAATACCAATCTTGTCCCCTGCGAAACTCACGATCCCGAGGCGCCGGACTCCTCGCCGGACTCCGAGCCTCCCGCGCCCCTGCCAATTAAACCAGATTGGGTGCGGTTATGGAATTCACCGCCCGCAGACATCTTTCGGCTTTTCGCCTTTTGGCGATATCCTGAATCTCTCAAGCATCTCTCGCTATCTCGGAGAATCTGGCGAACTATGGCGGGGCGGTTGGGGTACTGGACGACGAAGAAATTTGAGCCCACCCACCACCCACTTTGTAGCCACTATCGAGGATTTAACCGACATGCTAGACTACGACTCCGATGACATCGACGCTATGGACAACGATGCGGAGGCGAAGCAGGACCAGCGCCCATTGAGGCACCGGAAGGCCACCTCGTCGTGCAGCGTCTACATAGTGGATACCCCAAAAGAAGGGGATGGCGAAAAAGCAGCGGAGGAAGATCCTCTAAAGAAGCAACCCAAACGCCGGCGTCAGCGGCGCCGCTCTAAATCCCACCACAACAAGAATGGAGATTGTGGCATGGGAGACAATAACACTCCGGAGAGTGCCGAAGACAAACCCCTCCAGCAAGACTCAGCGCAGGAGGATGCAGAAGCAAGCTCTCACGAAAGGGCGGCAGAAGAAAAGGTCGAGGATCACAACTATATACCTCCGTCCGAAGACGAAACAAGACCCAATGACGACGAACTCGAGGAGCCTGTCGAACAAGAGCTTTTCAAACGCAGGCTCATCGCTACAGCAAGAAGCCTGAAGAAAGAAAAACGGAAGCTCAACACAGCGGAAGACGCGCTCCGAATAAGATGGAGCAAAGTACTCAAAACCGCAGATAAACACGGCAACGGCCACCAATCGAAGAGCTACCCGAAGCGCAAGCTGCTCCCAGAATTCGACGAGGAGGCCATAAAGCCCCCACCGTCCAATGGCCCAGCCAGGTCCATCTACGGACCCAAAAAGACAGCCCCAATAAGCAAAGGAACACGTCAAGTGTCCGACGATAGCGGCACGTACAAGTACAGGGGCGCCGCACACCCATTATGCTTCACCGACGAGGTGCTGGATCATGAATTCCCAGCAAGGTTTAAACCCATAAACATAGAAGCATACGATGGAACAACAGACCCTGGAGTCTGGATAGAAGACTATATATTGCATATACATATGGCGGAGGAGGCGATCTCACGCCATAAAATATCTACCCTCAAGCTCAAAGGGCCAGCCCGTCATTGGCTCAAAAGCCTCCCGAAAACACTTGTTGGAAGTTGGGAAGAGCTCAAGGAAGCGTTTAGAGCAAATTTTCAAGGGACTTATGTCCAGCCTCCGGATGCGATGACCTAAGTCACATAACTCAACAGCCCGGAGAGTCGTGCGGAAATGCAGAACAGGTTCCTTACCAAAAAGAACCAAATAGTCGACTGTCCGGACGCCGAAGCCTTAGCAGCTTTTAAGCACAATGTCCGAGATGAATGGCTCGCCAGACACCTCTCTCAATAGAAACCGAGGACAATGACCGCATTAACAAGCCTCATGACCCGCTTTTGTGCAGGAGAGGATAGCTGGCTGGCAAGATGCAGCACCAGCGACCCAAGTACATCCGAGATAAGAGATGGAAATGGGAAATCACGGTGCAGAAAAGAGCAGCGCCGGAATAAAGAAAAAAGCCCAAAGAGCACGGCAGTCAACGCCGGATTTAAAAGCTCACAGCCAAATAATAAAGCTCAGCCCGTCAAGGATGACAGCGACGAATTGTCTAACCTACACAAAATTCTGGGTCGGATATGTCAAATCCACAGTACCCCCGGAAGGCCTGCAAATCACACCCACAGGGATTGTTGGGTTTTCAAACAGTCCGGCCGATTAAACGCCGAACACAAGGGGCTCGACGCGTCAAGCGAAGAAGATAAACCCGCCCAGCGGGCACGGAAAACAAAAACTTTCCCCAAGGGGTCAAAGCATAAACTCACTTTATGTGAGGACACGGAAAAATAGCGCGGCACTTTCTAAAAAGAGCCTCGCACGGTCCAATCCAGCAGACTGTAGAGATTGGATATCAAAACCAATCACTTTCGACCACCTGGACTACTCCAGAAGTGTTCGAATCGCGGGACGGACTCCCCTGATATTGAATCCGGTAATAGACGGATTGCAATTCACAAACATCCTAATGGACGGAGGCAGTGACTTAAACCTGCTATACTCAAACACAATCCGTCGGATGGGGATTGACCCTACCAAAATTCGACACAGCCGCACTTCCTTCAAAGGAGTTACGCCAGGCCCTTACGCCAAGTGCACAGGCTCGATACTACTAGAAGTCGTGTTCGGGTTGCCGAACAATTTTCGACGCGAAAAGTTAATTTTCCATATCGTCCCATTTAAAAGTGAATATCAAGCACTATTGGGACGAAAGGCTTTTGTCCGCTTCAACGCCATACCGCATTACGCGTCTCTTACACTTAAGATGCCCGGTCCACATGGCACAATTTCAGTGCGAGGGTCACTTAAAGACCCCAGACTCGGATAGACAAATCCGGACTCAGCAGGCTAGGGGCTCCCTAGCCGCATGCCCTTTCATAAGGGGCTGCGCGCACAACTAACCGCGGTTTCATATAAACCTATCTTTAATTATTTACACTTACTCTTTTGCATATTTTTCGCACGAACTGTTTCTAAAACTAAAATGTTCCTCTTTTTCTACAGATGAACAAACGTGCGTACCGTCCGTGATAACGGCAAGAACGGAGACACAGCGCAGCGTGCGCAAGAGGGACCCGTCGCAAGGAATCTTTTCAGATTAAGACCCTACGTAGACCTTTTTATTACTGTCTCTTGTTGTTAATCTCCCTCGGCTTCTTCCTATAGCCAAAGCGGAGCCTGACGCTTTGGCATCGGCCGCGTCAGAAGACAATGCCCGTACCTGGACACAAGGGGCTTAGGGCATAATTCTGCCCGTTATCATAAAGTCCGAACACCTTCGGGAGTGTTCGGCGTCTCAAGTTAGGCATTATATGCATCAGCTCGAATCATGTCTTTGGTCAAATGTTGGGTTTGCCGGCTCCGTGTTTTGCTGCCTTCGTTCCTTATCACCCGCTAACGCGCACCGGAGAACTATCTGCGATTGTGCCCGGTTAATTTGGCGAAGGCGTCTCGATGAAAGCCAAAACCGATCATCATGATGCAGCGAGAGTCGGTCACCACTTGATCGACTATCGGAATGTTTAGAATTTCGCTTTGACGAAGGACCACTTCGGTCAGCACATACGCACTTGAATCCGGAGATGTGCGGTGTCATTAGGGTTATATCGTAGCCCCACCCTCGAGCTCCACTGGCTAAGTGAAAGAAATAAAGCATTATAGTCCAGATTGCCTCGTTTGCTACGCTACCACCTCCTTATAACAGGACCGAGACGTCGGATTAAAGTGTGAAAACGCGCCATTTTGCGAACACCCCAGCACCTTGTGCGAGGGGGCTGAAGCCGAAGACTGCATCTTTCAGGTTATACACAAGTATACTTAAACGGCCGAAAGGAGAAGTTTTACTACTTGGAAGCACAAGTATAAAAAGCATTCATACTATAATCATTAATTTACAAGGTATTGCGTTCATTTGAACGTTACATTCTTTGAGCACTGCGCCTCTACTTTACGAGCACCGCGCATGACTTCTCCGAAGTAGTGCTCGGCAGGGAGCCGGCTTTCATCCGGACCCTGGGCAGCAACGGCGGTGGCATCCATCTCCGGATAATGCACCTTCACATGAGCAAGGGCCATCCGCGCGCCCTCGATGCAGGCCGACCGCTTCATCTCCCTTATATGCGGCACCGCACCAAGGAATTGCTGCAATAAGCCAAAGTAGCTCGTCGCCTTGGATCTTTCTGGCCAGACATGGGCCACGATGTCAGTCATAGCCAGCCCGGACAGTCTATTTAGTTCGGCCCATTCGGCCAACCTGTCCGTCAGCGGAAGGGGGCGATCCGGACTGTGGAATTGAGTCCAATATAACTCTTCCGCCTCGTGATCCCCCTGGCTCCGGAAGTGCTTAACGGCATCAGCCGCACTCACAGCCAAATCCATGTACGGATCTTCCGAACTCCACTGCCGCTCAAATTGAGCGCATTTGCATCCATAAACGGCGGCGCGATAAGAAGCGGCTTGCCGGCCGTGATTTCTCCGGCTTGCCGCAGCTCCTCCTTCATAGCCCGCATGGCAGAACGGGCATCCTTGGCTTCGGCGGTGGCCTTCTTCAGGTCTTCCCGCTCCGATAAGCGCTCCTTTTCAAGAGCCTCATGGCGGTCGGTAGCATCCTTTAAATTCTTCGCCAATTCGGCCACCTCCGCCCTGCTTAGGCAGTGCGCCGCCTTCTCGGCCTTCAACTCTTCAGATGCCCTCGCGGCAGCCGCATCACTCCTTCGGGCTTGCTCCTTAGCTTGTGCAAGCTCGGCCCGAAGGTTCTCCACAGCAGCAGCACTGTCTGTATAAACAGCATATAACTTATCAGAGGAGGGCTTTAGCCCACTCAATAAAGTGGCTGCGGAGAATTTATTTACCTTGCGACTCGTCAAGTCGCTGATTGACAAGTGCGATGTCAAGCATCGCCATGTCCGATTATCGACTCGATTCGGCAAAATGATCGTCCGGTGGCCCCGGACTATCCGCCACCATGTCGTAACAGCGATATTCATTACGAGATGTTTAGATTTTCGATCCTCGCACGCTGTCATTTTCGACAACCTACCGAGTCTCGAGGGCTACTATCTATCTGAGCGCATTTTATATGCAGAAGCTGTTAAAAGACAAAGGGTGCATCATTTTCGCATACCTCAAATCCGCTTGACAAGCTCGGGCGGCAGACATAATCCGCTTTCAGTGGACGAAATCCTTCAACCACCATACGACATGCGCGGTGATCTTCTGAAATGGACGCCCTCTCAAGCAAACTCTTCAGTTCTCCCGACCGGACTCTGGTGGGTGTTGAACTCTTTGGCCCCTCCGGATTCGGGGACGCCCTCCGTGACGACACTTCGGGCTCGCCTGCCTCATCTGGCGGCGCGACAGACGGAGGCGTATCGCTCTCCATCATCTCCGGAAGAAGATCCCCCGAGGATGAACTCATCTGAGACGGCTGCAGATCCGAACTGCGATATAAATATTTTGGTTACCTACAGAAGCGTAAACAAAGGTATTCCCTTATTAATTAATTTCATCTGTCATACTCACGGCTCGTTGGAGGGCTGGCCCTTCGGCGATGATTGCGCGTCCGGATTCTCTCCGGACGCCGGACCCCCCGGTGAGGATTTCTTCCCACGCTTAGGGGCTTTGACCTCCGGATCTCCGGAGGCGGTCCTCTTCTCCCTCTGAAGGGAGGGATCCTTGGTTCCCTCCTCTTCGGTCGCCCCTTCGGGCAAAGTATTAGCTCCTTTATCTCCCCCGTCGCCGCCCTCTATGGGCGCAGCCTCCAACATTCTGACCAGCACGGGCTCCAGTGCGGTCTTTGGGAGGGGGGCCGGACACCTTATCAGCCTTGATCGCGCCACCCATTCCTGTAAAGAATAAAAAAGGGTCAGGAGATGATCTTTTGAAAGGCATACAAGTAGAATGTCCGGGCTTTGAGCTACTTACTTGAGTATCCGGGCGATCGCGGCTTAAACCTGCGTCCTCGGCCGAATCCGGACACGCTACCTGCGGTCCGAAGAACAGCTTGTGCATCTCCATGGGTGTCGCGCCCATAAAATGCTGGAGAATACGAGGTCCCTCCGGATTAAACTCCCATAGACGGAGAGGACGACGTTTGCAGGGTAGGAAGTGCCTGATTAGCATGACTTGCATCACCTTGACCAGGTCGATCTCCCTTGTTTGGAGGTCTCGAATCCGGCCCTGCAGCGCGGGCACGTCCTCGGACGGCTCCCAGTTGAGCCCTTGGTTGACCCGACATTAGTTGCCGTGGAGGTCCCGGCGGAAGGAGGCGGCGGCTTTGCTTGCTGCCTTGGAGCGATGATGTAAAACCACTCCTGCTGCCACAATCCCTGTTCCTCTTGGAAGGAACCTTCGAGCCGCAGGCGTCGACCTTCCGCTTATGGTCGCGCCCCGCACTCCGCAGCGCCCCGATCATCTTCGGCTCCACCTTGAATGTTTTCAGCCACAGGCCGAAGTGGGGGATGACGCGGAGGAAGGCTTCACAGACAATAGTGAAGGCGGAGATATGGAGGATGGACTCCGGAGCCAAGTCGTGGAAGTCCAGCCCGTAGTAGAACAGGAGCCCCCTCACGAAAGGATCCGTCGGGAAGCCTAATCCCCGACGGAGGTGAGATCGAAACAGCGTATTCGCGGGCTCGGGCTGGCACGGCCTGCCCAGGGCTGGCAACCAGGCGAAACCGTGGGCGGTGCTTGGCCTCACGCACTTCAATATATCCTCCTCCGTGTGGAGGAGGGCACCCACTGACCTGGAGGTCGGGCGGACATTGTTGTGGATCCGAGGTGCTCGAATCTGAAGCTCTAGGTGTTGGGCTGGGAGCGGAGGAAAGATTCGATGCAAGGTTGAAAGACAAGGACAGGCCCTGGTCCTCTTATAAAGGAAATAATACCAAGGGCCGTCTCCGTGACCGTTTGAGATTCCCCTTCAATAGAGGCGTGGCGGCAGAACAGTTGGGTTACCCACGCGCGTATTGATGAGGATCCGGAATAAAAGGAACACGATCTACGCTCGACGGGGCGTGCCAAGGAAACGCTTAGCTAAGCGTCTTTGGCGGAATAATATAAACGATTCAAACGAGGGCTTGGCTGCGGTGTGATGTCACGCTGCGTAAAAACGTCAGCAGATTGAGCTAAGTGTAATTTATTCTCTCTACGTTGGAATGTGGAATTTATTTTGCAGAGCCGGACACTATCTTGGTGTTCATCATCTTATCCGAATTATTCAAGGAGGGGAACCCACCTTGCAATGCCGAACATTATGCACGCCGGACTTATCGCCATTGAAGACTGGTTCAGGGGCTACTGAGGGAGTCCTGGACTAGGGGGTGTCCGGACTGCCGGACTATCAATATCCGCCGGACTCCCAAACTTCGAAGATAGAAGATTGAAGACTCCGGCTCGTGTCCGGAAGGTACTTTCCTTGGCGTGGAAGGCAAGCTTGGAGATACGGATATGTAGATCTCCTACCATTGTAACCGACTCTGTGTAACCCTAGCCTCTCCGGTGTCTATATAAACCGGAGGGCCTTAGTCCGTAGGACGAACATTACATCTCAACAATCATACCATAGGCTAGCTTCTAGGGTTTAGCCTCCTTGATCTCGTGGTAGATCTACTCTTGTACTACCCATATCATCAATATAAATCAAGCAGGACGTAGGGTTTTACCTCCATCGAGAGGGCCCGAACCTGGGTAAAAACATTGTGTCCCTCGTGTCTTGTTACCATCCGCCTAGACGCACAGTTCGGGACCCCCTACCCGAGATCCGCCGGTTTTGACACCGACAATCATCGATGAACACTACGACGAACTTATCCAAAAACTCCATAAACACCTTGTTCATCATGTTGATGAAATAGGCAGGCGCGTTAGTTAGACCAAATGACATAACGGTATACTCATATAGCCCGTACCTTGTGGTAAAAGCTGTCTTAGTTATATCCTGCTCTCGGATCTTCAGCTGGTGGTATCCTGGTCGCAGATCGGTCTTGGAAATACTTTAGCTCCTTGCAACTGGTCAAACAAATCATTGATCATCGGCAGCGGGTACTTGTTCTTGATCGTCACCTCATTCAACACACGATAATCAACAACCATCCTCAATGATCCATCTTTCTTCTCCACTAGAAGTACTGGGGCTCCCCAAGGTGACGAACTTGGTCGAATATAACCTTTATCCAGTAACTCCTTAATCTACTTCTTAATTTCCTCCAAATCCTTTGCGGGCATCCGATACAGTCTCTTTGATATTGGCCCGGTGCCTGGCAAAGCTCAATCAAAAACTCAATGTCTCTATCCGGTGGCATGCCTGGCAACTCCTCCGGAAATACATCGGGGTAATCCTTCACCACTGATACTTCCTCCTGTACAACTCCTGATAAGGAATTCACTTGGGTCCTCTTCGGCATATGCCGGGATACATACTTAATCCTTCTTCCTTCTGGGGTGGTGAGCATAATTGACTTACTGGCGCAATCAATGTTTCCTCCATACATTGATAACCAATCCATACCCAAAATCACATCCAACCCTTGTGACTCCAGAATTATAAAATTCGAGGGGAAAACATGCCTACATGGTGAATGGCATATGAAAACATCCTTGGCTTGCCTTATGCTCAGTTCCTAGCGAGCTTACTAACATAGGTGTCCTAAGAACTTTGGTGGGCAACTTACACTTATCCACAAATCCCCTTCATATGTATGAATGCGATGCACCAGTATCAAAAAGAACGATTGCAGTAAATGACTTAACCAAAAACTTACCTATAACTGCATCTGGCTGCTCTTCAACCTCCTCCATGCTAATGTGGTTCACTTGTCCCCTGTTGAAAGGGTTGGCCTTCTTCCCAGAGCTTCCATTGTCATTTCCATTCTTTGCTTCGGAACACTCGGTGGCGTAATGTCCATTCTTCCCGCACTTGAAACAAGTAATGTGACTTAGATCCTTCTTGGCGGGGGTTGCCGGGTTAGAACGGTTCTGGCTGCTGCTTCCTCCATTCCCATTCTCATTCTTGGGGCCACTATGGTTATGCGAACTTCCTCCATTGGAATTATGGTCTCCATGGTTATGGTGAATGTGTCCTCCCGAGTTCGGGATAAAACGAGGTCTCTGCTGAGCTCCTGAATTGTACTTCCCTTGTCCATACTTCCTCTTGCGGCTCTCTATCTGCTGCTGCTTCCCTTCAATCATAAGAGCTCTATCTACCAACTCCTGGTAGTTGTTGAATGTTGCCACCATCAACTGCATGCTTAGCTCATCATTTAGTCCTTCCAAAAACTTCTCCTGCTTAGCAGCATCAGTTGCTACGTCATCAGGGGCATAGCATGCTAACTTACTAAACTCATCCACATACTGGCCCACTGTGCATCCTCCTTGGCGCAAGTTGCGAAACTCGCGCTTCTTCATGTTCATAGCTCCTGCTGAAACATGGGTAGTGCGGAAAGCCTGCTGAACCAGATCCCATGTAACAGTTTCAATGGGGTAAGTGGCTGTGAAGTTCTCCCACCATGATGCTACGGGTCCATCAAGTTGATGTGCGGCAAAACACACTCTCTCCGCATCTGTGCATCATGCAGTGGTCAGCTCCCTTCTATTCATCTGCAAAAATCGGCTCGGTGCTACTAGAGAACACCAGCGGATTCAGCCTTAGGAAACAGGCTAAGTGATCAATAGGTGGTGGTGGGTTGTTGTTGTTGCCTTGATTCTGATTTTGAACTAGTAGCTGCATCAAGGTATTCTGCTGCTGTATCAACTGAGTGAGCTCCGGTGGGAAAGCAAATCCATTGTCAGATCTCAGAGGCATCTGATGGGTTTTAGAAAAG
The DNA here is from genome assembly GCA_021437245.1 of Aegilops speltoides. Taxonomy (NCBI): domain Eukaryota; kingdom Viridiplantae; phylum Streptophyta; class Magnoliopsida; order Poales; family Poaceae; genus Aegilops; species Aegilops speltoides. Next base: position 444,341,090 of record CM038146.1, on the reverse strand, counting down.
GTGAGAAAACAGAATAGAATGAGGTCTAAAGGGAAAACACTACCCATATGCTCATGAGACAAACACAACCATATCACACCAATCAATTCAACAAGGGCATACAATCGGTCTAACTACCGTTACAAAAGTGCTCGGACTATCCTATTTACATGGGGAAATACTACTACTGATATGGTGGTCGACTAGAAGTTTTGATCGGTGGAAGACTCCATGATAAATGCTCCAGCTTCATCAACGTAGTTATCATCATTGTCGTCAGGGTCAGAATCAATGTCGTCGATGATGATGTAGTCCTCCGAACGAATGTCCTTGGAATGGTCGTCATCTCCTCCTGTGCGGGGTCTCCCATGAATACTCCTAGCTTCCTCGTCAGGTCGTCATTCTTCTCCACTAGTATTGTCATTTCCTCCTCAAATCCATCGCATGTAGACTTGAGTTCTTCCTCTAGCTCCGTAATCCTGGTCATTGCCTTCTTCAGATCTATCATGCTTGTGCACATCTGGCTCTCCTGGCGACGAATGTGCTGGTTTAACTCCTGGATGAAAGCTGCAATGGACCTATCCCTCCTGGTGCTAATCATCTCTCATTGCTCATCTCGGTGCCCACATATCTGGTAGATAGTGTCCTTTAAGATCCTTGTGATAAACTTCTCTAATGCGTCCCATGGTGATGTGGGCTGCCATGCTCTTTCCTAGACTCCAGGTTGGTGTGCCGCCCTCGATTCAATCGTACACTAATCATACACGCAAATGTGTACGATCAAGATCAAGGACTCACGGGAAGATATCACAACACAACTCTAGACACAAATAAATAATACAAGCTTTATATTACAAGCCAGGGGCCTCGAGGGCTCGAATACATAAGCTCGAATACACAAGAGTCAGCGGAAGCAACAATATCTGAGTACAGACATAGGTTAGACAAGTCTGCCTTAAGAAGGCTAGCACAAAAGCAACATCGATCAAAAAGGCAAGGCCTCCTGCCTGGGAGCCTCCTAACTACTCCTGGTTGTCGGCGGTCTCCACGTAGTAGTAGGCATCAACGGTGGCATCTGGCTCCTGGGCTCCAACATCTGGTTGCATCAACCGGAAAGGAGAAGAAAGGGGGAAAAGGGGGAGCAAAGCAACCGTGAGTACTCATCCAAAGTACTCGCAAGCAAGGATCTACACTACATATGCATCAATATCAATTAAATGGGTTGTATCTGTGGACTGGACTGCAGAATGCCAGAAGAGAAGGGGAAAGCCTAGCCTATCAAAGACTAACATCTTCAAGCAGCTCCAAGCATGTGGTAACATCAGAAGAGATAGGAGTAGCATAAGGTAAAGTAGTAGTAGTGACATCAATCTTGGCCAGAGATTGATACGTCTCCGTCGTATCTATAATTTTTGATTGTTCCATGCCAATATTATTCAACTTTTATATACTTTTGGCAACTTTTGATACTATTTTTTGGGACTAACATATTGATCTAGTGCCCAGTGCCAGTTCCTATCTGTTGCATGTTTTTGTTTCGCAGAAACCCAATATCAAACGGATTCCAAATGGGATAAAAATAGACGGAGAATTATTTTGGAATGTTTGGGATTTTCCGGAGGAAGAATCAACGCGAAACGGTGTCCGGGGTGGCCACGAGACGGGGGGGCACGCCCTCCCCCCTGGGTGTGCCCTGGACTCTCGTGGGCCACCCGTAAGGCGGTTGGCGCTCTTCTTTTGCCGCAATAAATCTAATTTTACGAGAAAAATCTGGGCGAAAGATTCACCCCAATCAGAATTACGGATCTCCGGATATAAAAGAAACGGTGAAGGGGCAGAATCGAGAAGGCAGAAACAAAGAGATAGATCCAATCTCGAAGGGGCTCTCGCCCCTCCCCCGCCATGGGAGCCAAGGACCAGAGGGGAAACCCTTCTCCCATCTAGGGAGAAGGTCAAGGAAGAAGAAGAAGAAGAAGGGGGGCTCTCTCCCCCTTGCTTCCGGTGGCGCCGGAGCACTGTCGGGGGCCATCATCATCACCGCGATCTTCACCAACACCACCGCCATATTCATCAAAATCTCCATCACCTTCCCCCATCTATATCCAGAGGTCCACTCTCCCGCAACCCGCTATACCCTCTACTTGAACATGGTGCTTTATGCTTCATATTATTTTCCAATGATGTGTTGCCATCCTATGATGTCTGAGTAGATTTCTATTGTCCTATCGGCGATTGATGAATTGCTATGATTGGTTTGAGTTGCATGTTTTATTATTGGTGCTGTCCTATGGTTCCCTCCGTGTCGCGCAAGCGTGAGGGATTCCCGCTGTAGGGTGTTGCAATGCGTTCATGATTCTCTTATAGTCGGTTGCGTGAGTGACTGAAACACAAACCCGAGTAAGGGGATTGTTGCGTATGGGATAAAGGGGACTTGATACTTTGGTTGGGTTTTACCTTAATGAATCTTTAGTAGTTGCGGATGCTTGCTAGAGTTCCAATCATAAGTTCATATGATCCAAGTAGAGAAAGTATGTTAGATTATGCCTCTCCCTCAAATAGAATTGCAATAGTGATTACCGGTCTAGTAACGTAGTCAATTGCTTAGGGACACTTTCACAACTCCTACCACCACTTTTCCACACTCGTTATATTTACTTTATTGCTTCTTTATCTAAACAGCCCCTAGTTTATGTTTGCTCTTTATTATATTGCAAACCTATCCTATCACACCTACAAAGTACTTCTAGTTTCTTACTTGTCCTAGGTAAAGCGAACGTCAAGCGTGCGTAGAGTCGTATCTGTGGCCGATAGGACTTGAGAGAGTATTTGTTCTACCTTTAGCTCCTCGTTGGGTTTGACACTCTTACTTATCAAAAGAGGCTACAACCATCCTGTATACTTGTGGGTTATCAGAGATCCTTTCTCGACTCCCTGCGAGAAAGCAATCCCAGAGCCATACTATCCATTTCTCATCACAATCCATTTCTCATCATGAGTATCCAGTTCTAGTTGTATTGATCGGGATACAACTCCAAGTGTCCGTTACCGTAGGACAGGCTATCGATAGATGTTTTCTTCCCTGCAGGGGTGCACCAACTTACCCAGCACGCTCGATTAACTCCGGCCGGACACACTTTCCTGGGTCATGCCCGGCCTTGTCCAAACAATACGCCGCAACCTGACCTAGGCTAAATAGAGAGGTCAACATGTTGGACTAAACCTATGCCCCCAGGGGTCATGGGCCATCGCCCCGGGAACTCCGGCACGTTGCGAACGTGGCTGGTGAGTAGACCTAGCTACCTCCTTAAAAAAGGCAGGTGCTTACCAGTCCAACCCGGCGCGCGCCGCTTAGTCGCTGACGTCTATTAAGCTTCGACTGATGCATACAACGCAGAACGCCCATACTATGCCCACGTGATGGTTAGTGCTATCAGGCCAGAGGCCTCTCGGATCAAATATCCAAATTGTAGTGGATTAGGAACGCGCGGTAACAAGCAGAGACTCACGAAAGGTGTGACCCGTTGCCCCGTCTCGAGGACTTGTGGCAAGGGCTAGGAATGCCCGGCCACGCCTCGTAAGTATCTCGCGGGCACCCTCCAGGTCAACCCGACTCCTCATCACTCGCAAATATGCTCGGGCGGGTACCCCTCAGGGCCGACCCGTCTTTAGTAACATGGTTCCGTGTAAAGTCATAGTAACCATAGTAACCGTGTGTCTAACACCAAGGGGAAAACCTGAGGATCCTTCCTCGAGGTTCACACTTGAGGGGTTGTGTCGGTGTCAAAACCGGCGGATCTCGGGTAGGGGGTCCCGAACTGTGCGTCTAGGCGGATGGTAACAGGAGACGAGGGACACGATGTTTTACCCAGGTTCGGGCCCTCTTGATGGAGGTAAAACCCTACGTCCTGCTTGATTAATATTGATGATATGGGTAGTACAAGAGTGGATCTACCACAAGATCAAGGAGGCTAAACCCTAGAAGCTAGCCTATGGTATGAATGTTGTAATGGAGGTTATGTCCTACGGACTAAAGCCCTCCGGTTTATATAGACACCGGAGAGGGCTAGGGTTACACAGTGTCGGTTACAATGGTAGGAGATCTACATATCCGTATCGCCAAGCTTGCCTTCCACGCCAAGGAAAGTCCCATCCGGACACGGGACAGAGTCTTCAATCTTGTATCTTCGTAGTCTTGGAGTCCGGCGGACGATGATAGTCCGGCTGTCCGGACACCCCCTAATCCAGGACTCCCTCAGTAGCCCCCGAACCAGGCTTCAATGACGATAAGTCCGGCGTATATGTAGTCTTCGGTGTTGCAAGGCGGGTTCTCCTTCAAATTCCATGTACCTGCCGAACAGTGTCCGTCTTCCTCATTAATGTTGCGCTTCTTGGCTTCTACGCCCAATAATGACCTTCTTCCACGCGTCGAACGAATGCGAAAAGCAAGGGTATCTTTAACGTTTCACCCCCTAGCTGCACAAATAATCCGCCTATAAGAGAGGCAAGAATCTAGATCCAAATCACACCACCTTCCTTCCGCGAGTCCTCATCGGAGCGCCTCTGACCAAAAAATCCATTCTACCATGGACCGTTGACGCGGCTCCTCTTCTCGCGCTCCCAGCCCTCTGCTAGGAGATTGGAGGAGATGTTCTGTTTGGTACAACGAGCTGGTGGCGCTTCAAGCAAAGGGATATCTCCCTCCGGCCTTCATGGTCCCGGTTAGAGCCGGGTTGGCCACCTACCAAGGTGGGAAACAAGCGGAGGCTACCCCAAGTCCCAACAAAGGGGAGCGGGTATGCTTCGTCCCCTATCGATAAGGGGACTCGGTTTCCAATACATCCGTTCCTCCGCGGGCTCTGGAGTTCTCGGACTCCAGCCCCATCACCTCGCCCGCCTCTATCACGCATATTGCGGGTTACATAGCTCTTCTGAGCTATTTATGGGCATCGAGCCCCATTTTGCCTTGTGGAAGAGGCTATTACGCCTGGTACCCGTTCTCACGAGGGTCCATATACCAAGTGGGCGGTGCGAAGTATGGCGCATCGCGGGACGGATATCTATCCGGAACCCCTAAGAAAGCGTCCAAGCGGCCTTGAATGGTTTTACATAGAAGACACTCATTTGCGGACCTGTTGGATCGGCCTCCCGGAGTTCAGTACTACTCCCCTGAAGAATTACCTTAGCTGGCGCCCGCGGAGCCCCCAACTGGAGGAAGACAAGAGCGTCCATTATCTAATGATCCGAATAAGGTTATTGGCCCACTCCGGGTTGACCATGATTGGAGTCATGGCAACATGTATTACGCGGGGGGTGCAGCCACTGCAATATAGGGGCCACCCCATGTGGGATTTCAATGGGGAAGACGACGCCACCCGCCATGGTCGCAAAGGCCCGGATTCGGCCGGGGATCTGGTGACGATCCTGTCCGGCCTATACAAGGGGGAGAAGGAGGACTTTCTCCAGACGAACCCTTTGAATGGGTTCTCCATGAACAACCCCCGGCGCTGGGTAAGTGAATACTTTAAGGGTCCGACCCGTGCTTTCGAAGTATAAGCTTCTCATACTGTGTCGTCGGCGTAGGAGCTGCGTCGGACGGTGGAGGACATGATAAGTCCTGCCCCGCAACCCGAGGATCCGGAGAGATCCCGGGATCCAGCCTCTGAAGAGGATCCGAACATAAAGGTGGAGCTAATCGACGGGGTGTTCAACCAGCTCAGCATGGACAATGCTTTAGTCGCCATTACGGCTGACTACCCCGGATTGCGTCCGGCTCCCCAGGTGACTCTGACCGAAGTCCTGACACCATTGTTTCTTCCTTGCTCGTCTCTGACCTTCGCATACGATGGTGTTTTGCAGGAAGTGCCTTCAAGGCGGGAAGCCGGGCCCACGGCGGCTGACCAACAAAGGCCAATCCGGACCAGTAGGCAGAAGAGGAGCGCGGCACGGACTGAATCGTCACTGCTGAGGTATAGCTCGCATTTAATCATTTGGAGCAACGTTCCTAGGAAGCGTTTAAGTGCTCATGATCTTTGTAGGAGGAAAAGCGCCCACCGGACTGCGGGCGTGGAGGTTTCCAATCCAACCTCTACCAGCCAGGCTCCAGCGCCCGGTGCGGAGGGCGGCGCAAAGCGCGGGCGGATACTCCTCCAGCGGAGGATGTGCCGACAAACTGTCGCCACCAAGTCACGAGGTGGAGCGCCATGAACCACAAAGCGCCGCCCGGACGGTGTTTCGTGACACGTGCTTCTCCTTGAGGCGTTGAACGCCTTTAGCGAGGGCGTGCACCTCCGTGCTGCTCAAGATGGTTTTACGAGCCACGCGAACAATATGTAAAAGACATACGGGTAAGGGAATTTAATAGTTATATATGCGGTAGCCCCGAGACTTAAAGTAGTTATGTTAACTGATTTAGGATCATTTGAAATCTGAGGTCTTCTTGAGAAGAATACCCAATTGTCTCGGGAGCTGCAAGAATGCAAGACCCAACTTGAGGCGCACTTGCTGCCATGAGGAGGCTCTGAGACCCCTCCTGGTAACACATTTTTATTCATAAATATAAAAGCTGTCATGCGGCATGCGCGCAAGTCTAATAATGACATTGTAGGTGCCGCGGACAAGATCCGGATAGGCAAGAATTACTCGCGCCGGTGAAGACCGGCGAGAGGGTGCTGAATAGGGTGCAGCAAAGAGGAACAAGCTCCGGGATGCCCACGCCAAGCTCGAGGAAGAGCTGAAAGGTGTTCGGGCCGGTATGCAGCTCGTTAAGGAGAATCGGCGGCCGTCGCGGCATCTATAGTAAGTGCTTAGCGAACTCTTTTGAAAAGAAGAGTTTGGCGAGGAAGTCAATTGACAAAATGTGTGCGTAGGTATTCTCACAGGTCACCCTGCGAGAGGAGATGCCGCATCGGCAGGCGATCAACTTCGAGCTGTTGCGGCTGCTCGAGCGAGTTCGGCGGCTATGGCGGCGCCGTTCGGGCTTTATGGCGGCCCTTTCCCTGCCGAAGGCCTTGGGAGCTTCGGGCTTGAGGAATCTTGGCGCTTCCATTTGTGGAAGATTTGACCTCTTGCCAAGGTGCCGGGAGGCTTGGGCCATGGTGAAGAGCGGTACAAGAAGGCGGATCCCAACCATATGGCGAGGTCGGACTGTGGGGCCCGATGGGAAGGAGATCCCTGTGAGTTTAGTATACGGCCAAGTAGAGTTGGCCGCTAAATTTTCCCAATGGGACTGTAAATTAGACAGCCTGTTAGACGGGATTGAGGAGGAATACAGTCAGCAGATTTGACAATGTATTTTTTTTAAATGACATGTGAAATGCCTTCTAGCCGGATTGTAGATCGTTTGTCTTTGCCGACCTTTTCGCTTCAACCTCGGGACCCTAGAGTCCGGAGTGTGTCCGAATACCTTCTCGGTTAAGAAACAACCGTGGTATGCATGGAGACCAGGCGTAGGGGTCATTAGTGCTTTATCAGACAAGTGCCCAAATAGTTATGCTATATTACATGGTTAGTAAGAAACATCTTCCAGGGAGAATAGTTCCGTTAAGGGTTCCTTTCCCTGGGAGGCATGCCCTAAGGTGCATGTCCGGACTGCGAAAAAAGCAGAAAAACATCTGGGGGCAGATAAATAGATAGGGAAAAAATCATCTTTCACATCACCGACCGAATATTCCCTTAAGAACGCTAGCTTTCGGCTTCACCCAGTCTGAGGTACACATCCGGCTGACCCGGTAGTAACAATCGCAGAGGTGCTCCCTTTACCTCCTAGCCGAACAATCGGGAATGTAGGGGTAAGCACAGGAGCCATGCAACCCAGCTTGGCCAAAACTTAAGTCATATCGATGCATATAATGGTGAGTAAAAGGTACATGTGGAGGCGTGACACATGTGTTGGGCATGAAGCCCTTATAATTGAGCTTCTGGAAAAGAAGCCCCCAGGTATAATGAGTGCGGATGGCACATCAAGTGTATGCGAACAGTGCGCAAGTAGGCCCTTAAGGACCTTTTAGTAGAAGGGTTAAGAGAAGAAAGGGAAACAAAGGACAGCTGAAGTATAAAAATTTGAATGGGGGAAGGGGACGAACCCTTAGTCCGGCACTAGGCGTAGAATCTTCGGAGGCGGGCTGCGTTCCATGGGTTCGGCTCAAGTCGGTTGTCAAGCGCATTTAAGTGAAGCAGTCGCCCCACGGTCAGGACTTGGTCGATGATGAAGGGCCCCTCCCACTTGGGCTTGAGTTTGTCCTTTTTCTTGTCCGGCAGGCGTAGAACTAGTTCGCCAACATTATAAGTCTTGGCCCGTACTTCTCTGCTTTGATATCTTCGAGCCTGATGCAGATAGAATGCGGAACGAGCCTTGGCGACGTCGCGTTCTTCCTCCAATGCGTCCAAGCTGTCCTACCGATCCAGCTCGGCCTCTCTTTCTTCGTACATGCGCACTCGAGGTGAGTCATGAATAATGTCGCGAGGCGAACTGCCTCTGCACCGTATACCATAAAAATGGTGTGAATCCGTAGTGAAATGCGGTTGGGCGTTGTCCGTAGCCCCGAGCACGGAGTCGAGCTCCTCTACCCGGTCGTGTCGATTTAGTAAGTGACCGCACTAGTCTGGGTTTAATGCCGCTCATTATTAGACCATTTGCTCGTTCCACTTGACCGTTGGTTTGAGGATGATAGACTGAAGCGTAGTCGAGCTTAATGCCCATGCTTTTGCACCATGATCTAACCTCGTCGGCCGTAAAATCGTGCCGTTATCGGTGATGATGCTGTGGGGGACACCAAAACGGTGTACTACCCCGGAGATAAAGTCTATCACTGGTCCGGACTCTGCCGTTTTGACTGGTTTGGCCTCTATCCATTTGGTGAATTTGTCCACCATGACCAATAGGTACCTTTGCTTGTGGGTTCCCCCTTTAAGGGGTCCAACCATGTCAAGCCCCGGACCCTGACGGCCGGTGATGGGTATAGTTTTGAGGCGGTGGGTGGCATATGGCTCGATTAGCAAACAGCGACAACCGCGCATCTTTGGACTAAGTCACGAGCATCTGCCGGGCCGTCGGCCAATAAAACCTGTCGGAATGCCTTTCCTACAAGGGCCGAGCTGCTGCGTGGTGTCCGCCTAGTCCGGCATGAATTTCAGCCAGGAGGTTTCGCCCTTCTTCTTCGAAGATACACCTTTGAAGGACTCCGGTTGTGCTTTTCTTATAAAGTTCTCCCTCGTGGACCTTGTAGGATTTAGATCGCGGATTATGCGGCGGGCCTCATTTTGGTCTTCGGAAGTTCCTGCCTCAGCAAGTAGGCTAGGAATGGTTCTGTCCACGGGGCGATTACTGCCATTATGTCGTGGGCTGAAGGTGTTATGTCATCGGCTGAATCGCCGGTTGGCGCGATTTTTTCCGGTTTGTCATTTTCGGACTCCTCTTCCCATAGTACGGATGGCTTGAAGAGCCGTTCCAGGAAGATGTTTGGAGGGACAGCGTCACGTTTCGCACCGATGCGTGCCAGAACGTTGGCTGCTTGGTTATTATCTCGGGCTACGTGATGGAATTCAAGTCCTTCAAACTGAGCTGACATTTTTAGGACAGCGTTGTGATATGCTGCCATTTTTGGATCCTTGGCGTCAAAGTCTCCATTTATTTGGGATATTGCAAGGTTTGAATCCCCGCGCACCTCTAGGCGTTGAATGCCCATGGAGATTGCCATCCGGAGACCATGTAATAGGGCCTCGTATTCGGCTGCGTTGTTGGAGTCCGTGTACATTATTTGAAGTACATACTGGACTGTGTCCCTGGTCGGGGACGTCAATACGACCCCAGCCCCCAGTCCAGCCAACATTTTAGAGCCGTCGAAGTGCATAATCCAATTGGGTATCGCCGTACTCTTTAGGGAGTTAACCCGGTCCATTCAGCGACAAAGTCAGCCAAAACTTGTGACTTTATAGCTCGCGAGGTTTGTAAGTTATATCGAATGGTAAGAGCTCAATGGCCCATTTGCAATCCTGCCCGTTCGCGTCGCGGTTATTTATAATGTCGTTGAGTGGTACTTGAGGCCTTTGTTCTCGAACACTCTTGAAAGTAGTGTCGAAGCTTCCGGGATGCCATGAACACCGCATCGCTATCTTCGATAGTGCGAGTAGCAGGACTTGCGGGGGTTAACACGGTTGATCGTAATACCTGGTTTTGAAGAGGACTTTATGCCCTTCCGTCTCTCGTTCGACGGCAGTACCGTGCTTACAACTTGATGTGTTGCTGCGATGTATAACAACATTGGTTCGCCCAAGTTGGCGCTGCGGGACGGTTGTTGCCAATATGGCTTTTATTTCTTGAGTCGGCGGTGGCAGCATCCGTCCCTCGAAGTGTTGGTGCGCCTAAGGAGGCGATAGAGGGCAATGCCTTTTCTCCTGAGCGGGAGATAAAGCGGCTTAGAGCCGCCACGCATCCGGTCAATTTTTGTATTTGATTGAGGTCTTTTGGGATATCTAGCTGTGACAAAGCTCGGATTTTGGCTGGGTTTGCTTCAATACCACTACCGGATACAATAAAGCCCGGTAGCTTTCCGGTTTGATGCGCAGCAGCATTTTCGGATTGACTTGATGTCATATGCTCGAGGTTGTCAAATGTGAGCCTCAAGTCGTCTACTAAAGTTTCGACGTGTTTGGTTTTGACGACTACGTCGTCTACCTATGCTTCTACTGTTTTGCCGATCTGGATGGCCAGACATGTTTGAATCATGCGCTGATATGTTCTTGGGCGTTTTTAAGTCGAAGGGCATCGTGTTGAAGCAGAATGGTCCATATGGAGTAATGAATGCCGTTGCGGCTTGGTCGCTTCCGCCATCTTGATTTGATGGTATCGGAGTATCGTCAAGGAAACACAATGAATCGTGTCCTGCGGTAGCATCGATTATTTGGTCGATCGGGGGGAGGAAGGATCCTTTGGGCAAGCCTTATTGAGGTCTTTAAAATCGGCGCATAGGCGCCGGATTTATCCTTCTTTGGTACCATTACTAGGTTTGCTAGCCAGTCCGGATGTTTGATATCTCGATGAATCCGGCCTCCAATAGTTTGGCTAGCTCTTCTCCCATTGCCTGTCTTTTGGGTTGGAAAATCGTCGAAGAGCCTGTTTGGTGGCTTGAATCCTTTAGGATGTTTAGGCTGTGTTACGCTAATCGTGTGGGATTCGGGCATATCAGGGGTGCGGCGAAAATGTCTTCGAAGGAATTCTCATGATCTGGCGTCTCATCAGGTTCAATTGTGCCCGATGGAGGCCGTCTTTGTTGGGTCCGTTGGATGGACCTGGAATTTTACTATTTCATCTGCTGGTTTAAAGGAGGTGGACTTGGATCTCTTATCGAGTATCACATCGTCCCTATTCCTTTGTGAAACCGCACAGCGGTGAGTTCTTCTGCGCTAGGGCCGGATAAGCGCCTCTAGGGCTAATCGGCTGTCTTGTTCTCGGCGCATAATGCTATGTCGGATCACTAACGAGAGTGATTATTCCGCGGGCGAGGCATTTTGAGCTTCATGTACCCGTAATGGAGTGCGGCTTGAAAAATTGTGAATGCCTCCGTCCTAGTATAGCGTGATATCCGCTGTTGAGCAGGGCCACTTGGGCGTGACTTCTTCGGATCTGTAATTGTCCGTGAGCCAAACACAACATCAAGTGTGATTTTTCGGTGCAGCGTGCTTCGGCTGGGTATTATTCCTCTGAAGGTTGTCTGCCGCTCAATCGGCTCAGTCTATTTCCATTTTTGAAGAGTTTCCTCGTAGATGAGGTTTAATCCGTTGCCGCCATCCATGAGGACCTTTGTAAGTCGAAAGCCGTCCACTATAGGACTAAGCACCAGTCTTGGTGGTGCTCGGTTTGTTCGAATTTAGGTTAAATCGCTGGCGTTGAAGGTAATGGCTGTGTCGCTCCATGGATTTGTTGTTGCTACTTGGTAGACTTGGCGAGGCAGCGGTTATTCGTTTCCGCATATTATTTGATGCGAAGGTCTCGAAGACTGTTGATACCATACCGGTATTGTTGGGGTAGTTTTCGGGGCTAGAAGCTCCTCCCACTTTTGGCCACTGCCGTAATATCCAACATGCTCGGAGGCTATGTGTTGGGGCCGGCGCCCTCTGTCTTGTGAAGTTCTGAGTGTCGGATAATGGGCCATGGGTAAGCAGACCAGGACCCAAGACCTTCGAGACATCGGGGCAGGGCGCGCCCTCGGCCGAGCCCAGTGGCGACCTTGGGAAGGCGAGTCGGTGGCGACCTTCGATAAGGCCGAGTCCCAGCTGGCGACCTTGAAGAGCCGAGTCCCGGATGGCGACTCGGACCAAGCCGACTCCGGGCTGCGATCTCTCAAGGGCCGACTCGAGTCGGCCCGCGACCTTCCACGACGACCAGCGCAGGGTACAGCCCGTCGTGGCTGTCCCCTCGGACCCACGGGAGGAGGGCATGGCTCTGATGAGCAGCGTCACGGAGATCTCGGTGAGGCGCGGCTGTGCCATGCCACCTGACCTCAGCCACGGTCTGCGCAGCCTTTGTACACGACAGCGGCACGTCGGCCGGAGATCGCCGGGCCCTCCGTCCAGTGAGATAGAGGCTTCGGCGGAGAGTTGAAGCGGCCCTCGAGTCGGCCTCCCGGTCGGCCGCCTCTGGCGAGGCCCCCAAGCCATAAACCAGATTGGGCGGGGAGTGGCAGCGATGATCGCTGACGGTAGCGGCTTATTCCCCGACCCCATGACCAAACTGCGTCATCGAAGTCTTGCATAGTGCTCAGCTGTCCATGGGACCCGCTAGTCGGCGGGCCCGAGTCGGCGGAGAAAGGCGGCTGCATGAGGCCCGGCTGGGGCCACGCCCGGTCAGTTACCCTGTACCCCGAGTAGGCCTCTCTAAACCCCGGGCACCCATACAAAGGGTTCGGCCCTAAGTAGGTTTCTAGCCATATAGCAAGAGGAAAGAACTAGCCTTGTTCCTTCCTACCCCCACACAGCTCGAGGAGCACCCTTATGCGATCCCCATAGTGATCATGCGGAGACCCCTTGAGCAGCGATGGGGTATTATCTCCTCGGAGAGCCCGAAGCTGAGGTAGATTCGCGGCGTGCATGCCTTCGCCTCATCCGTTTCGAGCACCGGCGACGTTCTACTCGCCCCCACCATGATAAGCCACCCGTTGGCATATGTCGCACCAACCCCGACATTTGGCGCCCACCGTGGGGCGAGGTGCACCGTCGTCCGGAGATCTGTTGCGGGCGGAACCCTCTTCCTCCTGGCGGCGCAGCCAGCCCTTCGCCGGATGGGGTCTTCGTCGGGCGCTTCTGGCGGCGTTAAGCCGTCTGCGCATGCAGCGGCCTCGCCGAACTCCTCGGTGAGTCGCCTCTCCGGCAAGCCCCGCGCCGAGCGCAGGCGGGTGGCCGAGAACCTTCTCGCGGGCCTCCTTGACCAACTTCAAGTCGCCGGCGAGCCCGCCGTGACTTGGAGTCCGTAAACTCCTCCGGCCGGATGCTGGTCGACTCGGCGCCCGTATCGCGATACCTTCCCCACCAGCGTGGTGGTCTCGGCGAACGCATCCGTGCGAGAGAAGCGGCGGAAGCGCCCGTCGGAGGTGCCGTCGCCGGCCCGCAGCGAGCACTCCGGAAAGCGCCGGGACCCGCTGCTGCGTACCAAGACCTGTCGCGCCCCTCCGGAGCAGCGGGCCGCGAAGATCTTTGGAAAAACGCCGCCTTCAGCTCGCCGAAGGCGCCAGAAGCTGGCAAGCATGAGGCGCTGTCTGAAGCGTACCAGCACGAGGTGGATCGCTGTAGGTAGCACGCCCGGCTCCGGCTGGGCGAGCCGTCTTAAGCGCGTGATCGAAGCGCGGCGCAGCCCTCGCCCGATCTGCTCGGGCGAACTGCCCGTCTCGCCACCCTGCGGAGAACATCCGCGCCGCCAGCGGCGGCGAGAACAAAGACCTCGGCGAAAGCGCCGTGTGATGTGTGAGCGAGTCAAGCGGCTGCTCGGCAGCGGCTGCTTGCTTGGCTGCTGGCGGCGGCGCTGACCTGTAACAGCGAAGAATAGCGACTTACCCCTTGCCCGAGATCAAAGCGCGACCTCCCGTCGCCCGGTGGCGGAGTCCATGAGAGGAGGGAAAAAGCCGGCTGCAAGCCCTGATCGGACTTCGCATCTCCATCAGCGAGACCAAGATAGCGCCCAGGCGGTGGAAGCGGCGAGATGATTATCCGCCTCCCGCCTCGGAAAACGGCAGAGTCTCCCGCTACTGTCGGCGTCCGACTCGGAGATCGCCTTGAGTCGCCGAGAGGAGTCGGAAAACGGCGCCCGCCACGGATCGACCGACTCCACAGATCCTGGCATTAGAAGAAGAAAGGCGAGCTGGGCCGCGCCGAGCGAGCCCTTCCCCAAAGGGTTCACGCTCCCTCGAGACACGCCCAAATACACGGCTCCGTGAAGCGGGAAGATTGGCTGATAGACTACTCTGACCGTCGGCGCCGCTAACGGCAATAAGCGGTCGCCGTCAAGTATGTCCCCTCATGCTCCGAGGCGCGGCCGGACATGGCTGAACAACGAAGCCCGCAGCATCAACAGCTGGGTCGACTTCACGAAGCCTTCATTCGCCTTCACCCGGCGCATTACAAGCGACCTCGAAGCCGCGCCCGGCTCTCCTTGTCGCGTGCAAGGCCCGAGGAATCGCAGCGACTATCTCCGCAGCGCTGGGGCGAGCTCCGAAACTCCTGCGGCGTGCACGAGTGCAGGCCATCAGTACTTCTGGCCGGGTGCCGAAGGCACTCTCCTCAAGCACAAGCTTCTGCTGCGGCGAGCCCGAGACCCTCGACGAGCTGCTAATTATAGCGAACAAATATGCCACGGCCGACTCCTCTATGAAAGCGGAGATCCAAGTCAGCCTTGGTGGCAAGGTGATCCCCGAGCTCCCGAGCGCCGGCGGAGGCGCCGGCGGCGGCAGCAGCGAAACGACAACAAGCGCCAAAGCCCCGGCCGACTTCCAGCGGTCGGCGGTGGCAAGCGATGAAGACCAGCAGCCTGAGGGGCAGCCTCCGGCCAAGCGGCAGAAGGGTGGCAAGTCCAACTGGTTGCCGGCTTTCTCCTATGAGCAGACTCTGGATGGTCCTTGCAAGTTCCACAGCGGTGCCAAGCCGTCGAACCATACCACGAAAGTGCCAGCGGCTCGTCCGGGATCGCCAAAAGGCGGCCTCGCCCTCCGCCGCTGCGGAAACCACCGCCCGCCTCCGCCGCCTCCGCGGCAGCGGCACGCCCGATCAGCGCGGTCAAAACGAGTTCCCGAAAAACACGGAGCATCGTAGTGTTCACCGATCTAACGAGCGACGGCAAGCGGCGCGGCAGCGGCAGAAGAGGTAAAGCAGTGGCAGCGAAGCCCTGTGTTCATGCATTGGTCGAAAGCCTATCATTTGGGTCGGGCGGATCACCCGAAGGTGATGCTGGTCCGGGCTCTTCGCCTTAGTTCTTAGGCGACCTTAGCCAGCGACAAATGGGCGCCCGCTTCTCGCGAGTCGATAGGCGGAGGCAGCAGCATAAACATCTTGTACAAGGATACCATGGAAGCTTCGGAATCAGGCGGAGGCAGCTGCGAAGCAGCCGCTTTGTTTTCCATGGGATCGTGCCGGCCTCTCTTGCGCCCGATTGGCAAGATTACGATAGATGTCCTCTTGGAGACAAAGATCACTTCCGCCGAGAACCGATCTGGTTCGAGGTGGTGAACTGAGAGCCCATACCACGCTCTGCTAGGCGGCCTGCAGCCAAGTTCATGGCGGTTCCCCCTCGCCTATCTCAAGATGAAGATGCCGACTTCAAAGGGATCTGACCGTGCGGCGACTACAAGAAGTCGTCCGCTTCTGCGACCAGCGATCGGCTGGCGAGTCTCTGGTGATCGCGGCGAGCGGCTCCTTGACCGTGTCGTGGCGATGGCTGGGAAGCGGCGGAGATGTCGCCGGACCCCAAGGAGTCGGAGGCGAAGGATCATTCAAGCCGGCCAAAGAGACCAAGAAGATACCCTTGGACCCGAAGCACCGGAGAATCTGCTGTCATAGGCCTTGGCCTAGACAGCAAATAGAAAAGCGAGCTCGTCGATTTCCTCCGTGAGAATCGGGACATCTTCGCAGGTCCCCAAGGACATGCCAGTGTACCGGCCAGGTCGCCGAGCACAAGTTACATGTCGGGCCAGATGTGAAGCGGTCGAGGCAGCCTTGCGCCGCTGTCGAAGAGAAGAAGAGTAGTTGGAGAAGAGATGGCCGGCTCACGGCAGCGGCTTCATCATGGAGGTGTTCTTTCCGAGTGGTTGGCTAACCCTGTGCTAGTATTGAAGAAAAACAAGCGTTGGCGGATGTGCATCGACTACACCAGCCTCAACAAAGCCTGCCGAAGGATCCATTCGCTCTACCAAGGATTGATCGGTGATAGACTCCACGGCCGGATCACGAGCCATTGAGCTTCTTGGATGCATACTCGGGATATCACGGATCAAGCTGAATCCGGCAGACGGTGAAGACGCATTCATCACGCCCGTTTGGAGCCTACGCTACGGCGATGGCGTTCGGTTTAAGGAATGCGGCGCCACCTTTCAGCGTTGCATGCGAAATGCCTCCTCAAGCAACTCGGCGAGGAATGCCCATGTTTATGTGGATGATGTGGTGGTGAAGGCGGAGGCGTGGGGCGCTGCTAGAGGATCTGAAAGAGACCTTTGAGAATCTGCGCCGATTCAGATCAAACTCAACCCGAGAGAAGTGCGTGTTGAGTCCCAGCCGGCCAGCTCCTTGGTTTCTGGTCTCGAGCAGCGGCATAGAGTGCAACCTGTGAAGATCAAGGCCATTGAGAGGATGGAGGTACCCAGCCATTGCTGGGCGTCTGAAGTTCACCGGCTGCTTGGCTTCCATCGGCCGATTCATTAGTCATTTGGGAAAGCTCGCCATTGTATCAACTAATGAAGAAGACCACTTTTTCGAGTGGAACCACAAAGGCGAGATGAGGCTTTTCTCCAAGCGAAGAAGATCTTGTGACTCCCCCTGTCTTTGGCGGCTCCGACTCCCAAAGAGCCCATGCTCTTGTACATCGCCGCCACCAGTCGGGTAGTCGGCCGCAGTTATTGTAGTCGAGCATAAGGAGGAAGGCAAAGGCGCCCGATCCAGAGACGGTGTATTACTGGCGAGAATCTGTCGACCTCCAAGCAAAACTACCCTCACTACCGGAAGATGTGCTCTGGCGTGCATTTTGCCGCCAAGAAGCTGAAGCCCTACTTCCAAGAGCATCCAATCACTTTGTGGTTTGCCTGCCCACTCGCCGAGATCATCGGAAGTCGAGATCGTCCGGCCGAGTGGCCAAGTGGGCTATCGACCTAGCTCCTACGATCTACTACCAACCTCGCTTTGCCATCAAGTCGCAGCGCCGCCGACTTCCTCGTCGTGGGCGAGACCCAATACTGCCGCTGCGCTGATTCTACTCATTGGCGACTACACTTCGACGGCTCCAAGATGCGCTCGGCCTCGAGCGGCGTCGTCCTCACCTCCCCAAAGGCGACAAGCTCAAATCGTGCTGCAAATCCGCCGCCGCCTCCAACAAGCGTCGCCCGAATATGAAGCGCTCATCCACGGGCTCCGGCTTGCCAAGGAACTCGGCATCCGCCGGATCACGTGCTTCTGGCGACTCCGACTTGGTGGTTCGGCAGATCATCCGTGGGGCGCCAAGGGCATAAACATAGCAAGTTACCGCTTCCTAGTGCAGCAGCTCGGCGGATATTTTGAAGGATCACGAGTTCCTCCACGTGCAAGAAGCGACAACGACCAAGCAGATGCTTTGGCACGAGTCGGCTCTACTCGCCGGCGATTCCCTCGGTGTCACCCTAGCGCCTCCTCAAGCCGTCTATCAAGCCTTCACGAGTCCGACTCTATTTTCGTGCGGCTCCCCGAGATAGTCGGATCGACTCCAAGACCCAACAAGCGACCTCAAAACAGCCACGGTCGGCCGGGGACTGCACCGGTCGGCCAGGGGATCGCGCGATCGGCAGGGGACTGCGCCCGGTCGGCCAGGGATTGCGCCCGATCGGCCCAGATTCCCTCGATTCAGCAAGCGGCAGCAGAGTCCAACCCGCCGCCTCCCAGCCCAGCCGCCCTCGTCCAAGTCGTTGTGGTGGCAATCGAAGAGATAGCAGCACCCTCATGGGCGCAGCCCATCCTCAAGTTCTTAGTCAACAAGGAGTTGCCTCAGAGATGAGATTCGGCTCGGCAAGTACAACGCCCGGCGGCAGCTTACAATAGTCAACAGAGAATTAGTCGGCGTGGCGTCACTGGTGTCCACCAGCGCTGCGTGGAGTCGGAGCAAGGCCAGCGATCCTCAAGGACATCCATCGAGGCGTGAGTGTGGTCACCACAGCGACCTCGAGGCGCTAAATGGCCAAAGCCTTTCGGCCACGGCTTCTTTGGCCGATCGCCTGGAAGAAGCTAAAGAATTAGTCAAGAAGTGCAAGGGGTGCCAGGTGTTCCGCTCCAAGCCCCTTCAGCCGGCTTCTGCATTAAAGACAATCCCCATCGCCTGGCCCTTTGCCGTTTGGGGCCTGGACATGGTGGGACCTTTCAAAACGGCTCGAGGTGGCCTGACTCATTTACTCGTCGCAGTGGACAAGTTCACCAAGTGGGTGGAAGCAAAGCCCATCAAGAAACTAAATGGGCCCACGGTGACTTTCATTGCCGACATCACACGGTCGCGGTATGGCATACCACACAGCATCATCACGAGACAGCGGCACCAACCGCCAAAGGCGCCTTGGCTCGTTTACTGCGCGCAGAGGCATCCGACTGGACTTAGCGTCCGTTGCCCATCCGCGATCAAGCGGCCAGGTGGAAGCGAGCCAATGGCCTCATCCTATCGGCATCAAGCCTCGATTGGTCGAACCACTCGGCGCTCGGCGGCTGTTGAGTGGAAGACACACTGCCGTCCTCTGGAGTCTTCGCACGACTCCGAACAGATCAACCGGCTTCACGCCGTTCTTCCTCGTCTACGGTGCCGAAGCCGTCATCCCGACGGATATACAATTCGACTCTCCACGAGTCTCCATGTACACCAAAGAGGAGGCTGAAGAAGCACGCCAAGACGGCGTCGACCTGCTGGAAGAGGGCCGGCTGTTGGCACTCAGCCGGTCCAGCATCTACCAGCAGAGTCTGCGGCGATACTACAACCGCAAGGTCAAGCCACGATCATTCCAAGAGGCGACCTTGTGCTCCGGCTGATTCGAGAGAACAGCCGGCCAGCCTAAGTTATCGGCGCCTTTGGGAGTCCCCTCATCATCGACAAGGTGCTGGGAAGCAGCGCCTACTACGATCGATGCTCGAAGCCTCGAGCACGCAAAGAGGCGACTACGGCAAGGAGGCAGGCGCCCGTGGAATGCAAATCTTCTTGAAGATTTTACAGGCTGATCTGAGTATGTATCGCGCTACTCCCCTTTTTGTATTAAGCACCAAGACCTTGGGCCCCGAGCGAGCTCGGGGACTGCTGCCTGATTATCTCGTATGATATGAATCTAAACCTGCAATGCTTCCCCCATTTTTATCATACCGTCCGGCACCGGGTCCGACAAGTCGGCCCGGGGACTCGCCGCCTTGTGCTATGAAACACTCCCTGAGGTCGGACAAGTAATGTGCTGCGCTCAAAGCCGTCTCCTCTGAAGCCACATTTCGCAGAGCGCTAGCCGATAAAGCGGGAGGCGGAAAGCAAGCGCACACATGAAAAACGGCTAAGGACTTAAGAGCTACGCATAGCCCAAGCCGGCTCCCAGTTCCCCCTTACTAAGCCGACTCACGAGCAGTCGGCTCACAGTATTTAACCTTTATTAAGAGCGGTGACTCGAGAGTCGGCCGACCGATTCAGCTAAACTTGCTCGACACTTTAAGCGACTAAGTACTTGCCTCCCAAGGTAGCGAGCTCTTGACCCGATGGCAGATCCATGAGCGGCTGCCCAGATGGCAAGGCGGCAACCAAAGAGGCGGCAAAGGAAAACAGTCTAAAAAGAGCCAAAGCAAGCAAAAGCTAAAACTTGATTAATATTTACATAAGGCCCTTGGCGAATACACCCATGGTGGAATTGTTTACAACTAACAAGTTTTTGAGCAAAAACAAAAGAATGTAAGGCTGATGCATCCTAGGGGCGGCCTCCCGGGCGGAGGGCGGAGGCAGCGGCAGCCGAGGCGTCGGGCGGCCGGCTGGGCGATCTCGGCTTGATTGCCTCGGCGACGATTGCCTTGTCCTTCCGAGGCTCGTTCTTTGGAGGCCTTGGTCAGGTGGGGCTGGTCGCCTTCCTCGTGCTCTGGCGCCTCTTCCTCCTCGCCTCCGCCCTCCGACTCACCCTCCCCTCGGTCTTTGGGCCGATTACCTCCCTTGAGTCTTCCTCGACTGGGTGCATCCCGAACCACTCAGGTGGAGCCTCCTGCCGTCGGCGGTCCGCTCGGCACAAAGACACTAGTGTCCGTGTACTCGGCGATAGCCGCCTTGCCGCTCGGCAGGCGCCTTCACGGCTCCCAGCTCGGCTGGGCCTCCGACCGAACGCAGCCAGGCGGTCAGGTCAGCCGGTACCAGCCCTTGGCGAACTCCGGGGCCAGCGCCCGGCGGGCCGAGGAGCCCTTCAAGCCTCGAAGCGACCGACGGCGACCTCGGCCAGTCGGCCGTCCGGTGGCGGTGCGAAGAGCCGGCACCTCCGGCCATAGGGCGGTGGCGACTTAGGCGCCGGCGCGTTGAAGAAGGCGCATCGGGCGGTGAAAGCGGGCCGGCGAGCCACGATGCTCAAGATCTGCTTTCGTCAACATGCGGAAGCGCGTTGGCGGCGATCACTCATACTGTGCCGCCCTCCCGATCCGCCTCGATGGCCGGGATGACGGCCTGCGAGTGGCCCGGGAAGAAGTTTGCGACAGACAAGAAAGGAAACAGTCAAGAAAAACCAGAAGATAGTCCGACGAGGAATTGAAAGACCAAAAAGAGAAGACAGGAATTACCGTCGATGACGTCCTCGATCACGTGGTAGCCGGAGGTCAGCATCGCCTCGCGGTCGGTCCAGGCGGCCCGCTCCATCTCGAACTCGGCTAGGAGGGCCTCTTCCCGCGACTTGGCGCCCTCCTGCGTCTTCCGAAGCAGATCCTTCTGCTCGGCCAGCTGTGTCGCCAGAAGGTCGCGCTCCTGAGCGAGTTTGTCGCACTCCTCCTCCTTAGCGCGACGGGCGGCGTTGGCTTCATCTAGCTGCCCTTGAAGGGCGGCGTTGGCGTCTGAGCCCAAGGAAAGATAAACACTATCAGCAAAGAAAGTCGCCGGAGAGATCCGGCCCGACTGCGCAGCAGTCGGCCCGAATCTCGGGGACTACCAGCAGTGCGCTAAGCGCCCGCGAAGAAGAAAGAATCCGCTTACCTCGACTCTCCGCCAGATCGGCGGTCCGCTTCCTCAGCTCTTCAAAGTTGCGGTTGAAGGCGGTCGCGCGGAGGTTATGGTACTCCTGCAAGGCCGACAAAGCACAGTCAGCCTTCGAAGATCGCTAAAAGGAGTTCCGAGCCGCCTGCTCAGCAGCCGACTCCGAACTCGGGGACTACACCCAGTGGGTGCGCTGGCGCGCCCCCACGAGAAAGAGACAAGAGAGCCAAAAAACAAATCTTACGGTTGAGGCCCGCATGGCGACAATCGTCTGGTGTAGAGTTGGAGGGCTTCGCCTTCCTTGCGCAACTTGGACTGAACGTCCAAGAGCGCCTGGTTCAGCGGGCCGTTGCCGCCTTCGCGCACCCAGCCAGTGGGCGCGGCACTGGAGGCCTCGGCGTCCAGATTCGCCATGCTGGCGGCATCCGTCTCCCGAGCCCGCGGCGCGGAGCTCGTCCTTTCGACTCGGCGGTGAGTCGGCGCTGCGACCTGCAGAAGCAGCTGCGTGTCGGCGTCGTTCGCAGCCGGCGGGTCCTGCGGGTCCACAGGCTGCTTACCGTGCGGCCTCGAAGACGGAGGCGGCGGAGGTGGCGGAGGCGGCGCGCGAGTGTCCGAGCCCGAAGCATCGCCGCCTTCCTCGGCGAGAGGGTTGGCGGTGCCGACCTCCCCGGTCTGCCCCGTAAAGTCAGGAGGCGGCGGCGCTGATGATAGCGGGGGGACAAGCATCGCCGCGCGGCGGCGAACGGCCGCCTCGGCGTCTCGTTTTGACGCGGCCGCGGCCGCGGCCACGGCCTCGTCCAGATGCCGCTGGGCGTTGGCGGCCGCCTTGTCGGCCTGCGCCTTCTCCAGCCGCTTGGCCTCCTCCTCTGCGCGCTTCTCCCGCGCATTCCGCTCCGTCGCCTCCCGAAGATCGGCGGCGGGGTCAACCCGCCGCGTGTTGGAGGACGTCGCCCCCGACCCCATGACGGAGGGCGCGGCGACTCTCTCAAGGGAGAGGGGGGCGCTGGGGAGGAGAGAGACGAGAGTCAGATCAATTCAGGCGAAGTCAGAAAAAAGCAAAGAGTAAAAAACTTACGAAGAGATAAGCGGCGGCCTTTTCACTTCCTTCCGGAAGCGGTTGGCCTTCGCGGCCGCCTCCTCCCGCTTGGTCGCGGCGGCGGTCCCCAGGTTTTTCGCGGCCGCCGAAGGCCTTCGGCCCGTGGCGCTTCTTCGACCCGGCTTTGGATGGAGGGGCGGCTCTTGGTTGATGGCGCGGGATGACTTCTGCGTCGATGTCATCCTCGGGCCAGTCGGCGAAGGTCGCCGACGGCTGAGGTCGCCCTCCTCCTCCTCCTGCCGCCTTCGCGTCGGCCTCCAGCGCCTTGGCTCCCTAGGTCGGGTCGTCAACGTCAACGACCTGTGGTCGGGACGTATTCACGTGTTCTCTCAAGCGCGCGGCAGCGCCAAGAGGGGGTTCTGCTCAAAGAAACTGACAAGGTTAGAGCTCGAGGTCGGATACATACAAGACCGGAGCACAGACGGAAAACTTACCACCGGCGGAGGGTTGTCGCGCGAGTACGGCTCCTTGCCGAACTGCCACTCGGCGGTGAACTTGTAGTGAGCGATGAGGTTCACCATGTTCGCCACTTCCACGCGCGGCATGTCCTTGGTGCACACCGGTGGGATCATGCCGCCGCTCATCTGGCGAGATGAGATGGGGCGGCCTTGGAGAGAAGCACTCGGCGCGCCACAAAGGCGGCCAGAGGTCGGAGGCGACGAGCCCCTCCGGCTGCGTCGCCAGACTTCGAGGCGCGCCACGGCGCCGACTCCGGAGGCCGAAAGCGTCTTCGACCGTTGGGACCAGCTGGCCGGCCGCCGGTCGGCGGCTTCGGGTCGGCGGCGGCAAGTTGACCCGATCGCCGTCGGTGGCGACATTCTTCACGAGAAGTATGTCTTCTGCCACATCTTCGCCGACTTCACCAGCCGGATGGACGGGAAGGGGTTGTCGGCCGTCGTGCGCCGTGACGCGATGAACGTGCCACACTGCGCCGGCGTGCCGGCAGCCTGCGTGCCGAGCTTGGAAGAGAAGAACTCTCCCCACAGCTCGATGGTGGGGAGAACTCTGATGTAGCCTTCGCACAAGGTGGCGAAGGCGGAGAGGAGCACCACTGCGTTGGGGGTGAGGTGGTGCGGCTGAAGCTGGTACAGCTCGAGGAACGAGCGGAGAAACCCGCTCGCCGGGAGGCCCATCCCGCGCATGAGGTGGGAGCGGAAGATGACCGCCGCCTTTGCCTCCGCGCGGGCGGATTTCCCCGCGGCGGGCGAGCCTGCACCAGATCAGCGCTCGGAAGGCGGCAGGTCCGGCGGAGGAACTCGATGTCCTCCGCGTCCACGTCTGAGCCGTCCCATTCGCCGGAGCGCGAGGCGATGGGCACGGCGGAAGAGGAGCTCATCACCGACGAAGAGAGAAAGAGCAGCGGAGCAGCGGTGCGACGGAGGAAGAAGAAGGGCAAGAAGGCAGAGGAGGGAGTGCGCGTGCTGCGCCGCCGCTCCCCCTCGGCCTATTTATAGCCCCATGGGCTGAAAGCGAGGCGGCGTGGGATTGCTGCGCCCACGACCCCACGACGCCAGCGGTTAAAGACCCACGGTTACGCCCGGTAACCACGGGGATACCAACCGCCCTCGGCGCAGCAGATCCGCTCGAGCCGAGGCGTGGTAGTGGCGGGCCCGTCTATCGGCCCGTCCGTCCACGCAGCGATGAAGCGAGCGAGCTATCGCCCCGCGTGGCGTGGCGTGATCTGACCGTCTCACGAGATGGCGAGGAAGCGTGGCGATCGCCGCTGGATTCCCGCCATGACTTGCGGGAGGCGGCCTAGCGAGGCCGGGCCGGCTCTGCGCGTTCAAGGCACGGCAGCCGAATCTCGAGTCGGCGCCGCAGTCTGGCTGCGAAGCCCGGTGGCGGCGCCGCCGGGCTTCGCCCGGCCGGGGACTATCGCCGAGTAATGGGCCATGGGTAGGCAGACCCAAGACCCAAGACCTTCGAGACATCGGGCAGGCCGCGCCCCTCAGCCGAGCCCCAGTGGTGACCCGGGAAGGCCGAGTCGGTGGCGACCTTCGATAAGGCCGAGTCCCTGGCGACCTTGAAGAGACCGAGTCCCAGATGGCGACTCGGACCAAGCCGACTCGGGCTGCGATCTCTCAAGGGCCGACTCGAGAGTCGGCCCGCGACCTTCCACAACGACCAACGCAGGGTACAGCCCGTCGTGGCTGTCCCCTCGGACCCACGGGAGGAGGGGGCATGGCTATAGTGAGCCGCGTCACCAGGAGATCTCCGGTGAGGCGCGGCACTGTTGCCATGCCACCCCTAACCTCAGCCACAAGGTCTGCAGCTGCCTTTCCACGACGGCGCGGCACGACGGCCGGAGATCGCCGGGCCCTCCGTCGGTGAGATAGAGGAGCTCGGCGGAGAGTTCAAGCGGCCCTCAGAGTCGGCCTCCCGGGTCGGCCGCCTCCTGGCCAGGGCCCCACAAGCCATAAACCAGATTGGACGGGGAGTGGCAACAGTGATCGCCTGACAGGCGGCGGCACTGTTCCCACGACCCCATGACCAAGCCTGCGTCATCAGGGGTGCTGCATAGTGCTCAGCCTGTCCGCGGGACCCGCTAGTCGGCGGGCCCCAGGAGTCGGCGGAGAAGACGGCTGCATGAGAGACTGACGACTGGGGGCCACGCCCAGTCAGATTACCCTTGTACCCCCGGGGGGTAGGCCTATATAAACCCCCCGGGGCACCCATGCAAAGGGTTCGGCCCTGAGTAGGTTTCTAGCCATATAGCAAGAGGGAAAGAACTAGCCTTGTTCCTTCCTACCCCCACACAGCTCGAGGAGCACCCTTGTACGATCCCCCCATAGTGATCATGCGGAGACCCCGCAGAGCAGCAGTAGGGGTATTATCTCCTCGGAGAGCCCCGAAGCTGGGTAAGATTCGCCGGCGTGCATGCCTTCGCCTCATCCCGTTTCCAGGCACCGGCGACGTTCTACTCGCCCCCACCATGATAAGCCACCCGTTGGCATATGTCGCACCCAACCCCTGACACAGGGTCCGCTGAGCCATTCCTCCAGTACGGTTCCGTGCCCTCTATGGGGTTTTTACTTTTTGGTTTTTGTATCTGGTGCCTGAGTGTAGTGCACCCTTTTGTTGCGGACTGGGGTTGGGGCCGGATTGTCCCAAAAATTATTTTCGGTTTTCCGGAAACTCTCCATCGCACAGTACTTTCGTACTATGGACGCCAGGTCGGCAAAGCGTGTAATTTTACGAGGGTTGACGACGTTCAAGATTCGTTGATCCGTGCAATTATTGCAAAAAATTGAGTTTGCGTTATCCTCTCGGCAGTCCTTTATCCTGTCCATGACCAGGAGGAATCTGGCCCAGTAGTGATGCACTGTTTCAGCGGGCTCTTGCCGGATTAGAGATAGATCGCATATGTCTGGGCGGGTGGGTGGAATTAAGTCCGGAACCCTACCCGTCTCAAGGCTTAAAGGGCAGGAAGTTTCCAAATTCGGAAGTTTGGATTGCTGGACATGGTCCAGCAAGTCCGAAACGATGCATGATTTTAAGTTCAGTTCTCGATTGAAGTCCGTCCCTCCGCGGAAATCTGGCATGGAGGGTTCGGGAACCCGAACGTGACTAGTTTTCAATATAGGAAAAGAGTCGCCGCATTGTTCCTCTACCACTGCGACGTGGTGGGTGACCTGGGGAGAGTTAATCTCTCTCAGATCGGTTTTAAGCCCGATCTGATCGTAGTCTGTAGCGACTCCCAGGGCGGCGATGCGATCCAAGAGCTCATTGACAGACGAGAGCTCTATTGGATCCAGCTGCTCGGCGGATTCCGAGCCGACGCGAAGATTTCTTTTGACGACTTGAGAAGTCATTGTCAAAGCAGTGGCCGAACAGGCGGTCATAAGAAAACCACCTAGCCGGATAGTTTGGCCAGAGGCCAAGGCCCCTTTGGCGAAAATACCGTCCTTGAAGACGGGTGGAGGCATCCTTCCTATCAGCGACGACACAGAGGAACTCTCAATGAAAGCACCAATGTCGGTGTCAAAACCGGTGGATCTCGGGTAGGGGTCCCGGCGTGCGTCTAGGCGGATGGTTCTGAGGCGAGGGACATGATGTTTTACCTGTGTTGGGCCCTCTTGATGGAGGTAAAACCCTCGTCCTGCTTGATTAATATTGATGATATGGGTAGTACAAGAGTGGATCTCCCACGAGATCAAGGAGGCTAAACCCTAGAAGCAGGCTATGGTATGAATGTTGTAATGGAGGTTATGTTCCTACGGACTAAAGCCCTCCGGTTTATATAGACACTGGAGAGGGCTAGGGTTACACAGAGTCGGTTACAATGGTAGGAGATCTACATATCCGTATCGCCAAGCTTGCCTTCCACGCCAAGGAAAGTCCCATCCGGACATGGGACGGAGTCTTCAATCTTGTATCTTCGTAGTCTTGGAGTCCGGCGGACGATGATAGTATGGCTGTCCGGACACCCCCTAATCCAGGACTCCCTCAGGTTGCATGACGGCATCGTATCGAAAGTGGTTAAGGCGGAATCGCCCTCGATCACCACGACCGAATAACTACACTACAGGGTTAACATCAGAAGTGCTGATGAGGTCTCACCCTCGGCACTCGATAGTAACCCAGTAGTGTCGAGCAACTAAGGGGAAGGGATGTGCGGTGCCGGGGCCTGGTCTTCGATCCCGTTGATCAGGTTTTTGATGATGAAGCAGGGGCAACAAGGACAAGGTGGGGGGTCACTGATGGATCACTAACCAACCTATACTAAGCAGTTTAGGATAAACAGGTAGCTAACAATAAGCAGGTTACAAAAGCAAGCTATGCATTAGAATAGGAGCAATCAATTACAGTAGCAAAATCTAATGCAAGCATGAGAGAATGGAATGGGCGATATCGAGATGATCAAAGGGGGGGCTTGCCTGGTTGCTCTGGCAAGAAGGAGGGGTCGTCATCGATGTAGTCGATCACAGGGGTATCAGCAGTGGTCTCGGAGTCTACCGGAAAGAAGTAACAGAGGGGAACACAATAAATAATAAAGCAATCAAAGCATCACAAGGCATAACATGGCAATACGCGGTGCTAGGGGTGACCTAACGTAAGGCTACACAATATAGGTGAAGGGGGAATTCAACCGGGAATATTTTCCCGGTTCCGGACCTGTGTCACAGAGATGACCGGAGGGGGGAATGTTCAATGTTCAGATAGTTAGAGGCATCTGACAGGTAAACGGACCGCATATCCAGATTCGTTGGATTTTCTGAGCAACTTTCATGTAGAAAACATTTTCATCCGAGATACGGTTTATTTACAACAAATTTCTAAAGGTTTAAACATTTTATAGAATTAAATAAATTTTAAAAAAATAATTACTATGTCAGCATGACATCACTGTGACATCAGCAGTAAACAGGACGGCAGACCAGGTCAAACTGACCAGTGGGTCCCACCTGTCATAGACAGTGGACTAACAGAAGTTTAAAACTAACTAAAATGAGTTATTTAGGAGGAAGGCCCTACCTGTCATAGACTAATCAACTAAACTAACTAGTTTTAGTTATTAAAATGTTTTAATTAGAGGATTAAGCGGTGGGGCCCGCACGTCAGCGTCATAGGGATGCCTTGTCAGCACGTTGACTGGGTCAACGGTTAGCGGAACCCAGTGGCAGTGGCTCAGCGGCGTGGCCCAGGGCTGCCGCGTCAGCGCCACGTCGGACGGCGACCGGAGTCGTGCTGGCGACCATTCCCGCAGCGGAAGTTCGCCGGAGATGGCCAGAAAACGGCTAGAGGGCACGGTTCGCCGTGTTTTCGATTGCGTTCGAGAGCTGGCGTCGGCGCGCATCGCGCAGTGCCACCTGTTGGTCTCGGGGAGGCTCGATACGACAATGGCGAGAACCTTAGCGGTCACCAGAGTTTGGCCATAGGCGGGGTGAGCGACAGAGGCCACGGGGAGGGGATCTAGCGGCACGAGCGGCTGCGGTGAGGGGACCTGAGCATGTTCCCGTGCTCGGGCGAGCCTGACAGCGACTACAGCATCGGCGGCGAGCTATGCGACAGAGCTGGGTTCGGGCGGTGATGGCAGAGGCTGCCAGGGCACGGGGAAGAGCACGGGGAGAGAGGGAGAGGGAGGAGGAGTTCACTGGGCGCCTGTAGGTGTGCTCAGTGGGCTCGGGGGAGGCGCGGAGCAGAGGAGGAAGAAGAGGTCACCGTGCTCGCTGTGGGGGCTCCTGGCTTGGTCCGCTGGTCGAGGAAGACGCCATGGGGCATGACAGCGCTCAGGGACTCGTCGGAGAGGGACGGGGACAACGGTGGTCGCGGGATCGACCGACGCACGGCGACGGTGGCGCTCGGGAGGAGTGAGCGCGTGAGGGAGAGGGGAAAGGTGCATCTCGGGAAGGCGAGGCGCAAGTGGAAGTGGGGATTGGGGAGGGAGCCCGAGGCATCGGGGCTGCCCTTATCCCCTCGCCGGTGATGCGGCAGTACGTGGCGGCGCGCCCGGTCCGGCGGGGACGCGCCCCGGTCGGAGGAGCAGTGGGGAAGGGGACCGACCGCGTGGGGGGAGGTGGGCCGGCCTGCTGGGATGGGCCG
Source organism: Aegilops speltoides (assembly GCA_021437245.1). Taxonomy (NCBI): domain Eukaryota; kingdom Viridiplantae; phylum Streptophyta; class Magnoliopsida; order Poales; family Poaceae; genus Aegilops; species Aegilops speltoides. The sequence goes on along the minus strand of CM038146.1, from coordinate 444,312,084 downwards.
AAGCCCAAGGGGAGGCCAGGGGCTCTCCCACCCCTTCTTCTTCCCTTTTCTTTTTTTCCTTTTGATTTTCCCTTTTTTGTAGTTTTTCCATTTTCTTTTAGCCACAATTGACTTTGCAAAAATATGCCACTGGCCAAAACAATTTTAAACAATTATTGGGCACTGCCACAAAAAGTTTGGGGCCATCAGGAGTTGTCCAAGCATTTTAGAAAATGAAAAGGACATCTTAAATACTGCTGGACCAGATAATAAATTCCTAGGGGCAATTTGGGAATTCCAAAAATGTTGGCTTCAACATGACAAATATCTAGGGATTAATTTCCATAGGATGAACTATTTTATTTGCATGAAAGAAGAAGCAAATATTTGACATGCAATTTGAATTTGAAACAGATTTTGGACAAGTGGCATTTTGGCATGATGATCATGATGACATGACCTTCATTAGGGGGAGATTACTGTAGTGTGATGCTAGGGATGTTATAGTTGGTGCATCAAAGGAAAACTCTATGGGCTCAGTAACTGGCATGAATGTCCTTCCTGGAACTTGAACTCGAATCATCCAATGCTCCTCGTCTGGTAAAGTGGCGATGTAGGTCCCGGTGAAGCTTGGTATTCCGATGTTCAGATACCTAGTGACTTCCTTCAAGTGTCGTCCAAAAGGGGTGTCTTCATCCGGTTGGGTAAACTTGTTCCTTGAGTCCGCCATCCTATAGAGCGGAAAAGGGAGAGGAGTCAGAAATGAGTAGAGAAGGGTAACCTATGGTTTAACTTAGTGGTCGTGTCCTACAGTCAGCGTGTGCTCTGATACCATCTTGTAGCGACCAGACCTCAGACGGTCAAGTCTTTGTGCATCAGTGTCATCCCTGGATCGGTAATGCTGACACGCACAATATTCAAGGATTTATAACAGAGTCTCAATCACACACTTATTACATTGAATGTCTCAAAAGAGAACTTATTACAGTAATATGGCTTAAGGCCATCTAAATAAGATAACAACAGAAGGCTTGGAAGATAAAGTGAGTCCATCAACTCCAACGGCATAGCTGAGTGAACGACATCGATCTATCGCACCTTTACTCGTCGTCTGAAAAGTCTACAACATGATATGTGATGTCTACTACGCAACCTTCTTCTTGTAGACGTTGTTGGGCCTCCAAGTGCAGAGGTTTATAGCACAGTAGCAAATTTCCCTCAAGTGGATGACCTAAGGTTTATCAATCCGTGGGAGGTGTAGGATGAAGATGGTCTCTCTCAAACAACCCTGCAACCAAATAACAAAGAGTCTCTTGTGTCCCCAACACACCCAATACAATAGTAAATTGTATAGGTGCACTAGTTCGGCGAAGAGATGGTGATACAAGTGCAATATGGATGGTAGATACGAGTATTTGTAATCTGAAAATATAAAAACAGCAAGGTAACAAGTGGTAAAAGTGAGTGTAAACGGTATTGCAATGCTAGGAAACAAGGCCTAGGGTTCATACTTTCACTAGTGCAAGTTCTCTCAACAATAATAACATAACTGGATCATATAACTATCCCTCAACATGCAAAAAAGAGTCACTCCAAAGTCACTAATAGAGGAGAACAAACGAATAGATTATTGTAGGGTACTAAACCACCTCAAAGTTATCCTTTCTGATCTATCTATTCAAGAGTCCATAGTAAAATAACACAAAGCTATTCTTTCCGTTCGATCTATCATAGAGTTCGTACTAGAATAACACCTTCAGACACAAATCAACCAAAACCCTAATGTCACCTAGATACTCCATTGTCACCTCAAGTATCCGTGGGCATGATTATACGATATGCATCACACAATCTAAGATTCATCTATTCAACCAACACAAAGTACTTCAAAGAGTGCCCCAAAGTTTCTACCAAAGAGTCAAGACGAAAACGTGTGCCAACCCCTATGCATAAGTTCACAAGGTCACTGAACCCGCAAGTTGATCACCAAAACATACATCAAGTAGATCACGTGATATCCCATTGTCACCACAGAAAAGCACATGCAAGACATACATCAAGTGTTCTCAAATACTTAAAGACTCAATCCGACAAGACAACTTCAAGGGGAAAGCTAAATTCATAACAAGAGAGTAGAGGGGGAGAAACATCATAAGATCCAACTACAATAGCAAAGCTCGCGATACATCAAGATCGTATCACCTCAAGAACACAAGAGAGAGAGAGAGAGAGAGAGAGAGAGAGAGATCAAACACATAGCAACTGGTACATACCCTCAGCCCCGAGGGTGAACTACTCCCTCCTCGTCACGGAGAGCGCCGGGATGATGAAGATCGCCACCGGTGAGGGATCCCCCCTCCGGCAGGGTGCCGGAACAGGCTCCCGAGAGGTTTTTGGTGGCTACAGAGGCTTGTGGCAGCGAAACTCCCGATCTATTGTTGTCCTCGATGTTTTTAGGGTATATGGACATATATAGGCGAAAGAAGTCGGTCGGGGGAGCCACGAGGGGTCCACGAGGGTGGGGGCGCGCCTCCCTGCCTCGTGGCTTCCTCGTTGCTTCCCTTACGTGCACTCCAAGTCCCCTGGATTGCTTCCGTTCCAAAAATAACTCTCCAGAAGGTTTCATTCCGTTTGGACTCCGTTTGATATTTATTTTCTTCAAAACACTGAAATAGGGAAGAGAACAACAATATGGGCTGGGCCTCTGGTTAATAGGTTAGTCCCAAAAATGATATAAAAGTGCGTATAATCCATGGACTCACATTAGTCATAAAGAACTCATATACTTATTGCAAAAATCTACAAGTCATCAAAAACCAAGCACTACGCGCATGCTCCTAGGGGGGTAGATTGGTAGGAAAAGACCATCGCTCATCCCCGACCGCCACTCATAAGGATGACAATCTAGGAACACCTCATGTTTCGAATTTGTTACACGACGGTTAGCATACGTGCATGCTAAGGGATTTGCCAACTTCAACACAAGTATTCTTTAAATTCACAATTACCAAACTATCATGACTCTAATATCACCACCTCTATATCTCAAAACAATTATCAAGCATCAAATTGATCATAGCATCCAATTCACTTTCTATGATAGTTTTTATCATACCCAACTTGGATGCTCATCATTCTAGGACCAATTTTATGTCCATAGAAAATACCATGCTGTTCTAAAATACTCTCAAAATAATATAAGTGAAGCATGAGAGATTAACAATTTCTACAAAATAAAGCCACCTCCGTGCTCTAAAATATATAAGTGAAGCACTAGAGCAAACGACAAACTACTCCGAAAGATATAAGTGAAGATCAATGAGTAGTCAAATAATTGTGCAACTATGTGAAGACTCTCTAAAATTTAAGAATTTCAAATTTTGGTATTTTATTCAAACAACAAGCAAAACAAAATAAAACAAAATGACGCTCCAAGCAAAACACATATCATCGAATCTTTACACATATCATCGCATTCCCAAGATTAGGCTCTTTCCACTCCTTATTCCATAATTCATCGAATCTTTACCCAAAACTTGAAAACTTCACAACACAAAACTCAACAGAAACTCGTAAGCTCCGTTAGTATAAGAAAATAAATCACCACTTTTGGTACTGTTGTGAACTCATTCTAAATTCATATTGTTGTAATATCTAATCTATTCAAACTTTTCTATGGTTCATACCCTCCGATACTACTCATAGATTCATCAAAATATGCAAACAACACATAGAAAACAGAATCTGTCAAAAACAGAACAGTCTGTAGTAATCTGTATCAAACGTATACTTTTGGAACTCCAAAAATCCTACAAAATTAGGAAAACCTGAGTAATTTGTTTACCAATCCAGAGAAAAAATAATCGGATCAAAATTACCTTTATTTGAATTATCACAACTAATTTACTGGGTACAAAAGTTTCTGATTTTCAGCAGGATCAACACAACTATCACCGTAAGCTATCCTAAAGGTCTTACTTGGCACTTTATTGAAACAAAAGCTATAAAACATGATTACTACAGTAGCATAATCCTGTGGACACACAAAAACAGTAAGGGTAAATATTGGGTTGTCTCCCAACAAGCGCTTTTTTTAATGCCTTTCTAGCTAGGCATGATGATGACAATGATGCTCACATACAAGATAAGAATTGAAACACAATGGGAGCATCAAGAAGAATATGGCTAGCACATTTAAGCCTAACCCACTTCCTATGCATAGGGATTTTGTGAGCAAACAACTTATGGGAACAATAATCAACTAGCATAGGGAGGCTAAACAAGCATAATTTCGAAATTTTAAGCACATAGAGAGGAAACTTGATATTATTGCAACTCCTACAAGCATATATTCCTTCCTCATAATAATTTTCAGTAGCATCATGAATGAATTCAACAATATAACCAGCACATAAAGCATTCTTTTCATGATCTATTTGCATAGAAATTTTACTACTATCCACATAAGCAAATTTATTCTCATCAATAGTAGCGGGAGCAAACTCAACAAAATAACTATCATGAGATTGAAAATTAAGATCAAGATGACAAGTTTCATGGTTATGTTTATTCTTTATGGCATACGTATCATCACAGTAATCATCATAAATAGGAGGCATGCTTTCATCATAATAAATTTGCTCATCAAAACTTGGGGGACAAAAAATATCATATTCATCAAACATAGCATCCCCAAGGTTGTGGCTTTGCATATCATTAGCATCATGGGTATTCAAAGAATTCATACTAACAACATTGCAATCATGCTAATCATTCACATATTTTATGACAAGCATTCTATGTAATTCTTCTTCTAGGACTTGAGCACAATTTTCCTTCCCATCATTTTCATGAAAGATATTAAAAAGATGAAGCATATGAGGCAACCCTAATTCCATTTTTTTGTAGTTTTCTTTTATAGACTAAACTAGTGATAAAACAAGAAACAAAAAGATTCTATTGCAAGATCTAAAGATATACCTTCAAGCACTCAGCTCCCCGGCAACGGTGCCAGAAAAGAGCTTGATGTCTACTACGCAACCTTCTCCTTGTAGACGTTGTTGGGCCTCCAAGTGCAGATGTTTGTAGCACAGTAGCAAATTTCCCTCAAATGGATGACCTAAGGTTTGTCAATCCGTGGGAGGTGTAGGATAAAGATGGTCTCTCTCAAACAACCCTGCAACCAAAGAACAAAGAGTCTCTTGTGTCCCCAACACACCCAATACAATGGTAAATTGTATAGGTGCACTAGTTCGGCGAAGAGATGGTGATACAAGTGCAATATGGATGGTACATGCGAGTATTTGTAATCTGAAAATATAAAAACAGCAAGGTAACAAGTGGTAAAAGTGAGCGTAAATTGTATTGCAATGCTAGGAAACAAGGCCTAGGGTTCATACTTTCACTAGTGCAAGTTCTCTCAACAATAGTAACATAACTGGATCATATAACTATCCCTCAACATGCAACAAAGAGTCACTCCAAAGTCACTAATAGAGGAGAACAAACAAAGAGATTATTGTAGGGTACGAGACCACCTCAAAGTTATCCTTTCTGATCTATCTATTCAAGAGTCCGTAGTAAAATAACACGAAGCTATTCTTTCCGTTTGATCTATCATAGAGTTCGTACTAGAATAACACCTTAAGACACAAATCAACAAAAACCCTAATGTCACCTAGATACTCCATTGTCACCTCAAGTATCCGTGGGCATGATTATACGATATGCATCACACAATCTCATATTCATCTATTCAACCAACACAAAGTACTTGTGCCCCAAAGTTTCTACCGGAGAGTCAAGACGAAAACGTGTGATAACCCCTATGCATAAGTTCATTGAACCCGCAAGTTGGTTGATCACCAAAACATACATCAAGTAGATCACGTGAATATCCCATTATCACCAGAGATAAGCACGACAAGACATACATCAAGTGTTCTCAAATCCTTAAAGACTCAATCCGACAAGACAACTTCAAGGGGGAAAACTCAATTCATCAAAAGAGAGTACAGTGGGAGAAACATCATAAGATCCAACTATAATAGCAAAGCTCGCAATACATCAAGATCGCATCACCTCAAGAACACGAGAGAGAGAGAGAGAGAGAGATCAAACACATAGCTACTGGTACATACCCTCAGCCCCGAGGGTGAACTACTCCCTCCTCGTCATGGAGAGCGCCTGGATGATGAAGATGGCCACCGGTGAGGGATCCTTCCCGGCAGGGTGCTGGAACAGGCTCCCAAGAGGTTTTTGGTGGCTACAGAGGCTTGCGGAGGCGGAACTCCCGATCTATTGTTGTCCTTGATGTTTTTAGGGTATATGGACATATATAGGCAAAAGAAGTCGGTCGGGGGAGCCACGAGGGGCCCACGAGGGTGGGGGCGCGCCCAGGGGGTAGGGCGTGCCTCCCTGCCTCGTGGCTTCCTTGTTGCTTCCCTTACGTGCACTCCAAGTCCCCTGGATTGCTTCCGTTCCAAAAATAACTCTCTCGAAGGTTTCATTCCGTTTGGACTCCGTTTGACATTTCTTTTCTTTGAAACACTAAAATAGGCAAGAAAACAGCAATATGGGCTGGGCCTCTGGTTAATTGGTTAGTCCCAAAAATGATATAAAAGTGTATCAATATAATAACATCCATAAACATCCAAAACAGGTAATATAATAGCATGGAACAATCAAAATTTATAGATATGTTGGAGATGTATCAATATGTTGCAGCCCGAAATGGGTCAGCACATGGAATATGCTGGCAATGTAACACAAAAGAGCAATGAACAGAATAAATGCTATCACTACATGCATATTTTTCTAATTCAAATAAAATAGCAATAAAAAACAAATAAAATAATTTATTTGATTTTAACATTTTTACTCCAATATTTCTTTTATTTTGGAGAAGTCATTTTATCCCCTCTCTTTTATTTCAATATTGGAAATATTTGGAGAGAAAATGATTAAAACCAAAATGATCCTCTTTTCAATATTTTAGAAAATTCAAATATGAAAACAAATGAAACCCCCAACTCTCTCCGTGGGTCCTCGAGTTGCTTAGAGTTTCTAGGATCAACCAAAAAGCAAATAAAATATGATATGCATATGATGACCTATGTATAACATTCCAAATTGAAAATTTGGGATGTTACAAACGATACGATATGTGAGTTATGTTGATGAGTAATTGTGCTTTAGTAAGAATATTGATGTTAAGGTTTGTGATTCCCTATGCAAGCACGAAAGTCAATAGTTATGCAATGAAATTTATATCCTACTTATGGTGCATTATTCAGTGTTACTTATGCTTAATGCTTGGGTACGAGATTTTTTGCTTTTTGGTTGGTCGCTTCTCAATCTTTTTGCTAACCTTCATTTTGCACTAAGTATGATCACTACTTGTGCATCCAAAACCCTCTAAACCAGTTTTGTCGTATGAGTCCACTATACCTACCTATATGCGGTATTTCTATGTCGTTCTAAGCAAATTTGCATGTGCCATCTCTAATGTTCAAAATAAATTTCTATTTTGTGTGCTCTCTTACTCGCGAGGCGGTAAAGGGTAGCCAATATTTTCCATGTTAGATGTGTTATTCTCACGATGAGTTTTATTCACTTGTCATTGCACGAGAGTACGGCAAAGGTACTAGGGAGCCCAGTCCCGAAATGAAAAATGAATTCACTTTATGTTTTCAAATTATAAATTCCTTGGAAAGTGTTGTTACGGAAGGCACCCGTGGATACGGCTAGCCATGGAAAGTGAAAGTTATGGTGGAAAAAGGAATAAACTTTATTTTCTGTTTGGGAATCGCCTATGATGTATCTAGCATGGAAAGTGTTAGGATGCTCCAAGTCGTTTTCGTTGGTAGGAAAAGTATGCCTCTCAAAAATAATTTTATCTCTCAATTTAAGCTTTGAGCTCTGGCACCTCTACAAATCCCCACTTCCCTCTGCGAAGGGCCTTTCTTTTACTTATTGAATTTTTATTTTGAATTTGAGTCTCCAACTTCTCTTATAAAGCACCAACTAAGGGGCACTATGATTGTATTTGAGCATTGGGTGTAGCTAATATTTGAGTGTGTTTCATGAATGGATCAATGATTGAGCATGATGGGCTAGAGATAACTTGCTTTAGTGTTAATATTTTGAAAGACATGGTTGCTTGTTGGTATGCTTGAGTATTAAAGTCTTCATGTCAAAACTAGACTATTGCTTTGAATCATATAAAAGTCCGTATGTCCATGCTATAAAGAAAAGAATGTGATGAACATGTTAGGCAGCATTCCACATCAAAAATTCTGTTTTTATCATTTACCTACTCGAGGACGAGCAGGAATTAAGCTTGGGGATGCTGATACGTCTCCAACGTATCTATAATTTTTGATTGTTCCATGATGTTATATTATCATTATTGGATGTTTTACAATCATTTATATCATTTTTTGGTACTAACCTATTGGCATAGTGCCCAGTGCCAGTTGCTATTTTCTGCATATTTTTTTACATTGCACGAAATCAATATCAAACGGAGTCCAAACGCAACGTAACTCCTGGAGGATTTTTTGGGCCAGAAGAAAGCCAATGGGCCAAGGAAGCACCTAAGGGGTTGCTCGAGGTGAGCAGCACCCACCAGGAGGCCCAGGCGCGCCCTGGTGGGTTGTGACCACCTCGGGTGCCCCCCGAACGTAATGCCTATATAATGATCATTGCCTGGATATCGTCATGATTATTTGAAGTTCTATCAATTGCCCAACAGTAATTGTTTTCCCACCGTTTGCTATTTTTCTCGAGAGAAGCCACTAGTGAAACCTACGGCCCCTGGGTATCTTTTCATCATATGTGCCTTTGCGATGTATTTTCTCTTGCATTTATTTTCAGATATATTAAACCAAAAATACAAAAATACCTTGCTGCAATTTTTTTGTTCCGCAATCTATTTATCCTATCTACCACTTTTTACCTCATGTTATTTGCCCACTAGAGGCGCCGTACCCGAAGGGATTGACAACCCCTTTAACACGTCAGGTTGCGAGTATTTGTTATTTGTGTGTTGGTGTTGTTTACATGGTGTGAGTAGATTCTCCTACTGGTTCGATAACCTTGGTCTCATCAATTAGGGAAATACCTAGTGTCGCTATACTGCACCATCCCTTCCTCTTTGGGGAAATACCGATGGAGTTCTAGCAGACATCACACCCTCGAGGCCGTCCTCGACCACATCGAGGCCGGCAACATGCCGCGCCTCGAGTACCCGTCGCGGCTGTCCTTCTCTCGCTGCTGTGGCAGCTCCTATACGCCGCTGTGAATGGAGCCGAGGGTGTCCTCCTCGTCGGTCTCCGGCTCACTCTCCTCGGGCTCGCCGGCGCTCCGCCCTGTCAAGCCAGAGCCGGAAGAGACGCCGCACCCGTAGCAGCGCGCTTGTCATCAACGAGGGTACCAGCCCCTCCCCGCGCTCCCTCCGCCTGGTCTGGCGAAAGCCCGAGCCATGGCTGCTCCCCGTGAAGCCGGAGCACACAGACATGGTGGCCCCAGATGACGAGGCCACCCTCAAGTGGGCAAGGAAGGACTACATCCACGAGCAAGTGCTCCGCTAGCACCGGGCGTACGCAGAGCTCCAGGCCCGGCGTTGCGAACACGAAAAGGGTTGCGTCATCGTCCTCAACAGTGGCGAGGAGGACGAGGCTGGCCCGACCAACCCCCCACCACGCATCGGCGACCCTGGCCAGGGGTGCAGTAGGGACGGTGGCGGCTCCGGCGCGGTGCGCGACGTCGATGACGACAACGACAACAGCATCTACACCCGTTTCTAGAGGCTTCTTGGCATGTAGATGGCGGGCGGTGGCTGCGGTGTAGCAGGGATTGGCATAGTTATAGGCGTAGTTTGCATGTTCATCTGTTTTTGTACAAATTTAAATGAAGTATCACCGAGTTTGTGCCAAATCGCCGAGTTTGTACAAATTTGGATGAAATATCGCCGAATTCGCGCGATTTTGGCAGCGACCTGGGGGCATCGACTTGGAACACAGTCGCCCCCACGCGCCAAGCAAGCACTGGTTCAGCCCCAGACTGCTCCTTTTGGGCATCCCGGGGGGCCGAACGGCTGGAGATGCTCTTACTACTCTGCTTCATCTCTTCCATTCCAGCACAAGTTGTGAGACTGCTCCACTGCTTTAGCGACGCCCATGTCTTGCATCAAGGCGCAGGCGGCTGGGCGTACGTGATTCGCACAAGTAGACGAGGCGGGTTGCAAGGACGGACGGAGCTCAACTCCACTGATCCATCCCCAATCTTGCCCTGCCTTGTCCTATCTCCAGTACAACTCTGTCGCCCATGGAAGTGGATCTGCTGCTTCATCTTTGCTCGGCTTCACCAAAAGCCAACCCATATTTCTGCTTAACCGTCTTTCTGGCAGGATAGACTTCACTTGGATTTTACGACCGCCTAGAGGTCATTCTGGGGACATTTTACTTGGCGTAAATACCGTTGGAAATATTAGCACTTTTTCGATTAATCTAATCCATGAGTAAATAGTAAATATGGAAAATACAATATGCATCTCGTACCGATACCTAAGCATGTGAGCATGTACAGTACATAGAACCGAAACATTTATGAACAGCATATATACGGCTAGCACATGAATGAGCAAATAGGGGATGAACGAGTCATACCCTCCGGTTTGCTAGGCCAACACGGCGGCAGCAGCAGCAGCCTCGGCATCGGCCGAGGCCTTCTTCTTGGCGGCTTCGTCGTCATCCATGGAGTTGATGTAGGGGAAGTAGTGGAAGCAGAGGCGGCCGACGAAGGGGACCAATCATGAGCAGACACGTCGAGACGCTACCCAAAAACCATATTGTCGTTCTCCCAGGAAGGATCTCGAACGACAGGGTTTCGGAGGCACCTGCTCTCCCGACCAACCGTGCACGCGGTCATCGGGATGGGACCATCGGAAGCAGCACAGCGTGAGGAATAGTATATGACAGCTAGGGTTGTGCGAGAAGGAGTGAGTGAACTGAGTTAGGGTTCACTCCACTAGCCAGCGCCTTCTTATATAGGACGTCGGGTAGATGGGCCTGGGCCAAGGCCCACGACCGAGTCCGTGAACAGCCCACGGTCCAACGTCTCGGATAGTGACGCTTTCGTAAGCGACTCAGTAATTAATATGAGATTAACTAACCATTCTTGACCGGAAAAAAAATAAGCTTTGGCTCGGCTCATTCCCGCAACCTGCGGCACGCGCGCACGCGCGTCATGACGAGGCGAGGTGTGGCGGGCGGCGGAGGAGGAGGAGCTCGTGCATACAACTCCTATTCCCAAGCTCCCAATAGCAAGTGGTAGAGCAGCCCTTATAAAGAGGTCTCACTCTTCTTACTGTAGCAGTATGGTACTAAACTTCCCACACTTCCCACCACTTGCCGTACACATGCATGGGCCTTAGAGATTAACCAGGGATTATTGTCTTATATGGGCCTAAGCCCATCCATAATCCAATAGTCCCCCACCAAATCTTGAGGCACATAAGTTTGTCAACTGTTCCAAACAATGTTTGGTATACCAGAATTTTCAGTGGAGACTGTTAAGTTGAACTTCCACCTAGAGCAATAGGATTAGACTTATTCACAACTGAACGATGGACTATGCCTTGAATTGACAGTTTGGCGTGCAAAAGTTTTGTCTATTGTCTGCTGATACGTGGTTGCCGAAGGCTAAACTCCATGGGTGGAGCTTATTAGTCATACTCCGTACCTTCTCATGAGGTTCCTAGAGATCACCCAATCTCATAGACTGTGACCAGCAGTCGGGCTCATTAGGTGTGTTCCTCCAAAGAATGCTCTGCAGGTTAGCATATTGCTTACATAAGCTTTGGAATACATTAAGACATAAGTCAGCCTTCCTTACATAATTGAGAGTATTACGCATCTCCAACATCTCCAACAGAGTGGGTTAATTAAGGATACTCTCCTCAGTTGACCGCTGGATTGCTTCCCAGGTCCTACTTCACGGGATCTCCGATCACATAGATTGGGTTAGCCCCATGGCAACTTATGTGGGTCTCATACCCATCTCCCTCGATGCATTTTCTATCACAATCTGTGATAGCCCTTTCATAAAAGGGTCTACCAGATTTTTAGCAGTCTGGATATAGTCCAATGCTATCACTCAGGAGTTTCTTGATTTTCTGACAGATTTCAATCTTCTTCTTATGTGCTTTGTGGGTTTCATATTGTCCTTTGAACTCTTAGCCTTGGCAATCACAGTTTGATTGTCACAGTTCGTAAGGACAACCGGTATTGGTTTGTCAACCACTGGCAAATCCATCAGAAGCTCTCAAAGCCATTCTGCTTCGACGCATGATGTGTCTAATGTTGTGAGTTCTGCTTCCATAATCGATCTCGTTAAGATCGTCTGCTTGCAAGACTTCCAGGAAACAACACTACTACCAAGTGTGAAGACATATCCACTTGTGGCTTTCATCTCATCAGCATCAGATATCCAATTCGAGTCACTATACCCCTCAAGTACCGTCGGGTACCCAGAAAAGTGAATTCCATAGTTCACAGTACCTTGAAAATAGCACATCACTCGCTCAACAGCATGCCAATGCACATCTCCTGGATTGGAAACAAACCGGCTCAATTTGCACACAGCAAATGAGATGTCAGGACGAGTAGCACATGCTAGGTACATCAGTGAACCAACCATTTGAGAATATCTCAATTGATCTACAACCGTGCCTTCGAACTTTCGAATCCGCACGCTGGGATCATATGGTGTTGCATAAGGTTGGCAGTCTGAATATCCAAAACGGCTCAAAATCTTCTCAACATAGTGGGATTGCAAAAGTGTAATTCCACCATCAGTATTTCTCAGTAGCTTGATGTTCAAGATAACATCAGCCACGCCCAGGTCTTTCATCTCAAAGTTATGAGATAGAAAAGCCTTGACCTCCTCAATGACTTTGAGGTGGGTCCCAAATATCAGTATGTCATCGACATACAGACACAATATTACTCCTTCATCCCCACCATAGTGATACTATACACATTTGTCAGCTTCATTAACAACAAAGCCAGTAGATGTCAGAGTTGTATTAAAATTCTCATGAGATTGCTTAGGAGCTTGTTTCAGGACATATAAAGATTTCACCAGCTTGCACACCTTTCTTTCCTGACCATTTACTACAAAGCCATCTGGCTGTTGCATGTAAATTTTCTTGTCTAGCTCTCCGTTAAGGAAAGTTGTCTTAACATCCATCTGATGAACGAGAAGACCATGCGAGGCATCCAAAGCGAGTATCACTCGAATGGTTGTCAGTCTAGCCACATGTGAGTAAGTATCGAAGAAATCATCTTCTTCTTTCTGGCTATAGGCCTTGGCCACAAGCCTAGCCTTGTACTTCTCAACAGTACCATTGGGCCTAAGCTTCCTCTTGAACACCCACTTACATCCCAATGGTTGGCAACCATACGGACGATCAGTGATCTCCCACGTCCCGTTATCCATGAAGGAATCCATCTCACTGCGGTCTGCATCCTTCTAGTAGTAAGCATTCGGAGATGCATAAGCTTCTGAAATGGAACTGGGAGTGTCATCATCCACGAGGTACACGAGGAAATCATCACCAAAAGACTTTGCAGTCCTTTGTCTCTTGCTCCTAACAGGAGCTTCCTCGTCATCCTCTGATGAACTTTCATCACTTTGTGTTCATAATATTCCATCAGAATGGTAGGTTTAGGAGTCTTGTCAGATTCCAGTCTAGAAGTGCTTTGCATATCTCTCATGGGGAAGATATCCTCAAAGAATGTTGCATCCTTAGACTCTATAATTGTACCGACCTTCTGGTCAGGCATCTCAGATTTCACTACTAGAAATCTATAGCCAATGCTATTCTTAGCGTAGCCCAAATTAACGCAGTCCACAATCTTTGGACCAAATTAGCTTACGCTTTTTGGGGATCGGCACATTGACTTTTGCCAAATAGCCCCAAGTGCGTAAGTAAGAGAGTGTAGTTCTTTTCTTTTCCCATTGCTCATAGGGAATAGTCTCATTATCCTTTGCGGGAACTTTATTCAGGACATGACATGATGTCAATATAGCCTCCCCCCACCATGCCTTGGATAAACCCGATGTATCAAACTTAACAGGTGGTTTCTGAGAGATCTTACCTAATATTATGTTTGGTTTATGTTTTATTATGAAGCCTTGTGTAATGTTTAAGTGTCATGTTATGGTACTATGTGCCATCGTTTTGTTTATCATTGTCGTCCAGATAAAATTTAATGGCTTGTTTGCCGGAACTGTCATTTTATTAATGTTTGGTTAATGCATTCCTATTCAGACTTTTTTTTGGAAATCATAGGAGGGGGAGCTCCCCACCTGAATATATTTCTCAGGGCCCGTTCGGATGGAGGATTTTTGCATGAAAATTGCAGGAGCTGAAAATAGAGGTAGGCTTACTAGAACTAGCGTTTGGTACAAGGGAATGCAGCGCTGAGATTCCGGCGGAAAGTTTCTATTGCCTCTACTTTCACGAGAAAGAAAACATCCATGCCAAGCTCTTTTTTCTGGGCGGAAGTCCGAGGAGAAATGTAGGAAACATCTTTTTTCGAGAGTACGCCAAAGGCGTACCTTAGCTTTATAGAAGGGAGAAATATATGTACAAGATTACATGGTAGATTGTCACAAGTCGGCGATCCCACCCAACCCCTCGAACACATGAAGCGGACTACTCACAAAACCATTGAACTCCTACTACTCCCGCCAGCTTCCATAGGTAGAGCTCCTGAAAAATCAGATTGGCCGTAGCGAGCTCATCTAAAATGGGGCCTGACTGAAAATCCCTGGCGTTCCTTTGCCTCCACAATGTCCAGCAAGTCAGCATGACAAAAGCATCAAAACCCTTCTTGTCCACTCTACTGACTTGTTGCGTGAGTTCATCCACCATTGGTGAAGCCTATCCTGATGCGTGGGGGACAGATCAAGGTTGATTCCCGCCCTGGAGAAGCATCTAAACCAAACTTGTCGCGCGAAGACACACTGGATCATGAGGTGATCCACCTTGTCCTCCTCCTGATCACACAGGTAACAAGTGGAAACAGTCTCTTGCAGGCCATGTGAGGGAGTCCTGGACTAGGGGGTGTCCGGACAGCCGGACTATCATCGTCCGGCGGACTCCAAGACTACGAAGATACAAGATTGAAGACTCCGTCCCGTGTCCGGATGGGACTTTCCTTGGCGTGGAAGGCAAGCTTGGTGATACGGATATGTAGATCTCCTACCATTGTAGCCGACTCTGTGTAACCCTAGCCCTCTCCGGTGTCTATATAAACCGAGGGGCTTTAGTCCGTAGGACATAACCTCCATTGCAACATTCATACCATAGGCTAGCTTCTAGGGTTTAGCCTCCTTGATCTCGTGGTAGATCCACTCTTGTACAACCCATATAATCAATATTAATCAAGCAGGACGTAGGGTTTTACCTCCATCAAGAGGGCCCGAACCTGGGTAAAACATCGTGTCCCTCGTCTCCTGTTACCATCCGCCTAGACGCACAGTTCAGGACCCCCTACCCGAGATCCGCCGGTTTTGACACCGACATTGGTGCTTTCATTGCGAGTTCCTCCGTGCCGTCACCGATAGGCTCGATGGCTTCTCCAATCAACAACGCCGTCCAGGGTGAGACTTTTCTCCCCGGACAGATCTTCAGATTCGCCCGGCCAGACTGCGGGCCAACTCACGTGGCCATCTGGAGCTGATCGAAAGCTACGCCCCTGGCCATCAGGTCAGGTTCGGAAGCCTAAACTTCATGGCCGACATCCGCGGGGACTTGATCTTCGATGGACTCGAGCCTCAGCCGAGCGTGC
Organism: Aegilops speltoides; assembly: GCA_021437245.1. Taxonomy (NCBI): domain Eukaryota; kingdom Viridiplantae; phylum Streptophyta; class Magnoliopsida; order Poales; family Poaceae; genus Aegilops; species Aegilops speltoides. The sequence continues at coordinate 444,296,242 of CM038146.1, read as the reverse complement.
CGTGCTGTGACGATGGGCATGATTTAGCTCTGCCGCCGGACAGTGCCTTGGTGGCCACACACGAATCCGCTCCGACCCTCAGTCCGGAGCCGATCGCCTAGATCGAGGACCGGTGGCTAGACACCGCCTCGGGGGCTGCACCTTCCACGGCGATGGAGCCGAACACTAACCTTGTCCCTTGTAAAGCTCGTGACTCCGAGGTGCCGGACTCCGAACCTCCTGCGCCCCTGCGAATCGAATCTGATTGGGCACCGATCATGGAGTTCACGGCCGCGGACATTTTCCAACACTCGCCCTTTGGCGATATCCTAAATTCGCTAAAGCATCTCTCGCTATCCGGAGAGCCCTGGCCGGATTATGGCCAGGATGGTTGGGATACGGACGACGAAGAAATTCAGAGCCCACCCACCACCCACTTTGTAGCCACTGTCGATGATCTACCGACATCTTTGGACTACGACTCAAGACATCGGCGGTATGGGCGGCGATGCCGAGGCGAACATGAACCAAAGTGCCTACAGGCTTTGGAAGACCACCTCGTCATACAACATATACATGGTGGACACCCCAAAAGATGGGGACGGTGAAGAAGCAGCGGAGGCGATTCCTTAAAGAAACAGCCCAAGCGCCCGTCGTGGCGCCGCTCTAAATCCCGCCACAAAGCAAGAATGGAGATTCCGCACAGGAGATAATAACACTCGAGCAGGTGCGAAGACAATCCCCTCCAAAGAAGATTCAGCGCGGGAGGATGCGAAGCAAGCCTTCGCGAGAGAGCGCGATTTAAGAGGTCGAGGATGATAATTACATGCCTCCCTCCGGAGCGAAGCAAGCCTCGGCGACGCGAATTCATCGTGCTCGAGGATCCCGTCGAACAAGGCGTTTTAAGCGCGGGCTTATCGCCACAGCAAATAGCCTAAAGAAAAGCAGCAGCACTTCAAGCTGATCAAGACCTGCTGGCCGACAGATGGATCGAGGTCCTCGCGTCGAAGAGTATGAACTAGAACGTCCCTCCAAAAGTTACCCAAAGCGCAAGTTGCTCCCGAGTTAGAGGAAGAAGCATACATACCTTCATCACCACAAGACGATCTGGCCGACCGACCACCCCGTGGTCGCGACAGAGAGGCATCCAGGCCCTCCACCAAGACCGTACCCCGGCATCGCTCCAAAAGTATGAAGCCAAGAGGGAACGCGCCGGACTTGCGAGATATATTGGAGGACAAAGCAAGGCAATCTAGATCCATCTACGGATCACGTGGGCGCCCCGCGACCCACGACGAATACCGTCGCGCAGGATACAACAACTCCGGCCAGGCCGAACACAGCAGACAATGCTCGCTTGAGCTACGTCGTGACATTGCTCAATATAGAGGCGCCGCACACCCGCTATGCTTCACTGATGAAGTAATGGATCATCAGATCCCTGAAGGGTTTAAACCCGTAAACATTGAATCCTACGATGGCACAACAGACCCCGCGGTTTGGATCGAAGATTATCTCCTTCACATCCATATGGCCCGCGGCGACGATCTCCACGCCATCAAATACCTCCCACTCAAGCTTAAAGGACCAGCCCGGCATTGGCTTAACAGCTTGCCCGCAGAGTCAATTGGGAGTTGGGAAGACCTAGAAGCCGCATTCCTCGACAACTTCTAGGGCACATACGTGCGACCACCAGACGCTGATGATCTAAGCCACATAATTCAGCAGCCAGACGAATCGGCCAGACAGTTCTGGACACGGTTCTTGACAAAGAAAAACCAAATCATCGACTGTCCGGATACAGAGGCCCTCGCAGCCTTCAAACATAACATCCGCGATGAGTGGCTAGCCCGGCACCTGTGACAGGAAAAGCCGAAATCCATGGCAACCCTCACATCATTAATGACCCACTTTTGCGCGGGAGAGGATAGCTGGCTAGCTCGCAGCAACAACCTCAGTAAAAATTCTGGCAGTCCGGACACAAAGGACCACAATGGCAGGTCGCGTCGAAGCAAAAATAAACGACGTATTAACGGCGACGACAAGGAGGATACGGCAGTCAATGCTGGATTCTAAGGCTCTAAACCCGGTCAGCGGAAGAAGCCATTCAAAAGAACCACTCCGGGTCCGTCCAATTTGGACCGAATACTCGACCGCTTATGCCAGATACATGGCACCCCCGAAAAGCCAGCTAATCACACCAATAGAGACTGTTGGGTATTCAAGCAGGCAGGCAAGTTAATTGCCAAAAACAATGACAAGGGGCTGCATAGTGACGACGAGGAAGAGACCCGGCCGCCAAACAGTAGAGGACAGAAGGGTTTCCCCCCACAAGTGCGGACAGTCAACATGATATACGCAACCCATGTACCCAAGAGGGAGCGGAAGCGTGCACTAAGGGGCGATATCTGCGATGGAGCGATCGCCCGAAGTTCAATCCATGGTCCTCTTATCCGATCACTTTCGATCAAAGAGACCATCCGACCAGCATCCGCCATGGCGGATTCGCCGCATTGGTTTTAGACCCAATCGTCGATGGATTTCACCTCACGAGAGTCCCGATGGGCGGCGGCGAGCTGGACCTGCTTTATCGATATCTGATGCACAAGGTGGGCATAGACCCTCAAGGATTAAACCTACAAAGACGACCTTTAAAGGCGTCATACCGGTGTGGAGGCCAATTATACGAGCTCACCACACCGAAGTGGTCTTCGGATCCCGGATAATTTCCGGAGTGAGGAGTTAATCTTGACATAGTCCCATTTCGCGGCGGCTATCACGCTCTGCTCGGACGAACAGCGTTTGCAAAGTTCAACGCGGTGCCGCATTATGCATACCTCGAGCTCAAGATGCGGGCCCTCGTGGAGTCATCACGGTCAGCGGAAATACTGAACGCCCTCCGAGCGGAGGAACATACAATGCTCTTGCGGCGAAATCTGAGCAGCCTTTTAAGGCAATTTCGAGTCCGACCGTTAAGCGGCGGATACAGCCAAACGCGCCAAGCAACACCAACCAAGACCACCTGGCACGATCCGAGCACGCGTAGCAATGCGGCCCTGACCCCAGCCCTCGCATGATCGCAAGAACAACCCTTCGCGTACATCATTACGCTTTGGAGATACCATGGGCGTAGGGGAAGGGGCACGACCACAATAGACCCAGAGTGCGGCTCGACCACACCAGGGGCTCGCAAGTGTGTCACTCTTTTTTATTATTATTTTCCTTCTTTGTGTACACAGGACTCCGTTAACCAGAGGCCCTGTCCGGCGGTGAACCTGCCGAACTCACGATGCAACAGCCAGGGAAGAAAGAAGGCTGCGACGAACACTCAGGTGGTCTCCATTACGAGCATTAAATTTGATTATATACACCAAGTCCGCAGCCCACCCCTGGAGGGGGACATGTTTAATTAGTCCAAACTCTTGCTTACCGCACTATTTGTATCAGTCCGCACTCATAGCAGACTTCCTTTAATAAATAATGCAGCACTTTTCGCCTGTAATTACATATATATGTTCATTGCATGACATCTTGCACCCGTATATTTTGGTACGGCCTAATACACCAGGGGCTTATGTTCCCCACATTATGGTGTGATAAGTTCGAACACTTTCACAAGTGCGGCACCCCAAACTTATAGCATTCTATGAATCGGCTCCGAATCATGTCTTGGGTCAATAGTTGGGTTTGCCCGGCTCCCACGTTTTGGTGCCTTACGTTCCGTTCCGTTGGCTAAGGTGGCACTGGGAGAACCACTGCGATTGTGCCTGGTTGAGCTGGGCGGCGCCTCGATGAGAAAGCTAAACCGACCGGCATGATAAGGCGAGAGGCTGGTCGCTGTTCGAGAGGTCTTTTGGGTCCCTAAAGACTCATGCCGCTTGACGAAGCACCGGATAATGTCCGATGAAGGCGTGGATAGCGCCCGAATTCGGTCTTGAATACCGGGGCTTCACGAAATTTAAAATTATAGAATTCTATGGCTAAGTGAGAGTGTTCAAGCATTATAAGTCTGGTTGCCTTGTTCGTTGTGTTGGCGCCTCCTAGATGGACCCAAAATGGGAACAAGAGTGCTCAAGTTTATCCGAACACCCCAAACTTTCATGGCTCGGGGCTGAAGCCAACGACTTGCCATCTCTCGATTTTATAAACGGCCGCATGAAGGTAATATTTCAAATTAAACAAGCGTTGCTTAAAGCGCATATGAACAAAGTTTTCAGCGCACGAGGATAATACATAGCGAGTTTACTCAAAATTACATCTCGGGGCATTCATCCGCAATATCGCGGGCTCCCTTTAGGACAGTTTTATAATACATTTCGGCGACGATACTCCTTGCCGGTGGCGGCGGGTCGAAGAAGCTTCTCCGCATCCAACCTGCCCAGTACACCTTTGTGCGGGCAAGGGCCCGACGAGCACCTTCAATACAAAGTGGGCGCTTGATGACCTCCACCGTGGGCATGCATCCACCAGCCACGGACGAGGCGAAATAGCTCCAGGCATGGCCTGTCGAGCCATTGCCGGACTATCAGCCCTTCATGGCCTCCTCGGCCGCCTTGTGGAGCTCGACCACCGCTTCACTGGTCGCTTGGGGGCACTGGATGGCGGCCTCGGCAGTCTTGAGACCGAAGACCTTCTCCGTTGAGCTCCCCTCCCGCCACGGTAAAATCTTGGCGGCATCGGATACATCTTGGCGGCAGATCTGCAAACGCCAGAGAGAGCGCCGGGTCGGGTAAGTGTCGGGTAGTTTACATTAACATGCTTGCTTTGCATGAAAAATGCCTTACCCGCCGCTATCTTCTTCACATCTTCAACCTCCTGAAGGGCCTTACGGGCCTCGGCCTTGGCGGACTTGGCACTTTCGAGAGCCGAGGCAAGTTCGGACTCTCGAGTCTTTGAGTCGCGCTCCAAACTCTCATGCTTCTCCATGAGAGCCTGGAGCTCTTGCCGCACTTCCGCCACCCGCGCCTCCTGCTTCTCTCGCTCGGCCCGTTCATGCCAGATTATGCGTTCGTCGCGGACACAGCCTCCTTCGTGGTCGCCACCTCGTTAGTGGCCCCGCAGTACCACGTTATCCTTGTCATTTTTGCAACCTAAATCCTTTTCTCAGAAGGTAAATCTTCAAAGTGGTGTTACTCACCTTCTTTTCCTCGAGCTGCTTCTTGGCATGGCGAGCTCTTGCTCGGACTGCTCGAGATCTGCTTCAATGCACCGACCTCCATGATCGGTCTGGCGAGAATGCTTGCAGCGCAGCTTGCAAAACCCATATTGACATATTTTTTAAGCAACCCTGCGTATGTCTTTTTAGATCCTCAGTCCGGCTTTTCTTTCCGAACCCGAACTGAGCATCAGGGGCTACTGTCTATGCGGTATCACATTACATAATTTTAACTTCTGACCTCAAAGCCTGTTAGAAGGCTGCTGCAGGCTTCGGTCAGCCCGCTCTTGGCGAGCTGAACCTTCTGAAGCACCGCACTCATGATAGTGCGGTGTTTCTTCCTCGATGGAAGTGCCTTTGAGCGCCTCCAACAAGTTGTCCGGCGCCTCCGGTTGGGACGGGGCCGCGGTGTCACAATCTTGCCCTTCTTGCGAAGGGCGCTGCCGGACTCTGGAACCACTGCAGGTTCCGGTGTAGAGTCCGGCGCAAAGTCAGGGAGGCTGCCTTGCGGCGCCTCCGGACCCTCCTCCTGATGGGTCCCTTTCCGGGATCCCACCTCGGCGCCCTCGTCGGCGCGAGGGGTGGAGGCAGTCGGGATGGATTCCACATCCGATGCCGCCAACGACCCGCTCGATGAAGCGGGGAGATCATCATCGGCCGGACTGCGGGCAGTATGCGGCATTAGAAAGACACTATGTGACACGAAAGAAATTACAGATTCAGGGATCCGGATATTTACGATCTCGCCGGAGGCCTGGCCCTTGAGGGCCACTCTTCTTCGCCAACGTTGGTGTTGGCGGAGCTGTCCCGGGGAATAGTTCTTCCCCTCTTGGACCCTTCGGCCTCTCCTGTTGGGGAGGCCTTCCTCTTTCTCTCTCCCTCCTCTGGGGGAGAGTCTTCTTCCTCCTCCTCATCTTCGGGGGAGGAATCTGCCGCGGAGTCGTCGGACACCTGAAAACGGGAACTCTTTCAAGTACCCGTGGCCACTTTCTTGGCCTTCTTCTCCGGCACCACGTGCGGTGCCGGGACCAGCAGCCCCGCTAGGCGGGCGTCCACTGGGTCTTCTGGCATGGGAGCCGGGCAGATGAGCTGCTCGGCCTTCTTCATCCATTCCTGTCAAAGGAAAAGGGAGATTAAAACCCGCTTAGGATCGAACTATTAGCAAGTGTCCCGTAAAGGGGTAGAATCACTTACCTCGTCAGCTGGACGCCGCGAGTGGAATCCGTGATCTTCCGTCGCGGATGCGGGGGCTTCGGCGCCCTTAAACAGCACCCTCCGGGCTCCTTCGTACGTTGTGTCGAAGAGCCCGCTCAGCGCCTGGTGCTGTTCCGGATTGAACTCCCACAGATTGAATGCCCTTTCTTGGCATGGGAGAATCCGGCGGACGAGCATGACTTGGACCATGTTAACCAGCCTGAGCTTCTTGTTCACCACTTACGGATCTGAGCTTGGAGTCCCGTTAGCTCCTTGAGTTACCCCACCGCGAGCCCTTCTCTTTCCGGGAGGTGAGCTGCGAGGATGCAGATCTGAACTTCGGGGCCGCCCCCGTGGGTTCAAGGCTCGGTGATGTAGAACCACCCGATTGCCACCCCTTGACGGAGTCCACGAAGGCCCCTTCGAACCAAAGGACGTTGGGCATCTTTCCCAACATGGTGCCTCCGCACTCCGCTTGCGTGCCCTTCACAACCTTCGGCTTGACGTTGAAGGTCTTGAGCCACAGGCCGAAGTGGGGCTGGATGTAGAGGAAGGCCTCACACACGACGATAAACGCCGAGATGTTGAGGATGAAGTTCGGCGCCAGATCGTGGAAATCCAGGCCGTAGTAGAACATGAGCCCCCGGACAAAGGGGTGAAGTGGAAAACCCAGTCCGCGGAGGAAGTGGGGAAGGAAAACGACCCTCTCATGGGGCCCGGGGGTGGGGATGAGCTGCCCCTCGTCAGGCAGCCGGTGCGTGACGTCGCCGGAAAGGTATCCGGCGCTGCGCAGCTTGGTGATGTGCTCCTCCTTGACGGTGGAGGCCAACCATTTGCCTCCCGCTCCGGACATGATCGGAGAAGGTCGGCGAGATCTTGAACAGGCGCTAGAGCTCGAGTGCGGAGATGGATAAGCAAAGGAGGAAGAAGGCGTGGGTGAAAAGGTAAATCCTTATCCCTTATATATAGGCGGCGAAGACTATGCGTCCCCACTAGCCTGGTAAAACTCGCTTATCTCCCAAGCGTCATCATCAATGGCGCGGTTGGGTTACCCACGTCCGTATTGATGAGAATCCCGGAATAAGGGGGAACACGATCTCTGCTTCGACAAGACGTGCCAAGGAAACCGCTTCGCTAAACGCACTGAGGTGGTATGATAAAAAACGATTCAAGTAAAGGCTTGGTAGTGGCGTGACGTCACGCTGCAAAATACGTCAGCAGATTGAGCTTGTGTACATTTTAGTTTCTCTACGGTGGAGTGTGGAATTTATTTTGCAGAGCCGGACACTATCCGGGTGTTCACAATCTTCTCTGGATTATTCAAAGGAGGAACCCGCCTTGCAATGCCAAACATTATGCGCGCCGGACTCATCGTCATTGAAGCCAGGTTCAGGGGCTACCGAGGAGACTGGACTAGGGGTGTCCGGACAGCGGACTATCATCGTCCACGGACTCCAAGACTACGAAGATACAAGATTGAAGACTCCGTCCCGTGTCCGGATGGGACTTTCCTTGGCGTGGAAGGCAAGCTTGGCGATACGGATATGTAGATATCCTACCATTGTAACCGACTCTGTGTAACCCTAGCCCTCTCCGGTGTCTATATAAACCGGGGGGCTTTAGTCCGTAGGACATAACCTCCATTACAACATTCATAGCATACGCTAGCTTCTAGGGTTTAGCCTCCTTGATCTCGTGGTAGATCCACTCTTGTACTACCCATATCATCAATATTAATCAAGCAGGACGTAGGGTTTTACCTCCATCAAGAGGGCCCGAACCTGGGTAAAACATCGTGTCCCTCGTCTCCTGTTACCATCCGCCTAGACCCACAGTTCGGGACCCCCTACCCGAGATCCGCCGGTTTTGACACCGACACCATGCCTTAGCCTTCGATCGGATGTCCAGATCCTGTGTTGAATCGCGAGCCACATGAAGATCTTGCAAGCAAGAGGTGCCTCGTTCTTCCAAATAGCCGCCGCTGGCTCAAACCTGATGCTCCCCTCACAAAACATCTTATATGCCGAAGCAGCAGAGCATATCCCTGACTCGTGCCAAGCCCACCCAGCTTTGTCTCCAATCTCTGGGTTGATGGCAAACTGCATGAGAATCTCCAAAAGGTGAATGAATTGTGCGAGCTCCTCCGTGGATAATGACTCTGGAATGTCCTTTATCCAGTCCTGTTGGTGTAGACCCTCGCTGGCTAACCTGGAGATTCTCACATCTGCCACATGCCACATCAGCTCTATAGACTCCCACATCTGCCACATGCATGGAATAAAGCCTCTAGTTTATTTGCACTGATGGGTCCCACTTTTGTAGTCTATCACAAGCCTCTATTTATTTCCTTTGCTTAGTTTTCCCACAGTCCAAATGTTCATATCCCAAATCTTTTTCATACTTTTCATTCCTCTGTTTTGACATCTCACTCATGTGTCATTCCTTTGCCAGGTTACATTCCTATGATTTCTTCACATCCAAACCGAACAGGACCTCAATTTTGTAACCCAATGTTTGCCTGATTACAAAGGTGAACTCATGTGGCCTTAGGGCCATGGGTGCACGGTGGATCCCGGCCCTTGCCGGCGGGAGGATTCCGTTTTCAGGTACTTCTTCAAGTTTTGTTAGGGTTTGTGTCCTGCTCAAGAAGACGAGATGGCGGCGGCTTCTTGAAGATGGAATAAGGTTCTCCCCGTCTATCCCCATCCCAATGGTGTGTCTAGCATCGTCGGAGGGCGTGTGGAGGTGTGTCTCCGGCAGATCTCGCAAGATTTGGTCGGTGGTTGTCTTTGGTGTATCCGCTCGGATCCGGTCTTTGTTCGTCTTTGTTCTTGTGTCTTTAGGTTGGATCCTTCCGATCTAAAATTCTCTTCATCGGCGGCGGTTGCTATTCTATGGCGTTGGTCCTATTGGACCTTAGCACGATGACTTCCCGACTATCTACTACAACAAGTTGTGCCCGGTTCCGGCAGGGGAGGGGCGACGATGGCAGTGCGCCTTTGGCTCGCTTCAGTGCTTGTAGTTGTCGCTCGGTGGTCTATGAATCTGGATGTAATTTTTATTATTTCTAGTGTTCGTTGTACTACCATGATTGAAGATGAATAGATCGACAGTTCCCACAAAAAAAATACATAAGCACGTGTAATCATCATAAAAAATAGGAGGCCTGCTTGTGCGTCGACTTCTTCATCAGGTGCGTCGGCTTGTTTCTAGTGTTCGTTTTACTACCATGAGAAGGCGGCATGTTTGTGCGCCGACTTCTTCATCAGGTGCGTCCAGAGTATGAGGTCGTCGATGATTCGCTTAAGGGTGAAGATGCTGTGATGGTTGGGTCTTGAAAGTCATAGCATTCCCTATTCAGACTTAAGTAATGTTTAAATGTGTTGTTATTGTCCTACGTACATTCAAGTATTAAGTGTTCAAGTATTCATTACAATCAGCTTTGTAACCAACCTAAAAGCCAGCCTATTGTATGGGTGAAGGATTTAGGTGATGTGGCCCCTCCCAATGCTCCACCTTGTACAGGTCTAAGCCTTCCATGTAGGCATAAAATCTGATGTGACAAATTATTTAAAAGGAGATAGATGAGTGGCACTAGTCTTTTTTACTACCTTCATAGTGCAAAATAACATACAATTAGTATCATAGATCATGGCATTTATTACATTATAGACTCATTTTGCTTTGGTTTGCGTTATGTTACAGTAACATATTATGTTACTCCAAACACCTCTTTCCTTATTAACTCTATGCCACATAAGCAAACATGTCTTGAAATGCGATATGTTACTTGCTAAGTTACTCCCACTATGACCAGCCTTAGGCAAAACATTTAAATGAAGAAAGCCCACCAATACATGAAAAGTTTTAGTTGCTAAATCATTAAATGAAGCAAGCTTTAGCTACCATAAGCTAAGCACCTATGCATTGGATAGTATAGTTGTTAAGCTATTTAATGTGCTTAGCACCTCATCTAAGAACCGATGCATTGGCAGCGGCCTTAACCTTGCTCTAACCATGCTCTTATATACCGATAGAAAGAAACAAGTAAAGCCACCCGATCCAATCCAACGAATGCACGTCATATATAGCGGCGAGTAGCCATGCGCCATTTGTTTCTTCGGTCCTACACTCCTGTACTAGTACAATTGGACTAAGTGGCCTGTTCTCTATCGTTCTACACAACCACACTGATCACTCGGGGCCCATCACTCTCGAAACAAACGAACCTTCTTAACAAACAAATAAGATACAGTGTTCTATAGTTACAATGGATGTCGATGATCTAGAGCTAGTTCTTGGGCAGGAGCACGTCGCGGACCAGCCCGTCGAAGTTGCGGTGAGATGAGCCGCCTGGCATGGCCGCCTTGACCGCGCTCTCCTTCCACTCCGCCGCTCTCTTCCTCATCCCCATCCCCTTCTCCCCTTCCATGATCGCCGTGATAAGCCCCGCGACAGCGTCGCGCCGGACGTTGTTATCGATCTCCATGCCGACACCCCACTCGTTGCACTGGTACCTGCAGTTGGTCGGCTGGTCGGCGAAGAAAGGCCAGCTGATCACCGGCACACCGCCGCACAAGCTCTCGAGGGCCGAGTTCCAGCCGCTGTGCGTCAGGAAGGCGCCCACTGCGGGGTGGTCCAGCACCTCCTGCTGCGGGCACCAGGACGCCATGAGCCCGCGCCCCGCCGTCTCGGCCAGGAACTCCTCAGGGAGCACCGCGGCGTCGCCCCTCACCAGGTCTCGGCGGACGATCCACAGGAACTGCTTCCCGCTCTGCGCCAGCCCCCACGCGAACTCCACCATCTGCGCGCTGGTCATGACGGTGATGCTGCCGAAGTTGACGTACACGACGGAGCCGGGCTCTCTGCCTTCGAGCCACTGCAGGCACTCCTCCTGCTCCTTCCACAGGCTGAGGTTGATGGCGGAGCGCGGCGTGGGCGGCTCCTCGCGCGCCAGCAGCGGGAGAGGGCCGAGAGTGTACACCTTGGGCAGGCCGAGCGCCTCCATGGCCTCCACTGCCTCGCCCTCCAGGTCGGCGAAGCTGTTGAGGATCACGGCGGACGCGCCGGCCGTGCGTTCCGTCTCCCTCAGGACGTAGTGCACTATGTACTCGTCCGGGTCCGTGGTGCGTATGAAGGACGGGAAGTCCCTGAGCCTCATGCTCCTCAGGCCAGGCACGTCTTCCACCGGCGTGTCAAGATATCCGTTCGTCAGCTGCTCGGCATCTGCATGCGTGTAAAGATAGAAATACAGATAAGAGCTTCAATCAAGGCTGATAATGGCAGAGTGTGTACGTGTTGGAGAGGCAACGTGCGCCGTGTCGAGTGACGGGCGCACTGAGTGGGGGACAAACTTAAAGTTGTACGTACGTATGTACGTACCTTTGAGCGGGACGATGCCACGGCCGATGAGGAGGCGGTAGTGGCGGTACCCGAGGTAGCTGATGGCGCTGGCGGTCCAGAGCTGGACGTAGGTGAGGCCGAGCTCGTTGGCAGCCTCCATGGAGAAGCCCATGACGACGTCGGAGACGACGCAGGTGACCGGCGGGTGGCCCGCGGCGGGGTCGTTGAGCCGGGCGAGAAGGCCGCGGAAGGGCCCGAGGCAGGTCTCCGTGGTGGATTTGCAGAGCGCCGGGATGTCCTGCGTGACGTCGTCGTCGTCGGACGGCGGCAGGCCGTCGGGGATGGTGGCGAAGCGGAAGCCCGGGAGGCCGGCCACCGCGGCGAGGCCGCGGGAGCGGACGAGGCGGGCGTGGTTGTACTCGGTGTTGACGAAGGTGACGTGGAAGCCCCGGGCGTGGAGCAGCTTGGCGACGTTGAGCATCGGGGTGATGTGCCCCTGCGCCGGGTACGGCAGGCACACCGCGTGCGGCTTCTCGGCGGCAGGCCCCATCGAACCCATCTTCTCCGACACGATCAAGATCAGTCGACGGCCGGCGCTTGCTTCGTTTCGTAGCTTGGTTGGCTCTGGGATCGGTGTGATGGATTGGCTGCCTCGGCTGTATTTATAGGCAGGCACGGGTTGCTCAGGTAGTCAGGTAGCAGGACGCATGACAGTGAAAATCAATCCATTTTGTTATGAATAACGCAAGTGATGACGTTTGACGTATTAGCATCGTGTTGGTTGGATGAGTAATCTGTTTGTTTATTGCAGCATCGCTGCTTTGAGGATGGAGACCTCATGGTCATGGTCCACGGAAAGCAGCCGCATGTGATCATGTATGGGTCATCCTGAGGTCCGTACGCGCGCAACGGCGCCGCATGGACAACAGCGGCAAGCTCCGGCCATGGTGCGCGCTGAAGGGGCCGAATCGGCAAGGTCACATGCTTTGTGAACACCAAATTAGGTCACATGGTGCTATATGTGCGTTGAGGCAGATATAGGGGCGCCCGGACGTGTCCAGACATGCCCGCTGTCGTGGTTTTAAGTCTGACAGTAGAGTGGGGGGTAGGTATGGAGAGGCAAGGTCCTAGCTATGGAGAGGTTGTAAACACAAGCGATGTCTGAGTTCAGCCCTTCTCGGAGGAAGTAAAAGCCCCACGTCTCGAGCCCCGAGGCGGTCGAGTGGATTATGTGTATAGGTGTTACAAGAGTGCGAACCCCTCTGCCTGTGGAAGGGGGTGGCTTATATAGAGTACGCCAGGACCCCTGCCAGCCCACGTAATGGAGGGTTTAAAGTACATTAAGTCTGGGGCGTTACTGGTAACGTCCCACATAAAGTGCCTTAACTATCATTAAGTCTATTCAATTACAGGCCGTTGCGGCAGAGTGCCTTGACCTTCTGGTGGTCGAGTGTATCTTCATGGTCGAGTGAGTCTCCATGGTCGAGTCCTTCTAGTCAGTCGAGTGGGTTCCTCGTTGGTCGACTGGAAGGTGATCTCTTCTAAGGGTGTCCTTGGGTAGGACATTTAGGTCAGGCCTATGACCCTACCCTAGGTACATGAATCCATCATTAGCCCCCGAATGGATTGAGGCTTGAATGAGAAAGGAGTTGATGCTGTTTTCGATTGATTTTTGGCATACTGGCTATGCGTCGTTCTTGACCAAGATCTTCTTTGTTGATAACGAGCAACTTTTCTTCAGTCGACTCGATCCATTCTTGTCTTTCGTCGAGTGATCTTTTAGACTTTGCGGTTCCCGGGCGACGGATCGCAGGAAATCTCCGCTGACAGACCGATCCGCGCTCATGATTCCACGGATCTGAAATTTGGGGAAGCCTTGAAGCGAACGAACCGCTGGCGCTTCGGACGGGACAGGACATAGGCGCCTCGATCTCGCCGCTTTTTCCGCCCGTATTGTGTCAATGCAACTGTTTGGGATATGATTAGATTGACGGGTCCACTGTCATCCACTCGGAAGGATGTTATAAATGCAACTAGTGAGGGTTTCGAACGGTGCTCCATTCTTTCTCCTCTGCTCTCTTCGTCTCCTCCGCCTAACGCTTTCGCCTCCATAAAGCTCTTCTTCGCGCATCTCGTCGGCAGCCATGGTCAAGGAGAAGACGGCGCGCCGAGCGCGCAAAGAAGGCGCGGCGGCGGAGAAGGCGCGGCGGCGGAGAAGGCGAAGGAGATCCACCACCGCAACGGGTCTTCGCCGAGATCCGCCTGCCGAAGGGCTGGGTCGAGGAGATTGATCGATCGACCATCAAGGAGAAGGATCTCTCGACATGGCCGACGATGGGCTGATCCCCACGGCGTCGCAAGACTTCCGGAAAAGAGTGGCAACCCGGTAGGAAGAGGGTGAGTGTGTGCTCCTGGCCACTCATGTCGTCGAGGATTTTCTCGCCACCGGCGTTTTCTTTCGTGGTTTTTGAACTTCTTTGGAGCCCAACTCCACCACTTTACTCGAACTCCATCGCGTATCTTGCTGCGTTTGTATCCATGTGCGAGAACTTCCTGGGCTGTCGACCGCACTGGGGCTTGTTCAAGCACATCTTCACGTGTCGCTCTCAGACCGTGAAGAAAGCGAGTCCAGGCGATGAGAAAACCCAAGTTGTCCAAATGTGCGGGGGCCTGGGAATTCAAGTAAGGAATAAGAGCACCTTCCCAGCTATAGCGTTCCCGAGTCGGTCGAGGGCTGGCAATCGACTGGTTCTCTATCGCGAACGAGCCGACGCCGGGCGTCGAGTGGACTCCCTCCATTCACCATGAGCCGAGTGAACAAGCCCTCCTCTCTGAAGGTGGTTCCGGAGAGAGAGCGATGTGAAGATGTTGATGGATCGCGTGGTGCAGTTGGTTGGGACGGCGTGGTGGCATGGACCTTCCGAGGTTTTCGTTCGCGGCGTATCCAGCCTCTTGATTCGGAGCCATTGCATGTGGTTGTATGCGGAATCAAGACGAGACTCGAGTCCACCGGAAGCGATCGATGGCGCCACGGTGGAAAGATGGATGGCGCGGTCACGGGAACAAGGATAATCCGCGGATCCGTGGAGGATTCCTCCACTCGACCATCACACGGCGTTTGAGATAAGGTACATTTGCTCGCCTTCCATTGTATATTTGTCGAATTTGTTTACGTATGTTACGCAACTTGGTCGATTGATCTCGTCTTGGCGTCTTCTGGCCCTTACCGAGTTGTACTCGATGCCCAATGGAGCTCGAGCTCCACCGAGGAGGAGAAGCCAGCAGGCGAGAGCCGGATGAGTGGGATTGAGACGCTGCGAAGATGGCAGCGATGACGGCAGCGATGATGAGGACGAAGAAGAAGAGGAGGAGGAGGTTGCACCACCACTTCGGAAAGGCGGTGAAACTTCGTCCATGACCCAATGATCGAACGCGGTAAGGGGTTCTGATCGCCCTTGATCGACCAAGCGCCCTCGGACCGCTTCTCCGGCGCCGACTGAAAAGGCGCCTAAGTAGTCGAAGGTGGCTCCTTCAAAGCCAACCAAGCTCCTGCCGAAGATGAAGGTGTCCATCCCCACCATATCAGGGTAAACATGTTGCTTAAGTCTTTTTGTTTTGTACAAGCTTTATCTCCGGTTGATACTTGAGCTAGTTCGACTGATTCTTTGGAACTTCAGTGCTGCAACTTCTGAGACTTCAGGCAAGGCTGAAGACCATGAGATGGAGGACGCAGCAACTTCAAATCCTGGTACTATACTCTTAATTCTGTCCTTAGTCGACTGACTCATGATTTCTAACTTTGATTCTTTTCTGAAGCTCCACCCACCGACATTATCACCCTTCCCGATGATGATGATGATGAGGATGAAGAATCATTTGAGGCATAGGAGGAGCAGGAAGGCGTCTCTTGGTAAGACAACCCGAATCGCGACGGCGCCGAGGCTGTGGTCACGGAGGAGAACACCACTCGACACACCGTGTCTTTGGCATGTGCCGTTGACGAGTGCTCATCCCACTTCGTCGAGTGCTGCACAACCTTCGCTCTTCACAACACATCACGTCCCGAGAGGACCAAGCCGGCGCTGCTAAGGAAGCGTCATGGCCAAGCAGGGATCATGATGGAGCGGTGAAGATCATCCGGGATGCAAGCCAAGCAGCTTATGATGCCAGCTCCGCCCTTCAAAGCAATGTTGGTCGATCGACCACCGCCTGCTCTGTTAGGATATGCTATCAAAACTTTTCTTTCGAAATCCATAGCAATCACCCTTTGGGTGTGTCGATAAAAACTCCGTGTTAGCGGGGCACGCTGAGTGCACCTACCGGTGTAATCCCCAAGGCTAAGGTCGATCTGGCGATCGGCCTTAAACTTTATAAGTAAGGTTGTTCATCATTCGATTTGGGCGAATGGGTTTCAAACCAGTGGGGGCACGCTGAGTGCACCCACCGGGTGTAATCCCCGAGGCGTGGTCGATGCTGGCGATTGATTACAATCAAGAAGATTTTTTGGTCGTGGTCGACTCGTTTGAATAGAACCGGTGGGGGCACGCTGAGTGCACCCACCGGTGTAATCCCGAGACTACGGTCGAATGCTTGCATTCGATCGTAGTCTTAAGAAACGATGATTTTTCCTATCCACTCGGAAGTGAATCATCTTTGATATTTTGTCGATTGGTTCTTCGTAGAAATCCTGTGACCTTGCGGCTCGCTATCTGGGCTGGAGCGAAGCACATTCAGCTCGAGCTGGATCTGAAGCTAGTGCAGGAGAATCTGACGAAGGCGAAGGAGGAGACCAAAGGTATGTTCGGTGAGACCTCGACGACTCCTTTTTCCTTCCATTTGTTTCAAATCTGATTTTGCTGTAACTTGCAGGCAAGGTGAAGGAGGCCCAGAAGAAGAAGGTCCTTGAGCTAGCTGAGAAGACCAAGCTTGCTGACGAGAAGTTAGCTTCAGTCACCAAGCTTGAACAGGAAAATACCAATCTGAAAGCTACTCTGGCGATTGCCACCAAGGATGTCGACCGATTGGCTCGACAAGACTACTCGACCGAGAAGATCAACCAGTTGGTTGGGAAGAAGAATGACCGAAGGCTTCTGGGTGGTCTTGCCAAGAAATTGTTCCTTATGCTCGAAGGTAATCTTTTACACTCGACCAACATTTCCAAGCGTGATGCTTACATTCGACCCTTGTCTTGACTCAGCGTTTTGTCTTTGCGAATTCTGTCGAAACTTTGAAGAAGAGACTAGCCAGTTGGAGCCGAACCTTGACCCTGTCAATTCTCCGGTGAATGATGAAGTTGCCATGAATGTCTTCCGACTGGAGTCCCGCGTTGCAGCTGTCGTGGACTATCTTGCAAGGCTGAAGGCCGCCACTTCGTGATCGACTCGGCGCTTTGGCCGGGACAACACTTGAGAATGACCTCGAGTCGTTGATGGCTCGACTAAACGCGGTCCCCGACCGTGTGCAAAGTGGAAGAAGTCCTCGGCTCGGTGTGGCGCAGATGTTGCCACAATGTCGGCCCGAGTCCACTTGCAAGGACGCAGCGAGAAGAGAAGTGGCGGCTCTCGAGTGGCCAACACCAAGAAACACGACTTGGTCCTTCATGGAAACTTTCATCGCTGCTGCTACCGGATCGCAGACGGGATCGACCTCGATGAGTTCGTTGCTCCTTCCAGCCCTCCACAGGAGGGGTTAAAAACTTTCTTTAAGCCCGACACTTTAAATTTGCCTCGGTATGCCGAGTGGAATTGTAACTGATAAACCTTAACAGGATTAGTGCCTGAGCACTCTCGGTTCCTTTAGGTATCGACCTAAACTTGGATTTCATGTTTGGATATGATTGCTTTTGGCTCGAATTGTCCTTTGCAGGTTCACAACAAGATGCCCACTGCAGTCGACTTATTCCTTAGGCGAGCACTGGGCTGCAGCTAAGCCACCGAGTGAGAGGTTTGCTCTTCACTCGGTAGGATTTCTTATACCTTAGGCGAGCACTGGGCTGCAGCTAAGCCCCCGAGTGAGAGGTTTGCTCTTCACTCGGTAGGATTTTTTATAGCTTAGGAGAGCACTGGGCTGCAGCTAAGCCCCCGAGTGAGAGGTTTTCTCTTCACTCAGTAGGATTTCTTATACCTTAGGCGAGCACTGGGTTGCAGCTAAGCCCCCGAGTGAGAGGTTTGCTCTTCACTCGGTAGGATTTTTTATACCTTAGGCGAGCACTGGGCTGCAGCTAAGCCCTCGAGTGAGAGGTTTGCTCTTCACTCGGTAGGATTTTTTATACCTTAGGCGAGCACTGGGCTGCAGCTAAGCCCCAGTGAGAGGTTTGCTCTTCACTCGGTAGGATTTTTTATAGCTTAGGCGAGCACTGGCTGCAGCTAAGCCCCGAGTGAGAGGTTTCTCTTCACTCGGTGGGATTTCTTATACCTTAGGCGAGCCTTGGGCTGCAGCTAAGCCCCCGAGTGAGAGGTTTGCTCTTCACTCGGTAGGATTTTTTATACCTTAGGCGAGCACTGGGCTGCAGCTAAGCCCTCGAGTGAGAGGTTTGCTCTTCACTCGGTAGGATTTTTTATACCTTAGGCGAGCGTTGTGCTGCAGCTAAGCCCCCGAGTGAGAGGTTTGCTCTTCACTCGGTAGGATTTTTATACCTTAGGCGAGCACTGGGCTGCAGCTAAGCCCCCGAGTGAGAGGTTTGCTCTTCACTCGGTAGGATTTTCATGTTGTATTTGTGGCGAAGCTCGGAGGAGAGGGTCGCGGTCGACTTGCACCTCGTCCTCCTCGCGAGCCCACATTATACTTATGGCGTAGCTCAGAGGAGAGGTTCGCAGTCGACCTGCACCTCGTCCTCCTTGTGAGCACACACATTGTACTTATGGCGTAGCTCAGAGGAGAGGGTCGCAGTCGACCTGCACCTCGTCCTCCTTGTGAGCACACACATTGTACTTATGGCGTAGCTCAGAGGAGAGGGTCGCAGTCGACCTGCACCTCGTCCTCCTTGTGAGCACACACATTGTACTTATGGCGTAGCTCAGAGGAGAGGGTCGCAGTCGACCTGCACCTCGTCCTCCTTGCAAGCGTATGTTGTACTTAGGCGAGTACTTGGACTGCAGCTAAGCCTCCGAGTGGAAGTCTGGATTACCACTCGGTAAGATTTTTTATAACTTAGGCGAGTACTTGGACTGCAGCTAAGCCCCCGAGTGGAAGTCTGGCTTACCACTCGGTAGGATTTTTATAACTTAGGCTAGCACTGGGCTGCAGCTAAGCCCCCGAGTGGAAGTCTGGCTTACCACTCGGTAGGATTTTTATAACTTAGGCGATCACTGGGCTGCAGCTAAGCCTCCGAGTGGAAGTCTGGCTTGCCACTCGGTAGGATTTTTATAACTTAGGCGAAACAGATTCGCGGCTAAGCCTCCGAGTGGAAGTCTGGCTTGCCACTCGGTAGGATTTTTATAACTTAGGCGAAACAGATTCGCGGCTAAGCCTCCGAGTGGAAGTCTGGCTTACCACTCGGTAGGATTTGTACAAACTTAAGCGAAAGCGGATTGGCTAAGCCACCTTTGGGGAAAAATTTTACTGGACAAAAATAAAAAGTGACAAAAATTATGAAGGAAGCATGGCACTATTATTTCGAAATCCATGAACTACAGAAGTATTTTATTACAACTCATCCGAATGAAAAACTTTAAGTGTAAAACGGGCGGAGCAGATCCGCATTCCAAGCTCGGGGCTCTTCGATATTGTGTTCGATGTTGTAGAGACGGTATGCCCCGTTGTGGAGAACCTTGGTGACGATGAATGGTCCTTCCCAAGAAGGAGCGAGCTTGTGTGGTTTCTGCTGATCCACTCGGAGCACTAGATCTCCTTCCTGGAAGGCTCGACTTCTCACATTTCTGGCGTAAAAACGATGCAAGTCCTGTTGGTAGATGGTCGATCGGATCAGAGCCATCTCCCTTTCTTCCTCGAGAAGGTCGACTGCGTCCTGACGCGCTTGCTCAGCTTCTGCTTTGTTGTAGAGTTCAACTCGACGAGCATTGTGAAGAAGATCACTTGGCAAGACTGCTTCAGCTCCATAGACCAAAAAGAATGGAGTTCTTCCGGTCGACCGGTTGGGTGTGGTCCGCAAACCCCAAAGCACCGAAGGGAGTTCGTCGACCCATGCTCCAGCCGCGTGCTTGAGATCACGCATCAGTCGGGGTTTTAAACCTTGAGGATTAAGCCATTGGCTCGCTCTGCTTGTCCATTCGACTGCAGATGAGCGACTGAAGCGTAGTCGACTCGTGTGCCTTGAGCGTTGCAGAAATCCTTGAATTCTTCCGAGTCAAAGTTTGACCCATTATCTGTAATGATGCTGTGCGGGACTCCATATCTGAACGTCAGCTCCCTGATGAAGGTAACCGCAGTACCGGCGTCAAGATTCTTGATTGGTTTAGCCTCAATCCACTTCGTGAACTTGTCGACTGTGACCAGTACGTGCGTGAAACCACTTCGACCTGTTCTCAAGGGACCGACCATGTCTAACCCCCATACTGCGAACGACCAGACGAGTGGAATGGTCTTCAGAGCTGACGCAGGCTTGTGTGACATATTGGAGTAGAACTGACATCCTTCGCACTTGTCCACTATTTCCTTTGCCATCTCATTCGCCCTCGGCCAGTATAATCCAGCTCGGTATGCTTTGGCTACAATGGTCCGAGAGGACGCATGGTGACCACAGGTCCCCGAGTGGATATCATTGAGAATGATTCGACCTTCTTCTGGCGTTATGCATTTTGACCAACTCGGTCGGGCTTTCTATATCTGCTGTCCTTTGATAACGGTAAAGGCTTTGGATCGACGGATGATCTGCCTAGCCTCTTCCTCATCCTCCGGGAGCTCTTTTCTCGGGATATATGCGATATAGGGAATTGTCGATCGGGAGTGACCACTAAAACCTCCATGACCAAGTCGACCCTTCTTTGGGACCTCAACCTCATCGGATCTGTGGCACTCTTGGGCTGTGGAGCTTCCTCTGTGAAGGATCTTCTTTAATCGACGGAGTGTGTCTATGCTCCAAAAACACACCACTCGGAATGGCTTCTCTTTTGGAACCTATCTTTGCGGATCATCTGCTGCTTGATTTTTCATCGGGGATTTGATGGAGCTCAACCCCTCGAACTTCTTTTCCAGCTTCCTCATTGCATTGCAGTATCCGGTCATGGCTGGGCTTCTCACGCCCCACTCCTTCATCACTGGTTGACCACTAAATCTGAATCGCCATAAACCATCAAAGTGACGGACGCCGAGTGAGATGGCCATGCGCAATCCATATAAAAGGGCCTCATACTCGCCTCATTGTTGGAGGAATCAAAGTGAATCTGGAGCACATACCTAAGCTTATCTCCTCCGGGGAAACCAGAACAACCCAAGCACCGAACCATTCAAGCATCTTAGAGCCATCGAAGAACATGGTCCAATGCTCGAGTGAACTTGATCGGCTGTCATTATTCAATCCACTCGGCGAGGAAATCTGCTATTGCACAGGACTTAATGGCTTTCTTTGCCTCAAACTTGATATCAAGGGAAGAAGTTCAATCGCCCATTTCGCCACTCGACCGTTGCATCTCTATTGTGCGAATCTCGATAATGGGCGTCACGACGATCGTGATAGAATGATCGAGAAATAATGAGCAACCTTCTTCGTGGTCATGTATATTCCATACACAAGCTTCGATAATGAGGATATCTCGCTGGATGGAGTCAAGACTTCGGACAAATAATACACCGAACCTTGAACTTTGAAGGCTTTTCCTTCCTCTTCCCGCTCGACCGTAAGCTAATATCTTGACGACTTGTCCTGTGGCTGCAATATAAAGCAACAGAGGCTCTTTGCTGATTGGAGCAGCAAGCACCGGCTGGGTGGAGAGCGAGCTTTTAGCTCGCAAGCGCTGCATCGCTTCGAGTCCACTCGAACTTATGCGCCTCCTTCATCGATCGGTAAAGAGGCAATGCCTTTTCACCGAGTCGTGAGATGAATCGACTTAATGCGGCCAAGCATCGAAGCTTCGGACATCGTGCACTTTCGCCGTAGGCGTTTCATTCGGAGAATAGTGCCGATCTTCTCTCGGATTAGCGTCGATCCTCGCCGAAACGAAAACCGAGTAACTTTCCACGGGAACTCCGAATGTGCGCCGATGGATTGAGCTTGATATCATACCTTCCGAGGTTGGCAAATGTTTGGCGAGGTCGCAAGCAGGTCGGAACCTTTTCGCGACTTAACGATGATATCATCCATATACGCTTCCACATTCCGACTGATTTGGTGAGAAGACACTTCAATCATTCGCATAAATGTGGCTCCGGCATTCTTGAGGCCGAATGGCATGGTGATATAGCAGAAGCACCCGAATGGAGTGATGAAAGCTGTTTTTATTTCGTCGGGTCCATACAGACGGATCTGATGATACCCGGAATATGCGTCTAAAAAAGACAATCTCTCCCATCCCGCGGTCGAGTCAACAATTTGATCTATGCAGGCCCGATTGATGTGCTTGAAATCAATGCACATGCGGAGTGAGTTGTCCTTCTTGGGAACCATGACGACATTAGCGAGCCACTCGGAGTGGTATATCTCTCGGATAAATCCTGCCGCCAACAGTCGAGCCACTTCCTCACCGATAGCTTTTCTCTTCTGGACGGCGGACCGCCGAAGATGCTCTTTAACTGGTTTTGCTGATTTGTCGACTCTGAGGCGGTGCTCAGCCAGTCCCCTGGGAACACCTGGCATGTCAGCTGGCTTCCATGCAAAAATGTCCCAGTTCTCACGGAGGAACTGGATGAGCGCTTCTTCCTATTTCGAGTCGAGTGTCGTGGAGATGTGGGTCGGGGCTGCATTGGGGTCGGTCGGGTGAATGTGAACTCGCCGTCTCACGAGACGGATGAAATGCGGTCTGTGGCGGGTTTCTTGGATCGCAACAAACCACTCGGATCTGCGTTTTGCTTGTACTCTTGAACTCGACCGCTGTCACACAGGAATCGGCAATCTTTGAGCCCTTCGAAAGCACTCTTACGCCTTTTCCGATCCCGGTGCGGTGATCACTCCTTTGGGACTGGCATTTTCAGTTTGAGGTACAAGTAACACGGTCGAGCCATGAACCGTCGTGAGGCTGGCCTCCCAAAATGGCGTGATACGCTCTCGAAAATCTCGACCTCAAAGGTCAACTTTTCCTTGCGAAAATGCTTGGAATCACCAAAACTACGTCGAGCTATTTGGCCGAGTGAGTCGGCTTTCTTCCTGGTATGACTCGTGGAAACTCATGTTCTTTGGTGCTCGGTCGGGACATCGGGATGCCCATTCCTTTCGGTGTGTCGCAGATACAACAAAGTTCAGCCCACTACCACCGTCCATCGGCACTTTCGTCGATCGGCGCCGCCGACAACTAGATCGACCACCAAAGCTTGCCTCCCGGGGTGGCAATGTGAGTCGGGTGATCAGATTGGTCGAATGTGATGGGTGTTTGGGACCATCTCGAGATAACTTGGTTTCTTTGGGCAACCATGTTCACCTCACGGTTGATGACTTTCGATCGACTCTTGCTTTCCACATCTGCGAAGATCATCAGTGGAGTTGACATGCGGATATTCTTCCTCTTTGTCCTCTTTGTCTCCGGCCTTGTCGACTCCTTCTCCTTGTCCTTAGACTGTTTTTCCTGGCCGCTGGATCGAGTCGACCTTTGGCAGTGGTGTGCTTTGGGTAAATGATGTTGCCCTCTTCATCTTTCTTCGTGTGGATGTGGCATGGCATATCCATCACGTCGTTTCCTTCTTTATCTTTTACTTTCTTAGGATTCCAGGATCCTTTTGGTTTCCCCTTGAACTTTCCACGAGTCACGGCGGGGCCTCTCCAGAGCTGCTGGCTCGGCTTTCGCTCTGCTTCCGATTCGAATTTCCTTCTCCTCCGACTTGGCTTGTACTTGCCGCTTGAGTCGGTCCTCTTCCTCGCCGTTGGCGTGCATTTGGTAGCAATCTCCATCATTCGACTCGTGGTCATGTCTCGGTTCGACCAAACTTCGACTCAATTCCTGTTCTTGACGCCATCTTTGAAGGCGCAAACTGCTGATGATCGACACATTTTCCACGGTATGGTGCGAGTGATCCACCTCTGAATGTACTCTCGAGAGAGTCTCATTGGTCTTTCGCACACGACTTGCAGCTCTGTCAAACCAGCTGGTCGCTTGCAAGTTCCTTCAAAAGTTCGAGCGAACACTCGGGACAAATCTTCCCAAGTGTATATCTTCTGCTGGGAGGTAATCGATTCAACCACGCCCGCGAACCTTCCAACATGAGGGGCAATGCTTCATGGCCACCTCGTCATTCCCACCTCCAATCTGGACAGCCACTCGGTAATCTTCAAGCCAAGTTTGAGTGCTTGGACTCCCCGATGAATTTCTTGACTCTGTTGCCAACCTGAAATTGGGGGAATCACTGCGGCTCGATAGCCCTGCTAAAACACTCTGGACGAAACATGCACTCGATTGCTCGTGGGTGCATCTCTCGAGTCCACCTCGATGGGCTCTGTTCGGTCGACCAAGCCTTGCACGATAATGGATCGCGTCCAAGCACGGTTCCACAGGGTCGATGGAACCCTTCGCCCGCGACCGAATCGACGCTGTCATCCTGCCGCCGAGGGCGTAAGACCCTTCCCTCGGGGAAGCGGGTACTCGGCGCTGTCATCTCGGTCGTGTCGGTCTCCATACTGATCTCGCCGGTTGTCGCGTCCTTCCCGCCTGGAGGCGATCTGGGGCGTGAGCCGATCGAATCAGTATTCGCAGCGACAGATCGATTGTGAATTCTGTTGCGCGACTGCGACATGGCTGAGTTCTGGTCTCCTGCTGCTCGGAGTAAATCTCTGATCTGCATCAAGCCTCTCCCAGCTTCCGACTGTGAAGGCTGGATGGACTCTGCTATACGGGTTGCAGTTGCTAAATTTTGAATTGGCGTGCGGTATACCTGAGTCGGCGGGAAGAGTCGACTGGCTTCGGGAACTTGTTGCCGTGCGCGCTCGTTGAGTGCTCGCTGAAGGTTCTCCAGGCGAGCGCGTTCAGCCACATTGGCCAAACGTGCCTCCTCCAAGGCGCGAGGCTCGGGGGTTTCTCCCGCGATGGGAGTATGCAGGGCATCCATGTTCCTGCGACGAAGCTCTTCTCTCTGCAGAGAGTCGAGCGTCTCGGGCTGGTACTCTTCGTGGTCTTGTGCGGGGTCACCTCCACCGCCCGCTCCGCCCCCATGGGCGAAGCCGGGAGGACTGCAGGGGCCGTCGACCATGAGAATTTCCTTGTTGGATCATTGTTATCGCATTCGGATGCGATCTCTCACGGTCGAGCGGCCGATCGATCGAACAGCCGTAGAGGGACTCGTCGGGCTCAATTACGCGACTGGCGGTGGCTATCTGGCGAGCCACCGCGTGCTTCACCCACCACTGGAGTCTCGACCGACCAGAGCGCTTGCGCTGGTGGGAGACCGGGCGGGAGGCCGATAAAGGAGTCGACCGATATGGGGTCGACGGTTGCCGCAGCAGAACGCCGCGAACACATGCGCGAAAATGCGTCGCACCGCGGACGGGGAGCGCATCGATGTCGAGTGGAGCCTCCTGGAGCCACGCAGAGTCGTCGGCGACAAAGGTGAGAGCACCAAGACGGATCTCGCGCCCCTCGACCAAAACTCCAGCAGTCATCATGATGAAAGTACTCGGAAATACCGCAACTTCTCCACAAAATCGCTAAAACACCTGCCCCACGGTGGGCGCCAACTGTCGTGGTTCTAAGTCTGACAGTAGAGTGGGGGGTAGGTATGGAGAGGCAAGGTCCTAGCTATGGAGAGGTTGTAAACACAAGCGATGTACGAGTTCAGGCCCTTCTCGGAGGAAGTAAAAGCCCTACGTCTCGGAGCCCTGAGGCGGTCGAGTGGATTATGTGTATAGGTGTTACAAGAGTGCGAACCCCTCGCTGTGGTGGGGGGTGGCTTATATAAGTACCTTGGGACCCTGCCAGCCCACGTAATGGAGGGTTTAAAGTACATTAAGTCTGGGGCGTTACTGGTAACGCCCCACATAAAGTGCCTTAACTATCATTAAGTCTATTCAATTACAGGCCGTTGCAGTGCAGAGTGCCTTCTGACCTTCTGGTGGTCGAGTGTATCTTCATGGTCGAGTGAGTCTCCATGGTCGAGTCCTTCTAGTCAGTCGAGTGGGTTCCTCGTTGGTCGACTGGAAGGTGATCTCTTCTAAGGGTGTCCTTGGGTAGGACATTTAGGTCAGGCCTATGACCCTACCCTAGGTACATGAATCCATCACCCGCCACATAGAACTGGCCGTAAGGACCGGCACCAATTCTTTTGAAGACCTCCCCTTTCCTTGCCCAGCTATCCTTGTTTCTCTTCTCCTTTCTTTCTTGTCTGCATAGCCGCCACTGTACTTCCCCGTCATCGTTTGTCCACTAGCGTCCCCAGCCCATAGGTTCGCCACAACACCACCAGAGGCCCCAACCCACCCAGCGCGTCGACCCCATCGCAACTGATCAAGGTCGCCCACATCAGACGCCGTCCCAGTACATCCAACTCCCTCGGATATACACCTCACGCACTATGTGTTCGATGAAATGTCCGAGCAGATTTATTTTTATTCTTTTTGTCATATCTAGGTCACCAATGGATTCATCATGGAATAATGCCTATGAAAACACCAACCTTGACAAATTCATATTCAATGAGTTCATCGATTCGTCGGATTCGGACGACGAAGATGCTGAAATGATGATGATGATGATGAGCATCCAAGAGAAGCAGAGAAGGTATAGGAGCACTTCCTGAACTTCGAGGGTTTCATAAAAGGCCGAAGAGTTATTCCCCTGGTAGGATTTTCGGTGCACGGCTCTTGTACATGGACTACTTCACGGCGGACCCATCATACTATGAAGGTTTGTTTGTTGTCGCTTTCGAATGAGCAGAAATTTGTTCTTGCATGTAGTGACTGCCATGAAGAAGGCGGGTGACAGCTTCAAGCTAAGGAAGGATTGTTGCAGACAACTTTCTTTCTCTCTTTTGTAGAAATGTACGGCTGCTCTCATGATGCTTGCTTACGGTAAGGCTGCAGATGCAATTGATACGGAAATCCAGATGGGAGAGACCACGGCCCTGAACACGACAGTGCAATTTGCACGCACTGTGGTGAAGGTATTCGCACCAGAGTATCTGAGATAACCAACTATGGAGAACACGGAAAATTGTTGACAATTAGAGCATCAAGAGGATTCTCGGGTATGTTGGATCCAGTTGATTGCATTCGTTGGCAATGGAACGACGGCCCAAAAGGTCTGCATGGGCAATACCAAGGTCACGTCAAAAATGCCACCTTCATACTTGAAGCAGTGGCACCGAAGGATTTGTGGATTTAGCATGCCAAGTTCATGCAATGACATCAATATGCTCCAGGGATCTCCTTTGTTCAATAGACTTTATGATGGGGAATCTACACCGTCAACGTGCACAACTACAATATGGGGCACTACCTTGCCATTGGTATCCTTCCTCAATGGTGGTGTTTGAATACCAAATCCGAACCCCATGGAAACAATCAAAGTCACTTTGCAACACTGCAAGAGGCAGCTAGGAAGGATGTGGAGAGGGCATTTGAAGTGCTTCAAGCTCGTTGGGGTATTGTTCGTGAAGTTGCAATGATGTGGGAAGGGGAGACACTTTTGCAGCTCATGGTATGTTGTGTAATCTTACACAACATGATTGTCGAGGATGAGCGTAAAGGGGGTAACCGACACATGATTTTAAGAAGCTCAGTGTTCAGGTCTGCCTCCCGAAACAAGAGGCCGAGCATATGGTCAACTTTCTGAAGATGCATCGACAAGATCAACAGGTGTATATGCAACTTCTCAATGATTTTGTGAAGCATATGTGAATCCATGCTGGAAATCTGCATATTTTGCTTTATTTTTTTAATTATGCTCTATAAGCCATTTTTATGTTTGAAAAATATTTGGATGATGTACTCTTAAGTACGAATAATTGTGTATGTATGCACTAATTATTTTTTCATGACGTTGGACGTGCATCTATTTGCATTTATTTGATGTTTCGAAAATAGATACTGTGGTTGCATATTGAGTTATTTTAGCTGCTGGTGATTGCGGAGCCTCGCAAACGTATAGAACCCTAGATTAGACAATTCCGGTCGTAGATGCTCTTATAGTACACGTATGCACGTATGGCTTAATTTTGTTCCGCTAGCTAGCTGGTGGGTGATGAGTTGTTGCGTGCTTGGAGTAGCATGGTCGATGGTTAGCAAATCTGTACACCTCCTTGACCCGTAATCCCGGCGCAGTCGCCATCAGCGTGGCCTGCTATGGGAAAGAAAGAAAGAAGGCAACAACTCTCTGAATGCATTTCGTTTTCCTTTTGGGTGAGCTCAAGGTCCATATGAGAAATCAAGGCGCAGCTTTGTCATGCATGGACTTATCGTCCTCAGGTTGGCTGTATATCGTCCAACTTGCGAGAGCAGTGACAATTAGCCGTCTGTTTCACCATCATTGTATGTAGATAGACTGTGACTCGTGCGGATCACTTTGTGCCCAGACCGCGAGACGTGCGGTAATCGGCCGATCTCCGCATGCCTCTCCTCCGTATGCACATGTAGCTGCTGCAGGAGCATCGACCTTTCACGCGCCGAGACAAAAATCAAGAAACACGTAGTACACGAAATACTATTGGTGAATCCTGCAGATTGCCCTGGCTGGCTTGGACGGTACCGGCGACCGACTGCACGCCGATGATAAGCACGGCCGCCGGCCAGCGCGGTGTGTGTAGCCGTAGCCAGCGCTTGCTGCCGACCGCACTGCCACGGGGTGCACTGTAGACGGCTCTCCCACAAGTTGTCACGGTGGACAGCATCTCCGTCGCCTTCACGAACGCGACGGCGCCACCCCAGTTTTTGTCTGTCTACGTGCTCTGCAATATCTGTTGTCTCGACCTCTCCTTGTGCACAGGGAGGTGCGGTGCCCGTGTAGTGCACATGTCTGATGTATCTATCATTCCATTTGCCTCTACGAACCAACGCAGCTTATTTTCAGCTACCGCTGGCTAATCCATGCACGCTATCTTCTTTCTCTGATTTGCAACGACGAGCATGTGGAGCCTGCAGGGAGCGGAGGAAGGGCCGGCGTGCATACAATTTCGGTGGGTTGACTGAAAGCTAATTTGAAGTCAAATCACAGACGGCGCCGACGACGCCAGAAGATGGGATTGGGCATTGGGGCTTGCTAGCTCCATCCTTGACCATTTCATCCACACCGGCCGTCTGCCGCTCGTGTGAAGTCAAGGACGAAGCGCCCGTGCCGGTGCCGCCATGAGCCATGAGCTGCATGCACGCGTGCACCCATGACCAGTGTGCTGGCTGCGACGAGCTACACATCTCACCTAATTCACGTGGGCGTGTACCATTGCATGTTGTGGAAGTGTACACACGTAGGAGTACATTTGTAACGTTGGACGCAGCTAGCGGATGACCGCCAATCAGCAATAATCTCATCAGTCATCATCAACCAGAAACAAAGTGCTCCGGCTTGGTTAAGGCTCATCTAAATGTGACATAGTTAAGGCATCTCCAACGACGACCCGTAAATTTTTTACCGCATCTGTCCGCGGACAGGGGGTCAGTTTGCAGAAACGGATGCGGGAGGCTGCCATCCGACCTAGATGCATACATTTCAAACACTTTTTCGATAAATTGGATAAAATTCATGCAAACACAACGGATTTCATACAAACCAGACGAAAACGTTTACATTTTTGGCATATTATAACTAAAAAGGTAAAACTATGTGTATGTACGGCCCCGCGCAGAGCTCCACTTTCATGACACAAATAAACTACACTAGTCTACGGTCGGCCGTGACGGATCCATTTGTCTTCCCCATGTCCGGCAGCCCGCTCATCGGACTGCTGGGAGCCCCAGAGGTATATTCTTTCCCTGTATCTTGCCTATGTCCGGTTGCGCTACTTATCGGAGTGACAAAGAGGGTGCTTTAGCCGGAAGGGAAAGTGGGCTCATCCGCTTCTGTGAAGGCTAGGCGGGGGTTGACAATGGTCTGCGCTAAAGAACCGGGCAAGTCACCGGTTGTGCAAGTCGGCGATGCATCGGTGGTGGCCTTCTTGGGATCCAAACGGCGGCGGCCTCTCGTCTTCTTCTTTCCTTGGATGTTGGCGGTGGACGCGCTGGCCACTGACTCATCGATCTCCGTGCAGTCGGCTTCTTTATCTGCGGGCAGGGCTCGGCTACACGCGCGTTGACGGTGGATGGCTCGGTAGCAGGCGCGTTACAACACGGTGTTAATTGTGTGTTCATCTCTTTCTTTGGATGATTTGGATCAAGGATCTATCTATGTGTGTTAATTGTGTGTTTTCTTTTGTTTTCTCTCAATTTCCTCTATGATCTTACACTTCGTTCGGATGTTGATATTGAGGCTCAAAAATTGGCATTGGCATTGAGCATCCGAATATCTTTGTTTGGATGGCCAAGGCATTGACACTCGGAATCGAACCGAGATATCACACGGCCCGCGCTCCCACCTGACTCCAATATCCCGAATACAGAGCCTCCCACCTCGACTTTGTGCCGAATTCGGGGGATCGTTCATTCCCAGCCGCCGCGTACCCCTTCGCCCACGACGCTCCTTGAGACAGAAAAAACGCATCGTACCGGCACCGGAGAAGTCAGCGGGCGAAGCGGAGCTCGCGGGCGGCGCTGGTCGGGCCTCTCCGCCCCCTTCTCCTCCTCTCTTCTCTCCGGCCGCAGGTTAGCCTCTCTGCTCTCTTCCCCTCTTCTTTCCACCTCCTCAGATGCGCTACTCAGCACGCATGCGCCCAGCCCCATCCCTGATGCGCTCAATCCCAGCGGCGGCGGCGGCTGCCTGTTGACAAACCTACAAGACATGGCAGCCTCCTCCCTAGGGCAACGGCAGCAAGCGGCGCATCCCGGTAGCTGCCTCAGATGCGGTTGCCTTGGACGGGGCCAGCAACAAGAACAGGGTGAGCACCGCAAGGATGGAACGGAAGGCCTTTTTTCTGGAGACGGCGGCCGCGAGTCCGGCGGGAGATGGCTTGTGTACGTGTGTGCAAGCTAGAAGGCGAGGCACAACCAGAAGCAGTTGTGCACATATGCCATCTGTAATTCAACACTTGATCATCCAAACAAGATTTGGAATTGTTACTTTTCTTAAATTCCATGTGCCAAATATTGGAACATCCAAACACTAAAATTGACATTGGAACTCAATATCAATGTCATGAGACTTTGATATTGGAGTGAATTCAATGCCAAACCCTTGAATATCTACATCCAAACAGAGCATTAGTGTTATTTCCTTGAATTCACCTTTAATTCCTGAAGATCGGGCCATCATTGGTTTGGTCCTACATCACAGAGTTGGTTATTTCCAATGGTCGTTATGTACTTGCAAAATAAAAGAAAATAAAGTTTACCACGGATCCAACTAATAATAGTAAAAGATCTGGTACTGCACCACATAAGGAATTGTAAGATTTGGTACATGCTGCAGCTCTGTGAACGCCTATTTTACGTCTTGTGCGTTTGTTTGTCACTATACCCTATGGGTCGGTCCAATAACTCGCACGTACTCACATAAACAATTCTTTCGTCCTGGGTTTTCTGGTTGTATTTTTACCATCATTTTTTTGACCTACTTTTATGTTGGTTTTCTTGTTAGATAAAAACATTTATATTATATTTTTCAAAAATGTTAAAGCATTTTTTAGAAAAAATCACTTCCTCCATAATTTAAAAATCATATATTTTAAAAAAGTGTTTTGAGTTTTAAAACACATGGATATTATAACAAAATGCTCATGCAATTAAAAGAACTATTAATAAATTTGAATTTCCATGAACATTTAAAGAAATCACAAAAAATGTGAATTTAAAGAAAATCATGGATTCATAAGCAAAACAAACAAAAAAGCAGAAATAACAATAAAAACAGAAAAATGAACCAAAACCTAAGAAAAAAGAAAATAAATCCTAGCAAACCAGAGAAAAAATCAAAATAAATCACTACAAGGACCGACCTGTGGTAGTGCTGCCAATTTGTACTAAATATCTAATTATTGCAACGTGCAATAAGCAGGATATTCCCTTTTCAAGGAACTCTATTCTCCGCCTATTGCGCCAGTTTGAGCAGGCCCAAAAAGTAATAACTCCCACGTATTCGCTGGAACAACTATTCAGTCAAGGTTTTCTCGATTATGCATGGATGTTAATCAGTTTCCGTGTAATCCTTTTCTATTTCATTCTTCTAAAGTATATTCAAATTTATGTTTTGACAATATTCCAAATATTAATAAAATATTCAAATAATTTTAGAAAACAATATTTCATGAAACATTATGGATTTTAAAAATTTGTTTAATTTTCAAAAAATCATGTTTTTGAAAAAATCATGAATATATATATATATATATATATATATATATATATATATATTTCTAAAATTTATTCGTCAAATTTTAAAATTCCCACAAATTTTTAAAACTACACATGAATTAAAAAACAAAAATGAAGGGGAAAAAGAAAAGGCTAGAGAAAACTAGACAAGAATACCGGTTGGAAAATGTAAAAAAAAAACTAACAAAAATACTGGAAAAACAATGGAAGATAAAATAAAAGACATACCGCTACACAGGCCGGCACATTGCAACGTTGGCGCCAAGGTTTTGATTACTGAGAGTTAGATTCGATTCTCGTCCATGTTGACCAAAAGATACAGAATTGTTTGAACATTTTGAACTTCAACACTCAACTTATAGTTAGTTACTGTAGCATCTTGGTTCGAGTGCCTGATCATGCACTTTTTGTGTTTACTTCGACGATGCAAAAGTACAAAAAATGGAAAATTCAGCGTCTGCTACGTTTAATTCACGAC
The DNA here is from genome assembly GCA_021437245.1 of Aegilops speltoides. Lineage (NCBI taxonomy): Eukaryota > Viridiplantae > Streptophyta > Magnoliopsida > Poales > Poaceae > Aegilops > Aegilops speltoides. The sequence goes on along the minus strand of CM038146.1, from coordinate 444,263,608 downwards.
CTAAATGCATCAGCTGGCTGCAGAGACGATCCACTGCGCTTGTTATTTCGAATGAGTCAAGGCTCTATACTAATGAAACATCAAGATTACAAGAATTTCCTGAAAGGAAAAAATAAATACACTCCCATGAAACCCTTCATCTTCTCTATCCGGCACATGCCCGTGACGCGTCGAAGTTGTTGCCATTAGAGTTTTACACCGTCGCTAGAACAATAAAACTATATCCACACAAGCAGCCGGGAAGTGTCGTCAACGGCGATCTAGAAGGATCCATGACCCAAAGAAGATATGCCTGAGTTGATCACACCTAGACGTACGCCCGAGTCGATGGAATACCGAAATCGGCACCACCGCTCCAAAGCACCACCGGCCCTGATGAAGACGCAACCAACCCCCCCACGTTGACCATAGAGAGAAAGGCAAACCTCTCCACACGGTATCATACCTAGATACGACGGTGCATGCACCACCGAATCTAGAGGAGAATCATTGCACATAGTCGCCACCACCGCAAGAAGGGTCGAAGTGACAGACAACGAAGACCACATGTTCATCCAATGTCATTGCAGGTTTTCACCGGAGCCATAGAAGCTCGAGGAACCATTATTAAACATTGTTATCATCACATTAACGGGCTCACATCATTTCCATGCAAGGCAAATAATTAATTTACAAATTCGAGGTGTCGCTCGCTCATGAGAGAAAATATATGGAATTATTTAGTATACTAGAAAATAAGTGGCTTCAGGGTTCACATGACAAAATCATCTTATTGTTTCTATCTTTTTGCAAGGGTGTTTATCTTATTATTATTTTCAAGAACACGCAAAAACATTGTGTGCCTTATATATTACTATCTGCCTCCTGGTTTATTAGTCCCTCTTGTATTTGGTTCAAACTTTAACATTTGATTTAACAATCCAGTAATAAGCTATATATGAAAAATAATGTCATTGAAAACCTCTTTAAAATATGAGCCCAACAATGTAAATTCTATGATATATAATTTATATTTTGTTTCTCAAATTTACGGCCAAAATTTGATACAAAATACAAAGGGGACCAAGTGGTATCAAAGAAAGAGTTAAGTTACAAGTAGGATATTTTGCTTCTAATACAAAATGATGGGCATATACTATTCTTAAATAGTTCATTCAAACTTTAACATTTGATTTAACAATCCAATAATAAGTTATATATGAAAAATAATGTCATTGAAAGCCTCTTTAAAATATGAACCCAACAATGTAAATTCTATGATATATAATTTATATTTTGTTTCTCAAATTTACGGTCAAAATTTGATACAAAATACAAAGGGGACCAAGTGGTAACAAAGAAAGAGTTAAGTTACAAGTAGGATATTTTGCTTCTAATACAAAATGATGGGCATATACTATTCTTAAATAGTTCATACCCACTAACTACAAATAATTCTCCCAATATGTAGCCTTCCATGTCATCAATCGTGCCATGTGAGCATCCACTAGCACTATTTTTCATCCATGCACCACATCCACTACCTTTAATTACCAGATCATACCCTGCGGGTTGCTGCGGGAATTGGTTGCAATATATTTGAATGAGATTTGATTGTGTGTTAATAACACATGAACCAAAATTCTAAATACATATGACTTATTATATTAGATTATGTATTGTAAAATGTTTTTGAATATAAGTAGAATAATAGAATAAAAAAATCCTATGCATGGTTGCATGTGGTGGTGGATCTTTTCCATGCATGGTTCCATGTTGAGGTGGACCTTTTTCCCATCCATAATTGTATGATGATGTGTCATGCTTGCATGTTGAGATAAACAAGTTAGTGGGTATGGCTCTCTTAGGTATATAGAATTACAACATGCACTCTCCCACCTCACCAAGTCATGCACGTCTGCCACATCATAATTAGTTACACAATTATATTAATTTAAGTTATTGCAAAAAATTCAAACCGTCTAGTTGCTAACTTAACAAAATAACTAGAACATGAAAGCGCACCTTGCCGCACCCGTCCATCTTGAGAAATGAGTAATATAAATGGTTGAAAATTCAAGATTGTTAAAACATACCATAACTTTTGGATAGTTTATATTATGTTATCTACACATATAAACAATTAAAAACCATCAACTTAATATAGGGTGGACATATAGAAGAACTTAATTTTGGCCCTAACAAGAATTTGCATGTTTTTGCCCTAACAAGAATTGTAATTACATTATTTTGCACATACAGCTAGAGTACCGAACAGTTCATATAACAGGCATTCGAATTGTCCGGATTGAATAATTCTTTTGTGGCTGAAATCCAAAGAATAAGACATTTACCCTTTATTCAGTTTAGCACGAAACAAAATTTAGATAAACATTACCCTAATATTCTGCAATGAATCATATGAAGAACCTATAAGCACTATACGCTCATTCTATTAGCCAGTGGCATGAAAACTTGTAAGAGGCCTAGAAATTTATTGACAATGAGTCAAACCCCACTATAATAATCACCTGATAGATGAACAATGAGAATACTTGAAAGAAAGAGGACGGAAGGGAGCAGACAAACAGATGCACCTAAAATGAGAGGACGAAAGAGGACACAACCAGTGCATGAAGAAATAGCTTCTTGGGCATATGAATTGGGCACACCTACCTGAAACATGGATGCAGGTAGGAGGCCTGGAACCGATGTAGGACGAATATAGAGCAGCGCATGCTGCTGGCGGTGAGGCGAACTGTCACATCGCCGCAGATCGTGGGGAATGGGCGAGACAACACGAGTTGAATGAAACTTGTCGCTGGGCCTACATGGGCTTTCATCATCGATTGAACTGATGAAGGAGATACCTAGATTTGTCCGCGGAGCAGCGGCCCGACTATGTGGGCTGAGTGGACCACACTAACGACAGGTGAAAACGGGCTGCGACGCTCAGTGAGACAGATGAACAAATCTGAGCCCTTTCTTTGCTGGATCCGACAGCTGACAACACCAAATCACTGTGGTGGCTTGTAGGCCGCCCCCTCATATGAAGAATGTATAAGCACTACACGCTCATATTCTATTAGCAAATGGCATGTAAACTTGTAAGAGGCCTAAAAATATACTAACAATGAATCGAACCCCACTGCAGTTATCACTTGATAGACGAATAATGAGAATCCCTGAAAGAAAGAGGATTGAAGGGAGCAGACAAATGGATGTACCTAAAAAGGACGAAAGAGGACAACAACTGATGCATGAAGAAAGAACTTCTTGGGCATATGAGCTGGGCATACCTACCCGAAAAGTGGATGCAGATAGGAGGCTCTGAAGCGACGTAGGACGACTATATGGTAGCACGTACTATTGGCGGCGAGGTGAATTGCCGCATCGCCGCAGATCGTGGGGACTGGGCGAGACAGCACGAATTAAATGAATTTTGTGGATGAGCCTGCATGGGCTTTCGTCGTTGATTGAACTGCTAAAGGAGATGATACCTAGCTTTGTTCGGGGAGCAGCGGCCCGACTATGTGGGCTGAGTGGACCACACTAACGACGGGTGAAAATGCCTTGCGACGCTCAGTGAGACAGATGAACAAATCTGAGCCCTTTATTTGCTGGATCCGACGACTGATAGTACCAAATCGCTATGGTGGCTCGTAGGCCGCTGATACGTCCATTTTGTATCATGTTTTACTACTATTATTTATGTTGTTTTATTGTATAATAATGCTTTTTGGAGTAATTCTAATTTCTTTTCTCTAATAATATGCAAGCTGTGCACAAAGGGGGAGAATTTTGGCAGCTGGAAATCTGGACCTGAAAAAGCTACGTCAAGCTACCTATTCTGCACTACTCCAAATGAGCTGAAACTTCCTGAGGATTTTTATGGAATATTTAAGAATTATTGGAGCAAATAAGTGACAGAGGAGGGCCACCAGGTGGGCACAACCCACCTGGGCGCGCTAGGAGGCCCAGGCGCACCCTGGTGGGTGCTGCCCTCCTCGGCCCACTTCTGGTGCTCCTCTTCTGGTATATAAGTTATTTTGACCTAGAAAAATGAGAGGAGGACTTTCGGGACGAAGCGCCGCCACCTCAAGGCGGAACTTGGGCAGGAGCACTTTTGCTCTCCGGCGGAGCGATTCCGCCGGGGGAACTTCCCTCCTGGAGGGGGAAATCATCGTCATCATCATCACCATAAACTCTCCCATCTTGGGGAGGGCTATCTTCATCAACATCTTGACAGCATTAACTCCTCTCAAGCCCTAGTTCATCTCTTGTGTTCAATCTTTGTACCAAAACTACAGATTGGTGCTTGTGGGTGATTAGTAGTGTTGATTACATCTTGTAGTTGATTACTATATGGTTATTTGGTGGAAGATTATATGTTTAGATCCATTATTCTATTTAATACCCCTCTCATCTTGAGCATGATTATCATTTGTGAGTAGTTACTTTCATTCTTGAGGTCACGGGAGAAATTATGTTGCAAGTAATCATGTGAACTTGATATGTGTTTGATATTTTGATGATACGTATATTGTCATTCTCATAGTGGTGTCATGTTGTAGGATCGAAAGTATGTCTAGAGGGGGGGTGATTAGACTACTTGACAATATAAAAATTTTGCCTTTTGATAAAGAACAGTTTTTGGCAGATTCACAATTATGATCAAGTCAAGCATCACCCTACACATGCAATTCTAGAGTATAGGCAGCGGAAAGTAAATTGCACATGTAGTAAAGAGAGGTGGAGAAGAGCAAACGCAATTTTGGAGACGCGGTGATTTTTCTCGTGGTTCCGATAGGTGGTGCTATCGTACTTCCACGTTGATGGAGACTTCAACCCACAGAGGGTAACGGCTGCGAGAGTCCACGGAGGGCTCCACCCACGAAGGGTCCACGAAGAAGCAACCTTGTCTATTCCATCATGGCCTACGCCCACGGAGGGCTAGCCTTACTCGGGGTAGATCTTCACGAAGTAGGCGATCTCCTTGCCCTTACAAACTTCTTGGTTCAACTCCACATCTCAACGGAGGCTCCCAAGCGACACCTAACCAATCTAGGAGGCACCACCCTCCAAAAGGTAATAGATGGTGTAGATGATGATGAACTCCTTGCTCTTGTGCTTCAAATGATAATCTCCCCAACACTCAACTCTCCTCACTGATTTGGCTGTGGTGGAAGAAAGGATTGAGTGGAAAGCAACTTGGGAAGGCTAGAAATCAAGCTTCATATGGTGGGAGTGGAGCAACTTGATCTCAACACAAGGGTAGGTAGTTCTCTTCTCGAAATGTAAGGTAGGAGTGGTAGTTCTTTCGATGGCTCTCTCCACGAATGAAGAGGGGTGGAGGGTATTTATAGCCTCCACACAAAATCCAACCGTTACACACATTTGAGCAATCTCGGTGGGACCGAAGTTGACAACTCGGTGAGACCGAAAGTTCAAATAATGTGAACGTTGGGATTTTCGTGGGACCGAAAATACAATCTCGGTTAGTCCGATTAGTGCAATGACAAGAGCATGCCAATTTGGTGGGACCGACTTCATCATCTCGGTGACACCGATTTGATGATGAATGTTCTGAAGCTTGGCAACTCAAGTTTCGGTGAGACCGAGTTCGAATCGGAAAATCCGAGTTTGCTAGGGTTTGGCTTATGGCTGAGGTGGTTCATCTCGGTGTGGTGAGTTTGGAAAATCGGTGGGACCGAGACTACTTATGAGTGTATATGGCGGTGAAAGTTCTTGATAGTTTAGGAGATGTATCACTAAGCACTTGAGCAACCAGATCATCATCATAACCTCATCCTTTTAATAGTATTGGCTTTCCTATGGACTCAATGTGATCTTGGATCACTAAACCAAAAATGGAGTCTTGAGCTTTTGCCAATGCTTGCCTTAGCATTTTGAGGGGTCCACTTCTTCAGTCCTTGCCATACCCATATCAATGAACTTTCTCAAATGATTCTCAAGTAACTATTAGTTCAATGATATATATATTGTTATTAATTACCAAAACCACCGGGATTAGTTGCACTTTCAATCTCCCCTTTTGGTAATTGATGACAACATATAGATCAAAGCTTCGACAAAGGATATAATTAATGAATAATATAAATCGCTTTGAGAAGTATGTGATAAGCAAGAGCTCCCCTAAATTTGTGCATTATTTAAGATTTGCGTTTGAATGCAAATGCACAATCGATTAGGATCATGGGTCACTCTTCCATGTCACATACATCTTGGTGGAGCGCACAAAATGATAAGAATGAACAGCATGCACCCAATCACCAAGACATGATTAAATGGTCATACAAGATAGGAATAGCATATGATAAGCATTAAGCACACATTAAAGCATAGTATGACCAAGCACTCATTAAGGTAGAATCAAACGTAGTATCAAACACACTGAATGTCTCGAAAACCAAAAGTATCTCAAAGAAACCGCAAAAGAATGAAAGAGCAAAAGCGACAACAGCACTCTCTCTCTCGAAGTCCTATGATCTATACAATTTCTCCCCCTTTGGCAACAAGTTACCAAAAAGTTCGAAAAAGCATAGAGCTAAGCGTCCTTGGGGACTCTCTTTGGCGGCTCCGTCGGGTTGATGTCGGAGTGGATATGACAAAGATCGGCGAAGACTTGGTGATGTCTGTCTTTGGAGGAGTGGTCTTTGGAGCTGGAGCTGGAGTAGGAGCAAGCTGGGCTGTGGAGGTCTTGAAGCTGTAGTCTGGTGTCGATCCTTTGGAATAGCAGGTGATCGGGTCCTGTGGGAACCGGAGCGATCTGTTGATAAGCATCTGGACTAAGTCATCCTGCATCTCACGCATAAGCTCTTCCTTCTCCGCTTTGCTTCCTCAATGTCTCCGCCTCAAGCTTGTTGACAATCACTTGCACTTGATCGACTTCACATCGGGCGTGGATCTTGCCCTCAACTATCCTCTCTAAGCTCTCCGAGACTGCATAATGCTGGCAGGCGTTGTTCAATCCTATGGGTAGCTTCAAGAATTTGCTCTCCGAAACTCTTTGGTTTAGCTGCTGCTGCTGCTGCTTCCTTGTCAGCTTTGGCTTTCTTAGCAGCTTCGATCTTGGCTTGACCTTCAACAGATGTTGGATCCTCCTCATCCATCACAACAACATTGTCTTCATGCTCTGGTGGCTGCAGGAGGCAATCCACTTGATGTACTCCTCTCACCATCATCAGATGAGCTGCTAGGATCAGGACTAGTGCCTGCCTCTGGAATATCTGCAATGGGTGTCTCTCGACTGTTCGACTATCACCGGCATCGACATGGCCGACAACCCGTGAATAGATAAGGTGTAGGCAGAGAAGAAGAGTCATCACAAACTGCAGAAGTTTTTGCAAAAAAATGAGTTCAAATTCTAGTTTTAGGTTTTCACAGAAGACATTTCGGTCAGACCGAGTTTAAAATTCGGTGAATTCGAAGTGTTAAACAGGAGCTTTCACACCACATTCGGTTGGACCGAAGTGGGTTTCGGTCCTGCCAAAAACACTAGGGTTTCACAGAATCGTCATTTCGGTCACACCGATTTGCACAACTCGGTTGGACCGAAGGTGCAAAGGCAATGGCCATAGGCCAAATCGGTCATACCGAAAATGTAAAATCGGTCTCACCGAGATGTGTTCGTGGAAACCTAACCCTAAAACTTTTACTCGAATCTAGTCCAAACGAACTAATCGGTGTGCAGGAAGATTTCAATCGTGGCAAGATACTAGGCAAACCAAACGTGCATTGAATCGGAGATGGGAGCACGAGTGGGATCAAAACTCACCCTAACTTGGTGGAGTTTTTCTCACGGCGGCAACGGCGCGGAGAAGATGTCCGCTGACGGCGACGGAGACCGAGGCGAGGGCGACAAAGCGCATTTACGGCGACGATCCGGAGACCAAGGCGGCGGCAAAGGGTGTGGGGCAAAACGTTTGAAGGAGAAATCAGCGCTGCCCTCGAGTATATATACCCTTTGTTGTCGGTGGGACCAAGTTGTAAAACTTCGGTGGCACCGAGATGGATAACTTCTTTGGCGATTATGCACTTCGATCACGCCGAAAATCACAACTCGGTTTCACCGCGGTGAAAACCTAGATCGATCTAAATGCTTTCGGTTCGACCGAGTTTGAGTGAGTTGGTCCGACCAAATCAATTAGAAGGTTTTGGAAGTTAGCCCTTGACGGATCGGTGGCTCGAAAGTGCTGCTCACCCGAGGGTCGAAAATGACTTGTTCAAAGTTTGTGATGTAAGCATGAATAGAATTTGAGACAAGAAAGCATAGATAGCTAGGGGAGGTACTTAGGCATTCTTGTCCATCCATTTGGTCAGAAAAATCAAAACGACCAAAACAACAAATGGATGTCCTCGAATGGATAAAATCGTGCATCCAACATGCTCACACAATAAGATAGCAAATGAAATATGTGTCAAACATGCACAACCAAAACTCTAGCTACTAACACACAATTTGTCGATGACTAGGTCATCTTTATATGAGTATATTGACTTAGGAGTCAAATGAGAACATTTGATCATAGGTCATACTCATCGTTTAAGCACAAGTGGGGTTACCACTTTTACATAAAGCATTGATGTGTTCACATCATTTGAAGATGCTTTAGCTCAATTTTTAGAGCAAAGCTCCCCCTAGATGTGAGAACCCCTTTAAAGGGTCAAACTAACCTTGGGTTGTCGAGAAGACTTCATGTAGATGTTGAAGATGTGGATGCTCAATGTTGATGAAGATCATCAAGAGTTGGGAGCTATCCTTTGGATTCGGCACTTTCAATACCTACATGGGTTAGTCCCACAAGGAACAAACAAGGATATCCATGGACATAGATTGAAGTTCACAATAGATGATGTCCATGAAAGCAATGATTACCTTGTCCCTTGACTTACCAACAAGAGGGTTTGTGACTCCATGAACTAGTGCACGATGTGGAAGTTGATTGCACAAGTTTTTGCCAAAATGAATGTGAGTGAAGTATGTTGGCGGAGTCACCCTCAAGAACTTTCTAGTTCTTCTTCTTGGGATCCACATCATCTTGATGGGAATCCTTGGGGTTGTAGTTGAGCTTGACGAAGTAGAACTTGACGTTTCCTTGGGAACCCACTTGACCATGGCTTGAGGTGCTTCAACAAATGCATCAATCTCCTCTTGAAGCTTGTCCTTGCCTTTTAGCTTGTGGTCTTGTGGTGGAAGGTCATCTTGAGCTTGTTCCACATTGTAAGAAGTAGGATCATACTTCTCCTTTTGAGAAACAAACTGTGGAGTAGGATATTGACCTTCTTCCCATTCAACACCTTCGGCGTTGAACTTTCGCTCAAAACCAATTCCTTGATTCTTCCGGTGCCTTCCTTGCTTAAGTAACAATTTCCTCAAAGTTCTTGCTTCGGCAAGGCTCTTGTAGACACCTTTTCTATAATCCCTTTCAATAAGCTATTTTCTTGCTCAAGTGTAACTTGGCTTGAAACATTGTTAGTGGAATCAAGAGAACTACTAGAAGCAACAATATTGGATTTATCATGGTTATTGTTACTACTAGAGAAAGAATTTTTCTTATGCTTGTCATGCTTAGTCTTAATGGGTGGCAAGAAATTAGACAAGAGAAGTCGTTTGGCAAGATATGAAGAACTCTTCTTTGAAGATCGTCATTGATTGCTTTTAGAAACTCATGTTCTTGCTCTAGAGTGAGCTTCTCGAGCGTAGCTTCTCATGAGATCTTAGGAGCTCTCTATGATCTTCTTGAGTTGTTTCATGAGCTAACTTAAGAGTGTTTAGTTCTTTAGTCAGACGCTCAATCTCCTTCATAGCATTGTCATTCGACTCTTCTCGACTATAAAGACTACTAGCATGTTCATCATTACTAGGTTCATTGGATTTATCAAGCAAAAGCTCATCTTCACCAAGCAAGTCATCCTCATCACTATTGAAGTCAATGAATTCAGGGTGTGATACCTTGGGGCCTTTAGCCATGAAGCATCTTCCAATTCCCTCATTTGGTGAATCAAATAAGTCGTAGGAGTTGGAGTTGGAGGATACGAGAGCAAGACCGACAACACCTTCATCTTGACTGTAGTCGGAGTTGGAGTGATAGCTTCCTTCGGATTGATTGTCGGAGTCGGAGCCGGAGACCCATTCACCTACATGAGCTTGATGTTTTCTTCTTGTGTAGCTCCTTGATGACTTGTCTTTCCTCTCCGAATCCTTGCTTCTCCGAGAGGGTCTTCATTCATAACGATCATCTCTACTCCTTCTCTCTTCCGAGGTGACTCATCTCTTGAGCTTCTTCTTCTTGGAGATTCTTCTCTTCTCTTGTGGGGAGCCGACACTCATTTGAGTAGTGTCCGGTCTTCCACAATTGTAGCAGATTCGATCACGACTAGAAGATCTCTTTTCATCATATGATCTAGACTTTGAGCTTCTCTCTTTGCTTCTATTCTTGTAGAATTTGTTGAAGTTCTTGACCATTAGGCTTATCTCTTCATTGGAAACTAACTTGTCACTTGAGGTTGTGGGAGCATCACTTGTATCTTTGTAAGCACCACTTGACTTGTTGTGAAGCTCTTCCTTATCCCTAAGTGTCATCTCATGAGCAACAATTCTTCCAATGACTTCGGTTGGCTTGAGATTCTTGTAGTTTGGCATCATTTGGATCAAAGTGCACACGGTGTCATACTTTCCATCCAAAGCTCTGAGAATCTTCTTGATGATGAATCGGTCGGTCATTTCTTCGCTTCCTAAGCCGGCAATCTCATTTGTGATGACAGCAAGCCTAGAGTACATTTCAGCGACTCCTTCACCATCCTTCATCTTGAACTTGTCAAGTTGACCTTGAAGAATGTCTAGCTTTGATTCCTTCACGGACTCGGTACCTTCGTGCATTTCAACCAAAGTATCCCAAATCTCTTTTGCATTCTCAAGACGGCTGATTTTGTTGAACTCCTCGGGACACAAGGCATTGAAGAGAATGTCACAAGCTTGAGCATTGTTTTGCAACATCCGCAATTCTTCCGCTAGAAGCCGCGATCCGAATTCCTTCCTCAAGAATTCACCTTGCATACCAACACAAATAATGCCCCATGCGGCTGGGTTATGGCCAAGAATATGCATTTTCATTTTATGCTTCCAACTAGCAAAATTTGTACCATCAAAGTAAGGACCTCTACGAAAGTTACCCTCACTAGACGCCATACTCTCCTAGGTTGTGAAACCAAGCTTATGAAGTCCAATGCAATGGAAACCAATACAATGGAGACCAAAGCTCTGATACCACTTGTAGGATCGAAAGTATGTCTAGAGGGGGGGTGATTAGACTACTTGACAATATAAAAATTCTGCCTTTTGATAAAGAACAGTTTTTGGCAGATTCACAATTATGATCAAGTCAAGCATCACCCTACACATGCAATTCTAGAGTATAGGCAGCGGAAAGTAAATTGCACATGTAGTAAAGAGAGGTGGAGAAGAGCAAACGCAATTTTGGAGACGCGGTGATTTTTCTCGTGGTTCCGATAGGTGGTGCTATCGCACTTCCACGTTGATGGAGACTTCAACCCACGGAGGGTAACGCTGCGAGAGTCCACGGAGGGCTCCACCCACGAAGGGTCCACGAAGAAGCAACCTTGTCTATTCCATCATGGCCTCACGCCCACGGAGGGCTAGCCTTACTCTGGGTAGATCTTCACAAGTAGGCGATCTCCTTGCCCTTACAAACTTCTTGGTTCAACTCCACATCTCGACGGAGGCTCCCAAGCGACACCTAACCAATCTAGGAGGCACCACCCTCCAAAAGGTAATAGATGGTGTAGATGATGATGAACTCCTTGCTCTTGTGCTTCAAATGATAATCTCCCCAACACTCAAATCTCCTCACTGATTTGGCTGTGGTGGAAGAAAGGATTGAGTGGAAAGCAACTTGGGAAGGCTAGAAATCAAGCTTCATATGGTGGGAGTGGAGCAACTTGATCTCAACACAAGGGTAGGTAGTTCTCTTCTCAGAAATGTAAGGTAGGAGTGGTAGTTCTTTCTGATGGCTCTCTCCATGAATGAAGAGGGGGTGGAGGGGTATTTATAGCCTCCACACAAAATCCAACCGTTACACACATTTCAGCAATCTCGGTGGGACCGAAGTTGACAACTCGGTGAGACCGAAAGTTCAAATAATGTGAACGTTGGGATTTTCGGTGGGACCGAAAATACAATCTCGGTTAGTCCGATTCGTGCAATGACAAGAGCATGCCAATTTTGGTGGGACCGACTTCATCATCTCGGTGACACCGATTTGATGACAGAAGGTTACAGAAGCTTGGCAACTCAAGTTTGGTGAGACCGAGTTCGAATCGGAAAATCCGAGTTTGCTAGGGTTTGGCTTATGGCTGAGGTGGTTCATCTCGGTGTGGACTGAGTTTGGAAAATCGGTGGGACCGAGACTACTTATGAGTGTATATGGCGGTGAAAGTTGCGATAGTTTAGGAGATGTATCACTAAGCACTTGAGCAACCAGATCATCATCATAACCTCATCCCTTTTAATAGTATTGGCTTTCCTATGGACTCAATGTGATCTTGGATCACTAAACCAAAATGGAGTCTTGAGCTTTTGCCAATGCTTGCCTTAGCATTTTGAGGGGTCCACTTCTTGATCCTTGCCATACCCATATCACTGAACTTTCTGAAATGATTCTCAAGTAACTATTAGTTCAATGATATATATATTGTTATTAATTACCAAAACCACCCGGGGATTAGTTGCACTTTCACATGTGAACGTCGAATACATGACACTTCACCATATTTGGGCCTACGGGAATTGTGGAGTAGTTATTAGATGGTGGGTTGCGAGAGTGACCGAAGCTTAAACCCCAATTTATGCGCTATTCCGTAAGGAACCGATTGGATCCAAAAGTTTAATGTTATGGTTAGATTTATTCTTAATACTTTTCTCGTAGTTGCGGATGCTTGCGAGAGGGTTAATCATAAGTAGGAGGATTGTTCAAGTAAGAATAGCACCTAAGCACCGGTCCACCCACATATCAAATTATCAAAAGTACCGAACACGAATTAAGCCAACATGATGAAAGTGACTAGATGAAATTCCCGTGTACCCTCAAGAACACTTTGCTTATCATAAGAGATCGTTTTGGCCTGTCCATTGCCTCAAAAAAGATTGGGCTACCTTGCTGCACTTTTGATACTACTATTGTTACTTGCTCGTTACAAATTATCTTGCTATCAAACTACTCCGCTACTTACAATTTTAGCACTTGTAGACAGTACCTTGCTGAAAACCACTTGTCATTTCCTTCTGCTCCTCGTTGGGTTTGATACTCTTACTTATGGAAAAGGCTACAATTGACCCCATATACTTGTGGGTCATCAAGGCTATTTTCTGGCGCTGTGGCCAGGTAGTGAAGTGCTCTTGGTAAGTGGAAATTGGTAGGAAAACATTATTATTACATGCTGAAATTTATTGTCACTTGCTACTATGGAAAACAATCCTTTGAGGGGTTTGTTCGGGGTATCTTCACCTCGACCGGAACCACAATTAGTTTCCCCTCAACCTACTGCACCTACTGAAAGTGTTTAATATGAAATTCCTTCGGGTATGTTAGAACAACTGCTAGCTAATCCTCATGCAGGAGATGGAACCGAACATCCTGATATGCACTTGATATATGTGGATGAAATTTGTGGATTGTTTAAGCTTGTAGGTTTGCCTAGAGATGAAGCTAAGAAGAAGTTTTTCTCTTGTTCTTTGATTGGAAAAGCATTGATATGGTATAGGCTATGCGATGATATTGGATCTTGGAACTGGAATCGATTGAAATTGGAATTTCACCCAAAAAAATATCCTATGCATCTAGTTCATCGTGATCAGAATTATATATATAATTTTTGGCCTCGTGAAGGATAAAGTACCGCTCTAGCTTGGGGGAGTCTTAAGTCAATGTTATATTCATGCCCCAATCATGAGTTCTCAAGAGAAACTATTATTCATAATTTTTATGCTCGGCTTTCTCGTAATGATCAATCCATGCTTGATACTTCTTGTACTGGTTATTTTATGAAGAAGACTATTGAATTCCGGTGAGATCTTTTAGAAAGAATTAAATGCAACTCTGAAGATTGGGAACTCGACGAAGGTAAAGAGTTAGATATTGAACCTAAGTTTGATTGTGTTAAATCTTTTATGAATACCGATGCTTTTCAAAAATTTAGCACTAAATATGGACTTGACTCTGATATAGTAGCTTCCTTTTGTGAATCTTTTGCTACTCATGTTGATCTTGAAGGAAATATGCCCTAGAGGCAATAATAAAGTTATTATTTATTTCCTTATATCATGATAAATGTTTATTATTCATGCTAGAATTGTATTAACCGGAAACATAATACATGTGTGAATACATAGACAAACATAGTGTCACTAGTATGCCTCTACTTGACTAGCTCGTTAATCAAAGATGGTTAAGTTTCCTAACCATAGACATGAGTTGTCATTTCATTAACGGGCTCACATCATTAGAGAATGATGTGATTGACTTGACCCATTCTGTTAGCTTAGCACTTGATCATTTAGTATGTTGCTATTGCTCTCTTCATGACTTATACATGTTCCTACAACTATGAGATTATGCAACTCCCATTTACCGGAGGAACACTTTGTGTGCTACCAAACGTCACAACGTAACTGGGTGATTATAAAGGAGCTCTACAGGTGTCTCCAAAGGTACATGTTGAGTTGGCGTATTTCGAGATTAGGTTTTGTCACTCTGATTGTCGAAGAGGTATCTCTAGGCCCTCTCGGTAATGCACATCACTATAAGACTTGCAAGCAATGTAGCTAATGAGTTAGTTACAGAATGATGCATTACATAACGAGTAAAGAGACTTGCCGGTAACTAGATTGAACTAGGTATTGGGATACCGACGATCGAATCTCGGGCAAGTAACATACCGATGACATAGGAAATAACGTATGTTGTTATGCGGTTTGACCGATAAAGATCTTCATAGAATATGTAGGAGCCAATATAAGCATCCAGGTTCCGCTATTGGTTATTGACTGGTAACGTGTCTCGGTCATGTCTACATAGTTCTCGAACCCATAGGGTCCGCACGCTTAAAGTTTCAATGACAGATATATTATGAGTTTATGAGTTTTGATGTACCGAAGGTTGTTCGGAGTCCCGGATGTGATCACGTACATGACCAGGAGTCTCAAAATGGTTAAGACATGAAGATTGATATATTGGAAGCCTATATTTGGATATCGGAAGTGTTCCGGGTGAAAATCGGGATTTTACCGGAGTACCGGGGGGGTTACCGGAACCCCCCGGGGGCTTAATGGGCCATAGTGGGCCTTAGTGGAGAAGAGGAGAGGCGGCCAGGGCTGGGCCGTGCGCTCCTCCCCCTAGTCCGAATAAGACAAGGAGAGGGGGGCGGTGTCGGTGTCAAAACCGGCGGATCTCGGGTAGGGGGTCCCGATCTGTGCGTCTAAGGCTGATGGTAACAGGAGGCAAGGGACACAATGTTTTACCTAGGTTCGGGCCCTCTCGATGGAGGTAAAACCCTACTTCTTGCTTGACTGATATTGATGATATGAGTAGTACAAGAGTTGATCTACCACGAGATCGTAGAGGCTAAACCCTAGAAGCTAGCCTATGATGATTATGATTCTGTCTCTAAGGACTAAACTCTCCGGTTTATATAGACACTGGAGAGGGCTAGGGTTTACATGGAGTCGGTTACAAAGAAGGAAATATAATATCCGGATCGCCAAGCTTGTCTTCCACGCAAAGGAAAGTCCCATCCGGACACGGGACGCAGTCTTGAGTCTTGTATCTTCACGCTCCAATAGTCCGGCCAAAGTATATAGTCCGGTTGTCCGGATACCCCCTAATCCAGGACTCCCTCAGTAGCCCCTGAACCAGGCTTCAATGACGATGAGTCTGACGCGCAGTTTCTCTTCAGTATTGCAAGGCGGGTTCCATCTCCGAATACTCCAAAGTAATTATCGAACACCTAAACCGTGTCCGGATCTGCAAGATGATCTTCACATACCGCTGTAGATACCATAGCACAAATCTGATTTGCCGGCAATTTTTTTACGTTGTGCCCCTGCATCGTGGCCCGGCCCAACACGAACCGGTTTTTCTTAGCCCACTTCGATACGCGTTGCGAGGCGGCTTTATCGGCACGCCCTGTCAAAGCAGAGATCGTGTACCCCTTATCATGGGATCTTCCATCGATACGGGCGTGCACAACCCCATGACGATTGTTGGTGTGACTCCGTATTTTTAGATAAGTCCCAAGCGGTCACGCTGAGGACGCTTGATATTCACCCCCTTTATAAAGGGGTCGAGGCCTATACCTCTTTTCCACCACCCTTGCGCCTTTTCGCACCTCGAGTTCTAACACCTGAGACCTAAGCTCAAACACCCCGGATCCTCCACTATGTCTGGATCCAACCCTCAAGGCCGGTGGGTGGCCTCCTCGGTCATAGAGGAGGACATTGTGAAGATTAGAGAGGTCGGGTATCTGACTGCCGACATCCAGCACAGGCTTCCTTCTCCAGGGCAGGTCATCCCTACTCCCGAGCCCAACGAGAGCGTCGTATTTGTTTCTCACTTCCTCCGCGGCTTGGGCCTCACCCTTGATCCCTTTGTGAGAGGGCTCATGTTCTATTACGGGTTAGATTTTCATGATCTAGCTCCGGATGCTATCCTCCATATCTCATCGTTTATTGTTGTGTGTGAAGCTTTTCTCCACGTCACTCCACACTTCGGCTTATGGCTCAAGACCTTCAATGTTAAGCCAAAGATGATTGAGGGGTGACATGCAGAGTGCGGAGGTGTCGTAATTAGCAGGAACGCCGATGCCCCATGACCAGAGGGTTCCTTCCTAGAGGTGTCCGATTTATGGCAGCGGAGGTGGTTTTACGTCACGGCTCCCAGAGGCACAAAGTGGGTGGCTGCCCCCGGCTTCCGTTCGGGCCCTCCGTCATAGCTGGCGTCATGGACCAATGTAGGACGGGATTGGGGGTCTGCTAGGGATGTGCCAATGCTGCAGAGCCGTATCGGGGAGCTTCTTGAGAAGGACATTAGCCTTGTCAGCATAATTCAGGTAATGCTAATCCGACGAATGTTGCCGTGCAAATGCCGGCCTCTCCGGATGTGGGAGTTCAATCCGGAGGGTCTGCGGACTATTCTGCACTTCTTCGGCCTGACACTCGAAGGGATGTGTAAATTATTCTTCGGACCACAAGTAAAGTGTCCGGACACCATCGAGGATGCGGGCCTGAGCCGCAATCGCCCAGATACCCAAGTAAGTAACCCTGAAACCGAACACTTCGTTTATATTTATCATAATCATTATTCTGAAAATCCTCCGTGGCCAGGAATGGCTCAGCAAGGCGGAGAGAATCAGGTGTCCGGCGCCACTTCCCGAAGGCTCGCCTAGTCCCACCATAGCCAAGATGCTTGGCCTGGTGCTTAGCAAAATGCCCTCAGGGAAAGACGAAGGGAAGAACTGAGAAGCGGAACTTCACACATTGGGCATCCAAACCGGGGAAATACTACCTCCCCAAAGGAGGATAGTCGGGTAGGGGAATCTAAGGCCTCCTCCCCTCGCGGGAAGAAGAGGGCCGCCTCCAAAGACTTGGAGACGGAGGTGCCCAGACAAGGGAAGAAAACTTCACTAGGGGGCCCTGCTCCGAAGGGCGTCCTCACCACGCCATGCCCGCAACCGGGCCAGCCCTCAGCCAAGATGTAAGTTAGTCGTAAATATGAAGGTACTGCTTCCTTTTCCAAGAACAATAACCCGAATCCATTCTTTGCAGTCCAGCTAGCAGCTCTTCTCGACAGAGTTCATCGTCGGGGGATCTTCTTCCAGAGATGATGGAGAGTGAGACCCCACCAACCTCTCTGCCTCAGAGGCGGGCGATCCCGAGGTGTCGTCACGGAGGAGTCCAGATTTGCCGAAGCCAGAAGCTAATACTTCGACCGCCCTGAGCCCGGAGCGTTCGGCTCCCACGGGGGGCGATAAGAAGGGTCTAGCACAGTTCGATGTCTGGCCGAACATGCTGACGTGCCTTTTGGAGTGAGCTGCTCTCCTGGAGGAGCACCGTTCATTAATGAGCACGGTGCTTGAGAAGATTTCATCTGCCACCAGCGGGTTGAATGAAGCTTTTACGAGCTTGCTCAGAGGCTTTGAGGTATGTAATGAAAATGCATAATTTTTCACTGTGACGCACGCGCGCTAGGTGTGCTCCATTTGGATAGTAGCCCCTGAGACTCTGGTTGCCAGCCCTAGGCGGCAAACGGAGGATCACATTTTTAAGTAATGATCGCGCTGTACTTATGCACAGGTGTCGAAGGATCCGACAGCTGACCAGTCAGTTGAAGTTTCCGAACTGAGGAGGCAGATTGGAGTTATTGATGCCGACATCACACTTGTGAACGAGCGGCTTAACGAGTCACAAGGTATGTGCTCTGCTTTCCTTATTATTTATAGGAAAAATTGAAAGGAGTATAATATTGATGTGATATGCTTGGGCTGCAGATGGTGTTGCTGCCATGGAAGCCCTGAGGGTGGAACTTGCCCTGGCCAAGGAACAAGCTCGGGCTAGTAATGCAGCTTCCCTAAAGGCGGCCGAAGAGTTGAGAGCCGAACAGGCTGCTCATCACCGAAGCGAAGACAAAATAGCAGAGATGGCTGTGGAGCTGAAAAATGCCGCCAACCGGTATGAGCTCCTTGAGAAGGAGAATTAGGTGAACTTGGCTGACCTGAAGAAGGCGAGACGCGGTCTGAAAGCAGGGATGCACGGGAGGAGCTTCGCCAGGCCGGAGAAATCATGGCTGGAAACCCCTACTTATTGCGGATGAAGTTTTTAGATCTGAAGTATGCTCCCCTGGATCGACGCTGGAGCCCTGCAGATGCTTACGCCGACTTGGCGAAGAGTGCGGCTGATGCGGCCAAGTTTTTCGAGGATCAAGATGATAAAGAAGTGGAGAAGCTGTTCTGGTCGCAATTCAATGCTCTCGCGCGCCCATTGCCGTTGAGTGAGAAGATGGCTGCTGTGGCTGAGCTTCATAGGCTGTCCGGTCTTGCAATGCGGTCTGTAATAGACCATCTTTGGCTGAAGGAGCCTAAGCCGGACAGTTATTTTGGTTTAGTGCAACAATTCCTTGGTGCCGTATCACAGATCAATGCCATGAGGAGGTCGGCGTGTATAGAGGGTGCACGGATGGCACTTGCCCGCGTTAAAGCATGTTGGACAGATACGGAGGCCACCATCATTGTGACCCAGAATCCGGCGGGAGGCCAGGATCTGGCCGAGCACTACTTGGAGCAGGTAACAGAAGGTGCTCACTTAATAGAGGCTCAGTGATCGAAGAATGTCATGTTCGAGTGACAAATCGTTTCATTGTAAAAACAATGCTATATTTAATGATGAAGGCTATTTTTATACTTTTTGCCCGAAAGTGTTATGGTGCCTCCTGTGCGGCCGTTTTATGTATAAATGTAATCTGAAAGTTACAGTCATTGGCTTCAGCCCCCACGCCTACAATGCGGGAGTGTTCACAAAAATATGCATAATCACACTTGATCCAACGTCTTGGTCCGTTAAGGAGGTGATCGCACGTCGAACTAGGCAACCGGACTATATAGCTTTAACACTTTCACTTGGCCATAGGAGTTTGACGGTGGGTCTACTATGTAGCCCCTGGTACCTTCGCATGCATCCGAATACGGGCGCATGTGTACATGACTGAGAAACGGTCCTTTGTTAACGCGGAGGAATCCTAAAGGTTCCGATAAGTCTTCGAGTGGTTGAACAGTCTACCGCTGTATCATGACATCGATTTTGGCTTTCTCTCGAGGTGCTCATCCGAATAACCAGGCACAATCGCAGTAGTTCTCCTTTGGCCGCCTTAACCGATAAGAACAGAACGTAAGGCGGCAAACCCAGGAGCCGGGCGAACCCAACATTTGACCAAAGACATGATTCGGAGCTGATGCATATAAGGCCAAACTCGTGATGCCGAACACACCCGAAGGTATTCAGACTTTGTAACATAAAATGGGTTGAAGAATGCCCTTTCATTATGAACCCTGTATTTCCAGGTACGTGCATTAGTCTGTCGTGGCGAAATGCCAATAACGGCAGTACCCTCTGTGGGTATAGTACCCATGGGATGTGTAAACAACAAGAGACAATAAAAAAGGTTTACACATGGGCTTAATCTAAAGAGAAAGCTTTGAGCGGGGCCCTGCTGCACGTCTACGCCTTTATCTCCTTTGTGCCGTGTCCTGGAAGGGTATCACACGAATGGTGTCTGTAAACAGAAAAACTCATGTAGAAGAGTATAACGTAAGGATGCGATGGATAGTAAAAGTGTAAGACACTGGCATGTTAATAAGGTCAAGCCAACAGTGGGGCTTTATTAAATATCTATAGCCCCTGGTGTCCTCTATGGGATTACATATATGGCACCCTACCTCAAGTTTATCCGGGCTGCCGGACTCGTCTAACCGTGTCCGTGGTCTTAACAACCAATCATGCTTTCTGGTATTGGAGGCCGCTTAGAGTTCGGCCGCTGGAGCCATCGCGTATTCCTCTGCGCGTGAGGGGCGCTCTGTGTTTCCGTTAACGATGATGACGTCACGTGGACCGGGCATCTTGAGTGTAAGGTAGGCGTAATGTGGTACTGCGTTGAAGCGGGCGAAGGCCATTCTCCCAAGCAACGCGTGATAGCCGCTTTGGAGGGGAGCGATGGTGAAAAGTAGTTCTTCGCTTCTGGAGTTGCCTGGGGAACCGAATGTTACCTTCAGGACGACGGAGCCCCTACCGTAGACTTCAACGCCTGGTATCACCCCTTCAAAGGTGGTGTTACTTTGGCTGATTCTGGATGGGTCTATCCCCATCCTGCGGACAGTGTCCTGGTATATTAAATTAAGACTACTGCCGCCATCCATGAGGACGCGAGTGAGGTGGTATCCGTCGATTATTGGGTCGAGCACCAAGGCAGCTGATCCTCCGTGCCGCATACTAGCTGGATAGTCCCTGTGATCGAAGGTGATCGGGCAGGCCGACCAGTGGTTAAGTTTGGGGGCGACGGGCTCTACAGCGTATGCGTCTCTGAGCGCGCGTTCGCGCCTTCTCTTGGTTGTGTGAGTCGCGTCGATCATGTTTACTGTTTTTACCTCTGGTGCAAATTTTTTCTGTCCCCCAGTGTTCGGCTAGCGAGGCTTATCCTCGTCTTCACTTGGTGTTTCCCTTCCCTTGTGTTCGGCATTTAATTTGCCGGCCTACTTGAAGACCTAGCATTCTCTGTGAGTGTTGTTCACAGGTTTGTCGGGGGTGCCATGAATTTGGCACAGTCTGTCCAGGACTTTGTTCAGACCGGACGGTCCCTCTTTGCTGCCTTTAAATGGCTTTTTTTGTTGACCGGGTCGAGAGCCCCTGAATCCGGCGTTGACTGTTGTGTTGTCCGGACTCTCTTCCTTGTTTTGACGTTTGTTTTGATTGCGCCGTGGCTTCCCGTTGCCATCCCTGATTTCGGATGTACTTGGGTCGTTGGTGCCTTTACGGGCCAACCAGCTATCTTCACCTACGCAAAAGCGGGTCATAAGGCTTGTTAAGGCTGCCATTGTCCTCAACTTTTCTTGGCCGAGGTGTCTGGCGAGCCACTCGTCCCGGATGCTGTGTTTGAAGGCCGCTAAGGCTTCGGCATCCAGACAATCGACAATTTGATTCTTCTTAGTGAGGAATCTGTTCCAAAGCTTGCGGGCGGACTCTCCGGGCTGTTGAATTATGTGACTTAATCGTCGCGTCCGGAGGCGGACGAGGTCCTTGAAAATTGGCCCTGAAAGCATCCTCGAGTTCTTCCCAACTTCCAATTGAATTTTCGGGGAGGCTTTTCAACCAGTGTCGGGCTGGTCCCTTCAACTTGAGAGGGAGGTATTTGATGGCGTGGAGGTCGTCCCCACGAGCCATGTGGATATGCAGGATAACATCCTTGATCCAGACCCCGGGGTCTGTCGTTCCGTCATATGCCTCTATGTTCACAGGTTTAAAACCCTGTGGAAATTCGTGGTCCAGCACCTCTTTAGTGAAGCACAGGGGGTGAGCAGCCCTTCTGTATCTGGACGTGTTGTGGTATGCCGTTGGCAATTGTTGCATGCGGTACTGATTTCGAACTGGTATCCGGTCGGTCTGATCGTTTTGGTGACCGTAGTCCTGCGCCGGGGCTTGTCCTTTAGATCCGTCGATGGACCTGGCCGCGCCGGCCTTTTTATCCAGGAGCTCAGCAAATCGTGTGCGGCGTCGGTAGCTGCTCTATTGCGGTTGCGAAGTGGTTTGTCCGGCCTCCTGGCCGTATTGTTCTTTGGCGAAATGGTCTCATCGTCGAATTCTGGCAGCAGCTTGCGTTTTGGGTAGCTCTTTGTGCGGCAATCGCCGTCGTACTTTTCTTCAGTGTCTAGCACTTTATTCCATTTGCGATTGAGCGTTTCCTGTGCAGCCTTAAGCCTTTGCTTCTGCTTCTTTAGACTTCTCGCAGTGGCCACAAGCCTTCTATGGAGGTTATCTCATTCCAAGCGTGTTTCTAGGATGATGAATGCATCGTCATCCGGATTGGGCTCTTGTCCCAAGGCGGTTTGATGAGTTCGTCCCTCGAGATCATCATGATTGGGCATCTGCTCCGAACTGTGTTCGGCATGACCTGGCTCATCCCGCTCCATTGCTGGTCCATATGGTCGTTGTTGCCTTCGGAGTTGACTGGGATGTCGATCTTTCTAGCGCTGTTATCGCTATTTTTACTGTTGCTAGACTTGGAACGGCGTCTGCGCCGTTGTTTTGGCTTTTGTCCGGGGGTTTTATCCTCCGGTTTGTCACCGTCGTCTTCTTTAGGCGTATCCACCATGTATATATCATATGACGAGGTGGCAGTCCAGCGCCCCGTTGGTTCTGAATTGTCTCCTGCGCCAATGTCCATACCATCGGTATCATCGGAGTCAAAGTCAAGCGTGTCTGATACATTGTCGACAGTGGCTATGAAGTGGGTGGTGGGTGGGCAATGGATTTCTTCGTCGCCTTCTTCCCCTCTGAGCCGGCCATAGTTCGGCCAAGAGTCTCCTGACAAAGAGAGAGACTTTAATGAGTTTAGCATGTCGCCGAAGGGCGAGTACTGGAAGATATCCGCAGCGGTAAACTCCATTATCGGAGCCTAACCAGATTCGGCGGGCTCGGGAGTGCACGGACTGGAACATACAGCCGGATACGAGTCCGGGGGTCTGGTGTCACAGGTTTCCCTAGGGATGAGGCCTGTGTTCGGCTCTACCGCCGATGAGTGTGCGGCCTCCGGGGCAGGGTCCATCCACCCGTCCTCGGGCAATGCAATCTGCTCCGGATTTAGGTCCGGGGCTCCTGCAGGGGCGATATCCCGAGCATTGTCCGACAGCAGGTCTAAGCCGTGCTCATCGTGATTGTCCAGCGCTCCTGGCGCAGGCCCGAACCCGTTGAAGATCAAGTCTCCGAGGATATCGGTCGTGTAGTTCAGGTTGCCGAACCTGACCTGGTGGCCAGGGGCGTAGCTGTCGATCTGCTCCAGATGGCCAAGCGAGTTGGCCCGTAGTGCGAAGCCGCCGAACATGAAGATATGTCCGGGGAGAAAAGTCTCACCCTGGACCGCGTTGTTGTTGACGATTGAAGGAGCCATCAAGCCTTGCAGCAACGACACAGAGGAACTCTCAATGAAAGCACCAATGTCGGTGTCAAAATAGGCGGATCTCGGGTAGGGGGTCCCGATCTGTGCGTCTAAGGCTGATGGTAACAGGAGGCAAGGGACACAATGTTTTACCTAGGTTCGGGCCCTCTCGATGGTGGTAAAACCCTACTTCCTGCTTGATTGATATTGATGATATGAGTAGTACAAGAGTTGATCTACCACGAGATCGTAGAGGCTAAACCCTACAAGCTAGCCTATGATGATTATGATTCTGTCTCTAAGGACTAAACTCTCCGGTTTATATAGACACCGGAGAGGCCTAGGGTTTACATGGAGTCGGTTACAAATAAGGAAATATAATATCCAGATCACCAAGCATGTCTTCCACGCAAAGGAGAGTCCCATCCGGACACGGGACGCAGTCTTGAGTCTTGTATCTTCACACTCCAATAGTTCGGCCAAAGTATATAGTCCGGCTGTCCGGATACCCCCTAATCCAGGACTCCCTCAGGCGGCGCCCCCCCCCTTTTCCTTCCTGTCTCTCCCTCCTTTCCCCCCTTCTCCAAGTCCAACAAGGAAAGGAGGGAGTCCTACTCCCGGTGGGAGTAGGACTCCCCATGGCGCGCCTCGTCCCTGGCCGGCCGCCCCCTCCCCCCTTGCTCCTTTATATACGGGGGCAGGGGGCACCTCTAGACACAACAATTGATCTCTTGATCTCTTAGCCGTGTGCGGTGCCCCCCTCCACCATAGTCCTCCTCGATAATATTGTAGCGGTGCTTAGGCGAAGCCCTGCGACAGTAGAACATCAAGATCGTCACCACGCCGTCGTGCTGACGGAACTCTCCCTTGACACTCGGCTGGATCAGAGTTCGATGGACGTCATCGAGCTGAATGTGTGCTAGAACTCGGAGGTGTTGTAGTTTCGGTGCTCGATCGGTCGGGCCGTGAAGATGTACGACTACATCAACCGCGTTGTTCTAAAGCTTCCGCTTTCTGTCTACGAGGGTACGTGGACAACACTCTCCCCTCTCGTTGTTATGCATCACCATGATCTTGCGTGTGCGTAGGAATTTTATGGAAATTACTATGTTCCCCAACAGTGGCATCCGAGCCTGGTTTTATGCGTAGATGTTATATGCACGAGTAGAACACAAGTGAGTTGTGGGCAATACAAGTCATACTGCTTACCAGCATGTCATACTTTGGTTCGGCAGTATTGTTGGATGTAGCGGCTTGGACCGACATTACGCGTATGCTTACGCGAGACTGGTTCTACCGACATGCTTTTCACATAGGTGGCTGGCGGGTGTCAGTTTCTCCAACTTTAGTTGAACCGAGTGTGGCTACGCCTGGTCCTTGAGAAGGTTAAAATAGCACTAACTTGACGAACTATTGTTGTGGTTTTGATGCGTAGGTAAGAACGGTTCTTGCTTAGCCTGTAGCAGCCATGTAAAAGTTGCAACAACAAAGTAGAGGACGTCTAACTTGTTTTTGCAGGGCATGTTGTGATGTGATATGGTCAAGACGTGATGAGATATAAGTTGTTGTATGAGATGATCATGTTTCGTTGAAGTTATCAACAACTGGCAGAAGCCTTATGGTTGCTCTTTATTGCATAAGATGCAAGCGCCAAATAATTGCTTTACTTTATCGCTATGCGATAGCAATAGTTGCAAGAGCAATAATTGGCGAGACGACCATGTGACGAGACATTGATATAGATCAAGATGATGGAGATCATGGTGTCGTGCCGGTGACGATAGAGATCATGATAGTACTTTGGAGATGAAGATCAAAGGCGCAAGATGATCATGGCCATATCATGTCACATATTTTGATTGCATATGATGTTTATCTTTTATACATCTTATTTTGCTTAGTTCGACGGTAGCTTTATAAGATGATCTCTCACTAAATTTCAAGGCATAAGTGTTCTCCCTGAGTATGCACCGTTGCGAAAGTTCTTCATGCTGAGACACCACGTGATGATCGGGTGTGATAGGCTCTACGTTCAAATACAATGGGTGCAAAACTGTTGCACACACGGAATACTCAAGTTAAACTTGACGAGCCTAGCATATACAGATATGGCCTCGGAACACTGAGACCGAAAGGTCGAGCGTGAATCATATAGTATATATGATCAACATAGTGATGTTCACCATTGAAAACTACTCCATCTCACGTGATGATCGGACATGGTTTAGTTGATTTGGATCACGTGATCACTTAGATGATTAGAGGGATGTCTATCTAAGTGGGAGTTCTTTAGTAATATGATTAATTGAACTTTAATTTATCAAGAACTTAGTCCTGATAGTATTTTGCAAATAATGTTGTATATCAATAGCTCGCATTGTTGCTTCCCTATGTTTTATATGTGTTCCTAGAGAAAACTAAGTTGAAAATGATAGTAGCAATGATGCGGACTGGGTCCGTGATCTGAGGTTTATCCTCATTGCTGCATAGAAGAATTATGTCCTTGATGCACCGCTAGGTGACAGACCTATTGCAGGAGCAGATGCACACGTTATGAACGTTTGTCTAGCTCAATATGATGACTACTTGATAGTTTAGTGCACCATGCCTAATGGCTTAGAATCGGGACTTCAAAGACGTTTTCAACGTCATGGACCATATGAGATGTTCCAAGAGTTGAAGTTAATATTTCAAGCAAATACCCGAGTTGAGAGATATGAAGTCTCCAACAAGTTCTATAGCTAAAAGATGGAGGAGAATCGCTCAACTAGTTAGCATGTGCTCAGATTGTCTGGGTACTACAGTTGCTTGAATCAAGTGGGAGTTAATCTTCCAGATAAGATAGTGATTGACAGAGTTCTCTAGTCACCATCACCAAGTTACTAGAACTTCGTGATGAACTATAGTATGCAAGGGATGACGAAAACGATTCTCGAGCTCTTCGTGATGTTGAAATCAACGAAGGTAGAAATCAAGAAAGAGCATCAAGTGTTGGTGGTTGACAATATCACTAGTTTCAAGAAAAGGGCAAAGGGAAGAAGGGGAACTTCAAGAAGAATAGAAAGCAAGTTACTACTCCAATGAAGAAGCCCAAAGCTAGACCCAAGTCTGGAAATGAGTGCTTCTACTGCAAAGGGAATGGTCACTGGAAGCAGAAATACCCCAAACATTTGGCGGGTAAGAAGGATGGCATAGTAAACAAAGGTATATTTGATATACAGATTATTGATGTGTACTTTACTAGTGTTCATAGTAACCCCTCGGTATTTGATACTAGTTCAGTTCCTAAGAGTAGTAACTTGAAACGGGAGTTGCAGAATGAACATAGACTAGTTAAGGGTGAAGTGATGATGTGTGTTGGAAGTGGTTCCAAGATTGATATGATCATCATCGCATACTCCCTATACTTTTGGGATTAGTGTTGAACCTAAATAAGTGTTATTTGGTGTTTGCGTTGAGCATGAATATGATTTGATCATGTTTATTGCAATACGGTTATTCATTTAAGTTAGAGAATAATTGTTGTTCTATTTACATGAATAATACCTTCTATGGTCATACACCCAATGAAAATGGTTTGTTGGATCTCGATCGTAGTGATACACATATTCATAATATTGAAGCCAAAAAGATGCAAAGTTAATAATGATAGTGCAACTTATTTGTGGCACTGCCGTTTAGGTCATATTGGTGTAAAGCACATGAAGAAACTCCATGCTTATGGGATTTTGGAATCACTTGATTATGAATCACTTGATGCTTGCGAAGCATGCCTTATGGGCAAGATGACTAAGACTCCGTTCTCCGGAACAATGGAGCGAGCAACTGACTTATTGGAAATAATACATACCGATGTATGCGATCCGATGAGTGTTAAGGCTCGTGGCGGGTATCGTTATTTTCTGACCTTCATAGATGATTTGAGCAGATATGGGTATATCTACTTGATGAAATATAAGTCTGAAACATTTGAAAAGTTCAAAGAATTTCAGAGTGAAGTGGAAAATCATCGTAACAAGAAAAATAAAGTTTCTACGATCTGATCATGGAGACGAATATTTGAGTTACGAGTTTGGTCTTCATTTGAAATAATGTGAAATAGTTTCGCAACTCACGCCACCTGGAACACCACAATGTAATGGTGTGTCCGAACGTCGTAATCGTACTTTACTAGATATGGTGCGATCTATGATGTCTCTTACCGACTTACCACTATCGTTTTGGGGTTATGCATTAGAGACAGCTGCATTCACTTTAAATAGGGCACCATCAAAATACATTGAGACGATGCCTTATGAACTGTGGTTTGGCAAGAAACCAAAGTTGTCATTTCTTAAAGTTTGGGACTGCGATGCTTATGTGAAAAAGTTTCAACATGATCTCGAACCCAAATCGGAGAAGTGCATCTTCATAAAATACCCAAAGGAAACTGTTGGGTAGACCTTCTATCATAGATCCGAAGGCAAGATATTCGTTGCTAGAATGGATCCTTTCTAGAGAAGGAGTTTCTCTCGAAAGAAGTGAGTGGGAGGAGAGTAGAGATTGATAAGGTAATTGTACCTTCTCCCGAATTGGAAAGTAGTTAATC
This sequence comes from Aegilops speltoides, assembly GCA_021437245.1. Lineage (NCBI taxonomy): Eukaryota > Viridiplantae > Streptophyta > Magnoliopsida > Poales > Poaceae > Aegilops > Aegilops speltoides. Next base: position 444,235,309 of record CM038146.1, on the reverse strand, counting down.
ACAGAAATTAGTTCCAGTGATTCCTACACCAATTAGTGAGGAAGCTAATGATGATGATCATGAAACTTCAGATCAAGTTATTACAGAACCTCGTAGGTCTTCCAGAGTACGGTCCGCACCAGAGTGGTATGGTAATCCTGTTCTGAAAGTCATGTTACTAGACCATGATGAACCTACAAACTATGAGGAAGCGGTGATGAGCCCAGATTCCGTGAAATGGCTTGAAGCCATGAAATATGAGATGGGATCCATGTATGAGAACAAAGTGTGGACTTTGGTGGACTTGCCCGATGATCGGCAAGCCATAGAAAATAAATGGATCTTCAAGAGGAAGACAAACGCTGATAGTAGTGTTACTATCTACAAAGCTCGACTTGTCGAAAAAGTTTTTTCAACAATTTCAAGGTGTTGAATATGATGAGATTTTCTCACTCGTATCGATGCGTAAGTCTGTCCGAATCATGTTAGCAATTGCCACATTTTATGAAATCTAGCAAATGGATGTCAAAACTGCATTCCTTAATGGATTTATTAAAGAAGAGTTGTATATGATGCAACCAGAAGGTTTTGTCAATCCTAAAGGTGATAACAAAGTGTGCAAGCTCCAGTGATCCATTTATCGACTGGTGCAAGCATCTCAGAGTTGGAATATACGCTTTGATGAGTTGATCAAAGCATATAGTTTTATACAGACTTGCGGTGAAGCCTGTATTACAGGAAAGTGAGTGGGAGCACTACAGCCTTTCTGATAAGTATATGTGGATGACATATTGTTGATCAGAAATAATGTAGAATTTTCTGGAAAGCATAAAGGAGTGTTTAAAAGGAGTTCTTCAAAGAAAGACCTCAGTAAAGCTACTTACATATTAAGAATCTAGATCTATTGAGATAGATCAAGACGCTTGATAAGATTTTCAATGAGTACATACCTTGACGAGATTTTGAAATAGTTCAAAATGTAATAGTCAAAGAAAGAGTTCTTGCCTGTGTTGCAAAGGTGTGAAATTGAGTAAGACTCAAATCCTCACCACGACAGAAAATAGAAACATAATGAAAGTCATTCCCTATGCCTCAGTCATAGGTTCTACAAAGTATGCCATGCTATGGACCAGACCTATTGTATACCATGCCCTGAGTTTGGCAAAGAAGTACAATAGTGATCTAGGAGTAGATCACTGGACATTGGTCAAGAATATCCTTAATGGGGACTAAGGAAATATTTCTAGATTATGGAGGTGATAAAAGAGCCCGTCGTAAAGAGTTACATCGGTGCAAGCTTTTACACCGATCCAGATGACTCTAAGTCTCAATCTAGATACATATTGAAAGTGGGAGCAATTAGCTAGAGTAGCTCCGTGCAGAGCATTGTAGACATAGAATATTTGCAAAATACATACGGCTCAATATGATGTACACGTTGACTAAGCTTCTCTCACGAGCAAAACATGATCATACCTTAGTACTCTTTGGGTGTTAATCACATAGCAATGTGAACTAGATTATTGACTCTAGTAAAACCCTTTGGGTGTTGATCACATGACGATTTGAACTATGGGTATTAATCACATACAGATGTGAATATTGGTGTTAAATCACATGGTGATGTGAACCAGATTATTGACTCTAGTGCAAGTGGGAGACTGAAGGAAATATGCCCTAGAGGCAATAATAAAGTTATTATTTATTTCCTTATATCATGATAAATGTTTATTATTCATGCTAGAATTGTATTAACCAGAAACATAACACATGTGTGAATACATAGACAAACATAGTGTCACTAGTATGCCTCTACTTGACTAGCTCGTTAATCAAAGATGATTAAGTTTCCTAACCATAGACATGAGTTTTCATTTCATTAATAGGATCACATCATTAGAGAATGATGTGATTGACTTGACCCATTCCGTTAGATTAGCACTTGATCGTTTAGTATGTTGCTATTGCTCTCTTCATGACTTATACATGTTCCTACAACTATGAGATTATGCAACTCCCGTTTACCGGAGGAACACTTTGTGTGCTACCAAACGTCACAACGTAACTGGGTAATTATAAAGGAGCTCTACAGGTGTCTCCAAAGGTACATGTTGAGTTGGCGTATTTCGAGATTAGGTTTTGTCACTCCGATTGTCGGAGAGGTATCTCTGTGCCCTCTCGGTAATGCACATCACTATAAGCCTTGCAAGCAATGTAGCTAATGAGTTAGTTACGGAATGATGCATTACATAATGAGTAAAGAGACTTGCCGGTAACGAGATTGAACTAGGTATTGGGATACCTACGATCGAATCTCGGGCATGTAACATACCGATGACAAAGGGAACAACGTATGTTGTTATGCGGTTTGACCGATAAAGATCTTCGTAGAATATGTAGGAACCAATATGGGCATCCAGGTCCCGCTATTGGTTATTGACCGAGAATGGTTCTAGGTCATGTCTACATAGTTCTCGAACCCGTAGGGTCCGCACGCTTAAAGTTTCGATGATAGTTATATTATGAGTTTATGAGTTTTGATACTCCGAAGGTTGTTCGGAGTCCCGGATGTGATCACGGACATGACGAGTAGTCTTGAAATGGTTGAGACATGAAGATTGATATATTGGAAGCCTATATTTGGATATCGGAAGTGTTCCGGGTGAAATCGGGATTTTACCGAGTAGGGGTTACGGAGCCCCTCGGGGCTTAATGGGCCATAGTGGGCCTTAGTGGAGAGAGGAGGAGGCGGCTGGGCTGGGCGCGCCCTCCCCTAGTCCGAATAGGACAAGGAGAGGCGCCGCCCCCTCCTTTTCCTTCCTCTCTCTCCCTCCTCTTTCCCCCCTTCTCCAAGTCCAACAAGGAAAGGAGGGAGTCCTACTCCCGGTGGGAGTAGGACTCCCCATGGTGCGCCTCCTCCCTAGCCGGCCGCCCCCTCTCCCCTTGCTCCTTTATATACGGGGGCAGGGGGAACCTCTAGACACAACAATTGATCTCTTGATCTCTTAGCCGTGTGCGGTGCCCCCCTCCACCATAGTCCTCCTCGATAATATTGTAGCGGTGCTTAGGCGAAGCCCTGCGATGGTAGAACATCAAGATCGTCACCATGCCGTCGTGTTGACGGAACTCTCCCTCGACACTCGGCGGGATCGGAGTTCGAGGGACGTCATCGAGCTGAACGTGTGCTAGAACTCGGAGGTGCCGTAGTTTCGGTGCTTGATCGGTCGGGCCGTGGAGATGTACGACTACATCAGCCACGTTGTTCTAACGCTTCCGCTTTCGGTCTATGATGGTACGTGGACAACACTCTCCCCTCTTGTTGTTATGCATCACCATGATCTTGCATGTGTGTAGGAATTTTTTTGAAATTACTACGTTCCCCAACAGATCTCCCTAAGGAGAAGTGGTTTAAATATCACCCACCAATTAAAGAAGTTAAAGAACTGGTAAAAGCTAAAGAAGAAACTATCATTTAATCCATTTGTTCCCATTGCTTATATTGAAAACCCACCTTTCCCTGTTAGGATGAAAGAACATGATAAAGCTTCAACTGTGGTTAACAAAATTTATGTTAGAACACCCAAACCATCTGAACAAATCAGAGTTGAACCTAGTGTTGCTATGGTTAAAGATCTCTTAGTTGATAATATTGGTGGGCATGTTATTTACTTCTGTGGTGAAGCTTCTAGAATTGCCAAACCTGAAGGAAGAGATAAACATAGACTAGTTGCCGGCATGCTTGTTGTCTCAGTTAAGATAGGAGATCACTGTTATCATGGGTTATGTGACCTAGGTGCTAGTGTGAGTGCTATTCCTTTCTCCTTATATCAAGAAATTAAAGATGAAATAGCACCTGCTGAAATAGAAGGCATAGATGTCACTATTAAACTTGCTAATACAGATACTATATCACTAGTTGGGATTCTTAGAGATGTTGAAGTCTTGTGTGGGAAAATAAAATACCCTACTGATTTTCTTGTTCTTAGCTCCACACAAGATGATTTTTGTCCCATTATTTTTGATAGACCTTTCTTGAACACTGTTAATGCTAAAATAGATTGTGAGAAACAAACTATCGATGTTAGCTTTGGCGATGAATCTCATGAATTTAATTTTTCCAAGTTTAGTAGACAACCTCATAAGAAAGATTTGCCTAGTAAGGATGAAATTATTGGTCTTGCTTGTATTGTTGTGCCTCCTACTGATCCTTTGGAATAATATTTACTAGACCATGAAAATGATTTGCATATGCGTGAAAGAGATGAAATAGATAGAATCTTTTTCGAACAACAACCTCTGCTTAAACACAATTTGCCTATTGAAACTCTAGGAGGTCCTCCTCCACCTAAAGGTGATCCTGTGTTTGAATTAAAACAATTGCCAGACACTTTGAAATATGCTTATCTTGATGAGAAAAATATATATCATGTTATTATTAATGCTAACCTTTCAGAACATGAAGAAGAAAGATTATTGAAAGTTTGAAGGAAGCACAGGGCTGCTATTGGATATACTCTTGATGATCTTAAGGGCATTAGTACCACTCTATGTCAGCACAAGATTAATATGGAACCTGATGCTAAACTCGTTGTTGATCACCAGCGTCGGTTAAACCCGAAGATGAAAGAAGTGGTAATAACGGAAATATTGAAACTTCTGGAAGCAGGTATAATCTGTCCTATAGCTGATAGTAGATGGGTAAGTTCTGTTCATTTTATCCCTAAGAAGGGAGGTATTATTGTTGTTCCTAATGATAAGAGTGAGCTCATTCCACAAAGAATTGTCACAGGCTATAGAATGGTAATTGATTATAGGAAATTAAACAAAGCAACTAGAAAAATCATTACCCTCTGCCTTTTATTGATCAAATATTAGAAAGATTATCTAAGCACACACATTTTTGCTTCCTTGATGGATATTTTGGTTTTTCACAAATACCTGTTTTACAATCTGATCAAGAAAACACCACCTTTACTTGTCCTTTTGGAACTTTCGCTTATAAACGTATGCCTTTCGGTTTATGTAATGCACCTGCTACCTTTCAAAGATGTATATTCTCTCATTTTTGTGAAAAGATTGTTGAGGTTTTCATGGATGACTTTTCTATTTACGGGAAGTCTTTTGATGACTGTTTAAGCAATCTTGATCGAGTTTTTGCAGAGATATGAACAAAAAAATCTTGTCTTGAATTGGGAGAAGTGCCACTTTATGGTTAACAAAGGTATTGTTTTGGGCCATAAAATTTTGAAAGAGGCATTGAAGTGGAAAAATCCAAGGTTGATGCAATTGAGAAAATGCCATGTCCTAAAGATATCAAAGGTATTCGTAGTTTCCTTGGTCATGCTGGTTTCTATAGGAGATTTGTCAAAGACTTTTCTAAAATTTCTAGGCCTCTTACGAATCTTTTGCAAAAGGATATTCCCTTTGTGTTTGATGATGCTTGTTTGGAAGCCTTTGAAACACTAAAGAAAGCTTTATTTACTGCACATGTTGAACAACCACCTGATTGGAACTTGCCTTTTGTGATTATGTGTGATGCTAGTGATTATGATGTTGGTGTTGTTCTGGGACAAAGAGTTGATAAGAAACTGAATGTTATTCATTATGCTAGTAAAAATCTAGACAGTGCTCAACGAAACTATGCTACTACTGAAAAAGAATTCTTAGCAGTGGTGTTTGCTTGTGATAAATTCAGATCTTACATTGTTGATTGTAAAGTAATTGTTCACACCGATCATGCTGCTATAAAATATCTTATGGAAAATAAAGATGCTAAACCTAGACTCATTAGGTGGGTTCTCCTGCTACAAGAATTTGATTTGCATATCACTGATAGGAAAGGAGCAGAGACCCCCATAGATGATAACTTGTCTAGGCTTGAAAATATTATTGATGACCCACAACCTATTAATGATAGCTTTCCTGATGAACAACTAGCTATAATAAATGTTTCGAATAGTACACCTTGGTATGCTGACTATGCTAATTATATTGTTGCTAAATACATACCAGCTAGCTTCACATACCAACAAAAGAAAATTTTATTCTATGATTTAAGACATTACTTTTGGGATGACCCGCATCTTTATAAATAAGGAGTAGATGGTATTATTAGATGTTGTGTACCTGAGCATGAACAGGAACAAATCCTACGAAAATGTCACTCTGAAGTTAATTTCATTCTGCTGAAAAACAGAAACTTTGCACGCACAAAAATAATTTTACTAATTCACACAAACTTGCTTTTGCGTTGATTCTTTTTTATGCAGATCAGTAGACAAATTTCCCAGGACTTACTATTTTTGTAGGATTTGTAGAGTTCTAGAAGTATTCGAGAGTTACAGATTGCTACAGACTGTTCTGTTTTTGACAGATTCTGCCTTTCGTGTGTTGTTTGCTTATTTTGATGCATCTATGGCTAGTATGTAAGGGTATGAACCATAGAGAACTTGGAATACAGTAGGTTTAACACCAATATAAATAAATAATGAGTTCATTACAGTACCTTATGTAGTGATTTTGCTTTCTTTTACTAACGGAGCTTATGAGATTTCCTGTTGAGTTTTGTGTTTGAAGTTTTCAAGTTTTGGGTAAAGATTTGATGGACTATGGAATAAGGAGTGGCAAGAGCCTAAGCTTGGGGATGCCCATGGCACCCCAAGATATTCAAGAATAGCCAAAAGCCTAAGCTTGGGGATGCCCCCGGAAGGCATCCCCTCTTTCGTCTTCGTTTATCGGTAACTTTACTTGGAGCTACATTTTTATTCGCCACATGATATGTGTTTTGCTTGGAGCGTCTTGTATGATATTAGTCTTTGCTTTTTAGTTTGCCACAATCATCCTTTCTGTACACACCTTTTGGGAGAAACCCACTTGATTGGAATTTATTAGAATACTCTATGTGCTTCACTTATATCTTTTGAGCTAGATAGTTTTTGCTCTAGTGCTTCACTTATATCTTTTAGAGCACGGCGGTGGCTTAATTTTGTAGAAATTGTTAGTCTCTCATGCTTCACTTATATCATTTTGAGAGTCTCTTAGAACAGCATGGTATTTGCTATGGTTATAAAATTGGTCCTAGAATGATGGGCATCCAAGTTGGGTATAATAAAAACTATCATAGGAAGTGAATTGGATGCTATGATCAATTTGATACTTGATAATTGTTTTGAGATATGTAGGTAGTGATATTAGAGTCATGCTAGTTGGGTGATTATGAAAAAAAAGAAAAAGAAAAGGCCAAAAGAAAAAAAGAAAGGCCCAAAAAAAGAAAAAAAAGAAGAATATAAAAATAAAAAGGGGGCAATGTTATTATCCTTTTCCACACTTGTGCTTCAAAGTAGCACCATGTTCTTCATGTAGCGAGTCTCATATGTTATCACTTTCATAGACTAGTGGGAGTTTTTCATTATAGAACTTGGCTTGTATATTCCTACGATGGGCTTCCTCAAAATGCCCTAGGTCTTCGTGAGCAAGCAAGTTGGATGCACACCCACTTAGTTTGTTTTGTTGAGCTTTCATACATTTATAGCTCTAGTGCATCCGTTGCATGGCAATCCCTACTCCTCATGTTGACATCAATTGATGGGCATCTGCATAGCCCGTTGATTATCCTCGTCAATGTGAGACTTTCTCCTTTTTTGTCTTCTCCATACAATCCCCATCATCATATTCTATTCCACCCATAGTGCTATATCCATGGCTCACGCTCATGTATTGCGTGAAAGTTGAAAAAGTTTGAGATTATTTAAGTACGAAATAATTGCTTGGCTTGTCATCGAGGGTGTATAAGATGGGAGCATTTTTGTGTGACGAAAATGAAGCATAGCCTAACTATATTATTTTGTAGGGATGAACTTTCTTTAGCCATGTTATTTTGAGAAGACATGATTGATTTGATTAGTATGCTTGAAGTATTACTATTTCTTATGTCAATATAAACTTTTATTTTGAATCATTTGGATTTGAACATTCATGCCGCAATAAAGAAAATTACATTGAGAATTATGCTAGGTAGCATTCCACATCAAAAATTCTGTTTTTATCATTTACCTACTCGAGGACGAGCAGGAATTAAGCTTGGGGATGATTGATACGTCTCCAACGTATCTATAATTTTTTATTGTTCCATGCTATTATATTACCCGTTTTGGATGTTTATGGGCTTTACTTTACACTTTTATAGCATTTTTGGGACTAACCTACTAACTGGAGGCCCAGCCTGTATTGCTGTTTTTTTGCCTATTACAGTGTTTCAAAGAAAAGGAATATCAAACGGACTCCAAACGGAATGAAACCTTCGGGAGCGTGATTTTTTGAACGAACGTGATCCAGAGGACTTGGAGTGGAAGTCAAGCAACAGCCAAGGCGGCTACGAGGGTGGAGGGCGCGCCCCCCTACTGGGCGCGCCCCCTATCTCGTGGGCCCCTCGGGCGTCCACCGACCTACTTCTTCCTCCTATATATACCCATGTACCCCGAAAACATCAGAGGCGACCACGAAAAACTATTTCCACCACCGTAACCTTCTGTATCCACGAGATCCCATCTTGGAGCCTTCGCCGGCGCTCCGCCAGAGGGGGAATCGATCACAGAGGGCCTCTACATCATATCAAAGGCCCTTTCAATGAGTTGTGAGTAGTTTACCATAGACCTTCGGGTCGATGGTTATTAGCTAGATGGCTTCTTCTCTCTCTTTGAATCTCAATACATTGTTCTCCTTGATCTTCTTGGAGATCTATTCGATATAACCATTTTTGCGGTGTGTTTGTCGACATCCGATGAATTGTGGGTTTATGTTCAAGTTTATCTATGAGAAATATTTGAATCGCCTCTGAATTATTTTATGTGTGATTAAGTTATCTTAACAAGTCTCTTCGAATTATCAGTTTGGTTTGGCCTACTAGATTGATCTTTCTTGCAACGGGAGAAGTGCTTAGCTTTGGGTTCAATCTTGCGGTGTCCTTTCCCAGGGACAGCAGGGGCAGCAAGGCACGTATTGTATTGTTGCCATCGAGGATAAAAAGATGGGGTTTATATCATATTGCATGAGTTTATCCCTCTACATCATGTCATCTTTCTTAATGTGTTACTATGTTCTTTATGAACTTAATACTCTAGATGCATGCTGGATAGCGGTCGATGTGTGGAGTAATAGTAGTAGATGCAGGCAGGAGTCGGTCTACTTGTCACGGACGTGATGCCTATATACATGATCATGCCTAGATAATCTCATAATTATTCACTTTTCTATCAATTGCTCGACAGTAATTCGTTCACCCACCGTAATACTTATGCTATCTTGAGAGAAGCCACTAGTGAAACCTATGGCCCACGGGTCAAGCTTTCAATCTACTTTTATTTGCATCTTTACTTTTTCTATCTATGTTATAAAATACCAAAAATATATTTATCTTATCATACTATCTCTATCAGATCTCACTTTCGCAAGTGGCCGTGAAGGGATTGACAACCCCTTTATTGCGTTGGTTGTGAGTTCTTGTTTATTTGTGTAGGTGCGTGGGACTTTTGAGGATCCTCCTACTAGATTGATACCGTGGTTCTCAAAAACTGAGGGAAATACTTACGCTTCTATTTTTGCATCACCCTTTCCTCTTCAAGGAAAACCAACGCAAGCTCGAGACGTAGCATGTATCCCTTACTTGCTTGTGTGCTTGTTGTTGTTGCATCATATAGGTTGCTCACCTAGTTGCATATCTAGACAACCTACTTTGATGCAAAGTTTAATTTGGTAAAGAAAAGCTAAAAAATTGTTAGTTGCCTATTCACACACCCCCTCTAGTCAACTATATCGATCCTTTCAATAGGTAATATCGGTAAGCGTCAAGAAATGCCTATGAATTATTCACTTGCTATTGAACCATTTGATGTTTGGGGATTTGATTTCGTGGGACCTTTTCCTTCCTCTAATGGGTATACACATATCTTGGTTGTTGTAGATTATGTTATTAAGTGGGTAGAAGCTTTTCCAACTAGTAGTTCTAATCACAACACCTCTATTAAAATGCTTAAGGAAGTTATTTTCCCAAGGCTTGAGTCCCTAGATATTTAATGACTGATGGTGGTTCACACTTTATTCATGGTGCTTTCCATAAAATTCTTGCTAAGTGTAATGTTAACCATAGAATTGTATCACCTTATCATCCTCAATCTAGTGGTCAAGTTGAACTTAGCAATAGAGAAATAAAACTAACCATACAAAAGACTGTCAATAGGTCCAAGAAGAATTGGTCTAAGAAATTAGATGATGCACTATGGGCTTAAAGAACAGCTTATAAAAATGGGACAATTGCATTTTTACCCCTAGTTGGTTCCTACCCACGGGTTTTGCCCTTACTTTTCGAGCTTGCTCAGTTTTGCCCTTACTTTTTCCATCGAGGTCCCTCGAATGCCCTTTGACCGTTTGACCAAAAATTTGAAATTCATAACAAATTCATACAAACTCAGAAAAATGCAAATAAGATATCAAAATGTTCAGATAAACATTACCTTTATGGGCATATCATTTGCATTCAGGAAAAAAGCATCGTTTAAATTACTCGAGGTAATTAATGTTATTAACATTATTAAAAATAAATAGGTATAAACAATATTTTTTTCGTGAATAAAAATTATATGCAAATGTAGGTGATGTTTTCTGAACATCCTGAAACCTTATTTGCATTTTCCTGAGTTCATATCAACTTGTTATGAAGTTTCCAAATAATGGTCAAAGTCGTTAGAACATTCATAACAAGTTGATACAAACTCAGAAAAACTCAAATAAGTTATCAGGATGTTCAGAAAACATCACCTACATTTGCATGTAATTTTTATTCATGAAAAAATATTGTTTATACCTATTTATTTTTAATAATGTTAATAACATTAATTACCTTGGGTAGTTTAAACGATGCTTTTGTCCTGAATGCAAATGATATGCCCATAAAGGTAATGTTTATCTGAACATTTTGGTATCTTATTTGCATTTTTCTGAGTTTGTATGAATTAGAATTTTCAAAGTTTTGGTCAAACGGTCAAAGGGCATTCGAGGGACCTCAATGGAAAAAGTAAGGGCAAAACTGAGCAAGCTTGAAAAGTAAGGGCAAAACCCGTGGGTAGGAACCAACTAGGGGTAAAAATGCAATTGTCCCTATAAAAATCCTATGGATATGTCTCCATATAAAATGGTTTATGGAAAATCTTGTCATTTACCTCTTGAGTTAGAACACAAAGCATTTGGGAAACTAAAGAACTCAATTATGATTTTAAACTTGCTAGTGAAAAGAGGTTATTTGATATTAGCTCATTAGATGAATGGAGAACTCAGGCTTATGAAAATGCAAAATTATTCAAAGAAAAAGTTAAAGGATGGCATGACAAAAGAATCCAAAAGCGTGAGTTCAAAGTTGGAGAATATGTTCTTTTGTACAACTCTCGTTTTAGATTCTTTGCAGGAAAACTCCTCTCCAAATGGGAAGGACCCTATGTCATCGAGGAGATCTATCGATCCAGAGCTATTAAAAAAATGCCGAAGGAACTAACCTGAAGGTTGTCAATGGGCAACGAATAAAACACTATATCTCATGTACGCCCATTAATGTTGAAAGCAATATTATCCAAACTTTGACACCGAAAGAACACATAAAGGAAACCTTCCGGAACACCCCAAAATCATGAAAAAAGGGAGGTGCATGATACGGTAAGTAAATGGACTCTGAAAAAATCCCGCAAAAATATTTTTTGTTAGTTTTGGAATATTTATAAAATTAGGGAAATAAAAAACTTCCAGGAAAGTGACCCTAGTGGGCACGATACACCAGGGCGCACAGGCATGCCTGGCGTGCCCAGGTGGGTTGTGCCCACCTTGGGTACTTTCCAGACTCTATTTTTCTTCCGTTCTGCTTGTTCCCTAATATAAAAAAATCTATATATACCTCCCGACCTTTTGACCTCCGTATCGCGGAGAAATCCCATGTTTTCTTTTCTTGTTGTTTTCTATCAGATCCAATCTATCATGGCCGCTTCAAGCTCCTTCATGGACAAGTTCTTCGACAACGTCATCAACCCATATCTGCGGGAGGTGATGCATCACCCTCAAGCTATCCAGATGCGTGATGGTGTGCTGCAATCCACGATGTGCAAGGACCCAAGAGGACTGGATCCGTGGAGGCCAGGTTTGAGGCTATCGAGCAGGACATCTTCAAGTGCAAGGGGATGGTGGAACGCGGACTTAATGCCAATCACCTCATGATCGTGGACTACACCCGTGATCTCAAGGTGGATGGCAAGCCCATAAAGGACATCATCTTCTCCCTCAATGACCAAATCAACTTCCTCCATAGCCAGATCCACAACCTTCAAAGCCAAGTCTTTGAATATGAGGCAAGGTTTAAAGGTATGAGTTTGGCTGCCAGTTGCAGGATCCGGGAGACTCACTCCTCCTCTTATGATGGTGAGCCTCTGATGTGGAAACCCGAGGACAAGAAACCTTCTACTTCATCACCACCACCTTCTTCTTCACCACCAAAAGAAAACTGAGTATTGGGTATGGGCACTCCCCTTGGCTTTCGCCAAGCTTGGGGTAGGTTCCCCGGTATCGTATCATCCCCACTGTCTTTTGCCTTTACTTTCTTAGTTCGATCCATGGTTATCTTTTGCTTTTAGATGAATAAAAGTTTAGTTCGATCCTTTCTTTTTGTGAGTTTGCTTAGTGATCAATCCTTGTAATCATGTGCGAGATATATAATAAAGTTTAGTTTGAGTTTTGCCTTCTTTACTTTCTTGCTGCAATAAAAATAAAGGAAATAAAATAAAAAGATCATATGCTAATCTTATGGTAAGTGATGACATTACACAAGGAAAAGTGTAAGTAAAAAATATTTTTTTGTAGATTAACAAACATAGCATTGGTCAATGATGCAACTCATGAAAGAGTTAATAAGGGAAGAGAAGATTCACATATAAATATACTATCATGGGAATCTGTTATGATTGTGAGCACCCATCAAAATATTATATGCCAAAATTGTTGATGTCGGACAAGGAAGACAACTTAATGATTTATGTTTGTTCATATTCACATAGAAGTTATATTGTCATAGATCCTTCAATATGTGGTGTTTGCCCCTATCTTTGCTAGCCAAAAACTCCGCACTAAGTAGAGATACTACTTGTGCATCCAAAACCCTTAAACCCAAATCTCGTTTGAGAGTCCACCATACTTACCTATGGATTGAGTAAGATCCTTCAAGTAAGTTGTCATTGGTGCAAAAAGGGCAATAAAAATTGCTTCTAAAAGTGTGAGATCATTTAGTGTAAGGGAAAATTGAGCGTTGTACGAACTTGTGATGGTGAAGAATAAAAGCGACAAACTGCATAATAAAGGTTGCCATCACAAGGGGCAATATAACGTGACGTTCTCTTGCACTAAGGGGTTGAGCATACAAACAAAAAGCGCATGGCAACCTCTGCTTCCCTCTATGAAGGGCCTATCTTTTACTTTCATGTATTTACTTTCATGCAAGAGTCAAAGTTTTTCTCTCTATTCCTTTTATTTTTTTTCTCCTTTGGCAAGCATCATGTGGTGAGGAAAGATCTAGGCACATATATCCAGTTGAATATGGGTAGCATGAGTTATTATTGTTGACATCACCCTTGAGGTGAATGCGTTGGAGGCGATACTATAAGCCCCTATCTTTCTATGTGTTCGGTTGAAATGTTTTGCTCATGTGTACGCGGTGAGTATTAGCAATTATAGAATATTAAATGATGGTTGAGTATGTGGACTTGCCTAAAGGCTCCGATACATGACCCTTCCTAAAAAGATGATGAATTGTAGTTGCAAAGTTGACTGAGAACATAATTTGTTGGTTTCCAATAGAGTTTATGCTTTATACTTCAATGTTGTGATGAATTATCACTTGTTCATGAGAAGTCCATGATAAAAGTTCTATGAAAAAAGTATTGTGTGAAAGTTTGTTGCTGTTGTAATAAGTCACATGATGCTGCTATGTCCGTATTTTTGTTTTTATCGACATCTCTCCCTCTAAGCATGTGGACATGTTTTTTGATTTCGGTTTTCGCTTGAGGTCAAGGAGGTCTAAGCTTGGGGGAGTTGATATGTCCATTTTGCATCATGTTTTACTACTGTTATTTATGTTGTTTTATTATATACTAATGCTTTTTAGAGTAATTCTAATGCCTTTTCTCTCATAATATGCAAGGTATGCACAAAGGGGGAGAATTCTGACAGCTGGAAATCTGGACCTGAAAAAGCTACGTCAAGCTACCTATTCTGCACAACTCCAAATGAGATGAAACTTCCCAAGGATTTTTTTATGGAATATTTAAGAACTATTGGAGCAAATAAGTGTTAGAGGGGGGCCACCAGGTGGGCACAACCCACCTAGGCGCGCCAGGAGGCCTAGGCGCCCCGTGGTGGGTCATGCCCTCCTCGTCCCACCTCCGGTGCCCATCTTATGGTATATAAGTCATTTTGACCTAGAAAAAAATGAGGGGAGGACTTTCGGGACGAAGCGCCACCGCCTCGAGGCGGAACTTGGGCAGGAGCACTTTTGCCCTCCGGTGGAGCGGTTCCGCCGGGGGAACTTCCCTTCCGGAGGGGGAAATCAACGTCATCATCATCACCAACAACTCTCCCATCTTGGGGAGGTCTATCTTCATCAACATCTTCACAGCACGAACACCTCTCAAGCCCTATTTCATCTCTTGTGTTCAATCTTTGTATAAAAAATATAGATTGGTGCTTGTGGGCGACTAGTAGTGTTGATTACATCTTGTAGTTGATTACTATATGGTTTATTTGGTGGAAGATTATATGTTCAGATCCATTATGCTATTTAATACCCCTCTGATCTTGAGCATGATTATCATTTGTGACTAGTTACTTTCATTCTTGAGGTCACGGGAGAAATCATGTTGCAAGTAACCATGTGAACTTGATATGTGTTCGATATTTTGATGATATATATGTTGTCATTCTCTTAGTGGTGTCATGTGAACGTCGACTACATGATACTTCACCATATTTGGGCCTAAGGGAATGCATTGTGGAGTAGTTATTAGATGGTGGGTTGTGAGAGTGACAGAAGCTTAAACCCCAGTTTATGCGCTATTCTGTAAGGGACCGATTGGATCTTAGAATTTATTCTTAATACTTTTCGCGTAGTTGCGGATGCTTGCGAGAGGGTTAATCATAAGTAGGAGGTTTGTTCAAGTAAGAATAGCACCTAAGCACTGTTCCACCCACATATCAAATTATCAAAGTACCGAACACGAATTAAGCCAACATGTTGAAAGTGACTAGATGAAATTCCCGTGTACCCTCAAGAACACTTTGCTTATCATAAGAGACCATTTTGGTCTGTCCTTTGCCTCAAAAGGATTGAGCTACCTTGCTGCACTTCTGTTACTACTATTGTTACTTGCTAGTTACAAATTATCTTGCTATCAAACTACTCCGCTACTTACAATTTTAGCATTTGCAGATAGTACCTTGCTGAAAACCACTTGTCATTTCCTTCTGCTCCTCGTTGGGTTAGACACTCTTACTTATCAAAAAGGCTACAATTGACCCCATATACTTGTGGGTCATCAAGGCTATTTTCTGGCACCGTTGCCGGGGAGTGAAGCGCTCTTGGTAAGTGGAAATTGGTAAGGAAACATTGTTATTATGTGCTGAAATTTATTGTCACTTGCTACTATGGAAAACAACCCTTTGAGGGGTTTGTTCGGGGTATCTTCACCTCGACCGGAACCACAATTAGTTGCCCCTCAACCTACTGCACCTACTGAAAATATTGAATATGAAATTCCTTCGGGCATTTTAGAACAAATCTGAGCCCTTTCTTTGCTGGATCCGACGACTGACAACACCAAATCGCTGTGGTGGCTCGTAGGCCGCCCCCTCATATGAAGAACGTAAAAGCACTACACGCTCATATTCTATTAGAAAATGGCATGTAAACTTGTAAGAGGCCTAAAAATTTACTGACAATGAGTCGAACACCACTGTAGTTATCACCTGATAGACGAACAATGAGAATACCTGAAAGAAAGAGGGTGGAAGGGAGCAAACAAATGGATGTACTAAAAAAGGACGAAAGAGGACAACAATCGATGCATGAAGAAATAACCTCTTGAGTTGGGCATACCTACCCAAAAAGTGGATGCAGATAGGAGGTCCTGAAGCGACATAGGACGACTGTATGGAAGCGCGTACTATTGGCGGCGAGGTGAACTGCCGCATCGCCGCAGATCGTGGGGGCTGGGTGAGACAACACGAATTGAATGAAACTTGTCGGTGGGTGAGGGAGTCCTGGACTAGGGGGTGTCCGGATAGCCGAACTATCATCATTGGTCGGACTCCAAGACTATGAAGATACAAGATTGAAGACTTCGTCCCGTGTCCGGATGGGACTTTCCTTGGCATGGAAGGCAAGCTTGGCAATACGGATATGTAGATCTCCTACCATTGTAACCGACTCTGTGTAACCCTAGCCCTCTCCGGTGTCTATATAAACCGGAGGGTTTTAGTCTGTAGGACAGACAACAATCATACCATAGGATAGCTTCTAGGGTTTAGCCTCCTTGATCTCGTGGTAGATCTACTCTTGTACTAGCCATATCATCAATATCAATCAAGCCGGAGTAGGGTTTTACCTCCACTGAGAGGGACGAACCTGGGTAAAAACATCGTGTCCCTTGTCTCCTGTTACCATCCACCTAGATGCACAGTTCGGGACCCCCTACCCGAGATCCGCTGGTTTTGACACCGACATTGGTGCTTTCATTGAGATTTCCTCTGTGTCGTCATCTATAGGCCCGATGGCTCCTTCAATCATCAACAACAACGCGGTCCAGGGTGAGACTTTTCTCCCCGGACATATCTACGTATTCGGCGGCTTCGCACTGCATGCCAATTCACTTGGCCGTCTGGAGCAGATCGAAGCTACGCCCGCCATCAGTCGATTTGGAAGTTTGAACTATCGGCCGACATCGCGGAGACTTGATCTTCGACGGATTCGAGCCTGACCAGCGCGCCCTTTGTCAAGATGGGCATGATTTAGCTCATTGCCGGACAAGACTCGAGGTCGCACAAGATTCGCCCGACCCTTAACTTCGAGCCGATTGCGCCGATTGAGGATGGGTGGCTAGACACTGACTCGGGGCTGCTACCTCTACAGCGATGGAGCCGAATACCGACCCTGTCCCTCATGAAGCTCGTGACTGCAAGGTGCTGGACTCCTCTTCGGACCCCGAACCTTCCGCACCCCTACCAATCGAATACGATTGGGTGCCGATCATGGAGTTCACCGCTGCGAACATCTTTCAGCACTCGCCTTTCGCAACATCCTGAATTATTTAAAGTGTCTCTCTTTATCAGGAGAGCCTTGGCCGGATTACGGCCAGGACGGTTGGGATGCGGACGACGAAGAAATTCAAAACCCACCCACCACCCACTTCGTAGCCACTGTCGATGACTTAACCGACATGCTAGATTTCGACTCTGAAGACATCGACGGTATGGACGACGATGCCGGAGACGACCAAGAGCCAGTGCCTACTAGGCACTGGAAAGCCACCTCGTCATACGACATATACATGGTGGACATCCCAAAGGATGGGAATGGCGATGGAACAGCGGAGGATGACCCCTCCAAAAAACAACCTAAGCGTCGGCGTCAGAGACGCCGCTCAAAATCCTGCCACAGCAAGAACAGAGATTCCGGCACCGGAGACAATAACACCACGAGGGCGGTGCGAAGACAACCCCCTCCAAAGAAGATTCAGCACAGGAGGATGGAGAAGCCAGCCCTCATGAGAGAGCGGCAGACAAAGAGGTAGGGGACGATAATTACATGCCTCCCTCCGGAGACGAGGCAAGCCTCGACGACGACAAATTCGTCGTGCCTGAGGAACCCGTCGAACAGGAGCGTTTTAAACGCAGGCTTATGGCCACGGCAAGCAGCCTCAAGAAAAAGCAGCAACAGCTTAGAGCTGACCAAGATTTGCTAGCCGACAGATGGACTGAAGTCCTCGCGGCCGAAGAGTACGAACTCGAACGCCCCTCCAAAAGCTACCCCAAACACAAGTTGCTGCCCCGATTAGAGGAGGAAGCGTATAAACCACATCACCAGCGCACAATACGGCCCACCAGCCGCCTCGTGTCCGCGACAGAGAGGCCTCTAGGCCCTCCACTAAAGCCGCACCCTGGCATCACTCGAAAAGTACAAAGCCACGGGGGAATGCGCCGGACTTGCGAGACATATTGGAGGATAAGGCAAGACTATCAAGATCGATCTACGGATCGCGTGGGCACCCCACGATACGCGACGACAACCGTCGCGCCAGATACAGCAATTCCGGACGGGCCGAACACAGTAGACGAAGCTCGCTTGAGCTACGTCGTGATATAGCCCAATACAGAGGCGTCGCACACCCACTATGCTTCACAGATGAAGTAATGGATCATCAAATCCCCGAAGGGTTCAAACCTGTGAACATTGAATCCTACGATGGCACAACAGACCCCGCGGTTTGGATCGGAGACTATCTCCTTCATATCCACATGGCCCACGGTGATGATCTCCACGCCATCAAATACCTCCCACTCAAGCTTAAAGGACCAGCTCGGCATTGGCTCAACAGTTTGCCAGCAGAATCAATTGGGTGTTGGGAGGACCTGGAAGCTGCATTCCTTGATAACTTCCAAGGCACGTATGTGCGACCACCAGACGCCGACGACCTAAGCCACATAATTCAGCAGCCAGATGAATCGGCCAGACAATTCTGGACACGGTTCTTAACCAAGAAAAATCAAATCGTCGGCTGTCCGGATGCAGAGGCCCTTGCAGCCTTCAAACATAAATCCGCGACGAGTGGCTTGCCCGGCACCTAGGACAGGAAAAGCCGAAATCCATGGCAGCCCTCACATCACTCATGACCCGCTTCTGCACGGGAGAGGAAAGCTGGCTAGCCCGCAGTAACAACCTCACCAAAAATTTGGGTAGTCCGGATACCAAGGAAAGCAATGGCAGGTCGCGTCGCAATAAGCACAAACGCCGCGTGCAGCGATATCATGAAGATACGGGTAGTCAACGCCGGATTCAGAGGCTCTAAACCGGTCACGGAAAAGGCATTCAAAAGAACTACTCTGGGCCCGCCCAACTTGGACCGGATACTCGATCGCTCGTGCGGATACGGGCCCTCGAAAAGCCAGCCAATCATACCAACAGGATTGTTGGGTATTCAAGCAGGCAGGCAAGTTAATTGCCGAAAACAATGACAAGGGGCTGCATAGCGATGACGAGGAAGAGACCCGGCCGCTGAACAATAGAGGACAGAAGGGTTTCCCCCCACAAGTACGGACGGTGAACATGATATACGCAACCCACATACCCAAAAGGGAGCGGAAGCGTGCGCTCAGGGACATATACGCGATGGAGCCAGTCGCCCCAATGTTCAATCCGTGGTCCTCCTGCCTGATCACCTTTGATCGAAGGGACCATCCCACTAGCATCCGCCATGGCGGATTCGCCGCATTGGTTTTAGACCCAATCGTCGATGGATTTCACCTCACTAGAGTCCTGATGGACGGCGGCGGCAGCCTGAACCTGCTTTATCAGGAAACAGTGCGCAAGATGGGCATAGACCCCTCAAGGATTAAACCCACAAAGACGACCTTCAAAGGCGTCATACCAGGTGTAGAGGCCAAATTTACAGGCTCAGTTACACTCGAAGTGGTCTTCGGATCCCCGGATATCTTCCGAAGCGAGGAGTTAATCTTCGACATAGTCCCGTTCCGTAGCGGCTATCATGCACTGCTCGGACGAACCGCGTTTGCAAAGTTCAATGGGGTGCCGCACTACGCATACCTCAAGCTCAAGATGCAGGCCCTCGAGGAGTCATCACGGTCAACGGAAACACCGAACGCTCTCTCCGAACGGAGGAGCATACAGCGGCTCTCGTGGCGGAAGTTCAGAGTAGCCTCTCAAGGCAATTCTTGAGTCCGGCTGTTAAGCGACCGGACACCGTCAAGTGCGCCCGGAGTAACCTACAACAAGACCACCTAGCACGTTCCGAGCACGCGTAGAAATGCGGCCCCAACTCCAGCCCTCGCAAAATCGCGAGACCAGTACCACGCGTACATCACTACGCTCTGGAGATACCATGGGCATAGGGGGAGGGGCACGACCTCGGCAGGCCCAGAGTGCGGCTCAACCACACCAGGGGCTCCCAAATGGGTCATCCTTTTTTTTCTTTTTCCTTTTTTTTCTTATCCTCAGGACTCCGTTTCCCAGAAGCCCTGCCGAACTCACGATGCAACAGCCAGGGAAGGAGAAAAGCTACGACGAGTATCCAGGTGGTCTCCATTACGAGCATTATACTTGTTTTATACACCATTCCGCAGCCTACCCCTGGAGGGGGACATGTTAAATAGTCCCACCCCTTGCTTATCGCACTATTTGTATTGTTCTGCATTCATTGCAATATCTTTTGAATAAACAATGCATCGCTTTTTGCCTATCATTACATTCCTTATTATATATGTTCACTTATGACATGTTGCACCCGTACGCTTTGGTACGGCCAAATACACAAGGGGCTTAAGTTCCCCAAATTATGGTGTGATAAGTCCGAACACTTTCACAAGTGCGGCACCCCGAACTTATAGCATTATATGCATCGGCTCCGAATCATGTCTTGGGTCAATAGTTGGGTTTGCCCGGCTCCCATGTTTTGGTACCCTACGTTCCGTTATATCGGCTAAGGTAGCGCTGGGAGAACCACTGCGATTGTGCCCCAGTTGAGCTGGGTTGAGCACCTCAGTGGAGAAAGCTAAAACTGACCGTCATGATGGGGCGAGAGCCGGTCGCTGTTCGAGAGGTTTTTTTGAGTCCCTAAAGACTTATGCCGCTTAGAGCGAGGAACCGGCTCTGTCCGGCCCAGGCGTGGATAGCGCCCCGAATTCGGCCTTCCGAACACTAGGGGCTTCGCCGAAATTTAAAATTATAGAATTCTATGGCTAAGTGAGAGTGTTCAAGCATTATAAGTCCGGTTGCCTCGTTCGTTGTGTTGAGAGCCTCCCTAGATGGACCCAAAAATGGGAACAAGAGCGCTCAAGTTTATCCCGAACACCCCAGCACTCGTGGCATGGGGGCCTAAGCCAACGACTTGCCATCTCTCAGATTTGATAAACGGCCGAACAGAAGGTAATATTTTAAATTAACAAGCGTTGCTTAGCGCATATGAACAAAGTTTTCAGCGCACAGGATAACTAAATGCGAGCCTACTCAAAAATTACATCTTTGGAGCATTCACCCGGAATAATGCGGGCACCCATCAGGACACCCTTATAATACATCTCGGGCATGCGATACTCCTTGCCCGGCGGTGGCACGTCCGTCACAAGCTTCTCGGCGTCCATCTTTCCCCAGTGCACCTTAGCGCGGGCAAGGGCTCGGCGGGCACCTTCAATGCAGGCGGAATGCTTGATGACATCAACCCATGGACAGGCGTCCACCAGCCGCCGCACTGCATCAAGTAGCTCCTGGCATGGCTTCTTTGGGCCACACGAACTATGAGGCCCTTCATGGCCTGTTCGGCCACCTTGTGGAGCTCGACCAGCTGCTTCACTGGTCGCTCAGGCACCGGATGTCCGCCTCAAAGATCTTGAGACTAGAACACCTTCTCCATCGAGCTCCCTCCAAGGCTTTGTAGAACGCGCAAAGATCGGACACGCCACGGGCAGATCTGCGAACGCTCTGGAGAGCTCAATTCGGGTAAGTAATGTAATTCACTTTTACATGCTTGCTTTGCATGAAGAATGCCTTACCCGCCGCTATCTTCTTCTTGCCTCAATTTCTGGAGGGCCTTTTGGGCTTCGGCCTTAGCGGCTTTGGCACTCTCAAGAGCCGACACAAGCTCGGACTCTCGAGTCTTGAGTCACGCCCAAACTCGTGTTTTTCCACGAGCACAGGAGCTCTTGCCGCATACCTCCGCCACCGCGCCTCCTGCTTCTCTCGCTCGCTGCGTTCCGCGGCCGCATTGCGTTCGGCCGCGGACACCGCCTCCTTCAGGGTCGCCACCTCGTTCGTAGCCCCTGCAATACCCACGTTATTCCTGTCATTTTTTGCAACCAAATCCTTTTTTTAAGGTACAAATTTAATAAGGTGCTACTTACCTTCCTTGTCCTCGAGCTTCTTCTTGGCACGGCCGAGCTTGCTCTCGGACCGCTCGAGGCTCTTCTTCAAGGCATTGACCTCCGCAGTCAGTGCGGTAGAGGTCAGCAGCGCAGCCTGCATTCCCATATTGACATATTTGTGTTAGACTCCTGCGTATATCTT
The DNA here is from genome assembly GCA_021437245.1 of Aegilops speltoides. Taxonomy (NCBI): domain Eukaryota; kingdom Viridiplantae; phylum Streptophyta; class Magnoliopsida; order Poales; family Poaceae; genus Aegilops; species Aegilops speltoides. Next base: position 444,212,961 of record CM038146.1, on the reverse strand, counting down.
TTTAGATTCTCAGTTCGGCTTTTCTTTCCGAACACCGAACCGAGCATCAGGGGCTACTGTCTATGCGGTACTATTTTACATATCTTAAAATTCTTACCTCAAAGCCTGTTAGAAGGCTGGTGCAGGCTTCGGTCAGCCCGCTCTTGGCGAGCTGAACCTTCTGAATCACCGCACTCATGACAATGCGGTGTTCCTCGTCGATGGAAGCGCCGTTGAGCACCTCCAGCAAGCTATCCGGCACCTCCGGTTGGACGGAGGCCGCCGGCGTCGCTGTCTTGCCCTTCTCACGAAGGGGCCGCCCGCCGGACTCCGGAATCACCAAAGGTTCTGGTGCGGAGTCCGGTCCAAAGTCCGGGAGGTTGCCCTGCGGCACCTCCGGGGCCTCCTCCTCCTGGCAGGTCCCCTTCTGGGACCCTACCTCGGCATCGTCTGCGTCACGGGGGGAGGAGGCGGTCGGAAGTGAAGTGCTATTCACATCTGATGAACCCAAGGACCCGCTCGACGAAGCGGGGAGATCATCCTTGAGCGGACTACAGGGTTGTATGCGGCGTTAGAAGACACTATGCGGCAAAAAGAAAAATTATGAGTCATTCAGGAGCCCGGACACTTACGATCTTGCCAGGGGCTTGGCCCTTGAGGGCCACTCCTCGTCGCCGTCGTCGGTGTTGGTGGAACAGTGCGGGGGAAGGGTCCTTCCTTTCTTGGACCCTTCGGCCCCCCTCATTGGGGAAGCCTTCCTTTTCTTCTCTCCCCTCGCCGGGGGAGAGGCCTCTTTCTTCTCCTCCTCGTCTTCATGGGAGGAGTCCGCCTCGGAGTCGTCGGACGATGAGTCCGATAACACCTGGCGCCGGGAACTCCTCCGGGTTCCCGTGGCCTTCTTCTCCGGCACCACGTAAGGCGCTGGGACCAGCAGCCCTGTCAAACGGGCATCCGCTGGGTCTTCTGGAAGGGGAGCCGGACAGTTAACCTGTCCGGACGTCTTTTGTCAGGCCTGTCAAAGGTGTTGGGAGCTTAGATCCCACATAGAGTCAAACTATGGAAAGCAAGTGACCCGTAAAGGATAATATAGCTTACCTCGCCAGCCGGACGCTACGAGCTGAACCCGCAATCTTCGGTAGCGGATGCGGGCACCTCGGCGCCCTTGAATAGCACCCTCCAGGCCTCTTCGTACGTAGTGTCGAAGAGCCTGCTCAAGGTCTGGTGTTGTGCCGGATCGAACTCCCACAGGTTGAAATCCCGCTGTTGGCACGGGAGAATCCGGTGGACGAGCATGACCTGGACTACGTTGACAAGCTTGAGCTTCTTGTTCACCAGGGTTTGGAGACAGGATTGGAGTCCTGTCAGCTCCTCCGAATTGCCCCACAATAGGCCCTTATCTTTCCAGGAGGTGAGCCGTGTGGGGATGCCAGATCTGAATTCGGGGGCCGTTGCCCACTCAGGGTCACGCGGCTCAGTGATGTAGAACCACCCCGATTGCCACCCTTTGATGGTTTCCACGAAGGCACCCTCGAGCCAGGTGACGTTGGGCATCTTGCCCACCATGGCGCCTCCGCACTCCGCTTGGCTGCCGCCCACTACCTTCGGCTTGACATTGAAGGTCTTTAGCCATAAGCCAAAGTGGGTGTCGTGGCGGGCTGGGAGCACGAGCACCTATGGGGCAGGGAGCCCCTTCTAGTCTGGCAAGGGAGCGGAGGGCGCACGCAGAGCGGATCGAGGTGACGGCACGCGGGGGAGATTTTTACCCAGCTTCGGAGCTCTCCGGAGAGATAAAACTCCTACTGCTACTTTGTGTTTGTATTTGTTCTTGCTCGAGAGCGTGAGCGTGTAGTGGTGTTGGATGAGTCGAATGAACCGAACCCCCTCTACGTGCGCATGGGCCTCCCTTTTATAGTCTAAGGGGGTCACCGACAGGTGGCAACATAAGAAAGAGGGGGTAAAAGAGTAAAAATGCAGGTTGGTACAACAGTGTCCAACAGTGTCCCCTACCTAACTCTGACGGCAGGGGACAAGGGCATTTAATGCCCGTCCGGTCGCCCCAACAGTGCAAGGAAACGACCGTTAGGGGCGCCACCGATCGCCACGATGGCCTCCTTGTCATCTTCGTTTGACACCTCACACCGCATGGCTGCACAGCGCCTCGCCACGTGCTCCTGGGATGGCCCTGGGACGACACGTCGTTGGATGCGCTGGAGCTTGGGTGCAGAGTGGCAGCCTTGCCGCGGCAAGCGCCTTGCCGCGGCCGTCGTCTTGTCGGACTAACAAGCTTGTCGCTCGCCGTGCCTTACCGGGACGCGCGGAGCGTCGCGGCAAGTTCTCTGAAGCGCCTTGGCTGGCCTTCCCGGCAAGCTCCTCTTGCCGGGATCTTTGTCCTTCCCGGCAAGCTTCTCTTGTCGGGGCCTTGTCCTTCCCGGCAAGCTCCTCTTGCCGGGGCCTTGTTTTCTTAGTTAATACTTTGTTCTTGAATGGCAGTAAATCTGAATATCGGAGGGTCTTGGCGGACGCCCGGCAAGCCTCGCCGCGGGGTGCTGCGACTGCCCGTGCACAAGTTCGGGGTACTAAGGTACCCCTACTTTAGTACACCGACAGAGCCCCGGCCTGGGCCATACAGTCGAAGCGCTGTTGGGCGAGCCCAAAAGCAGCACGGGCACACGCGCCTGGGTCCGCACAAAATCGACCCGTACCGCCGCGCTCCTCAGAACGCAGCGTCAATAGCGGCGTCGTGGGAGATGTGGGTGGCGGCGCGATTGAGGCGCCCATCCCGTGATCACGGGGTGGGGTGAGTCACCTCAACCGTCGCCTCAGTTCTGCATCCTCGCCACGCGTCTCCCATGCACTCGGGGTCGCGGACGGTGGAGGTGGGAGACCGAGCCGTCACGGGCGGAGGCAGCGGGTCGGTCACGACCCCCTGCTCTTCCCGTGCTCTGATTCGCCGAGCGGGGCGGCCGAGCCCCCACCCCGCTCCTTTAAGAAGGGCGAGAGGGGAGTGCAGGAAACCGCACTTCCTCATCTTCTCCTTTCTTCAGCTTCCGTTCCCCTTTCTCTCGTCCGCCATGGAGAAAGGGAATCCTGGTCCTTCATCGGTGGCGGCGAGGGTCGCCGCCAGACAGCGATCCTCCTTACCCGTGCCGTGGTGGCGGATCCGGCCACAAGGGGAAGAGGGAGGGGGCGAGGCCGTGGGCGAGGTCGAGGGCGAGGTCGAGGCGCTCGAGGAAGAGGCGGACGGGGCGGCGCAGCATCTCCGCCTCCGCCGGCGGCTCCTCCCCTCGCGGCGGTCCATACAGGGGACGACCCTTGGGAGTTCTTCGTCAAGCTGCGCCGGGCACCTCGCCGTCGCCTCCGGCTTCCCGCTCCGTTTGCGAGCGCGATGGAGATGGACCCGCCCGAGACGCTGAGATTGCGTATGAGGGGCTGTGGGATCAGCGGCACGCGAGTCAGCGTTGTATCCCCAGCCCCTGGCGTGATGTATCTTGATCGAGGGTGGAAGACGTTCGCCCGCATCCACAGCTTGACGGTGGGGTTTACCCTCCATTTTAAGTTAATGGAGGGCGACCTCCTCTCCGTCAAGGTCTTCGGGGACTCCGGCACCCGGGCGAGATGCTGCGTGGACAGCTCCTCCGATAGCGAAGACTCCCCCTCGAGCGAGAGTGACGAGGAGGAGAGCGACAGCGACGACGAGAGCGGCGGGCCCGACTAGGCGTCGGGCGTCGCCTTGTGCGCCACCGGCGACCCCATCATCCGGTTCGCCGGCCCCTTGAACTCCCCAGGGTCGTCTCCTTGGGCGGCTGGCGTAGGGAGGCTACGGAAGAGGAAGAGGGGTGGCGGCAAGGCCGTCAAGTCGGAGTACGAGGGCGTGGTGCCCTCGGCAGCGGCCGACGTCCTGCCGCCCGTCTTGAGCTCGCTTCGGCGCCGCCGTCTCCATAAGCCCGGAGGCCCCGGATGTTCTCTTGGTGTCTTCGCACCCGTAACTCACCTAGGCGCCTCTTTTGCCCTCTTCGGCTCCTTGACCTACCTCCTGAAAAGGGGGACAGGAAAGGGATTACGGGCATCTTATCTTTTCAAGTTGTAAGCCTTCGGGCCTTAGCTGCATTTAGAACTTGTAATCCTCTCTTTCATGTTTTTCACCCTTTATGGACTGTACCCGAATGGGATGTTTTTTAATGAAAACAGGGGAAGCTTGCTATGTTAAATCCTTTACTCGATTCTATGCCTTGTATGTTTTTACCCTACGCATTGAGGGAACTTGCCGGCGCAAGCACACTTGCTGAGTGCGGAACATCAGCAGCCCGCTGGCGGTGCTGCCTCCGGCAAGAAACCTTGTCGGGGCTAGTTGCAGCTCACTTGTATTGTTGAGCGGACTCGAAAACAAATCAAGGGCGCAACTTAGCCATAAGTCGGTTCCTCCGCGCACAGGTTTTCCATACAAGGCACGGTCGTTCAAGGAACATAACCTCACGTTCCTCAGTCCATAAGAGGATGCATGATGAGGGATGAAAAACTTATCTGATATCGCAGCCCCCGGCAACTCTGGCTTGCCGGAGGTGAGCCTTGGTACTTGCAGCCCCCAACGACGTTGGCTTGCCGGGGCCCAGGTGCTGGTGCGCCCTTCCGCTATTATTTCAGTTATGAAAACAAATTAGTCAGTGCCGCAATAAGTTACTTTTGTAATATAACTTCATTCTGAGCAATGCTTGCTATGTTATCCCCTTTACTTGATTCTGTGCCTTGTATGTTTTTACCCTATGCTTTGAGGGAACTTGCCGGCGCAAGCACACTTGCTGAGTACGGAACATCAGCAGCCCGCTGGCGGTGCTGCCTCCGGCAAGAAACCTTGTCGGGGCTAGTTGCAGCTCACTTGTATTGTTGAGCGGACTCGAAAACAAATCAAGGGCGCAACTTAGCCACAAGTCGGTTCCTCCGCGCACTGGTTTTCCACACAGGGCACGGACGTTCAAGGAATATAACTTTAAAAACTTAAAACTGACTATGCTCAAGCTTTGGCAACTTAGCTTTTCTGTCTTCTGCATTCCGGCAAGGCTATGCTTCTTCGAACGACACCTAGTCCATATCGTTATCAAGCTCCGACAACGAGGACTAAAGGCGTAAATGCCGCTACGGGAGCATTCGCTTCTACGGCAAGAATCTGGGGTCCTGCCGGAGCGTGATGCTCCCCGGCAAGCGTGTCAGGACACAGCTTGTTGGGAGCGTCTGCTTCAACGAAACAAACCCTAGGGCTTGTCGGAGCAGACGGCTCCTCAGCGCTTTCTGTGTTGATTCTGGGACATTCTTGGCGGCGGCTCTGGGGAGCTCTGCCGGAAAGTAGTCGCCAGTAACCAACCCCTTTTTTTTGGTTGCATAGGTTCATCCTTGCCGAAATCAGAACTTGTCGAGGGAGCCCCCCGCTTGTCGCTGGAGACCGCACTGCGCTCGTGCCAGCGTGTTGAAGCGCATGTTGGCCTTGAGCATCCCGCGACCCACCAGCTTGGCCTTGCTCCAACGCGAGCACGGCGCCAGGAGCGCCGTGGCGTTGTCAATCTTGCACCTCCTGGGAGGGGTGCGGTGGATGTGCAGACGCTGAACCTTGCGGGGCCTTGTCCTTGGAGCGGGTGACGATGTGCATCCCCCCGCTGGCGCCCGCTCCTCTGCCGGCGTCCACCCCACCGCCTGTTCGCTCCGGTGGCGGTAGGACAGTCGCAGACGGAGTGGCTACCTCCGAAGTTTTCTTCTTCGGTGCCATGTCGATGAAGATGTTGATGTAGCGCGCGTAGACGCCGGATCAGATGCGCACGACCTCGACACTCCCCTACCTGGCGCGCCAAAGATGTCGTGGCGGGCTGGGAGCACGAGCACCTATGGGGCAGGGAGCCCCTTCTAGTCCGGTAAGGGAGCGGAGGGCGCACGCAGAGCGGATCGAGGCGACGGCACGCGGGGGAGATTTTTACCCAGCTTCGGAGCTCTCCGGAGAGATAAAACTCCTACTGCTGCTTTGTGTTTGTATTTGTTCTTGCTCGAGAGCGTGAGCGTGTAGTGGTGTTGGATGAGTCAAATGAACCGAACCCCCTCTACGTGCGCATGGGCCTCCCTTTTATAGTCTAAGGGGGTCACCGACAGGTGGCAACGTAGAAAGAGGGGGTAAAAGAGTAAAAATGCAGGTTGGTACAATAGTGTCCAACAGTGTCCCCTACCTAACTCTGACGGCAGGGGACAAGGGCATTTAATGCCCGTCCGGTCGCCCCAACAGTGCAAGGAAACGACCGTTAGGGGCGCCACCGATCGCCACGATGGCCTCCTTGTAAACCGTTTGACACCTCGCACCGCATGGCTGCCAAATACCGCCACGTGCTCTGGGATGGCCACAGGACGACACGTCGTTGGATGCGCTGGAGCTTGGGTGCAGAGTGGCAGCCTTGCCGCGGCAAGCGCCTTGCCGCGGCCGTCGTCTTGTCGGACTAACAAGCTTGTCGCTCGCCGTGCCTTGCCGGGACGCGCGGAGCGTCGCGGCAAGTTCTCTGAAGCGCCTTGGCTGGCCTTCCCGGCAAGCTCCTCTTGCCGGGGTCTTTGTCCTTCCCGGCAAGCTTCTCTTGCCGGGGCCTTGTCCTTCCCGGCAAGCTCCTCTTGCCGGGGCCTTGTTTTCTTAGTTAATACTTTGTTCTTGAATGGCAGTAAATGTGAATGTCGGAGGGTCTTGGCGGACGCCCGGCAAGCCTCACCGCGGGGTGCTGCGACTGCCCGTGCACAAGTTCGGGGTACTAAGGTACCCCTACTTTAGTACACCGACAGTGGGGCTGGATGCAGAGGAAGGCCTCGCACACGATGATAAACGCCGAGATGTTGAGGATAAAATTCGGGGCCAGATCATGTATATCCAGGCCATAGTAGAACATGAGCCCCGAACAAAGGGGTGGAGTGGGAAGCCCAGTCCGCGGAGGAAATGGGGAAGGAATACCACCCTCTCATGGGGCCCGGGGGTGGGGATGAGCTGCCCCTTGTCGGGGAGCCGGTGCGCGATATCGCTGGATAGATATCCGGCCTTGCGCAACTTTTTGATGTGCCCCTCCATGACGGAGGAGGCCATCCACTTGCCTCCCGCTCCGGACATGGTTGGAGAAGGTTGAGGTGAGATGTGCGGACTTGGGCGCTGGAGCTCGAGTGCGCGGAGATGGATAAGCTAAGGAGGAAGAAGGCGTAGGTAAAAAGGTGGATCCTTATCCCCTTATATATGGGCGGATGAAACTATGCGTCCCCACCAGCCTAGTAAAACTCGCTTATCTCCCAAGCGCTGCGATTAATGGTGCGGTTGGGTTACCCACGTCCGTATTGATGAGAATCCCGGAATAAGGGGACACGATCTCTGCCTTGACAAGACGTGCCAAGGAAACCGCTTCGCTAAACACGCTGAGGTGGAACAATAAAAACAATTTGAGTAAAGGCTTGGCCGTGGTGTGACGTTATGCCACGAAAAACGTCAGCAGATTGAACTTGTGTAAATATTATTCTCTCTACAGTGGAATGTGGAATTTATTTTGCAGAGCCGGACACTATCCTGGTGTTCAAAATCTTCTATGAATTATTCGTAGGAGGAACCCGCCTTGCAATGCCGAAGACAATATGCGCCGGACTCGTCGTCATTGAAGCCCGGTTCAGGGCTCTTGAGGAGTCTGGACTAGGGGTGTCCGGATAGCGAACTATCATCATTGGCCGGACTCCAAGACTATGAAGATACAAGATTGAAGACTTCGTCCCGTGTCCGGATGGGACTTTCCTTGGCGTGGAAGGCAAGCTTGGCAATACGGATATGTAGATCTCCTACCACTGTAACCGACTCTGTGTAACCCTAGCCCTCTCTGGTGTCTATATAAACCGGAGGGTTTTAGTCCGTAGGACAGACAACAATCATACCATAGGCTAGCTTCTAGGGTTTAGCCTCCTTGATCTCGTGGTAGATCTACTCTTGTACTACCCATATCATCAATATCAATCAAGCAGGAGTAGGGTTTTACCTCCACCGAGAGGGCCCGAACCTGGGTAAAAACATCATGTCCCTTTTCTCATGTTACCATCCGCCTAGACGCACAGTTCGGGACCCCCTACCCGAGATCCACCGGTTTTGACACCGACAGTGGGCCTACATGGGCTTTCGACCGTTAATTGACCTGGTGAAGAAGATGATCCCTAGCTCTGTCCGCGGAGCAGCGGACCGATTACGTGGGTTGAGTGGACCACGCTAATGATGTGTGAAAACGCGATGCGACGCTCAGTGAGACAGATGAACAAGTCTGAGCCCTTTCTTTGCTGTATCTGACGGCTGACAGCACCAAATCGTTGTTGTGGCTCGTAGGCCGCCCCCTCATATGAAGAACGTATAAGCACTACACGCTCATAATCTATTAGCAAATGGCATGTAAACTTGTAAGAGGCCTAAAAATTTACTGACGATGAGTCGGACCCCACTGCAGTTATCACCTGATAGACGAACAACGAGAATACCTGAAAGAAAGAGGATGGAAGGGAGCAGACAAATGGATGTACCAAAAAAGGACGAAAGAGGACAACAACCGATGCATGAAGAAACAACTTCTTGGGCATATGAGCTCGACATACCTACCCGAAAAGTGGATGCAGATAGGAGGCCCTGAAGCGACATAAGATGACTATATGGCAGCGTGTGCTGTTGGCAGCGAGGTGAACTGCCCACATCGCCGCAAATCGTGGGGATTGGGCGAGACGACACGAATTGAATGAAACTTGTCGATGGTCCTACATGGGCTTTCGACCGTCAATTGATGTGGTGTAGAAGATGATCCCTAGCTCTGTCTGCATTGAGTGGACCACACTAACGACGGGTGAAAACACGCTGCGATGCTCAATGAGACAGATGAACAAATCGGAGCCCTTTCTTTGCTGGATCCGATGACTGACAGCACCGAATCGCCGTGGTGGCTCGTAGGCCGCCCCCTCATATAAAGAACGTATAAGCACTACACGCTCATATTCTTTCAGCAAATGGCATGTAAACTTGTTAGAGGCCTAAAAATTTACTGACAATGAATCGAACCCCACTGCAGTTATCACCTGATAGACGAACAATGAGAATACCTGAAAAAAAGAGGATGGAAGGGAGCAGACAAATGGATGTACCAAAAAAAGGACGAAAGAGGACGACAACCGATGCATGAAGAAAAACTTCTTGGGCATATGAGCTGGGGATACCTACCCGAAAAGTGGATGCAGACAGGAGGCCCTGAAGCGACGTAGGACGACTATATGGCAGTGCATACTGTTGACGGCGAGGTGAACTGCCGCATCACCGCAGATCGTGGGGACTGGGCGACACAACACAAATTGAATGAAACTTGTCGATGGGCCTACATGGGCTTTCGACCGTAAATTGACCTGGTGAAGAAGATGACCCCTAGCTCTGTCCGCGGAGCAGCGGCCCGATTACGTGGGTTGACTGGACCACACTAACGACGGGTGAAAACGCGCTGCGACGCTCAGCGAGATAGATGAACAAATTTGAGCCCTTTCTTTGCTGGATCCGACGAATGACAGCACCAAATCGTTGTGGTGGCTCGTAGGCCGCCCCCTCATATGAAGAACGTATAAGCACTACACGCTCATATTCTATTAGCAAATGATATGTAAACTTGTTAGAGGCCTAAAAATTTACTGGCAAGGAGTCGAACCCACTGCAGTTATCACCTGATAGACGAACAGTGAGAATACCTGAAAGAAAGAGGATGGGAGGGAGCAGACAAATGGATGTACCAAAAAAGGACGAAAGAGGACAACAACCGATCCATGAAGAAACAACTTCTTGGGCATATGAGCTGGGCATACCTAACCGAAAAGTGGATGCAGATAGGAGGCCCTGAAGCGACATAGAACGACTATATGGCAGCGCATACTGTTGGCGGCGAGGTGAATTGTCGCATCGCCGCAGATCGTGGGGACTGGGCGAGACAACACGAATTGAATGAAATTTGTCGATGGGCCTACATGGGCTTTCGACCGTCAATTGACCTGGTGAAGGAGATGATCCCTAGCTCTGCCCGCGGAGCAGCGGCCCGATTACGTGGGTTGAGTGGACCACATTAATGACGAGGTGAAAACGCGTTGCGACGCTAGGTGAGACAGTTGAACAAACCTGAGTTTTTTTTTTTGGCAGGATCCGACGGTTGACAGCAACAAATCGATGTGGTGGCTTGTAAGTCGCCACATTATATTGTTTCATAATAATATTTTGTAGATGCATACTTCCTCAGTCTCAAAATAAGTGTCTCAAGTTTGTACTAACTTTGTAATATAAGTGTCTCAAGTTTGTACTAATTTACTAAAGGACAATCTCTTTGAGTGGATTAAGTGGGAGGGGGGATTATGGACAATCTCTTTGCAGCATAGAAGATGTTCTTCCAATATTTGGAGAGCAGAAAGACAACCAAGAATTAGCTAAACCGCATTCCATCTTCGTTCGAACCCTATTCCTGATCCATATTTCCATTTACTCTGAATGAAAATCTGACGACAAAGAGCACAATACAGCAAAACTGCAGAGATAAAGATCTCACAGACCAATCCCCCTCTGTTCTACTACCAAGGAATCAACCAAAATGATCAAGTACAGCCGTGGAGTACAACCTCTAGCACAGGAGCACCGTACCCATGGCGCTATCTCGCCCCGGACAGCTCCGACGAGGACATGTACGACGGCCACCCGCTCATCGTCGTCATCGTCGTCTCCGACCGGGTGCGATCGCCCACCATCACCTGCTTCATGACGTTGCCCTCGGAGGGGCCGGCGAACCCCCGACCGTACAGCCGGAGGAACCCGAGCGCCTGCGCGCGCGGCTCGCCCAGCTCCATGGTGCCCTCCAGCATGCCGGCCACCACCGCCATGCTCGGCCGCGTGTGCGGGTCCTCGTGCAGGCAGCACAGCGCCACCTTCACCATCCTCTCCACCTCCTTGCCCACCACCCGCCCCTCCAGCCGCGGGTCGGCCAGCTCCGCGTACCGCCCGCCCTCGTGCCCCTCCAGCGCCACCAGCGGGAAGTAGTCGTTCCTCCCGCTGCGCGACGAGCCTCCCGCCGTGCCGTTCGAGGAGCTGGAGTCCTCGCCGCCGTCGCTCACGTGCTCGCTGCGGTTCTTGCGGCCGTGCACCAGCTCCAGGAGCACCATGCCGAAGCCGTACACGTCGGTGCGGTCGGTGATGGCCGTGTTGGTCAGCCACTCCGGCGCCAGGTACCCGCGCGTGCCCCGCATCGTCGTGAAGAGCCCAGACTGCTCCGGCGTGAGGAACTTGGCGAGCCCGAAGTCGGCGATCTTCACCTGCCCGCCGTCGGCGAGCAGGATGTTCTCCGGCTTCACGTCGCAGTGGATGATCCTCTGGTTGCACCCGAAGTGGAGGTAGGCGAGCCCCCTCGCCGCGCCGATGGCGATGTCCACCCGCTCCTTCCACTCCAGCAGAGGCCCCGCCGGCCGGAACAGGGGTCGGTCGAGGGAGCCGCGGTTCATGTACTCGTACACCAGCAGCCGGCGGTGGCCCTCGGTGCAGAATCCCCGGAGGCGGACCAGGTTGACGTGGTGGATGTTGCCGATCACGGCGATCTCCGTCATGAACTCGCGCTTCCCCTGCGTCCCGACGCCTTCGATCTTCTTCACGGCCACCAGCGAGCCGTCCGGGAGCTCGCCCTTGTACACGGCCCCGAACCCGCCGGCGCCGATCTTGGTGCGGTAGCTGTTGGTCATGGCCTCGATCTCGTCGTGCGTGAACCTGGTGGGGAGGCCGGGGATGACGATGTCGTCATCGCCGTCGTCGTCGTTGTCCAGATCGCGCACAAGGTGCGCCGAGGCTGACCCCGGCGAGCGCTGCCGCCGGAGCTGCACGTCCCTGGACCGCGAAGCGCGCCTCCCCACGCGCTGCTCGTCCTTGCGACGCCGTGACGCGATGACGAACGCGCCGACGACGACGACCAGCACAAATGCGATGATTGTGGGGAGCAGGATGGCGATGAGCGTCTTGTTGGAAGACGAACTGTCCGACGACGACCTTGGAGAGCCCTGCACCTTGATGTACCCGGACATGCCGGCGCCGGTTCTCGAGTTGGTGTTGATGAACGAAGCAAGCTGGTGTTGCGCCAAGTAGCAGGACAAGGAGGAGGAGTCGTAGAAGTAGCCGAGGCAGGAGCAGTTGCTGCTGCACAGTGCCTGGCACGACGACGCGTTGGAGCCGGCCATGGCCGGCGGCGAGAACTTGTTAGCGTAGTACGCAATGCCACTCCCGAGGCTGAGATACGAGGTGCCACCGCAAGAGCCGGCGGGCAGCAATGTGGAGCCATCGGACGGGGCGCACCCGTTGTCGTGCGCCGTGGGGAACAGCCGCGGGCACGTGCAGATGGACGCGTTGCCGTCGGGCGTGCAGAGGCCGAGCGCGCCACATGAGAGCGGAAGGGCGCATCCCCTGCTCGGCGCCATGATCTCGCCGTCCATGGGCGACGACGATGAGTTCGCCGACTCGAAGCTCGAGATTTGCAGCTTCCCATCCACGCCCAGCTGAACGATGCGTAGCCCGGCAGGTGGCATCGCGACCTGGACGATGACGGTGTCGTCCGCCGCGAGAAGGTACAGGCCAGTGCCGTTCACGAGCATGTACGCGACCGTGCCGTCGCGGTCCTTGACGGCGATGGCTTCGCCCGACAGCCGCCAGTACAGGGACCCCATCCACGCCAGCACGGCATCGGCGGCGGTGACGTTGAGGCTGTAGCCCCCCTCAGCCAGGTCCGAGGCCGACGCGGCCGAGGTCAGGAACCCGCCGGCTGGGAGCCGCTGCGACGACACGAGCGAGTCCGTGGGGCGGTCGAAGGACTGCCAGAGCGTGCCGTTCTGCCCGTCGAGCAGCGCGAGGTTGCCGGAGTCGGCCAGCCGGAGCGCGGCGACGGGGGACGCGAACGGGGGCGTGGACCAGACGACGGTCCCGTTGGCGTCCTCGGCGGAGACGCCCGCCGACGAGAGGCGGAACGGCGCGGCGCGGTCGGTGATGGGCGCGGCGCGGTTGGCGGCCCAGACGCAGGTTCCGGACGGCGCGTGCAGCACGGCGAGGTAGTAGCGGTCCTGCTGCCCCGCCGGGCCGTGCACCGCGGCCTCGAAGGCGCCGCTGCTGGAGCGGAGGAACACGCCGAGGGTGTCGATGAAGAGCAGGTACGACGCCGCGAAGTCCGGCGTGACGAGCTCCGTCCGGACCGTGCCGGCCTCGGCGCCAAGGACGCCAAGGAGGAGGAGGAGGAGGAGGAGTGGACGGATCGGCCGCGAGGGGCTCCCCATGGCCAAGGCGAAGCGGTCGGCTCATGGGGGCGCCGGAGTGGACGTGACGATGGCATGGAGGCGGGAGGGGTTGACCCGGGCGGGCCGGAGCGGCGCCATTGGCCGCGGCGGGATCTGGGCGCGCGCGAAAAAATCAAGATGCCAAGCGGACGACGACCTGCTACCGTGGAGTTTGAACGTGGGCTCTTGTGCGGATTGTTTAGTCCGAGCTTGGCGAATGGAGATTAGTGGACTGCTGGAGTATTAATTAGCATATGATCACTGCATATTCTATGGGGGTTTAAGTTCGGATCCGTCCAGTCCAGTCATGTCCCGGCAGCACGGCGTGCATACTGGCGGTCGTCTCTTTTGTCTTCTCCTTCTCTCGGAGTCGGAGGAGGAGGCGTGATGAAATAACTTTTTGAACGGGTCTACTTCAATCGGAGACAGCGCAACATTAGAAAATGTGATCTTCTAAAATTTTATAAGTTTTTTTTTCGCGGGGACTAAAATTTTGTAAGTTTTAGCCGACCAACTTTGGGCAGCATGCCACATAACATTAGATTTAGGACCCTCTTGGCTGCAAATGTTCGCTGTGGAGGATGGAAATTGCAAACATTTTTCATAGCCATTTAGTTACAGATGAGTGGAGGTTTTTTCAGACCATCGTTTGATCTCGCTCAAACGCCTACGAATGCGTTTGCTGGCAATTTCTTCTCACGAAAGTTCGCCAGTTAACATTATCGTGGATTTGAGAGCAATTCAAACGCGGATTGCTGGCCAAGACATTTTTTAGAAGATCACCGGCCTGGACATTTTCTGTCACGCAACGGGAGTCACCAAATGTTGCGGACAGTGGACCAGGCGGTCCGGACATGCGAAATGTCACAGTCGAAATCAAACGTAAGGGAAGTTTTGTGGGGGGGGGGGGGGGATCTAGACATGTTGGGGACAAACCAACTCAAGGGATTCCTACAAGAATTTTAGGGTTTCTGATCCTTAGGGAAAAAAGTTGTGTGGGTTGTTCGATTCATAGGATTAGAGTCCATAGTTTTGCTTCTGCTTGGGATTGATTTTGTATTAGTTTTCATATGAAAAATTTCATCCACTTCAACCGCATGTGAAAAATCTTACGCTTTTTTCAGTGCACAATCAAACGAATGTGGTCAAGATGACAACTCGTGTATTTTCTCTATTTATGTGTTTTACAAATCCTGTGAATCAAAGTGGCCCTCAATATGGTACAATTATTTGTACTTTTGTACTCCAAAGAGTTAGTTTTGTAACTCGAACATATTTTTGCCTTATTGCGTATGTATTTTTTGTAAATATTGAATACACTTGTTTTTATGTTGCACTAAGGCGAAAACATAAATAACTTTATTACTTCATGTGTGTTTATGTTACATTTGTTTTTATGTGCCACTTGAGGTGGTAAGCACTCCTTTCTTGTTTTATTAGGCAGGGTGTTAACGTTACCCTTTTTATCCACTCATACCAGTGCATAGCAAAGTTAACCAACCCGTCAAAACTTTTAGACTCCATTATCCAGCATTTAACTATTTTCATCGAACCACGGTTAACCCTTTTAAATTCTTCGAATGAACTAATGAAAAATAGATTGCACCTCATAACTTTCGTCGTGTTCCTCTTCCTCCACAAGGGGCGATAAAGAAGAAGAAGGTCAAGGGTTATTTCCATTTGACAGTCGTTTCCTTAACAAGTTTGTGAATTGGAACATATTCTGAATCGATTCCAAGAAAGTATTACTACTTGGTACTCCCTTCATTCCTAAGAATAAGGAGTATTTTATTGCGTTAAGACATGCATTTGACCAATAGTTACTCCACAAATAACATGACACGGAATTTGTGTCAGTAGATAAACATTTCAAATACTCTGTTATGATAGTGATTTTATATCACATAAATTGAATATTAAAAGCATAATTGTTGGTCAAAGTCTTGTCTTGACTAAATAGAATACGTCTTATTTCTACTTTGTCAATTCTCGTTTGTTAGTTCCATCTCAAAACTCGTAACAGCAAAGGCTGATTCCGCATTACTCATTCTTTATATGTACTCCCTCTGTAAACTAATATAAGAGCGTTTAGATAACTAAAGTAGTGATCTAAACACTCTTATATTAGTTTACGGAGGGAGTACTAATTTATTGTTATTATTAAGTCTTCACTAAATTTTGATCGACTCTTCTTACGATTATCCTATGCCGCTAAATAAACCAACAAAATAGCCCGCCTAATGTGGCCAAAATTTTGAATTGTCCAATAGGACTTAGTGGGCAAACACACACAGAGAGAGAGAAAACTAGGTTAAGCTAGCTTTGTTGGGTTCCCTTAAGCCGGACCAAAGCACAAATGTATCATCACATCCTAGACTCGCTACGATGCTTTGTTTACGCCCGTTGGTTCATCATTTTTAATACATCATCCTCCTGGTTCTGGGCCTGGGGGAGATAAATCAAATGGATCTTAGCGATTGCCGGTTGAAGGAGAGGCAGGGCCGGCCGGCCGGCCGATCTCCTTCCTTCACATGCCAATACATCATCTCCCGATCGGTGGCACCTACGACGCACGCAACGCAATTGCTTCGCTTGCATTGTGTAACAAAAAAAAATGCAGCATCGCCCAACGCGTTTACATACAGCCAGCTACTGTTGCTCTGGCGGCCGGGTGTCATGCTGCATGACTCATGCATGATGCACGCGCGCACGCGCACGCGACGTCTCCTCTCGCGGCGGCGCCGGCCCACGACCAGCCAGGCTCCCCCATGGCCTCACGCAACATACGCTTGGCTTGTGTAACTAACCGGTGGTGGTGGCGTCGGTTCGCGCACCCTGCAGGTTCAGTGGCTCAGGACAGCCGTGCCCAGCAACCCGGGGCGAACTGGCGTGGGGAGCTTCATCTGCAGCTGGCGGGATACGGTGGAGAACATTATAATAAAATACTTGTTTTTTTTTTTTGAAACGGAATAATAAAATACTTGTGGCTTCTCATGATTCCGGTGGATTCTGATTCTCCCGTGGAAACAAGAGCGCATAATGACCAAAACAAGAGCATTTGTGTGAATTTAGCAATAGAAAATAAGAGCATGTGACGGTTAAAACACATCGAAAATAAGAGCATGCTTTTATAATAATCATGTGAAACGTGTGAAATAAGATGAATGAAATGTGTGAATCTGGATTGTTTTTTCTTCATCTGACGGTTCACAGAGGCAAAAGTCAGGCTAGCAAAGTTCACTATGGTAACATCCTTTGGTTTGGGTTTCATAGGAAAAGAAAACTGGGAGATGTTACAATTCACTCAATTTATGTACGTCACTACGTATGTTTTAACTTTGGACTGTGATAACGTCTGATCATTCGGAAATTAGGAACATATCCAGACGAGTATGCCTCCATCTTATTCTACTCAGGGCCGGTCCTGAGATTTTGGGGGCCCGGGGCGAAAGTAACATTCGGGGCCCCTTAATATAAACATTATAACAAAAATAATTAATTCAATTGTATACAAAATGTTACTAATAAATACTGAACTACATCTGAAATCCATATTCATATGTTAACTTATACACATTATTATCTTAAAATTTTCTTGTAACATTCTTTGATGCAAAGTCGCTTATGATTGCATTGATGTCAATCTCATCCTTCTTCCCCATGCATAATGTTGCCTAACCATTTAAGTTCTATTGGGTCATTGTTTATGCCAAATGGTCCTTCAATAATTTCAAGTTTGAAAAGCTTCTTTTAGCTGATGCAACAATCAAATGCACAATAAATCCGAATAAATCTTTAAACACCATGCGTTTCTAAACATTTTCTTCAGTGAAGTGATTCATACCAACCAAAGCAAACAAATATGTAACATGAAAATCCTTCTCGCCTTCTACAATTTCTTCTTGCAACTACTTTTGTCGATCCGTTTCTTCCTCATAGCACGAAGTTTTGCTTGAAATTCTAGGGAATAGTAACATGATATACCTTAGATTGATTGGATCGGGGCAAGGATGTGATGTGGATGTCTGCTGGCAGGCGCTCAGCTATGTACGCGTGCGCCAACTCCATCAGTGTCAGTTTTTAGGGGCTCGTGCTGCGGCTTCGCTGCGTACAGCGCCTTGAGACCAGCCAGCCCTCTGCCACTTGGGATCTGAAGTTTGGAACAAAGGGAACAGATAATAGGAAGTTGGGGATGAACTCATCGCACACGATCGTTTTTCGGGGAGAATGTTTCACATCGTAAGGAATAAGGAAAGAAAACGGGACGACGTGATTTACGTGGCTGATCTTTTTTTCCTCACGATCTGATTTGCGTGATTTACGTGCGTAGACTGTTACGTGCGGTCTCTTGCTAGGATATTCCTTTTTTTCCAAACGAGAAGCTATGGCTATGGGCTACTGTACCTTTATACACGTATAACACACCTGGGAGGGGGGCCCTGGTTCGGGGGGGCCCGGGGCGGCCGCCCCCCTGCCCCCCTTCAGGGCCGGCCCTGATTCTACTTTCTCATACATGTGGATGGCATTCCTTCCTTATTATGATAACTAACTGCATGTATTCAGAAAAAGACAGATTTGATGATTCTTTTCGATTTGAAAATTCAAAATATTTTGTAGTTCAAACCATCAGTTCAATTTAAAATTCGTTTTAACATGTCTTCAACACTAGATCTCATATGTCATGTTGATATGTTCCGACGATATTTTTGGGTCACAAGTTACCACTCTGCCTACGTAAGTTACAACGGCTTCATATGTGAATCATCATAGTGTTCACTAAAGTTACCAGCATATGTTTCGACAACTTTTTTCATGTGTCGAAGTTATCGTGGTATTTATATGTAACTTATCAGGTTTGTAGTTCATACATGTCATATTTTAGTATTTTACACATAAGTTATTAGGTCTATTTTTCAATAATTCCGCCATACATACGCATAATACTCATCCATACACATCCGAGAGACTAAGAAGACTAAGCCGACATATCATCTTGAGTTGACAAAAGTTGCGAAAGACGCCTTCGTAGTTAGCACATCGTTTTGTATGTAAGTTATCAGGTCTATGATGTGTTTGTTGTCATATTATTTACACTAAAGTTATTGAGGGTATGTTTTTCAAGAACATGTTTACTCGGGTCAAAGTTATCATGGTGATTGTACCTAGGTTAGCAGGTATGTGGTACGTAAGTCACCACACTACTCACCCAGAAGTTATCGGGGTATGGTTCAACAATTTTTTTCTCTGGTCAAAGTTAAGATGATGTTTGTAAGTAACCTATCAGGTCTCCAATGTGTATATTACCATCGCATTTAATCCAAAAATTTACTAGGGATATTTTTCAACAAAAAAATCTTGGTCTTACCGTGAAGTATGTAGGTAAGTTATCAGGGATGTGATGCATGATTTACCATGCTCTTTACAAAGAAGTTATCGGGGGTTTTGTTTTCAACATCTTTTTCCTGGCAAAAATTATTGCGGTGTTTGTGCGTGTGTTATCAACACAGCTCTGGGGGCGTATATTACCATGCTAGTTACAAGGGTTATGTTTTCAACAACTTTTTTCCTGATCAAACTTATCACGGTGTTTACGCGTAAGTTATCAAGTCTGCGCTTTGTATATTCTTTCCGGCTATTTATACACAAATTACCGTGTTTTTTTTCAATCAAGTTACCGCGGTGTTTGTATGCAAGTTATCAAGTATTCTCTTTATAAAGAAATATAAGAGCATTTAGACCACTACTTTAGTTATCTAAACACTCTTATATTTTTTTTACGGAGAAAGTATGCAATTCCTATATTACCATGTTATTTTACACTTAAGTTATTGGATTATGTTTTTTAACAACTTGTTCTTCCCTAGTCAGTGTCACGGCAGTGTTTGTACATAATTTTATCAAGTATGTGGTTCATAATATTGCCATTGTATTTCAGAAGTTATCGAAACATATTTTAACATTTCCCCCGAGTCAAAGTTACTACAATATTTGTGCCTAATTTATCAAGTATATGATGCGTAAAATTGTCATATTATTTGTACAGAAGTTAAAGGTTCAAAACTATAAATTATCAGGTCTTCGATTGCATCTTATGTAAAGGCCTCAATGATCCCACCACCAAAATCGCTTTCACCACTCTTAGGTGTTTGCAAAGATGCATATTTCCATCACATTAAATAGAACGCCGATGAAACACTGGGGAACCCAATGAAAAGAAAGAAAGAAATTATATTCTAATAAAGTAGAAAAACCAACTTAAGTAGATTAGTTTTCAGTTGATTTGGTTATCGGGGTTGGTTGATCCTATACAACAAGGTCATGTGTTTGATTCCCACGTTACACCTTTTTTTCTCCTCTCAACCAGTGATCCTTATTGACCTGCATATTAAGAGAAAAATTATATACCGGAGGGCAGAAAAACCGTGACAATATACAAAGATAGACTGAGGGGAGCAGAAAAATCGAGACAAAAGAGGCAAAAAAGTATAGCTGCACAGAAAGACTACCTAACCAAGTTGGTCAATATCCTATGCTCGCGCTAGTGACTTGGGCTCGTGGTCGCGATTTTCTTATGCAGATCCATGCATAGGACGATCCGTGGCCACTATATGTAAATCGGATGCTACCACTGTCATTTGGAAATTAAAAATGTTGTTTAACTTTTAACCTCTTAATTTGGTCATCTTTTGTAGGTTTGTTGCGTTTTCCCTATATAATTTGACTATCCATTTTTAGTTTTCCTTTGTTTTTTCTATTCCTATGTATAGAAGAAATGTTGCCTTATGAATAAAACTCCTGTTGAAACGACACACAAAAAACAAATTGTGTAACTAATGCGTTTCCACCAATCCTCTATTTAACACATGCAAGCCTATAGTATTACTATGTACTCCCTCAGTTCCTAAATATTTGTCTTTTTAGAGATTTTAAATAGACTACCTATAGATTCAGTCATTTTGCTTCGTATGTAGGTCCAGTTTTTTTTTTTTTGCCAGAATCTAGGAGTTCTCCCAGAATCCAACTCATACACACCTTCTCCTAAATCTTTGAGCCCCATTTATGTTACAATCCTATCTAGTTAGTGTCTAATTAGACAAGATTGTAAAACAAATGGGACTCAAAAATTCTGGGAGAAGCTAGGTAGGGGTCGGATTCTCGAAGAATCCCTCTAGAAAAACAAATATTTAGAAAGGAGTATATTTTTGACTATATATTGCTTTATTCCACTGTTTTTGAATTACTATGAATCCTAGGCTCTAAAGGCTAAAAATAATCATACTTTCAAACAAGACTTCTAGAATTGCTTGTGAGAAGAGTATGTTGGCAATATAACCTGGTGTGAATACCAGTTGGGCGGACACAAACAGGAATAACTGTTGACGCATACCACCTGCTGCTAATACTCTACCTGACCTGTTTGCCCGAACAAAACAATACTACCTCGGAAGACCAAGGAATGATATTGCAAGCACGAAGAGAAGATAACTACTACCTCCGTCTTGGTGAACAAGTCATTCGCGTAGTTCTAGGTTGACAATTTAACTATCTAAATATGTATTATATGTGACAAAAAATATATATTTAAAAACTACATCCTTATAGAAATCTAGTGATATACTTTTCATTACATATAACACATATTTAATTCCTCAAATTGATGACCTAGAACTACGCGAATGAGTTATTCGCTTAGACGGAGGTAGTACTACTAATAACACAGTAAACGTTCTACCCATTCAGAAACTAACACATAAAATGCCACGATATCAACAGCATGGAATTGGAGGTAAACAGTAGTATATGGGAATTCCTCAGTACAGGTGATGGCAAAACCTGCGCTCTAACAGCCTTGCTGTCCTAAAACTTATTATGTCAAGCATCAAACTTCCCGGGGACAAAAAAGGCCTATTTCGCCTGCTTAATGAGTTCCTCTCATCAAAATGATGACACAATAACCATCTGCTACAATAACAAAAGATTTCGGTTGCTAAACTCAAGTAATTGATACAGTCCCCATCCACCAATACCACATCATCCCGGAATACATCGTCATCGTCGTAGCAGGAAAAATCAATCAAGCGATGGCTTTCGCTGCTTCCTCTACCGGAGCAACTGGTGGAGCACCGCCGGTGGTCGGGCTGGAAGAAAATGGATTACCAATTGTTAGTACTTCCTCAGAAGCTGTTTACCATTACATAGTGATGAATTAACGAAGAGGATGAGATACTTACAGTCCAACCATGACCTTGAACGCGTCATAGATTCCCCACTGAGCACCGGTAAGAGTACCGATCATGACAATACGAAGGGGTAGCCCTCTTGTGAAAAGGCCCAACATGCCAATCTTCTTAACAGCCTACAAAGGTTTAATAATAACATTCAGTCAGCAAATAGTCCAGTAGTTAAAAAGAAGATAGAAAATCTCAAAGATGAACAAGATAGAAACATGCTTACATCACCCACTGTAGCACCCTTGGCATTGTTGAGGAAAGAGACCAGGTTGTCAGCAGGGTGAGAAACAATAGCACAGAAGACACCGGCAATGTAGCCACCAGCAAAGCTGATACCCAACTGGGAAGACTTGCTGCACTCGGCCTTGGGAACAGGAACAGCGTGTTTGTAGATAAGCTCAACAATGGTCTCAAAGGAGGCAAACTTCATCATGGTGTCTGAATAAAGCATGGAAATATTCAATGAATGAGTACACCATAACATATGGACAACAGAAGTTCAAAGCATTAAACATTCAGCATCTATCAAATTCTATCTAGATGACATGTGACACCTAGAAGGCTACAACTAATAAAATTCAAACATTATGTAATATTCAATTAATATTGGCCAAACTGTAACCAACCATAACCCCTTACGAAAGGGGAACACAAACATCATCTTGTAAAAACAGGTATGAGGTATGTAATTGAGATTGATAGGAATTCCCTTTCTTGTCATTTATGAACAGAATACCTAAACAAAATTGCCAAACATACAACAGACATGTGGATTCAAAATGTTCTGGCATAACTCATTTCCAATAGACAAAAGTTGTCAAGTTCAGTAGATATCAGACATGATACAGGCATACAGTATTGTCATGTCTGACTAACATTTTTTTTTGGTGAAAAAAGTGAATTTTGGAGTTTCAGCTAAAAACTTCCATCATAACTGTGGAGTGAATGACTATAAGGAGTCAATGAATAATGTCCATAAGCTAGGCAACAAATAGAAATGGTAAAACGAATATATAATAGCATCAGCATGGTTGGCCATGAATAGGACAGAAGTTTGCTCATACAGGAGAATAATAAATCACAAAAACATCACCAATTGGTATATCAAAGAAAAACAAACAGTGCCAATCAGATGAAACAGTAGACCAGCTTTAGAGCATTTGGTTCCAATGCAGGCCACATTTAGGAAATGATCATAGTAGTGACAATTCAAATTAAAAGACTATAACAGAATGATAAGAAGAAGCACTTACAAGGAATCTGGCGACCCCAGAGTGGAACGATGCCCTTGTAGAGCCTGGCATTATTAACCAATAAAAGTTAGGGCATAGGATCAGGGAAAAGCGTTACGTTTTTAAGTCGGCTGGGAGATTTACTTACCCAGCAGCACCCTCAGCTTTGATGAACTTGGGAAGCCCGTCACTCAACCCACGAGCAAATCCTGGCTGTGTCTGCACACGGACCTTGACAGCTTCAAAGGGGCACAGAGCAATATCAGCAATTACCTCAGCAGAAGCTGACCCTGCAAGGTAAATCAGGGTCTTGTACTTCACGGCATTCTCAGGCCCAGCCATATCTGAGTAGGTCTTCTTAAAGAACTCGTAGAACCCAAACTTGCAAGCCCCCTGAGCACTGTAACCAAGCAAGGTAGGCACCCATCCCCTGAAGAATCCCCTAGCTCCTTGCTCCTTAAACAGAACACCAAATCCAGATGAGATGCTCTTGTATTTCGCCGGGTCAATCTGAAACAATTGATAGAAATGTGTTAGATCCAAAATACTTACTTCAAACCTATCAACACTTCACCAGTTGCAGCTTAGAATGTCCATAAAATCCTAATCACGTGAAACAGTAATCACAAATCATTATGTCCATATGAATCTTAACAACCTCAAACAGTAATCACAAATCAGAGTAGATGGTACATAAACGTACAATGCTAACTAGAATATGAAATTAAAAAGAAACAAATCAACGGTCTTCAATACAAGATGGATAAGCATTAAGCTTGATCAACAACATTAGATGATCAAATTGCTGAACTTTAGTCAGATGTGACTTTGTTAAGGCAGCTAAACACAAATTGATCAATGGCCTGCTGCCCTACAGTTGGGACTGAATTTCCATGACTGAGCGGTTCACTCTAAAGGACCAACATTACACACTGGGGTAGTTTCCTTCCAGAAGCATCACAGTCACCTGACTCACCTCACTCTAGAAACATAAAGCATGAAGTACAGGTAAAGTGATTACAGGTTAGTCGCATCTCATTCACGCATAGACTTGAAATTAACTTGTGCCTGAACGACATAAGAGCTAACTAGCACAGATCTGATTTTATATTAATCTTAGTAAAAGCCTAAGAATTGCACATTCATCAACATAATTTGCACTACTACAGTACTGAACCAAGTAAAAGCCTAAGAATTACGCATTCATCAACATAATTTGTACCACTTCGATGAGTAAAACACATGAATAGACTAATTAACTGGGCGAATAGCAATGAAATGTATCTACTGGAATTGCAATCCACTCAACTGCGAGCGTGTGCTAATGGTCACCAGTTCCTAACAAAGCACAGCAAGCACATCTGCGCCAACAAAAAAAAATACAGGAAACTAAACAACACAGAAATCCTATACGGCACCAACACTACACGCACGGAGAAGCGGAAACTAGCCAGATTCACGCATCCAGATCCAGAAATGCCTGCCTAGATGGAGACCGAAACCCGCATCCGCATCAAGCCTAACGGCCAGATCTACGCCGAATCCGTCGAGAACTGAACCCGAGACGCGTGTGGGAGCACAGATCTAGGCCCTCACCTGCATGTTGCACTTGACGAGGTCGAGCGGGGTGACGGCCATGTGGGTGAGGCCGCAGCTGGCGATCCCCCCGGCGGTGCAGGCGGCGTAGAAGGCCGGCGAGTACATGACGATCTTCTCGTTGGGCGCGCGGATCGAAAAGGGCCTGCCGCCCCCGACCCCGCCAGCGCCGACGAGGCCGACGGCCGGGGCCGCGGCGGGCGCGGCGGGCGCCTGGTAGGGCGACGGGGAGGAGGGGAAGCGCGGGGCGGCGGCGGCGAAGGAGCGCGAGGAGTAGAGGAAGCTGGGGAGGAGCGAGTCGCGGGAGAGGTCGGAGAGCGCCATCGCCGCCGGGCCGGGAGATCCGGTGCGGATTCGCGGGGGGCTGCGGCGCTGGCGCTGGCGGTGCTTTCCGAGCTCTCCTCTCCCTTGGCGATGTTCGCGTGGATTTGACGGGGGGAGTGGCGACGCCCGAATATATGGAGGCGCTGCGCGTTCCCAACTCGTTAATTATTAGGGCACCGTGTGGCTGGCGGCCGGGGACTGGTGGTGGGCTCGCTGGCTGCGGGGCCCGGTGGCAGTGTCCAGTGGCTGCTCGGCTTGTGGTTGGTGCCTGGCATCTGGGGCGTGGATGGTACGCGTTCTCTTTTTTTTTCAAAGGGAGAAAAAAATGGTAAGTGAAGAAAACTTTGGGTGTTTTTGGTCTGGCCGGAGTCGTTGCTGCTTGCCCGAAAAAAGAGTCGTGGCCGCTTTCTGGGGTCGTAAATGTGGAATTACGCTTTGCTAATCCCGGCGTGAGCGCGGGTCGCCGTCGTGGAATATGCATGTGAATATTCCGAGGGAGAGGGGCGCCCGCCGCGCCGGGCGGCGCGGCCTTGTTCCGCCCGCCCACCCCATGTGGTCGACCGACGGGACGGGATTCTTCTTCGCGACGCGGGCGACGGACGGGACGAGCCGCCGGAAGGAACGGATGGGCCCCCGCGTGGGCCAGGCCCAGCGTCCACGGCGAGTTTGTTCTTCTCCCGTGTGTGTCGGCGCACCCACCTTCAAGACCGGCACGTGAAGAGGTGCGAGTATTATTTCCCATAAAAAGTGAAAAACACAAGTCAAATGAAAGCAACTTTCAGCCGGGGAGAGGGAGAGGAGCTTCGCTTGTCTGCTGGGGCGGTTTGTTGCCGGCCGCCTGGCCCCAGCATGGAAATCTACCTCAAGCCGGGGCCAAGGGCTGCTTGACTAATCGCCAGAGGCGAAATGGTTTTTCGGCCGTCTCAAGTGCTCTTTTATTTTTTGATCAAAAAAAGTCTCAAGACGTCGTTTGTTGGGAAACATTGTCTCGTACACGCCGCTGACAAAATCCGATTGTCTTTTGGAAAATAGGAAAGGCGTGTTCACGGGCGATTGGGAGAACGTCGAATAGGAGATTGTTCAGCGTCTAGTGATGGTTTTCTTTTCCTTGACTTTTTATGTTATACGTAGATGAACGGCCTTCATGAAGGCGCAGTCTAGTTATAACGATCCGAAAAAGCATGCTCGCTAATTTTCTACTGGTATACGGAACATCTTCGCATGACAACCTCTGACATGTCTGTTGTCCTAGTGGGAATCACGGAGCACTCACTTAACATCAGAGGAGTCGCCCAGTCAAGCAATTCGCCAAATCACAGTGTAGGGTCCATTGAGGAAGAAAGAGCAAAGCTTAAGGCAATCGGCTTCATGCAAGATGTTTCATTCCCACACTGGTTGGCCAACTTTATCATGGTGGCGAAGAAGAACAAGACTTGACGCATGTGTGTTGACTACATCGACATCAACAAGGCGTGCCCCAAGGACCTGTTTCTGCTCCCGCACATGGACCAGATGATTGATTTCACGGTGGGGTGTGAGTGTATCGTTTATCGATGCCTATTCGGGCTATCACCAGATACAGATGAAGCGTCCAAATAGGAGGTGACTACCTTCGTCGCGCCACACGGACCCTGCTGCTACGTCACAATGCCTTTAGGGCTCAAGGACGATGCATACAAGGTCACTTAGAGCATCTTAGCAGATCCCGCATAAGTGGCCAAACCCGTAAATTTTTTGTGTTTTGCAGTTTTGGGCGAAAAAAGTGTTCAGAACAGAAACCGTAAAAAGTGGTCCAACCCGTAAAATTTTTAAGGACCACCGCAAATGCACACCCGAAACCCTTATCTTTGGAGGTTGGAAGGACGAATCTAGTGGGGCCCGTATACCAGTCAAACTTCGTCGGAGCAAACACGCACTAAACTCGCCGGAATTAATCACCGCTCACCGGAAAAGGCCGCTAGGCGCCGCAATTGGTCGCCGCCGGTTTGAATTGGACGAGCTCGACATAGCCGTGGCCTCCCATGACCTCACCGGCACGGAATCCTCCGGCGCGCAGTAAAGGCACGACTTCGGTAGCAATAAAGCAAGCAGACAATGAGGCGGCGGGCATGGTCGGCAAGGTGGCGCAGACGACAACGAGGCGATGGGGCTTGGCCGGCGAGGCTAAGCCGGCCGCATGATGATGGCGCCGCGCGATGTGGGCGGACGCGCCGACGGGCGACGCGGCATGGCTTATGGGCGATGGGAGCGCCGAAGCGGGGTTGGACGTGACCGCGCGTGGCGCTGGCGCGGTGGGGGAAGGGTGGCGCGCCGACCGGAGGAAGGAGCTTTTTGTTCCAGTTTTACAGTTTGTTTTACAGTATCTGTTCGGCCGCAGCTAAAATGAACCCTTAAAATGCACTTTTTCCAACCCATATCCAGTTTTGCAGTTTGCGATTTTAAGGGGTCTGCTAGAGATGCTCTTAGTCTGCTCTTAAGTCAAACTGGTTTGAATTCAACCAAGTTTGGAGAGAAAACAATATTGGCATGTACAATACCCTATTGATAACCTTATGAAGACATATTTCATGATTGATATCTTGATATTGTTTGGTAGCATTTATGTTGGGGAACGTAGTAATTTCAAAAATTTTCCTACGCACACGCAAGATCATGGTGATGCATAGCAACGAGAGGGAGAGTGTTGTCTACGCCCTCGTGAGACCCGGCGAAGCGATCACAACGTAGAGGAAGTAGTCGACGTTCTCCTCGCGATCCGACCGATCCGGCGCCGTTACTCGGCGCCCGAGTTCTTGACACACGACAGCTCGATGACGTCCCTCGACTCGATCCAGCCGAGTGTCGAGGGAGAGTTCCGTCAAGACGACGGCGTGGTGACGATCTTGATGTTTCACCGGCAGCAGGCTTCGCCTAAGCTTCATGACAGTATGACCGAGGTGGAATATGGTGGAGGGGGCACCGCACACGGCTAAGGAACGATCCGTAGATCAAACTTGTGTGTTCTAGGGTGCCCCCTGCCCGTATATAAAGGAGGAGGGGAGGCGGCCGGCCGGCCTAGAGAGAAGGGCGGGAGGAGTCCTACTCCCACGGGAGTAGGACTCCCTTCCTAGTTGGAATAGGATTGGGGAGGGAAGATGAAAGGGGCCCCTCCTTGTCCTATTCGGACTGGGGGAGGCGCGCCACCCCCGGCCGGCCCTTCCTCTTCTCCTCGAGGCCCACCGAGGCCCATTTACCCCGGGGTTCCAGTAACCTCCGGTACTCGCAGAATTCTGTTTTACTTGGAACCATTCCAACTCCAAACATAGGCTTCCAATATATCAATCTTTATGTCTCGACCATTTCGAGACTCCTCGTCATGTCCGTGATCACATCCGGACTCAACTTCTTCGGTACATCAAAATACATAAACTCATAATAACCGCCATCGAAACCTTAAGCGTGCGGACCCTACGGTTCGAGAACAATGTAGACATGACCTAGAACTATTCACGGTCAATAACCAACAGCGGGACCTCGATGCCCATATTGGTTCCTACATATTCTACGAAGATCTTTATCGGTCGACCGCATAACAACATACGTTGTTCCTTTGTCATCGGTATGTTACTTGCCCGAGATTCGATCGTCGGTATCCAATACCTAGTTCAATCTCGTTACGGCAAGTCTCTTTACTCGTTCCGTAATACATCATCTCACAACTAACTCATTAGTTGTAGTGCTTGCAAGGCTTGATGATGTGCATTACCGAGAGGGCCCAGAGATACCTCTCCAACAATCGGAGTGACAAAACCTAATCTCAAATACGCCAACCCAACATACGCATTTGGAGACACCGTAGTACTCCTTTATAATCACCCGAGCACGTTGTGACGTTTGGTAGCACCCAAAGTGTTCCTCCGCAAACGGAGTTGCATAATCTCATAGTTACAGGAACATGTATAAGTCATGGATAAAAGCAGAGCAACATACTAAACGATCGTGTGCTAAGCTAATGGAATGGGTCATGTCAATCGATCATTCTACTAATGATGTGACCTTGTTAATCAAATAACAACTCTTTGTTCATGGTTAGGAAACATAACCATCTTTGATTAACAAGCTAGTCTAGTAGAGGCATACTAGTGACATATTGTTTTGTCTATGCATTCACACATGTATCATGTTTCCGGTTAATACAATTCTAGCATGAATGATAAACATTTATCATGAAATAAGGAAATAAATAATAACTTTATTATTGCCTCTAGGGCATATTTCCTTGATCTCCCACTTGCACTAGAGTCAATAATCTAGATTACATAGTAATGATTCTAACACCCATGGAGTCTTGGTGCTGATCATGTTTTGCTCGTGGAAGAGGCTTAGTCAACGGTTCCGCAACATTCAGATCCGTATGTATCTTGCAAATCTCTATGTCTCCCACCTGGACTAAGTCCCGGATGGAATTGAAGCGTCTCTTGATGTTCTTGGTCCTCTTGTGAAATCTGGATTCCTTCGCTAAGGCAATTGCTCCAAGATTGTCACGAAGATTTTCATTGGACCCGATGCACTAGGTATGACACCTAGATCGGATATGAACTCCTTCATCCAGACTCCTTCATTAGCCGCTTCGAAGCTGCTATGTACTCCGCTTCACATGTAGATCCCGCCACGACGCTTTGTTTAGAACCGCACTAACCGACTCCTCCGCTTAGTGTAAATACGATCCGGTCTGCGATTTAGAATCGTCCGGATCGGTGTCAAAGCTTGCATCAACGTAACTGCCATTTATGAGCTCTTTGTCACCTCCATATACGAGAAACATATCCTTAGTCCTTTTCGTATTTCAGATGTTCTTGACACGCCCCGATGATCCACTCTGGATTACTTTGGTACCTCCTGCTAGGCTTATAGCAAGGCACACATCGTGTCAGTACACAAGATTGCATACATGATAGAGCCTATGGTCAAGCATAGGAACATCTTTCATTTTCTCTATCTTCCGCCGTGGTCGGGCATTGAGTCTTACTCAACTTCACACCTTGTAGCATGTGCAAGAACCCTTTCTTTGCTTGATCCATTTTGAACTTCTTCAAAATTTTGTCAAGGTATGTGCTTTGTGAAAGTCCAATTAAGCGCCTTGATCTATCTCTATAGATCTTAATGCCTAATATGTAAGCAGCTTCACCGAGGTCTTTCATTGAAAAACTCTTATTCAAGTATCCCTTTATGCTATCCAGAATTCTATATCATTTCCGATCAGCAATATGTCATCTACATATAATATCGAAATGCTACAGAGCTCCCACTCACTTTCTTGTAAATACAAAGCTTCTCCAAAAGTCTCACAAACCCAAATGCTTTGATCACACTATCAAAGCGCTTATTCCAACTCCGAGATGCTTGCACCAGTCCATAGATGGATCATTGGAGCTTGCACACTTTGTTAGCTTCCTTTGGATCGATAAAACCTTCGGTTGCATCATATACAACTCTTCTTCCGTAAATCCATTCAGAATGCGTCTTTACATCCATTTGCCAAATTTCATAATCATAAAATGCGCAATTGCTAACATGATTCGGACGGACTTAAGCATCGCTACGGTGAGAAGGTCTCATCATAGTCAATCCCTTGAACTTGTCGAAAACCCTTTGCGACAAGTCGAGCTTTGTAGACAAGAATATTACCGTCGGCGTCGGTCTTCTTCTTGAAGATCCACTTGTTTTCTATTGCTTGCCTACCTCGGGCAAGTCAACCAAAGTCCATACTTTGTTTTCATACATGGATCCCATCTCGATTTCATGGCCTCAAGCCATTTTGCGAATCTGGGCTCACCATCGCTTCTTCATAGTTCGTAGGTTCATCATGATCTAGTAGCATGATTTCCGAGCAGGATTACCGCACCACACAGTGCGGATCTTACTCGTTGATCTACGAGGTTCTGCGAAGAACTTGATCGAAGTTTCATGATCAACATCATCAACTTCCTCACTACTTGGTGTAGGTGTCTCGTAAACCGGTTTCTGCGATTTAACTACTTTCAAGTAAGGGAGAAGGTACTATTACCTCATCAAGTTCCACTTTCCTCCCACTCACTTCTTTCGAGAGAAACTCCTTTCTAGAAAGGATCCATTCTTAGCAACGAATGTCTTGCCTTCGGATCTGTGATAGAAGGTGTACCCAACTGTCTCCTTTGGGTATCCTATGAAGACACATTTTCGATTTGGGTTCGAGCTTATCGGGTTGAAGCTTTTTCACATAAGCATCGCATCCCCAAACTTTAAGAAACGACAACTTTGGTTTCTTGCCAAACCATAGTTCATAAGGTGTCGTCTCAACGGATTTCGACGGTGTTCTATTCAAGGTGAATGCGGCCGCCTCTAGAGCATAACCCCAAAACGATAGCGGTAAATCAGAAGAGACATCATAGATCGTACCATATCTAGTAAAGTACGACACTGACGCTCGGACACACCATTCTGTTGTGGTGTTCCGGTGGCGTGAGTTGCTAAACTATTCCGCATTGTTTCAAATGTAGACCAAACTCGTAACTCAAATATTCACCTCCACGATCGGATCGTAGAAACTTAATTTTCTTGTTACGATGATTTTCAACTTCACTCAAATTCTTTGAACTTTTCAAACGTTTAGGACTTATGTTTCATTAAGTAGATATACCCATATCCGCTTAAGTCATCTGTGAAGGTGAGAAAATAACGATATCCGCCACGAGCCTCAACATTCATTGGACCACATACATCCGTATGTATGATTTCCAACAAATCTGTTGCTCTCTCCATAGTACCGAGAACGGTGTTCTAGTCATCTTGCCCATGAGGCACGGTTCGCAAGTGCCAAGTGATTCATAATCAAGTGACTCCAAAAGTCCATCAAGATGGAGTTTCTTCATGCGCTTTACACCGATATGACCTAAACGGCAAGTGCCACAAATAAGTTGCACTATCATTATCAACTCTGCATCTTTTGGTTTCAACATTATGAATATGTGTATCACTACTATCGAGATTCATCAAAATAGACCATTCCTCAAGGGTGCATGACCATAAAAGATATTACTCATATAAATAGAACAACCATTATTCTCTCGATTTAAATGAATAACCGTCTCGCATCAAACAAGATCCAGATATAATGTTCATGCTCAACGCAGCACCAAATAACAATTATTTAGGTCTAAAACTAATCCCAAGGTAGATGTAGAGGTAGCGTGTCGACCGCGATCACATCGACTTTGGAACCATTTCCCACGCCGATCGTCACCTCGCCCTTTGCCGAGTTAAGCAATCAGTAGTCCCCTGCTTCGAGTTGCAAATATTAGCAATGTAACCAAGATCAAATACCCAGTGCTACTACGAGCTCTAGTAAGGTACACATCAATAACATGTATATCACATATACCTTTGTTCACCTTGCCATCCTTCTTATCCGCCAAATACTTGGGGCAGTTCCGCTTCCAAAGGACTATCGCTTGCGGAGAAGCACTCGGTTTGTGTTTAGGGCCGACTTGGGTTTCTTCTCCGAGCAAAGAACTTGCTTGTTGTTCTTCTTGAAGTTCCTTCTTCTTCCCTTTGCCTTTCTTCTTGAAACTAGTGGTCTTATCGACCATCAACACTTGATGCTCCTTCTTGATTTCTACCTCGCAGCCTTTAGCATTGCGTAAGAGCTCGGTATAGTCTTTACTAACCCTTGCATATTATAGTTCATCACGAAGCCTTTGTAGCTTGGTGGCGGTGATTGAAGAATTACATCAATGACACAATCATCCGGAAGATTAACTCCCAATTGTGTCAAGTGATTGTAGTACCCGGACATTACGAGTATGTGCTCACTAATGTAACTATTCTCCTCCATCTTGCAGCTATAGAACTTATTGGAGACTTCATATCTCTCAATCCGGGCATTCATGTTGAATATCAACTTCAACTCTCGAACATCTCATATGCTCCATGACGCTCAAAACGTCGTTGAAGTCCCGGTTCTAAGCCGTAAAGCATGGCACATCGAACTATAGAGTAGTCATCGCTTTGCTCGCCAGACGTTCTTAACGCCGTCGGCCACATCAAGAAGAGTCGGCACCTAGCGGTGCATCCAGACGTAACTCTTACATGCAGCAATGAGGATAATCCTCGTTACGGACCCAATCCGTGTAATTGCTACCATCATCTTTCAACTTTGCTTTCTCAAGGAACGCATTAAAATTCAACGGAACAACAAAGACGAGCCATCTATCTACAATCAAACATAAACAAGCAAGATACTATCGGTACTAAGTTCATGATAAATTTAAGTTCGATTAATCATATTACTAAAGAACTCCCACTTAGAAAAACATCTCTAGTCATCTAAGTGATCACGTGATCCAAATCAACTAAACCATAACCGATCATCACGTGAAATGGAGTAGTTTTCAATGGTGAACATCTTATGTTGATCATATCTACTATATGATTCACGCCGACCTTTCGGTCTCCGTGTTCCGAGGCCATATCTCGCATATGCTAGGCTCGTCAAGTATAACCCGAGTATTCTGCGTGTGCAAAACTGGCTTGCACCGTTGTAGATGGACGAGAGCTTATCACACCCGATCATCACGTGGTGTCCGGGCACGATTTAACTTTGGCAACGGTGCATACTCGGGAGAACACTTCTTGATAATTTAGTGAGAGATCATCTTATAATGCTACCGTCAATCAAAGCAAGATAAGATGCATAAAAGGATAAACATCACATGCAAATCAATATAAGTGATATGATATGGTCATCATCATCTTGTGCTTCATGATCTCCATCTTGCGGCACCACCATGATCACCATCGCCACCGCGCGACACCTTGATCTCCATCGTAGCATCGTTGTCGTCTCGCCAAACTTATGCTTCTCGACTATCGCTACCGCTTAGTGATAAAGTAAAGCATTACGAGCGATGCATTGCATACAATAAAGCGACAACCATATGGCTCCAGCCATTGCCGATAACCGGTTACAAAACATGATCATCTCATACAATAAAATATAGCATCACGCCTTGACCATATCACATCACAACATGCCCCGCAAAAACAAGTTAGACGTCCTCTACTTTGTTGTTGCAAATTTTACATGGCTGCTACGGGCTTAAGCAAGAACCGTCTCACCCACGATCAAAACCACAACGATATTCGTCAAATAGACTCGTTTAACCTTCTCAAGGACCGGCGTAGCCACACTCTGTTCAACTAAAGTGAGAGAGACAGCACCCACCAGTCACCTTTAAGCAACGAGTGCTCAGAAGCGGTGAAACCAGTCTCGCGAAGCGTCACGCGTAATGTCGGTCGGGCCGCTTCATCTCACAATACCGCTGAACCAAAGTATGACATCTTTGGTAGGTAGTATGACTTGTATCGCCCACAACTCACTTGTGTTCTACTCGTGCAAAACATCAAACCATAAAACCTAGGCTCGGATGCCTTTGTTGGGGAACGTAGTAATTTCAAAAATTTCCTACGCACACGCAAGATCATGGTGATGCATAGCAACGAGAGGGGAGAGTGTTGTCTACGCACCCTCAGAGACCCGGCGAAGCGATCACAACGTAGAGGAAGTAGTCGACGTTCTCCTCGCGATCCGACCGATCCCGCGCCGTTACTCGGCGCCCCGAGTTCTTGACACACGTGACAGCTCGATGACGTCCCTCGATCCGATCCAGCCGAGTGTCGAGGAGAGTTCCACAAGACGACGGCGTGCAGGACGATCTTGATGTTTCACGGTAGCAGGCTTCGCTTAAGCTTCATGACAGTATGACCGAGGTGGAATATGGTGGAGGGGCACCGCACACGGCTAAGGAACGATCCGTAGATCAAACTTGTGTGTTCTAGGGTGCCCCCCTGCCCTCGTATATAAAGGAGGGAGGGGGGAGGCCGGCCGGCCTAGAGAGGGCGCGCCGGGAGGAGTCCTACTCCCACCGAGTAGGACTCCCCCTTCCTAGTTGGAATAGGATTGGGGAGGGAAGATGAAAGGGGCGCCGCCTCCTTGTCCTATTCGGACTGGGGGGGGGGCGCGGCCACCTGGCCGGCCCTTCCTCTTCTCCCTCGAGGCCCACCGAGGCCCATTTACCCCGGGGTTCCGTAACCTCCCAGACTCGCAGAATTCTGTTTTGCCGGAACCATTCGAACTCCAAACATAGGCTTCCAATATATCAATCTTTATGTCTCGACCATTTCGAGACTCCTCGTCATGTCCGTGATCACATCCGGACTCGAACTTCTTCGGTACATCAAAATACATAAACTCATAATAACCGCCATCGAAACCTTAAGCGTGCGGACCCTACGGTTCGAGAACAATGTAGACATGACCTAGAACTATTCACGGTCAATAACCAACAGCGGACACGGATGCCCATATTGGTTCCCACATATTCTACGAAGATCTTTATCGGTCGGACCGCATAACAACATACGTTGTTCCTTTGTCATCGGTATGTTACTTGCCCGAGATTCGATCGTCGGTATCCAATACCTAGTTCAATCTCGCTACGCAAGTCTCTTTACTCGTCCGTAATACATCATCTCACAACTAACTCATTAGTTGTAGTGCTTGCAAGGCTTGATGATGTGCATTACCGAGAGGGCCCAGAGATACCTCTCCGACAATCGGAGTGACAAAACCTAATCTCGAAATACGCCAACCCAACATCGCCTTTGGAGACACCTGTAGTACTCCTTTATAATCACCCGATTACGTTGTGACGTTTGGTAGCACCAAAGTGTTCCTCCGGCAAACGGGAGTTGCATAATCTCATAGTTACAGGAACATGTATAAGTCATGGATAAAAGCAATAGCAACATACTAAACGATCGTGTGCTAAGCTAATGGAATGGGTCATGTCAATCAGATCATTCTACTAATGATGTGACCTTGTTAATCAAATAACAACTCTTTGTTCATGGTTAGGAAACATAACCATCTTTGATTAACAAGCTAGTCTAGTAGAGGCATACTAGTGACATATTGTTTTGTCTATGCATTCACACATGTATCATGTTTCCGGTTAATACAATTCTAGCATGAATGATAAACATTTATCATGAAATAAGGAAATAAATAATAACTTTATTATTGCCTCTAGGGCATATTTCCTTCAATTTACACTAATATTTTTCCTACAAACTTGGTCGAACATAAAACAATTTGACTTGATACAATATGAACTGGCTTTTTACACAGGGATGGACGGAATATCAAACAAGAGCCAAATGGCTGGGTGTAGTTTATTACCGTCATGTTGATAGATTCAAGTGGCCCTTTGCTAATGTTATTACCTCAAACCTGGCAGTTCATCATGAAGCTGCTAATTTTAGTTCCATACAGTCGGATGTTGTTGAAGCCATTTGTCATAACCCAAGCATAATACTACATCCGCAAGTGTGCACTAAGAAACATTCGCGCTCATCTAGAAGATCTACATCCGCAAGTATGCGGTAAAAAATATCTATTTTTCCCTAAATCTGAAAAAATTTATCAAATTGTCTTCAATGATCAATCTGAGAAAGTTTTAGGCCATTTTGCTCAACCGTTCTGAAGTTTGGACAGTCAAACTTTGGGAAATTTTGGCTAAAAAGTTTCACGGTTTAAAAGAAAACGAAAAATTCCAGTACTTCAAGCCATCTTCAACTATAAATCTAAATTGGACTATCTTTTTATGATCAAGAATAGACTAACTTAAAAAAATTGTCCGAACTTCAAAATGCTGGGAAAGTAAGCTAAAATCCCAGATTGATCCATGCAGATGAATTAGACTACTGCAGTTTCCTTACATTTTTTGGGAAACTTTAAGCCAAATTTGGCCGAATCTTACAAAAATGTCCAAACAAATTAGTGGACAAAATGGCTGAATTTTTTTAGATTGATCGATGAAGGTGATTAGAATTACTGTTTTTTCAGATGTTATGAACTGTTTCATAATTTTTTGAATTTGTTTGGTAGGAATAGTGACATTTAAGAAACTAGTAAAAAAAGGGTTCTATATCAGTGAGCTAACTGTGCCAAAATCTATACCTTGGCCCTAGTGAAGCTCCGCCACTAGCTCCCGAGTGGTGCTGTCGTCGCTTACACAGAATAGCGAGGCGGCCACATGGGCGTTCCTAATGCACGTTGACAGAGATTGTTGAGGGGGCAAAGAAGGGGGCAAAAGGACAAACTCAGCTTAAACTTTGACAATCTTCAAAATTTAAGCTTAAAAATTAATGGTATTTCTAATAATTTCTCTAGGGTAGGGGGCCATAGCCCCCCTTGGCCCTATAGTGCAGCTCCGCTACTGGCTACCGAGGCGGTGTTCTGCCATACCCTCGAGCGATGGCAGACCCCAGAAATCGTTTAACTTCAGCATTGGTGTGCATGGGTACAGATGCAGCAACGCCACAGTTGTAGCCCCAACTAGGACCCAGGTCGGCAAGCAGCGGCACGTCCAGGCATTGAGTACGTCTTTTTCTACTAAGATAAGATGCAAACTAAAGATTCTAAATATGGACTTGTGTCTTGCGACGGCACTCGCTCCAGCGTCGGCCAGCAGGTGATCAAGAATAGACTAACTTAAAAAAATGTCCAAATTTTAAAATGCTGAGAAAATAAGATGAAATCCCAGATTGATCCGTGAAGATGGGTTAAATTACTGGAGCTTCCCTACATTTTTTGGGAAACTTTAAGCCAAATTTGGTCGAATCTTACAAAAAATGTCCAAACTTTAAAATTAGTGGACAAAATGGGCTGAAAGTTTTTCAGATATTCAATGAAGGTGATTAGAACTACTGGATTTTTTCAGATGTTATGAATTGTTTCATAATGTTTTGAATTTTTTGTAGCAATAGTGACATTTAAGAAACCAATAAGAAAAGGTTCTGTATCAATGAGCCAACCGTACCAAAATCTATACCTTTGTATGCAGGTCCTGGTTAGCCTCCACAACTACCAGCTCTACTGCCATGCCGAGGATCCAGGGTGGAGGCCGAGCTAGTTTTGGGCCGGTGATGAGGTCATCTTTGACACGACTGGCATAAAGGTACCGGAGCAAAGAAACTGCAGTTTTGAGGGGGCAAAGAGAGGGCCAAAAGGACAAATTCTGCTCAAACTTTGATAATCTAGGGTAGGGGGCATAGCCCCCCTGGTCCTAGTGAAGCTCCACCACTGGCTGCCGGGGAAAGCTTCTTTATCATGGAAAATAACATCTAGCCAGTGTGTTGCGGCATATCCTTCTAGTTTACTGTACAACACGACTAATTCTAATTTCTAACCAATGACCATTCTTTTTGTTACTGTGTAGTGACATGGCAGGTCACGTGCTTCTACTCGCAGACAGCGGAGGCCCATTTCGGTCGTGCTGCATATCTTTGTCCACCTTTTACAGCAGCGCGATAGTGGAGTGCCCGCACTGCACCTGCGACACTTGCCCAGCTGGGACCTCCACGGCACTGCAGTGCCAGGACGGTGGGTGAAGCTGACCATTAACAACTTCAACACGTTCAAGAACTACAGTGACTGGAACCACGTCGTGCAACACCCGAATCTACAGAAGTTGACGCAAGTTTTCAGCTTCACCTACGAGACCCTTGTGTAGCAAGGCACAATAAGTTGCATTTACTTGTGTTTCAAATTTTCAAATCTTATTGTGTCGGGCTCCCTTTATTACTAGTCTAGTTAATCTATTGTTTATCATTTTGGTGACACTATTACCGCGTAGCCGCAGGGTGGACCGGAGCTGGTTGCTTGCCGGCTAGGAGGAAGAGGAGGAGATGGCGGTGGCGGGAAGTAATTGTGGACAACTCGGTTTGGGGCGCGAAGGGGAAGGAAGGAAAGTAGGAAGCGCTGGCAGCAGCCGAGCGAGCTTTCCAGGAGTTTTGGCACCAAGCTCACACCCGCTCTGCTGAAACATGCAAGGATGGGCTGAACCCAGAAATGGCTCTAGCCTTTGGACCACCGCTGGAGGAGTGCCACGAATTACCGGATCAGGTTGCTCAAAACCAAAAAGGTTAAAAAATCTCCCTCTCTCTATAAAAGAGCAGATCCTGGATTTCTCGGCGGCTCGTCCAGTTCTTCACTAGCCGCTTGTACCGGTTGTACCAGGCTACCAGGTGGTTATCTACTGATCAATACCGTTGCTAAATATTCCCGTCAATAAGTTTTTAGAGAAAAGTACATTTTCGTCCCTCAACTTGTATACAAATGGTCCCTTAACTCCAATATGAGGAAAATCTAGTCACTCGACTATAAAAATCTTCTACTTATCATCCCTTGGTCTATTTTGGGTGGTTTTTGTGCTGATGCGGAATGGCTTTAAGCCTTTAACCGTCATCCACATTACCTTCTTCTTCCCCTTTCCCTCTCACCACCACACGACCGCATGTCACCATTGTGTCCATGCCGACACCAAGTCTTGCCATCTTCTTGTTTGGCAGCTAGATATGAACTTGGATACTACCATCGACCTTGTCCCGACGCTAGAAACAGTCATTATCGTCATCACGGATGATGTGGGGACATGGAGGTCGAGGAGCGAGTCAATTATGACAAATGTGTGTGCTTGACACTGTCCCACGAACACGAGAAGAAAATGGATCTCCATAGACATTGGAAACCTCCATCCATGCAGCGTGGCGATGATGCATCTAGTGTGTACTTGGCTGTGCGAATATGAGTGCGAGCTAGGACTGCATGGACCTGGATCTGGACAGAGTTTGGGCTACATCTACCGGGATGCAGCCTAGGTAGTGCAGACTAGTGGCCATATAGAATGGTAGAGCCATGGTAAATGAAAGGATCGAGAGGTCAAAACTGAATTTTTGCACTGCATCAGTTTCCATAGCAACATATGGGGTATCATCTTTTGTTAAGAAGTTAAGAGAGAGACCCGATCTATGATGTTGTTGAAATAGATGAGACCCCAGGTCGGAAGAGGCCCATTTCCAAAAACAAGCAGAAGAAGAGGCCCATGCCACAAACCAGAAGAAGAGTCCACAGTTTTCCTTTCTTTCAGTCAGAAGTCGAGCAGCATAATAAAATCTGCTTCCCTTTCTTTTCACTCAACAAACTGCTGCTACTTGTTGCGTAAGTAAACTCACCTGCTTATTACTACTAATAGTAACTCTTTTTTTTCTTTTCCGCTGGAAACTTTGTTGCTAGCTAGGCGAGGAGCTGGCTGGCGGGGTGAAAATGAAAATGAAAAAGGTGTAACCGCCCGCCTGCGGGTGTCAGACGAGAGGAGAGGAAAGGAGGAGAGCCAGCCGTTGCACTTGCACCGCACCACACCGTCGGATCACGTCTCCTCGCCCCGCCGTCGCCCCCTCACGCACAGCTAGCGCTCGCTCCCTGCCCAGCCCTTCCTCCTCCCCACCCCTCTCATGCCGTCTTGCTTCTGGATCCGTCCATGGCCAAGCAAGGGCTAGCAATAGCATAGCTACATCCACCTCCGGCCAACCGCTGTCACTCCGCCCCAGGAGGACGTACACGCAGGTACGCACGCCGACGCCGGCCTCTCGCGTCTATCATCCGCCCCCCTTGTTTGCTGCAAAGCTCTCGGTCCAATGTACCCCCACGCGCGCGTGTGCCGACTAAGCTAGGCTAACTAGACCAGGCGTGATTTGATCCAGCGTGCGTGCGTGCGTGCGTGTCTCGGATTCTCGCCGGCGGCAGAACGAATCCGGCCGGCCGGCCGACCCGACCGATCGGCCCGTCTCCCGCCGCGTACGGTACAAGCACCCGTCGCTGGTTGTCGTGTTGTTCGACCGACGTTCCATCCATGGGCCGGTTTCCCTTGCTTTATTCATCTGAATGAATGAATATCCAGTAGGATCGGAGGAGCAGTAGGCAGTAGTGGCCGGTGGCTTGTTGTGATTTGCGCTGCGGCCCGCCGGAGATGCTATGCTACTGGCTAATTTTGTTCGTTGGGCTTGGGGGTCCCTTTAACTTGATTCTAATCTGCGGCCGCGCCTGTGAAATTTATTTGTTCCTTTCATGGATTGGATTCGGATGGATTATCGACTTGCTTTGCATTGCTTGGTCTCTCTCAAGTCTCGGCTCAGGTACCGCACAGCACCTGTGCGTGCCTAGTTTTACTTGTTCGTCTTCGCCTAGTTCATCCTCCACCTGCTGCCCTTGCTTGGGTTGGAACTGCATAAATGTTGTGTATTGGGATGCATCTCCGTGCCTTCCTTTCTGCAGTTACTAATTACTTACATTGATTGACTGACTGACTGACTGACTGACTGATTGATGCTGTGCTGCTTGATCTTGTCTTGTTGGTACATCAGATCAGAGCAGAGATGGAGGTGGAGCAAGAGCAAGCTGGCTTCCTGGATGTCTTGTGCTGGGGAACCGCCGTCATCTCCCCGTGCTTGTCGTTGTAAGTACTGCTCCCTCCCTCCAATTCCAGTTGAGCATCGGAGCAGATCGAATCAATGCAGATGCAAGCAACCATTCCATTCATTCCTTGATTGATTCTCCTCAGTCACTCATTTCTGACGCCTTCCTCTGGTTGCACATCCTATGCATTGCATGATGCAGCCCGGGCATGGTCAGCCGGTGGCGCCACTGGACGCTGGGCGAGGGTGACCGCCGGCCGGAGTCCACCGTGGCGGCGCTCGCCTGCGGCTTGGCATGGTGCTACTTCGGCCACGTCAACCACCATGCCGAGCCGTTTCGCCTCAACGCATTGGGCGCCCTGCTCCAGGCCGTCTACCTCGTCACCTACCTCTGGCTGTGCACGTCAGAGGAGCGGGAGCGTGCTCTCGTCCCCATTTGCGCCGCTCTATGCTACCTCCATGTGACCTACCTCATCTCCTACGCTGGCGCCGACGAGTTCAAGTTCATGTGCACCATAGGGGGTTCGGTGTCCGCGGCCGCGCCGCTGCTGACCTTCGCATTCCTGGTACGCATGCACCATTCTTGCTTGATCCATCATCTCTCGTTCTTTCATCTTTCAACCAGCTCAACTGCAGATTGAACCAGAGGACCATGAACCTGAACCTGGGTCTGCATGTTGGCTTGATTGCGTTGCATTGTAGGTGGATGAGTGGAGCATAGCCATGCTTCCACCCTGGGGCATGTCCTGCTTCTCCATGCTGCATAGCTTGGCGTGGTGTGTAAGGGGGTCCAACAAGGAAGACGGTCAC
Source organism: Aegilops speltoides (assembly GCA_021437245.1). Taxonomy (NCBI): domain Eukaryota; kingdom Viridiplantae; phylum Streptophyta; class Magnoliopsida; order Poales; family Poaceae; genus Aegilops; species Aegilops speltoides. The sequence goes on along the minus strand of CM038146.1, from coordinate 444,171,122 downwards.
CCAGCCTACGCCATGGTGGTACGAGATTTCTTCCTCTAAACCTTCCGCCTGCCTGTTCTGATACTCGCTATCTCAGCCGATCCCCTGCTCCGCCTCTGCCTTGCCTCCGATAGCTGCTGCACATTCAGTCATTCAGTTTTTAGTCAGCACCTAGCTACATTTTGCTGCTGCTGCTGCTGCTGCTGCTTAACATTCGGTGGTATGTGATGCAGGTACAGAACGGGGTTGGCGCTGTGTGCTCCTTGGTCCTGCTGTACCTTGCCTGGCATTGGCCCCCAGCCCCCACGGCACAGGGCAGGGATGCCCGGGGGAACCCCGTCAACCCCCCTGACCTCGTGGAAGTGGTAACGGAAGCTGGCTCCCCTCCCCCTGCGCCGACACAGACCCACGGCGGCGTCCGCCACCGCAGGAGCGCCGCCACTGACGATGAGGCCCGGGCAGTGCTCATCAACCCAGACCTCGTCCATGTGGCAAGGGCAGCGGGAACCGCCTCCGTGCCCCCTGCACTGACACAGGCCGAAATCCAGGAACTCGAGAGGGTCGCCGCTGAAGCTCGGGTCCGGAGAGGCCTCCTCAACCAAGACCTCGTCGCAGTGACAGCCGGCAGACAGCACGAAGAATGACGCTCCGACCTCCACGCATGAACCGCACGCATATATGCATGGACTGACTTGGGTCTATCCAGCTACCTAGCTAGTAGTACTAGATTCTGGAAGGAATCCCTTCTCTTTGTTTTTTGTTTGTTTGATGACTCTTGTCCTTCGCCACTACGATAGCGGCCGGCACTCAGTTGGATTTTGCTTTTGCGAGACAATTTAAGTTCGAGGGTCATTTCACATTTTGACTCCCTGCACACGTCAAACCTCGAGTGGCTCAACTCCGCAAATGTGGTCCTCTTGCCTAATAAGGATGGGGCGGAGGGAATCGCCGACTATAGACCCATTAGCTTCATCCATGCGATCGCGAAGATTATTGCGAAAGTGCTCTCCTTGAGACTTGGTCCTCATATGAAAAATCTCGTCTCCAACGCCCAAAGCGCCTTCATCAAAACAAGAAGCATCCACGACAATTTTTTGTATATTCGCAATCTTGCTCGACGCCTCCATGCGAGGAAGACCCCCTCCCTCCTTTTCAAGCTTGATATTCGGAAGGCCTTCGACTCCGTTAAGTGGGAATACTTGCTTGATCTCCTCCAAAGGCGAGGATTTTCGAGAAAATTCAGGGATTGGATCACAGCCCTCTTTAGCACCTCTTCCTCGAGGATCATCCTCAATGGCATTGCCGGCAGCCCCATCAAGCATGAACAGGGCCTTCGGCAGGGAGACCCCGTATCCCCGCTCCTCTTCGTCATCGCCACCGATCCACTACAAAAAAATTTAGATGTGGCAACACGGAGGGGTCTCCTCCATAAAATCCAGGGGCGGGGAGCCATGTTGAGGACCTCCCTCTATGCGGACGACGCGGCCGTCTTCTTGGCTCCGATCAAAAAGGATGTTGACAACCTTGCAAGCATTTTGAAGGGGTTTGGGGAGGTCACGGGCCTTCGTACCAATTTCCAGAAGAGTTCGGTGGTGCCCATTCGTTGCAACCACCTTGATTTGGGTCGCTTAACTCAGAGTTTGCCGGCTGCACGGACCTCTTTCCCACTGCGATACTTGGGGCTCCCCCTCTCCGTTTGGAAGCTAAAGTTGGTGGATCTCCAATTTCTCGTGGACAAAGTTGCAAGCAAGTTATCAACGTATGATGGCCAGAACATCACCACCATTGGACGTACGACCCTTGTCAAGTCCATGATCACTTCCCAACTGGTCTACCCGGCCACCCCGTTGGTCTTCCCACCAACCATCCTTCACAACGTCAACAATCTCGAGAGAGCTTTCCTTTGGTCCGGTTCGGACAAGACAACGGGGGCCAAATGCAAGGTGAATTGGGAGAATGTTTGCCGCCCCCTTGAGTACGGAGGTCTCGGGGTCCTCAACACTGACAAGTTTACGAGGGCTCTCCGTTTGCGATGGTCGTGGTACGAATGAAAGGAGCCCACCAAAATGTGGGTGGGAATGGGAAACCCATGTAATGAGGAGGACCTCAACTTTTTCTATGCTTCCACCACCATCACGATTAGTAACGGTGCGAGGACCCCCTTTTGGGACTCTCCTTGCCTCCTTGGGAGAATGCCTAAAGGCACTGCCCCGCTCATCTATGAAGCCTCCAAGAGAAAGAATTGGAAGGTGAGGGAGGCCATGAAGCACAACGCTTGGATTCTCAAGATCAACCCCCCCACCAACGTCTGTGTTGAGCACATCACGCAATTCTTCGCTCTATGGATGATACTAAATGAGGTCCATCTTGACGAGCTCAACGAAGATGATATCCTTTGGAAACACACTACCTGTGGGCAATACTCAACGGCCTCCACGTATAGGGCGCAGTTCCTAGGGACGATCCTTTCTCCCATGAAAAAATGGTTGGAAGGTTTGGGCACCCCCCAAAGTCAAATTTTTTGCTTGGTTGGCCCTTCAAGACAGAGTTTGGACGACAGATAGATTGGCAAAGCGTGGGTGGCCAAATTGCGATCTCTGCCCTCTTTGCAGAACGGTGCAAGAGTGTGGACCTCACCTCTTCTACAAGTGCTGCTACACCCGGCGTCTTTGGTCTTTGGTCATTGAGAGATTCCTCATGCACGGGCTTGACACTTCCGCTTGGCCCCTGTTCGACTCGGTGGACGAGTGGTGGGCTAGCACCTGCGCCGATGGTACGCCGAACCGCCAAGCCAAGGCCTCCCTCACTATGCTCATCTCCTGGACGATTTGAAACGAGCGTAACGCAAGAGTGTTTAAGCATAAGAGTGCTCCACCGCCAATCTTGCTCTCCTCCATCTCTATAGAGGCCAACCTTTGGGTCATCGCTGGCGCAAAGAAGCTAGGGTCCTTTATTTCACGCGAGTAATCCGCATGCCGTGTTTGTTGGTTGTCTTGTAACAAACTCTTTCCTATCTTAATTAATGGATGAGGCAAAGCTTTTGCCTCCGTTTTAAAAAAAAAGTTCCAAAACTTACTCTGCGCGACAATTCATATATTTAACTTCATGCATGCATATGTTCCTTCATCTCCAAAAAGAAAAAGAAAAACACGTTATGCATGTGTTGAAGTTGAAATGCACATCACATAACACATTCTTTTACATATGAAGCATCCATCAATTCATCACAAGCGCAAGTTTATATGGATGGGTTTCAACACAAAAAAGGCAAAAGTACTGTAGAAATTAAAATACACACAAGTTCCAACACAAAAATCACAAGTGTGGCCATTATTTTTTCAAAAAAAAATTCACAAGTGTGGCAATTGATGAACTTCGTAAATCTTGACAACTTTCTAAGCTCTTCAACATGTGCTCAAGCGGCGATTTTCTTGAACTAGCGTCCGCGAGAATGCCTGATTGGTTCGGCAGTTCGATTTGGGCATCGATGGATTTGACCGAGATGACCTCTTTCTTTATGATTTGTCGCGGGAGAGGTCGGAGAGCGCCATCGCAGCCGGGCCGGGAGATCCGGTGCGGATTCGCTGGGCTGCGCGGGCAAGCGTGGCGGTGCTTTCCGAGCTCTCCTCTCCCTTGGCGATGTTCGCGTGGATTTGACGGGGGGAGTGGCGACGCCCGAATATATGGAGGCGCTGCGCGTTCCCAACTCGTTAATTATTGGGGCATTTGATTTCTTGCCACGATTTACTTTGGAGTTTCACGATTTGCCACTCCTTATCTCGTAATTACTTTTTTGCCATTCCTTACCTGGGACTTGGAAGATTTGCCCCTGCCCACGGATAAACCCGAGATTGCCCTTGCCCCCATTCCATTGACCGCTCACGTACGGGTCACGGATAAGAGACGACGGCGGCGACTACGGGGCGCTCTGCTCATCTCCGCCGGTGGCACGTTTCTCCATGGCTGACCTCCTACCCATCCTCTCCAAATCCCTTTGCCCCGCCTTGCTGCTTCCCGATTGACAGGTACAGGACACGCGAGAGAAGCTCGCTCCCCATCTCCCTCACCTGCCCCCGTGCCCCAGCCACCAGCTTCTCGTCGCCGGCAGCGCCACCGACCTCCTATCCCTCCAACTTGCCAAGATAACCAACACCCAATGCCCCCGTAGTGCGTGCCTCCGAGCTGCGGGCTACCCGGTGCCGGAGCCCACCCTCCCTGTCCTTTGTGTGCCTGCGACAAGGGGAGGCTTCCCGTGCTCCCTGCACAAGCCCGGAGTGGCACCTAGGGCCCTCCCTGCAACGGGACCGGCATGGCGTGGTGGTTAGCCACGCACTTGAGGCGGGCCGAGGTAGCACGTTCCATCCCCGCGGGGCGACCCCATCGGGAGCGACCATCAGGCGAGCCACCGGGCGGACGCCTGGAGCGGCGCCTTGGGCCCTCCCCGTGGTGCATCTACCTAGCATATGGTACTCCGGCGGCGCGGTGAACGGCCTGGAGGAGAGCAGCGCGAGTAGGAGGAGAGCACCCGGCCATCAGAGACGGCGGCGGCGGCGGCGAATGGGTTCGTCCCCTCCTGATTTGATTCAATCGTTGAATCGGCCGGGTGCACTGGTGAATCTTTCGCAAAGGGCATTTTGGTCCACTGTTTTATGCATATATTATGTCAATGATTTGCAATTATTGTTTTTGTGTGAAAAAATGGCAAAAAATCAAAGTGCAAAGTAAAGGATGGCAACAGATCAATTACAATGTAAGTGGTGGCAAATTATCAAAGTGCAAAATAAGTGGTGGCTAAAAGTAAAAAAACCCTTAATTATTAGGGCACCGTGTGGCTGGCGGCCGGGGACTGGTGGTGGGCTCGCTGGCTGCGGGGCCCGGTGGCAGCGTCCAGTGGCTGCTTGGCTTGTGGTTGGTTGGTGCCTGGCATCTGGGGCGTGGATGGTACGCGTTCTTTTTTTTTTCGAAGGGAGAAACAAATGGGAAGTGAGGAAAGCTTTGGGCGTTTTGGGTCTGGCCGAAGTCGTTGCTGCTTGCCCTAGAAAAGAGTCGTGGCCGCTTTCTGGGGTCGTAAATGTGGAATTACGCTTTGCTAATCGCGGCGTGAGCGCGGGTCGCCGTCGCGGAATATGCAGATGAATATTCCAAGGGAGAGGGAGGGGCGCCCGCCGCACCGTGGCTGGCGCGGCCTTGTTCCGCCCGCCCGGTCGACGGAGGGGACGAGCCGCCGGAGTGGACGGGCCCCTGCGTGGGCCATGTGACCACGTCCAGCGTCCACGGCGAGCTTGTTCTCCCGTGTCGGCGCACCTTATTTGCAGTCTCCCCTTCAAGGCCGGCACATGCAGAGGTAGATGGGAGTATTATTATTTTCCAAAAAAAGCACAGGTCAAATGAAAGCAACTACCAGCGAAAGGGGGAGAGCGTTGCTTGTCTGTTGGGGCAACGGTTTGTTGCCGGCCGCCTGGCCCCGGGTTGAAACCAGCTCAAGCCGGGGCCAAGGGCTGCTTGACCAAACGCAGAGGCGAGATGGTGTTTCAGCCGTCTCAAGGCGTGGTTTTTGTTGGGAAAACAATATTTTTCTCGCGCACACCGCTGACAAAATTCGATTGTCTTTCGGAAAATAGGAAGGGCGTGCGCGCGGGCAATTGGGAGAACACACATAGAATAGGAGGTTGTTTTCTTTTCAATGGCTTTATTATGTTGCAAGATAGATGAGCTTTTTTCTTTCTTTTTTTGCGGATGAAGATATATGAGCTTTTGTGTAGGCATGATCTAGTTAACGGTTCGAAAAGCATGCTCGTTAATTCCCCCCAGTAGTATATGGAATATCTTTGCATGACAACCATCTAACATGGCGCCGAAGAAGAACAAGACTTGGCGCGTGTGTGTTGACTACACCGACATTAACAAGGCGTGCCCCCAAGGACCTATCCCCCCTGCACGGACCAGGTGATTGATTCAACTACAAGGTGTCAGTGTCTATCGTTTATGGATGCCTACTCGAGCTATCACCATATATGATTGAAGGAATTCGACCAGGAGGCGACTTTCTTCGTCACGCCATACACACGCTTATGCTATGTCATAATGCCCTTCGGGCCTCAAGAACGCTGGCGCCACCTACCAGCTGACAATTCATACAAGGTCACCTAGTTTGGTCTTAAGTCAAACTGTTTTTAGTTCAACCAAGTTTGTAGAGAAAAAAATTATCAACATATACAATATCCTATTAATAACCTTACGAAGACATATTTCGTGGTCGTGGTATTTTGGAACGGATGGAGTACTAATTAGATCGACAATTTCACGGGTCCACCAGGACGTGAAACGCTAAGGCGGCAGGAGGCGATCGTCCAGGCGACTGCTTCTCTGCGCTAGGGTTAGGGTTTCATCGCTCCGGGGTGGTTGGAATACGGCGAGGGACAGGGCGGCGACGGCGCCCCCCTGGGCTTAGGCTGGTGTGCTTGCGACCCCGCGCTCTGGAGAGGATCTCATGGCGGGGGAAGCAGGGGAGGAAAGGATGCGGCGAGGGGCAGTAAGACGACACCGAAACAATCTGCAACGGGGGCGGCGGCGACACCGGCGAAGAAACATGATGGATCTGCGTCGGGGTGGCCGGGTAAGTCCTCGAGGAGTGCAGACACGGATCTCGCCAGAAGCCTTTCGGCTAGGTTAGGAGGTATGGTCCTCATGGATAAGGAGGAGGAGGGTTTTGTGTTTGAAGATCCAAGTCCACAGATCCGCAAAGATTTTCGCTGGTCAGCCGTGGGCAAGGTTTGCTCCCCCCCCGTCCAATGAAGATGTCAGTCGTGGAGAAAACAATGCCAAGGGCATGGGGTCTGCACAGAGAAGCAAAATTTGCAGAGATAGGACCAAATATCTTTGAGGTTCACTTTGGGTCGGAGGGGGATTACAGGCATGTCATACACAATGGCCCATGGCAGTTTGACTTCAGCGTATTGGTGATGAAAAAATATGAGGGCGATAAGCGGCCATCGGAGATGATATTTGATAAAGTTGATGTCTGGGTGAGGATTGCTGATTTGCCGCCTGAGAAGAGAACGGAAGCTTTTGGCAAAGCCCTGGGTGGCTGGTTGGGAGAGACGGTCAAGGTGGATGTGGATAAAGAAGGTATGGCTCGGGGTCAGAACTTCAGGATCAGAACGAGGATCTCTGTCTTTGAGCCGTTGGTTAGAGGCATCTTTCTGAAGAAGAACAAGGAAGACAAGGAAAAGACATGGTTTGACTTCTACTATGAGAAGGTCCCACATTTTTGCTTTGATTGTGGAAGATTGGTCCATGTGGGAGGGGAATGTGAGCCCACGGTGGATTCAACATCGCAGTGGGGGGGTTGGTTAAGGGCGTCTCCGTGGAGGAATAATTCTGGCAAAGAAGGGTCAGTGACCGGAGCAACAAGTAGCAACAACAGTTTTGGTGGCTCTCACACTGGTGAGGTTGCAAGGTACAACAATGATCGCCCCAGAGTTAGAGACTTACCCACCAAGAGGAATCTGCAGCCTGATTTTTCCAGGACATCTGATGGGCGTACGGGGGAGCGATCACAGAACAGGGGGACGGAGGTTACCAGCCCCAACAAAGTGGGGGACAAGGGTGCTACGCCTCGTGAGCGTGACCTCAGAGAGAGTCTAGAAGCTCGAAGAGAATCTGACCTTAGAAATAAGCTGATGGAGCAAAAAAGTGGCAGCCAGCAGGGTTCGAGGAAGGAGACGGAGGGAGGAGACAGGAGGCAGGTGAGAATGGGAGGCCAGAACAAAACATATGAAGAAGGTGCTGCTTCCGGGTACCATGCATACCCGGGTCGGGTTAACCCACGGGAGGGACCCGATATGCATGTAAACAGTGCCAGGCGCAGGGGCTACTACGTAAGGAAGGAAAGGAGAGACGTAGGTGACGGCCACCGCCCGGACTATTCTACATGGAGAGAAGAAGGCAATAGGAAACGGAGGCCAAGGCAGGTTTGGAGGGTTAAAGGAGACTCAGAGAGACTGGGTAGCGAGGATGAGTTCATTCGCGAGACGAGGCAGAAAACGACCTCAGTGTTTGACCGCATCCAAGACAGAGCTGATCAAACGGCGGACCCTGTGGAACAGGGCCGCCGAACATCATGAATCTCTTGGCCTGGAACTGTCGAGGACTGGGGTTGGACTCGACAGTAGGCGAACTGAGAGACCTGATTCGGTCGTACAACCCAGCGGTGGTCTTTCTTAGTGAAACAAAAAAGCATTATAGGGCGATGGAGAGGTTGAAATGGAGTCTTGGATTTAGATGCGGCATGGCTGTAGACTGTCAAGGAAGAAGCGGAGGACTTGCTTTGTGGTGGAGGGATAATGTGCAGGTCAACTTGAGGCCATGGAGCCAGTATTTTGTTGATGCAGCAATAACTTGTGAGGGTAAATCCTATAGATTCACTGGTTTCTATGGGGAACCAAGGACGGAGCTACGAAAGAAGTCATGGGATGCAATTCGGTATTTGAGGGCGCAAGATAACTTGCCATGGATTTGTGCAGGAGATTTCAACGAGGCCATGTTCCAAACGGATCAATTTGGAGGAAACAACAGGAGTTTTGTGCAGATGGAAGACTTTCGAGATTGCTTGGCCGACTGCGGCCTTGTTGATCTTGGTTTCTCGGGTTATCCTTTTACTTGGGATAATAAACGTGATGGAACTGAAAATGTTCAGGTGAGACTGGATAGAGCAACCTGTAATGAGGGCTTCCTTGATCTTTTCCTGGAGACGACGGTGGAACATGTGATGACCGAGGAATCTGACCATCAAGCTTTGCTGATACGGGCTATGGAGACGGCTCCATCCCGAAGGCCGGCCGGTGACAGGCCTTTTCGCTTCGAGGAGGCGTGGACCAGGCACGCAAGCTATGACGAAATGGTGGCGGACGCTTGGGCATCGTCGGACGTAGGAGAGAAAGGTGTGCATGCATGCATGCAGAGGCTGAGTCGGGTCACGGGATCCATGCAGCGGTGGGCTCGATCAGTTTTTGGTTCGATACGACGTCAAATAGGGAAACTTAAGGCCCAGTAGTTGCGGCCAAAGCGCGCGCCATGGTGACGGGGTGTTCACTGGAAACCCGGTCCATCGAGGAGAAGCTTAGGGAAATATATGAAAGAGAGGAGCTGTTCTATCGTCAGCGGTCGAGGGTTGATTGGCTCAAAGCAGGAGATCTAAATACCAAATACTTTCAAAACCGTGCGACGCACAGGAAGAGGAAAAATACAGTCAAGGCACTTAGGCATGAAGATGGATCGAGATGCACGGTGGATGATGATATGCGAGAGTTGGCAGCCTCATTTTATGAAAGACTGTTCACGTCTGATGGGTCGGCTGGTACTCATGCTCTCTTGCAAAACATTGTACCCTTGGTTACGGCGGAGATGAATCAAAGGCTGACTACAACCTTATCAGATGATGAGATTGAGCGTGCCTTATTCCAAATGGGGCCGACGAAAGCACCTGGGCCGGACGGTCTGCCCGCTCTGTTTTACCAAAGACATTCGTCATTGGTTAAAGATGATGTATGCAAGGCGGTGAAGGATTTTCTAAATGGAGCGGCCACACCGGAGACGTTTAATGATACAGTTATCGTTATGATTCCGAAAGTTAACTCACCGGAGTTAATGTCCCAATTCAGACCGATCAGCTTATGTAACGTGTTATATAAAATAGCCACCAAAATGTTGGCCAATAGGCTGAAAGGCTTACTCCCTATGTTGATTTCAGAAGAACAAAGCGCATTCGTCCCGGGGAGGTTGATCACGGATAACGTTTTTGTGGCATATGAGTGTGTGCATGCCATTCGTAACAGGAAGAGGAAGAAGCCATTGTGCGCAGTTAAACTTGACATGATGAAGGCATATGATAGGGTCGAATGGATCTTCCTCGAGCAGGTTCTGAACAGAGTGGGTTTTGATGCTCAGTGGATCGCAATGATTATGCGATGTGTGACAACGGCGAGATTCTCAGTGAAGCTTAATGGTGGCTTATCTAGGGGTTTTTTGCCCTCTCGAGGACTGCGACAGGGTGATCCGTTATCTCCATACTTATTTCTGTTTTGTGTAGAGGGGTTTTCGGCACTTCTAAAAAGAGCACAAGAGGAGAAGAGAATCAAAGGTGTGTCATTTGGGGGCACTGGCCCGAGTGTGACACACTTACTATTTGCCGACGATAGCATTGTTTTTCTTGAGGGATCCCTGGATAACATGATGGTGTTGAAGGACATATTGAGGAAGTACGAGGAGGCCTCGGGGCAACGCATTAACCTACAGAAATCAGCTATCTTCTTTGGAAAGGGCACTCGTGATGACATGAAAGGACAGTTGCAGAACACACTCGGGATACACAATGAAGCCCTTGGGGAGCGATACTTGGGTCTGCCTACACTGGTAGGAAGATCAAAAGATGGCACTTTTAAATATGTCACCGAGTGTGCCAAGGGCAAGGTCAACGGTTTGAAGGGCCAAGGGCTCTCTAAGGCCGCGCGGGAAGTGCTTGTCGAGTCCATTCTTCAGGCCACACCAACTTACACCATGAGTTGTTTCCACCTCACAAAGAAAATGTGCCGGAACCTGACTTCAATCTCGTCAAAATTCTGGTGGGGGGGCGACAAATGGTGATAGGAAGGTGCACTGGGTCTCATGGGAGAAGATGTGTGAGGCAAAGAGGGATGGGGGGGCTGGGCTTTCGGGATTCGGAAGCTTTCAACCAGGCCCTCTTGGCAAAACAGGCTTGGAGGATCTTACAATATCCGATGTCGTTATGTGCACGCGTTCTAAAGGCAAGGTACTTCCCGGAGACCACTATCATGTCAGCAACATGCCCCTCGGGTGGATCTTTCACCTTCTGAAGTATTTTACATGGCCGTGAGCTATTAAGAGAAGGACTTGTATGGAGGATCGGTGATGGTTCCAGTATCAACATCCACCACGACAACTGGATCCCGAGGAGTGGGAGCATGAGGCCTCTAGGAGCTGTTTATGTGCAAGGTGTGACAAAGGTGGCAGATCTTATGGTTCCGGTGGGAGATGCGTGGAACACGGCTAGACTTGATGAGATGTTTTCCCCAGACGATGCGCAAGATATAAAACAGATAGCTATTGGGGGCCCAGAGACGCGAGACGTCTTGGCTTGGAATTTTACCAAGAATGGCAACTTCACGGTGCGGTCAGCCTATCATTTGAGGATGACTTTGAACAGTCCAAAAGCCGGACGGCCGAGATCAGCAAGTTCAGTAAACAAGCATAAGGGATACTTGGGGCTCTGGGAGACCAATGCCCCGGGCAAGGCGAAAATCCACATGTGGAGGATTATTAGAAATGGCCTGGCTGTGGGTGTGGAGTTGCAACGGAGGAAGATCAAAGCGGGAGTGTTTTGTGCTGTATGCGGACGTGACGAAACTATACTGCATCGCTTCTGGACTTGCCAACATTCGGTCCAGTTTTGGCACCAGCTCAGCTCAGAAAAGGGAGTTACGGTGGCTGCCCCACCGAGTTTCACATGCTCTCAGAGCGAGTTGGCTAATTGGCTGCTTGGGTGGTTTGCTGAGGCCCGTGAGGACGAGCGGCAAGCAATGATTCAGGCGGTCTACGCCTTATGGCTGGCACACAATGAAACGAAGGGAGGCAAGAGGATTGAGGAACCACATACAATAATAGAGAGAGTTTGTCATTTTATGCAGGAATGGAGGGAGGTTCATAGCAAGCCAGAGCCGGGACCAAAAGACCAAACCATGCAACGGTGGTCACCACCGGTTGAGGGTTGGATCAAAGCCAATACTGATGGAGCAACATCGAAGTTCGGAGGCAAGAGCGGAGGAGGGGTGGTACTACGGGATCATCACGGCGCTTTTCTGGCAGGAGCTAGCCATTTCTTCCCTCATGTCGTACAGGCCGAGGCGGCGGAGATAAATGCATGCAAGCGAGCTCTTCTCTTGGCGGCGGAGATGAACGTGCAAAGGATACATTTGGAACTGGACAGCCAGGCTCTGGTACAGATGATCAACGCCCCGGAGAGGAATTTGGCGGCGATTGGCCCCTGGGGGAGGAGATCAAGACTTTACTTCGATCGTTCGATGATTTCAGTGTTTCGTGGGTGAGGCTTTCTGCAAATGTTGTCGCGCATAAGTTAGGTAAGATAGGTGTAGGAGATGAAATTTGTAAGGTTTGGCTAGGATCACCACCGGACTGCATTTTGGAGGTGATCGCTAGCGAGATTCCAGACTCTTTTTTCTATGAATAAAAGCGGCGACATTAACCCTAAAAAAAGACATATTTCGTGATTGATATCATGATATTCCTTTCATAGCCTATATACTAATTTTTTTCCTGCAAACTTGGTCAAACATAAAACAATTTTGACTTGATACAATATGAAGTGGATTTTTATACAGTGATGGACGGAATATCAAACAAGAGCCAAATGGCTAGGCGTAGTTTATTACCATCATGGTGACAGATTCAAGTAGGCCTTTGCTAATGTTGTTACTTGAAACCCTGCTAAACTTAGTTCCATACGGTTGAATGTTATTGAAGCCATTTGTCATTTTGACCTAAGCGGCTAAGCACACATGCTACATCCACAAGTATGCGGTAAGAAACATTGGCATTCATCTAGAAGATCAAGGGAGAGGAAATGAAACCTTGTCTTGTCTTTGATGAATGTGAAATTCAAAGATTTCGTATCATTGTAGCGGAAAACCTGACCTTGGATTTGAGCAAGTTCTTAGAAATTAGTACCGTCGCCTCCCTTTCTTTTGGATTTTTTGTATTGATTTTTGGAATCATAATTTACTTTCTCGTATTCTTTGTTTGTGTAAATATCCACCGGCATTTGTACTATATTTTGGCAAAACTAAAACATGATTAAATTATTTTCGTCATAGTTAAGCCATTACATTTCAATCATAGTTAACAACATGGTCTTAACTCGTGGCATGGTAATTCTAGGTAAAAGGTTGATGCAAATCTGATGGCATTGGCGAGTTACCATATATAGGATGAAAGCTAAATTCAAGGAATCTACTATTCATAAGTTATTCTTGTTATTACTCAAAAGATAGAGACATCACAAAATGTGCTAACATATGCAATGATGCTAATATGATGTAGAAGGGTCGTAGTAGTAGTTCGTGTACCGTCATTAGAGGGTGAAGCTCCGAGGTGGTATCGTTCTCTGGATAATCATTATGTCATAAATTGGGAAGGTCTAAGTGGTGAATTTCGTATGAAGTTTTATTTTGTCCATCAAATACATGTTGATATAAATTACATATGTTGCTTTTGGTCGTGGATCTAGATTTGGTGAGACTAGCGACGCTCTTTCTCAAATTCCCCAATCATGAGCTTTTTGATAAAACTATTGCTTCTAACTTTTGTGCAAGCCTTCCCGCTCTTGTCAAGGAAAGACTTCATATCTCTTCTAAAGGGTGCTTTAATAATAAAATTGTTGAGAAGCTTATGATCTTATTATTCATTCATTCCAATAGAGAAACATGGAAAATGGATAAAGTTAACAAAGGAGGTAGAAATTTTGAGTATGAATGCATTAAGATTTTTTTCTGAAACTGATGTCTTGGTTCTGAAGTACTTGTTAATCTTTTTGAATCCTTTGCTTCTCATATTAATATTACTAAGAGTAGCTTGGAGAAACATCATGAACCATTTAAAGATGTCTCTAGGGAAAGAAATAATATTGATAAAGAAATCTGTGTTAACAATGTCAAAATAGTGGAACCTATTGAATATGTTGAGACCACCGTTTCCCATGAAAATGAAAGAGCATATGTTCACTTCCACTGTTAAGAGTAAACGGGGGGAATAACTGCAACACTCCTTATGAGCAAATAAAAGCACAACATAAGGTAGCTAAGACTGAAGAATTAATGTTGCTCTCTAAGAGTGGTTGGGTACCCCCCCCCCCCCAAGTATAAGGGTCAAGTAACCTAGCAATAAGTATTTCCCTCGGTTTGAGAACCAAGGTTTATTGAACCAGAAGGAGTTCTTCTAGCAAACAAAGCCACAAGGTACCTGCACACAAAGCATGACACACTCTTGTCCTCAACGTTTCAAGAAGGTTGCCAAGCTTCTTATCATGCTATTTACAAGGGTAAATCGCACGACATGGTAGGAACTAGTGGTTGGGGTCCGCCATTGCGGGCCGCTTGAGAGGAAGTTGTGTGTATCTCACCTTCATATTAAAATAAATAAAAAATCTCGTGTCATGCGGACATCACATCCATCTCAAAAAGAAAAAGGCTCAAAAAGCTTTTCTTGAAAAGAAAAAGGAAAAGTCTCACTACCATTTAAAAAATTAAAAACTTTCTCACTGTGACCAACCAGCATGCGCCACGTGGTGTAGCTGCTTGGCCACCATTCTACCATACCTTAGTGGGTTTAATTGATATTACAAAGAATAATATTTTTTGTGCATGTTTGCAGTTATGTAAAATAGGTCTATGGGGTCATAGGTTCACTAGTGGCATTAATACGTCTATAACGTATCTACTTCTCCAAACACTTTTGCTTTGGTTTTGAACTCTAATTTGCATGATTTTAATGAAACTAACCCGGATTGATGCTATTTTCAGCAGAACTACCTTGGTGTTATTTTTTGCGCAGAAATAAAGTTCTCGAAATTGGACGAATCTTGGTGGAGATTTTTTATTGAATATATAAAAAATACTAGAGCAAACACCTGCCAAAGGGGGCCACTGGCAAATCACAAGGCAAGGGTGCGCCTACCCCCAGGGCATGCCCTGCTGCCTTGTGGGGCCCACATGCAGCTGTCTGATTGAATTTGACCTCCATACGTATCATCTTCCCGAGAAAAAAATAAGAGAAAAAGTTTCATCGCGTTTTATGATAAGGAGCCACCGCCACCTCCTGTTCTTCCTTGGGAGGCCTGATCTGTAGTCCGCGAGGCTCCGGAGGGGGCAATTCGTCGTTGTCGTCATCATCAACACTCCTTCATCGACAACCTCATGATGCTCACCACTGGGAGTGAGTAATTCCATCGTAGGCATACTAGAGGTAGATGGAGATGGATGAGATTGATCATGTAATCGAGTCAATTTGTTAGGGCTTGATCCCTAGTATCCATTATGTTATGAGATTGATATTGCTATGACTTTGCTATGCTTAATGCTTGTTACCAGGGGCCGAGTGCCATGATTTCAAATCTGAACACTTTTTGTTTTCATGAAGATATTTGAGTTATTGATCCTATCTGCAAGTTATATACACATGATATTGTTCTGAACCGCAGACCCCATGGTGACAATAATTGGGGTACTCTCCGGGGATGATTGTAATTTGAGGAGTTCATATATTCACAAAGTGTTAATGCTTTGTTTTGGTTGTTTGTTAAAAGGAGCACCTTAATTACCCTTAGATTCCCATTAGGACCCCGCTGCCACGGGAGGGCGTGACAAAAGATGTTATGCAAGTTCTTATTATAACCACGGGATACATGCCTACATATGATCAATGAATTTGAGCTATCGTGTATCGCTCTAGGTTGTGATTGTTATATGATAGATGTCATCCATAATATCCATCGCTACTCCATGCCTACTCTTTGCTCATATTGTCTTTTCTGAGTTACTACTGCTATTGCTACTATTCCAATTACTACAAAACTGCTATTGTTACTATTACTATTGCTACTGCTACTGTTAGTATCAAAACTATCATATTACTATGCTACTAATACTTTGCTGAAGAGAAATAACTTCTCATGTGTGGTTGAATTGACAACTCAACTGTTAAGGCTTATAAATATTCTTTGGCTCCCCTTGTGTTGAATCAATAAATTTGGGTAAAATACTACCCTCGAAGGTTGTTGCGATCCCTTATACTTCTAGGTCATCAAGACCATTTTCTGGTGCCATTGCCGGGGAGCATAACTCTATTTATTAAGTTCACTTGGGAGTTAAATATTTGCTGATCACTATGAAGAATCTGAAAGACTCTAAGACCAAGGTCATTCCCTCTAAGACGAGGGGAGGTAAGGAACTGTTAACTAGCACTGCACTTGATTCACCTTCTATTTTAAGTTGACTTGCGACACTACCACCTGCTATTTAATCTGATATGTCGCAAGTAATATACATTGATTCTACTATTGATGATACTTATGATGATGCTATTGTTGGAAATATGCCCTAGAGGCAATAGTATTATATTATTATATTTCCATTTTCATAATTAAGAGTTCATATTTCGTGTTATAACTGCTATGATACCGAAATATGCGATTCGGTGGAAAACTCATATGCACATATGCAATTATAAACGATAAAGAATAGGTTCATAGTCTTTCCTATAAGACTGGCTCAAGTGTTGTTGGTGATCATGTTTTCCGGATCTTAGGATATCATTAAGTGTAACGATAGTCCTAAAACAACAATGAGAACATGGCATTAGAAGAACGATCATATTGAATCGACCCAAACTTATTTGTTATACTTTGAGATAATATCGTCTAAAATCAATTATTATAACGTGGAGTGTTAACATGTGTTTTTGTTCCTTAGACCATGAGGGTATGTTAGTCACTTTCTACCGTACGTTGGACTTTGGGGTTGCTTAAACATCATTTGTGAAAGGATCGATATGGTTGACTAGAGGGGGGGGGGGGGTCAGGAATATACCCCGTGGTATGACCCGACCGGATATATGACACAGCCGGGACTTGGCGGTTCATCGGTAACCCGCCTGAAGACCGGCGACTCACTGCTCTGGCGATTCACTAGGCTGGCACTACTGCAGGATGCTGCTAACGCGACACTACGATCAGAGACCCTTTGACAAAACTGTGTGCGATGCATTAATCGCAAATGGTGGTGTAAAAAAACCATCAAAAAAGGTGCAAAAAATCTGCGATGATGGATGCGTCAAACACGATTCAGATTTTAGTTCCGTATGTGATGTAGGGCATACGGTTCAGTGCAATTAACCGTTTGCGATGAAGAGCAACAAAAGAAATGAGCAGCCAGATGAAGGTGAGTGCAGTAAACATCATACGGTTCACGAGGATGAATTGTTTGTGAGGTAACACAAAAGAAACGGTAAGCCAAATCAAGGTGTGTGCGATATACGACATGCGGTTCACGCGGATGAACTGTTTGTGTTGAGACAAGAAATAATAAACGGTTTAATATAACAAGATGTGTGTGATACGCGACAAATAGGTCTGTAATCAGAAATGTGTGCGAAGACCGATATTAACACAGACAATTGCTGCTAATAAGACGTGTGTGTTGTGCGATGGGATTGCATACAGAACAATAATATATTACATAGGTGGCTACTACAACCACACACCAAAGTAAACTATTACATGCATAATTTCATAAGTGGCTACTACACACATGACACTTCCACACACCAATAAAGTAAACTATATATTACATGCATGATTAACTAGCATAAACGATCATCTGATCATCATCTACTTCTTGTGACTCTTGCTTTGCTTGTGGCTCGATCCGGACTTGTCGATTTGGGTAACGAGGCACTTCCTCATGTCAACGATCCGCCTGTGCATCTCGTAGTATGTGTACACGCTCTTGGCCGCGAACCTGAGGTGAGGTTCATCCAGTCGCCGCATCCAGGCCCTGTGCCAAGATACGAGATTTGTTCACTAGGCATCATGCTTCATCTTTTCGTAGTAGGGGTCGATGCTGGCTGAGGCGAGTTCGACTAGGGAGTCCTTCTTTGTGCTGCCCCAGACCCTGTAGGGGTCACGGATTTCAACAAGGTTCTGACAGGCCAAGCCCTTAACACTAAGCGCTTTTACATCATCAGTGGTTTCCACTGTGGCGAAGTTGTAGTTTGTGTTGTTGACAAACCTATTGAAATGGTCGCAAGGCTCTCTGGCCATGCAGTAGTGGTAGATGAGGACATGATGGCGCACGCACAACTGGGCGACGACAACCTTCTGATCTATGCCGGGACGACCGGCGGTGTACTGGGGGTCGATGTCGACCACCTTGTACTTGTCTCCAGCAAACAATTGCTCAACAGTGTTGATGTAGTCGTCCACCATGGCCGGGTCAATGGTGTACACCACCGAGAGATCCGTCTCCCTCGCGTGGGTCTCCACTTTATGCTCGCCAAACTCCATTGAAGCGCCGCTAGACATCCCCTCTCTATGTGTCGTCGTGGGTGTGCTTGTTGTGTTGTGGGGTGCGATCGAAAGGTTGAAGAGACTAAGGTTATAATGGCTGCGGGAATTAAAGGGGAGGCCGGACGGCACGTTCTAATGACAGTACTAATTCGCAGCGCATAACTCCATTGTGTTGCACGTAACTGCATCGCGTGGCAATGCGTACGGCACAATTGCATGCATATGGGGCCCCTGATGTGATCGTGCGTAGGCCCAGCCGCTTGCAGAGCGCGCGCGGAGGGACGCGAGCATAGCGCTCCGCGGGCGCCTCACCGGCGAGCAACCATATATATGCATATAGAAGTTGACCACGCAAGAAAAAGTAGTCCACAACCTGAGCGCGCCGACGGACGCGAGCAGAGCGCACCGCGGCGCTTAACGGTTGAACAGTTTGTATAAATAAGCACGACTGCTTAATCTATGAATGAAATATATGCTTAATTACTGAATTTTAGTTGCAAAATTTAGATAGTGCTAATGATTTTTAGCTGCATATTTTGACAAATCGCCATTGGAACCGTTGGATGTCCTTTCTGTATGTGTCGTCGTGGGTGTGCTTATTGTGTCATGCGCCGGGCCCAAACACTGGCAGCACAACTTATAAATTGATGGATGGAGTACTAGTTACAGTGATGCATATAATTAAGCAAAGGGATCACACATGTCTGTATTGACTAGAACGAGAATGCAATAGCACAATAAGAATTAAGGAGGCAAGAAGAAAGATGCATCCATCAACGTACGACCTCCTCCTCCTCAACTCAGTGTGCCGGGCCACCGACCAGCGACGTGGCTTTTGTGGCAAGGTCAAGGTGCCTCTCAGCAAAGGCATTCAAGGCTTCCAGCCGGTTGAAGAAGGCCAACGTCGTAGCGTCCTCACTGGCCTTGTAGATACCTATGTACACGATTGGCTCGTACACGTGGATGTGTAGGTCGATGAATTCTTGCAGGGCGAGGCGCCTCGTGGCGAGCGCGACCACCAGGTGGACATTCTTCGTGGCGTTGGTGGGCAGTCGCAGGGCCACCAGTGCTTGAAAGAGGTTCCGACCATGCAGGCTGATTAGGGTGGCAGGCAATGAGGAGCTCGGGAGCGCGGGCTGGAGGACTACGGCGATGTCATCTGCGAGCTTCTTGACGGCGGTGAACTTGTTGGTGGTGGCAACGATCATCTGGTCCAACTAAGAGTCGTAGCTGGCGTCGACGGCGGCCATCCACCAGCTGGTCGCCAACACCGTCTGGAGACGATCCTCGGTGCCATGCCGCAGGCCGGCGTCGTGTACGTCTGGCACAACCGTTGGCCGCTCGCGCGCATTGCCGCCATGGGTCTGGAGTGAGCACTTTTGCGCTTAGTGTAGGTGCTTAGGCAAATTCTTAGGTGCATACGATGTGGTAGATGCATTGGAATGGAGGGGCGCCTTTATATGAGTGCAAACTGCGTTGCATTCACATCGTGCTGCCTCTTTTCCCGATCATCTTCCCATTACTTCCTCATGCATTCATGATGCTAGTTGAAGGAGGATGCATCATTGGCCATTCAACATTTCGCGAACCGCTACCCTCTCCCTCGTCTGCATTAAAGCCGTATCGGGAACTGCGCCACCCGCTGTCAAATCGAATAGTAATGCGCCGCCCGCTGCACGCCCGACTGAACACACCTCCTCGCCTCCATCTATGCTTAATTACTGAATTTTAGTTGCAAAAATTAGATAATGATAGTGATTTTTAGCTTCATATTTTGACAAATCACAGTGTTACAAGGTTGAAAAATGGCAATGTTACTAGATCAACAAATGTCAATCTTTCCAGTTTGACAAATGGCAACATACCCAATATTACAGATGCAAATCTTACCAAATTGTTTGTAAGTGGTTGCACACGGGTCATCCAAAAGAACCGTTTACGTTGAAGAGACGCACAAATCCTGCTCTCACTTTGCATACGGGTGTTCTTTCTAAAACGTTTGCGATCAAGAGCCATTAAAACCTATAGCCATTAAAACCAAGACACGTGGTGTCACGTGAATGGTTAAAATTTAAATTATGCACATAAATGCATTGAACACTCAATTAATGCATAAAAATTTCCAAACGAACCCCAAAAATTCCCAAAAGTTGACACAACACTCCTATTGTTCTATGTTGACATGAGAAAATTTTTGAAAGCAATAAGAGGCAATGGATATCGTTTCGTCCCCAAAGGTGGGACGTTACATACCGAAACCATCATGCTTGTTGTGAGAAGCATATACCCAAACCTGCCCCAAATGGGACCAAAAGTTTACCACGACATGTTGATGCCACTCCATGATAGCATGCCAAGTTTCATGAATTTCTGACGAGTTTTGGATTTACTAGAATTTAAAAACCAGGTATCTCAATGTTTGCGGGCGAGTGACGGTGGCAGGGTGTTTGACATTCAGCCCCATTTCTTGCATGGGACCTGATAAGTCTCCAACGTATCTATAAATTTTTATCGTTCCATGCTATTATATTACCCGTTTTGGATGTTTATGGGCTTTACTTTACACTTTTATATCATTTTTGGGACTAACCTACTAACCAAAGGCCCAACCCGAATTGTTGTGTTTTTTTTGCCTATTTCAGTGTTTAAAAGGAAAGGAATATCAAACGGAGTCCAAACGGAATGAAACCTTCGGGAGCGATCTTTTTGGAACAAATGTGATCCAGGGGACTTGGAGTGGACGTCAACCAACAGAGGAGGCGGCCACGAGGGTGCCCGACGCGCCCCCTGGGGGTGGACATGCCCCCACCCTCGTGGGCCCCTCGAGCATCCACCGACCTACTTCTTCCTCCTATATATCCCCACGTACCCTGAGAACATCAGAAGAGACCACGAAAACCTAATTCCACCGCCGCAACCATCTGTATCCGCGAGATCCCATCTTGGAGCCTTCGTCGGTGCTCCACCGGAGGGGGAAATCGACCATGGAGGGCCTCTACATCATCTCCAAGGCCTCTCCAATTAGTTGTGAGTAGTTTACAGCAGACGTTCGGGTCCATAGTTATTAGCTAGATGGCTTCTTCTCTCTCTTTGAATCTCAATACAAAGTTCTCCTCGATCTTGTTGGAGATCTATTCGATGTAACTCTTTTTGCGGTGTGTTTGTCGAGATCCGATGAATTGTGGGTTTATGATCAAGTTTATCTATGAGAAATATTTGAATCTCCTCTGGATTCTTTTATGTGTGATTGAGTAATCTTTGCAAGTCTCTTCGAATTATTAGTTTGGTTTGGCCTACTAGATTGATCTTTCTTGCAATGGGAGAAGTGCTTAGCTTTGGGTTCAATCTTGCGGTGTCCTTTCCTAGTGATAGCAGGGGCAGCAAGGCACGTATTGTATTGTTGCCATCGAGGATAAATAGATGGGGTTTATACCATATTGCATGAGTTTATCCCTCTACATCATGTCATCTTTCTTAATGCGTTACTCTGTTCTTCATGAACTTAATACTCTAGATGCAGGCAGGAGTCGGTCGATATGTGGAGTAATAGTAGTAGATGCAGAATCATTTCAGTCTACTTGTCACGGACGTGATGTCTATATACATGATCATGCCTAGATAATCTCATAACTATGCGCTTTTCTATCAATTGCTCGACAGTAATTTGTTCACCCACTGTAATACTTATGCTATCTTGAGAGAAGCCACTAGTGAAACCTATGGCCCCCGGGTCTATCTTTTATCATATAAGTTTCCATCTACTTTTATTTGTATCTTTTACTTTCCAATCTATATCATAAAAATACCAAAAAAAATATCTTATCATATTATCTCTATCAGATCTCACTTTTGCAAGTTACCGTGAAGGGATTGACAACCCCTTTATTGTGTTGGTTGCGAGGTTCTTGTTTGTTTGTGTAGGTGCGTGCGACTTTTGAGGACCCTCCTACTGGATTGATACCTTGGTTCTCAAAAACTGAGGGAAATACTTACGCTACTTTGTTGCATCACGCTTTCCCCTTCAAGGAAAACCAACGCAAGCTCAAGACGTAGCAGGACCTAAGCATGCAACCAAGGACACAGATTTGAATTTTCAACCAATTTATATGCATTAGAGCATGTGCCTGCAGTTCACATTTGGAATATGCACATGAATGCATAGAAAACCCAGTTAATGTATAAAAATGTCCAAGCGAACCCCCAAAAATTCCAAAAATTGACACAACACCCATGTTGTTCTATGTTGACACTAGGAAAAAAATTGAAATTGAGAAGAGGCAATGCGTATTGTTTCGTCCAGAAAGGTGAAACGTTCCCTACCGAAACCATCGGGCTTGTTGTGAGAAGCTCTGGTTTGTGAGAAGCATATCCCCAAACCTGCCCCAAATGGGACAAAAAATTTACCGCAGCATGTTGATGCCGCTCCATGATAGCATGCCAAGTTTCATGAATTCCAAACGAGCTTTGGATTTACTAGAATTTAAAAACCAGGTGTATATCTCAATGTTTGCGGCCGAGTGACGATGGCAAGGTGTTTGACATTCATTCTCATTTCTTGCATGGGACCTAATTAAGCATGCAACCAAGGACACATATTTGAATTTTCAACTAATTTATATGCATTAGAGCATGTGCATTTAGTTCAGATTTGAATTATGCACATGAATGCCTAGAAAACTCAGTTAACGTATAAAAATGTCCAAGCGAGCCCCGTAAAATCCCAAAAATTGACACAACACTCCTGTTGTTCTATGTTGACACTAGGAAAAAAAAATTAAAATCGAGAAGATGCAACGGATATCGTTTGGTCTAGAAAGGTGAAATGTTCCCTATCGAAACCATCACACTTGTTGTGAGAAGCTCTGGCTTATGAGAAGCTTATACCCAAACCCGACCCAAATGGGACAAAAAATTTACCACGGCATGTTGATGCCGCTCCATGATAGCTGATGACCCACAAGTGTACGGGGTCAATTGTAGCTCTCTTCTATAAGTAAGAGTGTCGAACCCAATGAGGAGCAGAAGGAAATGACAAGTGGTTTTCAGCAAGGTAATGTCTGCAAGTGCTAAAATTGTAAGTAGCAGTGTAGTTTGGTAGCAAGATAACTTGTAACGAGCAAGTAACAATAGTAGTAACAAAGTGCAGCAAGGTAGCCCAATCATTTTGAGGCAAAGGACAGGCCAAAACGGTTTCTTATGACAAGCAAGGTGTTCTTGAGGGTACACGGGAATTTCATCTAGTCACTTTCATCATGTTGGATTAATTCATGTTTGGTACTTTGATAATTTGATATGTGGGTGGACCGGTGCTTAGATGTTGTTCTTACTTGAACAATACTTATGATTAACCCTCTCGCAAGCATCCGCAACTAGGAGAAAAGTATTAAGAATAAATTCTAACCATAGCATTAAACTTTTGGATCCAATCGGTCCCTTACGGAATAATGCATAAACTGGGGTTTAAGCTTCTGTCACTCTCGCAACCCACCATCTAATAACTACTCCACAATGCATTCCCTTAGGCCCAAATATGGTGAAGTGTCATGTAGTCGACGTTGACATGACACCACTAAGAGAATGGCAACATACATACCATCAAAATATCAAACACATATCAAGTTCACATGATTACTTGCAACATGATTTCTCCCGTGACCTCAAGAACAAAAGTAACTACTCACAAATGATAAACATGCTCAAGATCAGAGGAGTATTGAATAGCATAATGGATCTGAACATATAGTCTTCCACCAAATAAACCATATAGTAATCAACTACAAGATGTAATCAACACTACTAGTCATCCCCGGGCACCAATCTATAGTTTTTATACAAAGATTGAAAGCAAGAGATGAACTAGGGTTTGAGAGGACTTGGTGTTGTGAAGAGGTTGATGAAGATAGCCCTCCCTAAGATGGGAGAGTTGTTGGTGATGATGATGACGATGGTTTCCCCCTCCGGGAAGGAAGTTTCCCCTCCGGGAGGGAAGTTCCCCCTGTGGAATCACTGCGCCGGAGGGTGATACGTCTCCGACGTATCTATAATTTTTTATTGTTACATGTTATTATATTACCCGTTTTGGATGTTTAATGGGCTTTACTATACACTTTTATATTATTTTTGGGACTATGCTATTAACCGGAGGCCCAGTCTAAATTGCTGTTTTTTTTGCCCATTTCAGTGTTTCGCAGAAAAGGAATATCAAATGGAGTCCAAACGGAATGAAACCTTCGGGAGAGTTATTTTTGGAACAAACGCAATCCAGGAGACATGGAGTAGACGTCAGGGAAGCAACGAGGTGGCCACGAGGGTCCAGGGCGCGCCCCCCACCCTCGTGGGCCCCTCGTGGCTCCCTTGACTGACTTCTTTCACCTATATATATCCATATACCCCAAAAACATCCAGGGGCACAATAGATCGGGAGTTCCGCCGCTGCAAGCCTCTATAGCCACCAAAAACCAATTGGGACCTGATAACCCGCAAGTATACGGGATAGTTGTAGCCTCTTTCGATAAGTAAGAGTGTCGAACCCAACGAGGAGCTAAAGGTAGAACAAATACTCTCTCAAGTCCTATCGGCCACAGATACAACTCTACGCACGCTTGACGTTCGCTTTACCTAGAACAAGTATGAAACTAGAAGTACTTTGTAGGTGTTGTTGGATAACTTTGCAAGATAATAAAGAGTCCATAAATAAAAAGTAGGGGCTGTTTAGATAAAGATGAAATAAAGTTAATAAAGCGAGTGTGGGAAAGTGGTGGTAGGAGTTGTGAAAGTGTCCCTAGGCAATTGACTACTTTACTAGACCGATAGCAAGTTTTATGTGGGAGAGGCCACTGCTAGCATGTCATCCCTGACTTGGAATTCTATGCACTTATGAATGGAACTATTAGCAAGCATCCGCAACTACTAACGTTCATTAAGGTAAAACCCAACCATAGCATTAAGATATATTGGTCCCCCTTCAATCCCGTATGCATCAATTTCTATGTTAGGTTTAAGCTTCTGTCACTCTAGCCCTCCAATACATAGTCCTATCAACATACAACTAACCCTAAGGTGTGATCCACGCGCGCGCTCATATGATGGGCACCAAAGGACAGCAACATAACCACAAGAAAATTAAATCAATCATAGCAATTCATCAACCACCAATAGGACAACGAAAATCTACTCAAACATCATAGGATGGAAACACATCATTGGAAAATAATATGAAGCATAAAGCACCATGTTCAAGTAGAGGGTACAACGGGTTGCGGGAGAGCGGACCGCTGGATATAGATGGGGGAAGGTGATGGAGATGTTGGTGAAGATGATGACGGTGTTGGTGAAGATCGCGGTGATGATGATGGCCCCCGGCGGCGTTCCGGCGCCACCGGAAGCAAGGGGGAGAGAGCCCCCCTTCTTATTCTTCTTCCTTGACCTCCTCCCTAGATGGGAGAAGGGTTT
Source organism: Aegilops speltoides (assembly GCA_021437245.1). Lineage (NCBI taxonomy): Eukaryota > Viridiplantae > Streptophyta > Magnoliopsida > Poales > Poaceae > Aegilops > Aegilops speltoides. Next base: position 444,145,537 of record CM038146.1, on the reverse strand, counting down.
CCCCTCTGATCCTTGGTCCCATGGTGTGGAAGGGGCGAGAGCCCCTCCGAGATTGGATCTATCTCTCTGTTTCTGCGTTCTCAGATTCTACCCCTTCACCGTTTCTTAAATATCCAGAGATCCGTAACTCCGATTGGGGTGAATCTTTCGCCCAGATTTTTCTCGTAAAATTAGCTTTCTTGTGCCAAAATAAGAGCGTCAAACGCCTTATGGGTGGCCCACGAGAGCCCAGGGCGCGCCCAGGGGGGAGGCCGCGCCCCCTGTCTTGTGGCCACCCCGGACACCGTTTCGCGTTGATTCTTCCTCTCAAAAATCACAAATATTCCAAAATAATTCTCCGTCCGTTTTTATCCCGTTTGGACTCCGTTTGATATTGGGTTTCTGCAAAACAAAAAACATGCAACAGACAGAGAACTGCTTTGAGCCATTGGATCAATATGTTAGTCCCAAAAATAGTATAAAAAGTTGCCAAAAGTATATGAAAGTTGAAGAATATTGGCATGGAACAATCAAAAATTATAGATACGACGGAGACGTATCAGCATCCCCAAGCTTAATTCCTGCTCTTCCTCGAGTAGGTAAATGATAAAAAGATAATTTTTGATGTGGAATGCTACCTAGCATAATCTTGATCATATATCTAATCATGGAATGAATATTAAGACATGAGTGATTCAAGGCAATAGTCTATTATTTGACATAAACAATAATACTTCAAGCATACCAACCAAGCAATTATGTCTTATCGAAATAACACAGCCAAAGAAAGCTCATCCCTACAAAATCATATAGTCTGGCAATGCTCCATCTTCGTCACACAAAATACTCCCATCATGCACAAACCCGATGACGAGCCGAGCAATTGTTTCATACTTTTTAACGCGCTTCAACTTTTTCAACTCTTACGCAATACATGAGCGCAAGCCATGGACATAGCACTATGGTGGTATATGGTGGTGGTTGTGAGAACAAAAAGGGAGAAGATAGTCTCACATCAACTAGGCGTATCAACGGGCTATGGAGATGCCCATCAATAGATATCAATGTGAGTGAGTAGGGATTGCCATGCAACGGATGCACTAAGAGCTATAAGTGTATGAAAGCTCAAACTGGAAACTAAGTGGGTGTGAATCCAGCTGGTTTGCTCATGAAGACCTCAGGTGTCGTGGATTTGTCACGGCAGATGTCCTAGAGAAAGGACTTAGTCGTGGAGCCATCGCCACGGGTTAACTTGAAGGGGTTAAAGCGGACACAAAGACACAAGGGTTTATACTAGTTCGGCCCCTTCGATGAAGGTAAAAGTGTGGGGACCCCGACTCATAAGTCGTGATCACCGAATGCTGCGTGTCTGATGATCCCGAGATCAATGCTCACCGAACACACGAAGCTGAATAACAAGAGTCTTACATCCATACATACCGTATTACACAAGTAGGACCATTATGGTCGAGTCTTGAGTATAACATCGCAGCGAAATCTTCGCCGATAACTTGGACCCATGCCATCTGCCTTAACCCTACGGGCATTACGACCGAAGCGTCCTAGCTCGCATGCTCGTCACCGAAGTGTTCTTCATCACATCCTGTTCTTCCATGCCTGGTCAATTAAATAACTAGTGGCAAGCCAATGAGTACTTTGAATGTACTCGCAAGCAACCCATGTTTTGGTTCAAGGTACAACAATGCATGACATAGGTAAATTTTTGCAGAAAGCTAGTTTTGAGTGCAATGACATGTTCAACATCCTATAAAGCATGCATCAAGAGAGTCCAAGTAACCATAAGAACTGGTCATAGATATCGACATAAATAGAAAAGGGGCACCAACCCATTTATCATAAACAGAGAGGGCACCAACCCATCTCAATCGTGTCAAGTCCTCTGACTTGATCCAAGGCAACACCATCATCTCACACACACCGGGTTTGAAAACAAGTGGACGTAGCCCAAGAGCGGTTACCCAACTGTCCTTGACCGTGGACACGGCTATTCGAATAGTTTTACACTCTGCAGAGGTTGCACACTTTACCCACTAGATCCGGGAACTTCCGTGTCATCCACGACCAGCGGTACCTCAAGTACCGGGGTAAGCACCGATCACTACCTTTCCTAGACGACACTAACATGGAGTCCACTCGATTAGTAGTAACCCCGTGCCAAACATTTCTCATCATAAAGTTGCGGAGCCTCGCTCCCATATTCATCACATACCACAAGCACGGGTACCAACGGTGTGTCCGGTGCCACGTGAAAACAGTCATGGCCGCCCTACCTGGCACGACCCCGTCCCAAGAGAGAGCACCAACTCTCCCCCGTCACTATTAATGCGGGCTCCAAGCTAGTATCGGTCTAGGTACTCAATAATGCCCTTTCCCATATAAGGGTAGAGTGGTCGCGCATGTAAGGTTGGAATAACGGTCGCAACTCCGACCAATCCGTTTTGAAAACAACACACACTTTCCTTGGCACACCACTTCGTCATCAAGTGGTCACCCATCTCATCATCTCCCTCGGGCATAAGTGGCACCCGACGGGGTTTTCGAAAAGAATTTTGAATTCACATTGCCTCCTTAACCATGCACAAACCCATCCCATTTGCGTAGCATCTACATTTGCATCTTATCTACTCCCACCGGCATAACCCCCATAAGAAGGTAGGGCCATGCACAATGCAAGTATCAACGAGGAAATAATCGTGGCAACCAACCCACGTGGTTCACCATCTCATCAAGATCCCGGTGCATCAATAATAAAGAACTAAAAATGACATGCATATAAAGGGGTATCTTAGTCATGGTCAAAGGGCTGCTTGCCTTTTTGAACAAAGTCTTCGAGGTCTTCAAATATCTCTGGTCCAACTCCGAGCATTTCGTCTACTTCGTCCACTATCGTCGAAAGCAACCATAATAAGCAACACAACAAGGCAGGAAATAAAAGTGCTCTAAAAATATGAGTTGGACTTTTCTGGGGTACCTCTGGTCATATGAGGGATGACCAAAGTGGTTTCAATGGAAGTGGATCTATGGATATTTCTAAACATTTCGATAGGATGGAATCAAGGGGTTTGATGGATCCATAAGTTGTACACAGAATGACATTTTATAAAAATGAGTAAAAGTACCCATTAATTCAGGCATGATTTTAGAAACGTTCGAAATTGGTTTCTTTGGATTTGGAGTTGAAATGAATACAATATGAATTTTTGAAGTGGACTTATGTGGATAAATGACCTTTTAAAAGGTTCGGTGAAAACCAGGGACAACAAAAATGTCCATTGTGGCCTATTAAATAGGGCTGGATTTATGGAGCCACTGAAATTTGAATCATCAAATTTGGAGTCCATTTGACTTATTTGTGGATTTTACAAATTTACGTAAAAGAAAAGGAAAAGGAAAGGGTTTTACCCTTATCCAACAAGACTTGGCGCAGATTTAGCGATGGGCGCCCAATGCTCGGCCACGCTTGACGACGTGGCGACGCCGATGGCGCCCAGCCTGAAACGCCTTCGGCTGGGACGCTGGAGAAAACGAGCACGCCTCCACTTGCAGGCGTGGCCCGTGGCTGGGCCATCGACAAGCGGGCCCGCTGTCGAGTTCGTCCTCCACCTCCAGCAGGTGTGCGACAGAGACAGAGGAGGTGTTTGACGCCGCCCGGTGCTCTGTATGTCTCCGGCGATGTTTCGCCCACCGGCGTGCTCGGGGACCAGCCGCGTGGCCCAACCGTGGGTGGCACGGTCGCCATGGCACCGGTCGAGCAAAGCATCGACGCGGCGGACGAGGCTAACGGTGGTGATGCAGCTCGACGGACGGCCACGGGAGGAGGGGAGAAGCATGGGAGGGTCTCGTGGTAGCGGTGGTGGCGCCTGAGCGGTCCAGAGGGAAGGAGGAGGAGAGATGGGTGCGGATTTAGGCGGAGACCGACGGTAAGGCTCCGGCCATGGTGACGGATGGAGAGCGCGAGGAGGGGAGAGGGTTGGTCCAAGGGTCTCTGGGAGGGAGAGAGATCGAAAGGAGGCCAGAGAGGCCCCAGGGGTGGCCTTTTATGGCGGGGCGATGGTGCACCGTGGGCTCGTGCACCGGCGAGCTCGCACTCGTCGCTACGGCCCTCGGGAAGGTGGTGCACTAAGTCCAGGGAGTTCGTGGGCGTGGACGACGCCCAGGGGGAGAAGAGAGGAGCGGGAATGCGGCATGGCGGGTCCCCTTGTGCCAGCGATCGGGCGCTTCGGGCGGCGCTCTCTCGCACGCGAGGAGAGCCGGAGAGGAGAGAGAGGATGGGGACGCCCGATGTAGCGTGTTGCGGACGCCGAGGTGACCTCGGGGACACGAGGGGAGGCCCTAGGTGGCCGGGGCGGTTGGAAGGAGGCGGCTACATGCTTGGTGTGCACTCAGAAGGCTGCTCGAGCACGCCAATTGCATGCCAGGCATGTCTTTGGCTTGTAGGGCGTGGCCACTTGTGTCTAGGGGTCGGGGAGGAGTAAACAAAGGGTGGTGGCCTTGGATGCCCTGGTGAACCACTAGGAGAAGAGAGAGGTTGAGGGAGAGAGAGAAAAGGGTTGTCCAGAGAGGGAAAGTGGGGTTTTACCCCTCCAATAATTGAGCTATGGTCTTGCCATTGCTACTGGACGTGCATGGGGACTATGAGGGGCTGTTGTAAAAAGTTGAGCTCATGGAGAACAAGGAAAGAGGTGAAAACATCAACTTTTAAAAATTACCAGAAGGTGTTTGATGTTGGTTTGGGCAAGAAGATGGTTCCCATTTGTCATGAGGCTCCACAGGGTGAAATGACACACATAATTGGGGCCTTCCACCAATTTGGAGCTTAATTGAAGAAAGTTGACAATGCAACTTTGGTAAACCCTAGAAATGAACAGAAATGGGTTTCCCAAGATTTAGTCATGAAAATATGTTCTCCTTGATGCACCACTTGGTGTAGTGTCATCATTTGAGGTTATGAACATGTCTACAAAAGTTGAGATCAAAAGGAGAAAGTTTCCAATGTAGAGTTGTCCAATTTTGGTTCTGGACAGGAAGGGTTTTGGGGCACTTTGATCAAGTTAACTTGTTCTCCAACTTGTGCCATTTGGTCTGGATGAATTATTAGACCATTCTAGCATGTTCACAAGGTTTGGGAACATTTGAACATGTTTGGCAATGTAAAGTTGCTCAAACTTGAAAATGGACAGAATTGGTTTTTAGGGGATTTGATGATGTTATCTTGTTCTCCAAGTCATGAGACTTGGCAAGATCATCTAATATGTCATATGTGACATGCTAGAATTTCCTTGGAATTTTTGGAGAATATTTCCTTTGTAAATATTTCAAAAGCTTGAAATATCCAGAAAGGGTTTTTGAGGGATTTGACCAATATTTTGAACATGACCATGTGTTAAAACTCTTATATATGGACAATATATGTCCTATGAATTTCCCTCAATTTTTCCAAATATTTTTGAAGCAATAAAATAATTTTTCCCTATTAAAGACCATTTCTGGCCTTGATAAAAAGCTTTTAAATAAAATAGGAAAACAACTTTTAAAATTATATTTTGTGGTTTCGGGTATCCTATTTCTAATAGGAGTCAAATATATTTTTATAAGGATTTTAATGCCCTAAATTAAGTACTTGCAGTGCAAACCTCAATTCAGGGGTTTTTGAAAAAAACTAATTTTTAAAAATACTTTTTGGCCAAATTATTTTTGTAAGAAAATATTTTTATGTCCTATACACATGGCATGATCATTGGGAAAGGTTTTTGGAGCAAGGAGATGAAGTATAGAAGTTGGAGGATTTATTTGATTATTAGAGCACTAGCAAACAACAGACAAACATTCAATCAAAGCAAAGACAAAACACTCAAAAGTTTTAGTCAAACCACATTTTAGCATGATTAAGAGCTTAAGTGCTGTGCCATGAAAATCAGGGTGTGACAGACCTACCCCCTTACAAGAATCTAGCCCCCGAGATTCCTAGGCTAAGCGCGAAAGGGATCTGAGAAACTTGTATCTGGGTAGTCTTCAAGTCTTCATGTTATACGCTTGTGTAGTGCTCCATTGAACTTGAAGTACTTGACGGTGTGGCTTCGTGTATGATGCTCTTCTTGATCCAGGTTGCTAATGTGTAGCTCTCGGTAGGTTGGATTGGGCTAGGGGTCGATGGCTCGGTGGTCAATGCCCTTGTAGAGATCGGGCAAGTTAGGAAGTTGGAAACACTTAGGGGTTGTGTCGTGTGGAAAAACATTGTGCATGCAGGCGAGTCGTGGCGACTCACCGGTAACTATCTTCTCTTCATCTCGTAGCGATCTCGGGGGGTTGTTAAATCTTGGAGTGATCTCAAGAAGGCCGATGAATCTTGGGGCGAGCTTTCCTTTGACATGGAAGTCTTTGGGTTCCTTTGAGAGGGTGATCCGGAGATAAACATGGTTTCCAACCCGGAAGGTCATGTCTTGACGATGTGGGTCGGCGCAGCTCTTTGGTCTTGGCTTGGCAGTCTTCAAACGCTCTCGACAAGCTGGACTTGCTCTTCGCTTCACGGGGATGTCGGGCCCAAAGACAAGTCCTTCTCCGGTCTCGACCAATTGAGGGTGTGCGGCACTTCCGTCAGTATAACACTTCAAATGGTGCCACCAAGGCTTGACTTCAAGGTTAGTTAAGAATCTGGTGCAACAGCCCAACCCAAGCTTTCAAGTTCTTCATACAAGGCGGGCAGCTTTGTCCTTGAGCATAGCATTCAAGGAACAAGCCTTTTCGCTTAATGCATCTGCTACCACATTAGCCTACCTAGGGTGGTATTGAACACAGAGGTCATAATCTTTGATCAAGTCTAGCCATCTTCTTTGCCTCGTGTTCAATTCCTTTTGAGTGAAAATATACTTCAGACCTTTGTGATCCGTGTATATCTCACATCCCTTCCGTAAGAGGTAATGTCGCCATGTCTTCAGGGCATGAACCACTGCTGCTAGCTCAAGGTCGTGAGTAGCATAGTTTTCTTCATGAGGCCGTAGTTGCCTTTAGGAGGAGTGGCTTGCAGATATGCACAGTCTTCAATGCGGAAGCTCACTCCTTGACGTCGGTGGTTGGTATAGTTCTTCCTCCTTGACATGGCGGTCCTCGGATGTTCCCTAACCAGCTGATCAACTCTTCTTCCGTCTTCATGTGGACATTCATGCCCTCAAGTAAGGATGACGGTCTACTTGCCCAAGTACTCTATGAAGTATTTGGGGTACGTAGAGTGGGCTGAGGCATTGGTGGTGGCCATGGTTGAGCATTGGCCAAGGTCTTATTGATCTAGAGCCAAGGCCCAAGGTCATGATCCAACCGCGTTATGGCTTGGTAGGGCATAAGGGTCTCAAGGATTCTAGTGCGCGAATGAACATTTATCATCCTACCTTTAAGCACGGTTTCTGAGATGCCAATAGTCTATCTAGTCCTTTAAACAAATCACATCATATCACTGACAGCATCAATTCGTATAGGCCAACTCCAATCATCACTCATGCTATTCATATCCTCATGACTCCCAAGAGGAGGTCTAACAACATCATATAAGTCTGCGATCCCCAAACTCATATGTATGTCTACCCCTAAAAATCCATGGGTAGAACATATAAGCTGCTAGGCTTGAACGTGACAATCCAAGTGCTCAGCCTATTTTTCCAAGGTCCATGCTAGTGCATCTCTATCCTAAGGAAACACGTCGTATGCCACTCCAAGATCTTGTTTCCTTCCTATGAATCAACTCCAGCAACCTGTTAACTACCATCAATCACTACACGACCCAATGCCTATGCTGGTGTTCCACATGATCTCCTAAAGTCCGTATAATCCACAAATAATGGGAAAGCTACCTTACTATAGTTTGTCCACCGATTCCCATTGTCATGGTCAAGTAAACTCCAAGGTCAAGCTCATATAGAACCCTAAATAAACTCCGACAATTAATCCAATCTCCTAGTTTATCGTCCACCGAGAAACATGGTATCATGATCGAGATCATCAGTCTAAATCCAATTTACTCCGAACCATGTGGACATACTCAGCATCTATATTCAACTAGAACCACCTACTTAAATCCAAACCTCTTGTCCAAAGAGAATCCCTACATGTTCCCCCAAGTCATTGTCGTAATATCAGCTATCACCTATCAATATTATCTGATCAAGTCAAATCCTTGCACTCCCAGGAGTTTCAGCTTGCGATCATAATTGTCCTATTAAATCCAATTTACTCAGGAGTAATGAAAGCTATGCTACTCTATAATCATGATCCCACCAAGTTCACCTACCAACATGGTAGCCTTATAATCCACCAAAGAGTCTCGAATAATTCCTCAAAGTCATAGATATAAACTCATCAAGTCATTTGTTCTCTGTTCCTATATCCTCAAACTGGTCTTCCTATGGCATCATCAGTTTTGGTGCTATCTTAGGAAGATAATGTGCTCGTTCACCATGTCCACTAGTTCCATAATGAACCCAGTGATAAGCAAGGTTACGGAGGCTTAACAGGTTCTCTTGCAATTCCGTAGGTTAAGCTCGTGGTTAAGGTTTCGAGCTGGGGTATCTCGTGAAGTCTCAAGGGTCTAGGGATGGGTTCTAGTCTTGAGGTGCAAACATACGTGGTTGTACTTGGTCGAGGAGGTTGTAGCAAAAGTCTTGATGCTTGTTGGTCGCCGAGGTGGAATCCTTGGTGCATATTGTCTTGCTTGTCTTGATTGAGGAGAGAGATGAGAGGAAAAGTAGCATAGAGGAGGGGATGCCTAAAGGGGGTTCTATAGTGTAGGTGCAAACAAACAAGTGCCAGAAGGGGCCAAACAAAATAAGGCAGGTGATATAGTTGCATACTTGTTGCCTAGGGCAAAAAGGGCAACTAATATCAAAAACACAGACAATTAAAAACAAGCAACACACAATCGTGGTTCTACTCGAACCATCATACGGACTTGATCACAAGATAGGGGTACACGACTCATCCTACCCAAGGGGTCCTCGGACTCTATAGTCGTGCCTTGAGCCTCGTGCGCCTCTCCGGTTTCCCTCAGTGCTGCTCGTCTCTTGTATTTGTTTGATGAAACGATCCGGTTGAGCTTGAAGAGTCTTCAACAACTTCTTGCCTGTTGAAGTGATGGGGTGAAGGTGGCTTCTCATAGCGTGCATTGACTCGATCTTCTGTTGTCTTCTTAATCATGACGATCCCTTCTTGTCTTCTAAGCCGTCGATGGTACCAGGTAGGTAATCCTTTATGCAATGACATTATCAAGGCGTAATAGAGGTCCATCATGTCGGTTACGTTGATGACAACTTCGACACCAAGAGCGGGGGATGAGGAGAACCGTTTTCCTGCTCACTATGGTGAGGCGGACCAAATGGCTAGGTTCTCATCCATCGGTGGTTGCCGATACAACAACGGTAGTGACATGGTTACTCTATTAGCGATGTATACCATGATCTTGCATATTCTATGCCCCGATCATCGAGGCTAAGATTGCATCATCTTGGGGCAATGTCAAGGGTGTCACCATCTCCGGGTCTTCGTGTCCTCATTCCTCGATGATGTATCTTACGTTGATATCGCCTTGTTGTGATGTCGCCAATCTTGTGTTCGGGAGATGTAGGTGAATGTCCGGCAAGGCATCATCCTTCAGATTACCCACGAGGATTACAAGGAACTCGTGGTCATGGCATAAGGGTTCTAGCGACCAAAGGTTTTGAAGGGGAAGAGACCAATAAGGAAAGTATACCCTAGTTTTCGAAAAACTCTGAAAGGGAAGAGAAGTATAGATAGTTTTGAAAACTAGTAGTAGTTTGGAAATAGTTTTACCCTAACTAACAACCATGCTAACTAAGGCTTCCTACAGTCAGGATGGCTCTGATACCAGCTCTGTGGGGACCCCGACTCATAAGTCGTGATCACCGAATGCACGTGTCTGATGATCCCGAGATCAATGCTCACTGAACACACAAAAGCTGAATAACAAGAGTCTTACATCCATACATACCGTATTACACAAGTAGGACCATTATGGTCGAGTCTTGAGTATAACATCGCAGCGGAAATCTTCGTCGATAACTTGGACCCATGCCATCTGCCTTAACCCTACAGCATTACGACCGAAGCGCCCTAGCTCGCATGCTCGTCATCAAGTGTTCTTCATCACATCCTGTTCTTCCATGCCCGGTCAATTAAATAACCATTGGCAAGCCAATGAGTACTTTGAATGTACTCGCAAGCAACCCATGTTTTGGTTCAAGGTACAACAATGCATGACATAGGTAAATTTTTGCAGAAAGCTAGTTTTGAGTGCAATGACATGTTCAACATCCTATAAAGCATGCATCAAGAGAGTCCAAGTAACCATAAGAACTGGTCACAGATATCGACATAAATAGAAAAGGGGCACCAACCCATTTATCATAAACAGAGAGGGCACCAACCCATCTCAATCGTGTCAAGTCCTCTGACTTGATCCAAGGCAACACCATCATCTCACACACACCGGGTTTGAAAACAAGTGGACGTAGCCCAAGAGCGGTTATCCAACTGTCCTTGACCGTGGACACGGCTATTCGAATAGTTTTACACTCTGCAGAGGTTGCACACTTTACCCACTAGATCCGGGGAACTTTCGTGTCATCCACGACCCGCGGTACCTCAAGTACCCGGGGTAAGCACCCGATCACTACCTTTCCCTAGACGACACTAACATGGAGTCCACTCGATTGGTAGTAACCCCCGTGCCAAACATTTCTCATCATAAAGTTGCGGAGCCTCGCTCCCATATTCATCACATACCACAAGCACGGGGTACCAACGGTGTGTCCGGTGCCCTGTGAAAACAGTCATGGCCGCCCTACCTGGCATGACCCCGTCCCAAGAGAGAGCACCAACTCTCCCCCGTCACTAGTAATGCGGGCTCCAAGCTAGTATCGGTCTAGGTACTCAATAATGCCCTTTCCCATATAAGGGTAGAGTGGTCGCGCATGTAAGGTTGGAATAACGGTCGCAACTCCGACCAATCCGTTTTGAAAACAACACACACTTTCCTTGGCACACCACTTCGTCATCAAGTGGTCACCCATCTCATCATCTCCCTCGGGCATAAGTGGCACCCGACGGGGTTTTCGAAAAGACTTTTGAATTCACATTGCCTCCTTAACCATGCACAAACCCATCCCATTTGCGTAGCATCTACATTTGCATCTTATCTACTCCCACCGGCATAACCCTCATAAGAAGGTAGGGCCATGCACAATGCAAGTATCAACGAGGAAATAATCGTGGCAACCAACCCACGTGGTTCACCATCTCATCAAGATCCCGGTGCATCAATAATAAAGAACTAAAAATGACATGCATATAAAGGGGTATCTTAGTCATGGTCAAAGTCTTCGAGGTCTTCAAATATCTCTGGTCCAACTCCGAGCATTTCGTCTACTTCGTCCACTATCGTCGAAAGCAACCATAATAAGCAACACAACAAGGCAGGAAATAAAAGTGCTCTAAAAATATGAGTTGGACTTTTCTGGGGTACCTCTGGTCATATGAGGGATGACCAAAGTGGTTTCAATGGAAGTGGATCTATGGATATTTCTAAACATTTCGATAGGATGGAATCAAGGGGTTTGATGGATCCACAAGTTGTACACAGAATGACATTTTATAAAAATGAGTAAAAGTACCCATTAATTCAGGCATGATTTTAGAAACGTTCAGAAATTGGTTTCACTGGATTTGGAGTTGAAATGAATACAATATGAATTTTTGAAGTGGACTTATGTGGATAAATGACCTTTTAAAAAGGTTCAGTGAAAACCAGGGACAACAAAAATGTCCAATGTGGCCTATTAAATAGGGCTGGATTTATGGAGCCACTGGAAATTTGAATCATCAAATTTGGAGTCCATTTGACTTATTTGTGGATTTTACAAATTTACGTAAAAGAAAAGGAAAAGGAAAGGGTTTTACCCTTATCCGGTAGACTGGCGCTAGATTTAGCGATGGGCGCCCGGCTGCTCGGCCACGCAGACGACATGGCGCCGATGGCGCCCACCGAGTACGCCTTCATCTGCGGGACGCTGGAGAAAACGAATACGCCTCCACTTGCGGCGTGGCCCGTGGCTGGGCCATCGACAAGCGGGCCCGCTGTCGAGTTCGTCCTCCACCTCTCAGCAAGGGTGCGACAGAGACAGAGGAGGTGTTTGACGCCGCCGCCCGGCGCTCACAGCGTCTCCGGCGATGTTACGCCCACCGGCGTGCTCTGGGGGACCCGGCCGCGCCCAACCGTGGGTGGCACGGTCGCCTGATGGCACGGGTCGAGCAAAGGCATCGATCACGCGTGACGAGGCTAACGGTGGTGATGCAGCTCGACGGACGGCCACGGGGAGGAGGGGGAGAAGCATGGGAGGGTCTCGTGGTGACGGTGGTGGCGCTCTGGAGCGGTCCAGAGGGAAGGAGGAGGAGAGATGGGTGCGGATTTAGGCGGAGACCGACGGTAAGGCTCCGGCCATGGTGACGGATGGAGAGCGCGAGGAGGGGAGAGGGTTGGTCCAAGGGTCTCTGGGAGGGAGAGAGATCGAAAGGAGGCCAGAGAGGCCCCAGGGGTGGCCTTTTATGGCGGGGCGATGGTGCACCGTGGGCTCGTGCACCGGCGAGCTCGCACTGTCGCCACTGCCCTCGGGAAGGTGGTGCACCGAGTCCAGGAGTTCGTGGGCGTGGGACGACGCCTGTGGGGAGAAGAGAGGAGGGGAATGCGGCATGGCGGGTCCCGCGCATGCCAGCGACCGGCGCGCTCGGGCGGCGTTCTGTCGCACGCGAGGAGAGCCGAGAGGAGAGAGAGGATGGGGACGCCAGTAGCGTGTTATGGACGCCGAGGTGACCTCGGGGACACGAGGGGAGGCCCTAGGTGGCCGGGGCGGTTGAAGGAGGCGGCTACAGGCTTGGTGTGCACTCAGAAGGCTCGAGCACGCCAATTGCATGCCAGGGCATGTCTTTGGCTTGTAGGGCGTGGCCACTTGTGTCTAGGGGTCGGGGAGGAGTAAACAAAGGGGTGGTGGCCTTGGATGCCTGGTGAACCACTAGGAGAAGAGAGAGGTTGAGGAGAGAGAGAAAAGGGTTGTCCAGAGAGGGAAAGTGGGGTTTTACCCTCCAATAATTGAGCTATGGTCTTGCCATTGCTCTTTGGACGTGCATGGGGACTATGAGGGGCTGTTGTAAAAGTTGAGCTCATGGAGAACAAGGAAAGAGGTGAAAACATCAACTTTTAAAATTACCGAAGGTGTTTGATGTTGGTTTGGGCAAGAAGATGGTTCCCATTTGTCATGAGGCTCCACAGGTGAAATGACACACATAATTGGGGCCTTCCACCAATTTGGAGCTTAATTGAAGAAAGTTGACAATGCAACTTTGGTAAACCCTAGAAATGAACAGAAATGGGTTTCCCAAGATTTAGTCATGAAAATATGTTCTCCTTGATGCACCACTTGGTGTAGTGTCATCATTTGAGGTTATGAACATGTCTACAAAAGTTGAGATCAAAAGGAGAAAGTTTCCAATGTAGAGTTGTCCAATTTTGGTTCGGACAGAAGGGTTTTGGGGCACTTTGATCAAGTTAACTTGTTCTCCAACTTGTGCCATTTGGTCTGGATGAATTATTAGACCATTCTAGCATGTTCACAAGGTTTGGGAACATTTGAACATGTTTGGCAATGTAAAGTTGCTCAAACTTGAAAATGGACAGAATTGGTTTTTAGGGGATTTGATGATGTTATCTTGTTCTCCAAGTCATGAGACTTGGCAAGATCATCTAATATGTCATATGTGACATTCTAGAATTTCCTTGGAATTTTGGAGAATATTTCCTTTGTAAATATTTCAAAAGCTTGAAATATCCGTAAAGGGTTTTTGAGGATTTGACCAATATTTTGAACATGACCATGTGTTAAAACTCTTATATATGGACAATATATGTCCTATGAGTTTCCTAAATTTTTCCAAATATTTTTGAAGCAATAAAATAATTTTTCCTATTAAAGACCATTTCGCCTTGATAAAAAGCTTTTAAATAAAATAGGAAAACAACTTTTAAAATTATATTTTTGTGGTTTCTGGGTATCCTATTTCTAATAGGAGTCAAATATATTTTTATAAGGATTTTTAATGCCCTAAATTAAGTACTTGCAGTGCAAACCTCAATTCAGGGGTTTTTGAAAAAAACTAATTTTTAAAAATACTTTTTGGCCAAATTATTTTTGTAAGAAAATATTTTTATGTCCTATACACATGGCATGATCATTGGGAAAGGTTTTTGGAGCAAGGAGATGAAGTATAGAAGTTGGAGGATTTATTTGATTATTAGAGCACTAGCAAACAACAGACAAACATTCAATCAAAGCAAAGACAAAACACTCAAAAGTTTTTGTCAAACCACATTTTAGCATGATTAAGAGCTTAAGTGCTGTGCCATGAAAATCAGGGTGTGACAAAAAGCCTACGTCTAGTTGTGATGGAATTGATGTGGTCTCGATGGCTAGGGAGCAAACAAGCTTCGCCTAGGCTCGAGTTGTGGTTGTCTCTCCTGAACCGCCGCCGGGTCGTCCCCTTATATACACGGGTGGCGCCCGTCGGTCCATAGAGTCCCAACCGGTTCATACTCGTATCCCGGTTGGTATCTCTCTATTCCCATCTTACAATACAAGTTATACATCAGGCCGTTTACTGCTCTGTGTTCTAAACCGACTACAGGCCTTGGGCCTTCATCTGCTTATACTACTAATGAAGTTAACCCGGCCCAAGTAGTCCGGTTCACGGCTGGTGGTAATATCCCCAACATTAGGCCCCAGATTGATTTGAACTGGTTCACGTCAATCCTTCACAAATTTTTTTTGTCTTGGACATCTTCTGGTAATTGGTAAACCGCCATGTCGTCATTGTTTCTAGTTGCTGTAAACCGGCATGACGTCATCATGAAGTTAACATTTATGACGCCCTCCTTTATTAATAGATCTGCGATATCTAGGTCATCAGCTCCACTTCCGAAAATTTGGCTCCTGGATTCGCGCGCCTGACCTACATCTGTTGCCTTATAAATAAGACCGAAGGGTCATTTCTTTTCTTCCCTTCATCTCTTCTTCTTTGTCTTCCTTGTGTCGCCAGCCTTGGAGCTCCACCGCCACCGTCGACCTCTGCATCATCTTGGGCCGCTGCATCCACCTGAACGCACCAGAGTATTGCGGTATCCTTCCGCATCTTCTTCGTTTTCGGTAAGCCTTCTTCTCCTCTTGACCTAGATCTGTTCTTAGGGTTTCACGTTCGCGCTGTGTTCGTCGCTTATTCATACTCATACCCTGACTCTTGAATGAATCTGTGGACCCCTGCTCTGTTTAGTAGTAATCTTTTATATCCGTCTGTAATTTCACACCTAAGTCCATAGATCTCACGCACACATCCGCTCATCGGTTCCCTTCAGATCTGCCTTACTCTTGTGAATATTTTCTGCTTTTCTAGACTTGCTTTAGATCCGCTGCTGCAATAGGATTTTGTGAAACCTGTTTCTGCTTCCGATGTTTAAATCAGGCGGTTTAACTTAATGTAGAAAAAAGTTAGTAAACCGGTATACACCATTAGTCCCCTTGTTGAACCGCCAGAATCCATATAATGCCACTTCGTAGAAATCCGGTTTGTGTTCACCGCCTCCGGTTTAACATTTGCTCCGATCAGCACCTCCTTTTATCCAAAATATTCCTGAACCGGAATCACCTATTTCTTGTAGATCTCACCATGGCCAAACAAGTATATGAGTGCAATTGGGTTCCTTCTCGCGTCACAGAAACTCAGTTGGATGATCTAGTCCTGATCGGCGCTTTAGACAGCAAAAATATGATCCATTGGAGGGTTCCTGGTGATGAATGTCCTCCCACACCTCAAGAGGGGGAGGTTGTGGTCTTCGCAGATCATTTGGCCCGGGGCTTCAAACCGCTTGGCTCAAAGTTTTACCGGGATGTGTTAGCCAATTTTCAGCTCCGTCCGCAAGATATTGGCCCCAATTCTGTCACCAACTTATGTCACTTCCAAGTGCTATCTGAGGTATACCTTCAAGAGGAGCCTTCAGTCGAATTGTTTAGAGACTGCTTCCACTTAAACCGTCGCACTGAATTTACCGATGGCCCCAATACCGAATTGGGCGGTATGGCAATTCAGAAGAGAAAAGAGATTACTTATCCCCACGTCAAGCTACATACTCACCCCAAGGAATGGAATGCAACTTGGTTTTATTGCAAAGACACCTCCCCTGACAATGAAAATCCCTTGCCCGGTTTTCGTCCGGAGCGGCTCAGCAACACTCACCCCTTTCCACAAAGATTAAGCGCCAAGGAGAGAAGTAAATATGCTCCGCAACTGTCCAAGCTCCAAGCCTTTATGGCCAACGGTTTAACGGGAATAGACCTTGCACGCTGTTGGATATCATGGAGCATACTGCCTCTTAGCCGGTGCTCCGGTTTGATGTGCAAGTATACTGATAGCATCGATGACCCACTCCGACACACTAAAATCCAACTCTCTGATGATGAAGTCACAGATTCTGTGAAGAAGATGTTGAATGAACCGGAGCACCTCTGCGCTCAAACCGGTCTGCCTCCTTACTGCGCCACCAACAAACCGCCAGCGGTAAGATTTTGATTGTTTTGTTATTGAACCTGTTACTGCTTTCTCCGTATGACAATAATCGCTGCTGAACCAGGGTGATAATCCGTTTTGGAGCAAGAAGCTTCCACAAGACAAAACAGAGAAGGCATGACGGTCAACCCGGCCCAAGACCAAGGTTATCAAGAAGCCAGCTTACAAGAGGAAAACCACCGCTTCCTCTGATCCGGCTATTGATGATGATGTGGGTAACCCGGACCTTGAGGTAGAACTTGATTCACTAGGCTTACTCTTTACACGCCTTATTGATGATGATACTTGTCAGGACGACGCTGAAGCCAGTAATGCTGAAGTCGCTGAGGTAACTATTCTCTCTTCCGATTCAGAAATTTTACCTTTGCCAAAATTTCGCCAGGCAAACCGGAAAGTTAAATTTTCTCATCCTCTTGCTTACTTGGATCCCAAATTTCTTATGAAGACTCAGCAACATGAAGCTCGCCGCACAACCCGACATAGTGGCCAGGTAGTTACCTTCTTCACGGTTTACCAAAACACCGTTCAAAAACGCCGCTCCGAGGTCTCCGACCTTTTATTGATTTAAATCCTAAAGCGGGTTTCTTCCACAACCTCTTAATCCATCCGACTCGATTATCGGGTTACTTCTCATTCATCCTCCGTGAATCGTCGGCCACTCAGCTGCCACCACTGAAAACGGTTCTTGGGTATGCTAGGCTGAACATATGCTTCCAGTATACTGTGTAATAACTTATGCTGTTCCTTGACTCTTTGTTTTTCTTTCAGGGCTAAACCTAAACCGAGCAAGAAGGCCCGCCTGGATAAAGCGGCTGAGGAAGATGTCGCCCCAAAACATGATAAAGCGCCAGATCTTGAAGCGTTTGCTCCTGAGGATATTCCCAATGATCCTCCTTTGCAAGACGATGCTATTCCTGATGAAAGGCCTACTAATACTTCAGTCTCTGCTGATCCGCCTGCCAGCTCCGTCCGGATTGAAAAATCCCGCAGTCCTGCTGATAAACCGACCGCACCAACACAAACCGGCGAATCCAAAGATGATGACGTTGTGATTACCGGTGTAGGTCGCTTTGAACCCGGGAATCCTGTCACCTTAACCAAGCATAACGTAAAAGAAGATTTTTCCGCTCTGAGTAAAGGGAAATGGGATGTTGAACTAGAGACGTATGCTGCTCTGAGTGCCCAAGATCTTCATTCCGGCTATTTGAACCGGCTTTATACTAGCCGTGATCGTGAAGCTGGTCAGTAAAGATGATGAGGGATAAATTTGAGGTAACTTACTTCTTTACTTATCGCCATCAGATAGTCCCCTAGCCCCAAGGGCCGGTTTGTAACCCTCGTCAAACCGGGACTTTGAATATTATCCTCAACACTTTGAAATCCATCAATATAGCCCCCAAGGGCCAGTTCAACTTAGCATAATTAAACCGGGACTCCAATAAAAACTATCCTCAAAACATAATTGATTAAATAGGCATTAGCCCCCAAGTGCCAAGTTGAATACCTGTATTGAACTTGGGACTTTGCAATCCAATGATAAATGAAAATTGAAGGTGCATTAGCCCCCAAGTATCAAGCGTATAACTTGTTATGTGGTTGGTACTTCCAATTCTTGGACCGCTTGTTTAAAGCTAAATGCTGTCTGTATGCAGGCGGAGGTGAGAATCAAAGAGGACCGGATTGCCGATTTGTAGGAAACCTTGAAAACCCAACAGGCTGAAACAGACAAGACAAGGGAAGAATTAACCAGCGCCTTGAGCATCACCGAACAGCTGAAGGAGGGCTTCAAGAAAGAGCGGGCTGACTGGGCCACTGAGAAGGCCGCTTTAACCAAAAGAGCTGAAAATGCTAAAGCTGCCCTTAAACCGGTGGTAGATGAGCTGACCGCCGTAAAGCGGCAAATACACTCCATGACCGCTGCGATTTTTGGTAAGCTCCTTTTAATTTCTGTGACAACTCGGGCCTGCTTATAATAAATCCGGTTTGAGATCGTCCTCAGATTGTTATTGCGGTACACATTGGGCACTTCGGTCGATAAAGGAAGAAGTCAAGGCTGCCTACACCTTAGTTGAACAATCAGATACCGGAGCACGCGGATCATCACCACAGCCTCTCATAACAATCCGGCACCCTCTTTAATCCAGGACACTCTTAACAGGTTGTCAATGCTTCCTGCCCGGATTGAAGAGCTGAAAAAATCTGCTGCTCGAACCGGAGCCATTAACGCTTTAATCCGGCCAAAGGCATGGGTGCCGGATTTCGATCCTGTGGAGGCATCGCAAGGCTATCCCAGCCTGAAGGAAGATGGCTCCGAGTTTAATGAAGATGACTTGAGGGCAATAAACCATGCAGTGCGCCCTTTGGTTTGTCAATTAGCTGAAGAGGCGGACTTGACACATTATCAAGCTCAATACAATGATCAGAATAAGCGAGTGCCTGCCCCAACTCTTGAAGCGGAGAATCTGATTCCTCCAATCCGTAAGCATACTTACGCTCCTGATATTGAACCGTCTTCTCTGATCCATGAAGAGGCTGTGTTTCAAGCTTTAATGGGAATCGACTGGACCACTGTTGATTTCCAGCCAATGGATAGAGACGAGGAAACGGAAGCGGCGCAGGACGATGAGCAAACTTGAACCGGAAGCCGGTTTAAATAGCTGCCTTACGATGATCCACCAAAATAACAATGATCTTATTTGGGCATCGTGTTGCCTTGTAATAGGATAGTCAATACTTCTGCTTTGAATATGCCTTCGTGCATAAGTACCGATGCTTTTGTTGGAAAAACCTCAATTTATATTTCCTGCAATCAGAAAAATTCGAACTTCGGTGGCGGTTATACCGCCAGCTGGTTTATGATCTTGATACATATATCAGCAATGTAACAAAATAGGTGATACAGAGTACCTGCCGTATCTGGGCATGAAGCTGGCTTAGCCAGTCTTGAAGCGGAGGTTTTATAAACCATTACCGTCAAAGGGGGGATAAAACAGCTCCCATATAAACCGTACTGGGTCATTACGAGCCCCCCTGTTACTCCATGATGTTAACAGGAAAGGTAAACTGGGCATACTTCTCTGGATTAAAAGGGAATCAAATCCATCGGTTGAACCGGAAAAAGGTGTTGTTGGCATAAAGGAAACACAACAAAAACAAAGAAAAACAGGCCATGAAAATAACATGGAAGCAAAGGCAATAATAAAGACCGTTTGCAAAAAATATGCTATACTGAGCTGATCGATGGTGTTACCATGGTCGGACAGACCAAGCCCCCAATAGGAGTGACAATGATTCAAGTTAGCTGTGTCCCCAAATGAAACCGTGGCATATATGCCAATCAAGAGGCGTGGCAATGGTTGGGTTCGACCAAGCCCCAAGTGATTTTGTGGCCTTAGGCTGATCAAGAGGCGGATGGTTCAGACTTGACCATGTCCCTGTGATCTGGTGGCTTTCGCCTATCAAAAGGTGTCGCGTTGGTTGACGCCGACCAAGGCCCCAAGTGATATATAAAAAGCAAAATTCAAGGGTAAACCGAGGCCGCTTTAAAAGCAGTAACCACTCCATGTAACCACGCATGATAAGAAAGACAGAGACCCGCTTTATTTGAGGCTCGGTTTTATTATATCAAAGATAATATATACCTTGTCATAATATGTACATAGACAGAGCCGATGGCTCAAGTGTAGTAAGGTCAAGATGAGCTATGTTCCACGGCTGTTGGTCTCCTCCTCGATGTGCGTGAGTCTTTATGCTCCCGAATATCAATCAGATAGTACGACCCGTTGTGCAGATTCTTGCTGACCATGAAAGGTCCCTCCCATGGTGGGGATAACTTGTGCATATCTGTCTGGTCTTGGATGAGTCGAAGCACCAAATCTCCTTCTTGAAAAGTTCTGGTTCTAACCCGGCGACTGTGATAGCGGCGAAGATCTTGTTGATAAATCGCCGAACGGGCAGCCGCTATATCACGCTCCTCGTCGAATAGGTCCAAAGCATCTTGCCGTGCTGTCTCATTATCCGCTTCAACATAAGCTGCCACACGAGGTGAATCGTGCCTGATATCACTCGGGAGAACTGCCTCCGCTCCATAGACCATAAAAAACGGCGTGTATCCTGTGGATCGGTTGGGCGTAGTATTGATACTCCATAGCACAGATGGTAGTTCTTCAACCCAACATCCTAGTGTCCTTTGCAATGGAACCATAAGCCGGGGTTTGATGCCTTGCAAGATCTCTTGATTAGCCCATTCTGCCTGCCCATTGGACTGGGGGTGAGCCACTGAAGATACGTCAAGTCGGATGTGCTCTCGTTCACAGAACTCCTTCATAGCGCCCTTGGATAAATTGGTACCGTTGTCAGTAATGATACTGTGTGGAAAACCAAACCGGAAAATCACCTTTTTGATGAACTGCACCGCTGTTGCTGCATCACACTTGTCGACTGAGCTCGCTTCAACCCACTTGGTAAATTTGTCAACCGCCACCAAAAGGGGGGTTTTCTTATCCTTGGATCTTTTAAAAGGTCCGACCATATCCAGCCCCCAAGTTGCAAACGGCCAAGTGATTGGGATCATCCTCAATTCTTGAGCCGGCACATGAGCACGCCGTGAAAATTTCGGACAGCCATCACACCGCTTAACCAAGTCCTCCGTGATCAAGCATGCGGCGTCAACCAAGAGAAACCGTGATTTAAACGCCTTTGCCACCGTGAGACTTTGAACCGGCGTGGTATCCACAATCTCCTTCATGGATTTCTCGTAAGATTTCACAGCCTTCTTCAGGAGAAACACAACGTTGAAACGCTCCTGACACACTGCAATGATGCAATTCGCCATTGACAATCGTCATAGACTTGGATCGCCGGACTATCTGCGTGGCTAAAATCTCATCCTCTGGCAACTCCCCCCGGTTCATGTACGCAAGATAAGGAACTGTCCAATCCAGAATGACATGCAGGGCTGCCACCAATTGAGCCTCCGGATTAGGAATAGCCAAATCCGCTTCACCTGGGAGTTTGACTGACGGGTTGTGCAACACATCAAGAAAGACATTAGGCGGGACCGGTTTGCGCTGAGAGCCCAACCGGCTTAAAGCGTCCGCCGCTTCATTCTTCCGATGGTCCACATGATCCACTTGATAGCCCTTGAAGTAACCCGCAATATTATCCACTTCACGACGATATGCGGCCATGAGCGGGTCCTTAGAATCCCAAGTGCCAGACACCTGTTGAGCCACGAGGTCCGAGTCATCAAGCACTTAACCCGCTTAAGTTCATCTCTTTAGCCATCCAGAGACCATGGAGCAAGGCTTCAGACTCAGCTGCATTATTAGTACAAGGAACATTAAGCGGAGAACATAACAAAACTTATCACCCGTGGGGAAGTTAATCGACCCCAGCCCCGAGCCTTCCAATTGCTCGGATCCATCAAAATGAATAGTCCAATATGTATGATCCGGCTTCTCCTCCGTGCTTGCAACTCCGCCCAATCATTGATGAAATCAACAAGTGCTTGAGACATCACTTTGCCGTCCGAGGCACGATTTCAATCCGTGTGGCCCAAGCTCGATAGCCCACTTGGCAATCCGCCGCCGCCTCCCAATTTCAGATGATATCGCCCAAGGAGCTGAATCGACCATCGTGATGGGGTGCCCTTGAAAATATCGCTTCAACTTCTTGCCATAAAAACTCCATATACCACCGCCAATGCGGATACCTTTGCTTGGATTCAATAAGCACCTCGCTGATATAATAAACCGGCCGCTGAACCGGATATTCCTTGCCTGCCTCCTTGCGTTCCACCACAATAGCCACGCTAACTGCCTAAGCATTGGCCGCTACATATAATAATAACGGCTCCTGGTCAACCGGAGCTGCAAGAACGGGCGGATTGGCTAATTGCCGCTTCAAGTCCTCCAATGCTTCATCAGCAGCCGGACTCCAAATGAATTGATCTGTCTTTCTCAGCATCTGGTACAAAGGGATAGCCTTCTCTCCGAGGCGGCTGATAAACCGGCTCAGCGCGGCGATCCGGCCCGCCAAACGCTGAACATCGTTGATACACTTCGGTTTAGCCAGGGAGGTGATAGCCGTAATCTTCTCCGGATTAGCCTCAATTCCTCTGTTGGACACAAGAAAACCCAGTAATTTGCCTGCCGGAACACCAAAGACACACTTGGCCGGGTTAAGCATCATCTTGTAAACTCGCAAGTTGTCAAATGTTTCCTTCAAATCATCCACCAGCGTCTCCTTCTGCCTTGACTTGACTACAATATCATCCACATAGGCATGCACATTGCGGCCGATCTATTTATGCAGTGCAATTGCGACACACCGCTGATAGGTGGTTTGGCACTCTTGAGCCCGAAGGGCATAGATACATAGCAAGAGGGCTCCAAAAGGAGTAATAAACGTTGTCTTCTCCTCGTCCTTAACCGCCATTTTGATCGATGATATCCGAATATGCATCCAAAAACTCAAACGCCACACCCGCCGTGGCATCAATGATCCGTCAATGCGGGGAGGGCAAAGGATCCGCCGGACAAGCCCTGTTAAGATCCGTAATCCACACACATACGCCAAGTGCCGCTTTTTCTTAAGAACCAAAGAACGGATTAGCAAGCCACTCGATGGAACACCTCAATGATAAAACCAGCTGCTAAGAGCCTGGCCACTTCCTCTCCAATGGCTTTGCGCCTTTCTTCGTTAAACCGGCGGAGAAATTGCTTGACCGGTTTATACTTAGGATCCACATTAAGAGTGTGCTCAGCGAGTTCCCTCGGTACACCTGGCATGTCAGAAGGTTTCCATGCAAAAATGTCCCGATTCTCACGGATGAACTCGCTGAGCGCACTTTCCTATTTAGGGTCCAAGTTGGCACTGACAATGAACTGCTTGGACGAATCGCCGGGCATGAAGTCAACAAGCTTGGTCTCAGCTGCCGATTTGAACTTCAGATCCGAATCATGCTCTGTGGTTGGCTTCTTCAAAGGGGTCATGTCCGCCGGATCAACATTGTCCTTATAATATTTCAAATCTTCCGTGGCACAGACCGACTCTGCATAAGCCGCATCACCTTCCTCACATTCCAAAGCAACCTTACGGCTCCCATGAACCATTATTGTCCCCTTATAACCCGGCATCTTGAGCTGCAGGTAGATATAACAAGGCCACGCCATGAATTTAGCATAAGCCGGCCGCCCAAACAAGGCGTGATACGGGCTCCGGATCTTCACCACCTCAAAGGTTAGTTTTTCGGATCGGGAATCATGCTCGTCCCCAAAAGCCACGTCCAGGGCTATCTTACCAACAGGATATGCTGATTTGCCAGGCACCACACCATGGAACACCGTATTAGACGGTCTGAGATCTTTGTCAGTTAACCCCATGCGGCGGAATGTCTCATAGTACAGGATGTTAATACTGCTCCCTCCGTCCATGAGTACCTTGGTGAATTTATAACCTCCCACCTGAGGGTCTACCACCAATGCTAGCTGGCCCAGATTGTCAACCCGGGGTGGGTGGTCCTCCCTGCTCCACACAATAGGCTGCTCCGACCAGCGTAAGTAACGTGGTACCGCCGGTGTTGGAGATATTACCACTAGGAGTAAACCGGCCAGCCTGGGCCGGGTTAACTCCGTTAGTGGTATAAGCAGAGAAAGGCCCGAGGCCTGTAGTCGGTTTAGAACTTGTAGCCGTAAACCGACCTGATGTATAACTTGTATTGTAAGTTAGGAATAGAGAGATACCAACCGGGATACGAGTATGAACCGGTTGGGACTCTATGAACCGACGGGCGCCACCCGTGTATATAAGGGGACGACCCGCGACGGTTCAAGGACGTATAACCACAACTCGAGCCTAGGCGGCTTGTTTGCTCCCAAGCCATCGAGACCACATCAATTACATCACAACTAGACGAGGCTTTTACCTTCATCGAAGGGGCGAACTAGTATAAACCCTTGTGTCTTTGTGTCCGCTTAACCCCTTCAAGTAAACTCATAGCGATGGCTCCACGACTAAGTCCTTTCACTAGGACATCCGCCGTGACAAATCCACGACAGCTTGGCGCCCATCGTGGGGCTATCGCGACGATGGTTTGACGATCTTGGAGGGCAAGCTCAAAGGACTCGAAGGCTACGTCGTGGGCCGGATGACCAAGAGTCGTCGCGGCCGGATCTACATCGACGACGCAGGATGGGGTCCCGAGGCCGATTCAATTGAGTACGGGTACCGGGTCCCCTTTGGTGGCATACACGTTTTCATCGGCAAGATCGGGAGCCTGGGCCTGAGCGGACATCCGCACCGACCTCGTCGAGACGGCTCAGCGTGCGAGACCTACCCAGGCTAAACCGGCTGTGAAGCGTGTCTTCGTTGGAGTCATCCACGGAGGAGAACGCGAGGACGGTTCAGAGCACGGTAGAGAGACCGTCGTTTATTCCGGCGATTTAATCTTCAACAGAGAAATCGAATCATTGTACCGAGCATGGGACGATATGATCGGGGGCTGTTCGATGGCGACAAGATTCGGACCCCCAAGCCAGATCAACCGGGTTGGAATATTCATGGCCGGTACGCAGGCAGCGAATCACTCTTCAACCGCTGCAGCGATGCTTTCCGGATCAGCAGCGGCAGTGGCAGCAGGGGCAGGAGGCCCGGAGCGCCCGCCAGTTCAAGTTCTATCAGATCTGTTTGATGCACTAGCTGCGCTTATG
The DNA here is from genome assembly GCA_021437245.1 of Aegilops speltoides. Taxonomy (NCBI): domain Eukaryota; kingdom Viridiplantae; phylum Streptophyta; class Magnoliopsida; order Poales; family Poaceae; genus Aegilops; species Aegilops speltoides. Next base: position 444,120,161 of record CM038146.1, on the reverse strand, counting down.
GCAGAGGACAACCCGGCGGATCAGGAGGCCCATAATGCAGAAATTGCGAAGGTGAAAGAGCAGATCACGCAAGCCAAAGCGGATCTAGCGGCAGAAAAGGAGCGGATGGCTGCAGAGCGGGCCGCTCTGGATGCCCAGGCCTACAAACTCATGCTTGACCAGAGTGCGTCGCAGGAGGTGTTGAAGCGGAAGTATAGATCACGCCTACCATTAGGGTTTGATCCCAGAAATCTCTTTCGCACCTGTGAGCTGGACCCGATAATCCGCCCAAAGACCGGAGGCAAACCGGATTGAGGCACGGGACCAGGGCGACGGTCCAACCTCGCCGATGGAGCCTCCTTAGCGAATACCGTGTTTCCCCGCATGCAGATTCCCTGTGCCATTATTATAATCCTATGGACAACCTTGTCGCAGCCGCCACGCGATTGGAGGCTATCCCAGTCGAAGGGGATTCACCGCAAGCTGTCGAAACGCGTCTGGTTAAGGAGCTTCTCCGGACTGCATTAATTCAGCAGGAAGCATATTCATACAGCCGTGACCGGATTCATTCTACGCCCCGTCCAAGCCGGAGCTATAGCAGACGCATGGATGAACCGGCCATATCAAGCAATGCGCGGGACCGTGAAGCGGCCCGTGGCAATAACCCGGCAGGTGGCGTTCGCGATGCTCAGGAGGTGGTGGACCGGGCCCGGGCACGAAGGGAGGCCGAATTAGCAGCGCAGGATGACGCAGGCCAACTTACACCGGTCCGCCCTACCACCTTCGCCGGACCACGAGTCGCATCCACTTTAGGGGTGCCCTCTTTGATCCCCACTTTACGCAATGTACGCCTGCCTAAAGATTTCAAGGGTCCGCGCAAGGTGCCGAATTACACCGCCGATTTGTCCCCTGAAGCGTGGGTCGAAAGTTATGAGATGGCCATGGAGATGCTAGACGTGGATGAGACTGCGTGTGCAAAATACTTCACCATGATGCTTGAAGGTACGACTCGTACTTGGTTGAAGAGCCTACCGCCCAATTCTATCAGCTCATGGGCCCGATTATGGGCCCAGCTTATCCAATTTCAAGGATACATGTAAGCAGCCCAAGTCCATAGTAGACCTGGCGGCTTGTGTCCAGAGGAAGGAGAATCAACGACCGCTGGGTACGCCGTGTTTCGAGATTTTGCACTCATCCGGCGGGATTAACGCCGACTTTGCAATCTTAACCCTAGAAGGCAACTGCGGTTTGAGCCTTTAAAATTGAAATTGGGGCGCATGAAGCGGTTCTGAATGACATGGGAACCCTCATGGCGCGTTGGTGAAGTATGCTGATTCGGACAATTACCAAGGATCCCGAGGCTGATGATGATGAAGCAGGAAGGAAAGAAGAATGGCAACCCAAGGGGCAGAAGACAAACCGCGGGTCATGGAACGGAGGAAAACGCAAGGCGGATGGCAACATGGATTTTGTGGCCAATACTAATGCACAAGACAGGGCAGCGGCGCAGAGGTAAAGCGGCAAATCGTAATGGGGTCCCAATCCTAATGCGAGCCGTTGAATTACTTGTTGAATCAGCCTTGCCCAAAGCACGGACGAAGGAGTCACCAGCTACCCACTCTCGAAAGATTGTTATATTATGCAGGAGTTCAAAACTCTAATGCTTTCGGTATGACCAGGGTCGTGGCGGTTCAGATCCGGTTTCCACGGGCGGGTCATGATGGAGCTTCGGTTCAGTCTTAATCGTAGCGGTCACAATAATCGAATAATCGAATGGCGGCAGAAGAAGCAAAGCAGCAGTAGATCGGGTTATCGAGCCAACCAAAGCAGTTGAACAATGGGCGTATCATGTTTTCACAACTAGCTTGGATAAGCGCGATCAAAACTTCACAAGCGTAGCAAAGGAACTCGTTGAACCGGCCTTGCCACGTTATTTACGCTGGTCGGAGCAGCCTATCGTGTGGAGCAGAGGACCATCCTCCCGGGTTGATAATCCGGGCCAGCTAGCATTGGTGGTAGACCCTCGTGTGGGGGTTATAAGTTCACCAAGGTACTTATGGATGGAGGAGGCAGTATTAACATACTATATTATGAAACGTTCCGCCGCATGGGTCTAACAGACAAGGATCTCAGACCGTCCAATATAGTGTTCCATGGCGTAGTACCAGGCAAATCCGCATATCCTGTTGGTAAGATAGCCCTGGATGTGGCTTTTGGGGACGAGCACGATTCCCGGTCTGAAAAACTAACCTTTGAGGTGGTCAAGATCCGGAGCCCATATCACGCCTTATTTGGGCGGCCGGCTTATGCTAAGTTCATGGCACGACCTTGTTATATCTACTTGCAGCTCAAGATGCCGGGTTACAAAGGAACGATAACGGTGCATGGGAGCCGTCGGGTCGCTTTGGAATGTGAGGAAGGTGATGCAGCTTATGCAGAGTCGGTCTGTGCCATGGAGGAGTTGAAGTTCTATAAGGACAATGTTGATCCGGCAGATATGACCCCTTTAAAGAAGCCAACTACAGAGCATGACTCAGATCTGAAGTTTAAATCGGCAGCTGAGACCAAACTTGTTGACTTCATGCCAGGCGATTTGTCCAAGCAGTTCACTGTCAGTGCCAATTTAGATCCCAAATAGGAAAGCGCGCTCATCGAGTTCATCCGTGAGAATCGGGACATCTTTGCATGGAAGCCATCTGACATGCCAGGTGTACCGAGGGAACTCGCTGAGCACACTCTTAATGTGGATCCTAAGTATAAACCGGTGAAACAGTTCCTCCGCCGGTTTAACGAAGAAAGGCGTAAAGCCATTGGAGAGGAAGTGGCCAGGCTTTTGGCAGCTGGTTTTATCATTGAGGTGTTTCATCCAGAGTGGCTTGCTAATCCGGTGCTGGTCCTTAAGAAAAACAACACTTGGCGATGTGTGTGGATTACAGATCTTAACAAGGCCTGTCCCAATGATCCTTTTGCCCTCCCCCGCATTGATCAGATCATTGATGCCACGGCAGGTTGTGAGCGTTTGAGTTTTTTGGATGCATATTCTGGATATCATCAGATCAAAATGGCGGTTAAGGACCAGGAGAAAACAACGTTTATCACTCCCTTTGGAGCCTTCTGCTATGTATCTATGCCCTTCGGGCTCAAAAGTGCTCAGGCTACCTATCAGCGGTGCGTACAGAATTGCCTGCACAAACAGATTGGCCGCAATGTGCATGCCTATGTGGATGATATTGTAGTGAAATCAAGGCAGAAGGAGACGCTGGTGGATGACTTGAAGGAAACCTTTGACAACTTGCGATTTACAAGATGATGCTTAATCCGCCAAGTGTGTTTTTGGTGTTCGGCGAGCAAGTTATTGGGATTTCGGTATCTAACAGAGGAATTGAGGCTAATCCGGAGAAAATTAAAGCTATTACTTCCTTGGCTAAACCGAAGTGTATCAATGATGTTCAGCGTTTGGCGGGCAGAATCGCTGCGATGAGCCGGTTTATCAGCCGCCTCGGAGAAAAGGCCATCCCTTTATACCAAATGCTGAGGAAGACAGATAATTTCGTCTGGAGTCTGGCTGCTGATGAAGCATTTGAGGACTTAAAGCGGCAATTAGCCAATCCGCCTATTCTTGCGGCTCCGGTTGACAAGGAGCCACTGTTGTTATATGTTGCAGCCAATGCTCGAGCAGTTAGCGTGGCTATTGTGGTGGAACGCAAGGAGGCGAGCAAGGAATATCCGGTTCGCCGCCGGTTTATTATATCGATGAGGTGCTTATTGAGTCCAAGCAAAGGTATCCGCATTGGCGTAAGCTAGTCTATGGTGTTTTCATGGCCACCGGAAATTGAAGCATTATTTTCAAGGGCACCCCATCACAAATGGTCGATTCAGCTCCCTTGGGTGATATCATCTGTAACCGAAGCGATCGGCGGATTGCCAAGTGGGCTATAGAGCTTGGGCCACATGGACTAAAGTATGTACCTCGGACGGCGGTGAAGTCTCAAGCACTCGTCGATTTCATTAATGATTGGACGGAGTTACAAGCGCCAGAGGAGAAGCCGGATCACACATATTGGACTATTCATTTCAATGGATCCAGGCAGTTGGAAGGCTCGGGGGCTGGAGTCGTCTTAACTTCCCCACGAGGTGATAAGTTTTGTTATGTTCTCCGCTTAATGTTCCCTTGTACTAATAATGCAGCTGAGTACGAAGCCTTGCTCCATGGTCTCCGGATGGCTAAAGAGATGAACTTAAGTCGGGTTAAGTGCTTTGGTGACTCGGACCTTGTGGCTCAGCAAGTGTCTGGCACTTGGGATTCTAAGGACCCACTCATGGCCGCATATCGTCGGGAAGTGGATAATATTGCAGGTTGCTTCAAGGGTTATCAAGTGGATCATGTGGACCGCCGGAAGAATGAACCGGCGGACGCTTTAAGCCGGTTGGGTTCTCAGCGCAAACCGGTCCCGCCTAATGTCTTTTTGGACGTATTGCACAACCCGTCAGTCCAGGCTATTCCTGATCCGGAGGCTCAATTGGTGGCAGCACTACATGCCATTCTGGATTGGACGGTTCCTTTTCTTGCGTATATGACTCAAGGGGAATTGCCCGAAGATGAGATTCTCGCCGCACGGATAGTCCGCGCCCAAGTCGATGACGATTCTCAATGGTGAGCTACATCATTGCAAGATATCGGGGCATTTCAACGTTGTGTTTCTCCGAGGAAGGCTGTGAAATCTTAAGAGAAATCCATGAAGGATTGTGGACATCACGCCGGTTCAAAGTCTCCGTAGCAAAGGCGTTTTGTCACGGGTTTCTTGGTTGATGCCAAGACGCCGATGCGGAGGACTTGGTTAAACGATGTGATGGATGTCGAAATTTTCAAGACGTGCTCATGTGCCGCTCAAGAGTTGAGGATGATCCCAATAACATGGCCGCTTGCAACTTGGGGCTGGATATGGTTGGACCTTTTAAAAGATCAAAGGATAAGAAAACCCACCTTTTGGTGGCGGTGGACAAATTTACCAAGTGGGTTGAAGCGGAGCCCGTCGGAAGTGTGATGCAAGCAACAGCAGCAGCAGTTCATCAAAAGGTGATCTTCGGTTTGGCTTTCCACACAAGATCATTATCGACAATGGTACCAATTTATCCAAGGGTGCTATGAAAGAGTTCTGTGAACGTGAGCACATCCGGCTTGACGTGTCATCAGTGGCTCACCCCCAGTCCAACGGACAGGCAGAACGAGCTAATCAAGAAATCTTATGAGGCATCAAACCCCGGCTCCTGGTCCCATTACAGAGGACACCAGGATGCTGGGTTGAAGAGCTACCATCTGTACTATGGAGTATCAACACTACGCCAAACCGGTCCACTGGATACACACCGTTTTTTATGGTCTATGGAGCAGAGGCAGTTCTCCCCAGCGATATCCGGCACGATTCGCCTCGTGTGGCGGCTTATGTTGAAGCGGACAACGAGACGGCACGGCAAGACGCTTTGGACCTATTGGATGAAGAGCGTGATATGGCAGCTGCCCGTTCGGCGATTTACCAACAAGATCTTCGGCGTTATCACAGTCGCCGGGTTAAAACCAGAACCTTTCAAGAAGGAGATTTGGTGCTTCGACTCATCCAAGACCAGACAGATATGCACAAGTTATCCCCGCCTTGGGAAGGACCTTTTGTGGTCAGCAGGAATCTACACAACGGATCATACTATCTGATTGATATTCGAGAGCATCAAGACTCACGCACATCAGAGGAGGAGACCAACAGGCCGTGGAACATAGCTCATCTTCGGCCTTACTACACTTGAGCCATCGGCTCTATTTATGTACATATCATGACAATGTATATATTATCTTCGATATAATAAAACCGGAGCCTCAGCTAAAGCGGGGTCTCTGTCTTTCTCATCATGCGTGGTTACATGGAGTGACTCTGTTTTTAAAGCGGCCTCCGGTTTACCCCTTGACATTTGTTTTTATATATCACTAGGGGCCTTGGTCGAGTCCGAACCAACGCACACCTTTTGATAGGTGACAGCCACCAAATCACTTGGGGACATGGTCAAGTCTGAACCAGTCACGCCTCTTGGTCGGCCTAAGGCCATCAAATCACTTGGGGGAATGGTCGAACCCGAACCATTACCACGCCTCTTGATCTGGCATATATGCCACGAGTCATTTGGGGACCTGGCTGACTTGAATCATAGTCACACCTATTGGGGGCTTGATCCTGTCCGACCATGGTAATACCATCTGAACAGCTCAATATAGCGTATGTTCGTAAAAAGGTTTTATCATTGCCTTGGTTTCCATGCTGTTTTCATGGCTTCTTTGATATTTGTTTTTGTTGGATTTCTTTTATTAACAAAACACCTTTTTTCCGGTTAAGCCGATGGATTTGATTTCCCTTTAAACCGGAGACGTATGCCCGGTTTACCTTTTATTGTTATCATCATCGAGTAACAAGGGGGCTTGTGTTGATTCAGCACGGTTTATATGGGAGCTGTTCTCTCCCCGCTTTACCGACGGTAATGGTTTCTAAGGCCTCCGCTTTAAGCTTGGCTATGCCAGCTTCATGCCCAGACATGGCAGGTATTTGTGTCACATATTTGTGGTATTACTTATACATATATTCAACATCATAAACCGCCTGGCGGTATAACCGCCACCGAAGTTCAAATTTTTCTGATTGCAGGAAGTACGAATCGAGCAAAAGCTTCAGTACTTATGCACGAAGGCATATTCAAGATAGAAGTATTAACTAAGCTATTACAAGGCAACACGGTGCCCAAGTAAGATCATTGTTCTTTTGGACAGCCGCCAACGACAGCTATTTAAACCGGTCTCCGGTTCAAGCCTGCTCCTCATCCTCCGCCGCTTCAGCTTCCTCGTCTCTACCCATTGGCTGGAAATCAACAGTGGTCCAGTCAATTCCCATTAAAGCTTGGAAAACAGCCTCTTCATGGATCAGGGAAGACGTTTCAATATCAGGAGCGTAAGTATGCTTACGGATTGGAGGGATCAGATTTTCCGCTTCAAAAGTTGGGGCGGGCACTCGCTTGTTCGGTCATTGTCTGCGTGCTCGATAATGCGTCAAGTCTGCTTTTTCACCGGTGGCAAGCCGAGGGCGACCGCACGGTTTATCGCCAGTAAATCCTCTTCATTAAAATCGAACCATCTTCCTTCACACCGGGTAGCCTTGAGTCGCTTCCACGTGGTCAAAATCTGTACCCATGCCTTGGCTCGGATCAAAGCATTAATAGCTCCGGTTCGGGCAAAGCAGATTTTTTCACCTCCTCAATCCGGGCTGGAAGCATGGACAACCTGTTCAGAGTATCCTGGAGTAAGGAAGGTGCCGGGTTGTTATGAGAGGCTATGGTGATGATCCGCTGGGCTCCGGTATATAGTTGTTCTACTAAGGTGTACACAGCCTTTAGTTTCTTCCGCACATCGTTTTCTAAATGCCCGATGAGTGTGCCTACAACAATAAAGAGATAGTCTCAAACCGGGTTTATACTACAGCAGGTTCAAAGCATCACAAATGTTCAAAGGAGCTTACCAAAGATCGCCGCGGTCATGGAGTGTACTTGCCGTTTTACGGCTGTCAGATCATCTACCACGGTTTAAGGGCAGCTTCAGATTTTCCGCTCGCTTGATTAAAGTGGCCTTCTCGGTGGCCCAATCAGCTGTTCTTTCTTGAAGCCTTCCTTGCTTGTTCATGGCGTTTAAAGCCATTGGTTAATTCTTTCTTGGCCTTGTCTGCTTTGACCTGCTGGTTTTCAACGCCTCTTGTAAATCGGCAATCCGGTCCTCCTTGATTTTCACCTCACCTGCATATAGGCAAGATTTTCAACAAGCAGTTCAAGAAAATGAAGTCTCAACCACATAACAAAGTTATATGCCTGACACTTGGGGGCTAATGCACCTTCAATTTTTATACATATTACTAGATGGCAAAGTCCCAAGCTCAATACAAGTATTCAACTTGGCACTTGGGGGCTAATGGCTACTTGATCTACGTATGCTTCCAAGAACAGTTTTTATTGAAGCCCCGGTTTAAGTATGCTAAGTTAAACCGGCCCTTGGGGGCTATGCAGGTGGATTTCAAAATTGTTGCGGATATATTCAAGTCCCGGTTTGATCAAGATTACAAACCGCCCTTGGGGCTAGAAGGACTGATATAATGGCGATAAAGCACAGGAGTGGGTTACCTCAAACTTATCCTCATCATCTTGACCGAGCCAGCTTCACAGTCACGGCTAGTGTAAAGATGGTTTAAGTAGCCAGAATGAAGGTCTTGGGCGCTCAGAGCAGCATATGTCTCCAGTTCAACATCCCATTTTCCTTTATTCAAAGCAGAAAAATCTTCTTTCACAGTGTGCCTGGTTAAAGTTGCAGGATTCCCCGGTTCAGAGCGGCCCATACCAGTAATCACAACGTCATCATCTTTGGACTCGACGGATTGTGTGGGCACGGCCGCTTTATCGCCAGGATCGGGATTTATCAAACCGGATGGAGCTGGCAAAGCGGATCGGCGAAATTGAAGTGTTAATGTGCCTCTTCGAATAACATCATCTTGCAGCGGAGGATCATTGGGAATGTCTTCAGAGGCAAAATTTTCAAGATCTGGCGCTCTCTCATGATCTGAGGCGGCATCTTCTTGAGCCGTTTTATCCAAACGGGCCTTCTTGCTTGGTTTCGGTTTGGTTCTAAGAGAAAAAAAACAAAGAGTCAGGGAAAAGCATAAGCCATTACACAATATACTAGAAGCATATGGTCGGTTTGGCTTACCCGGCAGCTATCTTCAATGGTGGTAACTGAGTGGCCGATGATTCACGGAGGATGAATGGGAAGTAACCTGATAATCGGAGTCGGACGGATTAAGAGGTTGTGGAAGAAACCCGCTTTAGAATTTAAAGCAATAAAAGGTCGGAGACCTCGGAGCGGCGCTTCGAACCGGGTTGTTTGGTAAACCGCAAAGGTAACTACCGACCATCGTGTGCGGGTTGTGCGGCGAGCTTCATGTTGCTGCGTCTTCATAAGAAATTTGGGATCCAAATAAGCAAGAGGGTGAGAAAAATTAACTTTCCGGTTTGCTGGCGAAATTTTGGCAAAGGCAAATTTTACGAATCGAAGAGAGAATAGTTACCTCAAGAAATCCTGCATTGCTGGCCTCGGCGTCGCCCCGACAAGCATCATCATCAATAAGGCGGTAAAAAGCAAGCCAAGAGAATCAAGTTCTACCTCAAGATCCGGATTACCCACATCATCGCCAATGGCTGGGCCGATGAAGCGGTGGTCTTTCTCTTGTGAGCTGGTTTCTTAACAACTTTGGTCTTGGGCGGGTTGGCGCCCCGCTTTCTCCGCTTTATCTTGTGAAAGTTTCTTGCTCCAAAACGGATTATCACCTGGATCAGAAATAATTAAATGTCGTGCACATAAAGCAAGAATGAGTTTAATGATGGAGCAACTAAACACTTATCACCGGGCGGTTTGTTGGTGGTGCAAGAAGGAGGCAGACCGGTTTGAGCACGAGATGCTCGTTCATTCAACATCTTCTTTACCGAGTCTCAGAAACTTCATCATCGAGAGTTGGATTTTGTGTGTTGGAGTGGGTCGTCGACACTATCAAGATATCGCACATCAAACCGGAGCGCCACTCAAAGGCATATGCTCCATGATATCCAAAGCAGCGTGCAAGGTCTATTCTGTCAAACCGTTGGCCATAAAGGCTCAAGCTTGGACGATTATGGGCATATTTGCTTCTATCCTTGGCACTCGCCTTTGTGGAAAAGGATGAGTGTTGCTCAGCCGCTTCGACGAAAGCCGTAAGGGATTTTCATCTTCAGGGGAAGTATCTTTGCAATAAAACCAAGTCGCATTCCATTCCTTGGGGTGAGTATGGAGTTTGACGTGGGGATAAGTGATCTCCTTCCTCTTTTGAATAGCCATGCCACCCAATTCAGTATTGGGGCCGTCGGTGAATTCAAGTCTGCATGTTTAAGTGAAAAAGGTCTCTAAACAGTTCAACTGAAGGTTCCTCTTGAAGATATACTTCAAATAGTACTTGAAAGTGGCATAAATTGGTGACGGAGTTGGGGCCAATATCCTGTGGACGGAGCTGAAAATTGGCTAACACATCCCGTAAAATTTAGAACCGGCGGTTTGAAGCCCGGGCCAGTGATCTGCGAAGACCACAACCTCTCCTTCCCGGGTGTAGGAGGACATTCTCTCGTGGACCCTCCAAAGGATTGTATCTTTATCATCTAAAGCGCCAATCGAGACTAGATCATCCAGCTGTGATTCGGTGACGCGAGAAGGAACCCAGTTGCATTCATACACTTGCTTGGCCATGGTAAGATCTACGAGAAATAGTTGATCCGGTTCAAGAGCATGCTTGGTACAAGGTGTTGATCTAAACTACGATAAACCGGAAGCAGTATTTATAAACCGGTTTTCTGTGATACCGTGTCATGTGGATTCTGGCGGTTCAACCAGGGGACTAATGATATATATATACCGGTTTAGCGATTATTTTCTGGTAAGTTAAACCGCCTGACCTAAGCATTGGAAGTGATTGAAGCTGTGGATAACTAAGTATGCAGAAACAAGTTTCGCAAGATCATATTACGGCTGCGGATCAAACGCGAAGTTTACGAAAAATGAAAATGTTTCGAGAAGTAAAGCGTAAATGCAAGTGAACTATGGAGCGGTATATGCGGAAGATCTGTGGGCTTAGATGCGAGACTACAGCGGATGCGCAAGGATCACTATTAAATACAGACAGTTCATGGATTCATTCAAAGTCAAAAGAACAGATATGAACGCCGAAGAACACAAAGATGAAGCCGAACCCTAAAGAACAGATCTAGGTCAAGAAGGGAAGAAGCTTACCGAACGGAGAAGATGCGGAAAGAGGCCACAATGCTCGCACGCTCGGTCGATGCAGCGCCCAGACGAGGCGTAAGTCGAAATCGACGGTGGCGGAGCTCCAAGACCAGCGGCGCGAGGAAGACGAAGAAGAGGGGACGAAGGAAAGAAAGAAATGACCCTTCGGTCCTATTTATAAAGCAACCGAGCTAGGTCAGCGCGTGGATCCGTGAACTGCTATTAAAAGAGGGCGTTATAAATGATAAAATTTCAGGATGACGTCATGCCGGTTACAAGAACGAAGTGATGACGACATGGCGGTTTACCGATCACTAGAAGATGTCCAAGATACAAGTTTTGTGAAGGATTGACATGAACCAGTTCAAATCAACGGGGCCTAATGTTGAGATATTACCACTAGGAGTAAACCGCCAGCTGGGCCGGGTTAACTCCGTTAGTGGTATAAGCAGAAAGGCCCGAGGCCCGTAGTCGGTTTAGAACTTGTAGCCGTAAACCGCCCGATGTATAACTTGTATTGTAAGTTAGAATAGAGAGATACCAACCGATACGAGTATGAACGGTTGGGACTCTATGAACCGACGGGCGTCACCCGTGTATATAAGGGGACGACCCGGCGACGGTTCAAGGACAGACAACCACAACTCGAGCCTAGGCGAAGCTTGTTTGATCCCAAGCCATCGAGACCACATCAATTCCATCACAACTAGACATAGGCTTTTACCTTCATCGAAGGGGCCGAACTAGTATAAACCCTTGTGTCTTTGTGTCCGCTTTAACCCCTTCAAGTAAACTCGTAGCAATGGCTCCACGACTAAGTCCTTTCACTAGGACATCTGCCGTGACAAATCCACGACAGCCGGTTCAACAGAGTTCACTGCTCGCTTGTGGAGTTTTCGGTCGCGTTTATCCAAACTAGTTGTGAAAACATGATATTACCCATTGTTCAACTGTTTTGGCTGGCTCTAATAACCCGACTGTTGCTGCTGCTGCTGTTGACCACTCTGATTATTCTGGCTGTTGTGACCGCCCTGATTGAGACCTGAACCGGAAGCTCCATCGTGACCCGGCCCATGGAAACCGGATCCTGAACCGCCACCTGACCCGCTGTCATACCGGAAAGCATTAGAGTTTTTGAACTCCTGAATAATATAACAATCCTTCCAAAGGTGGTTAGCCGGTGCCTCCTTCGTCCCGTGCTTTGGGCAAGGCTGATTCAACAAATAATTCAAACGGTCCGCATTAGGGTTGGGAGCCCCATTACGATTTGCCGCTTTACCTCTGCGCCGCTGACCCCTGTCCTGTGCGTTAGTGTTAGCCACAAAGTCCATGCTGCCATCCGCCTTGCGCTTGCCTCCGTTTCCATGGCCCGCCGGTTTGTCTTTGTTGCCCTTGAGTTGCTATTCTTCTTTCCTTCCTCGCTTCATCATCATCGGCCTCGGGATCCTTGGTACTATCCGAATCAGCATACTTCCCTAAAGCAGCCATGAGAGTTCCCATGTCATTACAGAACCGCTTCATGCGCCCCAATTTCAATTTTAAAGGCTTAAACCGGCAGTTGCCCTCCAGGGTTAAGATCGCAAAGTCAGCATTGATCCTGTCAGACGAGTGCAAAACTTCCGAAACGCGGCGTACCCAATGGGTTGTTGACTCTCCGTCCTCTTGGACACAAGCCGCCAAGTCTACTATGGACTTGGGCTGCTTACATGTATCCTTGAAATTCTGGATAAACCGGGCCCGCAACTAGGCCCACGAGCTGATAGAATTGGGCGGCAGGCTCTTCAACCAAGTACGGGCCGTGCCTTCAAGCATCATGGTGAAGTATTTTGCACATGCGGTCTCATCCACATCTAGCATCTCCATGGCCATCTCATAACTCTCTACCCACGCTTCTGGAGATAAATCAGCGGTGTAATTCGGCACCTTGCGCGAACCCTTGAAATCTTTGGGCAGGCGTACATTGCGTAAAGCGGGGACTAAACAAGGCACTCCCAAAGCGGATGCGACCCCTGGCCCGGCAGAGGTGGTAGGACGAACCGGGGTAAGTTGTTCCGCCTCGTTCTGTGCTGCTAACTCGGCCTCCCTTCGTGCCCGGGCCTGGTCCACCACATCCCGAGCATCACGAACACCACCTGCCGGGTTATTGCCACGGGCCGCTTCACGGCCTCGCGCATTGCTCGATATGGCCGGTTCATCCATGCACCTGCTATAGCTCCGGCTCGGACGGGGTGTGGAGTGAATCCGATCGCGGCTGTATGAATATGCCTCCTGTTGAATCAGCGCGGTCCGGAGAAGTTCCTTAACCCGGCGCGTCTCTATCACTTGCGGAGAATCCCCTTCGACCGGGATGGACTCTAATCGCGCAGCAGCTGCAACAAGATTGTCCATAGGATTGGAATAATGACCCGGAGGTGTCTGGACCGGCGGAGGAATCACAATGTTCTGTTGAGGAGGTTCCATTAGGCGGGGTTGGACCGTCGCCCCGCCCCGTGCCTCGATCCGGTTTGCCTCTCCATCTGCGGCGGATTCCGGGTCCAGCTCCCGAGTGTGGAAGAGATTTGAGGGTCAAACCCTAACGGCGGGCGTGATCGTGCTTCCGCTTCAAGAACTCCTGTGATGCGTTCGGTCAAGCATGAGTTTATAAGCCCAGGCGTCCAGCGGCCGCCCGCGCCATCCTGTCCTTCTCTGCCGCCAGATCTGCTTTGGCTTGTACGATCCGCTCTCTCACCTTCGCAATCTACGCATCATGGGCCTCTGATCCGCCGGATTGGCCTCTCGCCATAAGCGCCGCGATGCATCAAACAGATCGACATAACTTGAACCGGCGGGCGACAAGGCCTCCTCGCCTCGCTTCGCCGCCATCGCTGATCCGGAGAGCATTGCTGCAGCGGTCAAAGAGTGATTCGCCGCCTGTGTGCCGGCCATGAATATTCCAACCCGGTTGATCTGACCTGGGGGGTCAGGAATACTGTCGCCATCGGAACAGCCCCTAACCTGATCGTCTTGCAACTGGTATAGCGATTCGGTCTCTCCGGTCGAGGACTCGTCGCCGGAATAGACGACGGTCTCCCTACTGTGTTCTGATTCGTCCTCACGTTCTCCTCCGTGGATGACTCCAACGAAGACACGCTTCACGGCCGGTTTAGCCTAGGTAGATCTCGCGCGCTGAGCCGTCTCGACGAGGTCGGTGCAGATGTCCGGCTCAGGCCCAGGCTCACCGGTCTTGCCGATGAAAACGTGTATGCCACCAAAGGGGACCCGGTACCCGTACTTGATCGAATCGGCCTCGGGACCCCATCCTGCGTTGTCAATGTAGATCTTGCCACGACGACTCTTGGTCATCCGGCCCACAGCGTAGCCTTTGAGTCCTTTGAGCTTGCCCTCCAATATCGTCAAACCATCGTGCGATAGCCCCACGGTGGGCGCCAACTATCGTGGATTTGTCACGGCAGATGTCCTAGAGAAAGGACTTAGTCGTGGAGCCATCGCCACGGGTTAACTTGAAGGGGTTAAAGCGGACACAAAGACACGAGGGTTTATACTAGTTCGGCCCCTTCGATGAAGGTAAAAGCCTATGTCTAGTTGTGATGGAATTGATGTGGTCTCGATGGCTAGGGAGCAAACAAGCTTCGCCTAGGCTCGAGTTGTGGTTGTCTCTCCTGAACCGCCGCCGGGTCGTCCCCTTATATACACGGGTGGCGCCCGTCGGTCCATAGAGTCCCAACCGGTTCATACTCGTATCCCGGTTGGTATCTCTCTATTCCTATCTTACAATACAAGTTATACATCAGGCCGGTTTACGGCTACAGGTTCTCAACCGACTACAGGCCTTGGGCCTTCATCTGCTTATACTACTAATGAAGTTAACCCGGCCCAAGTAGGCCGGTTCACGGCTGGTGGTAATATCCCCAACATCAGGCGTTTGAGGAAGCCCATCATCGGAATATACAAGCCAAGTTCTATAATGAAAATTCCCACTAGTATATGAAAGTGAAAGCATAGGAGGCTCTCTCTATGAAGAACATGGTGCTACTCTGAAGCACAAGTGTGGTAAAAGGATAGTAACATTGCCCCTTCTCTCTTTTTCTCTCATTTTTTCTTTTTATATTTTTTATTTTTGGTGGGCTTCTTTGGCCTCTTTTATTTTTCATAAAGTCCGGAGTCTCATCCCGACTTGTGGGGAATCATAGTCTCCTTCATCCTTTCCTCACTGGGGCAATGCTCGAATAATGATGATCATCACACTTTTATTTAGTTACAACTCAATATTACAACTCTCGAACAAAGATATGACTCTATATGAATGCTTCCGGCGGTGTACCGGGATATGTGCAATGATCTAGCATACCGAGGACATCAAAAAAAGGGACAAGCCATGAAAACATCATGCTAGCTATCTTATGATCATGCAAAGCAATATGACAATGAATGCTCAAGTCATGTATATGATGATGATGGAAGTTGCATGGTAATATATCTCGGAATGGCTATGGAAATGCCATAATAGGTAGGTATGGTGGCTGTTTTGAGGAGGGTAAATAATGGGTTCATGATACCGGTGAAAGTTGCGCGGCACAATAGAGGCTAGCAAAGTGGAAGGGTGAGTGTGCGTATATCCATGGACAAACATTAGTCAAAAAGAACTCATATACTTATTGAAAAAGTCTACTTAGCCCTCGAAGCAAAGTACTACTGCGCATGCCCCAAGAGGGATAGATTGATAGGAAAAGACCATCGCTCGTCCCCGACTGCCACTCATAAGGAAAGCAATCAAAGAGCACCTCATGCTCCAACTTCGTTACATAACGGTTCACCATACGTGCATGCTACGGGACTTGCAAACCTCAACACAAGTATTTCTCAATTTCACAATTACTCAACTAGCACGACTCTAATATCACCACCTTTATATCGCAAAACTATTGCAAGGAATCAAACATGTCATATTCAGTGATCTACAAGTTTATGTAGGATTTTATGACTAACCATGTGAATGACCAATTCCTGTCATCTCTCTAAATAGATATAAGTGAAGCAGGAGAGTTTAATTCTTTCTACAAAACATATGCCCATTCTCTAACAAATATAAGTGAAGCAAAAGAGCATTCTACAAATGGCGGGTTTCTATGTGAAGAGAAACAGGCAATCCAAACTTCAAATGATATAAGTGAAGCACATGAAGCATTCTATAAAGCCATACTCAAAAGATATAAGTGAACTGCAAAGAGCGTTCTATAAATAAACCAAGGACTATCTCATACCAGCATGGTGCATAAAAGAAAAGTGAAAACTAAATGCAAAAGACGCTCCAAGACTTGCACATAATGCATGAACGAAATGAATTCAAAAACATACTGATACTTGTTGAAGAAAGAGGGGATGCCTTCCGGGGCATACCCAAGCTTAGACGCTTGAGTCTCCTTGAATATTTACTTTGGGTGCCTTGGGCATCCCCAAGCTTGAGCTCTTGCCTCTCTTCCTTTTCCTCATATCGAGACCTCCTCGTTTAGACACTACATCCACACAAAACTTCAACAGAAAACTCGGTAAGATCCGTTAGTATAATAAAGCAAATCACCACTCTAAGTACTGTTGCAAACCAATTCATATTTTGTTTTTGCATTGTGTCTAGTGTAATATATCTTTTCCATGGCTTAATCCACTGATACAAATTGATAGATTCATCAAAACAAGCAAACTATGCATCAAAAACAGAATCTGTCAAAAACGGAACAGTCTGTAGCAATCTGAACATCCAACATACTTCTGGTATCCCAAACATTCTACCAAAATTAGGAAAAATAAACAAGTTGTATACCAAGACAGTGCAAAAGGAATCAGAACCAATTGACGTTCCTGTTAAAAATGTAAAATCGTGCACTACAGCCAAAGTTTCTGTCCTGCACCGTACAAACCAACAAGCGTTGTAAACATGCTAAAGGCAAACCTTAGCAAATTATTTTTAGAAAAAAATGGAATTATACAAGGGGATAATTATTTTTGTTGAAAAGTTTATGTAATCAAGATTCACAAAGTTTTCGTGAGCATGAACAAGGGGATAATTATTTTTGTTGAAAAGTTTATGCTCCCACTTCAACAATGCTTGTCTTTCTCACTTTCACTTTCCTTTTTGAAAAGTTTTGAGTTCCCCTCTTTATTTTTGGTTTTTAAACTATAAGAAAGCACTCAACAGAAATAAATGACTCTCTAAAAATTCTGGGTTGTCTCCCTGGCAGCGCTTTCTTTAAAGCCATTAAGCTAGGCATTTAGTGCTCAAGTAGTGGATCCACCCGGATCCCAAGGTACATCAAAGCCAATTTTAATTAACAATGATTTGTAATTTAGTAGTGAGCAAAAAGTAACATATATCAAGCAACAACGAAGTCTAACTCTCTTCCTATGCATCGGCATGTCATAAAAGAACAATTCATGTACACCAAGTAAAGGCCAATGCATAGTATAAGCAATTTCTTGCAATTCTATCGTGTTGGAAACATAGAGAGGTGGAGACATAGTTCCTCTCTCATAATAATTGCAAGTAGGAGCAGCAAGCACATGCATATTACATTCATCAAAATCATCAGATGCAATGGTAAAAGGCAACCCATCAATATAATCCTTAATAAGCACAAACTTCTCCGATAAAGTGTAGTAGGGAGAATTCAAAAAGATAATAGGACTATCATGCGTGGGTGCAATAGCAACAATTTCATGTTTAACATAAGGAACTATAGCAAGTTCATCTCCATAAGCATAATTCATATTGGCATCTTGGCCACAAGTATAGCAAGCATCATCAAAAAGGGATATTTCAAACAAATTCAAGGGACCATAGCAATCATCATAGCAATCATCCTTCGGTAAGCACGAAGGGGAATTAAATAATGTATGAGTTGGAGGGTTACTCTCATTAGAAGATGGGCACGGGTAGCTAATCCGCTCTTCCTCCTTTTGTTCTTCGCTCTCCTCATCATCTTTTTCATCCAATGAGCTCACTGTTTCATCAATTTCTTCTTCCATAGCTTCCTGCAAAATATTAGTCTCTTCTTGGACAGCGGAGAAGTCCTCAATATATGGTTTAACATAGGCATTAGAAGCATAATTATCATAACAATATTGAAATATGGCAAATTTTTTAGATTTGTAAAGAGTAGCATCATACTTTCAATCAAAGAGGCAATCTCATAAGCACCTTTAAAAGCAACAAATTCTTCAATTTGTTGAACATCATAGTAATTGTAAACACCCTTAGCATATGAGGATACGATTCCATTATCACTAAAGAAGCATTGATAGGGTAGGTGTTTCTTAGGGTCTTCAGAACAACAAGTAAACTCATATATTTCACATAAATTCCAAGCATAGCATTGCAAACGTTGAATTTGATGCCATAATAGTTTCCCTTTTTCAGATATACGGTGTCGCACAAAACAAGCATGCTCATCTAAAGATTTGCCCTCAACTAAACTAGTGGGGGTTTCAGCACGAGCACAAAGGGATCGAAGATGATCCAAGTAAAAAGCTTCAGGAGTGTGATAGATTTTGAGTGGTCTTCAACCACTGGTTCAGTAGGTACAACTAATTTTTTTGGTATTTTGCATTTCCTACCCATATCTAAAGATAGAAAACAACTAAGAACAGCAAATAAAAGTTACTTACTGATAAAGCAAACAAGCACACACGAGAATATTCACCCCACGCTATGACTACCCGGCAACGGCGCCAGAAAAAGGTCTTGATAACCCGCAAGTATACGGGATAGTTGTAGCCTCTTTCGATAAGTAAGAGTGTCGAACCCAATGAGGAGCTAAATATAGAACAAATACTCTCTCAAGTCCTATCGGCCACAGATACGGCTCTACGCACGCTTGACGTTCGCTTTACCTAGAACAAGTATGAAACTAGAAGTACTTTGTAGGTGTTGTTGGATAACTTTGCAAGATAATAAAGAACGCGTAAATAAAAAGTAGGGGCTGTTTAGATAAAGATGAAATAAAGTAAATAAAGCGAGTGTGGGAAAGTGGTGGTAGGAGTTGTAAGTGTCCCGAGGCAATTGACTACTTTACTGGACCGGTAGCAAGTTTTATGTGGGAGAGGCCACTACTAGCATGTCATCCCTGACTTGGAATTCTATGCACTTATGACTGGAACTATTAGCAAGCATCCGCAACTACTAACGTTCATTAAGGTAAAACGCAACCATAGCATTAAGATATATTGGTCCCCCTTCAATCCCGTATGCATCAATTTCTATGCTAGGTTTAAGCTTCTGTCACTCTAGCCCTCCAATACACATAGTCCTATCAACATACAACTAACCCTAAGGTGTGATCCACGCGCGCGCTCATATGATGGGCACCAAAGGACAGCAACATAACCACAATCAAATTAAATCAATCATAGCAATTCATCAACCACCAATAGGACAACGAAATCTACTCAAACATCATAGGATGGCAACACATGATTGGAAAATAATATGAAGCATAAAGCACCATGCTCAAGTAGAGGGTACAGCGGGTTGCGGGAGAGTGGACCACTGGATATAGATGGGGGAAGGTGATGGATATGTTGGTGAAGATGACGGCGGTGTTGGTGAAGATCGCGGTGATGATGATGGCCCCCGGCGGCGTTCTGGCGCCACCGGAAGCAAGGGGGAGAGAGCCCCCCTTCTTATTTTTCTTCCTTGACCTCCTCCCTAGATGGGAGAAGGGTTTCCTCTCTGGTCCTTGGCTCCCATGGTGTGGGAGGGGCGAGAGCCCCTTAGAGATTGGATATATCTCTCTGTTTCTGCGTTCTCAGATTCTACCCCTTTACCGTTTCTTAAATATTCAGAGATCCGTAACTTCGATTGGGGTGAATCTTTTGCCCAGATTTTTCTCGTAAAATTAGCTTTCTTGTGCCAAAAGCAGAGCATCAACCGCCTTATGGGTGGCCCACGAGAGCCCACAGCGCGCCCAGGGGGGAGGGCATGGCCCCCTGTCTCATGGCCACCCCGGACACCGTTTCGCGTTGATTCTTCCTCCCAAAAATCACAAATATTCCAAAATAATTCTCCGTCCGTTTTATCCCGTTTGGACTCCATTTGATATTGGGTTTCTGCGAAACAAAAACATGCAATGCATGTGAGGCGCACTGGGCAATCGGATCAATGTGTTAGTCCTAAAAATAGTATAAAAAGTTGCCAAAAGTATATGAAAGTTGAAGAATATTGGCATGGAACAATAAAAAATTATAGATACGATAGAGACGTATCAGGACCCTGTTCTAGCACCCTGCCGGAGGGGGGATCCCTCACCGGTGGCCATCTTCATCATCCCGGCACTCTCCATGATGAGGAGGGAGTAGTTCACCCTCGGGGCTGAGGGTATGTACCTGTAGCTATGTGCTTGATCTCTCTCTCTCTCTCTCTCATGTTCTTGATTTGGCATGATCTTGATGTATCGCGAGCTTTGCTATTGTAGTTGGATCTTATGATCTTTCTCCCCCTCTACTCTCTTGTAATGGATTGAGTTTTCCCTTTGAAGTTATCTTATCGGATTGAGTCTTTAAGGATTTGAGAACACTTGATGTATGTCTTGCATGTGCTAATCTGTGGTGACAATGGGATATTCACGTGATCTACTTGATGTATGTTTTGGTGATCAACTTGCGAGTTCAGTGATCTGGTGAACTTATGCATAGGGGTTGGCACACGTTTTCGTCTTGACTCTCCGGTAGAAACTTTGGGGCACTCTTCGAAGTTCTTTGTGTCGGTTGAATAGATGAATCTGAGATTGTGTGATGCATATCATATAATCATACACACGGATACTTGAGGTGACATGGAGTATCTAGCTGACATTAGGGTTTTGGTTGATTTGTGTCTTAAGGTGTTATTCTAGTATGAACTCTAGGATAGATCGAACGAAAAGAATAACTTCGTGTTATTTTACTACGGACTCTTGAATAGATCGATGAGAAAGAATAACTTTGAGGCAGTTTCGTACCCTACAATAATCTCTTTGTTCGTTCTCTGCTATTAGTGACTTTGGAGTGACTCTTTGTTGCATGTTGAGGGAGAGTTATATTATCCAATTATGTTATTATTGTTGAGAGAACTTGCACTAGTGAAAGTATGAACCCTAGGCCTTGTTTCCTAGCATTGCAATACCGTTTATGCTCACTTTTATCACTTGTTACCTTGATGTTTTTATAATTTCAGATTACAAATACCTATATCTACCATTCATATTGCACTTGTATCACCATCTCTTCGCCGAACTAGTGCACCTATACAATTTACCATTGTATTGGGTGTGTTGAGGACACAAGAGACTCTTTGTTATTTGGTTGCAGGGTTGTTTGAGAGAGACCATCTTCCTCCTACGCCTCCCACGGATTGATAAACCTTAGGTCATCCACTTGAGGAAAATTTGCTACTGTCCTACAAACCTCTGTACTTGGAGGCCCAACAACGTCTACAAGAAGAAGGCTGTGTAGTAGACATCAGAGGGCAAAAGTGCTCCTGCCCAAGTTCCGCCTCGAGGCAGCGGCGCTTCATCCCGAACGTCCTCCCCTTATTTTTTCTAGGTCAAAATGACTTATATACCAGAAGATTGGCACCGGAGGTGGCCCGAGGAGGGCAGCACCCACCAGGGCGCGCCTGGGCCTCGTGGCGCACCCAGGTGGGTTGTGCCCACCTGGTGGCCCTACTCTGATATTATTTTCTCCAATACTCATTAAATATTCCATAAAAAAATCCTCAGGGAGTTTCAGCTCATTTGGGGTTCTGCAGAATAGGTAGCTTGAAGTAGCTTTTTCAGGTCCAGATTTCCAGCTGCCAGAATTCTCCCCCTTGGTGCATACCTTGCATATTATGAGAGAAAAGGCATTAGAATTACTCCAAAATGCATTATTATACAATAAAACAATATAAATAACAGTAGGAAAACATGATGCAAAATGGACGTATCAACTCCCCCAAGCTTAGACCTCGCTTGTCCTTAAGAGAAAACCAAAATCGAAAAACATGTCCACATGCTTAGAGAGAGAGGTGTTGATAAAAACAAAAATATGGACATAGCAACATCATGTGACTTATTATAACAACAGAAAACTTTA
Source organism: Aegilops speltoides (assembly GCA_021437245.1). Lineage (NCBI taxonomy): Eukaryota > Viridiplantae > Streptophyta > Magnoliopsida > Poales > Poaceae > Aegilops > Aegilops speltoides. Next base: position 444,098,200 of record CM038146.1, on the reverse strand, counting down.
ATATAAAACTTTTATTATAGAACTTTTATCATAGACTTCTCATGAACAAGTGACAATTCATCACAACATCGAAGTATAAAGCATAAACTCTATCGTAAACCACAAACTATGTTCTCAGTCAACTTTGCAACTACAATTCATCATCTTTTCAGGAAGGGTCACATATCGGAGCCTTTTGGCAATTCCACATACTCAACCATCATTTAGTCTTCTATGATTGCTAACACTCACCGCGTAAACATGAGCAAAATGTTTCAACCGAACACAAAGAAAGATAGGGGCTTATAGTTTCGCCTCCAACACACTCACCTCAAGGGTGATGTCAACAATAATAACTTATGCCACCCACATTCAACTGGACATATGTGCCTAGATCTTTCCTCGCCACATGATGCTTGCCAAAGGAGAAAAATAAAAGGAATAGAGAGAAAAACTTTGACTCTTGGGTAAAAGTAAATGCATGAAAGTAAAAGATAGGCCCTTTGTAGAGGAAAGCAGATGTTGCCATGCGCTTTTTGTTTGTATGCTCAACCCCTTAGTGCAAGAGAACGTCACGTTATATTGCCCCTTGTGATGGCAACCTTTATTATGTAGTCTGTCGCTTTTATTCTTCACCATCACAAGTTCGTACAACGCTCAATTTTCCCTTACACTAAATGAACTCACACTTTTATAAGCAATTCTTATTGCCCTTTTGCACCGATGACAACTTACTTGAAGGATCTTACTCAATCCATAGTAGGTATGATGGACTCTCAAACAAGATAGGGTTTAAGGGTTTTGGATGCACAAGTAGCATCTCTACTTAGTGCAAAATTTTTTGGCTAGCAATGATAGCGGCAAGCACCACATGTTGAAGGATCTATGACACTATGACTTCTATGTGAATATGAAAAAACATAAATTATTAAGTTGTCTTCCTTGTTGATGACCCGCCAGTATACGGGATAATTGTAGCCTCTTTCGATAAGTAAGAGTGTCGAACCCAACGAGGAGCTAAAGGTAGAACAAATACTCTCTCAAGTCCTATCGGCCACTGATACGACTCTACGCACGATTGACGTTCGCTTTACCTAGAACAAGTATGAAACTAGAAGTACTTTGTAGGTGTTGTTGGATAGCTTTGCAAGATAATAAAGAATGCGTAAATAAAAACTAGGGGATGTTTAGATAAAGTTGCAATAAAGTAAATATAGCGAGTGTGGAAAAGTGGTGGTAGGAGTTGTGAAATTGTCCCTAAGCAATTGACTACGTTACTAAACCGATAATCACTATTGCAATTCTATTTGAGGGAGAGGCATAAGCTAACATACTTTCTCTACTTGGATCATATGCACTTATGATTGGAACTCTAGCAAGCATCCGCAACTACTAGAGATTCATTAAGGTAAAACCCAACCATAGCATTAAAGCATCAAGTCCCCTTTATCCCATACGCAAACAACCTACTTACTCAGGTCTGTGCTTCTGTCACTCACGCCACCCACCATAAGCAAATCATGAACATATTGCAAACCCTACAACGGGAATCCCTCACGCTTGCGCGTCATGGAGGGCACAATAGGACAACACCAATAATAAAATATGCAACTCAAACCAATCATAGCAATTCATCAATCACTAATAGGACAACGGAAATCTACTCAGACATCATAGGATGGCAACACATCATTGGAAAATAATATGAAGCATAAAGCACCATGTTCAAGTAGAGGGTACAGCGGGTTGCGGGAGAGTGGACCGCTGAATATAGAAGGGGGAAGGTGATGGAGATGTTGGTGAAGATGGTGGAGGTGTTGGTGAAGATCGCGGTGATGATGATGGCCCCCGGTAGCGTTCCGGTGCCACCGGAAGCAAGGGGGAGAGGGCCCCCTTCTTCTTCTTCTCCCTTGACCTCCTCCCTAGATGGGAGAAGGGTTTCCCCTCTGGTCCTTGGCTCCCATGGCGTGGGAGGGGCGAGAGCCCCTCCGAGATTGGATCTATCTCTCTGTTTCTGCGTTCTCAGATTCTTCCCCTTCACTGTTTCCTTTATATCTCGAGATCCGTAACTCCGATTGGGGTGAATCTTTCTCCCAGATTTTTCTCGTAAAATTTGCTTTCTTGCGGAAAAAGAAGGGCGTCAACCACCTTACAGTTGGCCCATGAGAGTCCAGGGCGCACCCAGGGGGGAGGGCGCGCCCCCTGTCTCGTGGCCACCCCATACACCGTTTCACGTTGATTCTTCCTCCGGAAAATCCCGAATATTCCAAAATAATTCTCCGTCCATTTTTATACCGTTTGGATTCCGTTTGATATTGGGTTTCTGCGAAACATAAAACATGCAACAGACAGGAACTGGCACTGGGCACTGGATCAATATGTTAGTCCCAAAAATAATATAAAACGTTGCCAAAAGTATATGAAAGTTGAAGAATATTGGCATGGAACAATCAAAAATTATAGATACGATGGAGACGTATCAGCATCCCGAAGCTTAATTCCTACTCGTCCTCGAGTAGGTAAATGATAAAAAAGATAATTTTTGAGGTGGAATGCTACCTAGTATAATCTTGATCATATGTCTAATCATGGCATGAATATTAAGACACGAGTGATTCAAAGCAATAGTCTATCATTTGACATAAAAAACAATAATACTTCAAGTGTACCAATAAAGCAATTATGTCTTTTCAAAACAACAAGGCCAATGCAAGCTTATCCCTACAAAATCATATAGTTTGGCCATGCTTCATTTTCGTCACACAAAATGCCCCCATCATGCACAACCCCGATGACAAGCCGAGCAATTGGTTCATACTTTTTAACGCGCTTCAGCTTTTTCAACCCTCACGCAATACATGAGCGCAAGCCATGGATATAGCACTATAGGTGGAATAGAATAGAATGATGGAGGTTATGTGGAGAAGACAAAAAAGGAGAAAGTCTCACATCGACGCGGCTAATCAACGGGCTATGGAGATGCCCATCAATTTATGTCAATGCGAGGAGTAGGGATTCCCATGCAACGGATGCACTAAGAGCTATAAGTGTATGAAAGCTCAACAAAAGAAACTAAGCGGGTGTGCATCCAACTTGCTTGCTCATGAAGACCTAGGGCATTTGAGGAAGCCCATCGTTGGAATATACAAGCCAAGTTCTATAATGAAAATTCCCACTAGTATATGAAAGTGACAACATAGGAGACTCTATATGAAGAACATGGTGCTACTTTGAAGCACAAGTGTGGAAAAAGGATAGTAACATTGCCCCTTTCTTTTTTTTCTTTTTGGGTGGGCTTCTTTGGCCCCCTTTTTTATTTAGGCTTCTTTGGCCTTTCCTTTTTTTTTTCTTTTTTTTTCTTTTTCTTTTTTTATGGGGCAATGTTCTATAATGATGATCATCACACTTTTATTTACTTACAACTCGATATTGGGACAAAGATATGACTCTATATGAATGCTTCCGGTGGTGTACTAGGATGTGCAATGATCTAGCATAGCAATGACATCAAAAAACGGACAAGCCATGAAAACATCATGCTAGCTATCTTACGATCATGCAAATCAATATGACAATGAATGCTCAAGTCATGTATATGATGATGATGAAAGTTGCATGGCAATATATCTCGGAATGGCTATGGAAATGCCATGATAGGTAGGTATGGTGGCTGTTTTGAGGAAGATATAGTGAGGCTTATGTGTGATAGAGCGTATCATATCATGGGGTTTGGATGCACCGACGAAGTTTGCACCAATTCTCGAGGTGAGAAAGGGCAATGCACGGTACCGAAGAGGCTAGCAATGATGGAAAGGTAAAAGTGCATATAATCCATGGACTCACATTAGTCATAAAGAACTCATATAATTATTGCAAAAGTTTATTAGCCCTCGAAGCAAAGTACTACTACGCATGCCCCTAGGGGGATAGATTGTTAGGAAAAGACCATCGCTCGTTCCCGACCGTCACTCATAAGGAAGACAATCAAAGAAACACCCCATGCTTCAAATTTGTCACACAGCGGTTACCATACGTGCATGCTACGGGACTTGCAAACCTCAACACAAGTGTCTCTACAATCCACAACCACCCACTAGCATGACTCTAATATCACCATCTTTATATCGCAAAACTATTGCAAGGAATCAAACATATCATATTCAGCGATCTACAAGTTTTATGTCGGATTTTATGACTAACCATGTGAATGACCAATTCCTGTCATCTCTCTAAAAAGATATAAGTGAAGCAAGAGAGTTTAATTCTTTCTACAAAAGATATGCCCACGCTCTAACAAATATAAGTGAAGCAAAAGAGCATTCTACAAATGGTGGCTTTCTATGTGAAGAGAAACAGGCAATCCAAACTTCAAATAATATAAGTGAAGCACATGAAGCATTTTATAAAGCCATACTCAAAAGATTTAAGTGAAGTGCAATGAGCATTATATAAATCAACCAAGGAATATCTCATACCAGCATGGTGCATAAAATAAAAATGAAAACTAAATGCAAAAGACGCTCCAAGACTTGCACATATCGCATGAACGAAACGAATATGAAAACATACCGATACTTGTTGAAGAAAGAGGGGATGCCTTCCGAGGCATCCCCAAGCTTAGACGCTTGAGTCTCCTTGAATATTTACTTGGGGTGCCTCGGGCATCCCCAAGCTTGAGCTCTTGCCTCTCTTCCTTTTCCTCATATCGAGACCTCCTCGTTTAGACACTACATCCACACCAAACTTCAACAGAAAACTCGGTAAGATCCGTTAGTATAATAAAGCAAATCACCACTCTAAGTACTGTTGCAAACCAATTAAAATTTTGTTTTTGCATTGTGTCTACTGTAATATAGCTTTCCCATGGCTTAATCCACTGATATAAATTGATAGTTTCATCAAAACAAGCAAACTATGCATCAAAAACAGAATCTGTCAAAAACAGAATGGTCTGTAGCAATCTGAACATCCACCATACATCTAGTACCCCAAAAATTCTACCAAAATTAGGACAAATAAAAAAGTTGTACAGAAAGACAGTGCAAAAGGAATCCGTACCATTTGACGTTCCAGTTAAAAATGTAAAATCGCGCACTCCAGACAAAGTTTCTGTCCTGCACCATACAAACCAACAAGCATTGTAAACATCCTAAAGGCAAACCTTAGCACATTATTTTTATAATACAATGGAATTGTACAAGGGGATAATTATTTTTTATGAAAATTTTATGTAATTAAGATTCAAAAAGTTTCCGTGAGCATGAACAAAGTTCAAGGAGCTCTCCTACTTCAACAATGCTTGTCTTTCTCACTTTCAGTTTCCTTTTTTTGAAAAGTTTTAGGTTCCCCTCTTTATTTTTTTTGTTTTTAAACTATATGAAAGCACTCAACAGAAATAAATGACTCTCTAAAACTTCCGGGTTGTCTCCCAGGCAGCGATTTCTTTAAAGCCATTAAGCTAGGCATTTAGTGCTCAAGTAATGAATCCACCCGTATCCCAAAGTATATCAAAGCCAATTTTAATTAACAATGATTTGTGATTTAGTAGTGAGCACAAAGCAACATATATCTAGCAACAACGAAGTCTGACTCTCTTCCTATGCATCGGCATGTCATAAAAGAACAATTCATGCAGACCAAGTAAAGGCCAATGCATAGTATAAGCAGTTTCTTGCAATTCTATCGTGTTGGAAACACAGAGAGGTGGAGACATAGTTTCTTGCAAGTAGGAGCAGCAAGCACAAGCATATTATATATATCAAAATCATCATGTGCAACGGTAAAAGGCAACCCATAAATATAATCCGTAATAAGCACAAACTTCTGCGATATAGTGTAGTTTGGAGAATTCAAAAAGATAATAGGACTATCATGCGTGGGTGCAATAGCAACAATTTCATGTTTAACATAAGGAACTATAGCAAGTTCATCTCCATAAGCATAATTCATATTGGCATCTTGGCCACAAGCATAGCAAGCATCATCAAAAAGGGATATTTCAAACAAATTCAAGGGATCATAGCAATCATCATAGAAATCATCCTTCGGTAAGCACGAAGGGGAATTAAATAATGTATGAGTTGGAGGGTTACTCTCATTAGAAGGTGGGCACGGGTAGCTAATCCGCTCATCCTCCTTTTGTTCTTCGCTCTCCTCATCATCTTTTTCATCCAATGAGCTCACTGTTTCATCAAGTTCTTCTTTCATAGATTCCTGCAAAATATTAGTCTCTTCTTTGACAGCGGAGAAGTCCTCAATATATGGTTTAACATAGGCATTAGAAGCATAATTATCATAAAAATATTGAAATATGGCAAAATTTTCAGATTTGTAAAGAGTGGCATCATACTTTTCAATCAAAGAGGCAATCTCATAAGCACCTTTAAAAGCAACAAATTCTTCAATTTGTTGAACATCATAGTAATTGTAAACACCCTTAGCATATGAAGATATGATTCCATTATCACTAAACAAGCATTGATAGGGTAGGTGTTTCTTAGGGTCTTCAAAACAACAAGTAAACTCATATATTTCACATAAATTCAAAGCATAGCATTGCAAACATTGAATTTGATCCCATAATAGTTTCCCTTTTTCAGATATACGCTGTCGCACAAAACAAGCATGCTCATCTAAAGATTTGCCCTCAACTAAACTAGTGGGGGTTTCAGCACGAGCACAAAGGGATCAAAGATGATCCAAGTAAAAAGCTTCAGGAGTGTGATAGATTTTGAGTGGTTCTTCAACCACTGGTTTAGTAGGTACAACTAATTTTTTTGGTAGTTTGCATTTCCTACCCATAGCTAAAGATAGAAAACAACTGAGAACAGCAAATAAAAGTTACTTAGTGATAAAGCAAACAAGCACACACGAGAATATTCACCCCACGCTATGACTCCCCGGCAACGGCGCCAGAAAAAGGTCTTGATGACCCGCAAGTATACGTGATAGTTGTAGCCTCTTTCGATAAGTAAGAGTGTCGAACCCAACGAGGAGTTAAAGGTAGAACAAATACTCTCTCAAGTCCTATCAACCACTGATACGACTCTACGCACGCTTGACGTTTGCTTTACCTAGAACAAGTATGAAATGAGAAGTACTTTGTAGGTGTTGTTGGATAGATTTGCAAGATAATAAAGAATGCGTAAATAAAAACTAGGGGATGTTTACATAAAGATGCAATAAAGTAAATATAGCGATTGTGGAAAAGTGGTGGTAGGAGTTGTGAAATTGTCCCTAAGCAATTGACTACGTTACTAAACCGATAATCACTATTGCAATTCTATTTGAGGGAGAGGCATAAGCTAACATACTTTCTCTACTTGGATCATATGCACTTATGATTGGAAGTCTAGCAAGCATCCGCAACTACTAAAGATTCATTAAGGTAAAACCCAACCATAGCATTAAAGCATCAAGTCCCCTTTATCCCATACGCAAACATCCTACTTACTCGGGTCTGTGCTTCTGTCACTCATGCCACCCACCGTAAGCAAATCATGAACATATTGCACACCCTATAGCGGGAATCCCTCACGCTTGCGCGACACGGAGGGCACAATAGGATAACACCAATAATAAAATATGCAACTCAAACTAATCATAGCAATTCATCAATCACTGATAGGACAACGGAAATCTACTCAGACATCATAGGATGGCAACACATCATTGGAAAATAATATGAAGCATAAAGCACCATGTTCAAGTAGAGGGTACAGCGGGTTGCGGGAGAGTGGACCGCTGAATATAGAAGGGGGAAGGTGATGGAGATGTTGGTGAAGATGGCGGAGGTGTTGGTGAAGATCGTGGTGATGATGATGGCCCCCGGTAGCGTTCCGGCGCCACCGGAAGCAAGGGGGAGAGCCCCCCCTTCTTCTTCTTCTTCCTTGACCTCCTCCCTAGATGGGAGAAGGGTTTCCCCTCTCGTCCTTGGCTCCCATGGCGTGGGAGGGGCGAGAGCCCCTCTGAGATTGGATCTATCTCTCTGTTTCTGCGTTCTCAGATTCTTCCCCTTCACCGTTTCCTTTATATTTGGAGATCCGTAACTCCGATTGGGGTGAATCTTTCGCCCAGATTTTTCTCGTAAAATTTGCTTTCTTGCAGAAAAAGAAGGGCGCCAACCGCCTTACGGGTGGCCCACGAGAGTCTAGGGCGCGCCCGGGGGGGGGGAGAGGGCGCGCCCCCTGTCTCGTGGCCACCCCGGACCCCGTTTCGCGTTTATTCTTCGTCCGAAAAATCCCAAATATTCCAAAATAATTCTCCGTCCGTTTTTATTTCATTTGGATTCCGTTTGATATTAGGTTTCTACGAAACATAAAACATGCAACAGACAGGAACTGGCACTGGGCACTGCATCAATATGTTAGTCCCAAAAATAGTATAAAAAGTTACCAAAAGTATATGAAAGTTGAAGAATATTGGCATGGAACAATAAAAAATTATAGATACGACGGAGCCGTATCACTTGTCCAACATCAACAATTTTGGCATATAATATTTTGATGGGTGCTCACAATCACAAAATATTTTCATGATAATATATTTATATGTGAATCTTCTCTTCCCTTATTAATTCTTTCATGTGTTGCATCATTGACCAATGCTATGTTTGTTAATCTACAATAAAATTTTCTACTTATACTTTTCCTTATATAATGTATATGCCAAAATGCATGGTAAATGCCAAAAAATGTCTTACATATAGCACATGAGACCTGAAATACGTCAGCAAATCAAACCCGTGTTATGAAGGTGATTGCTTAACGTGGGAAAACTTTAGAGGCGAAACGATGCACTCACGTCTTCATTTCGAAATTAGTACGTCTTTATTTCGAACGAAAATTTTCTCTTTGTGCACACGAGCGCTTAGAGGCAACCGTTTGCATAGGCCTTTCCGTGCGGAGACCGAGGATATTTTCCACCCTTTTCACCTAGGCCGCCAACACCCCCCCAAGCAACGCCCGTGTTTCACTCAACTAGTCCACCCAATCTCCATTGCCAGCTCCCCCTCCCCCAGATCCACATCAGAACCCTTTTCGGCATCGACGTGCTCACCCCAGCTGTGTGCCCGCTCTTCGGCGTCACGTTTACCTCCACTGTCATTCCCAACACGCGGCTGCCCGTCTTCATTTGCTCGCCAACCACCCTCAAGCATAGCTGTAATCCTCGCCTCTCCTGTGGTCCAGCCGAGTTTGCATTAAGAAGCATGTTAGTTACTGCTCTTCATCGCGGTGAGGCCTATTTCGTTCTGTATGTTCCCAAATTGGCTATAAAATAACAGAGAGCGTATATATGTTAATTATCTACCTTCCTAAATAGTACATATAAGTTGTATTCGTTCTAATAAGTTACTGCCGATTTACAGATCGCGGGCGTCCGAGTTAGACAAACTTAACAAATTAGCCATAGATTTTATAAATTATTGCATGACATGTTTAGAAAGCTTGATACCAAGTTGTTAGTTTTATGCTTATCCTCCTTTCCTGAGTTCTGCATGTGTTCTCTATAGATGCCGAATAGCAGCGACATCACTCATGCTTCAGGCGATGTATCTTCATATGATTCCGACAACTCTATGTCTTCAGAAGATGGTGAGGGATCAAGTAATCTTGAACGGGATAGAGCTGCAGCAATCACCTTTCCGGTCAAGACACGGAGGTACGGTCCAAGGAAGCCCACACACCAGCCTTAATGTGTATATGAAGTAACTGAGATCGATATAAAGTCTTGGGCTCCAACTAAACCAGATAAAGCACGCACGAGGTTCAGGAGTGTGTGTGTGGATTTGTTGGTAGGGCAAGGCTCAACATAAATCTGCCGGGGTTTCGGAAGGCTTACACAGAAACACGGCGACGGATAGTCTGGGAGATCATGGATCACTTCAATGTTCCAGAGCAGTGGAGAATGCAGGTGGAACACGCTGCACTGAAGAAGGCTAGGGATGCTTGGAGAAACTGGAAGCACGTGTTGTACAAGAAGTGCTTGAGTGAAGGCAAGGACCCAATCCCCGCATACCCCCAAATTACAAAGGCAGACTGGGCAGAATTCAAAAGGGTCAGGGCAACTAAAGAGTTTGCTGAGAAGAGTTTCAAGAAATCAGAACTTCAGAAGAACAACACACATCCCCACCATATGGGTGTGGCAGGATACTATGGCATGAAACCGATATGGGACCATGAGGACAAAGAAGCAGTAGAGGCGGGTGGGGAACTAGCCTTTAGTGAAATCAGGGGCGAACGCGCCAGCGACTACTTGCGGGCACGTGCAATGAGGCGTGATGGCGGAACTTATTACTTTAAAAACTCACATGAGAAAAACTGTATCAAGTGATGGTAGAGGCTTCCAAGATCCCTAGAAGGTTCTACAGGAACTCAGGGCCATGTGACATTCTGTCCATTGCTCTGGAAACAAAAGAGCCCCCTGGCCATGCAAGGGGTATAGGTGTTAATGTCCCACACAAGAGGGCTTTCACACTCAGCAAAGAAGAGAGGCTCAACATGAAAAAAGCAAAGAGTTAAATGAAGAAGAATGAATTGTATGAAAGGTTGAGGAAGGAAATGTATCCGGCTGTTTGAAAGGATCTTGAGCAGTCAATGATGATTGGGAAGACTGTAACACTGACAGATAGCCAACAGATGGGAGGGGAGGCGGGCATGGAGGATGCTGCTTATTGCGTGACAACACAACACAAGAGTAGCTGTGCATCAGCTGACCCCAATGACACTGAGACTGCAGTTGCTCGTGATGATGCTATATTTGATCTATCTGGAATGAAAGACAGACTGAAGGGCGTGCTTACACATTATGAAGGTACATTAAAATGTGCAACAGCCTGTGTTTGCCCACCCTTCTTGGAAGAGGGCCTCTTGTTGGACAATGTGCCATTGAAGTCGGGCTGTGTGAAGTGCTACGTGACTGAAGTAAAGCCTGGATTCAATGAATTTCCCTCAAGAATGTCCTAGGAGACCTTCATGAGCAAAGGACCTTGGGAGAAGCACTGTTACATCACATCCAATGGCCACGAAAGGAAATAGAGTTCATCGATGAGATCCCTGAAGCCCCGCCAAGAGCAACCAATGTCGCCCCTCAACCGGTGATGCTCTCCTTGCCACAGCAGCTCTCGCGTGCTTCCCCCAAAGAACCTAATACTCGTAATCCGGCGGATGATGCATCAACTTGTGATCAGCCGACCCGACTTTGTGGCGTACATGCCATGTCATCCTCCGACCCAAAGCAGCCAGCGGCAAGGCCTACAACCGCTGAAGACGCACCACGAGTTCAGATGCCGACCGCTGAAGCAGCGGGGGGAGACCCAGCTGCAGCACATGCTCAGCAGACCAACCTGGTGGAACAGACTGCTAAGTAGTCGATGCTTGAACCGCCGCTAAGCGATCAGAGGTCCGAACCGATCGCTCATCATCCGTCGGTCCGCGATCGCGTGATCAAGATACCAATGCGCCAAGACTTCCCGCCAGCAAACCAACGCGTTGGCACGGCCTCCTCAGCACACCAGTAAGTTGGCACCACCTGCACAGAAACCAGACTTAGCTTCAATGCATGGTCAGCAGTTCGATGCCTCTCGCTCCTACAGCCCAAAGAGTCCGTCACAAAGAAGACCGCCACTCGGCCGTCCGCAAAGATAAACCGTCTGCTAAGCAGTCCGTCAAAGCTTCACCGACTGCTCGACAGTCTACCTTGTAGGCAACCAGACGTTCTGCCAGAAATGCTTCAAGTACCAAGAAGGAAGTGGCCAAAAAGCCTACACCCGCGACGAAGCGGCGGGAGAGTGAAGAAGAAAGAGAACGATTGCCTCTTGCTTAAAGCACTCATCGCCCGGAACCAAATTAACAATAGGTTGTTCGAATCAGGGAGTAATATTATTTCTAACGACATGGATGATGAAGAAGTAGAATTGGTGCTTGCTAAAAGTAAAGCAGACATACTTGAAGTACGCAATTACGTCCATGGCCAGCCATTTCTTGTTGGCGAATACTTTGATGAGTGCAGCTCCAGTTGCCGCAAGTTACATGAATATTGCATGGATCAAATGTCAACAGGTCTTCATGGTTTGCTAGTCCACTTCAACAGGGATCATTTTCCGACACGATGTTGGTTCATTCGATGTGAGTTTCGAGGACTTACATCTCTTCTTCAACTTCAAAGAGCTTGATGCCACTCTTGTTAGATGCCTGATTTTGTAAGTACTTAACAAACTCTGATCAACTTCTTCATACAAGGCTGTAAATGATAAATAGCTAACTGCATTTTATTCCTCTCAGGGGATTGAACGCGCAGAGAAGAAAAAGGCAGAGTGTGTATTTCATAGATCCTGCATTAGCAAATGGCACAACATTACATGGTAAGGACGAATGGGACTGGGCCGTTAACATGGTCGTTCGTATCTTCGAAAACACGTCCCATGCAGAATAATTTCTCTGGCCATATCATGAAAGGTGAGTCAAGTAAACAACCACGCATACGCTGATTGTCTTTCGAATTTCGACATAATTCATAAGTTCATGGCTTTCTTAATATGTAGCCGTCACTTGATATTGGTATTCATTGTTCCAAACAAGAACATAGTTTACTACATCGATTCTCTAAGAGAGTCAACAAACGCTCATGATCTGACGCATCTTCAGCAATTCATGGATAGGTATTGAATTCTATGATGTTGAAATTAATTTGCATTCATATCTGGTTTAATAATTGATGTTGTCAAAATTCATCTTCATTTGCAGTGTGCTCGCATTGTGGAAAACTAAACCAGGGAACCTGTTCAAGAGGGAACTACCTCTGCAGCACGAGATCGTTTCTCCGGTAACACACCGAAATCCGTTATTTTCGGAAAATTTATCCAATAGTCTGCAAATACCTTTTCTTACCCTAGTCAAATGTTCAAGCTTCTAATTAAACCTCTTTCTATTTTGTCCAAAGAAAAAAATAATGCATCTAACACCGTTAGATTGTTCCTAACAGGACAAATACAAGACTAATTCTCTACAAAAAATTTCAGTGTCCTCAGCAAGAAGCAGGGACCAACCTTTGTGGATACTATGTTTGCAGACACATGATCTCCATCTGCAAATCTGCTGATAGTTGTGATGATCCTTGCGAATTAGTACCAGTAAGTCTATCTTAATTAATATCTTCTACTCCACTCATACGGCACATTCTGATCTTAAAAATACTGCAACTCATCTTAGAACCGAGGACCCCTGAACCGCTCCCGGCTGGTGAATTGCTGATGGTTCGGAGATTTATTAGAGACTTCTTCTTGAATCACTACATCAATCCCACTGGTGATAATGAAGATTTCAGCATGCGTTCTCCTGAAACATTGAGTAAGAGTTACCGCTAAACATATACGCATGGATCCATTGTTTTCCATCTGATGAGGTCTTCGTATTTCGTACACTATGATTAATTATGTAATGCATATATGTGTGGACAAATCATTGGAATTTAGCTACCATATGTTCAATTGCAATTGTTGCGAAATCTGATGAATGTTCTTCCTGTGGACACTATTTGTTCAATTGAATATTGTGGCGAATTTGTTTTTTGCGTGCCAATTCAAAATGGGATATTCTTGTTTATTTGTTCAATTGAATATTGTGGCCAATTTGCTTTATGCTTGCCGATTCAAAATGGGATATTTTTGTTTATTTGTTCAATTTAATATTGTGGTGAATTTGTTTTTTGCATGCCGATTCAAAATGGGATATTTTTGTTTTAACCTGGCAATTGCTCCGCACACGGTTCAACTAAAGCGATCCACATCGGAAAGCATACGTCAATCGTAGCGGAACCGTCAGTGATACACAACAGATCACAAACGATTTGCAAAGCTGCTACATGTGCGTAGGCTCTCTGGAACCATTTGTGATATCAAGTTATCGCACACGGGAACTCGGAGTAAACCGTGCCCAATGTAAAATACAATCCCAGTCGTAATTTTTTCAGGAAACGTGTGGGATCCCAAACGAAAAGCACACGCCACTCTAGCCGCAACCGTCGGTGATACAAAACAAATCACCAATGATCTGCAACACTTGTATATGGGCGAAGGGGCTCCTAAACCGTTTGTGATTGAACCTTATAGTAGACGATAAATGTTGGGAGAACGTGTGCGATGGAGTCTTGCATGGCAGACGGGTTCCGCAGAAAACTCGTGTGTGATAGGGCACATATCGCACAAAGTTTATATGTTGGCCCATGTGCCTTGCATACAGTTTCCCAAATGGTTCATTACGACACACTGTTTGGTTTCATTGCGTCATTAGAAATGTTTAATCACTGATCCTGCACACGTGAAAGAATTTAGTGTGTGCTGCATCGCACACGATTACGCTTTGCAAGGCCTCTGAATCATGGCTCCATATCCCTGACGGTTTTTGGGTCGTGTGGGAAGGACACCCTATTGCCCACACTCACTTGGTGACGGTTCCAAATGCCGTCGCAGACAGGGGTTTAAAACCGTTTGTATAACACCGACGCGTACCAGTGGATGCTTATGTGAAAAAGCTTCAACCTGATAAGCTAGAACCCAAATCGCAGAAATGCATCTTCATAGGATACCCAAAGGAAATTGTTGGGTACACCTTCTATCACGGATCCAAAGGCAAGATATTCGTTGCTAAGAATGGATCCTTTCTAGAGAAGGAGTTTCTCTCGAAAGAAGTGAGTGGGAGGAAAGTAGAACTTGATGAGCTTATTGTACCTTCTCCTGAATTGGAAAGTAGTTCATCACACAAATCAGTTCCAGTGATTCCTACACCAATTAGTGAGGAAGCTAATGATGATGATCATGAAACTTCAGATCAAGTTACTACCGAACCTCGTAGGTCAACCAGAGTACAGTCCGCACCAGAGTGGTACGGTAATCCTATTCTGGAAGTCATGTTACTAGACCATGATGAACCTACGAACTATGAGGAGGTGATGATGAGCCCAGATTCCACGAAATGGCTTGAGGCCATGAAATCTAAGATGGGGTCCATGTATGAGAACAAAGTGTGGACTTTGGTGGACTTGCCGATGATCGGCAAGCCATAGAAAATAAATGGATCTTCAAGAAGAAGACTGACGCTGACGGCAATGTTACTGTCTACAAAGCTCGACTTGTTGCGAAAGGTTTTCGACAAGTTCAAGGAGTTGACTACGATGAGACCTTCTCACTCGTAGCGATGCTTAAGTCTATCTGAAACTTGTTAGCAATTGCCGCGTTTTATGATTACAAAATTTGGCAAATGGATGTCAAAACTGCATTCCTCAATGGATTTCTTAAAGAAGAGTTGTATATGATGCAACCAGAAGGTTTTGTCGATCCAAAGTTGTTAACAAAGTGTGCAAGCTCCAGCGATCCATTTTTGGACTGGTGCAAGCCTCTCAGAGTTAGAATATACACTTTGATAATGTGATCAAAGCATATGGTCTTATACAGACTTTTGGAGAAGCCTGTATTTACAAGAAAGTGAGTGGGAGCTTTGTAGCATTTCTAATATTATATGTGGATGACATATTGTTGATTGGAAATAATACAGAATTTCTGGATAGCATAAAGGATACTTGAATAAGAATTTTTCAATGAAAGACCTCGGTGAAGCTGCTTATATATTGGGCATCAAGATCTATAGAGATAGATCAAGACGCTTAACTGGACTTTCACAAAGCACATACCTTGATATAGTTTTGAATAAGTTCAAATGGATCAATCAAAGAAATGGTTCTTGCCTGTGTTACAAGGTGTGAGGTTGAATCAGACTCAATGCCCCATCACTGCAGAAGATAGAGAGAAAATGAAAGTCATTCCCTATGCCTGAACCATAGGTTCTATCATGTATGCAATGCTGTGTACCAGACCTGATGTGTGCCTTCCTATAAATTTAGCAGGGAGGTACCAAAGTAATCCAGGAGTGGATCACTGGATAGCGGTCAAGAACATCCTGAAATGCCTGAAAAGGACTAAGGATATGTTTCTCGTTTATGGAGGTGACAAAGAGCTTGTCATAAATGGTTACGTCGATGCAAGCTTTGACACTGATCCGGATGACTCTAAGTTGAAATCCGGATATGTATTTATATTGAATGGTGGAGCTGTTAGTTGGTGCAGTTCCAAGCAGAGCGTCGTGGCGGGATCTACGTGTGAAGCGGAGTACATAGCTGCTTCGGAGGCAGCAAATGAAGGAGTCCAGATGAAGGAGTTCATATCCGATCTAGGTGTAATACCTAGTGCATCGGGTCCAATGAAAATCTTCTGTGACAATACTGGAGCAATTGCCTTGGCAAAGTAATCCATATTTCACAAGAAAACCAAACACATCAAGAGACGCTTCAATTCCATCCGCGATCAAGTCAAGGAGGGAGACATAGAGATTTCCAAGATACATATGGATCTGAATGTTGCAGACCCGTTGACTAAGCCTCTTCTGAAGGAAATATGCCCTAGAGGCAATAATAAAGTTGTTATTTATATTTCCTTATATCATGATAAATGTTTATTATTCATGCTAGAATTGTATTAACCGGAAACTTAGTACATGTGTGAGTACATAGACAAACATAATGTCACTAGTATGCCTCTACTTGACTAGCTAGTTGAATCAAAGATGGTTAAGTTTCCTAGCCATAAACATGAATTGTCGTTTGATTAACGGGATCACATCATTAGAGAATGATGTGATTGACTTGACCCATTCCGTTAGCTTAGCACTTGATCATTTAGTATGTTGCTATTGCTTTCTTCATGACTTATACATGTTCCTATGACTATGAGATTATGCAACTCCCGAATACCGGAGGAACACTTTGTGTGCTACCAAATGTCACAACGTAACTGGGTGATTATAAAGGTGCTCTACAGGTGTCTCCGATGGTGTTTGTTGAGTTGGCATAGATCGAGATTTGGATTTGTCACTCCGATTGTCGGAGAGGTATCTCTGGGCCCTCTCGGTAATGCACATCACTATAAGCCGTGCAAGCAATGTGACTAATGATCTAGTTGCGGGACGATGCATTACGGAACGAGTAAAGAGACTTGCCGGTAACAAGATTGAACTAGGTATTGAGATACCGATGATCGAATCTCGGGCAAGTAACATACTGATGACAAAGGGAACAACGCATGTTGTTATGCGGTTTGACCGGTAAAGATCTTCGTAGAATATGTAGGAGCCAATATGAGCATCCAGGTTCCTCTATTGGTTATTGACCGGAGACGTGTCTCGGTCATGTCTACATAGTTCTCGAACCCGTAGGGTCCGCACACTTAACGTTCGGTGACGATCGATAATATGAGTTTATGTGTTTTGATGTACCGGAGGTAGTTCGGAGTCCCGGATGAGACCGGGGACATGACGAGGAGTCTTGAAATGGTCGAGACGTAAAGATCGATATATTAGACGACTATATTCGGACATCGGAAAGGTTCTGAGTGATTCATGTATTTATCGGAGTACTGGAGAGTTATGGGAATTCGCCTGGGAGTATATGGGCCTTATTGGGCTTTAGGGGGAGAGAGAGGGGCTTCCTAGGGCAGGTCGTGCCCCCCCAAGGCCTAGTCCGAATTGGACTAGGGGGAGGGGCGGCGCCCCCTCCTTCCTTCTTTTCTCTCTTCCCCTTCCTTCTCTCCTACTCGATCCTACTACTTGGAAGGGGGGAATCCTACTCCCTGTGGGAGTAGGACTCCCCAGGGTGTGCCATAGAGAGGGTCGTCCCCTCCCCGCCTCCACTCCTTTATATACGGGGAGGGGGGCACCCCATGGAGACACAAGTTGTTCATTGATCTATTAGCCGTGTGCGGTGCCCCACTCCACCGTAATCAACCTCGGTCATATCGTAGCGGTGCATAGGCGAAGCCCTATGTCGGTAACTTCATCAACACCGTCATCACGACGTCGTGCTGACGGAACTCTCCCTCGAAGCTTTGTTGGATCATGAGTTCGTGGGACGTCACCGAGCTGAACATGTGCAGATCACGGAGGTGCCGTATGTTCGGTACTTGGATCGGTCGATCATGAAGACGTACGACTACATCAACCACGTTGTCATAATGCTTCCGCTTACGGTCTATGAGGGTACGTGGACGACACTCTCCCCTCTCATTGCTATGCATCGCCATGATCTTGCGTGTGCGTAGGAATTTTTTTGAAATTACTGCATTCCCCAACATCTTCCACGAGCAAAACATGATCAGCACCAAGACTCCATGTGTGTTGGAATCATTATTATGTAATCTAGATTATTGACTCTAGTGCAAGTGGGAGACTGAAGGAAATATGCCCTAGAGGCAATAATAAAGTTGCTATTTATATTTCCTTATATCATGATAAATGTTTATTATTCATGCTAGAATTGTTTAACCGGAAACTTAGTACATGTGTGAATACATAGACAAAACAAAGTGTCCCTAGTATATGCCTCTACTTGACTAGATCGTTAATCAAAGATGGTTATGTTTCCTGACCATAGACATGTGTTGTCATTTGATGAACAGGATCACATCATTAGAGAATGATGTGATGGACAAGACCCATCCGTTAGCTTAGCATAATGATCGTTAAGTTTTAGTGCCATTGCTTTCTTCATGACTTATACATGTTCCTCTGACTATGAGATTATGCAACTCCCGAATACCGAAGGAACACCTTGTGTGCTATCAAACATCACAACATAACTGGGTGATTATAAAGATGCTCTACAGGTGTCTCCGAAGGTGTTTGTTGGGTTGGCATAGATCGAGAATAGGATTTGTCACTCCGTGTATCAGAGAGGTATCTCTAGGCCTTCTCAGTAATGCTCATCACTATAAAGCCTTGCAAGCAATGTGACTAATGAGTTAGTTATGGGATGATGCATTATGGAACGAGTAAAAAGACTTGCCAGTAATGAGATTGAACTAGGTATGAAGATACCGACGATCGAATCTCGGACAAGTAACATACCGATGACAAAGGGAACAACGTATGTTGTTGTGTGGTTTGACCGATAAAGATCTTCGTAGAATATGTAGGAGCCAATATGAGCATCCAGGTTTTGCTATTGGTTATTAATTGGAGAAGTGTTTCGATCATGTCTACATAGTTCTCGAACCCGTAGGGTCCGCACGCTTAACGTTCGACGACGATTTATATTATGAGTTATGTGTTTTTGATGATCGAAGTTTATTCAGAGTCCCGGATGAGATCACGGACATGACAAGGAGTCTCGAAATGGTCGAGAGGTAAAGATTGATATATTGGAAGGTTATGTTCGGACACCGGAATAGTTTCGTAATTAAGCATGACATTTGCTTCATTTGCTTCAACTTATAATTTAAGCATGACATTAAGCATGACAAGTCTTTTTTTACTATTCTACTAGCGTATCCCCTGCCATGCAAGAGTTTTTGTATTGGATAAGATAGGTTTCAGTCGTACTATAGAGGAAAAGAAATTTTACTTGAAGACCGAGCATGGTTATATTTTCAACGTAAAATTATACAATTCAGACGACTACACCTATTTTGGATGCAAAACATGGCGAGCATTATTCAAGACTTATGCATTTGAGCCTGATATGGTTATCACCTTTGTTATTCGTCCGGAAGATGATATTGAAGATAATACCGACATCTGGGTCGATGTGCAGACGCCTCCAGTTATACCATTATGTAAGTTTCTCAACCATATTTATGTTTTTGATATTGTTTATTCAAAAATAGTTGACAACTAATTTGTATTGTCAGCTTATTTCGGTGCAAGCAAACATGTCCAGCGCTTGATAGGCAGTACCGTATACTGTCCCGGGGCTGAACTCAACTGCGAGGAGCTCAGTCATTATGTTTCATGGCTTGAGGATCTTGATACTGTCAAGACAAATTTTCTTCCTGCATTTAGAAATGTTAGTACTGAAAATGTGCGACCAATAGTGTTCGTAATGAACTACGGTCACATCTATTTAGGAAGGATGGTAAGATTTTTACTATTTGTCCTCAGTGCATCTTTTCCATACATTATTTTTGAAGCTAAACTTCATTGCTAAGTATGTTATCATACGATGTTCTTCAACAGAGACTCTCGATGAATGTTGTGCCTTATAGGATCGAGACTAAAGGTACCATGAGTATTATCAGCTTACGGCCAAGATATCCTACAGATTACTTTAGTGCATTCAAGATTAGCGACAGATGCTTAATAGTGTAAGACTGGACCAAATATGTGATGGGGGAGCGCAGAGAAGTACTAGGGGGCAGCAAACAGATGCGCTACCCACAATTAGGAGACAGGTTCATCTGCATGCTCCAACTTGATCAAGGAGGAGAGCTATACATGTTTTATGTTATTTTACCTAAGAGAGAGCAGCAGGAGTGATTAGCTAGCTAGAAATGAGTTTGAGGATGATGATGTGCTACACTATTACTATGTTGATAAAATAGCTAGTGTTGGTGGTAATGACTATGATGATTATTATTAGCTAGTGTTAGTGGTGATTAAATGAATACTGTTGGTGGTAATGACTATGATGATGATTAAATAGCTTGTGCTGGCGGATTAGATTCAAGTGAAGGCAACATGTGGTGCACATCGAAAGTACTACTAGTCCAAACTAGATCAAGTTTGGATTAGTAGTATACTTTTGACATGCACCACATATTGCCTCCACTTGAACCTAATTCACCTTCATTTGACACACTGTTATGGACATAATGATGTAAACCTCATAACTGGTATTGTACCAATATTTGTACGATGGCGCATAAATACACTAAAAAATAAAAAAAGAATACTAGTAGCGATGGAGAAAAAACACGCTGCCAGTAGTTACATTAGCAGTAGCGTGGGAGTGAACAAACGCTGTACCTATTTGTCCTAGCAGTAGCGCGTGCGGGATGCTAAGCAATAGCTATAGCGCCTTATTAGTAGCGCGCCTACCCGCGCTACTAGTGAGCACAAAACCAGCGCTACTGCTAGGGTTTTCCCTAGTAGTGGGAGGTTACCGGAACCCCCCGGGAAAGTTAATGGGCCTACATTTTTCAAGGGATGTCATCGAGCTGAACGTGTGCTAAACACGGAGGTGCCGTACGTTCGGTACTTGGATCGGTTGGATCGTGACACACTCTCCCTCTCCCGTTGCTATGCATCTCTTAGATAGATCTTGCGTGATCATAGGAATTTTTTTGAAATTGCATGCTACGTTTGCCTACAAAAAGCGTTTCCCAAAAACCTAATTCGTTCTCTCGCGGTGCAGGATCACAAAGACGAACGGTTACGGAGACCTACTCTCCCGCATGCCAATGCATAGCAGGGTTCGAATGAAGTAGACTACGGTGTCGGGCAATTTGCAAGATGAGGCAAACCCCTAGGTGTTTTCGATGTGTCTTTGGCGACGGCCGATAGCGGTATATAATAGGACCAGAGGCGGCACGGTGTTGATCATGATCTCAAACCAACAAAAAGAAGCTCCACCCATGCAAGTCAACAGACCGAATTTCGGCGGATCATTCATGCGCATGTCACGTGCGCACGCCGCCCGGGCCGGGGCGGGCGAGCGCACGCGTGTTGTCTCCTATTTCTCTCCTCAATACACCACTTAGAGTGATGGAGAGAACCACTATATAAAGAGGTCCAACACTTTCTCAACTGGTGGTATGGGACTGAACTTTAGCAACTCATGGGCTGACGTGAGATTTCAGAAATTGCTAATGGGCCAAGCCCATTTCTAAAAATTACTATCTGTCTTGCAATGCGAACTCGTCCAAATCACTGTTTTTTCATTGCACATAAATCTATTAGGAAAGATAGAAAATAAAATGACATGTACACAATTCGCCATTTTCAGGCATTGTGTGTATGTGCTTGCTTCCTTCATTTCGCTATATTTAGTATAGATAGTGTTATACAAATCATATAAAGTTGCTCAATAGTTAGATTGAGTGTTGCATGTGCACGTTTACTAGTTAAACAAAAACAGAACATGGTTAGATTTTCCTGAGTGCCGAAACTCGGGGAACCTTTTTCTTGGAACGTATGCCGAGATCAAAACTCGGAAACATTCATTCAGTTGTTAGCCTGCTCTCAACATTCGCCGAGATTCTGATGTGGTGAGTGCGACAGAGAGTAGAAACGGGGCAACCGGCAGAGCCACATGTCGGGCTCCTATTCGATAGGACTCTGTCGAGTTCCGAACTCGGTAGAAGGTTTGCTGAGTTTCGACCAAGGAGTACTCGGCAACGGTAGGGGAATGAGGAGTACGAACTGCCACACGACACATTTCAATTCGACGCTTGTCTGTCGAGTTTTTCCCACCAGAACCCGGCAGAGCTTTGTACCATGTGGCATCTCTGTCAACGACCATCTCGTCTGACGGTGTAGTTTGCCGAGTTCTCTTTCCGCCGAAACTCGGCAATGCGAGCTTAAATGTTTGCCGAGTTCCCGACTCGGCAAATTTAATGACCGTTGACCCGTGTCCAGCCGAGTACAGAACTCAGCGAAGACGTCACCGAGTTGATTATGTGCTCTGCCGAGTTCCCAAGAAACCTAGCAAAGTAGGCGAATCCAGTAAGGCTGGTCATAGTGGGGAGTAACTTAGACTAGTGTCATATGCATGACACTAGTCTAAGTTACTACCTTCATAATGCAAAGTAACATAATAGTAGTATCATGGATGACTTCATTTATTAACTTGTAGACTCATCTTGTCTCGGGAAGCGCTATGTTACAGTAACATATTATGTTACCACCTCTCATTAACTACTTGCTACGTAAGTAAAATTTTCTTGAAATGCGCTATGTTACTTCCTAAGTTACTCCCACTATGACTAGCCTAATGTGGAGCATGCCCATGGTGATCCTACATTGGCACTGAGCGCATGGACCGAGTCCTCGCACCGCCCGATAAATAACTGCATGTGATAACAAACTTGGCTTATAACAGAAAAACTTGCTAAGCTAGAGGTAGATTATTCCAACACCCCCCACCCCTCACCACCACTTCGTTTTCACCACAAATCCTGAACCATGTGTTTTATTGTTGTGCTAGTCTTTTCCTCTCTTTTTTGAAAGGAGCTTGCCCTCGGCCTAGTATTCTTTTCGCTCTTCAATTTACAGTGCGCATACTGCTATGTATGCCGCATCCACCCCACCAACCATCATCCAACATCTCGGATATGGAGTAAATGCAACTGTACGTCTCATCAGGTTTCAAAGTAGTAACCTAAAATGGCATGGGAGAGGGCAGAACCCTTCTGGCCATTGACAGCTGAAGTCCCACGGCCAAGGGTCTCTCTTCTCAACTCGAAACAAATCTGCTGCGGATCCTCTCGCAGATCGCGAGGTCTGCCCATGGAGATGGGGCGGTGGAGTGCTGGAAGAAGGTAATTGATCTCCTCTCGCAGTTCTTGATTTCCGTTGGTTTTCATCGTCTCTTGCTTGCTAGCTCGGAGCAGATCATGTTGCAAACTTGCCACTTGAGATCCGCTCAGCACTTTCTTCTGGGTCGATCCAATTTCTGCGGTTACTGGTAGTGGATGGGATTCGTGTAGCAGAACTTTATCAGAATATGGATTTAGTTTGCGTTCTTCTGGTGGGCTTGTAGAGAACTAATAACATTGGAAGATCCAGTTCAAGGCTTCAAGCTAACTTCGCGTTCGCCATGTGGCTTGACCTAAACCTTTTCCTAATGAAAAGAAAATGTAGCTAAGTAATTATTAGCAGCACAGGGGGGGAGGGGGGGAGAGGAGGGTCTGGCGAGGTGCAGGCGCACAGGGGGAGGTCTTGACTCCGCCGGTGCACCATGTCTGGAAAATGTACATGGTAGTCCTGAAAGTCTTTCAACTCCATCTTCTTAGCAAGCCAGCGAAAAACGCTGTCGATCTCATCCTTGCAGAAACTGCAGTGATGAATAGTTGCAAGTCTCATGCTAACTTGGCTGTACAAGTCTCACACGTCTTGGCTCATATTACTTCTGGAAAATCTCGATATTTTACTTGCTTGGGTCGGTTTAATTATGTAGCCAAAGATATGAGGTTGGATTCATACAATATTGTTGTGCAAACTAGCTCTTTGATTTTGTCTATTCTTAGTTTATGGATTACAAATCTTACTTGCTTGGGTCGGTTTAATTATGTAGCCAAAGATATGAGGTTGGATTCATACAATATTATTGTGCATACTAGCTCTTTGATTTTGTCTATTCTTTGTTTATGGATTATAAATTTTATAGGCATGTGTTCAAATTTAATTGACTTCAAAAAATCTGCAGGATGGCACTGATCCTTGTGCTGATGTGCTGCGTTTTTGGAGGAGATGCGTACGACGTCCTCGACCCAACCGGCAACATTACCATAAGCTGGGATTTCCAGGAAATAAAGGAAAGCTACAAGGTAAAATCGTTGCTGCTTAGCTGCTAGTCTATATGTTTATTCTAATGTCTCTAGAAAAAGGTATCTTCTTAGAGGAAATTAAGTGCACAAACACATAACCTATATGCATGGCTGAGGTAACACAAAACCTCAACTAGAGGGATTTTCATGTTTTAGTGACTAGAGGGACTAACATTAAAAAATACATAACTGCTAATTAATCACTTATCCCATGTTTTAGTGACTAGAGGGACAGCCAATTAAGCTGACCTTAGCAATATTCTGGACAGATTTAAACATTTCAAAGCTTAAAAAATTCTGAGCTTTTTAAAAAAAATATCTGTTTTTCCGCTAAAATGTGAAAACAAATTATTATCTTTCCTGATCAATCTGAGAAAGTTTTAGGCCATTTTGTATTTTTGTATGATCAAGAATAGATAAGTTAAACTTTAAGCAAAATTTGGCTGAATCTTACAAAAAAAAAGTCCAAACTTCAAAATTAGTGGACAAAATGGGCTGAACTTTTTTAGATTGATCGATGAAGGTGATTAGTATTACTGTTTTTTTTCCAGATGTTATGAACTGTTTAATAATATTTTGGTTTCTTTTTGTAGCAATTGTGACATTTAATAAACTACGAGTAGTATAAAGAAAGGGTTCTATATATAGCAATGAGCTAACCATACAAAATCTCTATATGTATCTTTGTATGCAGGTCCTGGTTAGCCTGCACAACTACCAGCTCTACCGCCACGTCGAGGATCCAGGGTGGAGGCTGAGCTGGTTCTGGGCCGGCGACGAGGTGATCTACGACACGGTCGGCGCAGAGGCAACCGAGCAAGGCAACTGCAGCCTATTTGTGGGCGCCCACAGCTGCGAGAAGCACCCGGTGATGGTTGACCTGGCGTGGGGCGTGCCATATGCCCGTCAGGTGGACCACTGCTGCCGGGGCGGTGTGCTGTCCTCGCTGACACAGAACAGCGAGGCGGCCACCTCGGCGTTCCTCATGCACGTCGGCAACTTCAAGTCCTCGAGCTACGGCATCCCCCAGAAGCCTTTCAACTTCAGCCTTGGGGTGCCTGGCTATAGGTGCAGTAACGCTACAATGGTAGCTCCAACGAGGACTCGGATCGGCAAGCAGCGGCACGTCCAGGCGTTGAGTACGTCTTCTTCTACTAAGCAACTAGTCTATCTACCATTCTAGCTTCATCAGTTTCCTTAGAATGTTGATTTGATGAACTTCAATCAGTCTAGTCTATCTATCTAGCATTATTCTAGCTTCATCAGTTTCCTTAGCATGTTGATTTGATGAACTTCAGTCAGTCTAGTCTATCTATCTAGCATTATTCTAGCTTCATCAGTTTCCTTAGCATGTTGATTTGATGAACTTCAATCAGTCTAGTCTATCTATCTAGCATTATTCTAGCTTCATCAGTTTCCTTAGCATGTTGATTTGATGAACTTTAGTCAGTCTAGTCTATCTATCGAGCATAATCTGGACGTACGAGGATAGTCTATCTATCTAGTCTATCTTTAAGGTTATCTAGCTAGCTAGCATAATCTATCTACCTAGAGGGCGAATTCTCCGAAAAAGAAAGTTTCCTTTAGATTTTTTTAATCTTTTATTTTAGAATCATCAGTTCCTTTAGATAGTTATATATATAGTCTGGGGGCCGAAATTTGGCCTGGGGGGCCAACTGGGGCTATAGCCCCAGGCGTGGCCCAAGTAGCACCTATCTGCAAGAGTATTTTTCCTTCTTCTGAATTTTAGACTTGGTAAAGGCCCAGCCCCAGGCAGTCCATGCTTCTTCTTCAGTCCAGAAGTTGCAATTCATCTCGGTTGTTGTATCTGGCCCAACTAACCTTTCCATCTCTTCTTGTACGGTTGCAACTCCAATCATCTTTTTTCTCAAAAAAAAAAATGCAACTCCAATCATCTCGATTGTCTCCCATTCGCGCAGACGATTCCCTTTGCGCTGCCCTCGTTAGAGTAGAAGCCCTTGTTCGCACGCCGTGTCACCCTCCTCTGTTTCCCTGGACAGATCGGACCTGCGGATGTGCCCAGGCGGCTGCCGGTCGTATCATATGCATATCCCCTCCAAGCAGCCACCTCCATGAATTATTCCTTCCTTATCAAAAAAGGCTTTCGCCTCCCTGGGGTTACAGTAGCCGCCGCCTCCTCCTTCTCCTCCACAAAAAGCTAGGGTTTTTGCCTCCCGCCGCCGCCGCCGCAGGTCCGCCTACTCTCCGATGGCCTTAGGGCCATGGGGCGCATGGATCTCGGCAAGGGTCGGCGGAGGGCTCCGTTTTAATCGTTTCTTTCGGTTTTGCTAGGGTTTGTGTCCCCTTTCAGAAGACGAGAGGCGGCGGCTCCTCGAAG
The DNA here is from genome assembly GCA_021437245.1 of Aegilops speltoides. Taxonomy (NCBI): domain Eukaryota; kingdom Viridiplantae; phylum Streptophyta; class Magnoliopsida; order Poales; family Poaceae; genus Aegilops; species Aegilops speltoides. Next base: position 444,071,498 of record CM038146.1, on the reverse strand, counting down.
ATGGAATAAAGGTCCCGCCTAGCCCCGTTCCGGCGATGCGTCTAGCATCGTTGGTGGGCGATGTGGAGGTGTGTCTCGGCGGATCTATCTTTGGTGGATTTGCTCGGATCTCGCCGTTGTTCGCTCACGTTCGTGTGTCTCGGATTGGATTTTTTCGATCTACGTTATTCTTCATCTGCGGCGGTTCTTTGTTGCCGTGCGCTTTGGTCCCACGGGCCTTAGCACGACGACTTCCGACTGTCTACTACAACAAGTTGTGCCCGACCGGCGATGGAGGGCGATGACGGCGCGCTTCCGCTCGCTTCAAGTCTTTGGTAGTTGTCGCTAGGTGGTCTATGGATCTGGATGTAATTTCTATTATTTCTGGTATTCGTTGTACTGCCATGATTGAAGATGAATAGATCGGAAATTTTCTCGCAAAAAAAGCAGCCACCTCCGACTTTCCTGTTCTGCTCGACTGACTTTTGTTCTACTCCAGCTCGTACTAAATTACAGTGCCTGCACAGCCTTTTGGATGGTTATAATTCTAGTCACGGGCGGAGCTTCTGCATGGCCGAGTGGGCCGTGGCCAGCCCAGGTACTGGAGCACAAAAAATTATAACCCTTCGTTGGTGCAGCCCACAACCCACCGTTGGTGCAGCCCACAAAAAGTGATGCCAAGCCGGCCAGCCCACCGTTGGTGCAGCCCACAACCCTTCCACCACACACACACGGCACGGCACACACAGAGTCGCACATAGCAGTCGTTCCTCTTCTCAAAAAAAAAAAAAAAAAGCAGTCGTTCCTCGAAAAAAAAAGAGGACACAACGGAGGTGCTGAGGACCAGCCACCAACCGCCGCCTCCCACAGCGCAGCCGCCGACCGCTGCCGCGCCGGCCACCGGCCACCTGCGCAAATCAGTGCCTCCCTGGGTCCCTCCCACCCCACGTCTAGATGGCCCACCAGCGAGTTAGCCAGTCAGCCGATGAGCCGAGAGCAAAACCGGCAACGGCGACAGTAGTGGACGGCGGGGAGGTAACTCCTTCTCTAATCCATCTCAAATTCGGAATCCCTGCAAGTGTGCGCAAGTAAACTGAGTTGAATCGTTTCTGATTTTCTTTCCCTAAATTCCGCATAGGTCATTGTTCATTGAATCATCCCCTAAATCCCAAATTGTCTAAATAATCCATTGAAGGTCTATTTGTACTGTCTAAAATTGTTGATTTGAAGCTTACAGTTCACAGCAAAGGCATTGTTGTTTACTGTCATTTTGGTTTGGAGCAGTATATAGATGGTCAAATGCCATGGTTTATTTTGGTTTGGAGTAGTATACATATGCAATTATGCATTTGCTCATCTTGTAATCAGTGAGAACACAAGGTACAGAGTAGTGGCCAATATCCCTAATGGAACACTATATATGGTTCGGTACTTGAAAAAAATTGTGTGCTCTGGCCCGCCCAACAATTTTTCTGTAGCTCTACCACTGATTCTAGTTTGTATCATCTAAATTTTAGTTCCCTAGTTTTCTGTGTCGGTCAAAAATTAATGAGTTGATGGTGTCAATTGTACTACTTTAGTCAATTTTCTTTGGTTAAATATATAAGTCCTCAAAATTTGTATGAACAGTTAACTTAACCTATGTCCATTCACAAAGAAGAACTTATGTCCATATCTAGATCCTTTTGTGATTGCTAATGAAGAAACGATGGGCTCGAATAATGAATCATGTCTTCATTAATTTGGTGTCAACTTTTTTAATGACGCACTTCGTTAAATTGTTCACATGTTTTCACCGAATTTTCTGTTCTGATAAGAATGAACTTCATCTTTCATTATATTGTGATTTTTTGGTGTGCTTCTAATGCACAGTTATGTGTGATTTTAGACGTTATTTATAGCTGCTTAGTTTTAGCCCTAGTATTTGAGAAATCTTGACTCCGCCTCAACATGACTAATTCTAATCCGATGACTATTCTTTTTTTCAATGTGTGCAGTGACGTGGCAGGCCACCTGCTTCTACTCGCAGACAGCGGTGGGCCCGTTCCGGGCGTGTTGCGTCTCTTTGTCCACGTTCTACAGCAGGACGATAGTGGAGTGCCCCCACTGCACCTGCGGCGCCTGCCCAGCTGGGACCTCCACGGAGCCGCAGTGCCAGGACGCCGAGATCCGGTGCACCGGGCACATGTGCCCGATAAGGGTGCACTGGCACGTCAAGAAGAGCTACACCGAGTACTGGCGGGTGAAGCTGTCGATCAACAATTTCAACAGGTTCAAGAACTACAGTGACTGGAATCTCGTCGTCCAGCACCCGAGTCTACAGGAGTTGACCCAAGTTTTCAGCTTCGCCTACGAGCCGCTTGTGCAGCGCGGCACGATCAGTACGTTGTTCAAATCTTTCATATGTCTTTTTTGCTCTCCTCTTTTATTAATATAACTAAACGTATATATACAAATGGGAGCAAAAAGGAAAAAGGATGGGTGATCCCATCTAGCCAATTCCTGCTCTAGGAAACATGTCTAAATTAATCTTGAAGGAATCTTTCTTGAGTAGAAGTTTCCAAGATGTGATGCTAGGTTTCCAAGATATGCACTGAATTTTCAAACCTGCATACCATACCATAACATTTGGAGTACTCTGAATTCTTGCAAGACTGACATCTCGAATTTGCAGACGACACAGGCCTCTTCTGGGGGCTCCCAAGCTTCAACCAGATGTTGCCCCAGGATGGTACTGTGCAGACAGAGGTCCTGCTGAGGAAGGGCAAGGATTTCAGCTTTTCTGGTGGGTGGGCACTGCCTAGAAAGATATACTTCGACGGCAGCGAGTGCGCGATGCCGCCACCAGACGACTTCCCCCAGCTGCCCAGCAGCAGCCCTGTTCAGGGCTTCTCAGGAGGGCACAGGTGGCTGGCCTCAGGGGCCATCTTGGTGCTTGGACTCCTGCTGACTTGAGCAGGTAACTAGTTGTGATCATTTGTAATAAATAGAGGCACTGTTGGCAGATTTCTCATCCCATCATGATATTTCAAAATGTGTGGATATTTGCAGCTCTGGCGCCGCCCGCGGGACCGAGACGTCATCGACATCTTCATTGCAGGTCTTCGGACGATGGCTCTCCGCTTGGCGCCTCCACTTCCTCCACCACCTCCGGAGCTGGATTAGGCACTCGATACCGACGCGCTGAGGCATGGCAAGGCCACTTGAGGCGGCTCCCTTGGCATGTGCCTCCTTTTTTTGAACTATTGTCCTATGTTTGTCTACTCTGTATGTGTGTGGTGTGAATCTTTTTGTTGGATGCTTATGACTATGGTGGTTTGCTTGGATGCATTTTCATGTAGTTTCGGTTGTCAACACCATAGTGACCACTCATGTGGTTTGAATCTTTTTGTTGGATGCTTATGACTATGTTTATGTACTCTGTATGTGTGTGGTGTGAATCTTTATGTTGGATGCTTTTATATATTTAACTTCTGTTTCTTAGCGATCATATGGTATATACAAATTAACTTACATCTTTCTGTTCACTACTCACTTATGTCACTAGAAGCATCAATGTTCGCTGGCGGTGACCTTTTCAGACTGCAGCCATGTGTTTATGCAGTACATTATTTACAGTAAAATTTGTATATACCATATGAATGCTAAGAAACAGAAGTTAAATATATAAAAGCCATGTGGCCATAAGAGGTCATGGAGGTAAAGCCCGACGAGAAATTATAAACCTGGCTCAAATATAGATTGAAGGCACCACAAACTCAATCTTGTAGCAGGATGGGGTACACGGCCATGAATCGTTTATTAATTATGATAAGCTACAGAAATGTCGAAAAGAAGTGTATTGTATGTAAAAGCTTCTGCTTCTTTAATTCCTGAAGTTCCTAGAGCTTGGTACACACAGGTTGCTCATATTCTCAATTTTTCGTCTGATGTAAAAACTATCTCATACCCAGGGAAATTAAGTAGTAAAGTATTCTAAGCAAGAAGGGGGCGGGACAATTAACGATCTTTCTTTGGAAGAGAGATTTGGGAGTTAAGCTCTACAAAGGATTCTTAATTATGTTGAGTTTTTTAGGTTACATATATGAAGATTTTGGTGTACTGAGCGTCTACTACAGGTTGATAAAGATAATCCAAGGCCTTGTACCATGTGCAGCAAGCTCATCATTGTTGTTGCAATTTGCACATACATATATAAAAAAACTGTTGTATCAAAAGAAATAAGCTCCACATAATATCTAAACCAATAAGAGAAGAGGACACTAACAAATATTTTGTACACCTAACAAATATTACCGGTAGTCAAGTATAAAAAGCCACATGCATAACGAAGCATAAACAGGGAAAGATTAGTGAAGATTCTATTAAGAACACCAGAGCTTTATTTTCCTTTTGAGCACTCCCAGTTGGTTGCGATGTTATACTTACAAGGGTCGGCATTTGCAGAGGGGAATGGAGAAGTACATATATAATATTCTGTTAAAAAAAGGCAATCCTAGGAAGTTGATAGAAAGAGATGCAAGGAGGCCGTGTTCTCCCACATAGATTCATTTTGTGGTCTATAATTGTTAGTCAAGGTATCTCCATGGCCTACTCAAGCATGTATCATTTGCTAATGTTGACATGAATCGCCGACAACTGAAACACATAGAAGTAGCATGGATCGACCAGATGGTTAAATGCATGCCTCTATGTCTGCTACTATTAAAATCAATTATCGGTGGCATGAAGGCAAAGCAAAGGAAATGCATATTTGGAAAAGGCACATGGCCCTCCCATAATTTTCACACCACAATTTGTCAGCAGAAATTTAAATACATATAGTTGAACCATAATTTCATAATATAACACCAGTTTGTGCGCTAATAATAGGCTGACCTGTTTTATACACAGGAGTAAAGTACAATAGAAGGTAATGTGGATGCCGAAAGAACTTTTTTTCTGGGACAAAAGATGGTGGTGTCCTCCTCTTAAGTCTTCTTCCTTGAGCCTGGTTATGACGCTTGCTCTGAAGGAAAGTGTGTGACCTGCATTTTCACTGATGGTTTGGTATAGTTTTTTTTATTAGCGAACGAAAAACAAAAAAGCAATCACTAATCAGTTCTGTATTTGTGTTTGTTTGTCCAGGAACTGTATAGAGTATACTACACCCAACACAGAGAACCAACTTGGTTTAGCTCCTACTTCAGCAGCCAGTTGCCATCCTAAAAATAACATACACTAAAGTATATATGTTCACATGTTTAAATATGATTCATAAAATCCCCCCCTAAATAAAATTCAGATAATCCATCAAGCGTGTAAAGCTGAACATATTAAGCGGACACTCTCTATGCTGCTCCTAGAGTTAGAGGTCAATTACTTAGGAGTATTGACACCTTAGCCATGATGATGCAGCAATTTGTTAGCATGATGTACTAAGTCTCCACAGATCAGAATGTACAGAAAGAGAAGCAACAATATAACAGGGCAACTAATCGAAGAACAACAAGTGCACACGATTAGTTTTCGTAAAAGCAAACAGTAGTTAGTTTTGATGAATCCAATTATATTTTTACACATATGCATCAATGCATCTTAAAAAAGAGCAATGTAACAATAAGCAGATGAGCTTATACTGTAACCTTACCTGATTAAACTCTCAGGAAAATAAGACCTCTATCAAACCCACAAAAACACAAGTTACCTTTGCTTGCTCCAAGAAGCATTTTTGTTAACAGTGCTCAGAGGTGTCGCATAAAGTAATATGAAGACTGATCCGAACATTCAAAAGTACAAAGAAAATTGGCCAACCGTTGATGTGATTTTTGCACCCCTTCTTAACTACTTTCTCCTTTGCTCGGATCGCTGAGGTCATACTTCTACAGAGACCTGCAGCGGGTCCAACACGATAAAGAAAATGCATTCATCGTGGAACTGCAAAATAATATTTATTGTGAATGAAGCCTATTGGTTTCTTCCAACACTGGTAGCGAGAAGATCAACTAAACAAATTTGGAATCCATTGCAAATCCAGCATAAACCATGATCAATCTGAAGTTCAGTGGAATATATAACCTCCACAAATGCACATGAAACAGTACAGATTTCACTAAAGATGAGCCAAATAACTGAATCTGCATGTCCTGTTCCACCAAAAAAACATTCCATAAGGTGAGGTAAGATCCATATATTAAACCTAACTGTAGATGTTTCTAAAAGGAAAGGTTTGATTCGTAAAGATGAGGAGTGTATGAAAGCTTCAATCGTGCCTTTTCTATTGCTTCTATTTAGTACTGAAAACCTTGTGTGCATTTCTGTACCCAAGGAGTAGAAAAGCACACCATATGTACCAAACGTTGGGAAGCAGGACCAAGAGACTTTTACAAAAACCGGGAGCTAAGAAGAGATTATAGCAAGAAACATTTTGAATAGTACATCAAAATAGACATAGATGTTATTGCACCAGCTGATCTTCATATAATTCATATGATAATGGAAACCACTCACTTGCTGAATTGTCACGACCCAAGTACAGAGATCGAACAGATAGATAAATCAACACCAATATTCGGTACAAATTCAGAGGATACAAGGGAATTTGGGATGAGAAATTAGCAAAGAGGAGATGAGATACAGTAGCAGCCGGAGGAGAGGAACGAGAGCAGAGGACGAGAAGGTTGAAGATGATTCATTCATTAGCTGCCATTCCATGTGCTCTCCCGGCTGCATATGTAGGCTATGCCTTGTGGCAACAAACCTCCAATGGACGGCCCATCTCGTAGCCCAGGCCCGGTTACGAAGTATAGGGTGACAGCCCATCGGTGGGGTGTTACACTCTTCCTCCTTTGAAATTCGGCTTGCCCTCAAGCCGACGAGTAACATCCTTGAATCAGGAATGCCGCCACACTCACCTAACCGAAGAACTCACCTGGATCATATGGTCGAAGTATGTGCTTGGTGACGATCGTACTGCTAATCACAAGCTGATGAAGGAAATTGCAATGCTCTTCATAAGTGTGCTTGGTAGTGTTCAGTCCTCCCAATTCAATGCCAATTTTCTGATTATTTTCTATCGCACCACCAGTGAAACGACCATGCTGGCCAGAGCAGAACACAGTCTTGAGTATTTGGTTCGACGAAGAGTCCTTCAAAGGAGCGTTCTCAACCATCTTAGAAAGCACCAGAGGGTGAAGCATCAATGCTTGCTTCAAGAGCTCAACAACTGTTGACTTGTCAGCATGACCAAAAACATCTTCAGATGCCACATCACGTTCAAGATAGAACCATGCAATGGCTAGAGAAAATGAGAAATTGGGGAACAGCCAAAGAGAGTTATCAGTCTGGTACTCTTCAGCAAACTTTTCCAACCATTTGTACTGCTGAGAAGTGTCTATTTGCACTGAGAAGTGTCTATTTGCACTGAGAAGTGTCCATTTGTACTGCTGAGAAGTGTCTATTTGCACTGACGAGTGATGTTCTCCAGAATATTTGAACTTATTCGCAAATGTTAATAATGAGTCTGGACGGTAGGGGTATTACTCTAATATAACAGCAACAGCATTGAGGTCATTGGCTGATTCGGCGGCTTCAAACAATTCCTGCACATGGCTGACTAAAGAATCATATGCGTACCTGAAATAATTCCAACTGCCCTTTGTCTCAACAAAATCCATTGACATTGACCTATCCCATGGTGGCCAGTACACTCTGCAGTGTCGCACCTTTTTTCTTGCTTGCGGCCATGACCACCAAGAAATAAGCAGCTGGTAAGTACGTTGGAGATGTTGCATCAGCCTGACTGCAGTTCCTATGCTGTCTTGATGATTCATCTCATAATTAAGCCATCCTCTGAACATCCGCACATGCTTATACATTGTGATACGAGGTGTCCACTCACGAATTGACCTTGCATTAGATGGGAACCACCACCTATACAGTGAGCATCGGATCCCAAGGGAACATATCTCAATTCTGCAGGTCCGGAGAAATACAAGGCACTGAAAGTGGATGATGTTTAGAGGTCCCCCAGTAAAAAATTCATTTCCTTTTGTATCCAGCGATTTGACTCCAACAATTGAATGTATTTCTCTTTGCTGAACTTTTATGTCAACATGAGGTAGAGAGGTTGTAACCAGTGATAACCATCCGGTATTTGACTCCAAGAAGTGCAAACACGGCCAACCTTGTGCAAAATCAAGCATCACCTCACTCATGTTCATGACCACATGAAGGGCACTCGGGAACTGATAGTCAACAAGTGAGGGAAGCAGCTTCGATCCAAAAAGAAGAAATTCTGTCCCGTCAACACACACACCCAGGAAGGGTAGGTGCATGCTAATCACAGAACTAAAAAGTAGAATTCCTGAATCCCATGTTCTTGGTGTCATGTTCGGATCGACACTTACCATTTTATACAGCTTCAGGCTCCCCAGTTCCAAGTTTACACCATGTAAATAACACTCAGCTGCTACTCTGTGAAACTCGAGGACATCCACCATCAGTTGCTTCTTAATGTAATTGATCCCAAGGTCGTTTGCCCCGGCCTTCCTCCAAACGAACACATGGACCCGATTCAACATCCAAAATTCATAATGTTGCAGTTTGTTCACCACACTTCCACTACCTTGATTCCGCCGCTCATCCGGCCATGGCTTCATCTCAATCACTGGCATAATAAAATCATTCCCTGTCAGCAACAACACAGTGCATGTTTCTGGTGGCAGCCATGACGGCTGGCCTACTCCCCTGGCACAGAGCTTCACTTGCGGAGATGGCAACCATGGTTGGGATGCGACCACCTTCATTGATGATGAATACGGTAACGCTGCACACCAACTCTTCTTGCGCCACCTACCTTGGTGACCTTGGCGAAGGTGGCGACTTCACCGCCATCCCGACTGATCCGTTCTTGCACAAGGAAAGACCATGGTGGTTTTGGTGGGGCGCTGGCTTGGTGATCGCCAAACAGCAGCAGTGAAAGCATGGCGCCCGACCGTAGGTGTGCGTACGCCTCTGCCTGGAGCCGGAATGGTGAGACCATGGTGGGTGCCACAGTGGCCCCGAGATCATCCTCCATGGCAAGTGGAACCTTTGTCACATGATGGCTGACGGTGTTGAGGCTGACACTGTGGTTCTCATCTGCAGCCTGAGATGTGAACGAGGTTGTAGTGGGTGCCACAGAATTGCGAATGAACCTCGGTTCAGCCGCTGGACAAGGTGAAGACCTTGGTGTAGTGGTGGTTGGGGACGCTGAGAGTGGCATGTCGACAACTGGCCCGGGCCATCTGTCAAATGGGCGGTAGGCGTCGATGTAGCCACGTACTTGTCGTCAATGATGTCGGTGTTGTGGTTTGTGTCGAGCACCATGGTCGGTGCCGGAGCAGCAAAACTGTTGGCATTGACGCCGCAGTCTGCACTGCAAATCACTGAGGTAGTTAGCTCAGGGGAGACGGTGTTGAGGGCCTCGCAAGGCATGCGACCGTGTACTCCATGGTCGTAGCCATCGCCATGCTCCTCGGTGCCCATCGCCTCATCCTTCAAGATCTCTTCCTCCCTTATTCGAGCAAGGCATGATGCTCTGGTGATGCTAGATGGAGATTGTGACTTCACGGCTGCTTGAATATTCTTGTGCAAGCCCTTGATGTACTGGTGGATGAAGCACTTGATGCTTAGGCTGGGATTGAGATGTAGCACATGGTGTAGACACTCCCAAAACATCGCTGTATACTCGGCCACGGTTCCCATCTGCGTCAGCTCGAGCAGTGAACGCATGCGCATGTCGAACTCACTCTCAGGCATTTCATCGAACAGGTGGTAGACAGGAACTGGAGTGGTGAGTGCAGTACGAGTCGGAAGGAGCGGTGACATTTATGCAGGTGAACGCGGCAGGTCCGACGTGGGCGAGCCTGCCGGAGACGCCGCGGAGGCCGTCGGGGTGTCGCGAGCCTTGCGGACGTCGTCCACATCCGACCGGGTGGGGTCGATTTGCTTCTGCAGATCATGGTGGATTTGCTCGTTGAAGACGAGCTGCGCTCCCGGGCGCTTGTCGTCGGTGGCTTTAGTCTCATCGAACCTGGTGAGGAGGGACTCAAGCAGCGCCTTCAGTTCGTCGGTGTTCACGGCCATGGTGGAGAGAACGTGGCGGTCTGGGCAGATGGTTGGGTCGACTGTTGCCGAGGATCGAACCCCGCGGCGGATTTGGAGCAGCCTCTTATGATGGGTTAAAATTAGAAAGAGCTATGGGAGTGACAATTGTGCATATACACGTGAGAAAGGTAATCTCATGAGAAAGATAAGCAAACCCATTCCATTCTATGTTGCCAACCAAACACTGCAATGGAACCAACCCATTCCCTTGAAATGGAACCATTCCATTCCCACTTCGTTCCCCAACTAAACACACCCTTAGAAGAAGCCGCACCGGACGCGATGGATGTTACCGATCGAGCGAACAAAAATCACGGGGCAGTGTTTTTTTTTGGATGGATCAATTAGAGATCGAACAGATAGATAAACCAACACCAATATTCGGTACAAATTCAGAGGATACAAGGGAATTTGGGATGAGAAATTAGCAAATAGAAGATGAGATACAGTAGCAGCCGGAGGAGAGGAACGAGAGCAGAGGACGAGGGGAACGGATCCTCTAACATCACGAAGGGATGTCACGAAGCTACAGTGCAATCTCAGTGCAAAACGAAGAAGCGATGTCACAGGCACTGTAGCCAAGACACTGTGCATAGTTACTGTTCATAGAAAATAAAATCTGAAATTAATTTTATTGCACTGTAATTTTGTTCGTATGTACTTTTGTAAATGTATACAGTAGATTTGTAATTTACAAATTAATTCAAGTCATTTTAAACTTAATCATATGGATGTGAAGAAGGGATGCCAGGGTACTGTAGCTTCCCTGACATCCCTTCGTGATGTTAGAGGATCTCGTTCCGAGGACGAGAAGGTTGAAGACGATTCATTCATTAGCTGCCATCCCATGTGCTCTCCCGGTTGCATATGTAGGCTATGCCTTGTGGGAACAAACCTCCAATGGACGACCCATCTCGTAGCCGAGGCCCGGTTACGAAGTATAGGGTGACAGCCCATGGGTGGGTGTTACATGAATTGTTTTTAGCAGGCACGGTTATGAATTTCTCCATGTTAACCCATGGCAATGTGGTCTCAAATCATAGAGAAACACAACGCATCGCTCGGAAAAAGGCCCGATCCTGGCAGTGGCGCGTGAAGGGGCAGAGGTGGTGGCATGTCGACTGCACCTGACAGCCATGTCTTCCTGCTGTTGGAGTTGGACCACATCGCCGACCTGCTCCTTCCTCTGTGTCAGCAACCTACACTATTTTGACACTTGGGACAGACAACAAGACCTACACTTGGGCTTCGACACTTGCGCCGTTGGACTCCACATCAACCAAGTCTAACCTCACTCTAGAGGTGTCCGTGGCTCTGGACGGCGTGTTCCCTGCTGCTCCATCACCTACGATGGGGACGGCCACCCAATTGCTACACGTTCCTCGAGCAAGTCATGAAGCTGCTCGCTACCTGTTCGACCAATTGTTCGAGCAACAATTTGGGCACGGCATCCCCTGCGTCCTCAACTAATCAAGGCACTGCAACAAGACTACTGCCACCAACAACTCCAGCGTTCACTCAGGAGCTCACAGTGCAAGCTGGGTTGTCGCCATCAACCTGCTCCTCCAACTCGGTGCATGAGGACGCCATTGACACCGACGACAACTACACCATGGAGATGTTCATGGAAACTGAGGGCATGTTCCTGACCACTCCAGCAGCATCAGAAAGCTCAACCTCCCAATCACTGCAGTGGTTTGACGGTCAAGGATTTCACACACCCATGCCTGCAAATTGTTTGACTATCTCGCTCATGCTCTTACTTCCTCCTGTTGCATTGGACAACATTGATACAGAAATGACTGAGTGGCAGGACATCTATGAAGATAGTGGATAGTTTGTTCAAAAGCTGGACAACTCCTTCGTTCAACATGTCATCACAGTTTTTTGAGTTTTCTTCATCCCAGGTTCACCATATTCTTCGTTGTGAATTGCCCAAATTTGTTACTACATTTGTTTGCTTGACGTACTGCTGTGGGATGGAAAGTATATGCGGCTGCCACCTGATCCATTGTATGGTCAGGAAAGCAAGAGTAGATTACTGGAACAAGATATGAGGGGTTGTTTCCTGTTTGTGAAGAGAGACAATAGTAATATGATCCATGTTCATGCACCAGTTGATGAAGACACTTTCTTTGTTATTGGCAATCGTCGTGCTCAACAGTCTTTGTGTCAGTGGAGAGTTTCCCAGTCTCAAATAAGGCTCCAGGAAGGTGACATTAGTCGGGCTGAAGCCATGGTTTCCTTGGGAATGTTTCTCTCTAGAAGAACTTTTCAGCTTGTCAATTTTTATGCAGTGGTGTTGTACTGTAGTGGTGGAAGTGATTCATTTCCTGTAGCCATTATCCTTGACAGGTCTGAGCAATTTCCATGGATCATTGCTTGGTTGCCATGTGCCTTACCTGATTGTTCAAGAATGATTGCTGATAAGTTTTGCAATGTAATGGTTGCGCCGGTGTTCAGATTGGGGTTTTGCAATGTAATGGGTGCGCCGGTGTTCAGATTGGGAATTTCTGTTCAATCCCTGTCCTGTTTTGCTGCTGCTAGGTATGCTCCTGTAAGCAAGTACACATTTATGAATTATAGTGTTGCAGCTACTTATGTCCAAGAAAAGGAGACCAGTTATGCTGAATGCTATATTACATTGGTTGCTATGGTGGATACAAAACTTATGCAGTGTCAGATTCCATGGTTACAACCACTGCGGAAGGGTGGTTTCCAGTTTTGCCCTACTGGAAAAGCCTTTTATATTGTTATACGTTTGCTTAGATTCAGTTGGAGATTGCATGGTTGATTGGTCCGTTACAAGCCAATATTAGCTCCTTCAAGGCATACTCTAGTTCCTATGGTTTTTAGTTGCAGCAAGGGAGGATTGCTTGGTCATTAAATGATGCACTATTACAGCATGAACTTCTATCTTGCACTTGTGGAGCTATTTCATTCTTTACTTCGGAACAAGTTCAGGGGAAAACCACTTGGCCACTCTGCTATGATTTTTCTGTCCACGACAACATCTAAATGTGGTTCTGATGTGAGTGTTCAGCAGATGTGATTTGGTGCAAATTTTCTGAAAAGCGTGCTGAGTTCTCTGACGACAAATCTCTGAAAATGATGGTTCAGTGCTCATTTCTTGAACTGGTGAGCTACAAATTCTCACAAGCTTGTGCCTCTGACTTTCAGAATAGCTGTATTGTGCATTTGGGGTTTGCAGTAACTCACCTGTTAGCCTGGAGACATACTTGGGTATTCAAGATTTGCAGAGAATTGGGTGTATGTGACCAAGGTTACTACTGCTGCAAATGCTTTGTTGCCGACAACTCTTATTGGCAAACCATAATAGAGTGCTCTACTATTGAATTGATTGCCTGGGTGCCCTGTTCTTTGTGTTTGGTGGATGCATCCAGCGCATTCTTCAGAGATCGGATCATTGGTACATGTTAGGTCAATCAAGTGCCTTTCCTTTGGATTGAGGTTCTTGGGAAACTACTCCTACAAATCTTGCAACTGAATTGGACTCAAGATGTGAAGCTGGAGTATTGGGCTCGGTATGCCTTGCCAACTCCTCCATATGGTACTGTTATAACAACCTGGCAGGGATGGCAAAGTCACAAATGGGTTGCTATGCTACTAGAGTATGGTGTGTTAAACGCTGCATTATAGAGATAGACATAGGGATAGATGTTTAAGTGTTTTCGGTAGATATCTTCTGTAACCGAATTCCTCCTCTCTTATCCCTTCTTCTCCAAGAATGTAATCCCAACAACTTGTATGCACTGTTATCCAGGGAGGTGCGCCCCTGCCATATAAACATGCAACGCATCCCTCCAACGAGGTAAGGTGCTTTCCGGCTATCGCACATGGTAATCAGAGCATCCCTCTTCCAATGCATCTAGCTTTCCAATCTCCATTAGTGCCTAGCATGTCTTCCTCCGGCTCCTCCCAGATCGGCCTCAACAACCAGGTCACGGAGAAGCTCACCCGTATGAACTACGTACTGTGGCGCGTTCAGATCACGCCGTAGCTAAGGGGAGCTGGCGTCTTTGGCTATGCCGACGGTAGCACGCCGGAGCCAGCCCGTTTCCTTCCTAGCAAGGACATGGATGGCAAGGACTCCACTGAGCCCAACCCTCTCCACCCAATCTGGGTCTGGAAGGATCAACAAGTGCTCAGGTACCTGCTCAACAATCTCTCCAAAGAGGTGTTGGTGCAGGTGACCGCGATCACCACGACGCACACGCTCTGGACAACCCTGGCGGCCATGTTCTCCTTGCAGTCGCTTAGCCGCATCAACAACATCCGCACGGCTCTGCTTCATGCGCAGAAGGGAACTCAGTCGGTTGCCACCTTCTTCGCCCACATGCGCGGCCTTGCCGATAAACTCGCCGCGTCCGGCAAACCGCTGCAAGACGACGAGATCGTCTCCTACATCATCCACGCGTTGGACATGGAGTACCAGCCTTTGGTGTCGGCCCTCGACACTCGCAGCTGTTCACCATGCTTAGCAACTTCGATCAGCGCATGGCACTCTACCAAGGTTGGGTGGCTTCAAGTCGTCTGCTAACGCCGCCTCTCATGGCCGCGGCGGCCCTCCACGCGGCAAGGTCCGATCTGGTGGCGGCAGCAACTCCTCCAACAACACCAATCCACGCGTCGGACGCTCCCCCTCCACCAACTCCAAGGGACGCGGCGATGGTGGCGGTCGCGGCTCCAACAGAGTGCACCCTGATGCGCCGCGCTGCCAGATCTGCCGCAAGCTCGGGCAAAGCGCTCGGGACTGCTGGTACCGCTACGACGACGACGATGACTCCTCCTAGAACAAGGAAAGTTGGCTGCTGCTGCGGACGGCTCCTACGGCGTCGACACCAACTGGTACGTCGATAGCAGGGCCACTGAACACATCACTAGCGAGCTCGAGAAGGTGACCACGCGGGAGAAATACCGCGGCAAGGACCAAATCCACACTGCTAGTGGTGCAGGTATGAGGATTCGTCACGTTGGTCATACAGTTATTAAAACTCCCCATCGCAAACTTCATCTTAGGAAAATTTTGCATGTCCCTAGTGCTAGTATGAATCTTCTCTCCACTCATAGAATTGCCATTCATAATCATGTCTTTCTCGAGTTTCATCCTTTCTTCTTTTTGATCAAGGATTAGGCAACGAAGAAAGTACTTTATCGAGGTAGATGCGTTTGAGGGCTCTACCCGTTGATTCTGGAGCGTCAAAGATTCAATAAACGAGCCTACGGTGTTGCCAAGCTTTCGTCAAGACGATGGCACGATCGATTAGGCCATGCCTCTTTTTCTTTAGTTGAAAGATTGCTTAGGAAAAATAAGCTCCCGTTTGTTGGTGAGCGCAATGTTGAAACAGTTTGTGATTCATGTCAACATGCTAAGAGTGATCAATTACCCTATCCTATATCAACTAGTGTGCCTACAAAACCATTGCAATTAATTTTTTCCGATGTTTGGGGTCCTGCCCTTAGCTCCGTTGGTAGACACACTTATTACGTGAGTTTTGTCGATGACTACAACAAATACTCCTGGATCTATCTTCTCAAGAAAAGATCCGATGTCTTTCAAGTTTTTCAAAACGTTCAAGCTCTTGTTGAGCGCCAGTTTGACAGCAAGATCATTGCTGTTCAATCGGACTGGGGGAAGAGTACGAAAAGTTGAACTCTTTCTTCCAAAATCTTGGTATTTCTCACCATGTGTCATGTCCTCACGCTCACCAACAAAACGGCTCTGCAGAACGTAAACACAGACACATTGTTGAGGTAGGACTAGCCCTCTTAGCCGGCGCCTCCATGCCCTCAAGTTTTGGGACGAGGCTTTCCTCACGGCTGTCCACATCATCAACATGCTTCCAAGTCGTGTTATCAATAATGAGACTCCAGTAGAGAGGCTCCTTCACGTCAAACCTGACTACAAGTCACTTCGTGTGTTTGGTTGCGCATGTTGGCCCAATCTTCGTCCTTACAATAATCACAAGCTCATGTTCCGCTCAAAGCAATGTGCTTTTCTTGGCTATAGCCCGCTTCATAAAGGTGTAAAGTGCCTTGACATCTCCATTGGCCATGTCTATATTTCTCGAGATGTGATCTTTGATGAAACCAAATTTCCTTTTGTTGATCTTCATCCTAATGCCGGCGCTAGACTTCGTCAAGAAATACTTCTTTTGCCACCTCATCTATCCCGCCTTGATCACGGGGGAGAAAATAATTGTGATGATCCCATGATGACTAACCCTCTTAACCATGCGCATGAGCTTTGTGATGTTGTAGGAGAAAACGGAAGTGAAAATAGAGAAGAAAATGATACACAAATTAATCCCCAAGTGCCATATTTTATGTGTCATGATGTGGGGAGCAAATATGCCTCGAAGTGCACTGGATCCGCCTCGGGATCGCTGCAGGAGCAGCAGTGCAGGCAATCTGCATCGAGATCCGTGCAGGCTGACGCGTCAGAGCCGACAGTGGGTCCGCCCGCCCGTGCGACCGGCAGCGACTCAGCAGCGCCACGCGCCGATCCTGTGGAGACGCCCGTGCCGCTCCGCTCCACTCAGCGCCCGACACCTGGCAGCCCCCGGGTGGTCGAAGCGGCGCGCGCTTCCCGGACGAATCGCACTGCTACAAGCGGCGCATTGAGGCGCGGCTGACGGGCGCTGGATTCGGTGCTGATTCACGCGGGCCCACGCAATCATGCACCCCTGATGGGCTGGTCGGGAGGCCGGGATCTTCTGTGGCGCCTACAGCACCTGGGTCACAGGCTGAAGCCACAAAGGATCCGGGGCGAGCTTGAGGCGAATCTGCCTGGGAAGCTGCAGCGCCCAGAACTCATGTTCCTGACTCGGGATCTTGTGCTTCAACCGATCCTGCTGCACCATCACAACGATAAACACGGCTACAACAAGGTGTGATCAAACCTGTTGATTATAAGCATATAACAAAGTATGGCCTAGTTTGTTCTACAGGTGAACCAGGTAGCCAAGTACACTTGAGGAAGCACTTGGTGATGAAAAGTGGAAAAGGCAATGAAGGAAGAATATTTGGCACTTGAGAAAAATAACACGCGGCATCTAGTCCCTCCATAGAAAGGTAAAAACCTTATTGATTGCAAATGGATCTTCAGAATAAAAAGGAAATCTGATGGAACCATTGACTGGTACAAAGCAAGACTTGTTGCCAAGGGTTTCAAGCAACGGTATGGAATAGACTATGAGGACACCTTTAGTCCTGTTGTTAAAGCTGCAACCATACGCCTTGTTTTGTCCATTGTTGTTTCTAGGGGTTGGAGTCTCAGGCAGCTAGACGTACAGAATGCGTTTCTGCATGGCGTTCTGGAAGAGGAGGTATACATGAAACAACCTCCTGGGTTTGAAAATAAAAAAGCACCCTCATTTGTATGCAAACTTGACAAAGCATTTTATGGGTTAAAGCAAGCACCAAGGGCATGGTACTCACGTCTCTGTCATAATATGCAAACACTTGGTTTTGTTCCTTCCAAGTCTGACACTTCATTGTTCATTTACAATAAACTGAACACATCCATATTTGTTCTCATTTATGTTGATGATATTATTGTTACAAGTTCATCTGATGAGGCAATAGCTACATTGTTGAAGGATTTGAGTACAGATTTTGCTCTTAAGGATCTTGGAAATCTTCATTATTTCCTAGGGATTGAAGTGAAGAAACATGATGATGGACTTCATCTCTCCCAGGAAAAATATGCCATTGATTTGGTAAAAAAGGCTGGCGTGCAATTTTGTAAACCCTCACCCACTCCTTTGTCAAGTTCTAAGAAACTGTCTCTTACAGAAGGTACACCCCTAAGCAAAGAGGCACTAAATACAGGAGCTTAGTAGGTGCATCACAGTACTTAACTTTGACAAGGCCTGATATTTGTTTTGCTGTCAACAAAGTATGCCAGTTTCTTCATGCACCCACCACTGTTCACTGGACTGCTGCTATACGTATAGTTCGATGTGTCAAAAATACTTTGAGCATTGGTCTTAATTTTAGCAAGTCACCATCTACTTTGGTTAGTGTCTTCTCTTATTCTGATTGGGCAAGCAGCCTGGATGATATGCGCTCCACCGGTGGATTTGCAGTATTTTTTGGTCCTAACCTGATATCATGGAGTGCAAGGAAACATGCAACTGTGTCTAGATCCAGTACAGAGGCAGAATACAAAGCATTGGCAAATGCAACAGCAGAAATTATATGAGTTCAATCTATTCTTAGGGAACTTGGTGCGAAAAACTCTAAAGCTTCATGTTTGTGGTGTGATAATCTTGGTGCTACCTATCTGTCTACTAATCCCGTGTTTCATGCCAGGATAAAACACATAGAGATAGATTTCCACTTTGTTAGAGAAAGGGTTGCTAACAAGCAACTTGACATTCGGTTTGTACACTCTAGAGATCAAGTTGCCGATGGATTCACCAAGGCTTTGCCCACACGGAGTTTTGAAGACTTCAAGCATAATCTCAACTTGATGAAGTTGTGATTAAGGGATGGTGTTAAACGCAACATTATAGAGATAGACATAGGGATAGATGTTTAAGTGTTTTCGGTAGATATCTTCTGTAACCGAATTCCTCCTCTCTTATCCCTTCTTCTCCAAGAATGTAATCCCAACAACTTGTATGCACTGTTATCCAGGGAGGTGCGCCCCTGCCATATAAACATGCAACGCGTCCCTCTAACGAGGTAAGATGCTTTCCGCCTATCGCACATGGTGCATTACAAACAGCCTTACTAGTTGATGGTATTGTTGTTCGGGCATACTGTTTTGCTGCAACCAATGAGCGAGCAATCATCGTTGCAATCAGAAAATTACAACTTCCTTGGGATCCAGGTGACAGTCCCATTTTTTATATGATCCATCTGGGAGCATAAATACATCTACTCCAAATGTTGTAGTTGTTGCCATGGGATCCTGATGGCTGTGCAATTACCCCGGGAGAATTGCAAGTTAAATTGCTGTCCATGCAACACATTAACAGTGAAGGAAGAACATTGAGCAAGAGGACCATAGTGCATGCTCTATACTTGTGCGGTTGTGCCTGCCTTGGGACCCCGGCAGTTTGGCTTGGTTCGGCTTGAGGGCAAACCGAAATTTATGGAGGGGGAATTGTCAGCAACCTACACTACTTCGACACTTGGGCCGGACAATGGGGTGCTGCTATTGGACTTGGGCATGGATCGATTTGGCTTGGACGGAACGGCTGCTTCGGTGGAGGCTAGGCTTGGTTAGAGTAGTCCCTGTACATTGTCTTCCTCCTCTGCTCTCCTCCTTCCTCTCAATTACTCTTTGAAATTCAAGAGTTGTAACTGAATCCGTGGTTAATATAGTGAATTGGTATTGAGATTCTAACACTCTGTCGCTGCCCTCGAATCTCCCGCTTAGCCGGGGCGGAAAGGGTGACAGGGCGCAGGAGCCGCGTGAGATCAGCGGCCGCCATTGCCCACCCACTGGCCTCCAACCTGGCTGGCACCCGCTCCTCCCCTCCTTCTCCGGCCGATGACGTCCAGATTTAGTTCTTGCTCAGAATTGTTGATATAGAGTTGGCAAAGAAGAATGGAGAATGAGAAGTGCACCGCTGCACGCAGGGACAGCTGCACGCAGCGCATCCACGGCTGGCTGCACGTCGCGATTAGTACCAGCCGGAAGTGCTACTTGAAGTATAGAGGCCATCGGCGAGGGATATGTTTCGTATTTGTTGTATTCAATGTTCCACGCACTGACAGACGGACCGACGCACCACTGCAGAGTACCGTACATGTGCAGGCGAGAGGACGAAATACTACCTTTGCACCGAACACTGTATAACGTAAACACTTTACCCGTCTGCATGTATTTAAGGCCCATGCACCAGGTGGACAGTACCGATCGTTTTGCACAAACACGCACAAGCATCTCGCGCTGTCCTGATCAACCGAGGCTGCTGTGCCGCGATGTCCCAGAGCTCATCTTCTGCTCATCGTCTCCAGACAGGCCCGCCACCGCTGCCATTGATATTGTGCACGAGGTGCGCCGGGACGAGGACTACGGAAGTGCTGCACAAATTCACCAAACTTCTAAAGTTTGATTATACTAAGTATGGCTTTCCTTTTGCATTGTCTGAACATTAAAAAATTTCACCATCCCGACAGAGAATCAGTGACCAGAATAACATTGGCCAAAAGAACTTACTCATGCAAGTGCGCTGGTTCTTATTACTAGCAAATCAAAGCTTATTGTCAAATGAAATTTAACCAGGATATATACTGCAACCTCGCGCACCACCGGAGGGTGTGCCGCTCCGGCTGGTCTGCAGTTTCGG
Organism: Aegilops speltoides; assembly: GCA_021437245.1. NCBI lineage: Eukaryota > Viridiplantae > Streptophyta > Magnoliopsida > Poales > Poaceae > Aegilops > Aegilops speltoides. The sequence goes on along the minus strand of CM038146.1, from coordinate 444,051,063 downwards.
CACGCAGGCCAGCTGGTAAGGACGAGAGAATATGGAAAACATGGACATCACAGCCCATCCGCCGACCGCAGGCAGAGAAGAAGAGGGCGGAGTTTTGCTCACCCTGCGCCCAACGCCGGCGTCGTCGCTCCCGGAATCGCCATGAGTACATCCAGACGGACCTCGAGCGGCCCCAACGCAAATAATTAGTGCGAACGGAGGACGACGATGCCGCACACGCAAGCTAGACTTCGTTGTCCAGACACTTTAGTCAATTCAGAGTCGGTCCCGCACGGTGAAAGGAAAAGTACGGCCCTGCATGCATGGCCCTTTTTTGTCAGATGTGCACCGCAGGTCGAGCCCACTTAGGGCATCTTCAGCCGTTGGCCCGGGAGGGTCAAAAGCGCTCGAAGACGCACCGCGCTTAACGGCGCCCGAGGCGTGATGCCTTCGATCATGGGCGCCCATGGTATTTCAAAAAATTCAAAGCAGCACAAACACGGCGCAAACACGACATAAACATAACAAACTTGGCGAGTTCGTTCAAGCGAAACATATTTTACAAAAAAAAACCCGGCGGGCTAATCCGCCGTCTCCTCGCCGCCCGCGCCGCCGCGCAGCGTCTACATGCCGAGGAGGCTGTAGAACGCGATGTAATCGCCGCCGTCGTCGTCGTCGTCGTCGTCGTTGTCGTCGTCGCCGCGCTAAAGCCCGCCTCCGCCGTCCCTCTATCGCACCCTCCCGGTTGGCGCGGCGGGTTGGAAAGGCCGGCGGCGTCGTCGTCGTCGTCGTCATTGTCGAGATCACGGCCGTGCTCGTCCTCGCGCCCGCGCTTGCGGCGGCGATTTCTCGAGGGCGGCAGATCGCCGGACCGTCTCCTCGCGGAGTAGTCCTCCCGCGCCGACCGCATAAGCGTCCTCGTCGGAGAAGCCTCGCGGGCTATCTCCTCGTATTCGCGGGAGGCGGGCTCCTTCTTAGGCTCGGCGAGGCGGGCTCGGCTTAGGCTCGGCGAGACAAAGCGGCCGCGCGGGCTCCGGTGGGCGGGCGCCGTCTGAATGCGGAGCTCCGGGTGCTGGCAGCCCTGGCGTGTCTGCGGCTCCGGCTGACGAGGCGGAGGCGGCGAGCAGCCGGACGAAGAGGAGGACCCGCCGGTCTCCATGCGCCTCGGGGTCCAGGAGCTTCCCCGGCGACGTGAAAAGGAGGGCACCGGGGGCACCGGCACGCCGTCGGCGCTGATCCTCCACGCCCCCGGCACCCGCATGTCCGGCGGGACCGGGTACTCGGCCTCGTAGAGAGGCGAACCTCGTCCGCGGCGGCCGAAGCCGTTCGCCGCCGCCGCCGCCGTCGCGGGAAGCGCTTCGGCCATTGGAGGAGAGAGAGGAGGAAGGAGCGGCTGCGGAGGAAGGCACGACGGCGGAGTTGGAGTGGCGGCGAAAGCGCCGGGCGAGGCATATATAGGCCGACGCGCCGCCACACGCGCGTAACACGGTCGCGTCTGGCGTGGCGAGGCGGCGAGGGACGCGTCCGGCTTCAACTGCGCCGCCGTGACCATCAATGGCGCATCAATGGCGCTGGTGACCGGCGCGCGTAAGCGCGGCAGCTTTGGCATTGATTCGTCGCGAAACGAGGCGATGAGGGCGACGAGGGCGAAACAAACTAGTCAGCGACGCGCCAGGCCCGCGGTTTCTTGGCGTAAAAATCTCGCGCCGGCGCCCAGCGCCCAAGTAGCCGGAGTCGGGCTGGGTCCGCCGGCGCTGTTTTCGGCCCAAGCCGGCAAAAATCGGGCTCTGGCGCGGTTGGGCGTTTTTGGCGGTAGCCGTAACAAAAAAAACGCAGGGAGGCCTTCTTGGGGGCGCGGCTGGAGATGCCCTTAGCCAACCTGAACACAGTATTCGCCCGTATCCAATGATGTATGCTGCTTTTTGCCATTTTGACAGACAATTAGTGCGCGGATCACCTCGCCTGGACGTGCGGCTGGATATATGCGTCTAGGGGCCAGTTCTTTTCGGTCGATTGTAGAGAATCACGGTTCCAGGAATCAAAATCGCAAAAGAACTCGTCTCTTCCTCAGGAATCATCTGAGAATCGTCAGAATCAGTAGTGTATTTGAGAATCGCCGTATATGGACGATTCTGGCGATTGTGTGCTGCTCCGCAAATGAAAACGATTCGTCCTAGTGGAATACCCCTATTTGACTTGTTATTTACGGGTCAAATGCCACTCTGGTTCTCTCTCGGGCCCGACCTGTTTCGCCTGTCATCTCTCGTTTCTCTCTGCTCGATCCCTGCGAGGCTAGGGTTCGCGCCGGCGGCGGCCGACCCCGACCCCGACCCCGCCCCGCCCCGCCCTGTCCGTTAGCGCTCAGCTCCGTCCCATCATTGGCGCCCGTCACGTCCGTCGGCCCGCCCAAGCCCGCGTCGCCGGCTAACGTCAATGTGTCGCCGCCTCTCCCCACTCGCCGCCGGCGCCATCTCTCGCCCCGCTATCGCGACCTCGATCTAGGACCTCACTCCGCCGGGGGTACCACACGCTGGAGGATCGAGCTCGTCGTTGCCAGTGCGGAAATAGCTCCTCTACATCAACCCTCTCTCAATTTTCTGCAGTTTTCTTTGTTCTTGTGCACACAATTTTAGTCTAGGGGTATTACAAACATTTCAGCACACAACTCATACAACAATCATAGATCATAATCTGCGAAAAGAACTGGACGTAGATGCCGCTGCTTCTAGGACGTCCGCTCTCAATGGAGAATGCCTTATTAGAGCATCTCTAATAGCTTGTCTATATGGATGTCTATACTCGTTTTCCACGACGTGAGCTCAAAACAGGGGTCCAACAGCTTGTCTATATGGTCGTCCAAATATACACATCCTCTAAATCAACCTCGACAATGTCCACGCCTGGACAATGTGAAGGCGTTGTCTAAACTCAGTTGTAGTCATGATTTCTTCCTCTCCCCAGCAACAGCCCACCTGTCATGGTCCCTGTATATAGACGTTCTGATGCAAAACTGGATGTGTATATGAGGGAATCTATTTAGACCATTGTCTATATGAATATATAGACATTCAAATATACACATGCTATTGGAGATGCTCTTAGCAAGAGATGAGTTCATAGACATGGTGCTCACCAGAAGGGCTGCTGGTGATTCCTATAAACTTTGGGCAGCGGAGGAGAAACCAAATTGAGAGAGCATCAGCAAGTTCTATCTTACTCAAGTGACCAAAAGATGAAATCAACATTAAGTAATTTGTGCAAGAACAATATTAATGAATTCATTAATTCTGAAAGAGTGAAGAGCAATATTAATCCATAGAAAGACCAAAGATTAACAACCTCCTTCCATTTAGTAACACCACCATGTACACATCATATAACCTGCAGATTTCAATAGAAATTATGGCCTCATAAAAGTTGTGGCATAGTTCTAAAAAGTTGGATCGGGGGATTTTCTGATTGAAGCGGCACACCTGCCGAGGGCACCGCCCGTGACACGTCTTCGGTGTCTGTGCATGTTCAATGCCAGAGATGCGTTACTAGACGGGACGGGACGAATATCTACCAGGCCCGTTCAATGCCCCGTCCATCCGTATGCCGCCATTAAGCAGGCTCGTCGGCCGAGAAACGCACTCCGGTGCCACGCATTGACTCACCCGGACGCTTGGCCTCACCGGAATCCGTTATTTAAAGGTGGACACACCCGACCTACTCCACGCCACAACACAAGCCGCTTCGCATCCTCCTCCCTTCCACCATATCCGCCATGACCGTCGACGACGAGGACGACCCCACGATGGAGACGGGCTCCGAGGACACCGCACCGGAGCCCGCGCCTGTGCATGTCGGCTTCACCATGGAGCAGGTGCAGATGCACTACAACACCGCCATGGTAGAGGAGTTGTCGGCGCCTTTGTTGTCGTTCCTAAAGCAACACCGGCTGGCGGAGGGCCAGATCGACAGCGAGTGCGCGAGCGAGGAGACCGTGGCGGCCATGGATGCAGCGAACCCCAACTTCGTCGTAGAGCAGCATGCGGTCTGCGAGTCCGTCCGCGCTCTAGTCGCCGCTCGATAGGAAGCGGCCACTGCGGAAGCACAACTGCAGGCGATCACGAATGAGAACAACGCCAGTTGCGCCTCCTACACGCCGCCGGCAAACTATCGAGCGGGCCGGTTCGACGACAATAGCGTTGGTGCCACCTTTTCCACCGTGGACCTCACGTTCACCGACGACAGACAGGTCACGGACTCCTTCGAGGATGAGTAGGGCACGGGAGGCGGTGGGGCCTTGTGCTCATGTGGGTCGGTCCGTCTCCCTTGTTCTACTCTTCCTCGCCGGAGAACACACCTTCACTTCACGGGTCTTACCACCACCATTCATGGAGATGTCAGATGAAGGAGGTGGTCACCGATGCGGAATAGAAAGGAAGTTGGACGACGGCCGGCCGGCGTCGTAGGATAGGTTTAGGGTAGGGTTTCATTTTTTTGTTTGAAATGTAATGAAAATCCGGTGTGTTTGCATGAAGCTCATCCGGTTTATATGAAATTTAGTTGTGTTTGCACGAATTCCGTCCAGTTTGTTGAAAAGTGTTTGAAATATATGCGGGCAGCGTTGAATGGTGGCCTCCCGCATCCATGTCTATCGACTGGTCCCCCTGTCTGCGGGGGAGAAAAATTGTGGGCTGCCGTTAGAGATGCCTTTAGGAGTAGAGATTAGGTGCAAATTATTATACCTGCCAACGGAACTTGAAAATTAGATATAGATGAAGCGCTTCGTTCCTATCTGGACCATATTCACGCAACTGATTCTTTCACTGTTCTCCAAGTGTCTTATCAAGATCTACGGGAGGACTGTGATATTTGGCACACGTGTGCCATATAAGCAAAACTGCCACACCTTTACTTCTTTCATTTTAAAGTACCCCACGATTCCTCGTCCTTTGACCTCGCCTCCTCCCAAATGACCCCGTAGGCTCACCCGAGAAACCTGCTACTGTTGGGGAACGTAGTAATTTCAAAAAATTTCCTACGCACACGCAAGATCATGGTGATGCATAGCAATGAGAGGGGAGAGTGTTGTCTCGTACCCTCGTGAGACCAAGCGGAAGCGTTGGCATAGCGTAGAGGAAGTAGTCGTCGTCCTCCGGTCCAACCGATCCAAGCACCGTTACTCGGCACCTCCGAGTTCTTGACACACGTACAGCTCGATGGCGCACCCGATCTCCGATCCAGCAGAGGCGCGGGGAGGAGTTCCGTCGGCTGACGGTGTGGTGGCGATCTTGATGTTCTCTGTCGCGCAGGCTTCGCCTAAGCACCGCTACAATATGACCGAGGTGTAATATCGTGGAGGGGCACCGCACACAGCTAAGGCGATCTCAATGATCAACTTGTGTGTCTAGGGTGCCCCTGCCCCGTATATAAAGGAGGGAGGAGGAGGTGGCTGGCCCAAGGGGAGGCGCCATAGGGGGCAAACCTACTCCAAGTAGGTTTGGCCCCCCTTCCTATTCGGAGTAGGAGAAGGAAGGAAGAGGGGGGAGGAGAGAAGGAAAGGGGGCGGCCCCCCTCCCAATTCGGATTGGGCTTGGGGAGCCCCTCCCTTGCTCCTTCTCCCTCCCTTCCACTAGGGCCCAATAAGGCCCATATACTTACGGGGGTTCGGTAACCTCCCGAACTCCAGTATATTCCCAATCTCATCCGGAACCTTTCGGTGTCCAAATATATCCGTCCAATATATCAATCTTTATGTCTCGACCATTTGAGACTCCTCGTCATGTCGTGATCACATCCGGGACTCGAACAACCTTGGTACATCAAAATACATAAACTCATAATGAAACTGTCATCGAAACCTTAAGCGTGCGGACCCTACGGTTCGAGAATAATGTAGACATGACCGAGACACGTCTCCAGTCAATAACCAATAGCGGGACCTGGATGCCCATATTGGTTCCTATATATTCTATGAACATCTTTATCGGTCAAACCGCACAACAACATACGTTGTTCCCTTTGTCATCGGTATGTTACTTGCCCGAGATTTGATCGTTGGTATCCAATACCTAGTTCAATCTCGTTACCGGCAAATCTCTTTACTCGTTCCGTAATACGTCATCTCATAGCTAACTCATTAGTTACATGCTTGCAAGGCTTAGGTGATGAGTATTACCGAGAGGGCCCAGAGATACCTCTCCGACAATCGGAGTGACAAATCCTAATCTCGAATCATGCCAACCCAACATGTACCTTCGGAAACACACTGTAGAGCACCTTTTAATCACCCGATTCGTTGTGACGTTTGGTAGCACACAAAGTGTTCTTCCGTGGCAGGAGTTACACAATCTCATAGTTGCAGGAACTTTGTATAAGTCATGAAGAAAGCAATAGCAGTATACTAAACGATCAAGTGCTAGGCTAACAGAATGGGTCATGTCAATCACATCATTCTCCTAATGATGTGATCCCACTAATCAAATGACAACACATGTCTATGGTCAGGTTGATTAATGAGCTAGTTAAGTAGAGGCATACTAGTGACTATAGTTTTGTCTATGTATTCACACATGTATCATGTTTCCGGGTAATACAATTCTAGCATGAATAATAAACATTTATCATGATATGAGGAAATAAATAATAACTTTATTATTGCCTCTAGGGCATATTTCCTTCAGTCTCCCACTTGCACTAGAGTCAATAATCTAGATTACATAGTAATGATCCTAACACCCATGGAGTCTTGGTGCTGATCATGTTTTGCTTGTGAGAGAGGCTTAGTCAGCAGATGCGCAACATTGAGATCCGTATGTATCTTGCAAATCTCTATGTCTCCCACTTGGACTTGGTCCCGAATGGAATTAAGCGTCTCTTGATGTGCTTGGTCCTCTTGTGAAATCTGGATTCCTTTGCCAAAGCAATTGCACGATATTGTCACAGAAGATCTTCATTGGTCCCGATGCACTAGGTATGACACCTAGATCGGAAATGAACTCCTTCATCCAGACTCCTTCATTTGCTGCTTGAAGCAGCTATGTACTTCGCTTCACATGTAGATCCCGCCACGGCGCTTTGTTTAGAACTGCACCAACTTACAGCTCCACCGTTTAATATAAACACGTATCCGGTTTGCGATTTTGAATCGTCCGGATCGAGTGTCAAAGCTTACATCGGCGTAACAATTTACGACTAGCTCTTTGTCACCTCCATATCGAGAAACATATCCTTAGTCCTTTTCGGTATTTGGGATGTTCTTGACCGCTGTCGATGATCCACTCTGGATTACTTTGGTACCTTCTGCCAAGCTTATTGCTAAGCATCGTCGGTCGGTACACTGCATTGCATACATGATAGAGCCTATGGCTGAAGCATAGGAACATTTTCATTTTCTCTCTATCTTCTGCTGTGGTCGGGCATTGAGTTTGACTCAACTTCACACCTTGTAGCACAGGCAAGAATCCTTTCTTTGCACGATCCATTTTGAACTTTTTCAAAATCTTGTCAAGGTATGTGCTTTGTGAAAGTCCTATTAAGCGTCTTGATCTATCTCTATAGATCTTGATGCCCAATATGTAAGCAGCTTCACGAGGTCTTTCATTGAAAAACTTTTATTCAAGTATCCCTTTATGCTATCCAGAAATTCTATATCATTTCCAATTAATAATATGTCATCAACATATAAAACTAGAAATGCTCTGAGCTCCCACTCACTTTCTTGTAAATCTGAGGCTTCTCCAAAAGTGCATATAAAACCATATGCTTTGATCACATTGTCAAAGCGTTTATTCCAACTCGAGATGCTTGCACCAGTCCATAAATGGGCGCTAGAGCTTGCACACTTTGTCGGCACCTTTTGGATCAACAAAACCTTCCGGCTGCATCATATACAACTCTTCTTCTAGAAATCCATTCAAGAATGCAGTCTTGACATCCATTTGCCAAATTTCATAATCATGAAATGCAGCAATAGCCAACATGATTCGGACAGACTTAAGCATCGCCACTGGTGAGAAAGTCTCATCGTAGTCAACCCCTTGAACTTGTCGAAAACCTTTTGCAACAAGTCGAGCTTTGTAAACGATAACATTACCATCACATCAGTCTTCTTCTTAAAGATCCATTTATTCTCAATGGCTTGCCGATCATTGGGCAAGTCAACCAAAGTCCATACTTTGTTTTCATACATGGATCCCATCTCGATTTCATGGCCTCTAGCCATTTTGCGAATCTGGGCTCATCATCGCTTCCTCATAGTTCGTAGGTTCATCATGGTCAAGCAACATGACTTCCGAATAGGGTTACCGTACCACCACAGTGCGGATCTTACTCTGGTAGACCTCGAGGTTCAGTGAAACTTGATCTGAAGTTTCATGATCAATATCATTAGCTTCCTCACTGGTTGGTGTAGTTGTCACGGGAACCGGTTCTCGTGATGAACTACCTTCAATAAGGGAGTAGATACTGATTATCTCATCAAGTTCTACTTTCCTCCTACTCACTTCTTTCGAGAGAAATTCCTTCTCTAGAAAGGATCCATTCTTAACAACGAATGTCTTGCCTTCGGATCTGTGATAGAAGGTGTACCCAACATGATCTCTTTTGGGTATCCTATGAAGACACATTTCTCCGATTTGGGTTCGAGCTTATCGGTTGAAGTTTCTTCACATAAGCATCGCAGCCCCAAACTTTAAGAAGCGACAACTTTGGTTTCTTGCCAAACCACAGTTCATAAGGCGTCGTCTCAGCGGATTTTGATGGTGCCCTATTTGGCGTGAATGCGGCCGTCTCTAAAGCATAACCCCAAAATGATAGTGGTAAATCGGTAAGAGACATCATAGATCGTACCATATCAAGTAAAATACGATTCTGACGTTCGGACACACCATTTCGTTGTGGTGTTCGGTGGCGTGAGTTCTTGAAACTATTCGCATTGTTTCAAATGTAAACCAAACTCGTAACTCAACTATTCTCCTCCACGATCGATCGTAGAAACTTTATTTTCTTGTTACGATGATTTTCTACTTCACTCTGAAATTCTTTGAACTTTTCAAATGTTTGAGACTTGTGTTTCATTAAGTAGATATACCCATATCTGTTCAAATCATCTGTGAAGGTGAGAAAATAACGATATCCGCCACGAGCCTCAACATTCATCGGGCCACATACATACTGTATGTATGATTTCCAACAAATCTGTTGCTCTCTCCATAGATCCGGAGAAGCGGTGTTTTAGTCATCTTGCCCATGAGGCACGGTTCGCTTAAGTACCAAGTGATTCATAATCGGTGATTCCAGATGTCCATCGGTATGGAGTTTCTTCATGCGTTTTACACGATATGACCTAAGCGGCGATTGCCACAAATAAGTTGCACTATCATTATCAACTCTGCATCTTTTGGCTTCAACATTATGAATATGTGTATCACTACTATCGAGATTCAATAAAATAGACCACTCTTCAAGGGTGCATGACCATAAAAGATATTACTCTTATAAATAGAACAACCATTATTCTCTCGATTTAAATGAATAACCGTCTCGCATCAAACAAGATCCAGATATAATGTTCATGCTCACGCGCAGCACCAAATAACAATTATTCAGGTCTAAAACTAATCCCGATGGTAGATGTAGAGGTAGCGTGCCGACCGCGATCACATCGACTTTGGAATCGTTTCCCACGCGCATCGTCACCTCGTCCTTGGCGATGCTCGCTTATTCCGTAGTCCTTGTTTGAGTTGCAAATATTAGCAATGAACCGTATCAAATACCGGTGCTACTACGAGCTCTAGTTAGGTACACATCAATAACATGTATATCACATATACCTTTGTTCACTTTGCCATCCTTCTTATCCGCCAAATACTTGGGGCAGTTCCGCTTCGATGACGATCGCTTGCGGTAGAAGCACTCGATTTCAGGCTTAGGTCCGGACTTGGGTTTCTTCTCTTGAGCAGCAACTTGCTTGCCGTTCTTTTGAAGTTCCCTTCTTCTTCCCTTTGCCCTTCTTCTTGAAATTAGTGGTCTTGTTGACCATCAACACTTGATGCTCCTTCTTGATTTCTACCTCCGTGGCTTTCAGCATCGCGAAGAGCTCGGGAATAGTCTTGTTCATCCCTTGCATATTATAGTTCATCATGAAGCTTTTGTAGCTTGGTGGCAGTGATTGAAGAATTCTGTCAGTGACACTATCATCAGGAAGATCAACTCCCAGTTGAATCAAGTGATTATTATACTGGACACTCGAGTATATGTTCCTTGTGAACTATTCTCCTCCATCTTGCAGCTATAGAACTTATTGGAGACTTCATATCTCTCAATCCGGGCATTTGCTTGAAATATTAACTTCAACTCTGGAACATCTCATATGCTCCATGACGTTCAAAAGCGTCGTTGAAGTCCCGGTTCTAAGCCATAAAGCATGGCACCTTGAACTATATAGTAGTCATCACTTTGCTCGCCAGACGTTCTTAACGTCGTCGGTTACATCGGAAGCGAGCTGGCACCCAGCGGTGCTTCGGGGCGTAACTCTTACGTGCAGCAATGAGGATAATCCTCGATTCGGACCCGATCCGTGTAATTGCTACCATCATCTTTCAACTTTGCTTTCTCAAGGAACGCATTAAAATTCAACGGAACAACAAAGACGAGCCATCTATCTACAAACAAACATAGACAAGCAAGATACTATCGGTACTAAGTTCATGATAAATTTAAGTTCAATTAATCATATTACTTAAGAACTCCCACTTAGGCAGACATCTCTCTAGTCATCTAAGTGATCACGTGATCCAAATCAACTAAACCATAACCGATCATCACGTGAGATGGAGTAGTTTTCAATGGTGAACATCATTATGTTGATCATATCTACTATATGATTCACGCTCGACATTTCGGTCTCCGTGTTCGAGGCCATATCGCATATGCTAGGCTCGTCAAGTTTAACTCGAGTATTCTCGTGTGCAAAACGGCTTGCACCCATTGTAGATGGACGTAGAGCTTATCACACCCGATCATCACGTGGTGTCTCGGCACGACGAACTTTGGCAACGGTGCATACTCAGGGAGAACACTTCTTGATAATTTTAGTGAGAGATCATCTTAAAATGCTACCGTCAATCAAAGCAAGATAAGATGCATAAAGGATAAACATCACATGCAATCAATATAAGTGATATGATATGGCCATCATCATCTTGTGCTTGTGATCTCCATCTTCGAAGCACCGTCATGACCACCATCGTCACCGGCGCGACACCTTGATATCCATCGTAGCATCGTTGTCGTTTACACCATCTAATGCTTCTACGACTATCGCTACCGCTTAGTGATAAAGTAAAGCAATTACAGGGCGTTTGCATTTCATACAATAAAGCGACAACCATATGGCTCCAGCCGATTGCCGATAACCGGTTACAAAACATGATCATCTCATACAATAAAATATAGCATCACGTCTTGACCATATCACATCACAACATGCCTGCAAAAACAAGTTAGGCGTCCTCTACTTTGTTGTTGCAAATTTTACGTGGCTGCTACGGGCTTAGCGAGAACCGTTCTTACCTCGCATCAAAACCACAGCGATAGTTTGTCAAATAGACTCCGTTTAACCTTCACAAGGACCGGGCGTAGCCACTTTCAGTTCAACTAAAGTGAGAGAGCAGACACCCGCCAGCCACCTTTAAGCACGAGTGCTCGTAGCAGTGAAACCAGTCTCGCATAAGCGTCACGCGTAATGTCGGTCCGGGCCGCTTCATCTCACAATACCGCTGAACCAAAGTATGACATCTTTGGTAGGTAGTATGACTTATATCGTCCACAACTCACTTGTGTTCTACTCGTGCATATAACATCAACGCATAAAACCTAGGCTTGGATGCCTTTGTTGGGGAGCGTAGTAATTTCAAAAATTTCCCACGCACACGCAAGATCATGGTGATGCATAGCAGCGAGAGGGAGAGTGTTGTCTACGCCCTCGTGAACCGAAGCGGAAGCGTTGACACAACATAGAGCAAGTAGTCGTCGTCCTCCGGTCCAACCGATCCAAGCACCGTTACTCGGCACCTCCGAGTTCTTGACACACGACAGCTCGATGGCGCACCCGATCTCCGATCCAGCAGAGGCGGGGAGGAGTTCCGTCGGACTGACGGCGTGGTGGCGATCTTGATGTTCTCTGTCGCGAGGCTTCGCCTAAGCACCGCTACAATATGACCGAGGTGTAATATCGTGGAGGGGCACCACACACGGCTAAGAGCGATCTCAATGATCAACTTGTGTGTCTAGGGTGCCCCTGCCCTGTATGTAAGGAGGGAGGAGGAGGTGGCCGACCCAAGGGGAGGCGCCATAGGGGGCAAACCTACTCCAAGTAGGTTTGGCCCCCCTTCCTATTCGGAGTAGGAGAAGGAAGGAAGAGGGGGGGAGGAGAGAAGGAAAGGGGGGCCGGCCCCCTCCCAATTCGGATTGGGCTTGGGGGGGGGGGCGCCCCCCTCCCTTGCTCCTTCTCCCTCCCTTCCACTAGGGCCCAATAAGGCCCATATACTTATCGGGGGGTTCCGGTAACCTCCCGGAGCTCCGGTATATTCCCAATCTCATCCGGAACCTTTCCGGTGTCCAAATATATCCGTCCAATATATCAATCTTTATGTCTCGACCATTTTGAGACTCCTCTTCATGTCCGTGATCACATCCGGGACTCCGAACAACCTTCGGTACATCAAAATACATAAACTCATAATGAAAGCATCATCGAAACCTTAAGCATGCGGACCCTACGGTTCGAGAACAATGTAGACATGACCGAGACACGTCTCGGTCAATAACCAATAGCGGGACCTGGATGCCCATATTGGTTCCTACATATTCTCGAAGATCTTTATCGGTCAAACCGCACAACAACATCGTTGTTCCCTTTGTCATCGGTATGTTACTTGCGAGATTTGATCGTCGGTATCAATACCTAGTTCAATCTCGTTACGGCAAGTCTCTTTACTCGTTCCGTGTCGTCATCTCATAACTAACTCATTAGTTACATGCTTGCAAGGCTTAGGTGATGAGTATTACCGAGAGGGCCAGAGATACCTCTCCGACAATCGGAGTGACAAATCCTAATCTTGAATCATGCCAACCCAACATGTACCTTCGGAAACACTGTAGAGCACCTTTTAATCACCCGATTCGTTGTGATGTTTGGTAGCACACAAAGTGTTCTTCCGTAAGCAGGAGTTGCACAATCTCATAGTTGCAGGAACTTTGTATAAGTCATGAAGAAAGCAATAGCAGTATACTAAGCGATCAAGTGCTAGGCTAACGAGAATGGGTCATGTCAATCACATCATTCTCCTAATGATGTGATCCCACTAATCAAATGACAACACATGTCTATGGTGAGAAACATAACCATCTTTGATTAATGAGCTAGTCAAGTAGAGGCATACTAGTGACTATAGTTTTGTCTATGTATTCACACATGTATCATGTTTCCGGATAATACAATTCTAGCATGAATAATAAACATTTATCATTATATGAGGAAATAAATAATAACTTTATTATTGCCTCTAGGGCATATTTCCTTCAGCTACTCCCGCACATCTCGGGCGCCCACCCCCGAGAAAACTGTCACTTCTTCACGTCTACCACATGATTTCTCCTCAGGACAAAGTTACCATGGTATTTGTATGCAAGTTCTCAAGCCTGTGTTGCATAACTTACCGTGCTATTTACATAGAATGTACCAGGTATCTATGCTTCAACAACTACATCCCTTCAAAGTTACCACTGTGTTTTGTACACAAGTTATAAGGTCTTCGATGTGTAAAATATCGTGGTACTTACACATAAGTTATCAGGGTATATGTACATCAACCTCCCCCCGGTCAAAGTTATCATGAGGGATTGTACATGAGTTACCGGGTCTACAGTTCGTATATCATGGTACTTGCACCTAAAAACCTGGGTGTGTTTCGGTAACTTTTTCCATAGGTCAAAAATTACCACGATGTTTTTGCATAACTTATCACGCCTATAGCACGTGTGCCCCTCATGACACTAAACATTATGTGACTTTCCCGTGGCACGCCATGTGTTCTGTTCATCCAAGAGGCCCACGCGCGAGGCGAGTGTATGTTTTTAACAACTTAGTTTCCTTTGGTAAAAAGTTACCATCATGTTTATATTGCAAGTTATCGGTTATGCGGTTCTTATATTATCATGTTATTTACACAAAATATATTGGGGATGTTTTGAACAACTTTTTCCCGGGACAAAAAGTTATCATGGTGATTCTAGGTAACCTATTAAGCCCGTAGTGCTTAAAACATCATGCTATTTACACAAAATTTATCAGGAATATATTTCAGCAAATCCCCCCCTCCCCCCACGGGTCAAAAACTTATCATGGTGTTTAGTTATCGCGGTGCATATGTTTGCATGATATTTACACATAAAAATGCCAGGGGAGGGAGGTATACTACCGTGCTATTTACACAGAAGATACCGGAGTATCTTTTCAAAAAAAATCCCTACGGTCAAAGTTACCATGGTGTTTCTACCTCAATTATCAGATGTGCGCTGCGTATATTACCATCTATTTACACATAAATTATCGGGTATCTTTTCACATTTGTCTTCCCCAATGGTTAAAGTTACCACGATGTTTGTATCTAAATTATCAGGTCTATGGCATGAATGTTATCATGCTATTTGCAAAAATTACCGGGGGGGGGGGGGGCAGGTTCAACAAATTTATTTCCAACGATCAAAGTTACCACGAACATGTCAAAAACAGTATTTCCCTTAGCTTGCTCAACAATGAGTGTCATAGGTGAGGTGGTTAGCTCCCTTTGTTGATTACCTACAGAACAGAGATCAAATCCTAGTCCAAGCATTATTTTTGCCGAAAACCAGGAAGGCGTGTGGGCCATAATTGACGATTACAAAAATTAGGAAGGCACGAGCGGGTGTGCCCGATAAAATCGGGGAGGGCGTGCGGGAAAGGAAAGAAATCGGGGGAGGTCGTGCGGGAAAGGAAGGAGATCGGGAGGCGTGCGGGAAAGGAAAGAAATTGAGAGGATGTGTGGGGAAGGAAGGAGATCGGGAGCGAACTGACGGCACGGTTGCCATATACATATTTCTTTAGATATAAGTGCAAATTATTCTACCAAATAAACTAGATGTAGAATTGAAAAGGAAAGTTCTAATTCTGTTAGCATGAAAAAGGAAAGTATTGATTCGGTTAGGATTTGTGTTGTAGTTTGTTAAGATATATGATTTGTGTTATATCAGAAAAGTTACGATTTCCCCTTGACTTTTCTTTAACTTATTCCCCCTCGACTTTTGATATAAATGTTTGAAATGTAATGAAAATCCGGTGTGTTTGCATGAATTTTGTCCTGTTTATATGAAAAATTATCGTGTTTGCACGAATTTCGTCCGTTTGTTAAAAATAGTGTTTGAAATGTATGCGGGCAGCGTTGGATTGGTCCCCCTTGTCTGCGGACTGATGCGGGAGGAAATTTGCAGGTTGCCGTTGTAGATGCCCCCTTAGGAGTTAGGAGTAGAGATTAGGTGCAAATTATTCTACCTGACACCGGAATTTGAAAAATAGATACAAGTGCAAATTATCCTACCAAAATAAGTAGATGTAAAATTGAAAAGGAAAGTTCTAATTCTGTTAGGATGAAAAGAAAAAGTATCGATTCAGTTAGTATTTGTGTTGTAATTTGTTAAGATATGTGATTTGTGTTATATCAGGGAAGTTACGATGACTTTTGCAAGGAAAGTAGTGAGACTCGGATGGGTTGTAATGATTTGGGTGCATGAGATGTAAGAAATCAGAAGAAAGCCATATGATATTTATGGTTACTGGCAAACATGCCCGTGCGTTGCACTGGAAGAAAAAATGACCCCCCATACACACACCCAACGACATCAGCAAATTCCTTGAAATCTTGGACGGTGTTGCGCGACAAACAACAAGATAAATGGTGTTGTGCAAAAACATAAAGGTGGAATGATTTTTAGTGTACTCAAGGTGCTTTCAATTTATTAGACATCCAAAATATCTACCTATTCGCTGCTATCTTTTTACGCCTTTGTTGTGGTTTCTCCATAGTGATTAACATCAATACATGCAGGAGAACCGAATAGGAAAATCTTTTAGTGATTAATCCTCCAAGGCCCACACGCCAAGCAAAAATCTCCCCAGCGAATCATATCGTTCATGAAATTAAAAGAGACCATCAATGTAGGAGAAACTAAATAGGAAAATACTGATACTACACGATTTGTTTAAACCTCTATATAAGCACTATATCAGCGGGCAGTAAGGACCATCCGACATTACCTACAAGAACACCTTTAGAAGAATAAGAAAAAACAGGCTAGGTGGTGCTTCTAACCATGGCGATTATGATGAACAACATAAAGGCTTTATGCATGATAGTTCTTATTTTTATATCAACCTGTAACTGGACTTGTCATGCATTCCAGGGCCATACAGGTAATATCTTTGTTTTTAACCTACACTTGTTCATTTTATTATCTGGTCATATATGTTTGAATCATAATAAAGGGAAATGTTAACTGGGTGATTTCCCTGGAACAAACTTCCACCGAACGCTCTGTTTACCGTCAGATCGTGTGCATGGATCTTGATGATCGCTGGGTTGCCACGTTAGAAAAATATTTCGTTTGCTGGGACACAGTCCACGCGTGAACGCTCCATTATTCTGCGAAAAAAATCACCCGAGGTGCATGAGGGGTGTGGTGTGGCTCCAACTCGGGACCATCTTTCCTAGGCAAGCTAACCACTTGAACGAAGGAAGAGGTTGTGAAGATATGTGATTAAACTTTGCTATGTTTATATGAATTTTGATGTTGCTAACCACATGTCCCATGCGGTAAACTTTGCTATGTTTATCGAAGCTAAAATGTTTCGAATGCGATTTTTCATTTGAAAATTTGGCCGAAAAAAATCTGGAAATTCCTAATAATTTTCCATCTCTGAAAGAACAAAGATCCCTATTTTTTGTGAAAAGGGTCATATTGACTTGATCTACCACTCATAGCAGACGGATAAAGGTATGAGTAAGAAATCGAGCGACACCGTATCTTCTCTTTTTCATTCTGGACGCACATTTCTGTCCCAACTGCATCGTATAAAAACGAGAATAAATAAGTCTAATGATGGGTAGGGCGGGTGTGTGATTGTCAGGTTTTATACTTCCTATGCATGCCTCACTATAAATATCGTAAGAAGATTATTGTCCGCTTGAGTAGCTCTACTATAAAATAGCCCGTCGATATCCCAAAAGTTCCCGTAAAAAAAGATATCCCAAAAGTTGCCATGTTTTTTAAGAACAAATTGTGCAATTTAATTTTTCTTGCCATGCGCCAATTACGAATCCCAAAAGTTGCCATGTTTTTTAGAGGATAATTTTTCTGAACTTGCCATGTGCAATTAATTTATAGGTAGCATGACAATTCCATTTTCTTAGACCATGGCATTTTTTTTAATTTGTCCATGGAAATTTTATTAATTACACCATGGTAATTCTATTGGAGGTACCATGGTAATTTTAATTATTTAGCCCATGGTAGTTTTTTGGAAGTAGCATGGCAATTTTATTTTATTGACCATGCAATATTATTATTTCACCCTGACATATTTTTTGGTTACAGCATGACAATTTTATTATTGACACCATGAAAATTTTAATAATTAGACCATGGCAATTTCATTAGTTAGACATTGCAATTTTTCTTATCGTTTACAACTTTTTTCCGTCTTTGGACCATGGCAGATTTACTGAAATTATCTAGATAAAACAATTTCTTTCTGTTGAAGTTGGCATCAGCCAATTTCAGTTCTTTTACAAATTAGCGCATGACATTTTTTATATTTTGTAAATACCATGCCGCATTTGTAAATTTATGTTTCTCTGCTTTTTTCCGTATCAGATTTTCTTTTTGTTCTTGATGGCATTTTCTTTTGCCAAAAAGTAAAATTTGGCTTAGCCCGTTTTCCCTACGCGCTTACTGGGCCAATTCGGCTGTGTTGGAATCCCACTACAATGAACGTACGAAGGAGGGGCCCTGGTTCGCTGGAATGATCCCTCCCCTAGCGAACACTTCGTTCATCCTAGGGCGTTTCCCTTGGGGTAACGGTCGCCAGCTATTGGGGTCCAGAAAATAAACGTATAAGTCTCAAAATGATTTATGTGTACTTTACTAATCACATTGTATTTTTTATTTCTAATCACATTGAGCCTCTTCACATCTCAATTTGTGCAGGTCTTACAGACCTTGAAAGTAAGTGCGACTACATGATTGGCGATACTTCGATTGGGAGGTGCAGACAGATTTGCTATGCTCTGGGCAGCATCTACGATCCGGACAAGAGTTACACTCAAAACTGTGATAGCACATATACATGTATGTGTTGTTGTGTCGTGTACTAATGCGCTAGCAAAGGCGTAGACATGAGTCAATATGCGTGCATGTACGTGCAATTAATCTATTCGATGCAAAAGATTTACTATAAATTATAGACTGTTGCCACAAATGTTCATTTAGTGGTTGAATGACAGGAAATAAAGTCCAATGGCGGAGCTATGTAGACATAGCCCGCTAGCCTTGAAATATTTGTGGATGTATTTCTTTTCTTTTAACGGAAAATGATAAGTAGCTGACATCAGGTACGTGCACATATTTTTGTGCGTACGGTTGATGTTCCGAAAGGTATACATGTCAAAATTGTTCTTATGTGCAATCCGGCTTCGAGTAATGTTTGCAAAATTCTCCAAGGCAGCAGCTTCACAGAAATAAAGTTTCACACCGTTGGAGTAGTTATTTCTTCCTCCAGATCTTGTAGATGAAGCAGAGGCACACAATCTGCCTTTTCTTATTTCGTGCGGCTGGCTGCTGGTGGCGCAAATTTGGGTGCTCCATCATGGCTGATTTTATTTATCTGTAAACACGATTACGTCGTTTGTTGTTATAGCCACAAGGAAATTTGGAGGTTGCAAATGCCAAGGTATAGACTATTTCCCGTAAATTATAGAATATTTTCCGCAATCCGCCTTAATGTGCTCTCCCCTTTATTAGAGCATCTCTAGCAGACGCCGCATCCCGCCGACCCGCATTTCACGTTTGCAGTTTGCGGAAAAACTGTTTTGCAGGCCGGCGTGAACGGCCGCAGAACCAGACCCCGCAAAGCCGACATGTATCCTCCCCCCACCCCCCCCCCACCCACCCCCCCCCGCAAATTGTAAATTTGCATCTCAATTTGCATTTTCAACCACATTGTATACATAGGACATCACCAAATCTTTGCTAGAATAGCAAGACCAAAAAAAAACAAGAACCACAAGTATGCATTTTAGAAGATTTCCAACTTTCATAATTGCTTCCACGAGTTGAAGCAATATCTTCTCCATGCACTCATTGTTGATCTGCGGATTCTTGATCTTGCATTCTTCATTCTTCTTCGAGTATATAGCAAAAAACTACCACATTACGGGCTATCGTTACAGAAAACTACCACTTTTTTTAATTTCTCAAAAGTCTACCACAATTTTGGTTTGTTGTTCCAAAAAACTACCATGCCACACTGAATGACTATGTTAATTAAGTTTAGGTGTGATTATGACAGCTCGGGTCCACTCATCAGGTTGACCGTTAACTTTGACCGTTAGGTTGACCGTTGACAGGTTATGACAGGTGGGGCCAATTCTTTTTAAAAGCAATCAGGTCCCTGAACTTTTATATAAAAAGCAATCGGGTCCTTAAATATTTTTTATAAAAGCAATCGGGTCCCTATGACCATGGCGGCGCCGGCCATGGTTGTGGCCGGCCGTGCTGCTGATGCTCGCCGGAAGGAATCGCCGATGTGCACGTGCTTCTGCTTCCAATGAAAATCGATCAGGTGCTTCTGCTAGCTTCTGTGTACGTGCGCGGCCAGAAGGAATGGCCACCGTCCGGCATGCTTTCCGCCACCCGCCGCCGCTGCTGCTTGCCCCGCGGCCCTGCTGCTGATTGCTGCCGCCCGCCGTGCTGCCGCTTTCTGCTTGCACCACCGCTCGCCGTGCTTTTGCTTGCTGCTTGCGCCACCGCGTGCCCCCGCCGCCGCTGCTGCTTGCTGCTTTCTGCTTGCGCGTTGCGCCGCCGCCCGCTGCTGCTTGCAACTGCGGCTGCTGCTCCCTGCGCCATCGTGCTCTGCTGCCCTATTCCCGAGTAGCAAGGCAACCGTGGTAGTGTTGTACGGCTGCGGCGGCACTGGACTTCGCACCGGCCATGGCGTGCCAGCCATGGCTCAGGAGGGAGAGAGATAAGGGAAGGAGAGGAAGAGAAGGAAGAGAGAGCTTATGTGTGGGCCCTACGTGTAAGTTGACGGTCAAAGCAAACAGTCGACAAACAATACGTTTAGGAGTGGGCCTGACATATCATAAACCCGATCAATTTTAAATCACATGGTCATTTGGGTTTTTTGGAACAGCAAACCAAAATTGTGTTAGACTTTTGAGAAATTAAAAAAAGTGGTAGTTTTCTGTAACGATAGCCCGTAATGTGGTAGTTTTTTGCTATATACTCTTCTTCTTCTTAGGTTCTAATAAAGAAGTAGACGTTGCTTCCTCTCTAGTTGCACATGCATGCGTTTCATTGCCTTCGATTGCACTAAGGAGTGCACGAACGTCTATCAGTTTTCTTTCTATCGATAAATCAATGTATTCTCCTTCCCAAAACCAAAATGAGCATCCATCTTCCTACACGCATGATGATGTTCGAAATGAGCTAACATAATGAGCTATCTGAAATGAACCGAATGAACCCCGTCGTTTTCGCATTTGAAGAACACCCATCTGGGGTGCTTCGGCGTGCCAAGTCACCAGTAGACTTATCCTCGCGCGATCGTCGCCTTCAGATGAGCGGCATCGGCGAGCCACAGAGCCTCTGCGCGAGGGCCGAGCCCTGCGGACGGCCGACCGAATCCATGCCCGCAAACCGACGGCGGCGACAGGCCGAACCCGCACCTGCATGCGGAGATGCGCCTTTGTCAGGGTTGCGCGAGGTGCTCCCCGACCATTCCATCGCTTGGCGCAGCTGCCTGCGGTCAGGAAAGCCAAATCCGGCCGCCCGCGATGAAGGGTCGCAGATCCGCTGCTCCCGTCCCGCCGTCGCAGGAGAAGAGGGAGGGGAGGGGGCGGAGGGCAACTCGTGCATGTGGTGGCTTTTCGGCGTGCTCCCGCCGGCTACTATCGCCGGAATCTTAGGCGGCGGGGCGAGGGGAGAAGGGTGGTGGTTGGTGGGGAAAAGCGCGGGCTGAAATGTCCTCCCCACCAATCGCTCCCGCTATATGCAGGGCATCGACGGGCCAGGGGGGACCCGCGTATTCGCGGGTTGGGGTAAAGTTTTTGCAGCGCCCCTCAAATTTTTTTGCGGGCCAGCCGCGTTTGCGGGTTCTGTTCGGGCGGGATTTTCCGCGCCGACCCGCATTTTGGCGGTTATTTTGCTGGTCGGGGCCTTTTGTGGGGTCTGCTAAAGTTGCTCTTAGCCAATACATGTGCAGCGAGGGAACGTCCATGGCTCCCGTGGCCGGCGGCGCCGCGTTGATCTCCCTCCTCCGGCCGTCATTTCAGCCGCCGAGACCAGATCTGGGCTGCTCTCTGCGTCGTCTCTCAGCTGCACTCCCTCTCCCCTTCAGGCTCTCGAGGCGCTGCTCATGGCCCTCGCGTCCGCCTCATCATCTCCGACTCCGTCGGAAGCCTCAGTTGCTGCCGCCGCATTGGCTGCGGCTGCTCTTACCTCCTGCATGGCGCCCCGGCAGATGGCGGTCGTCTGTCCCGTGCTGGACTCCCGCCGAGGCCAGATGTGGCAGCACCGCCGATGGCGCAGTCAGGCATGCACTCCCTGCCTCACCCCCGACCTCCTCCGACCGGTGTCGCCGCATTTTATGCCATGGATGTGGCGTGTACTGCTCCAGATCGTGCTCCTGGCCTGGTGGTTGGAGGGCTTGGATCCCCTGCCTCCGCTGACTCTGCTCCTGGCAGCACCACGCCGTCAACCCCGACTTCTATTGTGGGCGCATCATACCCAACTCCTACCAGCATTGCGGTGTCCTCGACTCCTGTGGAAGCCCCGCCACCACTCCTGGCTGCTGTTGCTGAAGCATCGTCCACGACTCTGGCTGGCAACACCGCATCGTCCACGACTCCTACTGGCACCACCGCACCGTCCCCGACTCCTGTAGAAGTGGTGCCATCCCCAACTCCTTTCGGTGATGAGATGGGTCTGAACAAGGCGTGGCATGTTTTGTGGAGCTCCCTTACCGACGATGAAGATGACAAGGATGACGATGTGCTGGCCCGCCGCCGCCGCCGCTGGCTACCACATCCTCAGTTCCGGCAGCTCGGCCAGGCATGGCGTGTGATGCGGATTCATGTGGTGGTTGCCAAAAGGTGATGTCGCGACGCAACATGCAATGCCCGGTGTCACTAGGCCCTGCATTGGCTCCCTGTCCTATCCCCGCTTGGCTTCATGGTAGATGTTGCAGATGCCTCTATCCTGGACATCGTGCAGCGGAGTGTCGAGATCCTTTAGGTGTTCTCGATGCCTTGAGAATGGTCATCGAGCGCGTGGGTGCCACAATGCCTAGCGTCCCCTCAGCTTTTTGGGAAGCCCTACTTTGTCGCCATTGCCCCGCGTCCCTGTCGGACACCAACAGGCTTCAGCTCCTAGCAAGGTCCAGAAAGATGCCACGCCCCTCTCGAAGACGTTTGGTCGTGATTCTTGGGCATTGATCGTTGCTGCTCCTGCTGGCTCTATGGCCTCGGCGGATATCCCAGTGCGGCCTGCCTTGGAGAGGCAGGCCGAGCTGTTGCGCTTTGAGCTCCTTGATATGACTTCCTTCCGGCTTGAGGAGACGGTCCAGCCTTTGCGTGATGTCGTTGACTCCATGCAAGGTTGGATGTTGCAGATGGAGAGCTTCATGGAGCGAGTTGAGGCTGCACTAGGAGGGCTCTCCCTGGCGCCGCCTGTGTTGCAGAGTGCTCATGTGTTGTGCGCTTTGGTTGTGCCTGATGGCAGCTTCGAGGTTGAGAGGGGAGACGAGCTTCTTGGTTGTTTCTCCCCTCGTGCTAGAGGCAGCTCGCCGCCGTCAGCCTATGAGGGTCTAGGCAATGATGTGGTTGTGACTCCGGTGCTGCAGATCATGCTTGAGCTTCAGGAGCTGTGTGGGGGCTCGGTTATGCCTCTGTCCATCGAACACCGAAGGTAGACCCTCATGGGATCTCAATTGTGGCTTTATCGCCAGCATCACCCCTGGAGTCTAGCTAGATACTTGATGCCGAGGAGTGTGGTGATTTGGATGTTTCAATCTCTTGATCTCCTAAGTCCATTGGGTGTCAGGCGTCAACCAGTCTACCACTTGGTGTCATGGAGCACGGAGTTTTGGATGTTGCTAATGTTCCCTCGTTGCGGCCATGGAGCAGATGATGCCTGTGAGTGACATGACCATTGAGCCAAGTGTGTTGGCACCTACTCCAAACCAGATGCTCTCTTTGTGAAGGAACTTTGTGACTTACTCGCCAGTGTGGGGGTTTCTAGACCTGACGAAAGAAGGTGGGCAAAGCAAAGAGTGGCGCCATGGGCAAGGCGTCTCTCGCTGCTTGATGGATGACATTCGATCTCTCGGCCTGTCCGCTTTGGTTGGGTTGTCGTTGAGGGTTGGGAGGTGTCTGATGTCTTGTGTCGAGCTGTTCTTGTCAGGGGTCTCTTGGCATAGTAGCAATGTCGGGGTTTGTGGATGTTGTGTATTCAGAGAGTCTGGGAGGGACCGCATGTGCTATTGTGGGGTTTCTTGCCATGTGAGGAGTTAGTCCGTGCTTCATTTGTATTGGTTTTCGCCCGGTTTTCCGTAAATTAACTGGGCAATTCTCTTCTTCTTAATTAATGAGGCAAAACTTCTGCCTCCATTTTGAAAAAAAAAACATGTGCAGCCATATTGTCTTCCCTTTGACAGAAATAATAAATGACATCGCTAAAATCATGACAGAAAGAGAAACAATCATCTTAGATCGCCACCGGAACTAATGCTGTTATTAATGTTAAGTGTGCAGGATCAGATAAGTTTATTTTGTTTGACTCTTGCATGTAGTTAAAGCTGCAACATGTGCACAAGTAGAGATGTGTTCACTTGTACACAATGCAAAGCTTGTTAATCTCCATGTGGCAGTGTTAGTTCCATGCCTAGTTGGCTAGTTAGTAGGACGAATGATTCACATGTACATGCATGGATAAAAGGTGGCAATTAGAAAGGCTTTAGTTGTGGACCTGGTAATCACCCCAAAGCACATCTCCAGTTGCGAGGAGATCGGCTCAATTGAAGCGACCAGAGGCGTGGTCATTACATGTGGTTGTGGGTCAAGCCGTTGTGCGGCTACTAGAGCAAGTTGTGGGTCAAGCCGTTGTGTGGCTTGAGCCCTGTCCAACCCTGTGTTTCAGCGTTTAAGGCCTTGTACAATGCTAGATGCTTAGAAAGGTGCTTAGAAAAATAAATCAGGCTTTTTTAAGCACTGATGCCTATTTCTGCATGAGAGACGTCTATAATTAAGCGTCTGCCCTGTACAAATAAGCATCGATGCTTAAAGAATGCCTGGTTTATTTCTCCAAGCAACTTTCCTAAGCACCTTGCACTGTACAAGGCCTAAGAACTAAATCTATGTAGTGTGCAGCATTGCAGAGGAAAGTAATATCACCTTTGGGCGCGCAATGATACAACATTTGATATCTATCTTCTTTTTTAACACATTAAGACAAAGATGCTCATATATATGCGCATACACTCATCTCTACGAACACACACACCTTACCTCTGTGAGCACCATGCCCTCCATCCCTACGAACACAAAGGGTGGTGGAGCTCCTCCATGCCCTCCTTCCTACCCTCCGCTATGAGAAAAAGATGCACATGACATGAGAGCCATATGTGGACAGTGGCACACAATTGCATGTCTGATCGTAGGCAACAACTGAAGGGGACTGTGGCATGTTTGTAATACGTTTTCTCCCGGCCTCCCACCCATATGGATGAGTTTGTCCGGTCATGAAACATGTTTTAACAAGAAAATTATATACAAATGTTCAATTACAAGTTGCGACACGAAAAGTGCAGTTGGAAGGAAGAAAGAAATTTCCCACATTTGAAACATCTTCGCACAAATCATAAACAAACAGGTCATCTTGGTCAGATCCATCGATGCCCAAATCGAACTGCCAAACCAATCAGGCATTCTCACAGATGCTAGTTCAAGCAAATCACTGCTCGTGCACATGTTGAAGACCTAAGTTGTCATGATTTACGACGTTCATCAATGGCCACACTTGTGATTTTTGTGTTGGAACTTGTGTGTATTTTAATTTCTATAGTACTTTTGGAGTGCGGCGTTTCGTGCCCAGGCTCATCTGCATCCGGTCAAAACAAATATTTAAAAAAAATCAAAAAATTCCAATTTTTTGTATGGTAGATAAATTGATGCGTGAGGCCCGATCGAGTTTTCAACTCATTTAAGCATCTGAACAACTCTCAGCAAAAAAAGACAAATCAGGTCGGAACAATGTGTGAAAAGTAAACTTTTTTACGAACCCTGAATTTGCCTTTTTGCCGAGAGCTGCTTAGATGTCCAAATGAGTTGAAAATTGGAGCAGGCCTCACGCATCAATTTATCTATCACACACAAAAAAATGGATTTTTTAAAGTTTTCTAGTATTTGTTTTGTTTTACTTCGTCAGCGCGGGTGCAGCTGAGCCTGGACTCAGAAGTGGATTATTGTTTTGCTCTTTTTGTGCCAAAACTCATCCAGATAAGGTACTCTTTGATTTGCAGGATTTTGAAAACACATGAATATGAAAAATACAGGATTTGAGTGGCATGTCCACTTCAATCCTATAGGATTAGCATAGAGTGTTTGATGCCATAAAAACAAAGAAATTGTAAAAAGATATTGGAGTAGATGCTAGATTTCCAATGAAATGTAGTACACCTGATTTTATACAAAAAAAATCCTATAGGATTTAATCATGTGAATCGAAAGATCATAGGAAAAGTCCTAAGAATTCTAACCATCCAAAATCCTATGGAATTCCTTTGAGAAGCCCTAAAGTTGTGCTTGTGATGAATTGATGGATGCTGCATATGTAAAAGAATGTGTTATGTGATGTGCATTTCAACTTCAATACATGCATAAAAGTCCCTTTTTTTCTTTTAGGGATGAAGGAACATGTGCATGCATGAAGTCAAATATATGAATTCTCATGCATAGTAAGTTTGGAACCTAAACTGTCTCGCAAAACCAAAATCCAACTAAGTGCCAGATGGTGTCCTAGTGACAAAGGACAAGAGTCAAACAAACAAACAAAGAAAAGCAAAGAGAAGCAATTCCTTCCAGCATCCACTAGAATAGCTTGGCTAGCCAAGTCAGTCGATGCATATATGCTTGCAGAGCGATTGATGTGTGGAGGTCGGAGTGTCATTCCTCATGTTGTTTGCCGGCTACCACCGCAAAGAAGTCTTGGTTGAGGTCCAAGAGGAGGTCTCTTCGGGCCTGAGCTTCAACAGCGATCCTCTCGAGCTCGTGGATGTCGATGCAGTGGTTGCGGGTCTGTGTCGGTGTAGGAGGGGCGGAGGCGGTTCTCGCTTCCTTTGCCACATCAAAGAGGTCTTGGTTGATGAGCACTGCCAGGGCTGCATCGTTAGTGGTTGTGCTCTTGCAGTTGGGGATGACGTTATCGGTTTGTGTCGGCGTGGGGGGAGGGGGAGTCGAGCCTGCTTCCACTACCACTCCCTGGACGCCGGGGTTGATGAGGTTCCCCAAGGCATCCATGTCTTGTTCCGTGGGGGCTGGGGGCCAATACCAGGCAAGGGGCAGCAGCACGAAGAAGCACATGACGTCAACCCCGTTTTGTACCTGCATCACATACCAGTACCACTGAATGTTAAGTAGCAACAGCAAAATGTAGCTAGGTACTGACTGAACTGAATGACTGAATGTGCAGCAGCAGCAAAATATAGCTAGGACAATACTATATGCTCTCTTCTTTCGATATATCCTGGGTCAGCTAGCGGATTTAAGAGCATGCACTGGTGCAGAGACTTGCTATACATACAGTTTTTAACCCCTTTCAGTGATGGCGCTTGGAACCGTCGCCAAGTGAGTGTGGGCGATAGGGGGTCCTTCCCACACGACCCAGAAACCATCGGGGAAAGGCTCTCCTGGCACATAGAATGAGCTCTTGTGTGATCTGGCAAGGCATCAAAACCCAATCGTTTCCATTCGTGTGTACACCCCACACGGCGAATCCCAGAAAAAAAAATTTCCTTTCGTATGTATATCACACACAGTTTTTGGTGTGGAAACATTTGTGCAAGGTGGCCTAACGCAAACAGTTCTCTGCCGGAAGCCATGTGTGATTGTTAATTGATCGAACACGCGTACTTTCTAGGAAACGTGTGAGTTGTTTAAGTTCATCGCCCATGGTGTTGTCTGAGTAACCGTCTACAATAGAAAACCCCAATAAGCAGGGTAATTAGCCTATTATTGATAATCCATGTAGTAATCAAATTGATATTTCTTATAGAACACACCAGATATTTCATATACGTATAACGGCAACCAGGATTTCATAATCGAATTACATTAGATAGCTTCGTCACTCAGTTACGCCATTACACAACAGCACCAAGTTTCACATGCAACATCAAAAACCTTTGGAAAGTAGCATCATACACGGTAAATAGACAGATGAATCTCATCTGGGAATACCTTCCTCGCCTCTTGACCATGCAAGTGGTTTGAGAGGTAATCATTGGTGAACTACTTAGAAAAGTATTGAAAACAAAGATATGCATAAATTGTTGTTAAAATTTTTGAAATGGCGCAAGGGGTAAAAACAAGGTAAAAGAGTTAGTACCATCCTATAGTTGACTGATGTCTTCTTCATTGTGCAAACAAAGATCTTGTTGTTATTCATCGCAAGTTTCTTCATCCTAACAATCTTTCTGAGTTTCTTGACTTGACTGATATTCATGGACATCTCATTACCCCATATGCAAAATGGGTCGAACAGTGGGTCTAAGCCTCTGACAGCAGGACCTACATGTGCAAGACCAAATTGTAAGAAACCTAAATATTAGAATGATTCCTGCAACTGCACAATAATGTGCTATTAGCGAAAAGACCATGCATGAGCATACCTCGATGGTAAACAGTAGTGTCTCCCATTGTTTCCCTGCAACACACATAAGGAAGATCTTGATCAGGTTAACTGAGAGTTGCCATACTATCAGTAGAATATGTATTGAGTATAGCCAAATTCGATTTATTTCACATGCATAACAATACAAAATTGTACCCGCAGCAAATGAAAATCAAATTGCAGAATTGAACCAAATAGTTAAATGGACAATAGGCCAAATGAACCAAAACAGTTAACTGAGCAAGACATTGCAGAATAGAAACATGTACTAGAAGATAAGACAATTAATAAAATAAAGAATGCTTGAGAACAGTACTACGAAATGTAGCAATTGTTGGACCAAACTGTTAACTGAACATTACATTTCAGAGGACCAAATTGTTAATTGAACATTATATTTCAGAAGACCAAACTGTTAACTGAACATCAGATTGCATATTAACATTACAGAGGACAAATCACTAGAAGACACTGGCGGTGGCCTTGAGAAAACAACACGAACTCTGTTTTAAAGAAGACAACCGTGTGGCGGCGTCTGATACATCTCCAACGTATCTATAATTTTTGATTGTTCCACGCTATTATATTATCTGTTTTGGATGTTTTCTATGTATTTATATGCTATTTTATATTATGGGACTAACCTATTAACCGAGATCCCAGAGCCAGTTTCTGCTTTTTGCCTGTTTTAGAGTTTCGCAGAAAAGGAATACCAAACGGAATGAAACTTTCGCGATAATCTTTCTTGGACCAGAAGGAAACCAGGAGACTTGGAGAGGAAGTCGGAGATGCAACGAGGCGGCCACGAGGGTGGAGGGCGCGCCCCCCTACCTCGTGGGCCCCTCGGAGCTCTCCTGACCTAGTTTCTTCCCATATATGTATGCTTATACCCCAAAACATCCGGGGGGCACGACAACACTTTTCCACCGCCGCAACCTTTTGTACCCGTGAGATCCCATCTAGGGGCCTTTTCTGGCATCCTTCCGGAGGGGGATTCGATCATAGAGGGCTTCTACATCAACACCATTGCCCTTTCGATGAAGCGTGAGTAGTTTATCACAGACCTACGGGTCCATAGCTAGTAGCTAGATGGCTTCCTCTCGCTCTTTGATTCTCAATACCATGTTCTCCTCGATGTTCTTGGAGATCTATTCGGTGTAATACTCTTTTGTGGTGTGTTTTCCGAGATCCGGTGAATTGTGGATTTATGATCAGATTATTTATGAATATTATATAAATCTTCTCTGAATTCTTTTATGCATGATTTGATATCTTTGCAAGTCTCTTCGAATTATTGGTTTAGTTTGGCCTACTAGATTCGTTTTTCTTGCAATGGGAGAAGTGCTTAGTTTTGGATTCAATCTTGCGGTGTCCTTTCCCAGTGACAGTAGGGGCAGCAAGGCATGTATTGTATTGTTGCCATCAAGGATAAAAAGATGGGGTTTTCATCATATTGCTTGAGTTAATTCCTCTACTTCATGTCATCTTACTTAATGCGTTACTCTGTTCTTTATGAACTTAATACTCTAGATGCAGGTAGGAGTCGGTCGATGTGTGGAGTAATAGTAGTAGATGCAGAATCGTTTCGGTCTACTTGACACGGACGTCATACCTATGTTCATGATCATTGCCTTAGATATCATCATAATTATGTGCTCTTCTATCAATTGCTTGGCAGTAATTTGTTCACCCACCGTATTATTTGCTATCTTGAGAGAAACCACTAGTGAAACCTATGGCCCCGGGTCTCTTTTCCATCATATCAAGTCTCTTTTCCATCATATTAGTTTCCAATCTATTATTTTGCAATCTTTTACTTTCCGATGTATAAACCAAAAATACCAAACATATTTACTTTACCGTTCATCTATCTCTATCATATCTCACTTTTGCAAGTAACCGTGAAGGGATTGACAACCCCTTTATCACGTTGGGTGCAAGTTTGGATTGTTTTTGTAGGTATTCGGTGACTTGTGCGTTATCTCCTACTGGATTGATACCTTGGTTCTCAAACTGAGGGAAATATTGTCTCTACTTTGTTGCATCACCATTTCCTCTTCAAGGGAAAAACCAACGCAAGCTCAAGAAGTAGCAGGAAGAATTTCTGGCTTGTTTGCCAGGGAGATCTATGTCAAGTCAAGACATACCAAGTACCCATCATAAACTCTCATCTCTTGCATTACATTATTTTCCATTCGCCTCTCGTTTTCCTCTCCCCCACCTCTAAAACTATTTTCGAAAAGATTTGCCTTTTTCTTCGCCCCTCTTCCATTCGTCTTCTTTGCTTGCTTCTTGTGTGCTTGTGTGTTGGATTGCTTGCTTTGTCACGATGACTCAAGATAATACCAAATTGTGTGACTTTTCCAACACCAACAACAATGATTTTATTAGCACTCCGATTGCTCCCACTACTAATTCTGAATATTGTGAAATTAATGCTGCTTTGCTAAATCTTGTTATGAAACATCAATTTTCTGGCCTTCCTAGTGAAGATGCCGCATCCCATCTAAACAATTTCGTTGATTTGTGTGATATGCAAAAGAAGAAAGATGTGGATAATGATATTGTTAAATTGAAATTATTTCCGTTTTTGCTTAGAGCGTGCTAAAACTTGGTTTTCATCTTTACCTAAAAATAGTATTGATTCATGGAATAAGTGTAAAGATGCTTTCATCTCTAAGTATTTTCCCCTCGCTAAGATCATCTCCCTTACGAACGATATTATGAATTTTAAGCAACTTGATCATGAGCATGTTGCACAATCTTGGGAGAGGATGAAATTGATGATACGAAATTGCCCTACACATGATTTGAATTTGTGGATGTTTATACAAAAAAATTATGCCGGATTGAATTTTGCTTCTAGAAATCTTTTAGATTCGGCAGCGGGGGGCACTTTCATGGAAATTACTTTAGGAGAGTCTACTAAGCTCCTAGATAATATCATGGTTAATTATTCTCAATGGCACACCGGAAGATCCACTAGTAAAAAAGTTCATGTTGTTGAAGAGATTAATGTTTTGTGTGGAAATATAGATGAACTTATGAAATTATTTGCTAATAAGAGTGCTTCTTCTAATCCTAATGATATGTCTTTTCCACTTTGATTGAGAATAATAATGAATCTATGGATGTGAATTTTGTTGGTAGGAACAATTTTGGTAACAACGCGTATAGAGGCAATTTTAATCCTAGGCCGTTTCCTAGTAATTCCTCTAATAATTATGATAACTCCTACAACAATTCTTATGGAAATTTTAATAAGATGCCCTCTAATTTTGAGAATAGTGTTAAAGAATTTATGAGTTTGCAAAAGAATTTTAATGCTTTGATTGAAGAAAAATTTCTCAAGATTGATGATTTTGCTAGGAACGTGGATATAATTTCTCTTGATGTTGATTCTTTGAAACTTAGATCTATTCCACCTAAGCATGATATCAATGAGTCTTTCAAAGACATGAGAATTTCCATTGATGAGTGCAAAGAAAGAACCGCTAAGATGCATGCTAAAAATGATTGTTTTGTAAAAGCGTGTTCTTCTAGTTTTGGTGATAATAATGATGAAGATCTAAAAGTGATTGATGTGACTCCTATTGAATCTTTGATTTCCAATATTAATCTTGATAAAGATGGGACTGGAGATGAGTCAACTTTAGTTAAAAGGCATCCCAATGATTCAGAGTTTTTAGATCTAGATGTAAAAATTGATAAAAGTGGGATTGGAGAGGTCAAGACTTTAAGTAGCAATGAACCCACTCTTTTGGATTTCAAGGAATTTAATTATGATAATTGTTCTTTAATAGATTGTATTTCCTTTTTGTAATCCGTGTTGAATTCTCCTCATGCTTATAATCAAAACAAAGATTTTACTAAACATATCATTGATGCTATGATGTAATCTTTTGAAGAAAAGATTTAATTAGAAGTTGCTATCCCTAGAAAACTTTATGATGAGTGGGAACGTACTATTAAGATTAAGATTAAAAATTATGAATGTCATGCTTTGTGTGATTTGGGTGCTAGTGTTTTCACAATTCCAAAAACTTTGTGTGATGTGTTGTATTTCCGTGAATTTGATGATTGTTCTTTAAATTTGCATCTTGCTGATTCCACTGTTAAGAAACCTATGGGAATGATTAATGATGTTCTTATTGTTGGAAATAGGAATTATGTGCCCGTAGATTTCATTGTTCTTGATATAGATTGCAATCCTACATGTCCTATTATTCTTGGTAGACCTTTCCTTAGAACGATTGGTGCAATTATTGATATGAAAGAAGGAAACATTAGATTAAAATTTCCATTAAGGAAAGGCATGGAACACTTTCCTAGGAAGAAAATTAAATTGCCATATGAATCTATTATGAGAGCCACTTAAGGATTGCATACCAAAGATAACAATACTTAGATCTATTCGCGTTTTTATGCCTAGCTAAGGGTGTTAAACAATAGCGCTTGTTGGGAGGCAACCCAATTTTATTTTTGTTCTTTGCTTTTTGTTCTTGTTTAGTAATTAATAATTAATCTAGCCTCTGGTTAGATGTGGTTTTATGTTTTAATTAATGTTTGTGCCAAGTTAAACCTTTAGGATAGCTTACGGTGATAGTTGTGTTGATCCTGCTGAAAATCAGAAACTTTTGCGCCCAAGAAAATAATTTTTATAATTCACAGAAACGTGCTTTTGATCTGATTCTTTTTTCTCTGGATTGGTACACAAATTGCTCAGGTTTTATGTTTTAATTAGTGTTTTTGGCTGTGACGCCCCCGATTCAATCGTACACTAATCATGCACGCAAATGTGTACGATCAAGATCAGGGACTCACGGGAAGATATCACAACACAACTCTAAAACATAAATAAGTCATACAAGCATCATAATACAAGCCGGGGCCTCGAGGGCTCGAATACAAGTGCTCGATCATAGGCGAAGTCGTGGAAGCAACAATATCTGAGTACGACATAAGTTAAACAAGTTTGCCTTAAGAAGGCTAGCACAAAGCGGGATACAGATCGAAGAGGCGAGGCCTCCGCAGGATCCTCCTAAACTACTCTGGTCGTCGTCGCCGCCTACACGTAGTAGTAGGCACCTCCATGTAGTAGTAAGTAAATCGGCGGTGGCGTCGCTCCACAGGCTCAAACATCTGGTTGCGACAACCGTAAAGAAGGAAAGGGGAAAAAGGGGAGAAAGCAACCGTGAGTACTCATCCAAAGTACTCGCAAGAAAGGAACTACACTACATATGCATGGGTATATGTGTAAAGGGCCATATCGGTGGGTGAAGCTGCAGAATGCCGTAATAAGAGGGGATAGCTAATCACGTCGAAGACTACGCTCGGCGCCCTCGTCTTGCAAAGACATATAGAAGAGAGTAGATTGAAGTCCTCCAAGTAGCATCTCCAACTAGCATCTCTAAGTAGCATCTCGAGTAGCATCGCATGGCATAATCCTACCTGGCGATCCTCCCCTCGTCTCCCTGTGGAAAAGCGATCACCGGGTTGTCTGTGGAACTTGGAAGGGTGTGTTTTATTAAGTATCCGGTTCTAGTTGTCATAAGGTCAAGGTACAACTCCGGGTCGTCCTTTACCGAGGGACACGGCTATTGAATAGATAAACTTCCTGCAGGGTGCACCACATAACCCAACACGCTCGATCCCATTTGGCGGACACACTTTTCGGGTCATGCCCGCCTCGGAAGATCAACACGTCGCAGCCCCACCTAGGCACAACAGAGAGGTCAGCCCGCCGGTCTAAATCCTATGTGCATAGGGTGCGGGCCCATCGCCCATTGCACACAAGACGCGTTGCGAGGGCGGCCGAAGCGCACCTAGCAACCTCCATTACAAAGGAAGTTGCGTTAACGCAATCCAATCCGCGCTAGCGCCGCTCGTCGCCGACGTCAAGAAGGCTTCGGTGATACCACGATGCTTGGGATACCCATAACTACTCCCGCGTAGATGGTTAGTGCGTATAGACCAAATGGCGGACTCGGATCAAATACCAAGATCTCGTTAAGCGTGTTAAGTATCCATGAACGCCGAACAGGCCAGCCCACTGTCTCCTAGGTGGTCTCAACCTGCCTGCCGCTCCGCCACAAAGTAACGATCGGGGCCGTGGGAACCTGTGCCCACCTCTACCGGGATGGAGCCACTGTCCTTTCAGCCCCCTCATCAGAATCACTTGCGGGTACTCAATGAGTGACCCGACTTTAGTCACCATCTCGATAGTATGTATGTATGTATAGTATATACCGTGATCACCTCCCAAGTGATCACGACCCGATAGTATAGCATGGCAGACTGACAAGAATGTAGGGCCAATGATGATAAACTAGCATCCTATACTAAGCATTTAGGATTGCGGGTAAGGTATCAATGACTGTAGCAACAATGACAAGCTATGCAATGTAATAGGAGTAACCAAGCAAGTAACATGCTACACTACTCTATTGCAAGCAGTATAGAGAAGAATAGGCGATATCTGGTGATCAGGGGGGCTTGCCTGGTTGCTCAGACAAGGAGGGGTCATCGGTGATGTAGTCGACCACAGGGGCATCAAAGATAAATCACGGGTCTACCGGAGAGAAGATGGGGAGAAGCAGTAAATATATAGCAAGCAAGTGCATAACAGACAACAAGCGAGCTAGGCGTGTTCTAACGCGGTATGAGGTGATACCGGTGAAGGGGAAACATCCGGAAAGTATCCCGGTGTTTAGTGTTTCAGACAGATGAACCGGAGGTGAAATGTTGCAGGTTCACTATGCTAGGGGTGCGTGGCGGATGAGCGGCTGATGTATCCGGATCCGTCTCGTCGTTACGAGCAACTTTCATGTACAAAGTTTTTCCATCCGAGCTACGGTTTATTTTCTATTAATTTTAAAAGATTTAAATCATTTTAGGATTTATTTAATTATTTATTTTAACACTATCCAGAATAGTAAAGGTGGCCTTGACATGACAAAATCTTGACGTCGTGATCAACTGTATCTTGTTCTTCGGGTCAACTACGTGTGGGTCCCGCATGTCATCTACCTTTTAGTTTAAGTAGGGTTTAGCTTATTAATTACTGCTTAATTAAATTAACTAATTGACTAGACTAATTTAAACAAGATTAATTAACTTAATTATTTACTTAATAATTAATTAACCAATTAATTATTTTATTAGTTACATTTTCATTTCATTTTAGTTTTAGTTTTAGGGTGTGGGGCCCCACGCCAATGGCCTGAGGCATCAGCCCCCCCCGGCGTGGGCTCAGAGGCCGGCAAGGCGGGCGTGTGGTATCGGGCGTGGCGCCAGTGATGCCCGACGAGCAAGGGCCGCGGGCACGACGGGCGCGGCGTCGGCGGCAGACCGGGTCACATGAGTGAGGCTGGCCAGAACGGCACGGCGAGGCGGTCGCGTCCGGGCATGACGAGACGGCGCGTCGTCGCGAGGGGTGGTGGAGACGACCGCAGGCGGCGGTAGGGAACGGCTGGATCAGGCGGTGCGGCGGCGGCTACTGTGCGAGGCGGCGGAAGGCTCAGCCCGACAGCTGTCAGACGGGCAAGCAGGCGAGCCACCGCGAGCGAGCGGCGAGCAGTGGGAGCCGCCGGGCGGGCGCCGTGGCGCGGGCGTTGGACACGCACGGGCATGAAGAGACAGAGAGGAGACAGAGAGAGGCAGAGGAGGCCGTGGCCTCACCGGGAGCGTGGGGGCAGGCGGTGTGCTCGAGGAGGAGGACGAGAGCCGGCGACGGGAGCAGTCCGGTGGGGAGGAGGAAGCAGGCCGGCAGGGTGGCTCCGGCGAGGTGGAGACGAGGAGGACGTCGAGGCGGCGACGAGGTCCGGCGACGGCGTGACAGCTCCGGGCGACGGCGGTGAGGTGACGGCGTCGGGATGTCTTCGGGCTTCAGCGGACGGGGCGGGGAGCGCCGGCTACGGCGGGGCAGCACTGGGCGGCATCGGCATCGAGCCCCCGATCCCGATCCAGAATCGGGGAAGGAGTGGGCGATGTGGGGGGGAGTGGGTGCGTTAGTGGCTAGGGTTCGGTTGCTCGGGTGGATAAGGGAGTGGGGTGGCCGGTTGGGCCAGGTGGGCCGGCCTGGTGAGCTGGGCCGCCTAGTCCAGTGGGGGTTGTGGCCTGCTGGGCCGGAGCCCAGTGGGGGGGGTTGCTTTCTTTTTTTTTGCTTTGTTTTCTGTTTTCTTTACTTTATCTATTTTCTTTTCTATTTTATTCTTTTAAATTTATGTTTTATAAAATATAAATACAACTCCTAAATTAATGTTATAATCTATTCTACTGCCCCAAAAGTTTGACACCTAAATAAATGTTTTAATATTTTATAATTTAGAAAAGGCATTTTATTAATGTTTTATTTACTGTTTTAATTATCATAGTGCATTTAATTGTTTTGTAGAAATGTGGTTTCTCTACCAACATTGCCTATTATTGAATTACCACATTTAGAACATTTTAGTTTTAACATTTAAAAACTTTTATTGTTTGACTTTATTTTAAATTTGAATGCGAATCAGTTTCGAACTAACGTGAGATTAGCAACAGTAATCAAGGTGACGTGGCATCATTAGCGGAGGGTTACTGTGGCTTAATTATCCGGGCGTCACAATTCTCCTCCACTACAAGAAATCTCGTCCCGAGATTTAAGAGGGACTATGGGGAAATTCAGTTACTGAAACTAGCGGGTCTTCTCATCCTGGTTTGCTTTTCTCGAAGAGTTAATTCCGTTCATTGCTGTCTACAATTCTCGCTTCAGTCATCATGGTGATCTCGCCTTTTCTCGAACTCCAACGTGCTTACGAATAGGTAGCGGGTAGATCGGAAAGCGACGAGAATGCTATAAGGGTAATAACACAGGATTAACCCATGAATGAGCATATGAGTACCTCTCGAGTTGAACAAATAGAACACATCGAGAGTAAAGTTGGAAGGTCCAACAAGAAGTTTCAAGCAGCCAGGCAATCATTCAATGCCTAGACATAAGGTGAAAGGGGTTCCAAGCAGCGGAATAATTATTGTTTCGATGCGAATTGATGATCTCATCGGAAGGTGGCTCATGAATTACATACGAGTCCCGCGAGAGGAATAACTTTGGGAGCAGGGGTGTACAGGAGAGTCAGGTTTCGATCCTGTGGAGCTGTGGGTTATGGGCCCACCATGTGGGCTAAAAGTAGGAAGGGCGGAGACGTCTTGCGTGATCATGCAAGAAAGGCATGTCAGAGGATAGCCTGTCGATTATGTTGGCAACAACGTCGATACCAAGGGCGAGGGACGAAGAGAACCATTTTCCTGCTCGTTGAACGAGGCGGACCAATAATCAAAGTTCTCGTCCATCGGTGGTGACCGGAATGCTATCGACAATTTCAACAGGGTCTTACTGACAGAGTTGTACACCGAGGTGTTTGCACAAGCAGAGAATTATTACTGCCTATATCATATAGATCATAGAAATGGTCTAAACAAACCAATGGAAAGGGAAAAGTGTCTATCAGATTTAATCAGAACGATGGAAAGAAAAATGTGTTTAAACACATAATTCAGGGGTATATCCTTCCCATGGACAAGCAGAGAGCATGATATCCATGACAGGATATAACGTAGGAAACCATTTAGGTTATGGGAGAGGAATTTTCATGACATTACCCATACAACGGTGTTTGGATAATGGACAAAGAAAATTTAGCATTGTTTTTCAAATGCTCTTATTGAAAATCGGAGTACCACAGACATGCTTCGAGATAGCATTAACATGGTCTTCAAGCAAATATCAGACCTTGGATACACAAAGGATCCATCAGGAAAAACTTATTAAACAAGTCATTCAATTTCCTCATGGAAGAATGGTTAACCTGGTTAAAAAGGAAACTATAACACTAGGTCCTCCGGCCAGGTGTGCTAGGCATGACATCACCTTACTGGGTCACATAAAGACTAGGGTTATATCTCTTGGAAAATATGTTCCAACAATCATATCGCATCGAGATTTGATTCGATTGGTGTTAGGATACCTAGGAAGAAAAGGTGCAACACAAATTGTCAAGATGACATGTAAGATTCTCGGGCCATGAACTAAGGAAGCGAGTTCCGAAACAAGAGTTCATCATTAAACCAAGGAGAGGATGAGGAGGTAGCTGATGAACTCAGCGACGACCCATTGAGATTTCCAAAAAGATTTATTTCCACCATTATGTGAACAAGGAGATAACATCGGATCAAATGATATAAAGAGGTATGCTCGAGGAAAACATACCCAATTTAAACATTGTTTGAAAAGTGCACCCGAAATATGGGCTTAGGTAGCATGATCGATGTTATAATGGTGATTCGATAACCAATGGTCTAAGAATAAAATGTCGACCATTAACTTCGAAGCAATAGAGTTGCTAGAAGGAAAGAATCCAACCAACATCGTTCACTTGTTGGAATCAACACGGGGACCAAGAAAGAATGGTGATGTTGAGAAGTATCACTATTTCAAGAATTCTTAAGAGGTGGAGCAATCCTCACAACATTCTTGATAGAAAAGACAGTAATACTTCAAGGTAGAACACAACATTGGCTAGAGAGCAGGTTGTATTCATAATGTGGACAAGCTCACGATGAAAGGAAGTCAAGGGTGTTGTCGATGATAATAAAATCATTGAGGGCAAGGATTGTCTTTGTCATCATGAATTCAATTGATATCCTAGAAGAGCTCATAAGGTTGATGAAGATCACGACACATTTGTCGAGAGGTTTCATGAAGATGTAATCAATTAGCGACGACGTCAACTCAAAGGAATGATGAAGCGAAAGGTTATTGGAACCATGGGTACGACACAAACTCGAAATCAAGCTTGCTGTTCAAGGCAAAATGATATGATGAGGAAAATCGACATAAGCTTAGCTCATCGTCGAAAATTTGTGCTTTAGGAAGAAGGACCAGGTAGCACAGTTAAATTTAGCACGATAATGATATAGCCGATCAGGCTTGGGATGAAGTGATCGGGTAGAAACTTGTAAGCAAGGAAGATTGCTAAGAATGGTTGAATCGTAGAAAGGACACGATTCAGTTATCGATGTATTTGAGTGACTAACCACTCAGAACCTAGGAAACACTGGAATCGGTGAGAATGTAGTACTTGATGAAGAACTCATAAGAAGTTGTGGTGTTCCGTGATAACCTCGAGATACCAGGGGGTAATACTCGACGACGGATCAAAGTAGAGGTTGGACTGGGGGATTGCTCTGTAGAAGACAAGTGCTTAAACTTGCACAAGAAATGGTATTTAAAGGAGAACATGTTCGGAACCACGATTGCAAAAGGCCAGATCCCAGATATAAGATGAACTTATACCAAAGGAATAATTAATTTAAGAGAAGCTTTAATGATACGATCTACATCGTGTCCATGGGCATGAACACAAAGTTCAAGGTCGACTCCCACTTCTTTAATGCATAACCTTTCATTCACTTCTCATTTTCGAAGAAGTTGTAATGTTGAAATTGTATCTAGCAAAATACCAGAAGAGTATGACTCGTGAAAACTTTCGAGTTCACACATATTACGGAAGGTATAGGTTCAACCCGTCAGGGTATCGTGGAAACATATACCACAAGCTTCAATAGTAAATACCACCAGCTCGAAAGCAGAGCATGGTTGGCCAAGCAGATGATACAATTTACCAAAGGCACTATGTATCAGGGGAAGAACTCACAAGGTGATTGACTATGAAGGACATTGTCGGATAACAATCCAACAATGGATCGGGTGATCCACAACGGAGCTGATGTGAGTATCGGTACTCCATCAGAGGAAGAAGCAAGGCAAAGACATTGGATTATAGAAACAACTGAATAACTTAGAGCGCAATTGCTAAGGAATTATGATTTACAACGCGAAGGATCAGAAGCAGACGCTCTGATCAAGGATGGATAAGTTCAATACTTAGGGGCACAATCGACGACAATTTAATTGGCGAGAATCAGCTCACGTTTAAAATGACGTCTGAGCCGGAAGGATGAATTCTAGGATATGATTGAGGATTGCGAGCATTCGCAACAAATTGAATCAACGGACTCAAAATGATAATGACAAGAGATGCCAATAAGATTATAGACTTATAGGATTAACCATAATGCAAGCAAGTAAGAATTTCAAGTGCAATAGGCGACTCAGGATTTTCGGAAGTTCAAATAGTATTTTGAAGACTTTTGTGTAACACATGAACAACTGGGGATGGACGAATCCTCGACAAGTGTGAGGTATTATCCGTAGGGGTATTCATGCGGCAAAGAATTGCAAGGCAATAAACTCAAAGGATTCTCGGGACAACGGAGAGTATTTCGGGGCATCTTGTAATAACAAGAGCAACGGAAAATGATTGTATGAATGGCAAGTGTATGCAGCTTTCCATATGGGTTGACGGTGGAGGGAAATCGCAAATGCGAAGGCACAAGGTCTCGAGAGAACATCGTAGATTAACTTCAAAATCTCCTGGTGTAGCTGGCGATCATCGGGAATGAGGGGCTCTCCGGGAGAAAGTATTTTCGAGAACCTAAAGTTAGTTTTGTTTTTAGCAAAATCATTTAACCCGAATAAAAGAGAGATCAGAGTCCCAGAGTATAGGTCGAGGAATAAAAGATCCTACTACCACACAATGGCAACGTGGGGCCGTAAGCCGCACAGCCATGTTAGTAATAGTTTTGTAAAGTCTAGACTCGACTTTGGCCAAGGAGTTTGAAAGGGGGATTCCTACAGGCAGTCGGCTCTGATACCAACTTGTGACGCCCCCGATTCAATAGTACACTAATCATGCACGCAAATGTGTACGATCAAGATCAGGGACTCACGGGAAGATATCACAACACAACTCTAAAACATAAATAAGTCATACAAGCATCATAATACAAGCCGGGGCCTCGAGGGCTCGAATACAAGTGCTCGA
This sequence comes from Aegilops speltoides, assembly GCA_021437245.1. NCBI lineage: Eukaryota > Viridiplantae > Streptophyta > Magnoliopsida > Poales > Poaceae > Aegilops > Aegilops speltoides. The sequence continues at coordinate 444,009,913 of CM038146.1, read as the reverse complement.
TCATAGGCGAAGTCAGTGGAAGCAACAATATCTGAGTACGACATAAGTTAAACAAGTTTGCCTTAAGAAGGCTAGAACAAACTGGGATATAGATCGAAGAGGCGCAGCCTCCGCAGGATCCTCCTAAACTACTCCTAGTCGTCGCCGCCTACACGTAGTAGTAGGCACCTCCAAGTAGTAGTCGCCGCCGACGGTGGCGTCGCTCACAGGCTCCAAGCATCTGGTTGCGACAACTAGAAAGAAGGAAAGGGGAAAAAGGGGAGAAAGCAACCGTGAGTACTCATCCAAAGTACTGCAAGCAAGGAACTACACTACATATGCATGGGTATATGTGTAAAGGGCCATATCGATGGACCGCTGCAGAATGCTAGAATAAGAGGGGATAGCTAATCCCGTCGAAGACTACGCTTCTGGCAGCCTCCGTCTTGCAGCATGTAGAAGAGAGTAGATTGAAGTCCTCCAAGTAGCATCTCCAAGTAGCATCTCCAACTAGCATCTCCAAGTAGCATCTCGAGTAGCATCGCATAGCATAATCCTACCCGGCGATCCTCCCCTCGTCTCCCTATGGAAAAGCGATCACCGGGTTATCTGTGGAACTTGGAAGGATGTGTTTTATTAAGTATCCGGTTCTAGTTGTCATAAGGTCAAGGTACAACTCCGGGTCATCCTTTTACCGAGGGACACGGCTATTCGAATAGATAAACTTCCCTGCAGGGGTGCACCACATAACCCAACACGCTCGATCCCATTTGGCCGGACACACTTTTCTGGTCATGCCCGGCCTCAGAAGATCAACACGCCGTAGCCCCACCTAGGCACAACAGAGAGGTCAGCCCGCCGGTCTAAATCCTATGCGCGCAGGGGTCCGGGCCCATCGCCCATTGCACACCTCCACGTTGCGAGGGCGGCCGGAAGCAGACCTAGCAACCTCCATTACAAAGGAAGTTGCGTTAACGCAATCCAATCCGGCGTGCGCCGCTCCGTCGCTGACGTCAAGAAGGCTTCGGCTGATACCACGACGCCGGGATACCCATAACTACTCCCACGTAGATGGTTAGTGCATATAGACCAAATGGCCAGACTCAGATCAAATACCAAGATCTCGTTAAGCGTGTTAAGTATCCGCGAACGCCGAACAGGGCCAGGCCCACCTATCTCCTAGGTGGTCTCAACCTGCCCTGCCGCTCCGCCACAAAGTAACAGCCGGGGGCCGTCGGGAACCCAGGCCCACCTCTACCGGGATGGAGCCACCTGTCCTGTCAGCCCCCTCATCAGAATCACTTGCGGGTACTCAATGAGCTGACCCAACTTTAGTCACCATCTGTATAGTATGTATGTATGTATAGTATATACCCGTGATCACCTCCCAAGTGATCACGGCCCGATAGTATAGCAAAGCGCGATCGACAAGAATGTAGGGCCAATGATGATAAACTAGCATCCTATACTAAGCATTTAGGATTGCGGGTAAGGTATCAATGACTGTAGCAACAATGACAAGCTATGCAACAGAATAGGAGTAACCGAACAGTAACATGCTACACTACTCTATTGCAAGCAGTATAGAGAAGAATAGGCGATATTTGGTGATCAAGGGGGGGCTTGCCTGGTTGCTCAGACAAGGAGGGGTCGTCGGTGATGTAGTCGACCACGGGCATCGTAGATCGCCACGGGTCTACGGAGAGAAGAGGGGAGAAACAGTAAATATATAGCAAGCAAGTGCATAACAGACAACAAGCGAGCTAGACGTGTTCTAACGCGGTATGAGGTGATACTGGGGTGGGGAAACATCAGGAAAGTATCCCGGTGTTTAGTGTTTTTGGACAGATGAACCGGAGGTGAAATGTTGCAGGTTCACTATGCTAGGGATGCGTGGCGGATGAACGGGCTGCGTATCCGGATCCGTCTCGTCGTTCTGAGCAACTTTCATGTACAAAGTTTTTCCATCCGAGCTACGGTTTATTTTCTATTAATTTTAAAAGATTTAAATCATTTTAGGATTTATTTAATTATTTATTCAGCATGACAACATGCTGACGTCAGCAGTCAACTGTGCTGTTGACTGGGTCAACTACGTGTGGGTCCCACATGTCATCTACCTTTTAGTTTAAGTAGGGTTTAGCTAATTAATTACTGCTTAATTAAATTAACTAATTGACTAGACTAATTTAAACAAGATTAATTAACTTAATTATTTTACTTAATAATTAATTAACCAATTAATTATTTTATTAATTACATTTTCATTTCATTTTAGTTTTAGTTTTAGGGGTGTGGGGCCCCTACGTCAATGTCCCAGGGGCATCAGGCCCCTTGTGATGGCTCAGAGGCCCGCCGTGGCGGGCGTGTGGTATCGGGCATGGGCGCCAGTGCCCGCCGAGACCAGCAAGGCCGAGCGGTCACGACAAGGCGCCGGCGTCGGCGACGACCGGGGCAGCAGTGAGGCTGGCCAGAACGGCACCGGCGAGGCCGGCAGCGTCTTGGATCTGCGACAAAGGACGGCGGGTCGCGCGAGGGGCGGTGGAGACGACCGCAGGCGTGGCGGTAGGGGAGCCGCGGGGCGGTGCGGCGGCGGCTACTGTGCTGTGGCGGCGGAAGGCTCAGCCCCGACGCGGCTGCACGGGCAAGCAGGGCGCGAGGCCATCGTGAGCGGGCGGCAGGGCGAAGTGGAGCCGCACGGGCGGGGCGCCGTGAGCGCGGGCATTGGACACGCACGGGCATGGAGGAGACAGAGAGGAGACAGAGAGGAGGGAGTGGAGGCCGTGGCCTCACCGGGGGAGCGTAGGGGACGTGGCAGTGTGCTCGAGGAGGAGGACGGAGACGACCGGGCGACGGGGAGCAGTCCGGTGGGGAGGAGGAAGCAGGCCGGCGGGGTGGCTCCGGCGAGGTGGAGACGAGGAGGACGTCGAGGCGGCGACGAGGTCCGGCGACGGTATGACAGCTCCGGGGCGACGGCGGTGAGGTGACGGCGTCGGGGATGTCTTCAAAGCCCGGTGGACGGGCGGGAGCGCCCGGACACTGGCGGGCATCATTGGCGGCATCGGCATCGAGCCCCCGATCCCGATCCAGAATCGGGGAAGGAGTGGGCGATGTGGGGGGGAGTGGGTGCGTTAGTGGCTAGGGTTCGGTTGCTCGGGTGGATAAGGGAGTGGGGTGGCCGGTTGGGCCAGGTGGGCCGGCCTGGTGAGCTGGGCCGCCTAGTCTAGTGGGGGTTGTGGCCTGCCGGGCCGGAGCCTAGTGGGGAGGGGGGGTTGCTTTCTTCTTTTTTTTGCTTTGTTTTCTGTTTTCTTTACTTTATCTATTTTCTTTTCTATTTTATTCTATTAAATTTCTGTTTTATAAAATATAAATACAACTCCTAAATTAATGTTATAATCTATTCTACTGCCCCAAAAGTTTGACACCTAAATAAATGTTTTAATATTTTATAATTTAGAAAAGGCATTTTATTAATGTTTTAGTTACTGTTTTAATTATCATAGTGCATTTAATTGTTTTGTAGAAATGTGGTTTCTCTACCAACATTGCCTATTATTTAATTGCCACATTTAGAACATTTTAGTTTTAACATTTAAAAACTTTTGTTGTTTGACTTTATTTTAAATTTGAATGCGAATCGGTTTCGAACTAACGCGAGATTGTTGGGGAACGTAGTAATTTCAAAAAAATTCCTACGCACACGCAAGATCATGGTGATGTATAGCAACGAGAGGGAGAGTGTTGTCTACGCCCTCGTGAGACCAAGCGAAGCGATCACAGCGTAGAGGAAGTAGTCGACGTTCTCCTCGCGATCCGACCGATCCGGCGCCGTTACATTCGGCGCCCGAGTTCTTGACACACGTACAGCTCGATGGCGTCCCTCGTACTCGATCCAGCCGAGTGTCGAGGAGAGTTCCATCAAGACGACGGCGTGGTGACGATCTTGATGTTCTATCGGCGCGAGGCTTCGCCTAAGCTTGCGACGATATGACCGAGGTGGAATATGGTGGAGGGGGCACGCGACACGGCTAAGGAACGATCCGTAGATCAAACTTGTGTGTTATAGGGTGCCCCTGCCTCGTATATAAAGGAGGAGGGGGGAGGTGCGGCCGGCCCAAGGGAGGCGGCTGAGGAGTCCTACTCCCAGGGAGTAGGACTCCCCCTTCCTAGTTGGAGTAGGATTGGGGAGGGAAGAGAGAAGGGGGCACCGCCCCTCTCCTTGTCCTATTCGGACTAGGGGGGGGCGCGGCCACCCCTGGCCGGCCCTTCCTCTTCTCCTCGAGGCCCACTAAGGCCCAATAGCCTCCGGGAGGTTCCGTAACCCCGGTTTTCCGATAAATCCCGATTTCACCCGGAACCATTCCAAACTCAAATATAGGCTTCCAATATATCAATCTTTATGTCTCGACCATTTCGAGACTCCTCGTCATGTCCGTGATCACATCCGGGACTCGAACTTCTTGGTACATCAAAATACATAAACTCATAATATAAGCCGCATCGAAACCTTAAGCGTGCGGACCCTACGGTTCGAGAACAATGTAGACATGACCGAGACACGTCTCCGGTCAATAACCAATAGCGGGACCTGGATGCCCATATTGGTTCCTACATATTCTACGAAGATCTTTATCGGTCAGACCGCATAACAACATACGTTGTTCCCTTTGTCATCGGTATGTTACTTGCCCGAGATTCGATCGTCGGTATCCAATACCTAGTTCAATCTCGTTACCGGCAAGTCTCTTTACTCGTTCCGTAATACATCATCTCACAGCTAACTCATTAGTTGTAATGCTTGCAAGGCTTGAGTGATGTGTATTACCGAGAGGGCCCAGAGATACCTCTCCGACAATCGGAGTGACAAAACCTAATCTCGAAATACGCCAACCCAACATCTACCTTTGGAGACACCTGTAGTACTCCTTTATAATCACCCAGTTACGTTGTGACGTTTGGTAGCACCCAAAGTGTTCCTCCGGTAAACGGGAGTTGCATAATCTCATAGTTACAGGAACATGTATATGTCATGGATAAAAGCAGTAGCAACATACTAAACGATCGTGTGCTAAGCTAATGGAATGGGTCATGTCAATCAGATCATTCTACTAATGATGTGACCTTGTTAATCAAATAACAACTCTTTGTTCATGGTTAGGAAACATAACCATCTTTGATTAACAAGCTAGTCTAGTAGAGGCATACTAGTGACATATTGTTTGTCTATGCATTCACACATGTATCATGTTTCCGGTTAATACAATTCTAGCATGAATGATAAACATTTATCATGAAATAAGGAAATAAATAATAACTTTATTATTGCCTCTAGGGCATATTTCCTTCAGTCTCCCACTTGCACTAGAGTCAATAATCTAGATTACATAGTAATGATTCTAACACCCATGGAGTCTTGGTGCAGATCATGTTTTGCTTGTGGAAGAGGCTTAGTCAACGGGTCTGCAACATTCAGATCCGTATGTATCTTGCAAATCTCTATGTCTCCCACCTGGACTAAGTCCCGGATGGAATTGAAGCGTCTCTTGATGTGCTTTGTCCTTTTGTGAAATATGGATTCCTTCGCTAAGGCAATTGCTCCAGTATTGTCACAGAAGATTTTCATTGGACCCGATGCACTAGGTATGACACCTAGATCGGATATGAACTCCTTCATCCAGACTCCTTCATTAGTTGCTTCCGAAGCTGCTATGTACTCCGCTTCACATGTAGATCCCGCTACGACGCTTTGTTTAGAACTGCACCAACTGACAGCTCCTCCGCTTAGTGTAAATACGTATCCGTCTGCGATTTAGAATCGTTCGGATCGGTGTCAAAGCTTGCATCAACGTAACTGTTTACGATGAGCTCTTTGTCACCTCCATATCGAGAAACATATCCTTAGTCCTTTTCGTATTTCGGGATGTTCTTGACCGCTGCCCGATGATCCACTCTGGATTACTTTGGTACCTCCTGCTAAGCTTATAGCAAGGCACACATCAGTGCGGTACACAGCATTGCATACATGATAGAGCCTATGGCTGAAGCATAGGAACATCTTTCATTTTCTCTCTATCTTCTGCAGTGGTCGGAATTGAGTCTTACTCAACTTCACACCTTGTAACACGAGCAAGAACCCTTTCTTTGCTTGATCTATTTTGAACTTCTTCAAAATTTTGTCAAGGTATGTGCTTTGTGAAAGTCCAATTAAGCGCCTTGATCTATCTCTATAGATCTTAATGCCCAATATGTAAGCAGCTTCACCGAGGTCTTTCATTGAAAACTCTTATTCAAGTATCCCTTTATGCTATCCAGAATTCTATATCATTTCCGATCAGCAATATGTCATCTACATATAATATCGAAATGCTACAGAGCTCCCACTCACTTTCTTGTAAATACAAAGCTTCTCCAAAAGTCTCAGATGAACCCAAATGCTTTGATCACACTATCAAAGCGCTTATTCCAACTCCGAGATGCTTGCACCAGTCCATAAATGGATCATTGGAGCTTGCATACTTTGTCAGCTCTCTTTGGATCGATAAAACCTTTCGGTTGCATCATATACAACTCTTCTTCCGTAAATCCATTCAGAATGCAGTCTTTACATCCATTTGCCAAATTTCATAATCATAAAATGCGGCAATTGCTAACATGATTCGGACAGACTTAAGCATCGCTACGGGTGAGAAGGTCTCATCGTAGTCAATCCCTTGAACTTGTCGAAAACCCTTTGCGATAAGTCGAGCTTTGTAGACGATAACATTACCGTCGGCGTCGGTCTTCTTCTTGAAGATCCACTTGTTTTCTATTGCTTGCCGACCCTCGGGCAAGTCAACCAAAGTCCATACTTTGTTTTCATACATGGATCCCATCTCGATTTCATGGCCTCAAGCCATTTTATGAATCTGGGCTCACCATCGCTTCTTCATAGTTCGTAGGTTCATCATGATCTAGTAGCATGATTTCCGAACAGGATTACCGTACCACTCAGTGCGGATCTTACTCTGGTTGATCTACGAGGTTCAGAGTAACTTGATCTGAAGTTTCATGATCAACATCATCAACTTCCTCACTACTTGGTGTAGATGTCTCGTAAACCGGTTTCTGCGACAAACTACTTTCAAGTAAGGAGAAGGTACAATTACCTCATCAAGTTCTACTTTCCTCCCACTCACTTCTTTCGAGAGAAACTCCTTCTCTAGAAAGGATCCATTCTTGGCAACAAATGTCTTGCCTTCGGATCTGTGATAGAAGGTGTACCCAACTGTCTCCTTTGGGTATCCTATGAAGACACATTTCTCCGATTTGGGTTCGAGCTTATCAGGTTGAAGCTTTTTCACATAAGCATCGCATCCCCAAACTTTAAGAAACGACAACTTTGGTTTCTTGCTAAACCATAGTTCATAAGGTGTTGTCTCAACGGATTTTGACGGTGTTCTATTCAGTGTGAATGCGGCCGTCTCTAGAGCATAACCCCAAAACGATAGCGGTAAATCTGTAAGAGACATCATAGAACGCACCATATCTAGTAAAGTACGATTACGACGTTCGGACACACCATTACGCTGTGGTGTTCCGGGTGGCGTGAGTTGTGAAACTATTCTGCATTGTTTCAAATGTAGACCAAACTCGTAACTCAAATATTCACCTCCACGATCAGATCGTAGAAACTTAATTTTCTTGTTACGATGATTTTCAACTTCACTATGAAATTCTTTGAACTTTTCAAATGTTTCAGACTTATGTTTCATTAAGTAGATATACCCATATCTGCTTAAGTCATCTGTGAAGGTGAGAAAATAACGATATCCGCCACGAGCCTCAACATTCATCGGACCACATACATCTGTATGTATGATTTCCAACAAATCTGTTGCTCTCTCCATAGTACCAGAGAACGGGGTTTTGGTCATCTTGCCCATGAGGCACGGTTCGCAAGTGCCAAGTGATTCATAATCAAGTGACTCCAAAAGTCCATCAGTATGGAGTTTCTTCATGCGCTTTACACCGATATGACCTAAACGGCAGTGCCACAAATAAATTGCACTATCATTATCAACTCTGCATCTTTTGGTTTCAACATTATGAATATGTGTATCACTACTATCGAGATTCATCAAAAATAGACCACTCTTCAAGGGTGCATGACCATAAAAGATATTACTCATATAAATAGAACAACCATTATTCTCTGATTTAAATGAATAACCGTCTCGCATCAAACAAGATCCAGATATAATGTTCATGCTCAACGCAGGCACCAAATAACAATTATTTAGGTCTAAAACTAATCCCGAAGGTAGATGTAGAGGTAGCGTGCCGACCGCGATCACATCGACTTTGGAACCATTTCCCACGCGCATCGTCACCACCGTCCTTTGCCGGTGTTAAGCAATCCTAGTCCCCTGTTTGAGTTGCAAATATTAGCAACAGAACCAGTATCAAATACCAGTGCTATCTGCGAGCTCTAGTAAGGTACACATCAATAACATGTATATCACATATACCTTTGTTCACCTTGCCATCCTTCTTATCCGCCAAATACTTGGGGCAGTTCCGCTTCCAGTGACCAGTCTGCTTGCAGTAGAAGCACTCTGTAGGATCGGAAGTATGTCTAGAGGGGGGGTGATTAGACTACTTGACAATTTAAAAGTTTAGCCTTTTGATTAGGACAAGTTTTTAGCAAGTTCACAATGATGACCAAGTCAAGTATCACCCTACACATGCAATTCTAGAGTTATGGCAGCGGAAAGTAAATTGCACATGTAGTAAATAGAGGTGGAGAAGAGCAAACGCAGTTTGGAGACACGGATGGAGACTTCAACCCACGGAGGGTAACGGCTGCGAGAGTCCACGGAGGGCTCCACCCACGAAGGGTCCACGAAGAAGCAACCTTGTCTATGCCATCATGGCTTACGCCCACGGAGGACTAGCCTTACTCGGGGTAGATCTTCACGAAGTAGGCGATCTCCTTGCCCTTACAAACTTCTTGGTTCAACTCCACATCTTGACGGAGGCTCCCAAGCGACACCTAACCAATCTAGGAGGCACCACCCTCCAAAAGGTAATAGATGGTGTTGGTGATGATGAACTCCTTGCTCTTGTGCTTCAAATGATAATCTCCCCAACACTCAACTCTCCTCACTGATTTTGCTGTGGTGGAAGAAGGGATTGAGTGGAAAGCAACTTGGGAAGGCTAGAAATCAAGTTTCATATGGTTGGAGTGGAGCAACTTGATCTCAACACAAGGGTAGGTAGTTTTCTTCTCAGAAATGTAAGGTAGGAGTGGTAGTTCTTTCTGATGGCTCTCTCCACGAATGAAGAGGAGGTGGAGGGGTATTTATAGCCTCCACACAAAATCCAACCGTTACACACATTTGACCAATCTCGGTCAGACCGAAGTTGACAACTCGGTGAGACCGAAAGTTCAAATCTTGTGAACGTTGGGATTTTCGGTGGGACCGAAAATACAATCTCGGTTAGTCCGATTCTTCCAAAGACTAGGGTTTGCCATTCTCGGTGGGACCGACTTTATCATCTCGGTGACACCGATTTGATTCTGTATGTTCTGAAGCTTGGCAACACTAGTTTCGGTGAGACCGAGTTTGGAATCGGAAAATCCGAAATTACTAGGGTTTGGCTATATGGCTGAGGTGGTTCATCTCGGTGTGACTGAGTTTATGGAATCGGTGGGACCGAGATTACTTATGAGCATATGTTGGAATGAAAGATTGCTGATAGTTTGGGAGATAGATCACTAAGCACTTTGAGCAACCAGATCATCATCATAACCTCATCCCCTTTTAATAGTATTGGCTTTCCTATGGACTCAATGTGATCATGGATCACTAAACCAAAAATGGAGTCTTGAGCTTTTGCCAATGCTTTCCTTAGCATTTTGAGGGGTCCACATCATCAGTCATTGCCATACCCATATCAATTGAACTTTCGAAATATTCTCATGAAACAATTAGTTCAATGATATATATGTTGTTATTAATTACCAAAACCACCCGGGGATTAGTTGCACTTTCAATCTCCCCCTTTTTGGTAATTGATGACAACATATAGATCAAAGCTTCGACAAATGATATAATCAATGAATGATATCGTCGCTTTGAGAAGTATGTGATAAGCAAGAGCTCCCCCTAAATTTGTGCATTATTTAAGATTTGCGTTTGAATGCAAATGCACAATCGATTAGGATCATGGGTCACTCTTCCATGTCACATACATCTTGGTGGAGCGCACAAAATGATAAGAATGAATAACATGCACCCAATCACCAAGACATGAGTAAATGATCATACAAGATATGAATAGCATATGATAAGCATTAAGCACACATTAAGCATAGTATGATCAGACACTCATCAAAGTAGAGCAAACGTAGTATCAAACACACGGAATGTCTCGAAAAACTCAAAAATTATCTCAAAGAAAACCGCAAACGAAAGAGCAAAAGCGAGCACTCTCTCTCTCGAAGTCCTATGATCTATACAATTTCTCCCCCTTTGGCAACAAGTTACCAAAAAGTTCGAAGGTATAGAGCTAAGCGTCACTAGGGACTCTGCTGGTGGCTCTGTGCGGGTCGATGGAGTGGAGATAGCTGCATCTGCAAAGGCTTCGCCTGAAGTCTGTGGAGCTGGAGGAGTGGACCTTTGGAGCTGGAGCTGGGAACCGATGGAGCTGTGGGAGGTCTTGATGTAGTATACAGGGTGCATCCATCGAACAAAGAATCGATCTGGGTCTTGTGGGAACTCGAGCGGGCTGCTCATAATCATCTGGACCAAATCATCTTCCATCTCCTTCATGAGCTCTGCCTTCTCCCTCTTGGCTTCCTCAATATCGCCTCAAGCTTGTTGACGGTGACCTGCACTTGATCGACTTGACATCCGAGCATGGAACTTGTCTTCAACTATCCTCTCAAGACTCTCCCGAGGCGCACTATGCTGGCAAGCGTAGTTCAATCCTCCGGTAGCTTCAAGAAGTTGTTCTCCAACGCTCTTGGGTTTTTCTGCTGCCGCCTTTGCTTCCTTCTTAGCTTTGGCTTGTTTGGCAGCTTCGGACTTAGCTTGTCCTTCAACGGATGTAGGATCATCCTCTGTCATCACAACTTCATTGTCCTCATGTTAGGGCTGCAGTGGTAAGTGGGATCTATCCAACAAGTAGGTGTCCGTGCCAAACTTGGCATTGATGAGCATCTGAATGTGCGAGCAAACCCACATGACCTCTTACGGTCTCATTGTTGTCCTCTTGATAGTCTCAACTATCGTGTCCATCACCTTGAAAGGTGCCTTCGATCTAGAATATGCAGCATGTTGATAGAATACCCTCTTATCATGCGATGATCTCGACTTAGGCATCAAAGTATGCCTCGAATGGTGTTAGTGGTTGGGAGACCTGCTCAAGATGATACACGATCCAAGCTTCCATATCTCAACATCTTTGGTCTGGTACCTCATTGTACATATTTTTCATTGACTCATGGTTTTTCTTTGGAATTCCATAGACATCTACATCATCATCTCTTGATTTGGAGCGTTTAGCAAGTGCTCTCCACTCTTCAACTGTTGAAGAGAATCTCTGGCCTTCAGTCATCCATACAATTCTGCCATCTGGATAGAAATGTGCTGTGGCATAGAGCTGCATGATCATCTCGTCATTCCATGCTGTCAGTTTCTGACCAACAAACTCTGCAACTCCACATGCAGTGAAGCTCTCATGCACATGTGGGAAGTAGTCTCTGTGCTCTTCACTATCAATATATTCCCAGTCAACATATCTAGTGTCAGCAACAATGGGCTTCTTGTCCATGAGCACCATCTCATAGAAATCTTGTTGCTCTCGGTGTGGAATCTTGAGTCAACAGCTGTCCTTCTCCTGGTGGCATATGGATCCACTTGCCTCCATAGCCCGAGACCTTTGTCCATCCTTTCCTTCATATTTTCTCGCCGAGGATGAGCATCATTGTGGGTAGCGGTTTACATTCGAAGTTTCAAGAACACATGTGCCTCATCATCTGACTCGGTGGTGGCACATTGTCCTTCTTCTTCTCTTAAGCAGGAATATTTCTCACTGTTTTCTTGGGCTTGGCAGCCGGCTTGGCTTGAGCTGCCTTTCTTTGGAGCTGATGGCTTAGATTTGGTAGGTGCTCCTGCCCTGATGGCATCTCCCATCAACTTAGGCTTCTGAGGAGGGGGCTGGGGTGCATCCTCATCAGAATCTTCTTCAGCTGCTTCATCATGTACTAACCTCGTCCTCTTGGAAGTTTTCTTTATCTTGCTGGAGGTTTCTTCTTCCATGCTCAACTTCTTGGCAACTGTGGACTTCTTCACTTTGCTGGTGCCTTTCTTGGTGTGTTGCCCTTGATAGTCTTTGGCAACCACTTTCCTCTTAGGTTTGGAAGTGATCTCTTCCTCAGCAACAAAGTCAGAATCCTCTTCCTCAGAATTTCTCTTCTTCCTGGCCCTGGTGGCTGCAGGAGGCAAACCACTTGGGGTGCTCCTCTCACCATCATCAGAAAAGCTGCTGGCTTCAGGACTAGTGCCTGCCTCTGGAATCTCAACTGGTGATTCAGACCTGTTCTGGCTGTCACTAACATCAGACATGACTGACAACCTGTGAATAGAATAGGTATAGGCAGAATAGAAGAGTTATCACAAACTGCAGAAGATTTTGCAAAAGAATGAGTTCAAACTTCAGTTTTAAGTTTTCCTGAAAGCATTTCGGTCGACCGAGGCTAAAATTCGTGAATCCGAAGTGTCTAAACAGAACCATTCACACCACTTTCGGTTGGACGAAATGGGTTTCGGTCTAGCCGAGAACACTAGGGTTTCACTAAATCCTCATTTCGGTCTTACCGATTTGCACAACTCGGTTGGACCGAAGGTGCAAAGGCAATGGCCAGAGGCCAAATCGGTCATCCGAGAATGTAGAATCGGTCACACCGAGATGTGTTCGCGGAAACCTAACCCTAAAATTTTCACTCAATTTCGTTCTAAGAACTAATCTGCTGGATAGGAAGATTTCAAACATGGCAAGAAGCTAGGCAAAACCTATCGTGCATTGAATCGAGGTTGAAGACGAGAGGATCGAAACTCACCCTAAGATGGAGTTTCTCTCGGCGGCAACGGCGCGATGAGATGACCGCTGACGGCGATGGAGACCATGGCGAGGGCGCCTGAGCGACAGCGGAGACGATCCGGAGACCACGGCGACGGCAGCTAAGGGTTTGGGGCGAGACATTTTGAAGGAATAATCAACGCGCTGCCCTCGGTATATATACCCTTCAATTTGTCGGTGGGACCGAGTTGGAAAACTTCGGTGGCACCGAGATGGTTAATCGCAAGCGATTACTCATATCGGTCACGCCGAATTTGTAACTCGGTTTCACCGAGGTGAAAACCTAGATCAATCCAAGTGATTTCGGATCCGTCCGATTTGAGTATATTGGTTTGACCGAAAGTACTTAGAAGGTTTTGGAAGTTAAGCTTTTGACGGATCGGTGGCTCCGAGTGCTCCTCACTCGGTCTGTCCGAAAAAAAACTTGATCAAAGTTTGTGATATAAGCATGAATAGAGTTTGAGACAAGAAAGCATAGATAGCTAGGGGAGGAACTTAGGCATTCTTGTCCATCCATTTGGTCAAAAAGAGATAAAATCCAAAAGACCAAAGCAACAAATGGATGTCCTCGAATGGATAAAATTATGCATCCAACATTCTCACACAATAAGATATCAAATGAAATATGTGTCAAACATGCACAAACAAAACTCTAGCAACTAGCACATAATTTGGCGATGACTAGGTCATCTATATATGAGTATATTGACTTAGGAGTCAAATGAGAACATTTGATCATAGGTCATACTCATCGTTTAAGCACAAGTGGGGTTACCACTTTTACATAAAGCATTAATGTGTTCACATCATTTGTAGATGCTTTAGCCCATATCTTTAGAGCAAAGCTCCCCCTTGATGTGAGAACCCCTTTTAAAGGGTCAAACTAACCTTGGGTTGTCGTAGAAGACTTCATGTAGATGTTGAAGATGTGGATGCTCAATGTTGATGAGGATCATCAAGAGTTGGGAGCAATCCTTTGGATTCGGGCACTTTCAATACCTACATGGGTTAGTCCCACAAGGAACAAACAAGGATATCCATGGACATAGATTGAAGTACATAATAGATGATGTCCATGAAAGCAATGATTACCTTGTCCCTTGACTTACCAACATGAGGGTTTGTGACTCCATGAACTAGTGCAAGATGTGGAAGTTGATTGCACAAGTTCTTGCCAAAATGAATATGAGTGAAGTATGTTGGCGGAGTCACCCTCAAGAACTCTCTAGTTCTTCTTCTTCGGGATCCACATCATCTTGATGGGAATCCTTGGGGTAGTAGTTGAGCTTGTCAAGTAGAACTTGAAGTTACCTTGGGAACCCACTTGACCATGGCCTTGGGTGCTTCAATGAATGCATCAATCTCCTCTTGAAGCTTGTCCTTGCCTTTTAGCTTGTGGTCTTGTGGTGGTAGGTCATCTTGAGCTTGTTCCACATTGGAAGAAGTAGGATCATACTTCTCCTTTTGAGAAACAAACTTTGGAGTGGGATATTGACCTTCTTCCCATTCAACACCCTCGGCGTTGAACTTTCGCTCAAAACCAATTCCTTGATTCTTCCGGTGCCTTCCTTGCTTGCGAACAATTTCCTCAAAGTTCTTGCTTCCGGCAAGGCTCTTGTAGACACCCTTCTCTATAATCCCTTTCAATAAACTATTTTCTTGCTCAAGTGTAACTTGGCTTGAAACATTGTTAGTGGAATCAAGAGAATTACTAGAACCAATTATGTTGCTTTTAGATGAAGAAATTTTCTTATGCTTGTCATGCTTAGTTTTAATAGGTGGCAAGAAATTAGACAAGAGAAGTCGTTTGGCAAGATATGAAGAACTCTTCTTTCGAATATCATCATTGATAGCTTTTAGGAACTCATGTTCTTGCTCTAGATTGAGCTTCTCGAAGCGTAGCTTCTCATGAGATCTTAGGAGCTCTCTATGATCTTCTTGAGTTGTTTCATGAGCTAACTTAAGAGTGTTTAGTTCTTTAGTTAGACGCTCAATCTCCTTCATAGCATTGTCATTCGACTCTTCTCGACTATAAAGACTACTAGCATGTTCATCATTACTAGGCTCACTAGATTTGTCATGTAAAAGCTCATCTTCACCAAGCAAGTCATCCTCATCACTATCAAAGTCAATGAATTCAGGGTGTGATACCTTGGGGCCTTTTGCCATGAAGCATCTTCCAATTCCCTCATTTGGTGAATCAAATATGTCATAGGAGTTGAAGTTGGAGGATACGAGAGCAAGACCGGCAACACCTTCATCTTGACTGTATTCGGAGTTGGAGTGATAGCTTCTTTCGAAGTGATTGTCTGAGTCGGAGCCGGAGACCCATTCACCAACATGAGCTTGATGTTTTCTTCTTGTGTAGCTCCTTGATGACTTGTCTTTCCTTTCCGAATCCTTGCTTCTCCGAGAGGATCTTCGTTCATAACGATCATCTCTACTCCTTCTCTCTTCCGAGGTGACTCTTCTCTTGAGCTTCTTCTTCTTGGAGATTCTTCTCTTCTCTTGTGGGGAGTCGGACACTCATTTGAGTAGTGTCCGGTCTTCCACAATTGTAGCATTCGATCACGACTAGAAGATCTCTTTTCATCATATGATCTAGACTTTGAGCTTCTTTCCTTGCTTCTACTCTTGTAGAATTTGTTGAAGTTCTTCACCATTAGGCTTATCTCTTCATTGGAAACTAGCTTGTCACTTGAGGTTGTGGGAGCTTCAACTGTAGCTTTGTAAGCACCACTTGACTTGTTGTGAAGCTCTTCCTTGTCTTTAAGTGTCATCTCATGAGCAACAATCCTTCCAATGACTTCGGTAGGCTTGAGATCCTTGTAGTTTGGCATCATTTGGATCAAAGTGCACACGGTGTCATACTTTCCATCCAAATCTCTGAGAATCTTCTTGATGATGAATCGGTCGGTCATTTCTTCGCTTCCTAAGCCGGCCATCTCATTTGTGATGAGAGCAAGCCTAGAGTACATTTCAGCGACTCCTTCACCTTCCTTCATCTTGAACTTGTCAAGTTGACCTTGAAGAACATCTAGCTTTGATTCCTTCACGGACTCGGTACCTTCGTGCATTTCGACCAAAGTATCCCAAATCTCTTTTGCATTCTCAAGACGGCTGATCTTGTTGAACTCCTCGGGACACAAAGCATTGAAGAGAATGTCACAAGCTTGAGCATTGTTCTGTAACATCCGCAACTCATCCATCAGTAGCTTCGCGATCCGAACTTTTCCTTCCTCGAAGAACTCACCTTGCAAGCCAACACAAATAATGCCCCATGCGGCAGGGTTATGTCCAAGAATATGCATTTTCATTTTGTGCTTCCAACTAGCAAAATTTGAACCATCAAAGTAAGGACCTCTACGAAAATTACCCTCACTAGACGCCATACTCTCCTAGGTTGTGAAACCAAGCTTATGGAGTCAATGCAATGGAAACCAATCCAATGGAGACCAAAGCTCGATACCACTTGTAGGATCGGAAGTATGTCTAGAGGGGGTGATTAGACTACTTGACAATTTAAAAGTTTAGCCTTTTGATTAGGACAAGTTTTAGCAAGTTCACAATGATGACCAAGTCAAGTATCACCCTACACATGCAATTCTAGAGTTATGGCAGCGGAAAGTAAATTGCACATGTAGTAAATAGAGGTGGAGAAGAGCAAACGCAGTTTGGAGACACGGAGATTTTTCTCGTGGTTCCGATAGGTGGTGCTATCGTCAATCCACGTTGATGGAGACTTCAACCCACGGAGGGTAACGGCTGCGAGAGTCCACGGAGGCTCCACCCACGAAGGGTCCACGAAGAAGCAACCTTGTCTATGCCATCATGGCTTACGCCCACGGAGGACTAGCCTTACTCGGGGTAGATCTTCACGAAGTAGGCAATCTCCTTGCCCTTACAAACTTCTTGGTTCAACTCCACATCTTGACGGAGGCTCCCAAGCGACACCTAACCAATCTAGGAGGCACCACCCTCCAAAAGGTAATAGATGGTGTTGGTGATGATGAACTCCTTGCTCTTGTGCTTCAAATGATAATCTCCCCAACACTCAAGTCTCCTCACTGATTTGGCTGTGGTGGAAGAAGGGATTGAGTGGAAAGCAACTTGGGAAGGCTAGAAATCAAGTTTCATATGGTTGGAGTGGAGCAACTTGATCTCAACACAAGGGTAGGTAGTTTTCTTCTCATAAATGTAAGGTAGGAGTGGTAGTTCTTTCTGATGGCTCTCTCCACGAATGAAGAGGAGGTGGATGGGTATTTATAGCCTCCACACAAAATCCAACCGTTACACACATTTGACCAATCTCGGTCAGACCGAAGTTGACAACTCGGTGAGACCGAAAGTTCAAATCTTGTGAGCGTTGGGATTTTTAGTGGGACGAAAATACAATCTCGGTTAGTCCGATTCTTCCAAAGACTAGGGTTTGCCATTCTCGGTGGGACCGACTTTATCATCTCGGTGACACCGATTTGATTACGAAGGTTCTGAAGCTTGGCAACACTAGTTTCGTGAGACCGAGTTTGGAATCGGAAAATCCGAAATTACTAGGGTTTGGCTATATGGTGAGGTGGTTCATCTCGGTGTGACTGAGTTTATGGAATCGGTGGGACCGAGATTACTTATGAGCATATGTTGGAATGAAAGATTGCGATAGTTTGGGAGATAGATCACTAAGCACTTTGAGCAACCAGATCATCATCATAACCTCATCCCTTTTAATAGTATTGGCTTTCCTATGGACTCAATGTGATCATGGATCACTAAACCAAAAATGGAGTCTTGAGCTTTTGCCAATGCTTTCCTTAGCATTTTGAGGGGTCCACATCATCAGTCATTGCCATACCCATATCTTTGAACTTTCTGAAATATTCTCAAGAAACAATTAGTTCAATGATATATATGTTGTTATTAATTACCAAAACCACCCGGGATTAGTTGCACTTTCACACTCGGGCCAGGCTTAGGTCCGGACTTGGGTTTCTTCTCTGAGCAGCAACTTGCTTGCTGTTCTTCTTGAAGTTCCTTCTTCTTCCCTTTGCCTTTCTTCTTGAAACTAGTGGTCTTATTGACCATCAACACTTGATGCTCCTTCTTGATTTCTACCCGCAGCCTTTAGCATAGCGAAGAGCTCGGTATAGTCTTTACTAACCCTTGCATATTATAGTTCATCACGAAGCCTTTGTAGCTTGGTGGCGGTGATTGAAGAATTACATCAATGACACAATCATCCGGAAGATTAACTCCCGGTTGAGTCAAGTGATTGTAATACCCGGACATTTTGAGTATGTGCTCACCGTGTAACTATTCTCCTCCATCTTGCAGCTATAGAACTTATTGGAGACTTCATATCTCTCAATCCGGGCATTACATTGGAATATCAACTTCAATTCTGGAACATCTCATATGCTCCATGACGTTCAAAACGTCGTTGAAGTCCCGGTTCTAAGCCGTAAAGCATGGCACTTGAACTATAGAGTAGTCATCGATTTGCTCGCCAGACGTTCACAACATCTGGTGTTGCTCTGCGAAGAGAGCACTGGCACCTAGCGGTGCATCGGGACGTAACTCTTCATGCAGCAATGAGGATAATCCTCGAGTTACGGACCCGATCCGTGTAGTTGCTACCATCATCTTTCAACTTTGCTTTCTCAAGGAACGCATTAAAATTCAACGGAACAACAAAGACGAGCCATCTATCTACAATCAAACATAAACAAGCAAGATACTATCGGTACTAAGTTCATGATAAATTTAAGTTCAATTAATCATATTACTTAAGAACTCCCACTTAGCAGACATCCTCTAGTCATCTAAGTGATCATGTGATCCAAATCAACTAAACCATAACCGATCATCACGTGAAATGGAGTAGTTTTCAATGGTGAACATCTTATGTTGATCATATCTACTATATGATTGGACTTTCGACCTTCGGTCTCCGTGTTCCGAGGCCATATCTCGCATATGCTAGGCTCGTCAAGTATAACCCGAGTATTCTGCGTGTGCAAAACTGGCTTGCACCCGTTGTAGATGGACGAGAGCTTATCACACCCGATCATCACGTGGTGTGCAGGCACGACGAACTTTGGCAGCGGTGCATACTCAGGAGAACACTTCTTGATAATTTAGTGAGAGATCATCTTATAATGCTACCGTCAATCAAAGCAAGATAAGATGCATAAAAGATAAACATCACATGCAAATCAATATAAGTGATATGATATGGTCATCATCATCTTGTGCTTCGTGATCTCCATCTCGCAGCACCATCATGATCACCATCGTCACGGGCGCGACACCTTGATCTCCATCGTAGCATCGTTGTCGTCTCGCCAATCTTATGCTTCTCGACTATCGCTACCGCTTAGTGATAAAGTAAAGCATTACGAAGCGATTGCATTTCATACAATAAGCGACAACCATATGGCTCCTGCCATTGCCGATAACCGGTTACAAAACATGATCATCTCATACAATAAAATATAGCATCACGTCTTGACCATATCACATCACAACATGCCCTGCAAAAACAAGTTAGGCGTCCTCTACTTTGTTGTTGCAAATTTTACGTGGCTGCTACGGGCTTAAGCAAGAACCAATCTCACCCACGCATCAAAACCACAACAATACTTCGTCAAATAGACTCCGTTTTAACCTTCTCAAGGACCGGGCGTAGCCACACTCAGTTCAACTAAAGTGAGAGAGACAGACACCCGCCAATCACCTTTAAGCAACGAGTGCTCGTGGCGGTGAAACCAGTCTCGCGTAAGCGTCTGGCGTAATGTCGGTCGGGCCGCTTCATCTCACAATACCGCTGAACCAAAGTATGACATTTGGTAGGTAGTATGACTTGTATCGCCCACAACTCACTTGTGTTCTACTCGTGCAAAACATCAAACCATAAAACCTAGGCTCGGATGCCTTTGTTGGGGAGCGTAGTAATTTCAAAAATTTCCTACGCACACGCAAGATCATGGTGATGTATAGCAACGAGAGGGGAGAGTGTTGTCTACGTACCCTCGTGAGACCAAGCGGAAGCGATCTGGCGTAGAGGAAGTAGTCGACGTTCTCCTCGCGATCCGACCGATCCCCGCGCCGTTACTCGGCGCCCCGAGTTCTTGACACACGTACAGCTCGATGGCGTCCCTCGTACTCCGATCCAGCCGAGTGTCGAGGGAGAGTTCCGTCAAGACGACGGCGTGGTGACGATCTTGGTGTTCTACGGCGAGGCTTCGCCTAAGCTTCATGACGATATGACCGAGGTGGAATATGGTGGAGGGGCACCGCACACGGCTAAGGAGCGATCCTTAGATCAAACTTGTGTGTTCTAGGGTGCCCCTGCCCCGTATATAAAGGAAGGAGGGGGAGGTGCGGCCGGCCCAAGGAGGAGGCTGCGGAGGAGTCCTACTCCCACGGGAGTAGGACTCCCCCTTCCTAGTTGGAGTAGGATTGGGGGAAGGGGAAGAGAGAAGGGGGGGCGCCGCCCCCTCTCCTTGTCCTATTCGGACTAGGGGGGGGGCGCGGCCACCCCTGGCCGGCCCTTCCTCTTCTCCCTCGAGGCCCACTAAGGCCCAATAGCCTCCGGGAGGTTCAGTAACCCCGGTTTTCCGTAGTAAAATCCGATTTCACCCGGAACCATTTGAACTCAAATATAGGCTTCCAATATATCAATCTTTATGTCTCGACCATTTCGAGACTCCTCGTCATGTCCGTGATCACATCCGGGACTCGAACTTCTTCGGTACATCAAAATACATAAACTCATAATATAAGCATCGCCATCGAAACCTTAAGTGTGCGGACCCTACGGTTCGAGAACAATGTAGACATGACCGAGACATGTCTCCGGTCAATAACCAATAGCGGGACCTGGATGCCCATATTGGTTCCTACATATTCTACGAAGATCTTTATCGGTCGGACCGCATAACAACATACGTTGTTCCTTTGTCATCGGTATGTTACTTGCCCGAGATTCGATCGTCGGTATCCAATACCTAGTTCAATCTCGCTACGGCAAGTCTCTTTACTCGTTCCGTAATACATCATCTCACAGCTAACTCATTAGTTGTAATGCTTGCAAGGCTTCGATGATGTGTATTACCGAGAGGGCCAGAGATACCTCTCCGACAATCGGAGTGACAAAACCTAATCTCAAATACGCCAACCCAACATCTACCTTTGAGACACACTGTAGTACTCCTTTATAATCACCCGATTCACGTTGTGGACGTTTGGTAGCACCAAAGTGTTCCTCCGTAAACGGAGTTGCATAATCTCATAGTTACGGGAACATGTATATGTCATGGATAAAAGCGGTAGCAACATACTAAACGATCGTGTGCTAAGCTAATGGAATGGGTCATGTCAATCAGATCATTCTACTAATGATGTGACCTTGTTAATCAAATAACAACTCTTTGTTCATGGTTAGGAAACATAACCATCTTTGATTAACAAGCTAGTCTAGTAGAGGCATACTAGTGACATATTGTTTGTCTATGCATTCACACATGTATCATGTTTCCGGTTAATACAATTCTAGCATGAATGATAAACATTTATCATGAAATAAGGAAATAAATAATAACTTTATTATTGCCTCTAGGGCATATTTCCTTCAGAGATTAGCAACAGTAATCAAGGTGACGTGGCATCATTAGCGGAGGGTTACTGTGGCTTAATTATCCGGGCGTCACACTGGCATTTACAAATCCTAACTTGTCCTCTACAAATTTATTATCTGGATATGGAAGCCATGGGGATTGTAAGACTTGTTGAATGTTACTCCCTCTGTAAACAAATGTTAGACGTTTTTTAACTCGTGGAAATTGTGCCAAAAAACAAAATTAATGCACCAAAATGCTTTCGAAAATAGCTTTTTTGGACCACTAATTTTGTTGTTATTGTTTTTGCCACGACTTCCATGAATGTTATTTCATGATAAAACTTTTTAAGCACTCAAAACATTCGTCAATGTTTGCCCCGAAAATAATTCAGATTATTTTTTAGTTTTTTTTTCATATTTTACTGTTCACTCGAGCTTATTTGAGCTCAACCTAAGATACTCCGTGTCCCTTTAATGGGTGTTACACCCTGCAATATTTTTGTGTTTCACACTTGTTATAATGGTTGATTGAATTCCCTATTTTGACCAGTCATTTAAAGAAGCACATGCAGTATCACCAAAAAAAAATACTAACTCCTTCCATCCAACTATAAATGTAACTAATAAAATAAAACTATATGTTACAAAAGTTATACCATGGGAATCCTCTCTTTCAAAATAGAAGTCCAATAGTATTATTTCTATTGCTCACCCTTTGGGATCCTAGGACGATTTCCCCATCTAGGGGGGAGAGGCATGAGGTGCGCTTACGGGGAGGTCACCATAACTGGTAGCTTTTTATGATTGTGACCCGTTTTGTAGGCTATTTCTCATCGCTTTGGGGCTCTGGGGCATTTCCAATTCCAAGTTTGAGGAAACCCAACATGCGCTTACGGGGAGGTCGCCTAACTCGCATCTGATTTTTGTCCCATTTCGTAGATTATTCCTCACCAATTTTGTGGTGTTGACATGATTTTCATGTTTTAGCAAAGTAGATCTAGTTGGCATTGATACCAAGGATCTTATGAATTATGAGTTTATATATCCTCTTTAGCAGAAAGACGTATATTCTTTACTGCGAAAAGAAAGCAACGCATAAGCTCATGTTCCTGATATGGTTCAAAAGTAGTGCAAAGAAAAGCCATACTTTGGTCAGAAAGAAAGCTGGAGGGGGTTCACATAGCTGATGCGCCTGCCCACTAATTAGCAGGTTCGGCATGTACTACAGTAGAGGGAATCCACTTAAGATAACTACGTCAGAGATCACTTTCCCCTCCCACTGCTTGGGAGCTCAGCATGATTTCCACAGTTGACGGTCAAAACCATGTCGGCACATAAACCATCTGTGATAGCCCAAGGGTTGAAAAGTAGACGGTTAACGGTCAAAACACAAAACCATCGTAATAGCCCAAGGATGAAAAATAGACGATCAATGGTCAGATCCATGTTGGCACAAAAACCATCCGTAATAGCCCCGGGGATGAAAAGTAGACGGTTAACGGTCAAAACCATGTCGTCACAAAAACCATCTGTAATACACCAATGGATGAAAAGTAGACGGTTAACAGTCAAAACCATGTTGGCACAAAAGCTGAAGGAAATATGCCCTAGAGGCAATAATAAAGTTATTATTTATTTCCTCATATCATGATAAATGTTTATTATTCATGCTAGAATTGTATTAACCGGAAACATGATACATGTGTGAATACATAGACAAACTTAATGTCACTAGTATGCCTCTACTTGACTAGCTCATTAATCAAAGATGGTTATGTTTCCTAACCATAGACATGTGTTGTCATTTGATTAACGGGATCACATCATTAGGAGAATGATGTGATTGACTTGACCCATTCCGTTAGCCTAGCACTTTATCATTTAGTATGTTGCTATTGCTTTCTTCATGACTTATACAAAGTTCCTACAACTATGAGATTATGCAACTCCCATTTACCGGAAGAACACTTTGTGTGCTACCAAACGTCACAACGTAACTGGGTGATTATGAAGGAGCTCTACAGGTGTCTCCGAAGGCACATGTTGAGTTGGCGTATTTTGAGATTAGGATTTGTCACTCCGATTGTCGGAGAGGTATCTCTGGGCCGTCTCGGTAATGCACATCACTACAAGCCTTGCAAGCATAGTAACTAAAGAGTTAGTTAGGGAATGATGCATTACGTAACGAGTAAAGAGACTTGTCGGTAACGAGATTGAACTAGGTATTGGATGCCAACGATCGAATCTCGGGCAAGTAACATACCGATGACAAAGGGAACAACGTATGTTGTTATGCGGTTTGACCGATAAAGATCTTCATAGAATATGTAGGAGCCAATATGAGCATCCAGGTTCCGCTATTGGTTATTGACCGAAAACAGTTCTAGGTCATGTCTACATAGTTCTCGAACCCGTAGGGTCCGCATGCTTAACGTTACAATGACAGTTTTATTATGAGTTTATAAGTTTTGATGTACCGAAGGTTGTTCGGAGTCCCGGATATGATCACGGACATGACGAGGAGTCTCGAAATGGTTGAGACATAAAGATTAATATATTGGACGACTATATTCGGACACTGGAAGTGTTCCGGGTGATTTCGGAGAAAACCGGAGTGCCGGAGGGGTTACCGGAACCCCCCGGGGAAGTATTGGTCCTTAGTGGGCCTGAGGGGAGAGAGAGGGCAACAGCCCAGGAGGTGGCGTGCCCCCTCCCATGAGGAGTCCGAATTGGACTAGGGGAGGGGGGCGCGGCCCCTCTTTCCCTCTCCCTCTCCCTCTCTTTCCCTCCCCCTTCTCTCTTCCTAGTTGGACTAGGAAAGGGGAGTCCTACTCCCACTAGGAGGTGGACTCCCCCCTCCTTGGCGCGCCCCTAGGGCCGGTCGGCCTCCCCCCCTTGCTCCTTTATATACGGGGGCATGGGGCACCTCTAGACACAAAAATTGATCTTCGTGATCGTTCCTTAGCCGTGTGCGGTGCCCCCTCCACCATATTCCACCTCGGCCATATCGTTGCAGTGCTTAGGCGAAGCCCTGCGTCGGTAGAACATCATCATCGTCACCACGCCGTCGTGCTGACAGAACTCATCCCCGACACCCTGCTGGATCGGAGTCCGGGGATCGTCCTCGAGCCGAACGTGTGCTGAACTCGGAGGTGCCGTACGTTCGGTACTTGGATCGGTCGGATCGTGAAGACGTACGACTACATCAACCGTGTTGTTCTAACGCTTCCGCTTTCGGTCTACGAGGGTACGTGGACAACACTCTCCCCTCTCGTTGCTATGCATCACCATGATCCTTGCGTGTGCGTAGGAATTTTTTTTTTTGAAATTACTACGTTCCCCAACAGTGGCATCCGAGCCTGGTTTTACATGTTATATGCACAAGTAGAACACAAGTGAGTTGTGGGCGATACAAGTCATACTGCTTACCAGCATGTCATACTTTGGTTCGGCGGTATTGTTGGATGAAGCGGCCCGGACTGACATTACGCGTACGCTTACATGAGACTGGTTCTACCGACGTGCTTTGCACACAGGTGGCTGGCGGGTGTCTGTTTCTCCAACTTTAGTTGAACCGAGTGTGGCTACGCCCGGTCCTTGCGAAGGTTAAAACAGCACTAACTTGACGAACTATCGTTGTGGTTTTGATGCGTAGGTAAGAGGTTCTGCTCAGCCCGTAGCAGCCACGTAAAATTTGCAACAACAAAGTAGAGGACGTCTAACTTGTTTTTGCAGGGCATGTTGTGATGTGATATTGTCAAGACGTGATGCTATATTTTATTGTATGAGATGATCATGTTTTATAACCGAAGTTATCGGCAACTCGTAGGAGCCATATGGTTGTTGCTTTATTGTATGAAATGCAAACGCCCTGTAATTGCTTTACTTTATCACTAAGCGGTAGCGATAGTCGTAGAAGCAATAGATGGCATAAAGACAACGATGCTACGATGGAGATCAAGGTGTCGCGCCAGTGACGATGGTGATCACGACGGTGCTTCGGAGATGAAGATCACAAGCACAAGATGATGATGGCCATATCATATCACTTATATTGATTGCATGTGATGTTTATCCTTTATGCATCTTATCTTGCTTTGATTGACGTTAGCATTTTAAGATGATCTCTCACTAAATTATCAAGAAGTGTTCTCCCTGAGTATGCACCGTTGCGAAAGTTCTTCGTGCTGGGACACCACGTGATGATCGGGTGTGATAGGCTCTACGTTCAAATACAACGGGTGCAAAACAGTTGCACGCGCGGAATACTCAGATTAAACTTGACGAGCCTAGCATATACAGATATGGCCTCAGAACACGGAGACCGAAAGGTCGAACGTGAATCATATAGTAGATATGATCAACATAGTGATGTTCACCATTGAAACTACTCCCTCTCACGTGATGATCGGACATGGTTTAGTTGATTTGGATCACGTGATCACTTAGATGACTAGAGAGATGTCTGTCTAAGTGGGAGTTCTTAAGTAATATGATTAATTGAACTTTAGTTTATCATGAACTTAGTACCTGATAGTATTTTGCATGTCTATGTTTGTTGTAGATAGATGGCTCGTGCACTTGTTCCGTTGAATTTTAATGCGTTCCTTGAGAAAGCTAAGTTGAAAGATGATGGTAGAAATTACACGGACTGGGTCTGTAACCTGAGGATTATCCTCATTGTTGCACAGAAGAATTAAGTCCTAGAAGCACCGCTGGGTGCCGAGCCTCTCTTGATGCAACCGATGGCGTTAAGAACATCTAGCGAGCAAAGCGATGACTACTCGATAGTTCGGTGTGCCATGCTTTACGGCTTGGAACCGGTCTTCAACGATGTTTTGAGCGTCATGGAGCATATGAGATGTTCCAGAGTTGAAGTTAATATTTCAAGCAAATGCCCGGATTGAGAGATATGAAGTCCCCAATAAGTTCTATAGCTATAAGATGGAGGAGAATAGTTCTGTCAATGAACACATACTCAAAATGTCCGGGTATAATAATCACTTGATTCAATTGGGAGTTAATCTTCCGATGATAGTGTCATTGATGAATTCTTCAATCATCGCCACCAAGCTACAAGAGCTTCGTGATGAACTATAATATGCAAGGGATGGACAAGACTATTCCGAGCTCTTTGCAATGCTAAAAGCCGCGGAGGTAGAAATCAAGAAGGAGCGTCAAGTGTTGATGGTTAACAAGACCACCGGTTTCAAGAAAAGGGCAAAGGGAAGAAGAAGGGGACTTCAAGAAGAACATCAAACAAGTTCTTCTGCTCAAGAGAAGAAACCCAAGTCTAGACCTAAGCACGAGATTGAGTGCTTCTACCGCAAGCGACCGACTTCGGAAGCGGAACTGCCCCAAGTATTTGGCGGATAAGAAGGATGGCAAAGTGAACAAAGGTATATATGATATACATGTTATTGATGTGTACCTTACTAATGCTCGCAGTAGTACCTGGGTATTTGATACTGGTTCTGTTGCTAATATTTGCAACTCGAAACAGGAACTACGGATTAAGCGAAGATTGGCTAAGGACGAGGTGACAATGCGCGTGGGAAATGGTGCCATAGTCGATGTGATCGCGGTCGGCATGCTACCTCTACATCTACCATCGGGATTAGTTTTAGACCTAAATAACTGTTATTTGGTGCCAGCGTTGAGCATGAACATTATATCTGGATCTTGTTTGATGCGAGACGGTTATTCATTTAAATCAAAGAATAATGGTTGTTCTATTTATATGAGTAATATCTTTTATGGTCATGCACCCTTGAAGAGTGGTCTATTTTTATTGAATCTCGATAGTAGTGATACACATATTCATAATTTTGAAACCAAAAGATGCAGAGTTGATAATGATAGTGCAACTTATTTGTGGCACTGCCGTTTAGGTCATATCGGTGTAAAGCGCATGAAGAAACTCCATACTGATGGACTTTTGGAATCACTTGATTATGAATCACTTGGTACTTACGAACCGTGCCTCATAGGCAAGATGACTAAAACGCCGTTCTCCGGAACTATGGAGCGAGCAACTGATTTATTGGAAATCATACATACTGATGTATGTGGTCCAATGAATATTGAGGCTCGCGGCGGGTGTCGTTATTTTCTCACCTTCACAGATGATTTGAGCAGATATGGGTATATCTACTTAATGAAACACAAGTCTGAAACGTTTGAAAAGTTCAAAGAATTTCAGAGTGAAGTGGAAAATCATCGTAACAAGAAAATAAAGTTTCTACGATCTGATCGTGGAGGAGAATATTTGAGTTACGAGTTTGGTTTACATTTGAAACAATGCGGAATAGTTTCGCAACTCACGCCACCCGGAACACCACAACGAAATGGTGTGTCCGAACGTTGTAATCGTACTTTACTAGATATGGTGTGATCTATGATGTCTCTTACTGATTTACCGCTATCGTTTTGGGGTTATGCTTTAGAGACGGCTGCATTCATGTTAAATAGGGCACCATCAAAATCCGTTGAGACGACGCCTCATGAACTGTGGTTTGGCAAGAAACCAAAGTTGTCGTTTCTTAAAGTTTGGGGCTGCGATGCTTATCTGAAGAAACTTCAACCAGATAAGCTCGAACCCAAATCGGAGAAATGTGTCTTCATAGGATACCCAAAAGAGACTACTGGGTACACCTTCTATCACAGATCTGAAGGCAAGATTTTCGTTGCTAAATTCGGATCCTTTCTAGAGAAGGAGTTTCTCTCGAAAGTAGTGAGTGGGAGGAAAGTAGAACTTGATGAGGTAACTGTACCTGCTCCCTTATTTGAAAGTAGTTCATCACAAGAACCGGTTCCTGTGACAACTACACCAATTAGTGAGGAAGCTAATGATATTGATCATGAAACTTCAGATCAAGTTTCTCTTGAACCTCGTGAGGTCTACAGAGTAAGATCCGCACAGTGGTGCAGTAATACTATTCGGAAGTCATGTAACTTGACCATGGCGAACCTACGAACTATGAGGAAGCGATGATGAGCCCAGATTCCGCAAAATGGCTTGAAGCCATGAAATCTGAGATGGGATCCATGTATGAGAACAAAGTATGGACTTTGGTTGACTTGCCGATGATCGGTAAGCCATTGAGAATAAATGGATCTTTAAGAAGAAGACCGACGCGATGGTAATGTAAGCTGTCTATAAAGCTCGACTTGTTGCGAAAGGTTTTCGACAAGTTCAAGGGGTTGACTACGATGAGACTTTCTCACCCGTAGCGATGATTAAGTCTGTCCGAATCATGTTAGCAATTGCCGCATTTTATGATTATGAAATTTGGCAAATGGATGTCAAAACTGCATTCTTGAATGGATTTCTGGAAGAAGAGTTGTATATGATGCAACCAGAAGGTTTTGTTGATCCAAAAGGTGCTAAGAAAGTGTGCAAGCTCCAGCGATCCATTTATGGACTGGTGCAAGCATCTCAGAGTTGGAATAAATGCTTTGATAGTGTGATCAAAGCATATGGTTTTATACAGACTTTTGGAGAAGCATGTATTTACAAGAAAGTGAGTGGGAGCACTGTAGCATTTCTGATATTATATGTAGATGACATATTATTAATTGGAAATGATATAGAATTTTTGGATAGCATAAAGGGATACTTGAATAAAATTTTTTCAATGAAAGACCTCGGTGAAGCTGCTTACATATTGGGCATCAAGATTTATAGAGATAGATCAAGACGCTTAATAGGACTTTCACAAAGCACATACCTTGATAAAGTTTTGAAAAGGTTCAAAATGGATCAGGCAAAGAAAGGGTTCTTGCCCGTACTACAAGGTGTGAAGTTGAGTCAGACTCAATGCCCGACCACAGCAGAAGATAGAGAGAAAATGAAAGATGTTCCCTATGCTTCAGCCTTAGGCTCTATCATGTATGCAATGATGTGTACCAGACCTGACGTGTGCTTAGCAATAAGCTTGGCAGGAAGGTACCAAAGTAATCTAGGAGTGGATCACTGGACAGCGGTCAAGAACATCCTGAAATACCTGAAAAGGACTAAGGATATGTTTCTCGTATATGGAGGTGACAAAGAGCTAGTCATAAATGGTTACGTCGATGCAAGCTTTGACACTGATCCGGATGATTCCAAATCGCAAACCGGATACGTGTTTTTATTAAACGGTGGAGCTGTAAGTTGGTGCAGTTCTAAACAAAGCGTCGTGGCGGGATCTACATGTGAAGCGGAGTACATAGCTGCTTCGAAGCAGCAAATGAAGGAGTCGGATGAAGGAGTTCATTTCGATCTAGGTGTCATACCTAGTGCATCGGGACCAATGAAGATCTTCGTGACAATCTTGGTGCAATTGCCTTGGCAAAGGAATCCAGATTTCACAAGAGGACCAAGCACATCAAGAGACGCTTCAATTCCATCCGGACCAAGTCCGGTGGGAGACATAGAGATTTGCAAGATACATACGGATCTGAATGTTGCAGACCCGTTGACTAAGCCTCTTCCACGAGCAAAACATGATCAGCACCAAGACTCCATGGGTATTAGAATCATTACAGTGTAATCTAGATTATTGACTCTAGTGCACGTGGGAGACTGAAGGAAATATGCCCTAGAGGCAATAATAAAGTTATTATTTATTTCCTCATATCATGATAAATGTTTATTATTCATGCTAGAATTGTATTAACCGGAAACATGATACAGTATGAATACATAGACAAACTTAATGTCACTAGTATGCCTCTACTTGACTAGCTCATTAATCAAAGATGGTTATGTTTCCTAACCATAGACATGTGTTGTCATTTCATTAACGGGATCACATCATTAGGAGAATGATGTGATTGACTTGACCCATTCCGTTAGCCTAGCACTTGATCGTTTAGTATGTTGCTATTGCTTTCTTCATGACTTATACAAATTTCCTACAACTATGAGATTATGCAACTCCCGTTTACCGGAAGAACACTTTGTGTGCTACCAAACGTCACAACGTAACTGGGTGATTATGAAGGAGCTCTACAGGTGTCTCCGAAGGTACATGTTGAGTTGGCATATTTCGAGATTAGGATTTGTCACTCCGATTGTCGGAGAGGTATCTCTGGGCCCTCTCGGTAATGCACATAACTACAAGCCTTGCAAGCAATGTAACTAATGAGTTAGTTACGGAATGATGCATTACGTAACGAGTAAAGAGACTTGTCGGTAACGAGATTGAACTAGGTATTGGATACCGACGATCGAATCTCTGGCAAGTAACATACCGATGACAAAGGGAACAACGTATGTTGTTATGAGGTTTGACCGATAAAGATCTTCATAGAATATGTAGGAGCCAATATGGGCATCCAGGTTCTGCTATTGGTTATTGACCGAGAATTGTTCTAGGTCATGTCTACATAGTTCTCGAACCCGTAGGGTCCGCACGCTTAACGTTACGGTGACAGTTTTATTATGAGTTTATAAGTTTTGATATACCGAAGTTTGTTCGGAGTCCCGGATGTGATCACGGACATGACAAGGAGTCTTGAAATGGTCGAGACATAAAGATTGATATATTGGACGACTATATTCGGACACGAAGTGTTCCAAGGCGTTTTGGAGAAAACGGAGTCCGGAGGGTTACTGAACCCCCGGAGAAGTAATGGGCCTTATGGGCCTTAGTGGAGAGAGAGAGGGCAGCCAGCATGGGCGCGCCCCTCCCCTCTGGTCCGATTGGACTAGGAGGGGGCGCGCCTCTTTCCTCTCCCTCTCCCCTTCCTTTCCCCTCCTAGTAGGAGTAGGAAAGAGGAGTCCTACTCTACTAGGAGGAGGACTCCTCCTCCCTGGCGCCCACAAGGGCCGGCCGGCCTCCCCTTGCTCCTTTATATACGGGGCGGGGGCACCCTAGAACACACAAGTTGATCTTCGTGATCGTTCCTTAGCCGTGTGCGGTGCCCCTCCACCATATTCCACCTCGGTCATATCGTCTTGGAGTTTAGGCGAAGCCTGCGCGATAGAACATCATCATCGTCACCACGACGTCGTCTTGTGGAACTCATCCCGACACTTTCTTTGGATCGAGTCCGGGATCGTCATCGAGCTGAACGTGTGCTGAACTCGGAGGTGCCGTACGTTCGGTACTTGGATCGGTCGGATCGTGAAGACGTACGACTACATCAACCGCGTTGTCATAACGCTTCCGCTTAACGGTCTACGAGGGTACGTGGACACACTCCCCCCTCTCGTTGCTATGCCATCACCATGATCTTGCGTGTGCGTAGGAAATTTTTTGAAATTACTACGTTCCCTAACACTCCCCCCCTTGCTCTTTTATATACGGGGGCAGGGGGCACCTCTAGACACACAAGTTGATCTTCGTGATCGTTCCTTAGCCGTGTGCGGTGCCCCTCCACCATATTCCACCTCGGTCATATCGTTGCAGTGCTTAGGCGAAGCGCTGCGTCGGTACAACATCATCATCGCCACCACGCCGTCGTCTTGTGGAACTCATCCCCGACACCCTCTTTGGATCGGGCCCGGGATCGTCATCGAGCTGAACGTGTGTTGAACTCGGAGGTGTCGTATGTTCGGTACTTGGATCGGTCGGATCGTGAAGACGTACGACTACATCAACCGCGTTGTTCTAACGCTTCCGCTTTCGGTCTACGAGGGTACGTGGACAACATTCTCCCCTCTCGTTGCTATGCATCACCATGATCCTTGCGTGTGCGTAGGATTTTTTTTTGAAATTACTACGTTCCCCAACAAAAACATACATAATAGCTCAAAGGATGAAAAGTGGATGGTTTTGATAGACGAGGGGCTTGGTATTCCTCGCATTGGAGTTGAGGGACAATTTATAAACTATCAGTAAAGTTGAGGGATGAAAATGTACTTTTCTCTTTAAAAATTCAGTGGACTGGTAAAATGCTCATTGTTGCAACAGGCAACAATGTAGCTAAATAAATTAAATAGATGATGCAAATACAATCTTCAAAACATAGACATTTCATATGATAATCATGTTTATGCAATTTTATTGAACAGACGGTGAATAACTATTTGATACCATAATTTTGTGGACCAATCAATGATTCGAGAACAAATTTCACACAAGAAAGGTATCATACAACATTCGCGTTTAAGAAATTCCATAGACCAATAAATACATAATTATTTGATACCATGATTGGTTAATTACTCTCCATGACATACGATTACCAAGCCATAATTTAAACACACATGACTCCAGAAAAACGGCTGGTTCGACCGGTTTTGTCCGTATGTTTGCATAACGGCCTTATTAGCTTATAAAACTGCTGAGGCCACCGGTTCCGGATTTTTCTGGTCCGACCGGTGGTCTGGTCTGTTTTTTAAACTATGATCCTTATCCGGTTTTCTTTTTCCTCTCTATTTTTGAGCAACTTTTTTTTAGAATCTTCTATTTTTGATACGGTAATTCGTGGCACTCCTTCCGCGGTGGCCCAAAGGCTAGAGCCATTTCTGGGCTTCAGCCCATCCTGGCCTGTTTCAGCAGAGCGGGGCGTTTCCTTCCTTCCCCTCCTCCACGCCCCAAACCGGGGAGCTCCCATTCGACGCGTTTTGCGTCGAACAGCCACTCGACGCACGAAGGCACCCCGCGAGTGGGCCAGCCCAATAGTGGGCGTTGTAGCGAGCGCGCCTGTTTAGGGCAGCGATGTTAAAAAAAATGAGAGCACGCTAAATCTTCCCTGGGATTCGAACTTTGGAAGTCCTTCTTAAGTACGAGAGAAGCTAACCAGTGGAGCTAACAAACTTTCGTGTAAATATTGGAGCGTGATCGCATAAGAACTAATCTCAAAGCAGAATCCTGACAGTTTTTGAACTTTATTTGGAAATTGTGTTTTTTTACAACGAACAATATTTGAAAATCCGATGATTTATTGAAGAACTCGAACAGTTTTTCAAAATTTCAAAAATAAAATAAAAACGATTTTTCAACAGGAAGAATTTTGAAATTCCTGAACATTTAATGAAAATGCGAACATTTATTGAATTTTGAGAACAAAAAATTGATAATGGAAACAAATTTTGGCAAGTGCAAACATTTTTTAGAATGGGAACATTTTTGAAAAACTCAAACATTTATTGCATTCTGAGCACAAAATTTGATAATGGAAACTCTTTTTGAATTGTTGAACCTTTTTCAAAAGTCCAGAACATTTTTTGAAAAGGCAAACAATATTTGAATTTGTGAGAAAATTTATAAAATTCTGAACAATTTTTGATAATGGAACATTTTTGAATTGTTGAACAATTTCGGAGAAGCAGGAACAATTTTTGAAATTCCTGAACATTTTTTATAATGCAAACATCATTTCAAAACAGGGACAATTTTTAATATTCTGAACATTTTTGTAAACATGAACTTTTTTGCATTATGAGCAAATTCTTAAAATGGGAACAATTTTTGAAATTCCAGAACATTTTAAAAAATGCAAACATCATTTGAAAACAAGGACAATTTTTAATATTCTGAACATTTTTGTAAACATGAACTTTTTCGCATTATGAGCAAATTTCTTAAAACGGGAACAATTTTTGAAATTCCCGATCCATTTTAAAAATGCAAACATCATTTCAAAACAGGGACAATTTTTAATATTCTGAACATTTTTTTAAACAAGAACATTTTTTGCATTATGAGCAAAAAAAATAAAATGGGAACAGATTTTGAAATTTCTGAACATTTTTAAAAATGCAAACAACATTTGAAAACAGGGACAATTCTTAATATTCTGAACGTTTTTGTAAACATGAAATTTTTCCGCATTATGTGCAAACTTTTTAAACAGGAACAATTTTTTGAATCACGGACATATTTTTAATTTTTAGAACAAATTTTGAAATGAAGAACAATTCTGAAAATCACAAAAAAATTGAATCACGGACAAAATTTGAACACGTGACCAACATTTCGAAAACAAGAACATTTTTTGAATTTATGATCAGGTTTTCAATACAAGAACAAAAACATTCCAAAGAATTTCTGAAAAACAAGAACATTTCTTGAAATTCCTGAACAAATCTAAAAATGGAAATTATTTTTGAATTTATGAAAAGTTTTTGAAAAAGTACGTCCATTTTTATAACTTTTGAAATTTTCTATAAGCACGAACATTTTTAAGTTTCCGAACAATTTTCAAAACATGAACTCTTTTAAAAACTTGAAACATAAAAAGAAACGAAAAAGAAAAAAGAAACAAAAAACGAAAAGAAAAGAAAAAGAGAGAGTAGGAAAATAAAAAGAAAACGAAAAAAGAAAAAACGAAAAAACAGAAAGAAAAAGGAAAACCGGTTCAGGGAACCTCCTAGAAGGTTCCCAACACCAAAAAAAAGGAAAGAAGACTCTAGAAAGTTCCCAAAACCGGAAAACACTGCAGCACGTAAATGGGCCCGGCCCAGGTCATCGTTCGTTCCTTACCTCTGTGCGAAAAGACCGACACTTTGACGCAACGTGCGTCCAATAGGAGATTCCCCCAAACCGAGCCGTCCACAGTTACTTCCCGCCACCGCCACCTCCTCGCTCCGCCCTTCATCCTCCTCTTCCTCCTGGCCGGCAAGCAACCAGCTCCCCCTCCCCGAGGTTTGCACCACGCACAAGCCACAGCACAGCCTCGCTTGCACACCACCAGCCAAAGCAAAATGGCAATCGCCGCGGAATCGCTTTCTTCTCCCCGCAAAGCCATCCTTTAATTCCCGCCCGTGTCACCATCTCTCGCATTGCCTTCCTTTAAAACCATGCAATCCTCCCGGCCGCTCCATGCATTCCGACGACGCGATCCGTCCGTCGACTTCCCAAGACCTAGCCAGCACTCCACCTAGCGGGACGATCAAACCACCGGCCGTGTACGCGACAATGATGCCTGTGTACGGCGGGGGCGGCCAGGTGCGGCAGCGGACGTGCCGCATGTACTGGTGCTACCAGTGCGCGCGGGCGCTCCGCATCATCTCCTACCCGGCCACCGACGTCTTCTGCCCGCGCTGCTACGGCCGCTTCCTCCACGAGATCGACCCGCCGCCGCGCCCGGCGCTCCCGCCTCCAGGCTACTTCCCGCACCACTTCGCGCCGCACCCGCACGCGCATTACCACGACGGGAACCCGCGCCGGTGGGTCGTGTACGGCGCCGGGCCCTCGGTGCCCGGGCACGCGTTCCGGCAGCTGCCTCCGCCGGTGCGGGAGCCGGTGCCGGAGCCGACGCGGGTCCATGCGCCGGCCCCGGCGCCCCCGCCACGCCGGCGCATGCCCTCCCCGCCGCCTGCGCCGGTGGCGCGGCGGCCGTCCACACCGCCGGCCATCGACCCGGGGGACTACTTCACGGGGGGCGACCTCAACCGGCTCGTGGAGGAGCTGACCCAGAACGACCGCCCTGGCCCCGCCCCGGCGCCCACGTCGGCCATCGACTCGCTCCCGACGGTGCGGATCGCCGCGCAGCACCTGTCGGATGACGGCGGCTCGCAGTGCCCCGTGTGCAAGGAAGAGTTCGAGCTCGGGGAGGCAGCGCGGCAGCTGCCGTGCAAGCACGTGTACCACTCCGACTGCATCGTGCCCTGGCTCCGCCTCCACAACTCGTGCCCCGTCTGCCGCTTCAAGCTGCCCGGCACCGGCGCCGCCTCCAGCACACGCCGCGCCAGCGGCAGCAACGGCGGTGGCGGTGCAAGAAGGAACGGAGACAGGGAGAGGGAGCCGGCGACGACGGTGAGGTGGGGGCCCTTATCGTGGATGGCGCCTGCGCGCGGGACGGAGGACCCGTACGACGCGTGGGAGTACGGCCGGCGCGCGCACGGGCGCGGGCACGGCAGGCCCGAGGATGGCGACGCCGGCGGTAATGACCTGTCGGCCCTCCAGTCTTTCGTTCTCGTCGCCACTTGCGTTTTCTTCTTCTCCTTCTTCGCCTAACAAGACCTGCTAATGTACTCCTCATAATAATAATCAATGGAAAAACAGATAAAGAGTTTATTTGCATTCTTGATTTTCTTTGGACTATAAAACAGTATGCTTGTTTTTAAGTTGTTTTCTTCTGAATTTTTCTTTCAGCTTTCTACGCGTGGTGGCGCTCTCTGTTTCTCCTCTAGCCGTCTCCAGCCGGGATGCCAGTCACTACGCCAAAGACAACCTGAACGTGTTTGCTCAGTTAAGTCATCTGATCGATGCCGTGCTTGCAAATCATCAGAAAACTGCCCCTGCAAACACACGCTTACTGACTCAACATTTCGCTGGTTGTTGTTAATGGCAGGTAAAGCAGGACGGCCCCTGTAAATATTCAGCGAGTTCAACGGCAATGGTGGATGTACTGGAGAAGCAGAGCACACTGGAAACTAAATAGGAGAATGTAATAGTGCAAAGAACGGCCAAAATATAATTGTGCCACTCAAAATGTAAACGATACAGAGAGTATGATTTTCATTTTCTAGATTTATCTAGCGGAGGAAGCAATATGCGCAGTAATCTCGAAGCAAAACGTGAAAGCAATCACAAAGGCTTAAGGTGATACATTCAATCGAATCATTCAACATAATAAGTATATATGGTATGGTTTGATTTTACACCAAGGGGCATACAAAAATTGACTGAATCAACTCACAGTCTTCTATATCAAGTTAACCCACTATTTCCGAGAGGGCATCCCACCTAAACCCGACTTGAGCATGGTATCGAAGCCAGCGTGAAATCCTGCACTGTATGCCATGTTTTTGAACATATTCTGCATTAAACACATTTGCATTAGACATCTGCCAACGCAACATATACATTATGCACCAAGTATCATCAAAACGATCTCCCCATGTTTATTTGTTATACTCTCACCGTCCGGAATTACTTGACGCTCAAGCGGATGTATCTAGCACTAGAATACGTCTAGATACATCCAGTTGAGCGACAAGTAATTCCGGATGGAGAAAGTATTATATAGGGGCAACTTAGCATTCTGGATCAGGTTAATCGAAATCTAAACTGCAATAATACTACCACTAAATCATACAAGCAAGGGGAGCTAATTTTATCTTGCGACACCAAATGATTTTTCACAAATATAATTCAGACACCAGGAGATTCCAGGTTAATTCATCATATAGCCTTTTAGCACAACTGCACAAGGACGGAGGTAACTTGGGCATGAGTGAGGCTTTCAAGCTAACATTGGGATTTTTCAATGGAAGAAGCATAATGAGATGTATTTCTACCAGGAGATTCAATTCTCTCTACTCTATGCTCGCTTCGAGATGTTACTAAGAATTGCTAACTACTAACAAATATCACAAGAGAAACTAACCGTTACACTCTCCAGATCTGGAGCAGCTCGTCGTTTAAAGTCATCTAATTTTAAAATTTGAGTAAGTTCTTCCTGTTTAATATTCAATTTCTTTGATGCCTGCAAGAGAATACTTATCAACACAAGGGGCAGGCATCATATACGAAAGCTAACATGGTAAGGTCACTGGATTACCTCAGACAGGAACAATGGGAAGATGACCTCAAGCACATCACTTGCAAATATCTCAACATTTGCGCCATTATTAGTAGGAACTTTACTCTCTGAACTTTCTGCCCCCTTGTTCTGAACTTTGGGCTTAGCCTTCACTTCTGATGAAGAACATGCCATGTCATATTTACCATTGAAAGTTGAAACTTGAAAAGCTCCATGAAGCTTATAAATACATAATGGATGTCTAAAAGCTTGGATAAACAATAAGGAATGAAAAATGATGTTTACTCCCTGTACAGTATTCAATATTCCCACCCTAGAAAATAATAATTGACATGCTACTGTTGGTTTTGTCTATATCCTGATAAAAAATGTGTAACAGGTGGTGTATTCTCTTGCTGGTAGCCAGACAATGGTCTATGACAAACAGGGTGCTTCTTTGCTCTGATGGCAGCAACAAACATTGTCTTGGCAGCTCTCAACCCTAGTTCTACAGTCATATCAAGTGTTTGTTCATTCTTTTTTTTTATGTCATGCTCTTAGGCATAGTTCAGAACTTCAGATTTCCCAACATGACTTGGGCATAGTTCAGAACTTCAGATTTCCCAGCATGACTAACTATGATACTTGTGCTACACAGTACCATCACGTATCTCCATGTTATTTTTTAGTACATGCTACAGCAATGCTTTGCTCGCACTCATTAACAACCACACCAATCAGCAGCAGGCATAGCAAGATGACCGACAGGCCAGGTCAAATAAATTTGGTTGATTCAATAGAACACCATAAAACTGAAACTGCAAAAATGAGTGAGTACAATGATGAAGATGTTACATGTCAATACTACACAGCACCATTACGTTTCTCCAGGTTATTTTTTAGTACATGCTACAGAAATGCTTTGCTCGCACTCATTAACAACCACACCAATCAACGGCAGGCATAGCAAGATGACCAACAGGCCAGGTTAAATAAATTTGATTGATTCAATAGAACACCATAAAACTGAAACTGCAAAAATGAGTGAGTACAATGACGAAGATGTTACATGTCAATACTCACCTGGTAGACATGTTTTCTCTTTGGGTACGTTGACTTGAGGAGCATCTTTAGGAGTCGGATTCTCAACTGATTCTTCTGAGGAACAGAATGCACCAGAAGGCACAAGATCTGCTAGATCAGGGGGATTATCTTTACCTACCACTGGTGAGGCCTGAACCAAAACAATAATGTTAGTCGCTCTCAATTATTTCTAAGAAACCATAGACTGATGATCCAAAGATTACCTCCAAGTCTACATAAGCTGGTTGCTTCCCAATGGAGAGGAGAAACTTGTCCAGGTTGCTTGAACTGAGGGCTGACATGAAGTAATCAGGAATTAGCAAGTGCATAAATAAAAGATTTTGGTGTCAAGTGTCCCTTAATTGTTTGCAGAGCGCATAATATTAGTCAGGTAAAGAAACATCATCTGTGCAACCTTCGCACAAGTGTGGCATCATGGGAAGGCAACACAACAGTGTGTGATTCAGTAACTATAGTATGTATTTATTAACAATAATACATGAAAGCGATGAAACATTTTAAGTGAAGGAAGTGATGGTAGTATCTGTCATACCAATAGTCACATCATTTGTCAGTGGATGGAAGTAGCAGCTCTGTTTAGACTTGAACCCTTGGTCCAGTAATAATGAGACGGCACTGCCATAAATTGCATGAATCAGTAACAACATATTACTTGGGAATGCAATAAAAATAAAGATAACTATCAAACAGTAACTGAACACACAAAAATCAAAGCACATTGAAATAAGCTTGCATATGGCTTTAAATATTTCAGCAGGTTTCTAATATTCAAACTTAACCATGGGGAATGGAGTAGAAAGGTCTGCCATGCTCATGATGACATAATGGCGCGGACCATCATAGCGATGAACCATTTACTGTTTAGGGAAGCGGGAATTGGACAGCTCTCACTATCCCCATCAATCTGTCAAAATTATGGCTTGAAAGTAGAAACAAGATTATGGCTAGCAGAGGGAGAGGGAATGGTACAGTCAAAGCAAGCTACCATACCTCGCGGACTCATTGAATAGCGCAAACGGAGTAACACATCCTAACGGTACCTGGGCATAATCAAGGAGCAAAGACCACATTAATATGCAAAAAAAACATAGATTTTTAAAGTAGAACAAGTGAGCTAACCAACAAGTAGGGTGCATTGTATACGCAATTATGCATTAAGTCAATTTAGTACTGACTAACAAATGATGTGATTTCGAGACATCTTGCTTTCTGAGCTCAGCGCTATTAACTGTAGAAGTAAAGTTTTTTTTTTCCAAATTCTCATACTTGAAGAAAGTAAACCTCCAATGGTAAACAACATTACGGCACACACATGTTGTAACGATGGCAATTTAAACAACGAAAAGATCTAAATTAAGTAAAATATTGTATCATCCCTTCTTGGCAGGTTTTTTTCAGTGAACCTCACAAACTACCAGGGAAGTACTTATGGCACCTAAGATCCAAAATTATGGAACCAAGAAGAACAGTGGTGCCTAAAACAGCATCATAAGTAGGCAGACCTGAAGCACTTGACGCAAATTCTCCTCAGGAGCCATTCGCACACCACCTTTTCCCAAACCAAGACGCTGGGACAGAACTGGTCATTTTAGAGAAACAGATTAATTGTCCTGATGCCCAAATAAGCAAGAAAAAACTGCAATCATCAGTAGATTCACCTACTTTTCATGTCAACTTTGGTATCAGCAAGTGCAGAAACGATGTACAACCGATGTTTCTTGTCCTGCAACCCACAACTCATATCAATACATAAATACTCAGTCTATCAGGCTTCCTAGAATTAACCGTTCAGTAGTTGCCAACAAGCATACCTTGAGAAGTAGATTCTTAGTCAACGCGCCTCCCAAATTTCCCACATGTTTGGCCTGTCATAACAGAAGTTCAGTTAGCAATCACATTACATCATATCGAGCGGAAGCCATCGCAGAACCAAATACGGACAACCGGGTGGTTCACAAACCTGCTCCTCGACCGTCAGCACAACCGGGTGGTCGTAGAGCTTGAAATCGATCTTAAGCTCCTGCAGAAAAACAAGAACACCAAGCTTAGCCCTAGGCCGTAGCTTCGCTGTGAGTTTTGCACACTGCTAGAAACCAAGCATTATATGTTAGCAGACACCGGCGGACGCAGCATGTCGTCGTGGTCACGCGACATAGCTAGTCATCGATTCCGCGCTTGGATTTAAAACCCTAACCCCTTCGCTGACACCGCAAAACTAAAATTCAGCAACCAACGACGCCTTCTCGCACTACGATTTCTAACCAACCTAGCTTCCGCGGTAAATAAACCTCGACGGCGGCACCTCGTCGGCGCGGCACCGGCGGGGGGAAGGAGGCCCAATCCAGCCGATCTCCGCGACCGGGAGGTAGCGACGCGAGGGAGAGGCAAGCGGGGAACGCAAGGAGCGAGAGAGTACGGACCTCGAGGCGCGCGAGGAGCTCGTCCTTGGTGCGACCCATGGCTGGCGGCGGCGGCGGCGGCGGCGGCGACTGCGAGGCGAGCAGGGAAAGCCGGGACTGCTAGAGCTGGGAGCGTGTCGGATGCGGATGCGCGGCTGCGGTTATGGGCGAGGCGGGTCGGGTGCGGGCAGCGCATATACGGTCGGGACCCGAACCGCAGTACATACAGTCATACACTTTGGAAAATATTGTCTTTTTTTTTAACCTTGCTTTCCTCATCAATGTCCGATGGATGTTCCGATTATTATTAATTACGTATAATCTCGTGTGATAACCAGCTGTTTTACATGACAGCGAGAGGAAGCTCCGTTCTGTTGCTTTTGACTGGGAACCTACTCGATAGTGACCGCGGCATCGATCTCAGCTCACATGGATTCATTTCAGTTAACAGTTCAACTCTCGCGGGAATTAGGGGGATTACCCCGAAGATTTGGTTTTCACCATATTTAAGAAATAAGGCCGATCTTCCAACGCCGCTCTCCGGCGGCTCCCCTCCGCCAGCGACCTCGGTCGGCAATGGTGAGAGGGGTCGACGGATCCACGCGTGTGGAACGCTTTTACTCTCTCGTAGTCTAGGTTTTTAAGTTGTTCATTGTCTTCGCTTCGGCGGCGATGATGACAATGCTGAATAAAGATTCTTCGGATCCTTCCCTGACGAGGCCATCGGTCCTATGGTTCGGGATGGATTTGGAAACCAGTCTGTTCAAGTAAGGATGGCGTGGCGGCGGCGGCATCCTCGTGGTGGACCTGTGTCCTC
This sequence comes from Aegilops speltoides, assembly GCA_021437245.1. Lineage (NCBI taxonomy): Eukaryota > Viridiplantae > Streptophyta > Magnoliopsida > Poales > Poaceae > Aegilops > Aegilops speltoides. Next base: position 443,967,471 of record CM038146.1, on the reverse strand, counting down.
GGGCTCCGCCGTTGCGACGACGTTTGCTCCAGCGTCGACGCGGATCTTGTGAGGTAGTCCAGGAGCGGATGCAAACTGTGGTCTGTATCGACGGCATCTGGAAGAAGGAGCATGTGCTGGGCTCGTGGTTCGTGGATGGCAGATATGATTTCCTCTGGCGTTTTAGTCGTGGTGGGGTGCCAAATCTGGAGTTCGATGGCGTGTCCAGGGTGTTGCACCTGTCTGATTCGTTCAACGGTAAGGGCTTCACTTTTGGTGAGCCACCTTGGAGGTCCGCAAAGCTGCATATCAGCGATGGAACCGCGTCGAGCTCGGGTGAGGAGGTGATCCGTCATTCTTTTCTTCGGTGGCTGCTGTGGCGGTGCCGGAGGCAGGTAACGGGTGTTGGTGTCAAGCTCATAGATGTTCTGCTATCTTCTCGGTTTTGTCATGTCGGTCTTTACGTGACTTGTACTTTGTTCTTTATGATATGAATGAGACACGTATTACAATGCAAAAAAAAATAACAAGTACTCGCTTCGGCCGGATTTATTAGTCCACTCATATTTTGCGCCAAATTTGACAACAAATTTACTTAGCAAAATATAAGTCATATGCCATAAAAATAGACTATCATTGAAAATTTATTTCAAATATGAATCTAACCATATAATTCTTACTATGATATACACCTTACATTTTACCTTTCAAATAAGCAAAATAGAATATGAGATAATAAATCCAGATGGAGAGAGTACTTCGTAACGGACTAATGCAGTCCATGAGGCATCGTTACATGGTTGATCTCGTGTTTTTTATGACACCTTTAGAGAGGCAGGGGTTTCTAAATTTCATTAAGAAGAAGAGAATTACTTGGTTAATCGGGAATAACCGGCCGACCCCCTCCCCCCCCCCCCACACACACATACCCCTACCACATGGTTGATTAAGGGACAATCTCGTGATAACCCCGACCACATGGTTGATTAAGGAACAACATGCTATAACCCTGACCACATGGTTGATTAAGGGACGATCGTGCAAAAACTCCGACCATATAATTGATAAAGGGACAATCATGTAAAAACCCCACAAGCATGACCAACCAGGCCACCCACAAAGCGCTGGAATGACACCAACACGGAGAAAATTAAAGCCACAACTCCACCTCATAGGCCACTCCCGCACCATAGCCCGGGGCCACTACCCCCGCATCCAACCAACAAACTCGAGACCATCGTCTCAACTTCTTCCACCCTGCTGACAAGACCTAAATAGCAAGACAACAACATGACCATCAGACGTGGGCTAGGCCTCCAAAGGTAACACCCCCAAGAGGGGAAACAATGAAGGCACCGTCGCCGCTCACTTGAGCCAAAGTTGGAGCTAGATTTTCATCCAAAGAGCCCAAGGATTTCGGTTGACAAAGAGGTTGGAGTTCCACAGTGACGCCTCCAATGAGGAGGACAACGTCAGAGGACACCACCGGCACTAACCGAGGTCAGCACTAGGTTTCTGAAGGAAATATGTCCTAGAGGCAACAATAAAGTTGTTATTTTATATTTCCTTATATCATGATAAATGTTTATTATTCATGCTAGAATTGTATTGATCGGAAACCCAAATACATGTGTGAATGCATAGACAAACACCGTGTCCCTAGTGAGCCTCTACTTGACTAGCTCGTTGATCAAAGATGGTTAAGGTTTCCTAACCATGGACATGAGTTGTCATTTGATAAGGGATCACATCATTAGGAGAATGATGTGATGGACAAGACCCATTCGTTAGCTTAGCATATTGATCGTTCAGTTTTATTGATATTACTTTCTTCATGTCAAATACATATTCCTTCGATTATGAGATTATGCAACTCCCGGATACCGGAGGAATACCTTGTGTGCTATCAAACGTCACAACGTAACTGGGTGATTATAAAGATGCTCTACATGTATCTCCAAAGGTGTTTGTTGGGTTGGCATAGATCGAGATTAGGATTTGTCACTCCGAGTATCGGAGAGGTATCTCTGGGCCCTCTCGGTAATGCACATCATAAGAAGCCTTGCAAACAAAGTGACTAATGAGTTAGTTGTGGGATGATGTACTACGTAATAAGTAAAGAGACTTGCCGGTAATGAGATTGAACTAGGTATGAAGATACCGACGATCGAATCTCGGGCAAGTAACATACCGATGACAAAGGGAATAACGTATGTTGTCATAACGGTTCGACTGATAAAGATCTTCGTAGAATATGTAGGAGCCAATATGAGCATCCAGGTTCCGCTATTGGTTATTGACCGGATAGGTGTCTCGGTCATGTCTACATAGTTCTCGAACCCGTAGGGTCCTCATGCTTAACGTTCGATGACGATTTAGTATTATATGAGTTATGTGATTTGGTGACCGACTGTTGTTAGGAGTCCCGGATGAGATCATGGACATGATGGGGAGTCTCGAAATGGTCGAGAGGTAAAGATTGTTATATAGGATGCTAGTATTCGGACACCGGAAGTGTTCCGGGTATTTATCGGAGTACCGGGGGGGTTACCGGAACCCCCGGGGAGAAGATATGGGCCATAAGAGGGGAGCCACACCAGCCCACAAGGGGTGGCGCCCCCCTAGGCATGTGGCCGAATTGGAGAAGGAGGAGAAGGTGTTCGGCCCCCCTTCCTTCTCTCCTTCCCCCTTCCCTTTTCTCTCCGGCTAAAAAAAGGAAGGGTGGAGGCCGAATTGGAGGAGGCCCCCAAGCAGGATTCCTCCTACTTGGGGCGCCCCATGGCTGCTCCCCTCCCCTCCCACCTATATATACGTGGGGAGGGGGCGCCTAGAACACACACTAACAATTGTTAGCCGTGTGAGGCGCCCCCTCCACAGTTTACACCCCCGGTCATATTCTCGTGGTGCTTAGGCAAAGCCCTGCGTGGATCACTTCACCATCACCGTCACCATGCTGTCGTATTGACGGAATTCATCTACTTCCTCGACACCTTGCTGGATCAAGAAGGCGAGGGACGTCATCGCGTTGAACGTGTGCAGAACTCGGAGGTGTCGTACGTTCGGTGCTTGATCGGTTGGACCTAGAAGAAGTTCGACTACATCAACCGCGTTGTTCAACGCTTCCGCTTTCGGTCTATGAGTGCACGTGGACACACTCTCCCCCTCTCGTTGCTATGCATCTCCTAGATAGATCTTGCATGAGCGTAGATTTTTTTAAAAATTGCATGCTACGTTCCCCAACAGTTTCCACCCGGAATGAGCCAACGAACACTAGATGCACCCGCATCCAAACAAGCCGACTGCAATCGACCAAACCCCGCGCCCAAGCCAAGATAATCGCCGAGCAAAAGCTGACCTCCGTCGTCCACCACGCCAACCACAGTTGCAAACCACCAGAGAAAACCTCACGTTGTTGAGCCATTGCTAGCAAGCCGACTACAGATCTATGCACGTTGGAGCCCATCCTGTGCGACGCCATCATGCCGTCGTCCTAATCTGTTGCTCAGGGCATATCCAGCCGTTCGGCCCCGGCGTGCGGCGCAAGATCCCGGGCGTGCGGCGCTAGTTCGCCCCGGGGCGAAGCTAGCTCGACCACGCACCCACGCGCCGGCCCCAGGATGCGGTAAATTCAAACTTGGTCGTTCCCGCTCTCAAAAGACGCCGCAAACGCGGCGATCGGGCGTAGTCTGGCATTACAAAAATCGAGCGCCGCCGCCTCGGGTCGGTTCACTCGGCGGGTTGGTCCTGGTGTTGGCGGAGTCGGCGTCGCGAGCTCGGCGGTGTCGAGCTGCCGGTGTTGGGTTGCGTCGCTGCAACCGACATCGCTGGCGGCGATGTAGAGGCTTCGCTCGGGCTTGGCGTCCGTGTGGCCGTGGGCGTCGTTAGCGTCGTCGGCGTTGCCGTCGGTAGCTCGTTCAGATGAGGCGCGCTGCACGTGTACCACGCCTTGAGCTTCGTCGTTGCTCGAGCATGTCCGCCCGCCCATCGTGAAAGCCATGTCGGTGTTCCTCTTCTTCGCGGCGACGTCGTCCGGAGCAGGTCGAGCTTGATGGTGTTGTTCTTCATTAGCGCCACCACGCGCCTCGGTCTTCTCTTCGCGTGGGGCCCGGGCTGGGCATCGGCGAGGCAATGTTCGATGGACTCCTGCACTCGCGCGGTTGCAGCGTCGGCGTTTCCCCTTCTTGGCCAATTTGTGGCGTCCGGCCCTCCGACGCGCCCGAGTCGTCGCGTCCGGCTTGTATGTCCCTTGGCCTTGTCGAGGGCACGCCTGTTCCACCTGTTGGCGGTGACTGCTTCTCGCCGCTGAACTTCCACCCTCCACTCGGTGTTCGATAGGCCCGGTGGCTTCGATGGCGGCGCCCTCGGCTTCCTCTGCTTCAGTTGGGTCATGGCGCCAGTCGTGGTCGTCGCCGCGCGCGGCATGGAGTACTTCTTCGGCGGCATGGCGGCGAAAGGCGAGCGGGGGTTTGGCGGGAGAAAGGGGGAGAATGGCGGGAGGAAGCCGAGCGAGCGGGAGAGAAGCGAGAAAAGCGTCAAGAAAACGCGGGAAAAGGCCCTCGGGTGGCCTCCAGTGCGGGCCCACACGCCTTTTTCGCTGCACCGCTCCCCAGCGCCCTCGAGCGCCGGTTTCGCCTGGTCCGCCGGCACCGATTTGCCCGAGCCGTAAAAACGTGCTTCTGGGGGCGCGACTGGGGCCTTTTTTCAGCGCCGGCGCGGCAAAATCGCCTGGGGAGGGCCTGTTGGGGGCGCGGCTGGAGATGCCCTCACCGCCAACCACAGATCCACATGCATCCACCGGAGAATCCACTCCCTATCTCACCACATGCAGGCATCCCGTAACTATGCATGGACTATGTAATCACATCATGCTAACACAGTGCACTAGTAAAATGGCAATGCTCATTGATATAAATATAATGGCAATGTCGTGGACATGAGTATAGGAAAGTATAAATCATGATCCATCACTTGCACTCACATGAAAATGCCTAATTTTACAAATACATGCATGGCATGCATTTCAAATTGAAAGACTAAAAAGAAAAAAGTTGATTCCAGGATGTCAGCCAAAGTTCCCAATGTTGGTATTATTTCTGGTGTTCTACCCAATATTGTTCCTAGTAGTGTCACTAGCTTGCAGTATACTGATGGCACTCTTCTCTTTATTAAACCTACTCTGGAAAATGCCACGAATGTTAAATGGTTGCTTTCCTGTTTTGATAACCTTTTTGGGATGAAAATTAATTTTAACAATTCTGATTTGCTTACAATTCATGTGGAGAAGGAAGTTGTCAAGGTTCTATTTCAATATACGTTTTTGTTGCAAAACAGTGATTTCCCTTTGAAATACCTAGGGGTGCCTTTGCACTATCTTAAATTACATAGAGAAAGTATTCAACCCATTATTGACAATATTACCAAGAGAATTTGTGGATGGAGATGCAGATTACTCAGTTATGAGGTGAAGCTTGTCTTGCTTAGGACTTGCATTGATAGTATACCTATGTACCTGATGTCTATAATTAAATTTCCTAAATGGGCTATCAAAGTTATTTCCGCTCAAATGGCTCACCTTTTGTGGGGTAACCTTGGAGATTTTCATAAATAACATTTAGCAAATTGAGGGCTTGTGTCCCAAAAAAGAATTTGGTAGGGTGGGTATACCTAATTTTAGAGATTTCTATCTTGCCCTGCTTGTTTCTTGGGCCAAGAGGTATTTTTATGGTGCTAACAAGAGTTGGGTTATATTTCCTTCACTATAAGTATACCATTGCTAGACCTAGTGTGTTGTCTAAGCAGAACCTGGGCTCCCATTTTTGGAAAGGAATTACTTGGGCTTTTGTTGTTGTTAGGCCTTTTATAAAGGATTCCTGGCAATGTAACAAATATTAGTTTTTGCCATGATATTTGTGTGGGAGATAGCACTCTCAAAACTCAATTTTGGGATGTTTTTTACATACGTCAACAGTAGGATTGCTCTAAAGCTCAATTCTGGGATGGTTCCACCCTTAATTTTTTGATGAGATGTGTTGATGCTAGTTTTTTTGGGTAAATGTTTGGAACTCCTAACCTTATTGCAACCTCTTGTTCCCAATCTTGATCCCGGTCGGTCTGTTTGGTTATTTGAAGCCTCGGGTATTTATTCCACTAAGCCTTGCTATAAGATGATTAAATTTAGTGGGTTTTCTGCTCCGTTCTGAAAATGGCTATGGAAAATCTCCGTACCACCATATTTTCATGTGTTCTTATGGCTGGTAGCTAACAACTATATACTTACTAGAGATCATTTGAGTAAGAGACAACATGTAGAAGATTTTTCATGCGTGTTTTGTGATGAACCTAAATCTGTTCCTCACCTTTTGTTTGGTTTCACTTCTGCACATACTGTTTGGGAGGTGGTAGCTCACATCTTTCAGTTCCCCTTCCCAAATCAATTCATGATATTTGTGTCATGTGCTTTAATTTTGAGAAGATGGATGTTCCTAACATGTCATGTGTTACTACCTTATGGAGCCTATGGACTGTTCGTAACGAGATGCATTTTCAGGGCTTAGTGTGAAAAGATGTAAGGGTTATGTTGAGAAGGGTAAGTGCTTTGTTGCATCAATGGAAGATCCTGTGCGAAGATGCTTGTTGCTCCTGGATCAGCGAAGAGGAAACCTCTTGAGGATAGTATGGAGATGACTCCGCCTACAAGTGGATATGGTGGCCTATATCAACCTTTCACTAGAGTTGTGAGATGTCATTCCAGTTAGATGTGTAAGGTTGATGTTTGCTCGCTGATGTTGCACTTGTAGGCTTTATGTTTCAAATCAACTTGGTACTTACTATGGCCCTGCTACTTTAGTCAGGCTCGAGAGCTAGGAACAATTTATGTTGCTATGATTTGCCTCGTTTATAATAAAATGGGGGCAAAGATCTGGAAAGCTCGCATAAAGCCAAAATGCAAGCACTTTGCCTAGGTTGGCGATTCACAGGCGGATCCTCGCATCTTAGCGGTCAAAGGGAGCTCACAACCCCGTGTGTCCTATGTGCCTAAGGTTGGTCATAGTAGGGAGTAACTTAGACTAGTAACATGCATATGTTACTAGTATATGTTACTACCTTCATAATGGTTAGTAACATATAGATGGTAACATGCAAGCCTTTATTAATTAAGATATAGACTCATTTTACCTCGGGTTGTGTTATGTTACACTAACATACTATGTTACCACAATCTCTCTATTCTCATTAACTCCATGTCACACAAGCAAATTTGTCTTGGGGGGTGTTATGTTACTACCTAAGTTACTCTCACTATGACTAGCCTAAGAGCTCTAGAATGGCATACATTTATGCACCAATTGCCCCTTTTCAGTAGTTTGGCGGAAAACTAGGTCCATAAAAAGGTGTAGTTATTTGATTTTGTTGAGACTTGGTGGGAGATGAACCTTGTAGCTGCCACAAGCAGCCAAGAAGTGGGTGCATCCTATATACGTAGGGAAAAGCACGGTTAAAAAATTCAACAAAGTTTCAATGGATTTTCCTAAATTTTGTATATTTTAGTGAGGTCCAATGTACTTGTAATGCTGAAATTTTGAGTCAGATTCAGACCACCAAAAAATATGTTAAAATTTAATGAATTTTGAAAACTCAAAAGTCAAAAGAATTTCCAAAAGTGAAATTTCTGAAATTTCGCATATTTCAGTGAGAATTGTTTTGTTTCTGAAATTTTAACTTATCAAGACACATACTAGAAAGTGGACAACAAGTGATGGGTGACATTAGCCAACCGCCATCAATTGCTAGGGTGTTTTGAGAGTAATCGGCACTCAGTTACCGGGGTTTCTTATGATGTTGTTCCTCTTGAGAAGAACTCTACTTTGGAATGGCTAGTTCACTCTTTTCTAATAGGAAATCCGACTCTTCTGCCATGTCTCCTAACCAAAAAGTTGACTTTAGAACATGAAGAGTACTCACCTAAAACGAAGCGAAATTAAAGAGGTAATTCATCATCATAACACATTGCTTGCACACTTGCACAAACAGCTTTTACACATAGTACACATGTAACTAATTGATGGGAGTTGGCTCCATGGAAGCTGCCTTAAAACATATAGCTCCATCAGAGCTCCCCCACAAATGCATAATTGGCCTTGTACGGATACGTACTACTAGTACGCCAGTGGTACTAGTATAGGAGTATTATATTTAGCTACGGAATATGAATGAAATAATAATTAATCATCATTCTTCACGAGGCCATGAAGTAAGAATTGATCATGGCCCGCGATTATTTTTACCGTGACCAATTCTTGGTCACTCGTAGTGGTAGTTGAGTAATTAATCTGTCAGTGTTGATGGAATTGCTTAGTGGTGATTTGACCGGTCGAAGCTTGAAATGGCCTCCCATGGCCAGTTGAAGCTCGAAGCTCGAAGCTCTCGGTCGGAGCTGGCATTTGAGCTCGATCAGTTGTAGGAGGAGAAGCTCCAGAGGCTGATCTCGCCTTCCTCCTCCCACTCGACGGGCGCCATGGGCGCCGGCGCGAAGAAGGTGCTGCACGGGTCCATCATCATGGCGTAGTCCATGCACTTGGGCGACTGGAAGAAGGCGTCGATGTCCGCCAGCGCGTCGTAGTCCACGCCGTCGTCGCCGTGCGCCATGGTCTCGTCGTCGTCGGCGTTGCTGTGGCGGGCGGACTGGTCCTCCGGGGAGCCGAAGGACGACGCGTTGTCGCCGTAGCCGGACGGCGGGGCGGCGCCGGGCCAGGAGGCGGGGGAATTAGGCACGGCGTGAGGAGGCTGCAGGGGGCTGCCGGCGGCACTGGCGGCGGCGGCGGCGGCGACGCGCTGGATGGACTTGGGCGACATGGCGGCGGCGGGGACGTGGAAGGGGAGGTGGACGGGGAAGTTGAGGTCGGCGGCGGAGCCCCGGAGGCAGAGCAGCGCGGCGTCGTAGGCGCGCGCGGCGGCCTCGGCGGTGGAGTAGGAGCCGAGCCATATGCGCGTCTTCTGGTTGGGCGCCCGGATCTCCGACACCCACGACCCCCAGCTCCGCATCCGCACGCCCTTGTACTGCTGCTGCTGCTGCTGCCTCCCGCCGCCGCCGCCTCCCTGCCTCGCCGCCACCGCATTGCCGCCGTCGCCGCCGAGCGCCACCTGCTGCTGCTGCTGCTGCGCGCTCTTCACCATTTCCGGACCGATCACGCTCACCGACGACGCTCCTCGCTGTGGCACGAACTTGATTTCTTTGATGTGCGAGCGACGCTGAACTCCGATGGTCGCGAGGAGAGTGTGCAGAGACCAGTGCAGGTTGAAGTGGTAGCTAGGGGTGGTTGGTTGGGTGTGTGGCTGGTGCAGGCAGAGTGGTGCGCCCGATGGCTTATTTATAGGAACCAGGAGCATCAAAGTGTGCATTTTTATAAACTCGGCCATTTCTGCTTTCCTTTGTCTCACCTGAAATTGGTTGTGTGTCTCTAGTCTGCGTTTGTATAAAACCATTTCGCCCACATCACGCTGATACAAGCTTATTAGCAGTAGACCTTCCCATAAAAAAATAAAAATAATAGCAGTAGACCTCTGCTTCTAAGGCCTTGTTTGGTTCATAAGTCCTAAGACTTTTTTTAGTCCCAACTTATAAGTCTCAAGTCCCTAAAAAGTCCCTACCTGTTTGGTTCCTAGGACTTAACATGGACTAAAAGACCATATTACAACTATAAGTCCCTATAAGTCCCTCCTTGAGAGTCTTATTTCATAAGTCCTAAATGCCCACTTTAAGTCCCTATAAGTCCCCCCTGTTTGGTTTGGATGGGACTTAAAGAGACTTTTTTAAGTCCCTACACCAATAAGTCCCTATAACCAAACATCCTCTAAATACTCTCTGTTCAGAAATGCAATACGTTTTTTGACACTGTCAAAGTATCAAAAAACATCTTGCATTTTAAGACAGATGAAGTATTTACAAACGATCTTATATTTACAAAGTACCTCTGTTTCTAATCTAAATATACAAGACAAACATCTTATATTTAGGAACATAGGGTGTATTTTCCTTTCCTCTTCTTTTCTTTTGTACACCCCAGTACTACTGCATCTGCAATAACGCAGAGGAAACACTAAGGAACATGCTTAACTGAAAATAATGGAAAGATCCTGCAAATTCGATCCTATATACGTATGCAGCATGTCAGCACCTCGGCAGCAACACGTTTTATGCTTAAACTTTACTCAAAACTAAGCAAGGATGAGTTAGCCGCGTGCAGCATATGCATGCATGCTCGCTCATTATGATTGGTCTAAGTGCTGTCGTGCATGCCGTGGCTTATCTTGTTCGGTGATCGCTGGGCACAAATCATTTTTTGGAGATGTACAGCTATACAAGTGAGGGATTTAGAAACACCATTTTAAAGGTTTATCGCCGAAGTACTTTAAACGTCATTATGATCGTTGTGTTTTGCGTAATGGTCACCATAGACCACCAGAGCTGCTCCTCTCAATGTGCTTATGTCCCACTAGCTAGCAGCTGGAATTGCTTCCTTGATAACTTTTGTGGGAGTCCGCGCAAGAGCAAAAGGAAGACTCAATCTGAAGAAGTAGATGAAGATGAAGAAGAGAAAGAAGAAGGAGAAGATGGAAGCTTGACTAAGAGTAGCTACAACTCAAGTGATGATCTGCACCTAATGTTTGTATAGTGCTTACATAATGTATGTGTGCTTTGAGATGAAACTAGCACAATGTTGTGCATTGCTAAGGAACCATAAATGATGATAAGATACTATTGACTTAGGATATCATCAAATATGATGGTGTTTTATTGTTGTTGCATGGCCATGATTATAAAGAGGGCGTCGATATAACGAAAGACCATGTTGTAGGCATTGAAGAGTTTTAAGCGGCCATTTTTGGTGCTTTGCAAGAGTTAGGGTGAGATAACATTTTAAATGATACTAAAAGATAAGAGAATGGGCAAGAGTAATTTGAATGCAGAAGATCATGTGTTTGGTAGGAGGATAACGTCTATGCTGCATTGGAATTGCAATGTGTTTGCTCTCTTCTGCTGTGCTATAGAACTGGAAGAATTGGTTGGGCAGAGAAATCAAAATAAAGACCATGCTTTTTAAATTGAGTTGTATGCATTTATAGTTTTTGTTTTCATAAGAGTGTTATTCTCATATTAGGGTAGCAGCGTATTTGTTTATTTGGAATAGGTCCCTAATATGAGAATTGTTTGTTACTCTAATATTAGGGTAGAGTTGTCCCTATTATGAAAACTCTTATGAAAATAGCAGTGTAAAAAGTAACAATTGTTTGTTATAATTTATATCTTTTGGAAGGTTGCTAGTCTCACGTGTGGGTAGACGTGCAATTGTTTATTTGTATGGTCCCATATGTGAACTCACTATCAACTCCAACCTTTATAAGTAGGATATGGTCCCGTATGGGAACTCACCATCAACTCCAACCTTTATAAGTAGGATACAATGGTGAGTTCCCATATGGGCCATACAAATAAAAAATTGCACTTCTACTCACATGTGATACTAGCAACCTTCCAAAAGGTATAAATTATAACAAAAAATTGTTAGGAAAGGTATGTGTATGGTCGGAGACCCCTGATGAGGATACAGACCTAGGGTAGGGTCATAGGCCTGACCTATACGCCCTACCTAAGGTCACTACCCTAGAAGCAAAGAAGCTCAAGAGACAATAGGGAGTGCCCAATAAGGATGTCGAGTGCAATCCACTCGACCAGAGAACCACTCGGGTACCCCTCCTTCCCGAAGTCATGCGACCAGTCAACCACTCGACTGAAGACCAGAAGTCACTCAGAACAACAACGGGCGAGTATTCACTCCATAGTCTTTAAGGTCATTAAAGGCACTTAAGGCTGGTGTTACCGGTAACGCCTCAATCTTTATGTACATTCAACCCTCTGTAACGGGGGATGGCTGGGGTCCTGGTGAACTCTATATAAGCCACCCCACACACACACACACATTCATACATTCCAGTCGACCGCCTCCGAGCACCGAGACATAGGGCTTTTACCTCCTCCGAGAGGGGCCTGAACTCGTAAATCCTAGCGTACACCCTTGCCGTAGCTAGGACCTTGTCTCTCCATACGTACCCCCGATACTTACTGTCAGACTTAGTACCACAACAGTTGGCGCCCACCATGGGGCAAAGCGTCTTAGCGACTTCCGGCGAGGTTGAATTTTCTTCGACCTTCATCAGCATGGTTTCCGGTGGCGATTTGGTCATGGGCAGCGAGATCCGGCTCGGCGCGCTCATCTTCGTCGCTGATGATTCCGCCTGGCTCTAGGAGGCTCCCCTCAACGTAGTGGCCCTTCCGGCTCGCGGCTTGGCGCACTTCCGCGCGAGCTCCTGCGGCGTCCTCCTCAGGCAGCCATCTTCACCATACCAGTCGGTCATCGCGTTGGCGACTCATTCCGCTGGACGCCGCCACAAGTGGTTTGGCCATTCGCGGCTCCAGCGATGGGTGAGACACGCGGTGGCTCGTCAAACCTTCACCCCCAAGTCGCGGATATTGAGTCCGACATGTATTCTCGCGGATCGGTCGATCTGTCGACTGATTTCGCAGATACTCTTTCTGAAAGCGGGAGTTGTGATCCCGCGGCGGAAGTCCTCATGGTCGACTCCCATCGCGGTCCGCCTGGCTTCCGTCGCAGTGGCGACAGCGGCAGGAGCGTTGGTCTGTCACTCGACCACGAAGAGTACCAGCCCCAACCTCTCAGCTCACAGCAGAGGGAGGAGCTGCACCACCGCAACATGGCGGCTCTCCAGACCCCCATCATAGGGGAAACCGCCAAGGCCCGGGCCTTGGAGGTAGTGCGCCTGGCCACTCTGGCTGAGCGCACTCATCTAGAGAATCTCCAACATTCTCTCGACGAGGGTGCTCGTCGACTAATTCCCGAATCCAGTCGACACGCACGACAGTTATTTCCGCCGGAAACTCAGGTATTCCGTACATCGATTCATAATTTGGCAGCGGCTGCGCGTATTGCAGAGTCTATTCAGCCGTACCGATCAGAAGCTGGGAGAGGCCTGGAACAGATCAGAGCGCTGCTCCAAGCAGCGGGAGACCAGAACTCCGTTGTTTCCCAGTCGCGGAACAGAATCCACAACAGATTAGTGAGAGCAGACACCGTTCAGTCGGCTCACAGTCCAAGGTCCCCTTTAAGACAGGGAGGCCGTGATCACCGTCAGGATCGGTACTTGGGAAGGGCTCATGGCGAATATGATCGTGAGTACGCCCGCGAGAACTACCGTCAAGCGCCTTCGCCCCTTCCGAGGGATGGGTCATACGTGCCTCGACGCAATGACGATAGGCGTCCATACGGGAATTACCGCAGAGTTCCAGTCAACCCCAGAGAACCTGGCTTTGACGCAAGGTCCGTCCTTGTGCAAGGTCTGGTCGATCGGAACAGAGAAGGGCTGGATCGGGACAGACCAAGTGGAGGCAGAGTCCACGTTTCTGGCCCCGAGAGTTTTGGGAGGGCCATCAGAGCTGCTGAGATACCCCATAACTTCAGATTGGCGACTGGCGTCAGTAAGTTTACGGGCGAGTCGAAGCCCGATACTTGGCTTGAAGATTACCGAGTGGCTGTGCACATCGGCGGTGGCAGCGATGAGGTGGCCATGAAGCACCTTCCTCTAATGCTTGAAGGGTCTGCCAGAGCTTGGCTAACTCAGTTGGCCCCTGGGAGTATTTTGAGTTGGGATGAGTTCACCAGAACGTTTGAGGGTACTTGCAAGAGACCTGCCGGTCTACCAGAGCTGCAGCATTGCGTGCAGAAGCCGAATGAAACCTTGAGGGACTATATTCAGAGATGGATCACTCTGCACCACACAGTGGAAATGTGTTAGATCACCAAGCAGTCTGTGCTTTCAAGGAAGGCGTTCGCTACAGAGAGCTCGTCCTGAAGTTCGGTCGGACAGGAGATATGTCTTTGACTCGGATGATGGAGATTGCTACCAAATATGCTAACGGCGAATAAGAAGACCGACTCCGGAGTGGCAAGCACAAAACAGTCACCCAGGACACCGGAGAAGGAAATTCCAATGGAAGGAAGCGTTTAAAGGTCGAGGCAAAGAGAGTTCTCGCCGAGGCAAAGCGATGTTAAATCAAGGAAAGTTCAAAGGGAAACCTAAAGGGCCCTGGACCCCTAAGAAGGTGAAAGATCAGGAAGGAAATGATGTGTTGGATTTACCATGTCACATTCACACCAAGAAGGATGAGGAGGGAAATCTGATTCTCCCCAAGCATACCACTCGACAATGTCGACTCCTTATTCAGAGCTTCCAAGAAAGTAAACCTAGTGGTAAGGACAAAGAGCCTGAGAAGGAAGAAGAGGATAAGGACGATGATGGTGGTTGTCCCAATGTCAATGCCACATTGGTGATTTTTGCCGATATTGAGAGCAAAAGTCGACTGAAGGTCATTAACAGAGAGGTAAACATGGTTGCTCCGGCAACACCGAGATATCTGAAGTGGTCAAAGGTCCCTATTACATTCGACCAGTCCGACCACCTGGCACGCGTAGCTACCCCTGGGCGGCAGGTGCTGGTGGTCGACCCAGTCGTGGGGGGCACCCGACTAACTAAGGTCCTGATGGATGGTGGCAGTGGCCTGAATATTCTGTATGCTGAAGCTCTCAAAGGAATGGGCATCCCAATGTCCAAACTCAACGAGAGTAACATGCGATTCCATGGCATCATTCTAGGAAAGAAAAGCGAATCACTCGGCCAGATCACTCTCGATGTGGTTTTCGATGATGAGAAGAATTTCCGCAAGGAGAAGTTGACGTTTGAAGTAGTGGATTTCCAGAGTGCATATCATGCCATTCTGGGTAGGCCTGACTTGCTAGCTTTATGGCTCGACTGTGCTATGTTTATCTCAAGATGAAGATGCCTGGCCCCAGAGGCGTAATAACGGTTTCCGGTAACCGTCAGAGAGCAGAAGATTGTCTTCAAGACGGAGCAAAAATAGCAGATGAGCAGATGGCAGCAGTGGAGTTCCAAGAATATCAGAAGACGGCAGATCCGAGTGATTTGCTACGTGCTAAGAGGCCTGCTTCGGAGTCCACATTTCAGTCGGCCGGAGAAACCAAGCCAGTCCATGTTCACCCGACTGATCCCAACGCTGCTCCGACCCATATCTCGTCGACACCTGACAGCAAATAGGAAGAAGCGCTCATCCAGTTCCTACATGAGAACTGGGACATCTTTGCATGGAAACCATCTGACATGCCAGGTGTACCCAAGGAACTGGCTGAGCACCGTTTGCGAGTCGATCCAAAAGTAAAACCCGTCAAAGAGTACCTCCGTCGGTCCGCCACGGAGAAGAGAAAAGCCATTGACGAAGAAGTGGCTCGGCTCCTGGCTGCTGAGTTTATCCACGAGATATACCACTCCGAGTGGCTCGCTAATGTCGTTATGGTTCCCAAGAAAGACAACTCACTTCGAATGTGTATTGACTTCAAACACATCAATCGGGCTTGCCCGAAAGATCATTTTCCTCTGCCCTGCATCGACCAGATTGTCGATTCGACTGCGGGATGCGAGCGACTGTCCTTTCTGGACGCTTATTCCGGGTACCATCAGATCCAACTGTATGGACCCGACGAGATAAAAACAACTTTCATCACCCCATTCGGGTGTTTTTGCTATGTTACTATGCCATTCGGCCTCAAGAATGCTGGTGCCACATTCATGTGCATGATTCAGAAGTGCCTGCTCACTCAAATCAGTCGGAATGTGGAAGCATATATGGATGACATAGTGGTTAAGTCACGCAAAGGTTCCGACCTGCTAACTGACCTAGCCAAAACCTTTGCCAACCTGAGAGGGTACGATGTCAAGCTTAATCCATCTAAGTGCACATTTGGAGTCCCAGGCGGAAAATTACTCGGTTTCCTTGTTTCCGAACGAGGGATCGACGCAAACCCAGAGAAAGTTGGCACAATCATCCAGATGGAGCACCTAGTGCGCCTGCACGACATTCAGAAGCTTACTGGTTGCTTGGCCGCTTTGAGCTGATTCATCTCACGCCTCGGTGAAAAGGCACTGCCTCTTTACCGAGTGATGAAGAAATCTGACAAAACCGAGTGGAATGACGAAGCTGAAGCAGCGTTTAAGGAGCTCAAAGCCCTGCTTTGCACCCAGCCAGTGCTTCCTGCTCCGGTTAGCAAGGAGCCCCTGCTGCTTTACATCGCAGCCATAGGACAAGTTGTTAGCACAGTGCTCACGGTCGAGCGGGATGAAGGCAAGACCTTCAAAGTTCAGCGCCCCATGTATTACATCTCAGAAGTCTTAACCCCATCCAAGCAGAGATATCCTCATTACCAGAAGCTTGTTTATGGGATTTACCTGACCATGAAGAAAGTTGCACATTATTTCTCTGATCATTCAATATCATTCGTTAGCGACGCTCCATTGTCAGAGATCCTGAATAACAGAGATGCAACTGGTCAAGTGGCAAAGTGGGCAATTGAACGTCTTCCTTTGGATATCAAATTTGAGGCAAATAAGGCCATTAAGTCTCAAGCAATTGCAGACTTCCTCGCAGGGTCGACTGAACAACAACAGCCGATTCAAATTCAGTCGGAACATTGGACCATGTTCTTTGATGGATCCAAGATCTTGAATGGCTCTGGTGCAGGAGTGGTTTTAGTGTCCCCACGAGGAGACAAGCTCAGTTATGTCCTCCAGATTCACTTTGATTCTTCAAACAATGAAGCAGAATATGAGGCACTTTTATATGGGTTGCGCATGGCCATTTCACTCGGCGTCCGACGCCTGATGGTTTATGGTGACTCAGATTTGGTGGTCAATCAAGTGATGAAGGAATGGGATGTCAGCAGTCCCGCAATGACAGGTTACTGCAATGCAGTGAGAAAGCTAGAGAAGAAGTTTGAGGATTGGAGCTCCACCACATACCACGAATCAAAAATCAAGCTGCTGATGACCTGGCGAAGTTAGGTTCCACTCGGAAACCTATCCCCAGCAATGTGTTCTTGGAGCAT
Source organism: Aegilops speltoides (assembly GCA_021437245.1). Lineage (NCBI taxonomy): Eukaryota > Viridiplantae > Streptophyta > Magnoliopsida > Poales > Poaceae > Aegilops > Aegilops speltoides. The sequence continues at coordinate 443,950,465 of CM038146.1, read as the reverse complement.
CTCCATACCCCGCCAGTACAAGAAGATTCCCTTCAAGGAAGAGCCCCCGCAACCGATAAGTCCAACCAACCCGACTGAGGTAAGATTCCAGCCGTGGTCGACCTGATCATGGAAGTCTTGGTGATCACTCCCAATTGGACGGTTCCATACATCGCGTACATTCTCAGAAAAGAGCTCCCAAAGGACGAAGACGAGACTCGCCAGATAGTCCGTCGATCCAAAGCTTTCACCGTGATGAAAGGGCAGCTTTACAGAGAGAGTGTCACGGGAGTAGCCCAATGCTGCATCACCCCAGAAGAAGGTCAGATGATCCTAAATGATATCCACTCGGGGACCTGTGGTCACCATGCGTCCTCTGGGACCATCGTGGCCAAAGCATACCGAGCGGGATTTTATTGGCCTCGAGCAAATGAGATGGCGAAGGATATAGTCGACAAGTGCGCAGGTTGCCAGTTTTACTCCAACATGTCCCACAAGCCCGCATCTGCCTTGAAGACTATTCCACTCGTCTCGCCGTTTGCAATCTGGGGATTGGATATGGTCGGACCCTTCAAAACTGGCGCGAGTGGCTTCACCCATTTGCTCCTAGCAGTCGACAAATTTACCAAGTGGATTGAAGGCAAGCCCATCAAGAACCTTGGAGCAGGCACTGCCGTCAGTTTCATTAGAGAATTGATATTCAGATATGGAGTTCATCATACCATCATCACAGATAACAGCTCCAACTTTGATTCTGATGAGTTCAAGGCATTCTATGCATCTCAAGGCACTCGGGTCGACTACGCGTCTGTCGCACACCCGCAGTCGAATGGACAGGCTGAAAGGGCGAATGGTTTGATCCTTCAGGGGTTAAAGCCTTGTCTGATGCATGATCTTAAGCATGCTGATGGAGCTTGGGTGACCAAATGACCATCAGTCCTATGGGGTCTGAGAACAACACCCAACCGGTTGACTGATCGAACCCCTTTCTTCCTGGTGTACGGCGCTGAGGCGGTGCTTCCGAGTGACCTGCTTCACAATGCTCCCAGAGTTGAACTGTTCTCAGAAGCCGAAGCAGAGCAAGCGGGCGACAAGACATAGTCGATCTCTTGGAAGAAGAACGCGAGATGGCTTTGGTTCGGTTGACCATTTATCAGCAGGGTCTGCGTCGATTCCACGCCCGCAATGTCAGAGGTCGAGCGTTTCAGGAGGGAGACCTTGTGCTCCGAGTGGTTCAGAAATAACCTCACAAGCTTGCTCCGGCCTGGGAAGGTCCCTTCGTCATCACCAAGGTGCTTCACAATGGAGCGTATCACATCTACAACGTAGCCAAGAAAAAGGACGAGCCACGAGCATGGAACGCGGACTTGCTTCGTCCTTTCTATACTTAGAATCACTCGACCCGATGAGTTGTAATAAAAACACTTCAGTTTGTTTTCCAAAGACAAGATCTTTTCAATATATTAATGATTGGTTTCTTGTAACCACTTGGGCCCAAATCCACCAGTGGGTGGCTTAGCTGCGAACCCGATTCGCCTAAGTTAAAAAACACTCCGAGTGGAGAGCAATCCTCTCACTCGGGGGCTTAGCCGCGAACCCGATTCGCCTAAGTTAAAAAACACTCTAAGTGGAGAGCAATCCTCCCACTCGGCGGCTTAGCTGCGACCCCGCAATTGCCTAAGTTAAAAAACACTCTAAGTGGAGAGCAATCCTCCCACTCGGGGGCTTGGCTGCGACCCCGCAATCTCCTAAGTTAAAAAAACACTCCGAGTGGAGAGCAATCTTCCCAGTCGGGGGCTTAGCTGCGACCCTGTAATCGCCTAAGTTAAAAAACACTCCGAGTGGAGAGCAATCCTCCCACTCGAGGGCTTAGCTGTGACCCCGCAACCACCTAAGTTAAAAAACACTCCGAGTGGAGAGCAATCCTCTCACTCAGAGGCTTAGCTACGACCCCACAATCGCCTAAGTTAAAAAACACTCCGAGTGGAGAGCAATCCTCCCACTCGGGGTCTTAGCTGCAATCCTGTAATCGCCTAAGTTAAAAAACACTCCGAGTGGAGAGCAATCCTCCCACTCGGGGGCTTAGCTGCGACCCCGCAATCGCCTAACTTAAAAAACACTCCGAGTGGAGAGCAATCCTCCCACTCGGGGGCTTAGCTGCGACCCCGTAATCGCCTAAGATTAAAAAACACTCAGAGTGTTGAGCAATCCTCTCACTCGGGGGCTTAGCTGCAACCCCGTAATCGCCTAAGTTAAAAAACACTCTGAGTGGAGAGCAATTCCACTCGGGGGCTTAGCTGCAACCCCGTAATCGCCTAAGCTAAAAAAATACTCCGAGTGGAGAGCAATCCTCCCACTCAGGGGCTTAGCCGCGACCCCGTAATCGCCTAAGTCACAAATATGCTCTGAGCTCCGACTTAAGTACAATGTTCCGTCCCTATCCGCAAGGACGACGAGGCGTTGACTGAGTACCACCTCTGAGCTACGCCACAATTACAATGTTCCATCCCTATCCGCAAGGACGACGAGGCGTCGACTGAGTACCACCTCTGAGCTATGCCACAAGTACAATGTTCCGTCCCTATCCGCAAGGACGACGAGACGTCGACTGAGTACCACCTCTGAGCTACACCACAAATACAATGTTCTGTCCCTATCCGCAAGGGCGATGAGGTGTCGACTGAACACCGCATTTGAGCTCCGTCACAAGTACAATGTACTTTCATTTGGCAAAGGGTGAGAAGATTAAGTCCACTCGGAACCGAAGAGCAATCAGAAACAGTTTAAAAAACAAAGCAAAAGCCACGATATTTGAAGAAATCCAAGTTCGGATAAACCCTGCAAAAGTTCAGAACCGTAGCGGGCAAGAGTACTCAAGCATCAAGCCTGAAAGAGTTTAACGATTACACGATCACTTGGCATTCTGAGGCAAATAAGTGTGGGGCATAATGTTTTTCAGTCACTCGTCAGGAGAAGGGTTGGCTGGATCACAAAAATTGTCAAGATCAATGTTGTCTGCAATGCGAGTGGCGGCTTCAAGGAAAGTGTCCATGAAGGACTGGAAAGTGTGCTTCTTGGTGTTCACAACCTTGAGAGCCGCCAGCTTGTCTTCTCTGGCGTCTTTGCAGTGCACTCGGACCAATGACATGGCAATGTCAGCGCCACAGCGAGCAGATGGTTTCTTCCATGCTTGCACTTGGCCAAGGATCTGATTCAGTCGAGTCATCAACGACTCAAGATCTTGTGAAAGTTCCGCCTGAGGCCAGAGTTCAGCATCAACCCGAGTCATCGCTGCCTTCAGTCGGGCCAGTTAAGCAACAACACTATCCATGCATGATTCTAACCGCAGCGAGTTCATCGCAACATCATCTTTAACAGGACAATTGATGGGGTTGAGACCCGTCTCGACCCACCCAGTCTCAGCCTCAAAGTCCTGGCAAAGTTTTGCACAATCGGAAAAAATGGTGAGTTGACACTATGACAAGACGTTCCAATCGACGACAACTAATCAGTCGAACGATGATACCTTCAAGCTTCAGGACCAGTTTTGCAGCAAGTTGTCCCAGATAAGACTCCAGCTCGCCCGTCTTGGCTTTGAGGCTTCTGACTTCATTGGTTAAGTTTTCCTTGTCCTTCTTCAGTTGCTCGACCTCCCGGTTGGCCTCAGAGACGGTAGTCTTCAGCTTTGAGTTATCCTCTTCTAGCTTGCTGACTGAAGCCAGCTTCTTGTCCGCAAGCATTGTCTTCTCCACGCCTCCTTTTGAGCAGCAGCAAGATCCTGCTCCTTCTTCTCCAGAGCCTCCTTCATTTTCTCTAAAGAAATAACATTCTTCAGACGTGCTTGAAGTTGACGGTTTTCACTACGCACATCTGTTCGAGTGAAGTCACTCGGTTCAAAGAGACTAAAAGCAGAGACACGGTAGAATGCAGGTCACAAGGTGGACAGTTGATGATTGATTATCTCCCATGATAGCAGCTTCATCTTGAGCAGTCTTGAGGTTCTTTTTTGCCAGCTCCAGATCAAGATTGAGGCTGATTTGCTTCTTGTTTAGTTCAGAAAGTTGAGCCCCAAGATCACACGACCTCTGCGGTCAGCAAACAAGATGAGTCAGTCGACAGAAACAAAAGACAACCACAGCAAAAATTACTCTAAGACTACAGCCGAATCAAACACTCAATAATAGTCTCAGGGACTACACCCAGTGGGTGCACTTAGTGTGACCCCACTGGTTTGGATCATTACTCGGCATGGTCTGCCCAGCATGAGTCAAAAAAAGTAGATTCTTAGACCCTAGCCGACTGCCAGCCGTCGACTGTGGTCTCGGGGACTACACCCAGTGGGTGCACTCTGCGTGGCCCCACTGGTTCGGACAAGCACTCGACTTAGTGTAAGTCGAGTGGAGTGGAAGACCTATTAAACTCTAAAGACAGGCACACCCCAGTGGGTGATCAGATATGAAACACAGACCCATGATACTAGATGCACATATGCGCAGCGAAGCAACAGCGGCAGTTTTTCATGATCCAAAAGTTCAGTCGAGAGTTAACTGACCTTAACGTTGGTCTGCAGAGCGGTGCTGGCATTGTAGGCCACCTGACTGCCCTCGTGCACCACCTTCACTTGCTCCATCACAAGGTTCACCTGGCGTAAAGCCTCCCTGGCGGCACTCGGCGAGTCATCTAGAGTTTGGTACGTAGCAAAGAGTGATGCTGCCAAGGCAGTCGAAGCAGCCACTGGGACGGACGCATGGAGTTGCATTGGAGCAGCAGGAGTCTGAGCAGCCGACCCTGATGGGCGATCAGTCGTTAGCGGGCCGGCGAATGTGACGTTGGTCCGAACCGGATCTCCGGATCGCTCGACCAGCGTCTCAAGCACCGGCGTCGACTGAGGGACCTGAACCTCAAGCGTTCTCCCGCTCGAGACCTTGCCTCTCCTCCTCCTCTCCTTCAGAGGCACTTCTTCTTCTTCATCATCTAGAAGCACGACAATGTCTCGCGGAGCTGCGACAAAAAGAAAACATCAGAAATTCAACTGACCGACAACTCAATCGACAAAATAAGTGGACTTACCAGCTCTGGAAGTGGCCACGTCATCAATTTCCTCATCTCCTGGGGCCTTGTCAACATCCATGTCAGTCGCGGCAGAGGTCGGGCTGGAAAAGTGCACGATCCATTCGGTCAGAATAGAAGAATCAGTCGGTAGAGGAAAACACAGAAAGGATACTCACCCAGAGGCAACAGGAACATCCATCTTAATCCTGGGCAGAGTCTTCCGAGCCTTTGGAGGAGCAACCTTGGGCTGCTTGGCGACTTTTTATGTTGGCTCTGGAGTCGACGTTCGAGTGCGCTTCTATGTTTGAGTTCTTGGAGCCACGTTCTTACCGCGCCCCCCGCTGGGTCATGGATTTGCTTGGATCGATGTTCCAAGCGAGGCAGCGAGTCGACCGCTTCTTCATCGTCCGACTCATCTCTTTCCTCTTTGTCTTCATCGTCCGGAGATTCCCAATCACCACTCTCCTCTGCGCTGTCCTCTCCCTCCTGGCCTTGCTCCAAAACTTGTTCTCCATTGGGCATCGAGTACATCTCAGTAAAAACCTACAAGACAAGAAGTCAAGTAAAAGTCAGTCGGATTCAAAGGCAATCGGAATATGTATCCAAAAACAGTCAGTGGCGGAGGACACACCTTGTCTGGCTGATTGTTGTCACTAAAGGGGTCGACTCTCCTGGCTCCTCTAGGGTAGTCCTTGTTGCCTGTAATACTCTTCAACCACAAGGCCACCGTCTTAGTCGGTACTTCCTCTGGATGAACCCAAGCGGTGTCGTCGACTCCAGAGTACATCCACATAGGATGGTCACGAGCCTGGAGAGGCTGGATGCGTCGACTGAGGAATACCTCCAGCAAATCCATGCCAGTGACGCCTTGATTAATCAGTTGGACCACCCTCTCAACTAGCATGTTTGTCTCCACACTCTCAGCAGCAGTCACTTTCAGCGAGGAACGAGTCTGAACACGAGATCAAAGGTGAAATGGGGGAGACCGGACGACTGGCTTGGAGTGGCGTGGTCCTGGCAGTAGAACCAGGTCGACTGCCAGCTTCTGACCGACTCAGGAAGGGTCATAGAAGGGAAAGAGCTCCTATGCCTCTTCTGGATACCCAACCCCCCACACATCTGGATGACATGTGTTTTCTCGTCACTCGTGTTTGCTTTCTTTACCGACTAAGAGCGGATGGTGAAAATGTGCTTGAAAAGACCCCAGTGCGGTTGACATCCCAGAAAATTCTCGCACATGGACACGAATGCAGCAAGATATGTGATGGTATTGGGAGAAAAGTGATGGAGTTGGGCGCCTAAGAAGTTCAAGAAACCCCCAAAAAAGGGGTGCGGAGGGAGCGAGAAACCCCGGTCGACATGGGTGGCGAGCAGAACACACTCACCCGGTCGTGGCTGCGGCTCCGTCTCCCCCTCCGGCAACCGCGCAACGCCCTTGGCGATCAGCCCGAACTCCACCAGCTCGTCTATCTTGCCGGAGTGAAGATCGGATCCAATCGCCCTGGATCCAACCTGGCGGCAACGCCGAGCGCGACGACGACCCACGATTCTGCTTCTTGCCCTTCACCGCCCCGTCGCCTTCTTCGCGTGTTCCAGCACCGCCGTCTTGTCCTTCACCATGGTGGCGGGGCGGCGGCGTCGAGAGCGGAGGAGCTGGATGCGGTGGAGAAGCAGAGGAGAAGAAGAGAAAACTGACACGCACAGTGCAGGCGCCTCGGCTCCGTCGCCTTATAAAGGCCCACTTCCGAGTGGTTGACGCGTGGGCCCAAGTGATCCTGTCTAATCCCGCAACAGTCGCGCACTGGGTACGTGGCGAAAAAGGTGGCGCGGAGATCGAGGAACTCCTGTCTATCCATCCCGCTTACTACAGCACGCTCCGTCCCGCGCGCTTCCCCGAAATTTTGAATCCTGTCAGATCCGGGATACGCCGCAACCAATCACGCCAAAGATTCCGCGCCCCAAAACAACACTCGACAAGTGATGTTGTAAATTCACTCGACGACTTTCTGAATCGATCAAGGCGACTAAAGCGAAGCTGAAGTTCCAACATGAGCCTTCTATCTTGCGTAAATACTGGTGAAGCGCAAGGGTCGAAGCAAGATCAACTTTAATCTTCTTTCCACTCGGACCTTAATCCATTCGGGGGCTAATGATGAGGATACATACCTAGGGTAGGGTCATAGGCCTGACCTATATGCCCTACCTAAGGTCACTACCCTAGAAGCAAAGAAGCTCAAGAGACAATAGGGAGTACCCAATAAGGATGTCGAGTGCAATCCACTCGACTAGAGAACCACTCGGGTACCCCTCCTTCCCGAAGTCACACGACCAGTCAACCACTCGACCATACAAGAAACCACTCGACCTACTGAAGACCAGAAGTCACTCAAAACAGCAATGGGCGATTATTCACTCCATAGTCTTTAAGGTCATTAAAGGAACTTAAGGCTGGAGTTACCGGTAACGCCTCAATCTTTATGTACATTCAACCCTCTGTAACGGGGGATGGCTGGGGTCCTGGCGAACTCTATATAAGCCACCCCCCTCCTCTGGCACAAGGGTAAGCACCCCCCGTAACACACACACACATTCATACATTCTAGTCAACTGCCTCTGGGCATCGAGACGTAGGGCTTTTACCTCCTCCGAGAGGGGCCTGAACTCGTAAACCCTCGCATACACCCTTGCCGTAGCTAAGACCATGACTCTCCATTCGTACCCCCGATACTTATTGTCAGACTTAGTACCACGACAACCCCCCCCCCCAAGAAAAGATAAAGAATATGACACTTCTACCTGTGATTTCTCGGATTTTGAGTCATGTGCATGTCATAATACAAAGACGGGGTGCATCGTGAAAATATATGGGAATCAACATACAAAATACATAGCTAGAAAATCTGCAACCCAGAGAATGAGAGAGAGAGGTCCCCAAAAAGTGTGTAAGCTGTGCTCACTTTGGTGCCCTTTAGACGAGGTCAGCGTGGTACTGAATTTTTTCGGATGGCGCTCGAAGTTGGCCTAGACCCTCCAGGCACCAGAGCCTCTGAATGGAATCCGACACCCTCATGCCGAGGTCAGAGAGGGTATGATCTCGCCTGGCAACACAAATAGCCGCCTAGAGCCTCTAGGGTATTGTTTTCTCCAAGAGAATCACATAAGCTAGCAAGTTGTTGGGCCACCAAGTGCAAGTAACTAGCAGGCAAGTTCCCCTCAGTAAGAACCAAGATATCCATCCATGTAATCGAATGTTATCAAGTCCAATGCTTGTCTTTATATATAATTAGAAACTTCCTTGTATCCCCAACAATTCTGGCGTTGTCAATCCCACTAGCTTTGCTAGTTGCAACAAAGTTATGGGTGTTTCTAATTTTTGGAATATTAATTGCAGGAAAAAAGTGGATGTTAAATTAAAGTGGTGGTTGTTTTTACATGGGAAATTGGACTGGATTCATAGGTACACTAGTAGTGTCTCTACAATAAGCAACAACGTGAAAAATATAAGCATAGGTATGCAAGATAAATGATTAAGACAATATGGATAATTATGATGCGACAATATTATATAACTACTATGTCCATGAATTTGTAGAACGACTAGATGTCATAATCATCTATAGCTAATGCTCGACCTAAAGACCATTGACAAACACATGCATCCTCAAATATCAAGATCAAAATAAACATAGGATTGCATTAAGCAAGATGACATACAATTGATAATGCATTCCCCTCACCTCTTTATCATCACCGAGACAATGAGTTAACTATATTTCTATCCTTAGTGCACCAGAATACAATTATAAGTTTCTTTTATTTTAGTGTCACTTAAACTTCACTTATAAAGATTAGCCCCATCTAATGCACACCACTCCCACTATTGATCTTTCATCTTAAATGGCTAGTGGGCGTACTGGTGAATCAGAGAGCAAATATGCATCTATAAGCCATGCAAAACATCACACATGATCATATAGTAAATAAACAATCATCACATAACAAAAGCAACCGCTAGAATTGTGTCATATGGATCACAATCATGTTAGGTAGCTCATGTGATCTATAGCATCAAAGAGCGGGGATAGATTGCTGCATAGCTACTGCTTCAAACCCATAGTCCAAGAGTGCACTACTCACATGTCATCATGGGAGAGTAGAGAGTCAGTGCAAAGGTTGAAGACGATGATTCGCACCTCCAGCAGAGTCCGCAACAGGGCTGCAGTTGAATTTTGCCTTAGATCCTGAATTGATGTGTGCGTAAAATTCTACGGTAAATATAATGAAGATCCAGAGGTATATATAAGTGTCGGGACCAAAGAGGTACAAGAGAGGGAACCCCATGGGGCGATGAGCCCAGAGGGGCCTCCTAGCTGCTTAGTTAGGTCGACTGGGACTCAGGGTGATACGTCTAGTTTGCATCATGTTTTCCTACTGTTATTTATAATGCTTCTATCCATAATAATGATTTATGGAGTAATTCTAATGTCTTTTCTCTCATAATATGCAAATATACATAAATAGGAAGAATGCCGGCAACTGGAATTCTAGACCTGAAAAAGCTATGTCAGAGATACCAATTCTGCACATCTCCAAATGAGTTGAAAATTTATGGAGAATAATTTTGAAATATATAAAAAATACTGGAACAAATAACTATCGGAGGGGGCCACCTGGTGACCACAAGACACCAGGGCGCGCTAGGCACCCCAGGCGCGCCCTGGTGGGTTGTGGCCAGTCCAGACCACCTCTGGTGCCCATCTTCTCGTACTTAAGGTCTTTTCACCTAGAAAAATAAATAAGGAGAGGACTTTCGGGATGGAGTGTCACCGTCGTGAGGCAGAACTTGGGCAGGAGCACTTTTACCCTCCGGCGGAATGATTCCACCGGGGGAACTTCCCTCCCCGAGGGGGAAATCGAAGCCATCGCCGTCACCAACAACCCTCTCATCTTTGGGAGGCCACTCTTCATCAACATATTAAACATCACCATCTCATCTCAAACCCTAGTTCATCTCCGTGTTCAATCTTTGTACCGCAACCTCAGATTGGTACATGTGGGTGACTAGTAGTGTTGATTACATCTTATAGTTGATTACTATATGGTTTATTTGGTGGAAGATTATATGTTCAGATCCATTATGCTATTTAATACCCCTATGATCTTGAGCATGAATATCATTTGTGAGTAATTACTTTTGTTCTTGAGGTCACGGGAGAAGTCATGTTGCAAGTAGTCATGTGAAGTTGATATGTGTTTGACATTTTGATGATATGTATGTTGTGATTCCCTTAGTGGTGTCATGTGAACATCGACTACATGACACTTAACCATCTTTGGGCCTAAGGGAATGCATTGTGGAGTAGTTATTAGATGATGGGTTGCTAGAGTGACAGAAGCTTAAACCCTAGTTTAAGAGCTACTTCGTAAGGGGCTGGTTTGGATCCATATGTTTAATGCTATGGTTAGATTTTATCTTAATACTTTTCTCGTAGTTGCGGATGCTTGCGAGGGGGTTAATCATAAGTGGGAGGTTTGTTCAAGTAAGAAAAGCACCCAAGCACCGGTCCACCCACATATCAAATTATCAAAGTAGCGAACGCAAATCAAACCAACATGATGAAAGTGACTAGATGAAATTCTCCCGTGTGCCCTCAAGAACGCTTTGCTTATTATAAGAGACCATTTTGGCCCGTTCTTTGCCGCAAAAGGATTGGGCTACCTTGCAGCACTTTATTTACCGTCACCGTTACTTGCTTGTTACAAATTATCTTGCTATCAAACTACCCATTACCGACGATTTCAGTGCTTGCAGAAATTACCTAGCTGAAAACCGCTTGTCATTTCCTTCTGCTCCTCGTTGGGTTCGACACTCTTACTTATATAAAGGAGTATTATTGATCCCCTATACTTGTAGGTTATCAAGACTCTTTTCTGGCGCCATTGCCGGGGAGTGAAGCGCTCTTGGTAAGTGGAAATCGGTAAAGGAAAAATTTATATTACCTGCTGAAATTTATTGTCACTTGTTACTATGGAAAACAATCATTTGAGGGTTTTTTCGGGGTATCTTCACCTCGACCAGAAGCACAATTAGTTGCCCCTCAACCTACTGCACCTACTAAAAATATTGATTATAAAATTCCTTCGGGTACGATAGAACAAGTGTTATGCAGGAGACGGAATTGAGCATCCCGATATGCATCTGATACATGTGGATGAAACTTGTGGATTAGTTAAGCTTGCAGGTTTACCCCGAGATGAAGTTAAGAAGAAGGTTTTCCCTTTATCTTTGAAGGGAAAATCATTGACATGGTATAGGCTATGCGATGATATTGGATATTGGAACTGGAATCGATTGACATTGAAATTTCACCAAAACTTTTATCCTATGCATCTAGTTCATCGTGATATATATATATATATATATATATATATATATATATATTGGCATTGTGAAGGAGAAAGCATCGCTCTATCTTGGGGGAGGCTTAAGTGAATGTTATATTCATGCCCCAATCATGAGCTCTCAAGAGAAATTATTATTCAGAATTTTTATACTCGGCTTTCTCATAATGACCAATCCATGTTCGATACTTCTTGTACTGGTTCTTTATGTTCAAGACTATTGAATTCAAGTGAGATCTTTTGAAAAAAATGAAACGCAACTCTGAATATTGGGAAGTCTACGAAGGTAAAGAGTCAGGTATTAAGCTTGAGTTTGATTATGTTAAATCTTTTATGAATATTGATGCTTTTCACAAGTATAGCACTAAATATATGGACTTGACTCCAAGATAGTAGCCTCTTTCTGTGAATCATTTGCTACTCATGTTGATCTCCCTAAGGAGAAGTGGTTTAAATAGCATCCCTCTATCAAACAAGAAATTAAAGAACCGGTGATATCTAAAGATGAAACTATCATTTACAATGTTGATCCAGTTGTGCCTACTGCTTATATTGAAAAACCACCTTTCCCTATTAGGATAAAGGAACATGCTAAGGTATCAAATGTGGTTCGCAAAAGTAATATTAAAACACCTAAACCCCCTGAGCAAATTAAAGTAGAATCTAGTGTTGCTATGGTTAAAGATCTCTTGGTCGAAAACGTTGATGGGCATGTTATTTACTTCTGTGATGAAGATGCTAGAATTGCCAAACCTAATGAAAAAGATAAACATAGACCCGTAGTTGGCATGCATGTTGTCTGAGTTGAAATAGGAGATCATTGCTATCATGGTTTATGTGACTTGGGTGCTAGTGTGAGTGCTATTACTTTTACTTTATACCAAGAAATTATGAATGATATAGCACCCGCTGAAATGGAAGGCATAGATGTTATTATTAAACTTGCTAATAGAGACACCATCATGCCACTTGGGATAGTTATACATGTTGAAGTCTTGTGTGGGAAAATAAAATACCCTACTGATTTTCTAGGTCTTGGTTCCCCACAAGATGAATTTTCTCCCATTATCTTTGGTAGACCTTTCTTAAACACTGCCAATGCTAAGATAGATTCTTAAAAAGAAATTGTCAGCGTTAGCTTTGGTGATGTGTCTCATGAGTTTAATCTCTCAAAGTTTCATAGACAACCGCGCAATAAAGAATTACCCAGTAAGGATGAAATAATTGGTCCTGCTTCTATTGCCATGCCTTCTACTGATCCTTTAGAACAATATTTGCTAGACCATGAAAATGATATGCACTTGCGTGAAAGAAATGAAATAGATAAAATATTCTTTGAAAAACAACCTCTCCTCAAAGACAACTTGCCTATTGAAACTCTAGGAGGTCCTCCTCCACCTAAAGGTGATCTTGTGTTTGAAATAAAACAATTGCCTGACACTCTGAAGTATGCCTATCTTGATGAGAAAAAGATATATCCTGTTATTATTAGTGCTAACCTTTCAGAATATGAAGAAGAAAGATTATTAAAAATTCTGAGGAAGCACCGAGCTGCTATTGGGTATACTCTTGATGATCTTAATGGCACTAGTCCCACTCTATGTCAGCACAAGATCAATATGCAACGTGATGCTAAACCCGTTGTTGATCACCAACAACGGCTGAGTCCTAAGATGAAAGAAGTGGTAAGAACTAAAATATTAAAGCTTCTAGAAGTAGGTATAATCTATCCCATAGCCGACAGTAGATGGGTAAGTCATGTTCATTGTGTCCCTAAGAAGGGAGGTATTACTATTGTTCCTAATGATAAAAATGAACTTATCCCCCAAAGAATTGTTACTGGCTATAGAATGGTAATTGATTTTAGAAAATTAAATAAAGCTACTAGAAAAGATCATTACCCTCTGCCTTTTATTAATTGAATGCTAGAAATATTATCTAAGCACACACACTTTTGTTTTCTTGATGGATATTCTGGTTTCTCTCAAATACCTGTATCACAAACTGGTCAAGATAAAACCACCTTTATTTGTCCTTTTGGAACTTATGCTTATAGACATATGCCTTTTGGTTTATGCAATGCACCTGCTACTTTCCAAAGATGTATGACTGCTATATTCTCTGATTTTTGTGAAAATATTATTGAGGTTTTCATGCATGATTGTTTTTCGTTTACGGAACTTCTTTTGATGATTGCTTAAGCAACCTTGATCAAGTTTTGCAGAGATGTGAACAAACTAATCATGTCTTGAATTGGGAGAAGTGCCACTTTATGGTTAATGAAGGTATTGTCTTGGGGCATAAAATTTCTGAACGAGGTATTGAGGTGGATAAAGCTAAAATTGATGCAATTGAGAAAATGCCATGTCCTAAAGATATTAAAGGTATTCATAGTTTCCTTGGTCATGTTGGTTTCTATAGGAGGTTTATTAAAGACTTATCTAAAATTTCTAGGCCTCTTACTAATCTTTTATAAAAGGATGTTCCTTTTTTTATGATGATTGTGTATAAGCCTTTGAAACACTTAAGAAAGCCTTAACTTATGCACCTATTATTCAACCACCTAATTGGAACTGCCCTTTGAAATTATGTGTGATGCTAGTGATTATGATGTTGGCGTTGTTCTAGGACAAAGAGTTGATAAGAAATTAAATGTTATTCCTGATGCTAGTAAAACCCTAGACAATGCTCAAAGAAATTATGCCACTACTGAAAAATATTTTTAGCGGCAGTTGTGTTTGCTTGTGATAAATTCAGATCTTACATTGTTGGTTCCAAAGTAATTGTTCACACTGATCATGCAGCTATAAAATATCTTATGGGAAAGAAATATGCTAAACTTAGACTCATTAGGTGGGTTCTCTTGCTACAAGAATTTGATTTACATAGTACTGATAGGAAAGGAGGTGAGAACCCCGTAGCTGATAACTTGTTTAGGCTAGAAAATATTCTTGATGACCCACTACCTATTGATGATAGCTTTCTTGATGAACAACTAGCTGCAATAAATGCTTCTCATAATACTCCTTGGTATGCTGACTACACTAATTAATTACATTGTTTCTAAATATATACCACCTAGTTTTACATACGAACAAAAGAAAATATTCTTCTATGATTTAAGACATTACTTTTGGGATGACCCACATCTTTATAAAAAAGGAGTAGATGGTATTATTAGACATTGTGTACCTGAGCATGAACAGGAACAAATCCTACGGTAATGTCACCTGAAGCCTATGGAGGACATCATGCGGGAGATAGAACTGCTCACAAGGTATTGCAATCTGGTTTTTATTGGCCTACTCTCTTCAAGGATGCCCGTAAGTTTGTCTTATCTTGTGATGAATGTCAAAGAATTGGTAATATCGGTAAGCGTCAGGAAATGCCTACGGATTATTCACTTGTTGTTGAACCATTTGATGTTTCGGGTTTTGATTATATGGGATCTTTTCCTTACTCTAATGGGTATACACATATTTTGGTTGCTGTGGATTATGTCACTAAGTGAGTAGAGGCTATTCCAACTAGTAGTGTCGATCATAACACCTCCATTAAAATGCTTAAAGAAGTTATTTTCCTAGTTTGGAGTCCCTAGATATTTAATGACTGATGGTGGTTCACACTTTATTCATGGTGCTTTCTGAAAAATGCTTGCTAAATCTGATGCTAACCATATAATTGCATCACCCTATCATCCTCAATCTAGTGGTCAAGTTGAACTTAGCAATAGAGAAATAAAATTAATATTACAAAAAACTGTCAATAGGTCCCGAAAGAATTGGTCTAAGAAAATGGATGATGCACTTTGGGCCTATAGAACAGCTTATAAAAATCTTATGGCTATGTCTCCATAGAAAATGGTTTATGGGAAAGCTTGACATTTGCCTCTTGATTTAGAACATAAAGCATATTGGGCAATTAAAGAACTCAATTATGACTTCAAGCTCACCGGTGAAAAGAGGTTATTTGATATTAGCTTACTAGATGAACGGAGAACCCAAGCTTATGAAAATGCCAAATTATTCAAAGAAAAGGTTAAAAGATGGCATGAAAAAAGAATCCAAAAGCGGGAGTTCAAAGTTGGAGAATATGTTCTTTTGTACAACTCTCATTTTAGATTTTTTTGCAGGAAAGCTTCTTTCTAAATGGGAAGGACCATATATTATCGAAGAAGTTTAGTGCTGTGGAGCTATCAAGATTAATAATGCCGAAGGTACTAACCCGAAGGTGGTCAATGGGCAAAGAATTAAACACTATATCTCAGGTATGCCTATTAAGGTTGAAAGCAATATTATCCAAACCATGACACCGGAGGAACACATAAAAGAAACCTTCTAGAACCCTAAAAAAGAGGAGGTACGTGATACGATAAGTAAACGGACTCCGAAAAATCTGCAAAAATATTTTTTGTCAGTTTTGTAATATTAGAAAAATTAGGAAAATAAGAAATAACCAGGAAGGCAACCGAGGTGGCCACGATACACCAGGGCGCGCCTGCCCTCCCTAGCGCGCCCTGGTGGGTTGTGGTGCCCTCGGGCACCTTCCTGACTCCGTTTTCCTTCCATATACTTGTTTCCCAAGATAAAAGATCTTTATATATACCCCCGGAAATCCCCAAACGATTTGACCACCGTATCGCGGAAAAAAATCCTCTGTTCTTGTTTCGTGTTGTTTTCCTGACAGATCTGAAATATGTCCTCTCAAGACTCAGATGGAGAGAGCTATATCGCAGACCCCAAGGTCTATGGGGATGTGGAGAGTCATGGCTGGACCGCGGAGGAAGAAGAATATTATGACTTGGAGGGAACGGTAGAGACAAGCTCTGACAAAGACAAAGTCCCACTGCAACCTGGGGACATGCACATGGAATTTAAGAAGTCCAGTCTCCCTAATAAAGCAAAGAAAGCTAAGATCCAGTTTATCCCTTTTCATCTGTTGCAGGAAAAGAAGTAGGCATTATGCAAAAAGATATTAAAGCTTGAGCAGGAGATCGATGGCTTGAAGGAGGAAAATTTAATCCTCAAGCGCAAGCTGGTGAAGAAGAACACTACTACCTCATCACCACCACCTTCATCATCTTCCCCACCAAAGGAGACTTGATTACACGGGTATGGGCACTCCCCTTGGCTTGTGCCAAGCTTGGGGGAGATGCCCCGATATCGTATCACCATCACTTTTATTATCTTTACCAATTTTAGCTCGATCCTTAGTTATTTTGTGATTTAGTTGAATAAAAGTTTAGTATGATCTATTTTCGAGTATTCGTGATCTATCTATCTATGTATCGAGTGAGTTATATAATAAAGTTGAGTTTGAGTTTTTGCTTCTTTACTCTTATGCTAAAATCAAATAAAAGGAAATAAATGAAAATGATCATGTGCTAATCTTAAGATAAGTAAAGACACCACATAAGGCAAAGTATACAAATATAGCATTGGTCAATGATGCAACTCATGGAAGAATTAATAAGGGAAGAGAAGATTCACATGCAAATATACTATCTTGGACATCTTTTATGATTGTGAGCCCCCATTAATTATTATATGTCAAAATTGTTGAGGTTGGACAAGGAAGACAACGTAATGATTTATGTTTGTTCATATTCACATAGAAGTTATATTGCCATAGATCCTTCAACATGTGGTGCTTGCTCAATATCTGCTAGCCAAAATTCCGCACTAAGTAGAGATACTACTGTGCATCCAAAAACCCTAAACCCAAACTCATGTTTGAGAGTCCACCATACCTACATATGGATTGAGTATGATCCTTCAAGTAAGTTGCCATCGGTGCAATAAGGCAATAAAAATTGCTTCTAAATGTGTTTGATCATTTACTGTAAGAGAAGATTGAGCGTTTTACGATCTTGTGATGGCAAAGTAATAAAAGTGATGGGCTGCATAATAAAGGTTGCTATCATAAGGGAAAATATAACGTGATGTTCTTTTGCATTAAGGGATTGTGCATACAAACCAATAGCGCACGACAACTTCTGCTTCCCTCTGCGAAGGGCCTATCATTTACTTTTATGTATTTACTTTTATGCAAGAGTCAAAGTATACTTCCCTATTCCTTTTTACTTTCTCTTTTTTGCAAGCATCATGTGGTGAGGAAATATCTAGGCACATATATCCAGTTGGATATGAGTGAGCATGATTTATTATTGTTGACATCACCCTTGAGGTGAATACGTTGGGAGGTGAAACTATAAGCCCCTATCTTTCTATGTGTACTGTTGAAACTTTTTGCTCATGGGTATGTCGTGAGTGTTAGCAATCATAGAAGATTAAATGATGGTTGAGTATGTGGACTTGACAAAAGGCTCCGATATGAGACCCTTCCTGAAAATATGACGAATTGTAGTTGCAAAGTTGACTGAAAACTTAGTTTGTTGGCTTTCAATAGAGTTTATGCTTTTTACTTCGATGTTATGATGAATTGTTACTTGATCATGAGAAGTTATATGATAAAGTTACATGGTAAAATTTTATGATAAAGTTTGTTGTTGTTATGATAATAAGCATGATGCTACTATGTCTGTATTTTGTTTTTATCGACACCTCTCTCTCAAACCTTGTGGACATGTTTTTCGATATCGGCTTTCGCTTGAGGACAAGTGAGGTCTAAGCTTGAGGGAGTTGATACGTCCATTTTGCATCATATTTTCCTACTGTTATTTATAATGTTTTTATGCATAATAATGCTTTATGGAGTAATTCTAATTCCTTTTCTCTCATAGTATGCAAGGTCTATACAAAGAGGGAGAATGCCGACAGCTGGAATTCTAAACCTGAAAAATCTATGTCAGAGATACCTATTATGCACATCTACAAATGAGCTGAAAATTGAAGGAGAATTATTTTAGAATAGATAAAAAATACTGGAGCAAATAACTACTGGGGGGCCACCTGGTGACCACAAGACACCAGGGCGCGCCAGGCCCCCCAAGCACGCCCTGATGGGTTGTGGCCAGCTCAGCCCACCTCTGGTGCCCATCTTCTGGTACTTAAGGTCTTTTGACCTAAAATAAATAAGGAGAAGACTTTCAGGATGGAGCGTCGCCATATCAAGGCGAAATTTGGGCAGGAGCACTTTTGCCCTCCGGCGGAGCGATTTCGCCGGGGGAACTTCCCTCCTGGAGGGGGAAATCGAAGCCATCGTCATCACCAACAACCCTCTTATCTTTGGGAGGCCAATCTTCATCAACATCTTCAACAACACCATCTCATCTCAAACCCTAGTTCATCTCTTATGTTCAATCTTTGTACCGGAACCTCAGATTGGTACATGTGGGTGACTAGTAGTGTTGATTACATCTTGTAGTTGATTAGTGTATAATTTATTTGGTGGAAGATTATATGTTCAGATCCATTATTCTATTTAATACCCCTCTAATCTTTAGCATGAATATCATTTGTGAGTAATTACTTTTGTTCTTGAGGTCACGGGAGAAGTCATGTTGCAAGTAATCATGTGAAGTTGATATGTGTTCGATATTTTGATGATATGCATGGTGTGATTCCCTTAGTGGTGCCATGTGAACGTCGAATACATGGCACTTCACCATCTTTGTGCCTAAGGGAATGCATTGTGGAGTAGTTATTAGATGATGGGTTGCTAGAGTGACAGAAGTTTAAACCCTAGTTTATGCGCTACTTCGTAAGGGACTGATTTGGATCCATATGTTTAATGCTATGGTTAGATTTTATCTTAATACTTTTCTCGTAGTTGCGGATGCTTGTGAGGGGGTTAATCATAGGTGGGAGGTTTGTTCAAGTAAGAATAGCACCCAAGAACCGGTTCAACCACATATCAAATTATCAAAGTAGCGAACACAAATCAAACCAACATGACTAGATGAACTTCCCGTGTGCCCTCAAGAACGCTTTGCTTATTATAAGAGACCATTTTGGCCTATTCTTTGCCATAAAAGGATTGGGCTACCTTGTTGCACTTTATTTACTGTTAGCGTTACTTGCTCGTTACAAATTATCTTGCTATCAGACTACCAGTTACCGACAATTTTAGTGCTTGCAGAAATTACCTTGTTGGAAACCGCTTGTCATTTTGTTCTACTCCTCATTGGGTTCGACACTCTTACTTATCGAAAGGACTACGATTGATCCCCTATACTTGTGGGTCATCAGCGGGCATCTATTAATCCTTCATTGATGATGGAAGCTGAACTCAAAGTGGACTCAACCTTCTTGTATGTAGATATAGTTTCCCCCACCCTTTTAACAAATGCTTACTTGTGAACATTTAGAAGTCCACCTTATTTTTAATTCGACCAGGCACATTCACTACGTAGGATATCTGCCATGGAGTGATCATCTAAATGGAAGTGGGGGCACTGGATGTAGAAGTTGGAGATGTCGTGGGAGACATCGTTGATACATGGAGCTGGCTTGAGAATAACACAAACCTCGAGAGTTGGATTGTAAGAGAACTTTAACATTGGAGTTGACCAACCTTTGGAAGAGAAGTGCATACATACATATAACATCCGGATTAATAGGAATGATAGACTACTCATATCAGGAATTCCTTGTTTTTTGGCAGCCCATTCGCAAGGAATCTCAAAGTGATTCAGGGTGCGCATGAATGAGGACAAAGTGCGTAGGAAAGGCTGGTGTTGGTTTGTAGGGCCAGTCTAGATCCAGGTGGTAGCTAGGCGTAGCAGTCTTATACTCGGTAGCCAGTACGCGGGCGTCACAATACACGATTGATGTCTTGAGCTCCGAAGATGTCCTCTTGATCTGTCACAAGGATGAACTCCATAACATTGAATTCCACGCTCATACCAAGGTGATACACCAAACAATGGAGTATATGACCTAATGTTGGAAGAGTTCCCGAGCTTTGGCAGCAATATTTACCTCCAGACACATGGTTGATAGGGTAGAGGTCGTGAAGCGAGTATGATGTGTGATCCAAAATAATCTTCTCACCTTTCTTGAGTTTTTTCTTATATATTCAACTTAGTTCCCTTGCTATAGTTCCCAATGTAGGCATAATGGGTTATAATGTGTCATGATGGTCATTACATAAATCAACCTCATTGTAGTGGTTGCCAACATGTAGGAAATACTTTAGATGCTTTGATGTGTCGGTTTTCTTCAAGCCATTAGAAAAGGGCTCCATGGACTAGCTCGTGAACTTTCTGGGCACTAAAAACTTGAGGGTGAACAATTTTACCATCTTTGGGCAAGGGAACCTGAGACCAATGGAGCCAATGAAGATGAACCATGACGGACATGTGGCCCTAACACATACGAAGTACTAGGGAAGACCACGTGGTTCATGTGCCGGTGTCATTGCTCCAAGAAATGCTTAGTTCTTTGAGATTCTCGTTAACCTAGGAATTATCTTTTCATTTGAATTTGCTATACTAAGTCATCTCAGTTTCTTCAGCTCAAAGTGTAGACATAAGTTCTTTTAACATATTGATTTCGAATCCAATTATGATTAAAACTGTCATATGGTAAATCAACCATGAATTAAGTTGATTGGATCTAGTCTCCTGATTAATTAACTTGTTAATGTGGTATATCACAGGTAGTTCTTTGCAATAACAATATAGTAAAGTTGTAATATAACAATATGGCTGTCCCATACATCTTCCGGCCGAGGACTGACCTTCCCCACCCCCGCGTTGTCTCCCTGAGGCGACTCGGGCGGGCACCTCACCGGCTGGAGGCTAAGCCCCTTCCCCACCCACATCCCCTCGCCGTCGCCGGCAAACGACGTCGGGCAAAGCCTGCCGGCGGCTGGCGGCGGCGGGATCCACTCTCTCCAGCGAAGCTCACCATACAACACTCCCATTTTGCTCACTCCACCTCCCACCACGCCGGCCATCTTCTCCGTCTGCCCGGATCCGACCGTCCTTATAACGCCCTCGATGCGGCTATATCTCCCACGTGTCGAAGCACGACTTAGAGGCATAACCGCATTGAAAGCAATGTCGCAAGTGAGGTAATCTTCACACAACCCAAGTAATACATAAGGGGAAAAGATACATAGTTGGCTTACAATCGCCACTTCACACAATTACATGAATAAAGCATTACATCATCCGAGATACAATCAAGGTCGACTACGGAACCAAAATAAAGAAGAACCCCAAATGCGACAAAAGGTCCTCGATCGCCTAACTGGGCTCCACTCTTGATCAACTAGAGCGAAACAACACAAAGGGCAGATCTTCATCGAGCTCCTCCTTGAGCTTGATTACGTCACCGCTTTCGGTAACATAGGCACCGCAAACTGGTTTTGAAGTATCCGGTGAGTCACGAGGACTCAGCAATCTCACACCAGCGAGATCAAGACTATTTAAGCTTATGGGTAAGGTAAAGGCATGAGGTGGAGCTGCGCAGCGACTAGCATATACGGAGGCTAACATACGCAAATGAGAGCGAGAAGAGAAGGCAAAGCACGGTCGATAAAAGTATGATCAAGAAGTGATCCTATAGCAACCTCGTCAAGCATAACTCCAACACGTGTTCACTTCCGGACTCCACGGAAAGAGACCATCACGGTAACACACACGGTTGATGTATTTTAATTAAGGTCAACTTCAGGTTTCCTACAACCGGACATTAACAAATTCCCATCGCCACATAACCGCGGGCACGGCTCTCGAAAGTTTATACCTGCAGGGTGTCCCAACTTAGCCCATGACAAGCTCTCGCGATCATCGAAGGAATAGACCTTCACCGAGACTCTCCGATCGGACTCGGAATCCGGTACATCAAGACATTTCGACAATGGTAAAACAAGACCAGCAAAGCCGCCCGGCGTCGACATCTGATAGTAGCAGCGTATCTCGTCTCGAGCCACGACCGGATGAGCTAAGCGTCACAGTACCGACGTAACCCAAGTTGCCAAGGGATGGTCCCAGACGGTGCTCTAGTTTGGACCAACGCTAGACAAGCACGGCCCGGGGGCTATAAAAGATGACCTCGAGAGAGCGACTCCCAAGGGAAAAAGTAGGTGGTGGTGAGGCAAATGGTAAAAGGCAATGTTGGGCCTTCTGGACAAGTTTTATTCAAAGCGAACTGTCAAGGGGTCCCATAAATCACCCGACCGCGTAGGGACGCAAAATCCGGGAACATAACACGGTATGACGGAAACTAGAGCGGCAAGAGTGGAACAAAACACCAGGCATAAGGCCGAGCCTTCCACCCTTTACCAAGTATATAGATGCATTAAAAATATAAGAGATATTGTGATATCCCAACATAAACCCTGTCCACCATGGAGAAATCTTCAACTTCACCTGCAACTAGCAACGCTATAAGAGGGGCTGAGCAAAGCGGTAACATAGCCAAACAACGGTTTGCATAGGAAAGGTGTCAAAGGTTAGGGGTTTGACATGGCAATTTGGGAGGCTGACAAGCAAAAGGTAGGCATCGTAGCGTTGGCATAGCAAAAGAGCGAGCAAACTAGCATAGCAAAGATAGTAGTGATTTCGAGGGTATGGTCATCTTGCCTGTAAGGTTCTCAGAGTTGTCGAAGACTTGATCCTCGTAGGCGTACTCAACAGGTTCCTCGTACACGTACTCGTCTCCCGGCTCTACCCAAGCAAGAACACAAGCAACGGAACCACAATCAAACAAGGAACAATGCACAAGCAATATGATGCAAAACATGACATGCGATGCGAGATGTGATATGCAATGCATATGTATGCTCCGGAAGGAAAATGATGAACCGGGCATCAACTTGGCAAACCAAGTATGCCACTGGAAAGATGGGGTGATTTCGGTTGAAATCGATATAAAGATCACCGGAATCGGATGCACGGTTTGCAAATGACAAGCAAAACAAGAATGATGCAAAACTGCGTTTAACAGCCCGATGCTACTTAGCACGCAACACAAAACTATGCTACAGCACCCCAACATAAAAACAAAGCATATGGCAGCGAACTACAGGAGATGCTTAACAATAGAGGAACACTGAGCTACGGCTAAATCACATCATAACATGTTCAAACAAGCATGGAGAAAGTGCTCAAAATATCAGGTTCACAGACTTAGTGAAAATACTAACATGGCAGGAATTAACATCAGGAAGGCATGTTTAGAGCAAGCAAACAACATGCTACAGGAACTTATAATAGCAAAGCAAGGCATGACATGATTCTACTCAAAGCATATATCAATAGTCCCTTACTGACCATAAGCCAAAAAGGACTCTAAGAAATGATGGCACCCATGTAAACATAGCAAGTTTTATTACAGATTTCAGACTTAGTGAAAATATCAGAACATGGCAAAAACAGATTCTACATGGCATGTTCGTGAGCTCGATGCACTCACTACAGAGCAATACATGACATGGCAAGACAACCAACAGTAAGAAGGCATGATTATGAAGCTAAGAATGGCAAGAGCAAGGTCATAGCATACACGGATCAACTACAACGACCTCGTGAAAATTGAATCTCATGCAAACAATCTGTCAGGAAACATTTTCAAGCAACTTTAGAGCAAGATATGAACATGTTCCAGCAGGCTATAAATGCAACCAAGGGCATGAATGGATAGAGCATGACTTGTATATCAAAACATGTTTATAGAGCATCTCCAGATTGTGCATAGAATGATTAGTGGAAGCATGTTAACATGGCATCAAATTATAACAGATTCTGCCAGGAAAACAACAACAGCAAATACCCTACTTTACAAGCTCAATGCACTCAGCACACAACTCACAAAAATACAAGGTCAACACCTCTGGAAAGATGGCATGGCCTAGTTCAACATTCATGTAGAGCTCATACTCATAGGATGCACACATAAATCATGGCAAAAATGACAAAAGAGCTCGAACTGATAAGATTCTGAAACTAACGATCTGAAGCCTACTTCCAACAGCATTTCGGGCATCAAGATGAGCTCAAATGCAAATTATGCAATGGAATGAAATGAAGTACTCGTCGAGACGAACAATTTGACATATTATACGCGCGAAACGGAGCTACGGATGCAGAGATGTGATGCGATGAAAATGGCATGAAAATATGCAAAATCTGGGACAGAAGATTTTATACCCCGAGAAAAAACTGGACGGAGATGTTCCGGGATGGAGGGATCCGGGGCTCGGGGAGGCTCGTTTGGATCGTGGGACGGGTGGATCTCATCCACCCACCCGGATCCGGCGAGGCGGCGGCCTCCGGCGAGGCGCGCCGGAGAAATCTGACAATGGCGGGGACGGGAGATCCGGCCGGCGAGGTTGGCGAAAAAGCGGCGAAGCGGGCGGAGCGGCGCCGGCTCGGGACGGCGGAGGGTGGCAGGGAGGCGGAGGGCTGGGCGGCGCCAGATCCGCGAGGGCGCAGCCGGTGCGTGTGGCGGGCACCGGCGAGAACAGCGGTGAGCGACGGCGAGGCAATGGCGGCATGGCGGCGCGCGAGAGCGGCGGCGCGGTGGCGGCGGCAGCAGGCGGAGGCGGCGGTGTGTGCGGCGGGCGGCGGCGGCCGGCGAGATGGGCCCGGCCATGGGTCGGGCGATCATGGCGGCATGGCATGGCCACCGGCGGGCCCTCAGCGGGCCTCATGGCGGCCATGATGATGAAGCGGCGGCGGGAGAGCCACGGGCGCTCCGTTAGCCACGGAGGCGCGCGCTGAGGTGGTGGCGCCCCATTGGACGGAGTGAGGTGGCAGCGGACGTGTCGGCATGTGGTGACGCGTCCGTGGCGAGGAGAGGAAAACTAGGGTTTCGGGGGGAATTGATCCGAAAATGAAATGGGGGGTGTATATATAGGCATAGAGGGAGCTAGGAGAGTCCAAATGAGGAGCGGTTTTCGCCCACACGATCGTGATCGAACGACCGAGAGCATGGAGAGGAGTTTGGTGGGTTTTGGGCCACTTTGGAAGGGGTGTTGGGCTGCAACAAAAGAGGCTTTACGGTTACCCGGTTAACCGTTGGAGTACCAAACGACCTCCAAATGGCACGAAACTTGACAGGCGGTCTACCGGTGCTATACCAAGGCCGCTTGGCAAACCTCGGGCCATTCCGAGAAAGTTTAATACCCACACAAGAGAAGGAGAAGAGGAGACGCAGGAGGACATAGGAGCGTCGGATTGCAAAAGCAGACAACGGGAAAATGCTCGGATGCATGAGACGAACATGTATGCAAAATGAAATGCACATGATGACATGATAAAATGCAAATGATGACATGGCAAAGTGCAACACGCAAGCACATGACATGGCAACGAAGGCGAATAACTGGCGGACACCTGGCACATCGGATCCGGGGTGTTACAACACTCCACCACTATGAGAGGATCTCGCCCCGAGATCTAGGATGGCACCGGAGGGAAAACGGAAGAGGAAGAGAAGAGGTAAAACTAAGTTGCTTCTTTGACGAATGAGTGAAACCACGAACCTTGAGAGGTTGAACAAATTGAAAGAAACAAAACAACGGAGATGACCAAGATTGCAAACAATCCGTTAGAAAAGAGGAACATCACGATAACTTGAAGGTTGCAAAGGCATGAATCAAGAGTTTAATGGACAAGATAGAATTCGAAACCATTCCGGTTAAAACAAGATGATGGGGAAAGAATTCGGGCAGCACTTCGGTTGAAAAGAGAAGAAAACTTGATAAGATTAAAAGATATTGAAGAGATGATACAACACTCCGGTTAAATGGATAAGCAAGAAAAGAAGACGACCTCGCAATTCGAGATGATGATTGAAGAGCACAACATCACAATGCCTCCGAAACAAAAGAATAGAAGATAGATCATTGGAATAGAAGAATGGAGAAGAAAATGACAACTTCTACCACAGTTGAATTTGAAGGCATCCTTGCAAGAAGGTTAGAATAGAGTTGTTGGAAGACCAACAACGAAAAGAATAAGCTTGTGGCGGGCTTATGAAAACATCTCAACATTATGAGGTGACAACCCGCCACTAACGGAAACAATTGCTTGTTTGAGATTAACGAAGAGATGAAAGCTTGTTCCATCAAGATGGAAAAGAGATAACTTGGGTCATTAATAAGCACCAAAATAGCAACAATCCTTAGGGAAAGCTTTAGGTGAAATATTACCCAAGATAACTCCAATGAAGAGACTGATGGATTTAAAATACCTCATTCTTGACAACAATATGAATCATGAAACATGAAGGAAATTGTCAAGAGTGACATAACACCATCTGAAAAGATAAGGTAGAAAGAATTGCACTTTGGAATGCACGATAAGAAATGCTTGAGCTCCTCAAAACAAAACATGTGTTAAGCACCATGTTTAATTTAGAGTATAGCTTGGCGGGTTATAACTTCAAGAGAAAACTTGAAGAACAAATCGAGAATGAAAGGAATCCTTGAGGAACCACCATGTAGAGCCTCCATGAAGAACTCCGGTAAACAAAAGGAATGAAAAGAGAGAGAAAATGAAAACACAAGGTGAATCCTTGCTTGATTTAGATGGAGCTTCGCGACGAGATAAAACGGAAAAAACTTGGAACTCCGGAAAAAGAAAAGATGAAACAACTGAAACCGAGAATTTATTCATCATGAACAAACTCCGAAAGAAGGAATTAATCACTTGGATGAAACAATAATAAGAATTACGTTATGCAAATCCTTCACCAATTTAAATTGATGACAAGCAACGGATTTGGCATACTACTTATTCTCGTAGAAAGGATAGAGATAGCGCAAAACTTGAGCAAGTCTTCATGAACCACCGGTAAGATTTGGAAACAACGAATATTTGATATGATAATGGAGG
Source organism: Aegilops speltoides (assembly GCA_021437245.1). Classification (NCBI taxonomy): domain Eukaryota; kingdom Viridiplantae; phylum Streptophyta; class Magnoliopsida; order Poales; family Poaceae; genus Aegilops; species Aegilops speltoides. Next base: position 443,923,281 of record CM038146.1, on the reverse strand, counting down.
AAGAGAAATCTTGAACGAACCACCGTAAGAATTGAAATTGAACATAGCAAATGTACAATTCACCGGGAAGAATTTGAAAACGATTGGAGATACTTTAGGGGATTTAGATGCATGAGAACGAAGCGATCATGAACTGATTAGAGGATATTTGAACGATGCACCGGTAAGATTTAGAGAACGATAGCTACGCGCGGAGAATGAAGAATTATGACATGATGGCCTTCGGAGGAAAGAAATGGAAATAACTCATGAAATACTCCGGATGGTAAGAAAAGAATTCTCACAATCGAAAACAATTATGAGAGGATGGCAACAAACTAGAACCACGCATCTTGAAGAGAATAGAGCAAGATTAAAGAGAAACTCTTCTTCGGTCTTCAAATGATAAGAATGACAACGAGAAACACCACCAAGAATTATTTAGGCACACCGGAAGAATCAAAAGCGGAGAGGTTGAGCCAACTATGAAAAGAATTTGAAAGATCTTGGAGAAAAGCATTTGACTGATGATAACTCATTCTTACGTCAAACTTGGAGAAGAATTTAGGATAGCTCTGGGAAAATAGAAGAGTCAGGTAAGATCCTGGTAAAAGACCTGTGGGTTAGGGCCCACTCAAAAGAACACCGTTGAAAAGATTTAAAAGATATGTTGCACCGGTTGAATTAAATGGCTTGAATGAGATAACAACCTCGAAAGAGCTTGAACGAATGCAGAGTGGAAACACGAATCTTCGAGATATCTTGAGCACTCCGGAATAACAAATAGCGAGAAGAAGAATGATAATGAGGCGCACCGGTATGAGAAGACATTGAAATGAGGAAAAAGATATGATCAACAAAACTTGACTTGAATCCACTGGAGAAGAGAAAAGAATGAGGAATGACGAACTAGAAGAACATCTTCACGAGGGATCATCGGATCAGAACATTGATTGAAAAGAATGAAGAGACTTCACATGAATAAATGGATACTTGATTAAGAAATCTGTGTCCTTGAAGAAAAAAAAAAGGGTGGGAGGGCGGGAAAAAAAACAAAGGCAACTTGGAGACGGATGAAACAAACACCGTTGAGAAAACTTAGAAATGATCTTGCGGATGGAAAGAATGATGGGATCCACTTGAAGAGAAGCACACCGGTTGGAAAGGAGTTGACATGACAAAGTCAATGATCAAAATGATTAGTATTCACAACGCAATATGAGAACACCGTTTCGGGAAGGTATGGAATCAACACTTGACATCGAAGCAACTCGAATACCACAAATAACACAAAACGAAGGATTTGGCTTGCAGAATAAGCCGGAACAAACATATGATAGAGATTTCGTCCGAAGTTTTCGTGGTGGGGCCTACACGGGCTCAATCGTACAGCACCATCATGTACAAGGCAGTGCACATGACATACGAAGCGTCCCAGTCGGCATAGCCAAGGACTCTTTAAGACACAACGAGACCACTGTAAAATCAACCGTGAATAGGCGGACCACTAGGCGTCGAACCCCAATTTCATATCATACATCCGTCGAAAAGATATCCTAAGAGCTACTTGAATTCCACCTATAAACTCCGAAACTTTCCGGTTATGCAATCGGTGTTGGGGATACAGGGAGCAATATATATCTCACCCAAGCTAACAATCCCTACATCCATTGTATCCATCCTTCAACACATAACCAAGAAACCTTCGAAATCGTGTACCTCAACCTTGAAAAGCATCCGTTATACGAGTCATGGCAATACTCCGTACTCACCTCGATCTTTGGGTTAGCGGGGTTATCTCACCAACAACTGCATAAAAGAGATTTTCGATGTCGGCGTACTAAACTCGGTATTCGAACTGCAACGATAAAATTATGGCGACAACACCTCGGAGCTCAACTCCCGGGACACCGCCACAACCCCTAAATGTCGAGGCAACCAAGACAATGTTGTCATCATAAAACCATCGGAACGATTCTAAGATACCCGCGTGATCCTAAAAAAATTTAGTGAAATTTGAGAAGAGAAGAGTCAAAACTCTACGTCAGGATACCTCACCAGAAGGTCGAAGGGACTGGGGAGTAAAAAGAATCCTACTCTCCGATATATATAATCCTAAATGACTCAAAACATTTTTTCTAGACACAACTCGGCCACTAAAAACGATCAAGCAATGGGGCTCCTAAGGTCGGGGATGGCTCTGATTACCAACTTATAACGCCCTCGATGCGGCTATATCTCCCACGTGTCGAAGCACGACTTAGAGGCATAACCGCATTGAAAGCAATGTCGCAAGTGAGGTAATCTTCACACAACCCAAGTAATACATAAGGGGAAAAGATACATAGTTGGCTTACAATCGCCACTTCACACAATTACATGAATAAAGCATTACATCATCCAGATACAATCAAGGTCTGACTACGGAACCAAAATAAAAGAAGAACCCCAAATGCGACAAAAGGTCCTCGATCGCCCCAACTGGGCTCCACTACTGATCAACTAGAACGAAACAACACAAAGGGCAGATCTTCATCGAGCTCCTCCTTGAGCTTGATTACGTCACCTGCTCGGTAACATAGGCACCTGCAAACTGGTTTTTGAAGTATCTGGTGAGTCACGAGGACTCAGCAATCTCACACCCGCGAGATCAAGACTATTTAAGCTTATGGGTAAGGTAAAGGCATGAGGTGGAGCTGCAGCAAGCGACTAGCATATACGGAGGCTAACATACGCAAATGAGAGCGAGAAGAGAAGGCAAAGCACGGTCGATAAAAGTATGATCAAGAAGTGATCCTATAGCAACCTACGTCAAGCATAACTCCAACACGTGTTCACTTCCGGACTCACGGAAAGAGACCATCACGGTAACACACACGGTTGATGTATTTTAATTAAGGTCAACTTCAGGTTTCCTACAACCGGACATTAACAAATTCCCATCGCCACATAACCGCGGGCACGGCTCTCGAAAGTTTATACCTGCGCAGGGTGTCCCAACTTAGCCCATGACAAGCTCTCGCGATCATCGAAGGAATAGACCTTCACCCGAGACTCTCCGATCGGACTCGGAATCCGGTACATCAAGACATTTCGACAATGGTAAAACAAGACCAGCAAAGCCGCCCGGCGTCGACATCTGATAGTAGCAGCGTATCTCGTCTCGAGCCACGACCGGATGAGCTAAGCGTCTGAGTACCGACGTAACCCAAGTTGCCAAGGATGGTCCATACGGTGCTCTAGTTTGGACCAACGCTAGACAAGCAATCGCCGGGGGCTATAAAAGATGACCCCGAGAGAGCGACTCCCAAGGGAAAAAGTAGGTGGTGGTGAGGCAAATGGTAAAAGGCAATGTTGGGCCTTGCTGGACAAGTTTTATTCAAAGCGAACTGTCAAGGGGTCCCATAAATCACCCGACCAGCGTAAGGGACGCAAAATCCGGGAACATAACACGGTATGACGGAAACTAGGGCGGCAAGAGTGGAACAAAACACCGGGCATAAGGCCGAGCCTTCCACCCTTTACCAAGTATATAGATGCATTAAAAATATAAGAGATATTGTGATATCCCAACATAAACCCCATCCACCATGGAGAAATCTTCAACTTCACTGCAACTAGCAACGCTATAAGAGAAATTTGAGCAAAGCGGTAACATAGCCAAACAACGGTTTGCATAGGAAAGGTGTCAAAGGTTAGGGGTTTGACATGGCAATTTGGGAGGCTGACAAGCAAAAGGTAGGCATCGAAGCGTTGGCATAGCAAAAGAGCGAGCAAACTAGCATAGCAAAGATAGTAGTGATTTCGAGGGTATGGTCATCTTGCCTGTAAGGTTCTCAGAGTTGTCGAAGACTTGATCCTCGTAGGCGTACTCAACAGGTTCCTCGTACACGTACTCGTCTCCCGGCTCTACCCAAGCAAGAACACAAGCAACGGAACCACAATCAAACAAGGAACAATGCACAAGCAATATGATGCAAAACATGACATGCGATGCGAGATGTGATATGCAATGCATATGTATGCTCCGGAAGGAAAATGATGAACCGGGCATCAACTTGGCAAACCAAGTATGCCACTGGAAAGATGGGGTGATTTCGGTTGAAATCGATATAAAGATCACCGGAATCGGATGCACGGTTTGCAAATGACAAGCAAAACAAGAATGATGCAAAACTGCGTTTAACAGCCCGATGCTACTTAGCACGCAACACAAAACTATGCTACAGCACCCCAACATAAAAACAAAGCATATGGCAGCGAACTAAAGGAGATGCTTAACAATAGAGGAACACTGAGCTACGGCTAAATCACATCATAACATGTTCAAACAAGCATGGAGAAAGTGCTCAAAATATCAGGTTCACAGACTTAGTGAAAATACTAACATGGCAGGAATTAACATCAGGAAGGCATGTTTAGAGCAAGCAAACAACATGCTACAGGAACTTATAATAGCAAAGCAAGGCATGACATGATTCTAATCAAAGCATATATCAATAGTCCCTTACTGACCATAAGCCAAAAAGGACTCTAAGAAATGATGGCACCCATGTAAACATAGCAAGTTTTATTACAGATTTCAGACTTAGTGAAAATATCAGAACATGGCAAAAACAGATTCTACATGGCATGTTCGTGAGCTCGATGCACTCACTACAGAGCAATACATGACATGGAAAGACAACCAACAGTAAGAAGGCATGATTATGAAGCTAAGAATGGCAAGAGCAAGGTCATAGCATACACGGATCAACTACAACGACCTCGTGAAAATTGAATCTCATGCAAACAATCTGTCAGGAAACATTTTCAAGCAACTTTAGAGCAAGATATGAACATGTTCCAGCAGGCTATAAATGCAACCAAGGGCATGAATGGATAGAGCATGACTTGTATATCAAAACATGTTTATAGAGCATCTCCAGATTGTGCATAGAATGATTAGTGGAAGCATGTTAACATGGCATCAAATTATAACAGATTCTGCCAGGAAAACAACAACAGCAAATACCCTACTTTACAAGCTCAATGCACTCAGCACACAACTCACAAAAATACAAGGTCAACACCTCTGGAAAGATGGCATGGCCTAGTTCAACATTCATGTAGAGCTCATACTCATAGGATGCACACATAAATCATGGCAAAATGACAAAAGAGCTCGAACGATAAGATTCTGAAACTAACGATCTGAAGCCTACTTCCAACAGCATTTCGGGCATCAAGATGAGCTCAAATGCAAATTATGCAATGGAATGAAATGAAGTACTCGTCGAGACGAACAATTTGACATATTATACGCTGAAAGCGGAGCTACGGATGCAGAGATGTGATGCGATGAAAATGGCATGAAAATATGCAAAATCTGGGATGAGAAGATTTTATACCCAGAAAAAATCGGACGGAGATGTTCCGGATGGAGGATCCGGGGCTCGGGAGGCTCGTTTGGATCGTGGGACGGTGGATCTCATCCACCGCCCGGATCCGGCGAGGCGCGCCTCCGGCAATGCGCGCGGCACGAGGCGCGACAATGCAGGGGACGGGAGATCCGGCGGCGAGGTCGGCGAAAAAGCGGAGTGGCCGGAGCGGCGCCTGCTCGGGACGGCGGAGGGTGGCAGGGAGGAGGCGGGCGCTGGGCGGCGCCAGATCCGGCGAGGCTGCCAGTCTGTGGGCGATGACGGCGTGAGAACGGCGGCGGTGAATGACGGGAATGCATGGCGGCGCAGCAGACGAAGCGGCGGCGGCGGCGGCAGCAGCAGAGCGGCGGCGGCGGTGCGGCGGCGGCGGCATGGGCGGCGGCGGGCGGCGAGATGGGCTCGGCGGCGTGTGGTCGGGCGATCATGGCATGGCGGCGGCTGGCCATGGCAGTGGCCGAACCTCGGCTGGCCATGGGCGGGCGGTGGAGAAGCGGCGGGGAGGCCACGTGCGCTCCGTTAGCCACGGAGGCAGGCGGCTGAGGTGGCGGCGTCCCATTGGACGGAGTGAGGTGGCGGGCGGACGTGTCCGCAATGGTGACGCGTCGTGGCGCTGAGGAGAAAACTAGGGTTTCGGGGAATTGATCCAAAATGAAATGGGGGTGTATATATAGGCATAGAGGAGCTAGGAGAGTCCAAATGAGGAGCGGTTTACCACACGATCGTGATCGAACGACCGAGAGCATGGAGAGGAGTTTGGTGGGTTTTGGGCCACTTTGGAAGGGTGTTGGGCTGCAACAAAAGAGGCTTTACTGTTACCTTGTTAACCGTTGGAGTATAAACGACCTCCAAATGGCACGAAACTTGACAGCGGTCTACGGTGCTATACCAAGGCCGCTTGGCAAACCTCGGGCCATTCGAGAAAGTTTAATACCCACACAAGAGAAGGAGAAGAGGAGACGCCGGAGGACATAGGAGCGTCGGATTGCAAAACGGACAACGGGGAAAATGCTCGGATGCATGAGACGAACATGTATGCAAAATGAAATGCACATGATGACATGATAAAATGCAAATGATGACATGGCAAAGTGCAACACGCAAGCACATGACATGGCAACGAAGGCGAATAACTGGCGGACACCTGGCACATCGGATCCGGGGTGTTACAGTCCTCCCCACTCATCCGCCTTAGTGCTCGCCGGATCTATCTGAGGGCGCCCTTTGCGGCGTGTGGCTGCCTTCGGGCCGATGCCCCACGCGGATCCAGATCCATTTGCGCTGCGACCACCTCCGCTCGATCCGCTCCGCCCTCCCCGGCTCCGTCTGCACTGGCTACACGACGTGCGCTCCGGGTGGTGCCCCTTCGTTCAGTGTGTGGCCCCCAACCGCGGTTGTCATCTAGCTGGCTCGGGGTCCACCGTCGCCCCCACCACCCCTCCCTCAGATCCATGGACTAGCTCCGGCTGTACACCACCCAGTTGGTGCCTGACGGTACCGGCATGGACCCCATGCCTCTGCGCAGGCGCCATGTCCTTCGCTCATTTGGACCCCATGCATCTGCGCTTTGTCGCGCGTCCTTCGCTCGGTGAACTCCCTCCCGCGTGTCGTGCGTCCTGCTGTTCGCGGCATGTTGCTCTACGCCACCCAGGCTGGGCTGCACAGCCGCTGGCATGGCACGTGCATCCACCGTCGCCCCCACCACCCCTCCCTCAGATCCATGCTCATGGGTGCTGGGTGGATTGTCGCGGTTCCCCTGCCTCGGGCGGGCCATGCGGCTCCGGCGTCCTCGGTCTGGTCGCCTACGCGGCCGGGCATTAAGTTTGCGTCTGGTTTGTGCCCGTGTCAGCTGCGTTTAGCATGGTGGACTGATGCCCCTGGCCGTAGTTCCCTCTGACCTTCGGCTATCTGTCTCCGAGAGAAATCCCTTCGCGGGTTCCTTGCCAGCGGCAGCAATGGCGACGCCTTCCTGGCGCCGCTTCATCTTCTTGGAGGCACTGCTTTGGAGTTTAGTGCAGCTATTGTTTTGGACGAAAGTCCCGTGATGATGGCGCCTGTGGGTGTCATTCAAACTTCCTGAAGGTATCGCGAAAACCCATGCTTCAGTCCACTCACCTACGCCCATCCATCCCATCATCGACTTTTGTCTCTCCGTCGAGCCAGTAACCGTCATCCATCCATTCGTCTGGTGTTCATCTTCGGTGTTGTTCCCCGGTGTCGGCTATGTTGTTGTGCATGTTCAAGCCCCTCCCACGGTGGCCATTGTGCTGCGGTGAGCTTAGTGCTCTTGGTGTTGTTCCGGTTCATCTTTGCTCTTCGACGACGCAAGATGCCTCCGCAACTTGCTAATCGTCCTGAATTTCCGTGGCGGAGCTCCCAGTCAAGGTTCGTGTTGTCACTCGTTGGTTGTGGATGCTCCTGATTAGTGTCGTGAGGTTCGGTATGCACGCCGGTGTAGTGCGTTAGGTTGCTTGCTTAGTCTTGGTATTGTGATCCTTCGATGACACCCTCTTCTACGTGTGCCTCTGTGGTGTTGGTCGTTTGGTCTGCTAGCTAGGTCATCCCTTGTCAGGGGCATCCTTTTTTCTTCTCTTTCTCAGTTATTGATGTGCGTCATTTTTTCTCTCTTCTTCTATAACCTTGTTGCTTGTACGGTTTTCGGCCCGGTTTCTCTTATAAACGGGGTCAATTTGTTTAGGTTTTCGATCATGTTTCCCTTATAAACGGGATCAACCAAAGTTAAGGGGTGACTCTTGGCTTTGGCAGCTTTTTGAGCAATATATTCAGGTGGGGATCCCCCCCCCGCGTGACCGTTCAAAAAAAACAATATATATTATTTACATCTCGTTTGGTTCGCATGATTCTAATAACACATAAGTATGAATACTTATGATTTAGATGTTATTCCATGTTTTCTTTGAAACAAGGCAAGCAACTTGCGATGTTCATTGATTAAGGAAGAAGGTTTAACAGAAAACCACCAAACGTGAAAAGAAACAATTACTCTCGTGGCATTATTACAATAGTCAAGTGCTTAGCCCCCACCAAAGCAGAAAGACGGGCCTCATCTTTGATCTTCGTCACAATCACCATCGTCGGGAATTGAGGTTGTGGAAGACTCTGGCATTCACCTCTTTCCAAATCTCCCCTGCCATGAAATATTCAATCGTGCATGAAACAAAGCACATGAATGTGAAATAGAAGGTGATTGGCTGCACCACGTGAAGGCCCATATCCCTTGAAAGGGATTGGCTTGTCACAAAAGTAAAATGGAAAATATTGATAGGTTGGACCCAAGGAAAATTTTCCCTTTTTCGCAAAAATGATGCAGATCTATTATCAAAGATCACCAAAAATATAAAACACCTCAAACATAATAAAAAATACATCGAGATTTCGTGACCACCTAACGACCACTACCGTCGTCAGAATGAGCCGCCAACGCGCCGCTCCCCTATCGGAGCCGGCCTGACCTTGTCGATGATAGTCGGGAAGTCTTCGTGCAAGTGCCCCTAAGGCCCAGCGCTCTGGAGCCGCAATCGTTGTTGTTGAACACTTGAATAGATATGAAGCACCTGACATCAAATTTCGCCACATGATGAGAAACCCTAACCTGACCGCCCCAAGATGATGACTGGAATCTACGTCAGAGCTCCGTCGACTATGTCCAGATTGACGAACTCGAGGAGGATTGGAGCCTGGAAGACAAACTCGAAGAAGAAGCACCTCCATCCGCCTGAGCGCCGCATTTGCAAGGACTAAGAAACCCTAGCCTAAACTACCAACTGGAGTGGGGGCACCGGCCACCGGAGCGGCAGACAGAGGGGAGGCGAATTCATGGGCTTACTGGCAAAGCCAAAGCCTGGAAGAAAGAGTTTACCCTAGCCGCCAAGACATAGGGCAAGAATTTTTTTGCTTTGAAATTGCATGCCAAGTAGAGCACAGGGAAAACTTTATAGATTTTGATAGTGCAAACCAAACATGTCCTACAAAATCGAGGTTCATCGATCTTTTCTCTAAAAATCCTTTAAAAACACCCTTTGAACGATAAAGACCTCGTAAATTCAACATGAAAAAAAAAAGACGTCGTAAACTCATGCACCCTGCACGCACACGTCTCACTTAACCTCGTGCGTGCACGCAGCTGTCGTCTGCGCTCACCGTGAACAGCCGAGCGGTTGACCTCACACAGGAACCCGCTACAGAGGTATACACACACACACACACACAAACACGCGGATACACCGTCCAATCCATTGTAGCTCGACATGTAGCCACTCCGCATACATCCAGCCGACGCACATGCATGCAAACCAGCAGTACTACACTACACTCCCAATCAGTAATACCACAGCCCCGAAGGTCCGAGCTCGCCGTACAGGCCTCGCGCTGGCTGCCGCGACTTGAGGTGCAATGCAAAGCCGCCCAAAAAGCCACAGCCACGCGCATGGACCGGTCGATCTTGTGCAACGCACTACCAACCGGCATGGCATGCCGTGCACAGTAGTGAGAAACCACGCCCCGGGCACAGCCAGCCTCGGGTCGGCCGGTCCGTCCATCAGCCAACGTAGGCTAGTAACATGGGCAGTACTCCAGCTAGGGAAGAAGAAATTCGTGCTTATTATTATGCCCTCGGAGGGAGGCGGCTTCGCGCGCAGCTTCCCTTCCGTGGGCCGCGCGGCGCGCGGTGGGGGCAGGCGACGGCGACGGCGACTTGGGCGCACGGACAGCCGGCAGGCAGCCGGCCGGTGGTACTACGTACGGTCCTGTGGATTCGGTCATCGGTAGAGTATAGGTACGTCGCTGCCATGGGATCGGGATGAGGCTTGCTAGCTGGAGCTGCACTGGCCTCCGCCCGGCAGCATGCAAAAACGCGTCGAGCTGATGCGGTGATGATGCCGATCGGCCTGATGCGATAGCTCGCTACGCTTGGGGCGGGCAGGTTGGTTCCGGGATAGAGACAGCGATGGGTGTCGCTGCTGAGACGCTGACGTAGCTTCGCGTAGGATATATGTACGATGGATCGAGGATATTTTGATCTCCCTGCTGTTTAGGATTGGTATCATCGCGTGTGTGTGTGTGCATGCATGACCTTGTCAGTGCTGCCTGGCGCTTGTGTCCTTGTCTCCTTGAGATCTCCAGTTTTCTCCGTGTGTATAGTAGTACGCGTGGGCGTGGTGTCCCCCAACAGCCAGTGTGTTATTGATACCACAACCGTACGTACTTGCGCATATCGTCCAAGCACGCTAGCTAGTAGTACTCCACAATGCAACCATCGTGGCATGGGGAAAGCTCGATCGTGCTAGTGCATGCCAGGTGCAAGTATAGACCGGCCAACAGGTGTACGTGTATCGTACTACGAGGCTACCCACCGTACATCTGAAGGCAGGCAGGCATAGATCGCAAAGCTCGACCCGGTTGTATACATGATTGCGAAGCTCGGATCAACAACACGTGCATGTACGCGGCCTTGCACTGTCAGCGAGATCGACCGGGTGAAAAGACCGAACCTTTGCTTCTCAGAAAAAAGCAGGAAATCCAGTACGTACTTACTTTCAGTGCGTATCTTTCCAGAGATCCAGATGGCGTTCGTACGTGCATCATCAAACCGACCTTACTAATCAAAACTAAGTAAATCTGTACGTAATTCGCACGTACGGCGGTAGAAAAAAGTGTGGAGGGAGACGGTGCTAGGCTGTCAGTGTAATTCCGGCACGAGGGGAACGAGGTTCTTGAGTTCTCGGTCGACCGGGCCAATTATAACGGCGCACGACGGACGATACGACCGAGAAAATCTGAGGAAAGGTGCATATATTCCAGAGAGATGGAAAGGTAGAGGAGAGGCCGATCGGTCTTGACTTTGTGTGTCCTCCTCTTCCTCGGTCGGGGTGGAGTGGAGTGGCGTGGCGTGGCGTTGGACCCGAGCAGCCCGGTCGGTCGTGTTCGTGGGTACAGGCTGCTGCATGCTGCACCGCGCACCGTACGTGACGCAGAATCTCGTGTCGGGAATATGCATGGGACGGGTGCTCGCTAGTCTCCGTGTGCGTGCATGCGAGTGTCATGTGATTGGTCCAAGGAGGAGACCGGCCGGAGAGATATGAATGGTTTCTCCCATGATGAGTCCACTGACGACTATGGTTGGAGAAATGTTGGAGACACCCTAGCTAGCTAGCTTGGGACCAGAAGAGAAGATAATATAGCTTCCTTGCCGATCGCGGTTCGGGCGTGTAGTGCTTGTGCAGTGTGATCGGTTAGTTAGTACAAGCAGGTAGTCCTGTAATTTTTTTTGAAAGTAGGTAGTCCTGTAATTGTTGTGTTGGATTAACTATGGGGCCAGAGGGCTGGGTTCTGTTGGTCAAGGACGGCGCCGGCCACTACTTATTACGGGCAGGAAGCCAGGATCTAGCTATAGCTATAGCTAGCCGGTCAAAGTGTACAGAGCAATCCGGTGTGCCATCCTCCTTTCTTATAGTAGTAGTAGTTATATGGAATGACAAAAAAAACCGTATCCATTCCGTAAAAAAAAACCCGGATCCATTTCGTTGTTTAGAAAATGGTGTTTACAGAAACAGTGCATGCACCATTTGCAGCTAGACGGCACTCTCGGTGCAAAAAAGCCCACCTGCCGACGAGCAGCCCTCTCCCTGGACTCGACATATCATATCAAAACACCTTTCCTTTTCAAGGATAATTAAGAAACCCGGGTCCAAGATCCCGGTACAAAAGGTAAATAAAACCCCGGTCGACCATGCTCGCGGTCTCACGCCACAGCAAGATCACGACCGATGCGTAGATTAATGCCGGTAAATGCACGTCCCGATCAGCAGCAAGACAGCCGAGGATAGGGGACAGCCAGTCTCCTCTCTCCAGTAAATCTTCCCCGAAATCCAGGACGGTCAAAAGAGACCAAGGGTGAAGACAGGCGACCAGAAGAACAGCCTGCCTAGCCCCCATTTTTCAAACGGAGATCAATTACTAACTGCATCAAACCCTGCTGTCGACACACACACACACACACTCGACTTGATCACCCCACAGCGTCTGCTACTATACACCACCACGTTGCTTTCGGATCTTATCTCCGATGCAGAACGCGGCACCCGTCCACCTCACACAGTTGTCCCTCCCTCCGGAGAAGAGGAAGAGGAAGAAGAAGGGCCGGTCTCTCGGATGTCAGCGAACCAAACCAAACCAAACCAGACGCCTCATCTTAATAAATGACAACGCAACAAACAAAAGCTTAGCTGCCCGCCGGTACGAACTCGTACGTGGCGCCCCCACGCACGGCGACGCGGTTTCGCAGCCAGCCTAGCTCGCACAAGAAGGAAGAAAATGAAATCTCTGCATGATGCCATCGCTTTTACTACTAGGGAAGGATCGTCAAAGGGAGCAGCAGGGAAAATGAAATGGACAGCGCCAATTGATTTGGTTTGGTTTAATCTTGGGGCGACGACAGGACAGCCTGCCTCGAGGCGAGCAGCTGGAGTGCATTAGGAGCGGGGGACACTCAGCATGGGCCGGAAGCTTCCTTCCTGATGCATGATCAGAGTTACTTATTGTTACATTATTCGCGTGTGTGTGCGATGCTTTTGGGTGATGGATCTTGTTTTCTGCCCGTGCATGTGTGGGCTGGGGACATGGTTAACCTGCCTGGCTTATCCTGCCTGCCGGGAGACCACCTCAATGGGAGTGGTTAGGCTTCAGTGATATTACCATTTGAAAGGCTCCTTTTAACATGTCATGGTAAATGGCAAGCTGATCTCTAGGGAACTCAACTAATCTGTCTGTCAACGGAACATTTTTACTGAAGAGAAACACATACGCTCAATGATCTTCGAAGAAGGTTTGTTTCTTCAGGGCACGCGTCTTGATCCAGAATCTGGGAATGTTAGACTAGGATAAACCATCGGTCGACAACAGTGTTCAACCCAAAGCAAGAAACTTTGAGGACTATGCATATGCTTTACGAATAGAGATGTTGCTGCAAAGGTATGAGATACGAACAACTATGTTATGGATAGCTCCAAGAAAATGAAATAAAGTAGCTGACCCTATTGATACGACGAAAATATCTGTTGCCTATCCAAATAGCAATTCAGATAAAGATAGATTCAGCTTTACAGCTATCACAAAAAAGAGGAGGGCAACTGCTGCATCCATAGAATTACCACACTGAAAATTTAACTCATGTCTAATCGCCCCTTGACTATCCTAACTGGTTGGTGGCTATCTTCTCACAAATTCATTTCCGAGTTGAAAAAATTAGCGCAAATCAAGCACTTTAGGAGACCTCAGTGTAGCACCAAAAGATTCCAGTAAAAAGGGGCCTCTTCACAAGTAAAAAAAATTGGTGCGTTACCTGCATCTTTGTTCGAGCACTGGAGCCACCATATATATATGTCGCACTTCCTCAGAGGAAGTTGTTACTAGTGCTTAACAGCCGATGGACAGGTGCAGGCATATATTCTGTAACCTCAAAGAGAGATAGTGAAAGTAAGATTTGCATCTGTTGCTCTAACTGAATCGCCAAAACACATAATTAAATTCCTAGCACAGGCACCATAGTGCACCATCTGCACAATGCAGTAATCTGTAAAAAAAAGGTGACATAGATTATGAAACCATGATGGGTTTACAGGTGCAAAAGAATACCTGGACCTCATATGCGTTTATTTCTTGGAACACATACGCTGATCCAAAATCACGAATGGAATCGAATGCCAGCGATTGCCGCAAATCAATATTCACATGGCGAAGGATCGCTAGTTCTAGTCGAAGATTTCGTGAACGGCGAAGATCACTTCACTCCATACATCTTCTGAATTTCTCAAAACAATAAAATCAGTGTTGGTTTTCATCTGCAAGTTGTTGTCGAGAATCGGCCGATTTTCTGCATAAGACAAAGGAGCCCCGCAATGGCATCATGCCATGGCCATTAGCCAGCAACCCCAGCAACCATAGATGGTAGACTAGGTGCATAAAAACGTTGGCCTTTCAGTAGCTTTCATCGCCGATCCCTTTCCTTTATATCACAATCTAAGCGTGGTGCTGAGGAGTGCATTTCTCAGTCAACGTCAGTCCTTCTCACCACCAGTGTTTCAGAATCGGTAGACATTGCATGACAGACTGTTATGCATGACGCGTGGATGCTCGGTTAGCATCACAGGAGGATTAGGAAAACATTACAGAGAAAATAAAGAGGACGCGTCGATATCACGTACGTAGCGTCTCGTTACAGTAATCTATCCGTTTTCGCAGAAAAACGCGTCTTCGCACAATACATTCTCTTCTCTACATCAAGATTAATGTTCCAAGTTTCAAACAAAAAATAATAATGTTCCAGACATGGAACACACATACTGAATATGGACGACCTGGTCTGCCTCCAGTCTCTGTTAGCAGACGTCTTGATCTTCATTTTAATGGATCATTGATGTTCCTTCGGGCAACCGCCTGAAATATTTGGATCCCCCTCTTGCCTACCCGGCGCCGAGTTCTTTACTGAGGGGCACGTACGAGACTACGCCAGATTTATGCAGCGACAAAATGTGTATTTTTCAGCTGTACTACCTCCGTCCTGGTTTATAGGTCCTCTTTGTAGTTTGTGCCAAAATTTAACCAAAGATTTAACTAACAAAATGTTAATGCATGTCAACAAAAATTATATTGCTGGATTCGTATTTGAACATAGTTTTCAATGATATAATTTTTGGTGACATGCATGAACATTTTGTCAGTTTAATCTACGATCAAAATTTGACACGAAATACAATGAGGGCCAGTAAACCAGGACGGAGGTAGTACTTTACAATACATTCACAACACAAGATGTTTACACATATATACTGGTCCTCAAGTACTGTCAACTCGCGGAGTTGACAGATTGATTATACTTCGTGTAACTAAATCACATCCTGCACCAATCCTTCTCCGCGCACTTCGGTATCAGCTGCAAAATTGCGATGTGCTAGCAGAAGGCTACATCTTGCGACCTCGTTAGCAGAACTCCCAGACTGCATGAGATATGCTGCAGATAAGTAAAATATCTACATATGCTTCACATACAGATGTGTTTGGCAAAACCTTGCATATTTGATGGCTGATATGCTACCAACAGATTCCAAATTTAGCACCTTCAGACTGCAAATATGGCTGGCAGCCTGTTCCTGTGGCTACTACAGAGCGAATATGGTGTTGCTACGCTACCCTGACGCTCTGCTCAGTACTCCCTCCGTTCCAAAATAGATGACCCAACTTTGTACCAAGTTAATACAAAGTTGGGCCATCTATTTTAGAACGGAGGGAGTAGTACAAAGTTGGGTCATCTATTTTGGAACGGAGGGAGTACATTGTAAAGGCAAAAGCAAAAATAAGATTGTATTCGGGCTAACAACTGTACTATTTGCATCCGTAACTCGGTAATCCCGTGAGCAAACATATCTGAGACAGGACATGTCCTTAGCACATTGGCAGAATAATGAGATCCCGTATCATTTTTGCCTGATTTTCATCATGATTATCGTTCTAGTACCAATCAAAAACATCCAGATCCAGGCCATCATCAGCATTCCCAGAAACATGCGCCCCCTTTCTGGCCTCAGATTGGCGCATGCCCAGCTCTTTATCTGACCAATTTGAATCATTCTCTTCCTCCATGAAAGCCTGCAACACATGCTTAAAACAGAAAAATGGAGAAAGAATGTAAATGAAATAAATTCAGTATTAAACACTACATGTGTTAGTTTCAGAAAGGAAAGGACCTCATTTCCAGTGTCTCCTTCAATTGATGCAACCACTTGTTTATCTGTACTGTTGATGTCCCTCTGCAGATCTTCAATGTTGAGCTGCTTGATTACTTGTTTTAAATACAAATTATCTGCATACAGTTGTAAAACAGAAGCATTAAGTTGAGAAAAATCACAAATCAGAAATACTGGCTGGACCACTTATAAAGCAGTTGCTAACCTCTTGAGCGATGAAGTATAGCATCGTGGATTTGCATTGGATGTTTTTTCTCCTCGGTTTTAAACTTCTGCCGCACCTGATCACGGGACTTATCAGGGAATAGTTGTTGTATCATTGCAAAATCACTACCAAATTGTTGAAGACCCTGGACAAGAACAGATAAAAACGTTGAAGTTCCCCATAGGCAAGCCAAAACGTCAGCACGCAAAAGGTATATTCAACATGAAAGTAGTTGCCTGAGTAGTTGATATCTAAATACCTGGTAAAATAAGTCAGTGTCAGATTTCGACCATTTGGCCCGTGTTTGTTTGTTCATGTAGGAATGGTAATTCAGTTTGGTTGCATTTTCTAGCACGTGGTTCTCTCTTCTGTCATTGTCATAGTTCTCTTCAAAAGGATCAAAACTGTTGGTATCTCCAAACTGGGAGCTGCTGTGAAAAGACATCGACAAAGAACATTACATAGGAAATGTCAGTACAAACTGTGATTGAAGGAGTATATCAGCCCATCAAATATAAGAAGACAAATTTAGATGCTAGAATAAACAGCTGCCGCAGCAATGCCTAGTTCAAATAATCTATTTGAAATAGGGAAGTATCTCCATGATGAAATAAAAAGCTTGCAAATCAGTCTGTAACATTATAAATAAGGAATGACTGGTTATTTTTATAACACTTTAGGTACAAATATCTGGATAGAAAATAAGGAATGGCAGTTAAACACAAGATAGAGCAAATATCCATGCATGAATATCTGAAGTGAAAAAAGAGAGTACACCTTTGATTAGAGGATGATGGTCCTGATGGAATTGTTTTACTCTAGAAAAAGCCAAAACAAAATCATGAAACAACAGCAAGATAATGTTTCATAATCAGAATCACCAGCTGTGTCTCAACCCAGCTCACCTGAATACGCTCCCTGGCCTCATGTAACAACCTGAGATGCATCACACTTAGCTTCATGTGATCTATCTCATGATCAGGTTTTTCCAGTAAAGTTTTGACTTCTGAAACTACAAAGGCCAGCAAAAGAGATAAGAGCGCATATCATGTAAAATTGATGCTTTGTTATCTGGGTGTTGTTGCTATTTAGCCAGATACCTTTTGCTCTTTTTTGACGAATTCTGTGAGTAAGCTTCTTCTCAGGCTGTTCTGTCAATGTATCTTTCATGGCTCTCTTACGACCACGTGACGATACTTCACTTTTTATTTTTCTGCTGGTTCTTCTCAGGTAGTTCTATTCTGTTGGAAATCCTTTGAAACATGGGAGATTGAATTAGAGAAATTTGCTAAACTAACCCATAACAAAAAGGCAACACTAGAGGAGAAGCAAGCAATAGTGGAGCAGTGACTGCTTGTGGGGCACCACATGGGGAGCTCCTGGTTTTCACTGGGGCAAATACTGAGCTATCTAGCTTTAGACATAATTAGGTTTCTAACTATGTGGACAATAATATAAATTATCTGGCAACTGATGACAATGCCCTACTTCATTTTTTTAGGCTGAGCACTACACCATTATGCCCTTCAATATTAATTTTTTTCTCTTCAGAAACAGTAGACCGCTAAATTACAAAACAACCATAGATTTACCACAACAATAATTGGGTCCAATGCTTGTAATATTGAGGTCAAATTCTAAAATTATATTTATCACAAACTGCTTAATAACCACAAAAGGTCAATCCTATCTTTTGTGAGATCCTTCATGAGGGAGCAGCCCAATCTCCTTCACACTGTCACTCCAACTACTCAGTGGAAATAATCTCAAATTATTATCCTTACAACAATAGCACCATCAGCTGGTTATGAACCTCAGATTCTGTACAAACAACATAGTAGAAAAATTGGGAACTATAAACCACCTTTAAGCCCTCAGTTCCTATTTGAACTCCATATAACAACTAAAGCATTCTATAGTTCTCGGGTTCTACCATAAAAGAACAGGACGGTAATTCGGACTTTCGGAGCTACTACATGCCAGCTGATCCATCTTAAGTCCTCAGTTCTGATTGGAATTTGTATACCAAGTTACCAACTAAGGCGTTCTAAAGTTCTTGTGTTCTACTATAAAAGAACAGGACGGTAATTTTGATTATCATCCAAAAGAAGAGCATGTATGCCACCCAAGAAATGCAGACAGCGTGCTCTTCACTTCACTGCACCCATCCTATCAACCTAAATTTGCGTGCATACAGAGAGAAAGTAAAGCCAACCAGGGAACATAATCGATCCACCACATCGACTAAATTAGCGTGCTGCCAAAGCCCAGCATCGGAGCCACCTCCACACTATTCATAGTTCCATTTCATCCATGTGTGCACGATTCAAGAAAACGCGAGCAGAAACTTACCCGATCAAATATCAGAAAGCATAGGTAGATTGCAACCAAATCTGCACCCGTGACGCAGGGATGGCGGCGGCCAGTGAGTGGCGCTAAGGCATGCCGGGATACCAGCAGATGGGAGAGGGAAGCAGTTGAGGGAGCGACGTGGGGGTGGGGCCGCTCGACCGAGGGGTAACCTAGGCGGGCGATGAGAGATGAACGCGACGCGAGAGGGGAGGTGGGGCGCCGCAGCGGCGGTCGTACCGGCGGCGCGCCGAGGGGAGCGGCCACGGCGGCGGCGAGCGGAAGAGAAAAGTGGTGGCTACGGCGTCGTCTGGAGCATAGACGCTTCTGGCCCATCACAAAAAGTCGCTCGATAAGGCCTCTGGCCCATCATGACCCGGAGCTCGTTTGGCCCGTGGGCCATTAACCAGTCTTCTCACTTGCGGCCGCGGCCCGTGCCGCCGTGCGCCTCATCCGCGCCCCCCTCCTCCTCCTCGTCGTCGGTCAGCGACGGACCGAGCCTGCCCAACGATAACAGTCATGGCGGCGGCGCTATCTGCGCTGCTCCCGCGTGCCGCGGCCGTCCGCATCGTGGCGCCGCGCGCCCGCCCTGCCGCCGCCGCGTCCCGCCTCCTATGCGCCGCGGCGGCGGGGGAGGCGTCGAGCTCGCCCGCGGCGCCCCGGAGGCTGGTGCTCTACACCAAGCCCGGGTGCTGCCTCTGCGACGGCCTCAAGGAGAAGCTCCACGCCGCCGTCCTGCTCGCCGGCACCCCCTACTCCCTCGCCTCCCTCGAGCTCCAGGCAAGTGAACCCGGCCGCTTCGTAATCTCTCTCTCGTGCTGAGATTAATGAATGCTTACTTCGGGGTGCTGGGCTAATTCGATCAGGAGAGGGACATCACGACCAATCCGGAGTGGGAGCGGCTGTACCAGTACGAGATCCCGGTGCTGGCCAAGGTGCTCCCCGACGGCACCGAGGTATCCATTGATCCGCTCGCGATTTACCCTTTTTGTCATGGTTTCAGCTACACAATGCAAGCTTGCACAGAGCCAAATTATAGTACCAGCATACAACATGTGCTACAATACAACATGTGGCCATATCAATGTCTTGCTTCGCTGGTTCACCGCAGTTGGTATAATCGCCACAAATAATAAAGAGTACTCAATAATAAAATCATAGGTTCGTTGTTCGATGAAGAATTATTAACATATCACGACATGTTTTGCTACCACAAACTTGATAGAGGTTTACCACGCATTTGTGCCTTGACCTGCACGCGCTTATAATAAGATCACTCCAGACAAATCAGCAGTTTTTTTAAAGATAAGCCGATGGTGAAGACAAGGAATTCTCTCTTGTTTTCCAGCTCGCCTAAAGACCATTCCTTATTGGTATCTGATAGATATTTCAAGCATTGTGATGATGCATTATTTGTGAGAGTTACCCCCTTGGTGGTTTATTATTCCAGGCTTCATTGTTTGGAATAACATGAACTGATGTAAATGTGACTACTCATATTACAGGAAATACTTCCGAGGCTGTCTCCCCGGCTAACTGTGGAGCTCATACAAAAGAAAGTATCCAGCGTGTTTGATCAGTAAGGATATAATTGTACCTCAAAAGTTCAATCGTCAGCTTTGCATTTAGAGCTGCAGCTGTAAGAGTGGCAATAGGCGATATGATGATTGGTGTTATTTTCCTTGGTTGTAAGTTGTAAACCATGATTTTCAATTGCTTAACTTATTTTTTGTACATTTAGTTTGGTTTACGCATGTCTTCTCAATATCGAATTCATATAGAGAAACATACAAAACACGAGAAAGATCTAAAATGTTATTTTCTGTATGTGTGTGTGTTGGGGGGTTATACACGTTTAGCTGATAGTCAGCCATGCCACAAGAAAATACAGTTACAAACTTACAATTCTTGGTTTTCTCTTGTTAACAAGTGAAAAACTTTATGCAAAGAGCATTTACAGAACATCCAACTCATAAGCAAAGATTCAGGCCAGTAAATCAATATCCAAGGGGCTCTTGGAAATAAGAGCAATGTCTGGCGTATGCAAATGCAGGAGCTGCCTGGGGAAAAAATGGTTATCTGAACAGATAAACAACTAAGAACATGTCTTTAGGAACATATGGTGGCCAGCCACTTTTGTAGCTTTAACCTGCTAATTCTACTATACATGGACCTTGGGGTTTATCCGGCTTTCATGTGAGTATAAGTTTGTAATTAAATTTGGCCTAGATTTCTTACAGAATAGGACGTTAGTTTAAGCATAGAGTTGCTACATCCCAAATTCCCAACCTATATAAGCTGCAAAATAGTCTTAACATGCAAATTGCCCGAGGCTGAGAGGCCTGCTTTTGTCGAATTCCAACTGGAACTTGAATCTTGCTTGACTGTACAAGTACCTGGAGAAATTTAACATAGCAAAAAAAATCAGACCAGTATACCTTCATGAATGTACCCAAATTCCTTTGTTCATATCATGCAGCTTTAAAAATGTTTTAAAAGGTTAGGTAAATCCGTAAATGCATTCTTTATGTTATAACTAATAGTGTTAAAGTAAGAGATGAACGCATTGGCGTATTCCAATTATATTATTATTACCAAGATACATATTATTGTTCTAAATATATCAAACGATTTAATAACTGCATCGATGAACCCAAAAGCATTTTATTTTTACCTTATTACTATGGTTGGGATGATGGCGCAATGGAGGTTGGTGCTGCCATTGCATTGCCACTTTGCTTGTGCCCAGGTCCATTCCCGCTATGACGCTGTGTTGGTAACTGAAGAGAGATTGTCATTGGAGGAAGTCGCATTAACATGCGACGTGGATTGGTTGCATTTAGTTTCATCCAAGCAGGGCATGAACAATGTGCACAAAGATTGGTTCTTCTTGGCTGTGAATATGGAGGCATGGAAGGGGATGACATTCGCTGTGAATATGGAGGCATGGAAGGGGATGGCATTGGCTGTGAATATGGAGGCATGGAAGGGGATGCCATTTGCGTTGGAGATGAGCTAGGAGCAAATGATGGAACGAGGGCTTGCAGACGCGGGGCCAGTTTGAGATCCTTGATTCTACCAAAAACCGATGGGTCTAGGCCAAGGTTCATTGAACTTGATTCTGTGATGACTTCAGCTAGCTGTTTCAGCCTCCCCATTTCTTCGTAAACGCCGCGGTCATCTGGGGAGAGGGAAACTTGGACTATAACTGGTGGGGCAATCGTTGAGCCATTCTTATTTGTCAGATCTATGTATATGTCCTGCATGTAGATAGCATGTTGTCACTTTATGTCAAGATCTTCTAGGAAAGATGTTAATCAGAAGAAGAAAAAAACCATATGAGATGTAGAAAGGGGGGAGCTCATATGGTACCTCATCTAGTAAATGCCCAAGATCCTCCTTCATTTCCTCAATCAGTCCCCTCAATTGGCGAATGCTCATGTCAAGCGTTACATTGAAAATAGGTTGTGCAACTTGTAGAATGGAATTATCCTGTAGGGGTTCAACTTCTATTGTGATCCCTCCTGGGAACCCCAGCATCTGTACGCACAATGGATATCCGAAGACCGATGGTGTCAGCGATAAATTCAGCTGCTGAAGTGTAAGCTGGATCAGGTTTTTCCTCAATGCGTGCATGGATCGTGCACTTATGGAGGTGTTTATGGGGTCAGGAAGAACATCAAATTCTACAACAGTGAAACTCGGGAATAATGCCTGCATAGAGACGGAAACCTGCAGAATTGTCTCGGTCAGTATTCAGTAAATCTTCTCGAGTGGCTTGAATTGGGGTTGGTAGTGGTAGCATACCGTAGTGTTGGGGACTCCAATTTGACGGTTTATCTCTTGTTGTAGCTCGGCGACATGTGGAGCGAGTTGCGCAAGTGGCTTCAACAAGATGAAACCAGCCTGAATTTCATCTGGAGAAGTGAATGTTTTGTCGTCAAAACATGGGAACAGCTGAATGCTGTAGCCGATGGTTGGCTGTGGTTTATTACTGAGAAGGAGGTTTTCGTATTTTACTATCTAGTATAGTTTCATGACATAGTTCCTATCGAAGACATGGAGCTTTGGAAGGCACGCATAATTGGAGATAGCTGATCATGGCTGAAACCTGGTGCTGAAGAAGCCGTCCTTACCGATGAGTGTGCCGGGGGCATCAGGCACGCTGTTCCCCGGTGATCGGAATTGAAGGAGCATGAAGAAGACCGAGAGGAAGACGACGACACCGAGGACCAACGCGACGACACACTTAGCGCTGAGAGCTGCGCCCACTTGAGCGGTGCATCGACGAAGCCCGGAGCCGTTGCTGGTTGACGTCTCAGGGAGGCGTCCAGCCTGCTCAGCGTCACCGGCTTTCTTGCCCATGGCGAGCGCATCTGCCACAGGTCTCTCTGGCCCTGAGGTTACTACGGAGTGCGGGTAGAGATCATCAGAACTGGAGGGGGACTGCTGAGGCTGCGTTGCGTCCGGGATCAACTGGAAGGCTGGCGCTGGTGCTCGCCGTGGCCGCACCGGTGACGTGAACAGGGCAGTACTAGTACAATCAAAACTGGAGGGCAGTAGTAAAATCATCGGCCTTGTTTACACCGGTGGGTGGGTGTTAGGAATGGTGGATGGGAATTGGGAAGGGTGACAGCATAGGCCGGCTGTTTTGACTTTTGCTCGTCTCTCAACTTCTTCTATCATTTAGTTTGCTTTCATGCCAGAGCTGTTCTTACTGGCATCTTAAAATCATCATCTTTTGTCCCATATACTCCCTCCGTTCCTAAACATATGGAGCAAAATGAGTGAATCTACACTCTAAAATACGTCTATGTACATTCATATGTAGTTCATATTGAAATCTCTACATACGGATTATTTAGGAATGGAGGGAGTAGTTTAGTTAATGCCGAAAGAGATGGAAACCTTTTATCTCATGCTGCTAGCTTAGACGAGGCAGCGTTCTACCAAAAAACTTGGTTTGCTAGGACTTTTACTTTTTGAATTTTAGTTTTGCTTATGTTCGGGATGTGTCTGTTTTGTTTGCTCCGTTATTGTCCCTTGATAGTGGAACCCGTTTTTGGATCTTACGAAAAAGAAAATGGAAACTCTTTCGATCTTGAGGGGATTTTGACATCCCTCTCATGCTTTCCCTTTGCTCACATTCTTATCTTCGCCTGTTGAGTCGGAAAGCAAGTTTAGTTAGAGAAAAGCAAGCAGAATGAAACAAACAAAGATTGAGAATCGAGCAAGATTACCATAAACGTACAAGGTGACATCATGTGAATAATAAGATAATGACAGTATTAAAATGCTTACTCGCATTTGGCCGGTGCTTACAAAGCCAGCTATCTGATTTCTTTACACGAGTGCTTACAGCATCACCCACCGATTAACACAATCTGTTAAAGAGGTATCAACACGCTACTAATTCCACGGCTTACATTACAATCCGTCGCTGACTGGTCATCATCAAGAGGAAGGAGGTATCGATGGTACAAAAGATGGACAAGACCAAAGTGAAGATAGAAAGAACACTCCAACCGATCATAATACAACACGGTTAAAATGGATCATTGTTACATTGCGTACAGTACAGGCTGTGAGTTCTCCACTAGCGTGAGATGTTCAAACCAAACATGAAGAAATAACCCTATCTTTCCCCCCAAGGTGAACAACAATCTGGGCTAACGCGCAACATCAACCGGGCTTAATCTAGATGAGCTTCTTTTTCCTGAAGTACCCTTGAAGGTGCCACAACTGCAAAACTGCCACCACGACGCAGACGCCCAGCGACATGATGCTGAACCAAGCAACCCTGCCGTTTGTTTTCTCGCTCACCTCCCTCATCTCCGCTTCCCTGCATGGACAGATCAAGGCAGTCACTGGCTGTACCGCCAACTTAAAGTCTTGCACGACAAGTGTTAGACATTTTTTCATGTCAAGTGCTTTCAGGACAAGTATTAACCATTTTCTAGCGGACGCCAGTCATACACCAAAAGCTTTAGAAAGTTAAATGCCTCAGTTCAAGCAACAAACGGTTTTGCCTGAAACTTATGTCAAATGTGGAAGACTTGCCTTGCTTTGAGGTATACCATGTTCTGATGAATCGACTGTACAGCCACTTCAAGCTTCCTAAGCTCTAGTTCTACGCCCTGCACGAAAAATATTCATATTGCACACAATTAGAGACATGAGCAATACATGAAACTGGAGCCCGGCGGGACCTGACTGATCGGTGGTTTGGCAATTCATAGCCCCACCTCTATTTTTTCCTTCTTAGCAATTGCATCCCAGTCCTTTGTTGCAATCCCAGTTTTCCAATCAAGATTTACAGATACTCCTGATCCTTTCTCTGCACTATCTATCCAGAAGCAGGCAAGGAAGTTTCCAGCTTCCGAGGTTGTGAATGCAAATTGACCAACTGTAACATTTCCACTTTCATGTAAGGTGTACCCATATGGTGAAGTAACCTGCAGAAAGCACAAGCATTTTCAGAACTGTAACAAAGGAGAGTGCAAATCAAGCAAATTCTTAAGCTCACACAGTTGGACTATAGGACTAATTCCTCCACTATTGTACTGCAAATTGTCTTGATGAGTCAAAAAAGAAAAGATGGCCAAGTTCTTAATGATAAAAAGCTAACATTCATTCATCAGCTGCAGGACTAAGTACTGTTCAACATGTAGCACAAATCAAAGTAAATTTTCCAATCACAACAAAAAAATATGGGTAAAATATCTGATCATGCTTTTAGATAGTTTTCAGTTATAGTGACAAACAATGGACCATGGATGCAATATATCTGATTTATCACGAAATAAACATTCTCTTCACATAACTAGAGTTATAAGATTCGACATATATGTCCACATAAAGTAGCATCAAATTAATGTCTACTTGTTTGCAAGCTTGCACATTAAGTCTGCCCTTTATTTAATTTGCTTTGTCATTCCTTTTGCAGCAATGCATTCTTATTAGTCACCTTTTACGCCTCACACCCATGGGATCCTATAAATAAAGAAGTCGGTAGAAAAGCAAATTCGGAATCCTGTGAGCCGAATCAGCCGGTTTATATATATGCTGCGGCGAGTGATGTCCTGGAAGGAAACCACCATGGCTTTAGACAGAAGGAATCACCGAATCAGCATGGTTCAGTTAACCAGATACATCTAATGATCTCATCAGACCATTAACCAGATAAATCTAGTGATCTCATCAGACCATTAACCAGATAAATCTAGTGATCTCATCGGACGAGCACCAGCACGCCATCGACTTAAAGAGCCGAGCAAATCTTGTTAAAAAATAACAGCCAGATATTCTAGAACCATCATTCATTCTACTGTCGTCATATCGCACAATATAAAACATATCCGAATAGACTGAACCATATGAGCACTGCAACATCATTCACACTAGCTCCAGTTCCAGTTAACCATAAATCTGTGCCGCGGCAGCCGCAGGCCCCAGCAAAACCGGAACCTCCATACCGCTGCTCCCACCGACACAGAAATCTACCGCGCAATCAACTTGATTCGTCCAGATTATCGATCCAGGATAAATGAAACAATCCATCGCACAGTAGAATCTATCTGTATGGAGCACGAGTACGGGCAGGCAGGGATGGATTACCTTGACGGCGAGGGTCGGGTGGGAGGAGGGGTGGGACTCGTACATGAGGGCGTAGTCGGCGAGCACCACCACGTTGGCCTGGATCTCCTCCGACACGCACTTGGTCCCGGTCTGCGGCATGTCGAGCCACACGGCCTCCGCGCAGATGGACGCGGCGGCGAGCAGCAGGGCCGCCGCGAGGGCTAGCGCCGCCGGCGCGGGCATCGCCGCCGATCTGGGAATCTCCGCCTCGCGGTGTCGGGCTCGGGGCTTTGGGGAGGGAGGGAGCTGCAGTCGTGTGGGGTGGGCGATGACGTGGGTGGGAGGCTCAGTCCTGGCGGCCGTGCTACGGGGGATAAGCTAGGGGCATCTCTGGAATTTTTTACTTCTGCTGAGGGGTGCAAGTGAAGTAGTCTGGTCGTGTGATGGGCTGATGGCTCTGCCTCTGTGGCAAGTGGGCCTGGGACAGGGAGTTTTAAATTTTTAAAAATACTAGCAATACAGAAAACTCAATTTTTCTTTGCATTCTTATAATTTGGGTGAAGTGGTGCTATGTAAGAAAATAAAATATGTGCTCCGAAAAGGTTATTTGTTAAGTTTTTTGGAACACCATTTGTTTCTCAGAGTATCATGAATGTCATTTCATCAAAAAAATTGCACGTAGGTATAACACTTGAACATGTTTGTTGTAAAAAAAAAGTAAGCTTTTTTGTTGCTATTTCTCTTAAATTTGTTGTTCATCCATCGCGTATGACTCAAGCTGGTGACGTCGATGCTGCACTGATGAAGACAACATTTATTTCGTCGTGGTGGTAGCCAAATCGGCCATTCTTTTTTTTTTTGCTGGGCCGACAACCCCGAAGTTAGTTGGAAACAAACATACTGTCTGACTATGAAGATATTATTTACATACCTTAATTCATACTAGATTTGTCTTTTTTAGTTCTTTATCCATGCGTATTTAAATACATATTTAATTTTTGATAGACTATATATGCATGTCTTGGTAGCATGGAAGCATTTAAAAGAGAGGAGCACCTGATATTTTCTCTATTTTTGTATCTCTATTCTGGAATGGAATGGTGATTAGTCAACAAAGGTGTACTCCTTTCGTCCCTTAATGTAAAACGTTATTATCCAATATATGAGTATATTGGATATATTGGGTGCAATAACGGCTTACATTATAGGATGGAGAGAGTATTTTTTATCCCCACGACCCCAATATAGAGGAAAAGGGCTCCCGCCCCGGACCCGGTTCCATTTCATCGAAACGAAACCATACAAATATGTGAAGCACTTTGCACTGCAGACAAAAACTATTTTGAGATGTAATACTAACATTTTCTCTTCAAGCGCCCGTGCATAAGCATCCAACACTGTATAAGGCCTAAACGTGCTGCTCACTTTGTCATCACCCAATGGTGACACATTTTCCTTCGACCGTGTATTTACCCGTGTCAAAAAACATCTTATATTTCAACGCGGAGGGAGTACTTAACTTTCGGCACTGACGGCTTACGTTGGTTGACATGGGAGCATTTGCCGAAAGCTCTCTGCAGTATGACGCATGAGCCGATCCGTCGAGAGGGAAACGTAATGATGCACCAGAACAGAATCTTCAGGATGTCAGACGCCGAATGAAATCGCGATCTCTCCAAGAAAGCTTTGGCGAAACAGAGGAAAAACAGATCGAGAAATAAGATGCAGGGAACACCATGCATGTCGATGGATCGACGAAGGAGGTCCTTAATATCTTCACACTCACACGCACGAACGAGGAAGACAGGGAGGGTACTGTGCTACCGTGAGTGTGACACAAAGAATGAAAGAAGGTGAGTTAACTTGGCTTGCTTGCCGGCTGCTCCGACGATCCGGGCATATATGGTGGTTACTTTTATTGATTGATTGGTTCTCTCTCTCTCTTTTTGCGGGAGTGATCGATTGATCTACCAGACGAGACGTCTGGGATTCGCTTCTATTCGATCGCTTTCGGTTTCAGTCAGGCATGTGCGTGTACGCGCAACACTAGACCTAATTATGCTGTCATGGATGCGCCACTCTCCAAGTTGCTAGAACTCTGAAGCTGGGTCCAGTTGACACAAGTTGACTTGTCTTTTTCGAGAGCAGCGCACGCCAACAGGGTCTAATTAAGAGGAATACATTTCGTTGCCACACGCTCTGTTTCTTCTAAGACAGCGAGGGAAGAGAAGAGGAGAAGATAGACATACGACCATTACGTGCCATCGAATCGATGATCCACTAGACAGACAGACAGGCTTGGATGGCATATCAGAAATGCGAAGTTGCAGATCATGGCAGGCCTGGATGCATCTCGATTCATTCATTCCTCATGTCGACACAAGCATCGATCAATGGAGAAAGTCCTCTAGGCAGGCCTGGAGCATTTGGTTACTGTATCTATCCGATGGGAGACGGTAGCACGGACTATCTTTAACCGGTTTAGATGGAGGTCATGTAATATGATAGGTGTTTAGTTTCCTATCTGTTTTATTGCCTGCCGGTTGTGGCTGTCCTGTTATTGCTTTCGTGCTCTTTGTTGAGCACATGTTCCTTTGTTTGAGACTTTGAGACATTTGTTGGACCTTTTGATTGTCAATAATATGGCCGTATGCATCATTCTGATGTAGAGGTCGGGGCAAACCCCCCTTTTCCAAAAAAGAGACTAATCAATGAAGAAAGTTACTTAATCAGTAGAAGCACCGACGATCGATGTAGGCATCTCCATCGAGCAGGCCGGGGAGATTCACTCACTAGTTGAGCAAAAGCAGATCTAGTTAAAATAAGCAAGCGATCCGGCCGGACACGTACGTACGTCACGGCCTCATCCGGCCGTTACGCTTTGCTAAGCAGCAGTATGATCCGCCACTCGCTCGCTCGCTCGCATGAACACAAGCGCCAGCTCCATCTGTCGGGCACTCACATGGATATATGCTAGAATCTGTTCGTTTTATCCGCCCGGCCCCGTGTCGCCCCCGCTGGCGACCCGGCGCCGAACCTAAGCAGCCGCCCCATCCATCCCACTCCCGCCCGCCGCCGCCGGGCGGACGCCGCCGGCAAAGCCAGCGGTGCCGGCGGCGGCGGCACTTCCTTTGCCTCCCTCGGAGCGGGGCGCGGGGCTTCTTCTCCGATCGACGGCGGTGCTCGGCGGTTTGGCGTCGGGCGGAAGCGCTAGCAGATGGCGGTGTCTTGGCGGCGCTTCGCTTGGTCGGGTCGCACGCCTTGTGATGGCTGTGGTGGCGGCAGCCCGGCTTCTGTTCGTGGCGGGTTGGCCGCCGATCTGCTGTTGGCCGGAGGTGGGGAGCGACGGTTGGAGCTCGGCAGGAGGCCCTGCGGTGCGGCGGGTCTGACGGGTGTCTGCAGCAAGGTGTTGGCGCGGTTGGGTGGCTGCGGTGCCGTCTGGTAGCAGCACGGCGAATCCGCGGCCAGGTGGTGAAGACGGCGCTGTGAGGCTCGGCCAAGATGGAGTCTTGGCGAGCAGCGAGCGGCCGGCTTCCTCTGTGCGGTGTGATGAGCGGCGGTGCTCTCCCGGTGGTGCAGCTTGGTTTCGTGGAGATGCGGGTCCAGCCGTCGCAAGGCTATCCCTTGGAGTGGGCGATGGCTGTTGTTGGCGTTTTGGGCCTCGCCGGAGGTGTGGATGGCTGTAGTTCCTTGTCGGCGAGGTGTTGATGGGGTGGCCGGTGTGCTCCTTCCCGTGTTTCCGGTCGTCTGCTCTCGGCTTGGCAGCTACGTTTGGTGAAGTGTTGCGGTGGCGGCGGTGTGAAGCTTCTGGGACGGTGTTGCCAAACTCTAGGTGGTGTGGTGAGGTGCGACGCGCGGATGAAAATCTTGCACGACTTCCGTCGGCCGGCAGCGATGGCATCCGTGGATGTCATTCCCCTCCTTGGAGGCGTCGTCGAAGCATGTTCGGCATGTCCCTCGCTTGCTTGGAGTGGTGGTGGTCTCCGGGGCGAAAGCCTTGATTCGGTTGGATCGGCACAATGGCGGCGTCCTCGACGTCGTTCCTCTGCTGAGAGCATTGTGTTTGGAGACATGGCCGGCTCCTCGTCGCTCTCCTCCGGTGTTCGCCGTTGTCCTCCTTGATCCTTGGCGGCGCTATGTATGCCCGTCGCCGGTGTGTCCCAAGACAACATCTTCCTCGAACCGGATCGAGTCCTGCTACCCACTTGCCACTTCTCCTAGGCGATAAGAGTGGATGGTGCGTCGACAAGTGAAGTGTTGCGGAAGTTGGTGTTCTTCGAAGATGTCCGGTTTCGGTCGAGACGCGGTGTTATGTGTCAATGAGGATAGGCTCTTTGCTTTGTAGCTTGCTTTGCGGTGTTGGCCGTCTTTGGATTGGCTTGGGTGTGGTGTTTGTACTATGCTTGTTGTTCGCGACAAGTGTAGTTTCTTGTAACTCAAATTCTGCCTTCTATAAAGCTATGGTACGCCTAGGCGTACTCTCGAAAAAAGAATCTGTTCGTTTTCCCGATCCATCTCCTGCCGGATGTTTCCCAGGAGAACATATACAAAGAATCATTGGCGAATAAGATGTGGGGAAAGCCATGTCGATAGGTCGACCAAAGAGAGAAGATGAACAAACTTGCTTACAGGCAGCTAAAAAGATGGTGGTTACTTTTGAGTGATTGATGTTGGCAGATGGGATTCTCGCTTCAATTCCTTCGCTTTCGGTTCCAGTAATGCATGCGCGTGTGCGCGCAACACAACACTTCCTTGTCATGGATTTGATGCACCACTCCCTAGCTCCAAGTTGCCAGATTTATGAGGTACTCCCTCCGTTCCAAAATAGATGACTCAACTTTGTACTAAAGTTAGTACAAAATTGGGTCATCTATTTTGGAACGGAGGGAGTAGGATCGAGTTGACACAAGTTGACTTACTCGTTAATTTGGGATGAGGACTACCATCTCCGTCCTGGTATACTAGTTCTCATCGTATTTTGGGTCAAATTTGATCATATATATATATATATATATATATATATATATATATGGAAAATGCATACTACTACCGGGTGTAACTACACCTATTTCTCATATACTAATATGTGGTAGTATATATACTACTTTATCATTTTTAGTATGTTCATATACTATATCTAAGATACTCCAAAGTGAGTTATGTGAAAAAATTGCATGTGAGCCCATATTTTTATCATATTTGTGAAAATACGTACATATTTATACGTAAAAAGAAGTATGCTAAAAATATACTACATACTACCTAAAATTTAGTATATATACTACCTAAATATTCTTACATACTACATACTACGCATACATACACTCGGTATGATAGATACTACCTAAAACGTATAAAATAAAAATGGATGTAGCTACACCGTGGTAGGAAAAATTTGTCATATATATATATATATATATATATATATATATATATATATATATATATATATATATATATATATATATGACTAGCAAAATGTCAATGCATGTTACAAAAAATGGTATTGTTGGATTCGTATTTGAATAAAGTTTCTATTTATATTATTTTTGCTACGTAGCATAACCTATATTTTATTAGTTAAAATTATTATAAAAACATGACCCAAAATACGAGGGGAACTAGTAAACCAGGATGAGGTAGTAGTTAAGAAGAGAGAGCAGTATCATCCACTAAACGAACCCGGCTAACTAAAGACAGAAAGAAACTAGCTAGCAGATTCAACAAACTAGGCTAACTAAGAGCATCTCTAACTGAAAGCTCTAAACTTAAATTTTCACCCCCCCAAACTTTAACTCCTCAAATCGAAGGAGTTGAAAAAAGCTGGAGCTAACTGAACCCCTAAAACTTAACTTTTTGAGTTTTTTTGTTTGTCAATTCTTCAAAAAAAAAAATTGGTTTACATACTTCATTTGAACTAGATATTTACACACATACTAATTCGAAACTTGATAAATTCATGAGCATACTTCAATAATATTTCGAATTCAATGCTTTAAAATTTAATTATTCAAAGTCAAACGCATGAAGCGGTCCAAACGAAGTAATAATCCAAATAAATGAAGACAAAGGCACAAGAATCAAGTGCTATGAAGTGCCCACATGTGCTCAACAAGATCATGTTGTAGCTGGCGATGAACTTCTCGATTCTCGATCCTTCAATGCATTGTGAGGAATCTCCGGATCTTGTTTGCATTGTGTTTCAGCTAGGCGGGATCCCCATTGGAGATGTAACAAAAGTTCTCCGACATTCCTCTCTCATCCATGATGATCATGTTGTGCATGATAATGCAAGTTGTCATGATTTGCCAGAGGACTTGTGGCTTCCAATACTCAACATGGCCATGAACAATCACATAGCACTTTCTAAGCACACAAAAATCTCTCTCAACATCCTTTCTTGCCGCCTCTTGGTGTGTTGCAAAGTGAGATCTCTTGTTGCCAACCGGAGGTTGAATTCTTCACAAATGTGGCCCATGGGGAATAGTTGCCATCAGGAAGGTAGTAGTCAATCATGTAGCCATGCATGGCCATCAAAAACATAGTTGCAAGGTGAAGCATCTCGGGCAACAAGCCTTCCAAGCAGTGATGATGTCAAAAGGACATTAATTAAGGTCAGTATGAGAGTAATGCAATCAAAAGTACAAATGCCAAATCCATAGATCCACTGATGCAACTACCTCGAGGATGATGGTTGGATCTTTGCAATGCCCTTTCTACTGACCATTTCATCCCACGAGACAATTCTTTGTTTGAATGCACGCAATCAACTGATCCAAGCATCCCCGACCATCCTTGCTCTTCACTCAAACCAGGCCCGAGCACAGCTTTTTGGGGCCCTAGTTTTTGCATGCATTAGTACATATATGCTTCACAATAGATGGGCCTCTTCTGGTCTTCCACTTGGGCTCTGTTGCCTAGCACCTAGCACACGTGAAGCAGCCCGATCAGGACACACACCTCTACCAGCGATGAATCGAAGCCACTGAAGCGACGCATCTCTTCCTCAATCGTCAGCCTCTGGTGGCCATTGATGCGACAGGTTAAGGCTCCACCTTGATCCTTGCTCAGGAGTCAGGACTCAAGAATAAACTTGATGGCTTGCATCAGGTCTCAATGAGGAACGGTGGCCCGTGTTGGCAGGGATGATCTGAAGGCAAGGAAAGTTCAAGCCATCTCCCGATCTCTAATTTCTTAAGTGTCGTCACGTCGATAACCAGCGATCCCGTGAGGACTTGACTATGAGTTCCAATTTCCGCTTGCCATTTACTTTTGCTAAAATCTTGTACCTAAGTTTATGTTTTCCATCTATTAGGCATTTAGTATTACTCTTAAAAGGATGAGAATTTTTTTTTGACACTGATTACAATGAACTATATGTGAAGTTATGTTTCAATAAAATTTCATTCCAAAATAAAATATTGTGCGCGTTGAATTCTAAAGTTTCTAAATCGGCATGATTGTTTTTCCAATACAAGTATTGCATATTGAGTTATGTTGTCCGCCCCCATTACCGTTGCATCAATGGAACAAAGTTGTTCTGAAGCTATTCAAGTCCTACATGCGCACTACCATGAAACAACAAAGACTGATTTGGCCACAATAACACTTGAGAGTGAAGTATTGGGAAATATTGATTATCACTAGTAGAAAAAGGGGTATTTGTCCCGGTTCATAAGAGCCTTTATTCCCGGTTCTGGAACCGGGACTAAACGGTCGTTACTAAAGCCTCCCCCTTTAGTCCCGGTTCTTACACGAACCGGGACTAAAGTCCGTCCACGTGGCCGCTGCCTTTTCAAATTTCTGAATTATTTTAACCTCTAATCTTTAATCACCCTCATCACTGCTCAATTTAACCTCTAATCTCTAATCACCCCTCATAATTCCAAATCATCTAACTTTCCCGGACGGTCACCCATCTCACTACTCTAGCCTGAGCACGCTTAACTTCTGGATTCTATTCTCCCTCGTTTCCAAGTCTGCACTTGTTGTTTTCCTGACAATATTAAGATGTCAATCCTATTAACCCTCAGGAATTTAGCTTAAACATGAAGTCACACATTTCACTGTTTGAGTTTGAAATTATTGTTTAAAAAACAATAATTATTTAGTAACACTAATATTTCTTGAATAAGTAGTTTGACCATAGTTAGACCATAGTTTGACCAAATTTGATCAAAATTCAAAAACACTGAAATAATTATTTAGTAACACTAATATTTCTTGAATAAGTAGTTTGACCATTGTTTGACCAGATTTGACCAAAATTCAAAAAAACTGAAATAATTATTTAGTAACACTAATATTTTTGAATATTTATTTAGTAACACTAATACTTCTTGAATAAGTAGTTTGACCATAGTTTGACCAGATTTAACAAAAAAAACTAAAATTGAGCATAACTTTTTTTCCTTTTAGAATTTGAGGATTCTAAAAATTTGCAAACAGACCATAGGCCGTCAAAATCGGATGCGGATTTTCGTGCTGAACATTTTGATATATTATTCGTTTTTTTCTGACATAGTATGCAAAAGTTATAGCCGTTTTACATTTTGCCTACACTTTTTGCAAAACATGTCCAAATTTAAGTTTTTAAATTTTCCTAACTAGTAGATGTAGTAACATAACTACATCTCGAAGAATTTTAATTTTTGAAGTTTTTATCATTTTCTTTTGCTTTTTGCAAAACTGGAAAGGCGATCCACCCGGGGTACAGTTTGAAAATGGGACCTTTAGTACCGGTTCGTGCCACGAACCGGTACTAATGCCTCAAACCCCATTAGTACCGGTTCATGGCACGAACCGGTACTAAAGGTCTAACCTTTAGTACCGGTTCGTACCACGAACCGGTACTAATGGGCATCGCACCCATTAGTACCGGTTCGTGGCACCAACCGGGACTAAAGGTCCCATTTGAACCGGGACTAATGCCTTTGCCGCATGAATCGGGACCAATGCTCACATTAGTCCCGGTTCATGACTGAACCGGGACTAATGGGCTAACCCGGTCTGGACCAAAGCCCTGTTTTCTATTAGTATATGGCGATATTATTGAACATTTTATTTAAGTGAAGACTAAAAGAATGATGCTATTAATGTAAAGATTGTACAGCCAGGAATAGGTACGTTCTTGATATTTCTCACTGTTGTGTAAGATATTACGATCTTTATATTATTATAGTTGTGTTTATGTAGTTTTTCAATGAGACAGGGCCCATCTTAGAGTTTGGCACATGCTTTAGATTTTGCCGGTCCGGCCCTGACTCAGACACATGAGCATTGACAATATGGACTAATTAAGAGGAGCACAATTTTACCTTTTTTTCCTGTCATCATGTTTCGTTGGCACACGCTCTGTTTCTAAGAGCATCTCCAGCCGTTCGGCCCCCAGGGCACCAAAAAAGAGCGGCCTGGGGGCGAACCGGCACTAGATTGGTCTCTGGGGTTCGGTTCGCTCTCAGTCATAGGCCCACGGTCGCCGCGGGTTCGGCGAGGTTCGTTTCATTTTTTTGCAAACTCGGCGACTTTTGCAGGAACTCGGCCATACTTCGTCGAAATTTGTAAAAAAACGCAAAACACATGCAAGAACTACGCCTAACTTAAAAACAAACTAATAAAAAGCCTAGCCGCCGCCGTCGCCACCGCCGTCTACATGCCGAGAAGCCTGTAGAAGCGGGTGTAATCACCGCCGTCACTGTCGTTGTCGTCGTCATCGCACGCCTCGCCTGCGGCGTCCCTGCTGCAGCCCTGGCCGGGGTCGCCGGCATGTGGTGGGGCGCTTGACGGTCCGGCCTCGCCCTCGTCGTCACTGTCGATGACGATAACGGCGCCCTCCTCGGCGCGGTGACGGGCCTGGGTCTCCAGGTACGCCCGGCGCTGGCGGCACACCTGCTCGCGGACGTAGTCCTCCTTCGCCCATTTGAGGGCAAACTCGTCGTCGGGGGCCACCATGTCGACGTGCTCCGGCTTCACGGGGAGCAAGCCCGGCTCGGGCTCAGCCGGACCAGGCGCAGGGAGCGCCTCGCCGGTGCCGTCGCAGGTGAGGGCTCGTTGATGATGAGGGCGCCGCTGCAAGCGCGACGCCTAAGCGATGTCCCCTTCGGCTCGGGCTTGACGGGGCAGAGGGCCAGCGAGCCGGAGCCCGGCGACGAGGACGACCCTAGCTCCATTCGCCGCGGCATCCAGGAACTGCCACGGCGGCGAGAGAAGGAGGACCGCATCGGGTACTCCAGCCGCGGCACGTTGCCGGTCTCGATGTGGTCGAGGACGGCGTCGAGTGTGCGGCCGGGGACGCCCCACCACTTGTACCGTCCTTCGGAGTGGCAGCGGGGGATGATGCCGCCGGAGGCGATGCTCCTCGCGGCGGCGCTGGAAGTACATCGTCCATAGTGTTTCGCTGTCGGGCACATATACCTCGGCTGGTTCCGCTGCTCCTCTGTCAGTGAGGAGCGGACGCGGGCGATCTCCGCCCGCCATGCCGCCCCTTCGGGTACCGGCGGCACCGGGACGCCGCCGGTGCTTAGTCTCCACGCCCCCGGCACGCGCATGTCAGGGGGCGCCGGGTACTCGGCCTCGTAGAGAGGCGCGTCTTCGGCTCCTGGAGGTGTCGGCGGCCGAAGCCGTTTGCCGCTGCGCCGTCGCCTGGGAACCTCTCGGCCATGCTTTGCTCGTCGGTGGGGAGGGGAGTGGGGGGAGCTCGCCGGCGGGGAGAAGGCTTTTTGCGAGAGGGAGAGGGGGAGGTTGTGGCGCTCACCGACGGGCAGTGGGCGCCTTTTATAGCCGAAGCGGGGCGGCGGGGAGGCGGCATGCGGGAGGACGCGTGACGGGAGCGGGCGGGATGCGCGTCGGTGGCGTCTTCACGTGCCGCCCATGAGGCATCAATGGAGGCTGACCGGCACGGCAGCCTTGGCATTGATTCCCGCGGGAACCGAGGCGATGAGGGCGACGAAGCGGCCGTCTCGCTGACTCGGTGGGCCCGCGTCTGTTTCCGCCAAAACACTCGCCCCGGTGCCCCCGGGCGCCCCCCTAGCACGTCGGGCATGGGTCCGCCGGCGCTGATTTCAGTCCAAGTCGGCAAAAAAGGGCTCCTGGGAGCGCGACTGGATCGTTTTTCCAACGCCGACGCTAAAAGTCGCCTGGGGAGGCCGTATTGGGGGCGCGTCTGGAGATGCTTTAAGACAACGAGAGAGAAGAGGGGAGGAGAAGATAGACATACGACCATTACCTCGTGTCACGCACACGCACACATGCACGTACACCGAGAGAGCGCGCTTGGGAATCGTGAGTGTGATACAAGTAGATGAGCGAACTTGTTAACTTTTAGACCTCCCTCAATGCACTAGTGCTAAGATGAGGTGCTAAGCACATTAAAAAGCTAAGCAACTAAAGTCCCCAATGCAAAGGTGCTTAACTTGTGTAGCTAAGCATCCTTCATTTAATGACTTAGCCACTAAAGTTATCCATCTATTGGTGGGCTTCTTTCATTTAAGTATTTCCCCTAGGTTCCCGCGCTTGGCATTGTTTCTTCCTGTGGTCATCACACCCATCTCTCTCCTCTTAATTACCTTGCCACATCATCTTTTTTGCCTACATGGCAGCCTTAGCACCTGTACAAGGTGGAGCATTGGGAGGGGCCTTACAGGCAGCTCCGACGATCCCGGTATATATGGTGGCTACTTTTGAGTGATTGACCTTGGCAGATGGGACGTGTGGGATTCTCGCTTCAATTCCTTCAGCTTCTGTTTCAGTCATGCATGCGCGTGTACGCGCAACATAGCACTTCGTTGTCATGGATTGATGCCCCACTCTAGCTCCAACTTGCCAGATTTATGATGTAGTATCGAGTTGACAAAAGTTGACCATTTGTTTGGGATAAGGGCTAATTGGGGCCGACTATTGGTAAGTTATCTAAAACAAATAGTAGACACTAATATCTGGCGATCGCCAGTTCTTTTCTATTATCAAACCAGCGAACGAAATGCTCTCCCTCGGGCGTCCGAAAAATTGTCATAAACAAAAAACATTTTCTTATACAGAAAAAGGCAGAGAAAACATAAATTTACAATTGCCATCCTCTATTTTATAAAATAAGTTTGTACAATAAATATACTGCAGCAAGTTCATAATTGCCATGATGTTTAAAAATACACTTCATGGCAATTGAGTGTAAAAAGTACATAATTTGCCATGCCTTATATTTTTGTTTTCAAAACATAAAAATCATACACAGGAAATTTCCGTGATGAAAATTAAATAAAAGTTGTCATGCCATTGAAAATAAAACTACCATGTGCTCTTAATAATAAAATTGCCACACTCTCAATAATAAAATTGATATGCTATTAATAATAAAATTGCCATGAATAAAATTACCAAAGCATGCCATGGGAGCATTACAAAAAGACCTTGAAATTGCCAAGTTTGGAAGACAAAAAGTGTTATGAATTTTCATGGGATCAGGAGATTTTTTCCCTAAAATTTGCCATGTGTACAAAATAACTTGACATGGGAACATTTTAAAAAATGTTTAAATTTGCCATATGAAAAGTTCAAAAATTTATAAACTAACACACACATTAGTTTTCCAAAAGTAACCATGTACCTAAACAAAAAATAAATATATTTTGCCACCTAGTAGAAAAAAAAGAGGAACAGGGCTTCGATTTAAGGTCTCCCAAGTGGAGGCTTGAGGCGTTAGCTAGTGCGGTAGGTGGGTTGTATTTGAATATGATGCATTCACACAACTTTTGTGTTGTAATGAACGAGTTTCAAAAGTTGATGTGGCAAGCAAACACATATCAAGATATATATGTGCATTGCATCCAACGGCAGCCGATATGTTCGCTAAGAGAAGCCAAAAATCCGACCTTTGCCAGATAGCTCTTCCGAAATTTTTCTAGTGTTAGCTAATTTTTGGACTCCGCCAGCCTTCTCTCCAAATCAGCTGATCTTACTCCTCGAAGCTCGCCTCCCTTCCCTCCTCCGGCCAAGGGCCCCGTTTATCGTATATGTGGGCAAAACATAACGGACCCAATCCTCTTTGTCATTGGCTTAGGCTCAGCCTTGCCGGCACCCACCCCCACACCTTGTTGGCACTCCCCCTCCCCCCCCTCT
Organism: Aegilops speltoides; assembly: GCA_021437245.1. Taxonomy (NCBI): domain Eukaryota; kingdom Viridiplantae; phylum Streptophyta; class Magnoliopsida; order Poales; family Poaceae; genus Aegilops; species Aegilops speltoides. Next base: position 443,883,880 of record CM038146.1, on the reverse strand, counting down.
ACCATCCTGTCTCGGCCTCGGAGCTCTACCCCACGACTCTTCCATCTCTCAGAAAAATCGACAAACTGAAATTTGATTTTTAGCCAACTTACTGGTAGCTAATTCCAACTAATTAAACCACCACCACCACTACTACTAGAGGAGAGAGGGAGCATGCAGTGGAGAGTGGTTTTTCTACTATGTACGGGATATCCCGTTCAAGGATCCTCCGTGCACCGTGCTTTGAGATTCATGTTTTCTTTGTTGGTAAAATTTGCCGTGTTTCATGACCTTTTTTCTTGCTCCATAAGTGTATTATAAGGCCCCATCATGTACCAATAAATAAGACCACACTTGTGCCGGATTGGATTTACTGTTACACAATGAAACAATTTGATACATGTTGAAACAAGAAAGGAAAACAAAATTTACCAAATAGAAAAAAACTCAAAATAAACAGTGGACAGTAGATCGGGAATTACTTTTCTTGAGAGTAGTGCCATCCATGAAACTAGCCTAACTAAAGACACACACACTTGGTAGATTGGAAATGCGAAGTGTGTTGCATGCCATGACGTGCTTCTCTCAAAGGCTAAAGCACATTTGGACTCTTTCCATCAATAATGAGAATAATGTACTAGCTAGTCACAACTAAAGATATTTAATCAGTTGAAGCACCAGTTAAGCAAAGCAGGCGTGATTAAATTAAGCAAGCGATCCGGACACGTACATCACTGGTCTCATCCGTTACACTTGCTACAGCCACCACTCGCTGATCTTCTCTCACTCTCACATGACATGATTGGATCGTAGCTAGTGAGAAACTGACCAGAGGAAGAAAATGTAGGAAAAATTCGCCTCCATACATGATCGATGGACCATATATGCATTATACCAGGAAAATATAGACAGACGGATCGATGATCGTATGCATTGGAGTATATAGTTACTCCAATCGATCCCTTTGACTAGTAGTGGCCATTGGCTGCCGGCGTCTCGACGACGAAGACATGGCCGCCGTTGCCGTTGCCGAGCTCTTGCTTGCCGCTGCCGCTGCCGCTGCCGTGGCCGTTGGTCACCGAGGTTAAGGGCAGCTCGCCGGCGCCCTTGCTGCTGCCGCCGGCTTTGCTGACTTCGTCCTTGCTCTTGCCCCAGATGAGAAAGTATAGGCCTCCCACGATGATCGCTGCACCAATCACACTGAATGCAACAATGAAATGAGATCATTAGTATTGTTGCACTAATGTATAATACATCCATATCCCTCTTGATGTGGTGGCAGCACAAAATTATGTACCTGCCGAGATTGATCTCCTCCTTGAGAATGATGGAGCCCATGACGGCGGTTATGATCATGCAGAGCGGGTTGAATGCCGTGACGAACACCGGGCCCCTCTGCCTCGACACGATGCCCTGTACGTAGTACGCCACGCCGGAGCACACTATGCCAGCGTAGACGGCGGTGAAGAGGCGCATGTCGAAGCCGATGACCCAGGCTTGAGTGTTGGCGCGCTCGGCGACGAGGGCGATGGCGCCGCTCATGAGGGATCCCATGCCGCAGATGAGCACGGTGAGCGACAGCTCCGCCGGGTAGCTCCGGAGGGTGTTGGACTGGAGGATGAAGAAGCACGCCCAGGCCACGCAGGCGATGATGACCATGATAGTCCCGTTCAGCCAGTCCCGCGCGTTGGCCGGGCCGCCGACGCCCTGGCCACTGGCGGTAGCGTGGTGCTGGCCCTTCGTCCACGGGAACTGCACGATGGGGCCGTGGTACAGTACCATCAGCACCGCGCCGGCCACCGTGAGGACCGTGCCGGCGATCTTGGCCTGGCTGTGGAGGCTTCGCAGCCGCACCTTCTCCATGCGCAGGATGAGGGCGAGCACGAAGGTGACGGCCGGGAGGATGTTGACGAGCGCCGTCGCGAATCCCGCCGAGGTCATCTTCGCGCCCATGAAGTAGAGGTTCTGGTCAACCACAGGCCTGAGAGACCCATGCAACACAGCACATCAGTTAGAAATCAAGAAAGAGTTATGTGCTTGATCGCCATGAACGGACGGTCAAATAATTAATCGTACGGACGTACTCGAGGAATGCGAGCCCCATGATCTTGAGGAAGATGGTGATTGTCATCTTTGGCCTCAGTCCCCTGCACCTGTTGTACGAACGTTAGGGAGCAAATATACAGTAAGCTGGTGATCTTCCATGATCTAGCTACGTGAAAATGAACACTACTACAAAATTGTACTCCCTCAGTGCTTGGAAAGAAGGTCACAAGATTTTTCTTAAGTGAGATGTTGAAAAGTTTGACAAAGTTTATAAAAAAAAGCTATCTTATGTTTCATAAAAAAATGTAAGCGTTCTTTTCCAGCACAGATGGAGTATGAATCAAGGGTGCATGCTTCCAGCTGACATGTGGGTTCCATGCATGGCAGGACCTCCACCAGTGGCCAATCAGGGCACACTGCCTAGTGGAGGTCGTCCAGGTGCGTTTACACGTACGTGAACACACATACCGCACACAGGCCGGTTAGCTAGCCACATATACCTGCTTATGTGTCATTTTCTACTTACGCTAAATTAATGCACTCTGATATTTTGATTGATCCATCCATATATAGTAGATGCTGCATGATGAGAGGTACTCCCTCCGTTCTAAAATAGATGACCCAACTTTATACTAAAGTTAGTACAAAATTGAATCATCTATTTTGGAACGGAGGGAGTACGTAAAGGTGGGAAAGCTAGCTATCCTGCCTGTACAAAATAGAATAAGGTATCAAGATGCATATATGTGCTACTACTTTTGTGGGTTAGGATCCACGAGTGGTGGTTGTGCAGGTTGCACCATCTAAATGAGACAAAAATGAGAATGAGCCGAACGAATTGTACGTGTGTGTTTGCTCGATCGTGGTGGTGCACGTTTGGCAAGTTGGCGTTGTTAATTTTCCCGATCTTCCTTTGCATCGCAATCTGCTTGTTCAGTTGTCCCTAGCCACCTCGAAAGTCTTTCGAACTGACTAAAAGTGAATGCTAGCGTACATTCATGGGAACATCTGTCAGAATCATAGCTAGCTAATTAAGATCATTATTACATCTCCTTTTGTACGTGTGATGACATGCATGCTCGGTTACACTTGCATGCACCCACCGCGCGTGATGCATGAGCATACGAGCGAACCCATGATCCTCGTACGAACAAAAGAGTGGTGCATGTCTGTGTGTGTGTGTGTGTGAGAGAGAGAGAGAGAGAGAGAGAGAGAGGCCCATCCATGGATGGAACTGCTAGCTGGTTACCTCTCGAAGTAGAGGGCGAAGGGCGTCATGACGGCGGTGGCGACGAGGTTACGGTAGACGACGAGGACGAAGTGGCTCATCCCGGCCTTGAGGGACGCCACGGCGATGATGTACATCCCGGCGAACCCCACCTGCAGCAGCACCATCGCCAGGTATGGCTTCACATCGCTCAGAATTTTCCACCCCATACCCATCCTCTCTCTCTCTCTAGATCTCGCTGGCTAGCTTAGCTTCCTTTCTTCTCACTTAAAATCGAGAGTCTTCACTCTCACTCTCTCTCTCCCTCTGGCAAGCAATGGCTGCAATCGATGAGGCGATGAGCTAACACCGCGGCCCGCCTCCCTTATATAGACGCGCTCCATCTACAGTGTGCACGTAGGGTTCAGCAGCTGGATGCAAAGTGGAGTACTGTAGCCCATGGGTGGATCCGCGTCATGGATGCGGCTGCCTCAGCTTGCATGTCCGTGTGTCCCAGTGCTAGCTTAGCCACATTTTCCATTCCCAGTTTAATATTCCACTTCCGCGCAAAGGAGAACAAATCTCTCTCTCTCTCTCTCTCTCTCTCTCTCTCTCTCTCTCTATCTCTCTCGTCCCATCAATTTGTATTTTTTTTTCTTTGGAAAATGTAGGGAGCACCTAGAGCCAATGGCGGTGGGTTTGGATAACTTTCCGGCCACCTGAGGAGAATGCTATACTACTCGCGACAGGGAATTTGTGTTAACACATTGCCTTTGTCACTTTGCCCCTAGCTAGAGCTAAGCTAGTTCTGTCAGGATCAGAGTACTGTTAGTGAGTTAATCATGTTGGGAATAAGCCCACGCGGTGGCGACCGGCGTGCGTGCCCAAGTCGAGTCCGGCGCGGTGCAGACCGGCCGGCGTGAGAGCGTCAGGTCGAGTCCGCGGAGTCAGGTCAGGTCGTTGGTGTGCGTCGTGTGGGCGACCGTGGCTAACTAGTTCGTTGGCTGTGTGAGTGTACGTATGGGCGTACGTGTGTGTGCATGGGCGGTAGTAGCTAGGTTGTTAGCAGTCTGTTGCTCGCTGTGCGCGTCATGCGCGTGGCCGAGCGGATCACTCGCGTGCAGCGGAGTCAGCCAGCCGTTCGTGCATGCGTGCTTGACGGAAGCGCGCGGTAGGCGCTGCGGGCAAAATGGACATATTTGATCTCAAGACGAAAGTACTCCCTCCGTTCCAAAATAGATGACCCAATTTTATACTAACTTTGTACTAAAGTTGGTACAAAGTTGAGTCATCTATTTTGGAACGGAGGGAGTATTTCACAAACTGAGCTGTTGATAATTTTTTTTCATCCTTTTGTGTAGCGTTCGACAGCTATGCGTCACACTATGCAACGCCTGACTAACAGGCGTTACATGCCTGGCTAGCGTCGCACCCCGGGCTGCCCGAAAATTGCTAAGTCAGTGTGCAACACCTGAGAGCTAGGCGCTACACTATACAATGCAGCGCCTGGTGTATAGGCGTTGTACTGGTGATTGCACTACATCTTGTAGCGTCTAGCTCTCAACCGCTACACACTAACTTAGCAATTATCAGGCAGCCCGGGATGCGACGCTGGCTAGGCGTGTAGCGTCTGTCAGTCAGGCATTACACAGTGTAGTGTGAAGCCTAGCTGTCGGGCGCTACACGAAAGGGCCAGCAGAGCGATTTTTTTTAATAACAGTTCACTTTGTGAATTTTTTCGTCAACCGGTCAAATTTGTCGTTTTTGCAGGGCGCTGCGTTGCTGCCAGGGCTACAAAACCGGCTGGGTTAAGTTGTGTTTGTTGCGCGGTGGTTAGTCCAGCAATCAAAAGTAGGGCGTTCGTTGCCCGGGCGTACGTCGCCAGTAAACCTCGTGTCCTCTGTGCTTCATCTACCTTTCGTCTGAGCGAGAGAGAGCAAGAGTTAGAATATGGTTAGACCCAACAAATCAGCTGATAAGATGTAGCATCAATACCAGGCAACTCAAGTGACTGCTCTTCTCTTGGGCCTAAATGTGTCATTGCAAATCAAGAGATTCTTCCAGAAAGGACCAATATCTTGTTTTTTTTCTGCTAACAAAAGGCATGATATCTTTTTGTTTTTGTTTGAGGGGGACAAAGGCATGATATCTTACACTAATAAAACTTATTCAGGCCAACTTTTACTACTGGGCCAAGGTGTAGAATCCTCAGCGATGGCATGCCGAGCCTACCTCTTGTTCAAGATCTTCCACCCCTGCAAGATACCACATAGTTTGAAAATGGCACCAGTGGCAAGTCGTAGATGGATCCGCTCTATAACAAGTTTATTGTGAATTGTCAATAGCATCCAAGAGAGCACCATGAAGCCCACCCACTATAGGCAACGGTGGTAGCCTGAGCTGGCCGCCGTGATCTCGTAGAAACTAGGAAAGTTTGCGGGGGCACCAACTGCGCCTCACGACTTTCCGAAGGCGGCTCCAATAGAACTGAGCATAACACATGCATGAGAACATGTGGTTGATATCATCGTTGATGTTACACAGAGAGCATAATCCATCTCTAGGACCATTGCGCTTCAGGACTTGGTCACCAGAAGGTAGACGACCCCTCAACAACTGCGACAAACATGAAGATATGTATCTTCAGGGCTAACCAAACCGACCAAAGCTTTGAAAGCTCAGAGAAACCAGGACTAGTGGCGATGGCATGGTAGAGAGATTTCATCAAGAACTTGCCCAAAGGTTTAAGGTGCCATGAGGCGGAACCTGGTGTCGTGGTAGGAGTAATCACTTCAATTTCTTGAAGGAGGGCCTCCCAGTAAACCATCCAGGCGGCTTGAAGGCTCGAAGGAGTGAGATATTCCCGGGGTCTTTGAGGGCACTCGCCGGTTACAAATGTTACATAACGATATGGCACTCCTTCTTATGACTAACACCATGCGAAAAGAACCTTGATATCCTTGTGATGGAATTCGTCCACCCGGGATAGAGTCTTAGAGTTGGCATAGGGACTCACATTTTTCTAGAAATATACCAGTTTTTTTGGGCTCTATTCTTTGAGTAGTATGGTGTATTCGTTAACTATGATGTCTTTGTGGCAATTTTCTCAATCTCTTGAAACAGGCTTTCGCCCCCCTAATTAGATTAAACACAAACAGCCAAATCTATACATGGTGGTGTGAAAACCTTCAAACAAGAAGTCGAAAGGAAAATAGAATGACACTGGGCAGATGACACAAGTGCCACAAAACCCAACACCGAGCAATAAAGATAAGAGGGGCCATCCCTACCAAACAACACCCAAGACCACTGAAGAGGGCCTAAGCCGAGCCTCCATGAGAAACCACCATACACCGCGAGGACCCGAACACATAGAGCCATCTTTTGAAGGGGTCCTCTAATCATAGAGACCATCCTCTCGCTCAGGGCCTTGGAGCGCTGCTCCTGCCAGGACACAACAAGGACCAAATACAGAGATCATGGGAACACATCTATAAGATAGGATATCAACGGATCCATCCTGCTCCAGAGATGAGGATGTGCGCCAAGGAAGAGGCAAACACGACGGCATATGCCATCTGCAACCAAGAGGGACTGAGGTTCCGCGACGATGCCATCCAAAGGGTGATGACGCCAAACACCATCGTCGTTGAGCTCGGAAGATGGACTAAGGTTTTCACCCCAGAACCCCAGCACCATGAGGGAACCAATAGCAACGCCCCCCCAGAGGGAAGTGACACCTATAGGTGCCGGCGCTACCGATGCGAGAGCGCATAGCTTCCGCTCAGACCCACATGATAGCCACCTGCCGACTCAAGTTTGTTGACCCATCCCACGAGGGGTGGGTGGGTGGGTGGGGGGGGGCGCCCATGCCAAGCATCTAGATCAAAACTAAGGATTGCCACTGTCGAGGCCACTACGACACCTGGGACACCCGCCAATCCTCGCCTTGCCACCCGCATAGACAAGAGGAGACGCCGCCACCGCCGCCACGCTGAGCTAGCCGTGCAGACTCACCATCCAGGGCCGCCGCCTTGGCATCCAATAAAGACACACCACCACCGCCGCGAAGGGAACAAGTCACCGAAGCACAGACATGGACACGACCCTCGTGGGAGTGGAACCATCATGCCGAAGCGCCACCATAGTCAGGAGCGGCCACCTCAACGCCCCTCCAACGGCACAATTTTTCAGAGATGCTTCTAGGGAAAGATTGTGCACGTGTACATGGCGTGCATTCATAGGGGTTCGTAGGAGTGAATGGATGTGCGTGGAACGACTGTGTTTTAAAAAAAGTGAGGCACAAGATAGTCTAATCATATTCAATGAAACAGTCTTGTTAAATTCCAGTCGACTTACAGTTGGTTGTGTCTTAGTCGGTACTAATATTCATGAGATTTTACATTGAGATCCATGTATTTTTTATTTTCATTTTTTTATTTCATGCATATGTTATGTCACTTGATTGAGACATAGCTACACCATTCATGAAATGATCTGTCTTAACCACCAAGCCACCCACCCTCGCCTAATAGAGAATTAAAAAACCACTAAGCCGCACCTTGTTTCCACAAGTGCAGCCTCGGTAGCGAAGTTCAGAGAAAAGTCACATTCTCGTGGTCAGGCGTCTCCTCCCTTTTTCGACCCCCTTCATTGTCCCACGTACGCTAGCTCTGAGGCATATCTTCTCATCCTCTCCTGCTCATCTCCCTCTAACCAAGACAAGATCCGACTGATTAGTGCCATAAATATTATCGCCGTGCGAGGTGCTGGCTTTCCTTTTCTACACAGACGAGGCATGGGAGGGGCGTCCACCTAATGCATGCTAATGGAGGGCGTACGATCGGATGGATCGACGTCCGGCGCCCGGCCGCCATGCCACCTAATGCTAGCTAGCTAGTGCGCCGTGCATGGTGCGCTCCTGTTAGGATCCACGAGCATCCATCCGTCGAATCGGACGATCTCCTCCCCGCAGAAAATACTTCCTCGATCGATCGCTCTGCCTTTGCCTCAGTTCCATCCTTCCAACGCATGCATCCCTGTAAAGTAACGCACGGTCGATCGTACCAGGAGCGATGGCGCCCGATCTGGTGGTACGGATGGGATGCATGCCGGACTGCTGTACCAATGAGGCATGGGTGAGTGTGGTGGTGAGGGATAGGGTTGACACGAACGTACACGGTGGAGATTGTGGCCTCTCCACTATAGCATCTCGCGGCTTCGGTTCGCGCTTTCTCTCTGCCATGGCCGGGGCTAGGCTATGCTGGCTGGCCGGCATATGTCAAGTAGGATTCGTACACCCAATATAGTACAATGTGTAACTGACGCTGCAGTTTAATGACTAATTAAGGTACCATATCCACTGTTCGGTGCTGTACACATGAAATAAGTGCCCTTTCTTTCTTCAGGGTAGGGTTGGTTAGGACAAAAGTTCGTCTGACTCTCCCCCACATCGGACAGCGTTTGATCGTCCAATGGGAGCTGGTGGTTTTGTCTCTCGCAGGCAGCACTCGGCAGTAACACTTCACTTTCCGTCTAGCCCCCGTCGGCGTCGCCTCGCCTGAAAAGGGAGAACAGAGATGGACGTATCTTCGAAGCAGCCATGCACACCGGCGCCGGCACCGGCAGGTAATCCAGTTCCAGCTGTGGTACATCACACGTCTCAGTTCCCATCTGATTTGGCCCGCCGTGAATCACACGCACTAACCGCATCCTTTCTTCTTCTCCGGTCAGTGTCACCCGGGAGCTAGAAAGGCAAATGGAAGGAAGAAAGGAAATACGTAGGCCAATTGGCCTAACTAGTTTAAGCCATTCCAATGGCCAATTCGCCTCCAATCCGCGCTGCTCCCTGATAGAACAACACTGCCGGCCACCACCACCAGCCGGAGTGCACCGGTCGTCTCGCCAAAGCAAGTCGTCGTACCTAGCTGTAAACCTATAGTAACCTGCGTACTCTCCTACGTACGTACAGCGACAGCACAGAGGCATTATTGGTACCAGAAGGACTACTCCCACCCGCTTCTTGCTGAAGTTTTGCAACTTTGGATTAACAAAATGTAATGCTAACCCTGTCATTAGAAGATGACACCGCGGGGATATCAATCATCGAATATTCAATCCCTGCCAGTGCTCGCATGCAGGAGCAGCAGCCCGGTGTCCGACGTCATATTTGCAGCAATGATTTGTGCCTTTTGGGAATGCGCTGTCAGAGTAAACTATTTGTGGCTGGAGTTCCAGGGCCACTCCGGCCTATCACGCGGCCGCGGATCTGCGCGCCTTTGCTTTTGCTTTTCTTTGCATGAAATATGTTTGCGATGCCTTTTGCTGGAAGGAAAATCCTACTCTTTTGCTTGCTGCATCTTCTCCGTTGTGGCATACTCATCCCCTTATCCTCGCTGATATATAGTTTCATTTCATGGCAAGTACGGACAAGTTTGGCATGCATGCTTGGCTCAAATTAACCCCCTTTTCTTATAATTTTAAAAAAGAGATTTGTATGTGGAGGATTCAATGAAGTGAATACGTAAATGTCGAAATCAAAGCTAATAGAAAGTGAAACATTCATCAACACGGAGCTTCATTCTGGAAGCGCATGCATGGGTGGCTGGCGATTGGAGGCGTTTGGCCCCGAGTTTTTTGAGATGTGTAAGAGCATCTCCAGCAGATCCTCTTTCCCCAAAAATATTCTACTATAGGGAGAGTTGGGGCCAAAAACATTGCTCCAACAAATCCCCTTCCCCCGATATTTTTGGGTGATCACAAAAATAAGTAAAGCTACACAAAACGGATTGAATAACAGATCCCCTAATTATTACCTTAAACGACAATGACATGGCATTATTGGACAGCCCTAACACGTTTCTCAATTCTTATCATGTCATTTGGCTTTTTAGAACATGTCCAGTAGCATAGCCAGCCGATGGCTATATGTTGTTGCCATGTCATTCAGAACTATCATTTATAATCACTCATAATAAGATTGGCTATGATATTTGTCATTCTTCACCTTTCTATTTCTTCCGCCTCCACATTTATTATGTTTGTTTAGAGCAAATGTGTAGAGTGTGTGCCCTTGCATGAAAACTGCCACCTCTCATTTTTCTTGTCTCTCTTGTCCACATAGATAAACAGTTTTGCTAAGTCTCAGTCGACTGTGACTTGTTATGTCACACTCGATGCTATATGCCTTTGATATTGCATGGAGATTCATACAAAAAATTTCTTTTCCAGTTTTTCCTTTTTCTTCTTATATAGTATATCACTTGACTGAGACCTAGTCACAACCATAAATAAAAGTACTCCTTATTACCTATCCAACCTGAAGTTCTGTTCATCAATCCATGGAGAGTCCGGTAAGCAACAAACTATGAAGTCCTTTTTTCTTCCTTAAAAAACTTTTGTGTGTAAGCAGCGATGTAATCATAACTAAAAATTTACCTAACTCTTGGCTAAATTTTCTTAGATAAACGTATAGCTACGTTCTCCATGAGTCCGTTAGCCAACCAATACAGAGATTGATGCACGTCGCCGAACATTCTTTCAGAAGCAATCGTAGCCAAGTAGAATTTTTCACCTTTTCCTGAACGGAGTCATCGAGCATGTTCCTGCAAATGGAAACTGAACCTGGCATCCAGATGTAGTGGAGCATATCACCGGTGCAGCATCTCTCCAGATTCATCTATAAATATAATTGAAGCCTAACTCAACTGGATATTGATCACTGGAAATACTGGACTTTTCTACTATGTGACGTCGTTTATGTACTGCTCTTGATATGTTCCCAAGTCACATAGGGTTGTGCACACAGCACACTTCAGCATCTTTTTTCCTCTAAAACTGTATGAAATCCACGATTCTATCCTATTTTTAAGTAAGTTTAGCAGAAGCCGTCTTCAGGATTGCGCACCTATTTTGGAGTCTTCTCATGCTTCACACCGTTCTTGCTGGAACTACAGTCAAGTATTCATTAGTTTAACACATACATGAATATTCACAACAAGAAATGTCAATATATTGCTGAACGGTGAACATAATTTCTCATAGGCTATGCAGGCACGTTGTGATTTGTACTACTGTCTTGAATAGAAATGAGAACCGGATTTCACTACCATGTAGCTCCCTGTGCGTGCGACCAAAGAGAAACTTGTTGGCCTCCGCCACCCCATTCCTCCGGTTTCATCTTTCTTGGCTTGCTCAGATGATCTAATAATGGACAAGCCACAGGCCCCACTCAAAGCAATTCAGTCTCGAGGCTCTTTCTTCTAAATGCACATTCGAAAGCAAAGGGTATTTAATCTTGTCATTGCTAGAGTGGTTGCACGTCTCACATGCATGGCGGAATTGATGTGTGGTATTGGTAGGCGCGGGCATGTGCCAGGGTGTCGGTAGGACATTGGCGGCACGGGCTCGACGGCGTGACGGTGCAGCCTAGGATGTAACTGACAAATAAATTGTGTCCGCAAGTCCCATTTAGTTAGCTTTACCTAGCTCCATAGTTCATTTTCCCGGAAAGAAAAACAAAATTTAAATTGTTAGATTACATAGTGGGTTTAAACGGGACCCGGTTGACATCCCTAGTACAGCCCTAGTTGTCGGCTAGGTGTGGAGTCTCGGTCTATAGACAGAGAGTATCGCCGGTGGCCACTGGCAGGATGACGCTTGACCATGTGTCAGATCGGGGTCCAAGCAGGTCATGGCATTCGAGTGGCACATCTAACGAAAGATGTTATTAGGTGTTGTTGTGGTGCAAAAGACTACCATCGAAGAGAAAATGGTGCGGCAATTTTTGGATGCAATGCGATGGCGTATTCTTTTCCGAGGAAATCTCCTTTGGCTAGCTAGTTGTGTGTGAGCATACTAGCAGAGGGGTGGATAATGTCATTGGCGATTGACATTGATGTCGTATTATTTATCGGTGGAAAGCCACCATTTGGCCTTTTGGCTTGATCGATGTCCACACATTGTTTCCTTGTGAAGGAAGTTGGCTCGAAGTTCTACTTGGGGATGGTTGCACAAGGAAACAATGTGTGGACTTCGAGCCCCCTTACAAGGCAGTTAAAGACTCTCAAAAGACCTACTCATCAGCCCCCTAAACTATGGTACATTTGAAGAGGACCGGGTCTACATGTGCATGGTGGAGGACGACGATATTATTGTCTCCAACTTCTAAAGCGTAGATGTCAAAGAGATCTTTTCAACCATTGATGACGAGACATCCATTTTCTAGCAACATCGAGTAGGTGGGTGATACACACGTCTCGTCAAAGACAATAACTCTCATGTCACCAGTATGTTGAGCCTGCATTTTCTCAGATAACACATGCCTTCGGAGTTTATGTCGCAAGAACACAATTGTTAACATATAGGTATATATAGTAAGCACTCTGTTCAATTTATAAATAATACATGAATAATTTGACATTGAATACAATTCTTACTAGTAGTGGCTTCTCAACATTGCTCTTGTGTTCAAGTTGTGCACGAATGGCACAAATGATCCATCGTACGGGCCAACAAGTATCTCAATGCTATTCATAAATCCTATGACCTAGTCTATCTCTTGCCAAGAAAGAGTCGTGCCAACAATGAAATGCCTCTGGTCTACAATCCTACGAGCTTGATGGGACCCGATGACATAAGTTGTCTTAATTATATTAAAAAAATTAGTTATAGCAAGTAATATAAAGGTTACTCAAAAGAATTGTATATCTCGATCTTCATCCCGACATCAAGCAAGTATGCCTTGTCCAATCCTCTCCATCCAGGGCAACCTAAAAAGGTTTGATCACCATCCTTTTTTATCGAAACCCTGAAGTCAGATCCCTCTTTTATTTTGAGGTGGGACAACTACGATCTGTTGATGGATTGGAACATGCAACATCTTTAGGACATCAAGCCTTGCAAAGAAACGGATGGTCCGAACAAAGGTAAAAGGAAATAAAACCAAACATTTGTTGGGGACATGTAAGAACAACTAGCCTCAACAAGTTTCGAAAACATACGATGTTGCGTTTGAAGTCCTCTCCAAGCACAAGGGAGAAGCAATTTTTCTTCATCCACGCACCTCGTTGTTCTACCACCTTCGCGCACTTTCCAACCCGGCTGTCGCCACAGTAGGTCCACTTGCTGCGTTCACAACCATTTCAATGTTCAATTGTAAGATAAATGATGACGGAAACTATAACTTGTAAATTTATTAAAAACAATCTGGCATGACATTCGCTAAAAGTGGAACAATCGAGTGCCAAAAATTTTGTGAAATGTTTATGAATCAACATTTCGCCAAAACATTGGTACTCATGTATATTTCCCTAGAAACAAACAATGGCACTCACAAAAATTTTCTCTGACTTTATGGCCGGTACCACATGGAATACACACACATACATAATCATGCATATACTCCTACATACGTAGACATATATCGGCACAATATCAAAATGTATCATCTTCTGCTTTACTATGTATATGACTATAGCAAAATATATCATGATTAATTTTCTTTACTTTCTCGCTTCTACCTTCACTTCTTCCTCTCTGTGTCTATTCTCTTTTCTTCTTCTCTCTTCTTTTTTCATCTTCTCTTCTATTCACTTCTCTTATCTTGAGGATTCTTAACATCTTCAGCTCCCCCGCCATCCTCCCCAGGGCGGCTCGGGCGGTGACCCCCTCCTCCCGGCCGAACCGCCCCTCCCGCTACGCCCTCTCCCTCCCGCCGCCGCCAGAAGCTCCTGCCGGGCAAAGCCCGCTCAGATCTGGCGGCGGTGGGGCGTCGTTCTTCGCGCAGAGCGCCCACGAGCCGGGGAGCTCTGGGTGGCGCGGGCGGCGTGGCGTGACTCCGGTGCTCGTCACTTCATCGAGCGCGGTGGCCGGGGACGGTGGGGGTGGGTGCGCTTGCGGCTCCCTCCCGTTGGCCTCCCTCGAACCGGCGACTCCCGCTGCGTTGGCGCCCGGTGCTTCGGGGGCGTCGGGGATCTGCTGGTTTCGGTTGGGGGTCCGGCGGAGGTGCTCTGTGAGGCGCGGGGTGGTGGTGCTCGCCCCTTGCCTGGGCGACGTGCCTGCCGGCCGCGGATTTGGCTTCGATCCGATGGGGGGCGGGCGGGGCATGTCGGATCCTGCGGGATCTGGCCTGCGGTGGACCGGATCCGGTCATGTGTGGCGGCAGGGCTGCAGTGGCCCTTCTCTGTGGCAATGTGCAAGGGGCAGAGCTCCACGACATGTCGGTGCTTCTAGGAGGTGGTATTCTCACTTGGGCGAAAGCTCTGCTCCTGCCGGAGCGGGCGACGGTGACGCCTGCGGGCGCCGTGTACCTCCGTGGAGGCGGCGCTGTCATGGTGAGTGCTCCTCCAAAAACCTGGGGAAACCCATGTTCTAGGTTCTCCTGGAACGGGTGATGGCGGCGCATTTTGTGTTGCATCCCTTCTTGAAGGCATCATCTAGGTTCGGCTCGGTTCGTCTATGTGGGGGCTGCTCGCTATGTGTTCGATGGTGGGGGTGGTGCGGCCAATTTGGGGTCGACGGTGGTGTGTGCCTTGTTGGTGAGGAGGTGGTGCTCTGTCTGCGAGATCTTGGCTCAGCCATGCGCCGGAATGGGTCTGATTTTCATCCGAAGCCGGGTTAGCGGGGTGGTTATCCTACTCAATGGATCACCTTGTTCCCATATGGCACCTCTACCTCTGCGGGGTGCTGTTGGGTGGCAACCAGCCGGCCAACATTCAAGGCTCTTCTCCTTGCTTGGTCAGATGAAGGTGTAAGTTGAGGTCCTCCTCCTTGCTGGTTGTGCTGATGATATTTGGAATGGAGGTCGGTGGTGTTGGTGCGTCCGGCTTCGGATCTTCGAAAGGCCTTCTTCTGTGCCCTTTCCTCGGCGGGTCTTTCGGAAGTTCGGCTGGATGTGTGTGTGCGTGTGTGTGTGTTTTTTGGTTGTGTCTCCTCTTGTTTCCCCCGTGTATTTTGGTTCACTTGAATCTATCCTGTATGGAGCTGCGAGGCTTCTAGGCAAATTCGATGAAATATATTCAGGTGGTTGAGGGCCCCCCCTCCTCCCCCGGTGAAAATTTCAAAAAAACTTCTCTTATCTTCTTCTCTCTTCTAAGAACAATATAGAGCAAAATCCACCACTGTTGCCCAGCCATAGCCGGGTGGCCCGGCATCCTCGGTCACCAACCCGACAGTTGTGGCCGCGCCTTTGCCGGCGGCGGCGGCGGCCACCTGCTTCAACTGTGGGGTTGCCGGCCACTGCCAGGTGGATTGCACTCAGCCCCCAGCCTGCTTCCTCAGCAAGAAGACGGACCACCCCACGGCGCTCTGCCCTGACCACTAGCCCATCAACGCACTTGGTCTGTTTGGCTACACGCTGGACGACCTGGGCTTCTTCCAGGTGGACCTCCCCGAGGCCCGGGCCACCCCGCCCATGACCGCTCTCATCTCCGTCTTGGATGGCAAGACGGCGTCCCCGGCCATCATCTCTTAGGAGCTTCGCCACCTGTTCAACCCGGACTGGGATTGGGAGGTGACCCCGATCTCAGACCGGGAGTTCACCACGATCTTCCTTGACCCGGTCAGCCTCCGCTACGGCACCCACAGCGCCAGGCTCACGTTGGCCCTCAACCAGCTCTCCGTTCGTATCTCGGTCCCTTCGATGGACCCCCTCGCAGTGGCCACCCTGTCCACGGTGTCGGTGCAGATCCGTGGGCTCCCACTAAATGAAGGAGGGAGTCATCTGTGGCATGTCCCGTCTGTTGGGCAAGTTTGTTGCTGTAGATGGTCCCTCCCTGGCCAAGGGCCCTGCCGTTTGGGTGCAGATCAAGTCGCCTGACCCCTCCAAGCTCAAGACGATGTTTCAGATGTTCTTCAACGACGTCGGCTACGATCTCCACATCTCGGTTGAGGGTGGGACTCCCACTGATCCCCTCAGCCCGGATGTTGGGGGCGAAGCCGACCCTGAGCTGGGCCCGGGTGGGGGTGCTACTCCTCGGGGCAACCCTCGTCACTCCCGCAATCGCTCTCCCTGCTCTGAGTCTTCCGACGACGACTCGACGGACCCTGGGGATGCTCCCCCTCGGCCGGGTCCTCCCACCCCTCGTCCACCCACTATTCGGGGCTCGGCTCCCGCGAGAACAGCGTCGGGGAGGAGTCTGAGGACATCGAGGCCATCACGTCCATGCTTGATGGGCTGCTACCCTCCCACCCAGTGCTACCTTACCCCCTCCCTTCCTCCCTGCTTCGATGTCGTCGTTTGATGAGGAGGGGAGTGGGGACAGCCGGGTGAGTCTGGATGTGCGCCCCCTTCCTCCCCGCGGCTCATGTTTCCGGTGCGCGTCCGTGAGGACTCTTCATCGTCTGCGTCCCTGGATCCCGGGCCCATGGCGGCATCCTCGCCCGCGTCCTCCCGGCCGCCCAAGTCCAGGGGCCGCTCCTGATCTGCTTCCACGCCGGTCTCGTCGATCCGGAAGAGCGCTTGGCTTGAGGCGGCTCCCCAGCTAGAGGGAGCCTCGCTGACCATGACGGAGAAGGCATCACGGTGTGCCGCCATCCGTAACCTCGACGCAGGTTCGTCCAACTCCCAGGTTCCCTTTGCTGATTCTGGTGATATTTGCGACGATTCTTTCTCTGCACTAGCTAGTGTTCCACTTGGCCACCTGGCCAAGGTCGCGGCCGATTCGGCTGTAGTTTTCCGTGACAAGAAGGGCCCAGTGGCATTGGTTGCCATCCAGTGGAGTGGCGGGTCACTCTGGTGGCATCCTTCTAAGTGTGAAGGACGCCACCATTGAGGTGGGATCCATGGACCGTGGATCCCACTTCGTCGGCATGTAGGTTTGGGAGCGTGTGAAAGTGCAACTAATCCCCGGGTGGTTTTGGTAATTAATAACAACATATATATCATTGAACTAATTGTTTCTTGAGAATATTTCAGAAAGTTCAGTGATATGGGTATGGCAATGACTGATGATGTGGACCCCTCAAAATGCTAAGGAAAGCATTGGCAAAAGCTCAAGACTCCATTTTTGGTTTAGTGATCCATGATCACATTGAGTCCATAGGAAAGCCAATACTATTAAAAGGGGATGAGGTTATGATGATGATCTGGTTGCTCAAAGTGCTTAGTGATCTATCTCCCAAACTATCGCAATCCTTCATTCCAACATATACTCATAAGTAATCTCGGTCCCACCGATTCCATAAACTCAGTCACACCGAGATGAACCACCTCAGCCATATAGCCAAACCCTAGTAATTTCGGATTTTCCGATTCCAAACTCGGTCTCACCGAAACTAGTGTTGCCAACCTTCTGTAACCTTCTGTAATCATATCGGTGTCACCGAGATGATAAAGTCGGTCCCACCGAGAATGGCAAACCCTAGTCTTTGGAAGAATCGGACTAACCGAGATTGTATTTTCGGTCCCACCGAAAATCCCAACGTTCACAAGATTTGAACTTTCGGTCTCACCGAGTTGTCAACTTCGGTCTGATCGAGATTGGTCAAATGTGTGTAACGGTTGGATTTTGTGTGGAGGCTATAAATACCCCTCCACCTCCTCTTCATTCGTGGAGAGAGCCATCAGAAAGAACTACCACTCCTACCTTACATTTCTGAGAAGGAAACTACCTACCCTTGTGTTGAGATCAAGTTGCTCCACTCCCACCATATGAAACTTGATTTCTAGCCTTCCCAAGTTTCTTTCCACTCAATCCTTTCTTCCACCACAGCCAAATCAGTGAGGAGAGTTGAGTGTTGGGGAGATTATCATTTGAAGCACAAGAGCAAGGAGTTCATCATCACCAACACCATCTATTACCTTTTGGAGGGTGGTGCCTCCTAGATTGGTTAGGTGTCGCTTGGGAGCCTCCGTCAAGATGTGGAGTTGAACCAAGAAGTTTGTAAGGGCAAGGAGATCGCCTACTTCGTGAAGATCTACCCCGAGTAAGGCTAGTCCTCCGTGGGCGTAAGCCATGATGGCATAGACAAGGTTGCTTCTTCGTGGACCCTTCGTGGGTGGAGCCCTCCGTGGACTCTCGCCGTTACCCTCCGTGGGTTGAAGTCTCCATCAACGTGGATTGACGATAGCACCACCTATCGGAACCACGAGAAAAAATCTCCGTGTCTCCAAACTGCGTTGGCTCTTCTCCACCTCTATTTACTACATGTGCAATTTACTTTCTGCTGCCATAACTCTAGAATTGCATGTGTAGGGTGATACTTGACTTGGTCATCATTGTGAACTTGCTAAAAACTTGTCCTAATCAAAAGGCTAAACTTTTAAATTGTCAAGTAGTCTAATCACCCCCCCTCTAGACATACTTCCGATCCTACAAGTGGTATCAGAGCTTTGGTCTCCATTGGATTGGTTTCCATTGCATTGACTCCATAAGCTTGGTTTCACAACCTAGGAGAGTATGGCGTCTAGTGAGGGTAATTTTCAGAGAGGTCCTTACTTTGATGGTTCAAATTTTGCTAGTTGGAAGCACAAAATGAAAATGCATATTCTTGGACATAACCCGCCGCATGGGGCATTATTTGTGTTGGCTTGCAAGGTGAGTTCTTCGAGGAAGGAAAAGTTCGGATCGCGAAGCTACAGCGGATGAGTTGCGGATGTTCTGAACAATGCTCAAGCTTGTGACATTCTCTTCAATGCTTTGTGTCCCGAGGAGTTCAACAAGATCAGCCGTCTTGAGAATGCAAAAGAGATTTGGGATACTTTGGTCGAAATGCACGAAGGTACCGAGTCCGTGAAGGAATCAAAGCTAGATGTTCTTCAAGGTCAACTTGACAAGTTCAAGATGAAGGAAGGTGAAGGAGTCGCTGAAATGTACTCTAGGCTTGCTCTCATTACAAATGAGATTGCCGGCTTAGGAAGCGAAGAAATGACCGACCGATTCATCATCAAGAAGATTCTCAGAGCTTTGGATGGAAAGTATGACACCGTGTGCACTTTGATCCAAATGATGCCAAACTACAAGAATCTCAAGCCTACCGAAGTCATTGGAAGAATTGTTGCTCATGAGATGACACTTAAAGACAAGGAAGAGCTTCACAACAAGTCAAGTGGTGCTTACAAAGCTACAGTTGAAGCTCCCACAACCTCAAGTGACAAGCTGGTTTCCAATGAAGAGATAAGCCTAATGGTGAAGAACTTCAACAAATTCTACAAGAGTAGAAGCAAGGAAAGAAGCTCAAAGTCTAGATCATATGATGAAAAGAGATCTTCTAGTCGTGATCGAAACTGCTACAATTGTGGAAGACCCGGACACTACTCAATTGAGTGTTCGACTCCCCACAAGAGAAGAGAAGAATCTCCAAGAAGAAGAAGCTCAAGAGAAGAGTCACCTCGGAAAGAGAGAAGGAGTAGAGATGATCGTTATGAACGAAGATCCTCTCGGAGAAGCAAGGATTCGGAAAGGAAAGACAAGTCATCAAGGAGCTACACAAGAAGAAAACATCAAGCTCATGTTGGTGAATGGGTCTCCGGCTCCGACTCGACAATCACTCCAAAGAAGCTATCACTCCAACTCCGAATCTGATCAAGATGAAGGTGTTGCCGGTCTTGCTCTCGTATCCTCCAACTCCAACTCCTATGACTTGTTTGATTCACCAAATGAGGGAATTGGAAGATGCTTCATGGCTAAAGGCCCCAAGGTATCACACCCTGAATTCATTGACTTTGATAGTGATGAGGATGACTTGCTTGGTGAAGATGAGCTTTTACATGACAAATCTAGTGAGCTTAGTAATGATGAACATGCTAGTAGTCTTTATAGTCGAGAAGAGTCGAATGACAATGCTATGAAGGAGATTGTGCGTCTAACTAAAGAACTAAACACTCTTAAGTTAGCTCATGAAACAACTCAAGAAGATCATAGAGAGCTCCTAAGATCTCATGAGAAGCTACGCTTCGAGAAGCTCAATCTAGAGCAAGAACATGAGTTTCTAAAAGCTATCAATGACGATCTTCGAAAGAAGAGTTCTTCATATCTTGCCAAACGACTTCTCTTGTCTAATTTCTTGCCACCTATTAAAACTAAGCATGACAAGCATAAGAAAAATTCTTCATCTAGTAGTAACAATAATCATGCTAAATCTAATATTGTTGCTTCTAGTAATTCTCTTGATTCCACTAACAATGTTTCAAGCCAAGTTACACTTGAGCAAGAAAATAGTTTATTGAAAGGGATTATAGAGAAAGGTGTCTACAAGAGCCTTGCCGGAAGCAAGAACTTTGAGGAAATTGTTCGCAAGTAAGGGAGGCACCGGAAGAATCAAGGAATTGGTTTTGAGCGAAAGTTCAACGCCGAGGGTGTTGAATGGGAAGAAGGTCAATATCCCACTCCAAAGTTTGTTTCTCAAAAGGAGAAGTATGATCCTACTTCTTCAAATGTGGAACAAGCTCAAGATGACCTTCCACCACAAGACCACAAGCTAAAAGGCAAGGACAAGCTTCAAGAGGAGATTGATGCATTCATTGAAGCACCCAAGGCCATGGTCAAGTGGGTTCCCAAGGAAACTTCAAGTTCTACTTCGTCAAGCTCAACTACTACCCCAAGGATTCCCATCAAGATGATGTGGATCCCGAAGAAGAAGAACTAGAGAGTTCTTGAGGGTGACTCCGCCAACATACTTCACTCACATTCATTGTGGCAAGAACTTGTGCAATCAACTTCCACATCTTGCACTAGTTCATGGAGTCACAAACCCTCTTGTTGGTAAGTCAAGGGACAAGGTAATCATTGCTTTCATGGACATCATCTATTATGTACTTCAATCTATGTCCATGGATATCCTTGTTTGTTCCTTGTGGGACTAACCCATGTAGGTATTGAAAGTGCCTGAATCCAAAGGATTGCTCCCAACTCTTGATGATCTTCATCAACATTGATCATCCACATCTTCAACATCTACATGAAGTCTTCTACGACAACCCAAGGTTAGTTTGACCCTTTAAAAGGGGTTCTCACATCAAGGGGGAGCTTTGCTCTAAAGATATGAGCTAAAGCATCTTCAAATGATGTGAACACATTAATGCTTTACGTAAAAGTGGTAGCCCCACTTGTGCTTAAACGATGAGTATGACCTATGATCAAATGTTCTCATTTGACTCCTAAGTCAATATACTCATATATAGATGACCTAGTCATCGCAAAATTGTGTGCTAGTTGCTAGAGTTTTGTTTGTGCATGTTTGACACATATTTCATTTGCTATCTTATTGTGTGAGCATGTTGGATGCATAATTTTATCCATTCGAGGACATCCATTTGTTGCTTTGGTCTTTTGGATTTTTTCTCTTTTTGACCAAATGGATGGACAAGAATGCCTAAGTTCCTCCCCTAGCTATCTATGCTTTCTTGTCTCAAACTCTATTCATGCTTATATCACAAACTTTGATCAAGTTTTTTCTGAGACCGAGTGAGGAGCACTCGGATCCACCGATCCGTCAAAAAGCTTAAATTCCAAAACCTTCTAAGTACTTTCGGTCAAACCAATCTACTCAAATCGGACAGACCGAAATCACTTGGATTGATCTAGGTTTTCACCTCGGTGAAACCGAGTTACAATTTCGGCGTGACCGATGTGAGTAACTGCTTGCAGTTAACCATCTCGGTGCCACCGAGTTTTCCAACTCGGTCCCACCGACAGCTGAAGGGTATATATACCTGAGGGCAGCGCGCGTTGATTATTCCTTCAAAACGTCTCGCCCCCAAACCCTTAGCTGCCGTCGCCGTGGTCTCCGGATCGTCTCCGCCGTCGCCTGTGCGCCCTCGCCGCGGGTCTCCGTCGCCGTCAACGGTCAATCTCATCGCGCCGTTGCCGCCGTAGAGAAACTCCACCAAGTTAGGGTGAGTTTCGATCCCTCTCGTGCTTCAACCTCTGATTCAATGCACGATTGGTTTGCCTAGCTTCTTGCCATGTTTGAAATCTTCCTATCCAGCAGATTAGTTCTTAGAACGAAATTCGAGTGAAAATTTTAGGGTTAGGTTTCCGCCGAACACATCTCGGTGTGACCGATTCTACATTCTCGGACTGACCGATTTGGCCTCTGGCCATTACCTTCGCACCTTCGGTCCAACCGAAGTTGTGCAAATCGGTAAGACCGAAATGAGGATTCAGTGAAACCCTAGTGTTCTCGGCTAGACCGAAACCCATTTCGTCCAACCGAAAGTGGTGTGAATGGTTCTGTTTAGACACTTGGATTCACGAATTTTAGACTCGGTCGACCGAAATGCATTCTGTGAAAACTTAAAACTGAAATTTGAACTCATTCTTTTGCAAAATCTTCTAGCAGTTTGTGATAACTCTTCTATTCGCCTATACCTATTCTATTCACAGGTTGTCGGTCATGTCCGATGCAAGTGACAGCGAACAGTCTGAATCACCGGTTGAGATTCCGAGGCGGGCACTAGTCCCGAAGCAGCAGCTTTTCTGATGATGGTGAGAGGAGCACCCCAAGTGGTTTGCCTCCTGCTGCCACCAGGGCCAGGAAGAAGAGAAATTCTGATGAAGAGGATTCTGACTTTGTTGCTGAGGAAGAGATCACTTCTAAACCTAAGAGGAAAGTGGTTGCCAAAGACTATCAAGGGCAACATACCAAGAAAGGCACCAGCAAAGTGAAGAAGTCCACTGTTGCCAAGAAGTTGAGCATGGAAGAGGAAACCTCCAGCAAGATAAAGAAAACTTCCAAGAGGAAGAGGATAGTACATGATGAAGCAGCTGATGATGATTCTGATGAGGAAGCACCCCAGCCCCCTCCTCAGAAGTCTAAGTTGATGGGAGATGCCATCAGGGCAGGAGCACCTACAAAGTCTAAGCCATCAGCTCCAGCAAAGGCAGCTCAAGCCAAGCCTGCTGCCAAGCCCAAGAAAACAGTGAGAAATATTCCTGCTTCAGAGAAGAAGAAGGACAATGTGCCACCAGCTGAATCAGAAGATGAGGCACATGTGTTCTTGAAACTTCATGTAAACCGCCATCCACAATGATGCTCATCCTCGAGCGAGAAAATATGAAGGAAAGGAAGGACAAAGGCCTCGTGCTATGGAGGCAAGTTGATCCATATGCCACCAGGAGAAGGACAGCTGTTGACTCAAGATTCCACACCGAGAGCAACAAGATTTCTATGAGATGGTGCTCATGGACAAGAAGCCCATTGTTCTTGACACTAGATATGTTGATCGGGAATATATTGATAGTGAAGAGCACGAGACTACTTCCCACATGTGCATGAGAGCTCCAACGCATGTGGTGTTGCTGAGTTCGTTGGTCAGAAACTGACAGCATGGAATGATGAGATGATCATGCAGTTCTATGCCACAGCACACTTCTATTCAGATGGCAGAATTGTATGGATGACTGAAGGCCAGAGATTCTCTTCAACAGTTGAAGAGTGGGGAGCACTGCTAAATGCTCCAGTATCAAGAGATGATGATGTTGATGTCTATGGAATTCCCAAGAAAAATCATGAGTAAATGAAGAACATGTACAATGAGGTACCAGCCAAAGATGTAGAGATATGGAAGCTTGGATCAGTGTATCATCTTCAGGCAGGTCTCCCAACCACTAACACGATTCTGAGGCATACCTTGATGCCCAAGTCAGGAGATCATCGCATGATAAGAGGCTATTCTATCAACATGCTGCATATTCTAGATCAGAAGGCACCTTTCAAGGTGATGGACCTGATAGTAGAGACTATCAAGAGGACAGCAGCAGACCAGAAGAGGTCATGTGGGTTTGCCCGCACATTCGAGATGCTCATCAATGCCAAGTTTGGCACGGGCACCTACTTGTTGGATAGACCCCACTTGCCACCGCAGCCTGAACATGAGGATAATGAAGTTGTGATGACAGAGGATGATCCCACATCTGTTGAAGGTCAAGCTAAGTCTGAAGCTGCCAAACAAGCCAAAGCTGAGAAGGAAGCAAAGAAGCAGCAGCAAACAAAACTCAAGAGCGTTGGAGAACAGCTTCTTGAAGCTACCCAGAGGATTGAACTACGCCTGCCAGCATAGTGCGTCTCGGGAGAGTCTTGAGAGGATAGTTGAAGACAAGTTCCATGCTCTGGATGTCAAGTCGATCAAGTGCAAGTCACTTGTCAACAAGCTTGAGGCAGATATTGAGGAAGCCAAGAGAGAGAAGGCAGAGCTCATGAAGGAGATGGAAGGTGATTTGGTCCAGATGATTATGAGCAGCCTGCTCGAGTTCCCACAAGACCCAGATCGGTTGCTATTCCAAAGGATGACCTGTGGCTACAAAGATCAAGACCTCCACAGCTCCATCGGCCCAGCTCCAGCTCCGGTGTCCACTCCTCCAGCTCCACAGACTTCACCAAGCCTTTGCAGATGCAGCTATCTCCACTCCATCAACCTGCACAGAGCCGCCCGCAGAGTCCCTAGTGACGCTTAGCTCTATACCTTTCGAACTTTTTGGTAACTTGTTGCCAAAGGGGGAGAAATTGTATAGATCATAGGACTTCGAGAGAGAGAGTGCTCGCTTTTGCTCTTTCGTTTGCGTTTTGCTTTGAGGTACTTTTGAGTTTTCCGAGACATTTCGTGAGTTTGATACTACGTTTGCTCTACTTTGATGAGTGCTTGATCATACTATGCTTAATGTGTGCTTAATGCTTATCATATGCTATTCATATCTATATGATCATTTACTCATGTCTTGGTGATTGGGTGCATGCTACTCATTCTTATCATTTTGTGCGCTCCACCAAGATGTATGTGACATGGAAGAGTGACCCATGATCCTAATCGATTGTGCATTTGCATTCAAACGCAAATCTTAAATAATGCACAAATTTAGGGGGAGCTCTTGCTTATCACATACTTCTCAAAGCGACGATATCATTCATTGATTATATCATTTGTCGAAGCTTTGATCTATATGTTGTCATCAATTACCAAAAAGGGGGAGATTGAAAGTGCAACTAATCCCCGGGTGGTTTTGGTAATTAATAACAACATATATATCATTGAATTAATTGTTTCTTGAGAATATTTCAGAAAGTTCATTGATATGGGTATGGCAATGGTGATGATGTGGACCCTCAAAATGCTAAGGAAAGCATTGGCAAAAGCTCAAGACTCCATTTTTGGTTTAGTGATCCATGATCACATTGAGTCCATAGGAAAGCCAATACTATTAAAAGGGATGAGGTTATGATAATGATCTGGTTGCTCAAAGTGCTTAGTGATCTATCTCCCAAACTATCAAGAATCTTTCATTCCAACATATACTCATAAGTAATCTCGGTCCCACCGATTCCATAAACTCACCACACCGAGATGAACCACCTCACCATATAGCCAAACCCTAGTAATTTCGGATTTTCCGATTCCAAACTCGGTCTCAACGAAACTAGTGTTGCCAACCTTCAGAACCTTCAGAATCATATCGGTGTCACCGAGATGATAAAGTCGGTCCCACCGAGAATGGCAAACCCTAGTCTTTGGAAGAATCGGACTAACCGAGATTGTATTTTCGGTCCCACGAAAATCCCAACGCTCACAAGATTTGAACTTTCGGTCTCACCGAGTTGTCAACTTCGGTCCGATCGAGATTGGTCAAATGTGTGTAACGGTTGGATTTTGTGTGGAGGCTATAAATACCCTCCACCTCCTCTTCATTCGTGGAGAGAGCCATCGAAAGAACTACCACTCCTACCTTACATTTTCGAGAAGGAAACTACCTACCCTTGTGTTGAGATCAAGTTGCTCCACTCCCACCATATGAAACTTGATTTCTAGCCTTCCCAAGTTTCTTTCCACTCAATCCTTTCTTCCACCACAGCCAAATCAGTGAGGAGAGTTGAGTGTTGGGGAGATTATCATTTGAAGCACAAGAGCAAGGAGTTCATCATCACCAACACCATCTATTACCTTTTGGAGGGTGGTGCCTCCTAGATTGGTTAGGTGTCGCTTGGGAGCCTCCGTCAAGATGTGGAGTTGAACCAAGAAGTTTGTAAGGGCAAGGAGATCGCCTACTTCGTGAAGATCTACCCCGAGTAAGGCTAGTCCTCCGTGGGCGTAAGCCATGATGGCATAGACAAGGTTGCTTCTTCGTGGACCCTTCGTGGGTGGAGCCCTCCGTGGACTCTCGCAGCCGTTACCCTCCGTGGGTTGAAGTCTCCATCAACGTGGATTGACGATAGCACCACCTATCGGAACCACGAGAAAAAATCTCCGTGTCTCCAAACTGCGTTGGCTCTTCTCCACCTCTATTTACTACATGTGCAATTTACTTTCCGCTGCCATAACTCTAGAATAGCATGTGTAGGGTGATACTTGACTTGGTCATCATTGTGAACTTGCTAAAAACTTGTCCTAATCAAAAGGCTAAACTTTTAAATTGTCAAGTAGTCTAATCACCCCCCCTCTAGACATACTTCCGATCCTACAGCGTGATGTGAACTTCAAGTGGGAAATCATCATGGTCTACGGCCCAGCTGACCATAGTCGCTCTGCCGCTTTCTTGGCTGAGCTCCATACCAACATAGCCTCCGCTACCCTCCCGGTGTTGGTGGTGGTGGGGGATTTCAACGTCCTCCGCTCCACCGCTGAGAAGAGTAACTCGCGTGTCGATCTTGTTGAGATCCGGCGATTTAACGACTGGGTTGCGGACTTAGGCCTTCTGGACCTTGACAGGGTCGGGGCAAGATTTACCTGGACTAATAGACAGGTTGCCCATACCCTTAGTGTGCTTGACCGAGTATTCGTCACCCCTGACTGGGAACTTCGGTTCCCTTTGGCCTCTCTTCAGGCTATTACACGCATCTGGTCCGACCAGGTGCCCCTACTCTTGTCCTCCAAGGATGAGAGACCCCGCCCCCTCGGTTTTGGTTCGAGGCTTTCTGGCTCTAATACATCCATTTTGCATCATGTTTTCTTACTGTTATTTGTAATGTTTCTATCCATAATAATGCTTTTTGGAGTAATTCTAATGCCCTTTCTCTCATAATTTGCAAGGAACACACCAAGAGGGAGAATTCCAGCAGCTGGAAATCTGGACCTGGAAAAGCTACATCAGGCCACCTATTCTGCACAACTCCAAACAAGCTAAAACTTCACCGAGGTTTTTTATGGATTATTTAAGAATTACTGGAGCCAATAACCACCAGAGGGGGCCACTAGGTGGGCACAACCCTCCTGGGCGCGCCAGCCCCCCCAGGCGCGCCCTGGTGGGTTGTGGCCTCCTCGGCGCACCTTCGGTGCCCATCTTCTAGTATATAAGTCATTTTGACCTAGGAAAAATAGGAGGAGGACTTTCGGGACGAAGCGCTGCCGCCTCGAGGCGGAACTTACGCAGGAGCACTCTTTCCCTCCAGAGGAGCGATTCTGCCGGGGGAACTTCCCTCTAAGAGGGGGAAATCATCGTCATCATCATCACCAACAACTCTCCCATCTTGGGGAGGGCAATCTCCATCAACAACTTCAACAACACCATCACCTCTCAAACCCTAGTTCATCTCTTTTGTTCAATCTTGTTACCGGAACTATAGATTGGTGCTTATGGGTGACTCATAGTGTTGATTATATCTTGTAGTTGATTACTATATGGTTTATTTGGTGGAAGATTATATGTTTTGATCAAATATGATATTTAATACTCCTCTGATCATGAGCATGTTTATCATTTGTGAGTAGTTACTTTTGTTCTTGAGGTCACGAGAGAAATCATGTTGCAAGTAATTATGTGAACTTGATATGTGTTCAATATTTTGATAGTATGTATGTTGTGATTCCCTTAGTGGTGTCATGTGAACGTCGACTACATGACACTTCACCATATTTGGGCCTAAGGGAATGCATTGTGGAGTGGAAATTAGATGGTGGGTTGCGAGAGTGACAGAAGCTTAAACCCCAGTTTATGTGCTATTTCGTAAGGGACCGATTGGATCCAAAAGTTTAATGGTATGGTTAGAATTTATTCTTAATACTTTTCTCGTAGATGCGGATGCTTGCGGGAGGGTTAATCATAAGTAGGAGGCTTGTTCAAGTAAGACCATCACCTAAGCACCGGTCCACCCACATATCAAATTATCAAAGTAGCGAACACAAATCAAACCAACATGATGAAAGTGACTAGATGAAATTCCCGTGTACCCTCAAGAACGCTTTGCTTATCATAAGAGACCATTTGGCCTGTCCTTTACCTCAAAAGGATTGGGCTACCTTGCTGCAATTTTGTTACTACTATCGTTACTTGCTCGTTACAAATTATCTTGCTATCAAACTACTCCGCTACTTACAATTTCAGCACTTGCAAACATTACCTTACTGAAAACTACTTGTCATTTCCTTCTGCTCCTCGTTGGGTTCGACACTCTTATACTTATATAAAAGAGCTACAATTTATCCCCTATACTTATGGGTCATCAAGGCCATGGAGCCGTTTCTGGGAAGTGAATCGCCTTTGGTAAGTGGAATTTGGTAAGGAAACATTTATATAGTGTGTTGAAATTTATTGTCACTTGTTACTATAGAAAACAATCCTTTGAGGGGTTTGTTCGGGGTATCTTCACCTCGTCCAGAACCGCAATTAGCTACCCCTCAACCTACTGCACCTACTGAAAATATTGAATATGAAATTCCTTCGGGTATGATAGAACAACTGCTAGCTAATCCTTATGCAGGAGATGGAACCGAACATCCTGATATGCACTTGATATATGTGGAACAAATTTGTGGATTGTTTAAGCTTGCAGGTTTACCCAGGGATGAAGTTATGAAAAGGGTTTTCTATTTATCGTTGAAGGGAAAAGCATTAGCATGGTATAGGCTATGTGATGATATTGGATCATGGAATTGGAATCGTTTGAAATTGGAGTTTCACCAAAAAAAATTATCCTATGCATCTAGTTCATCGTGATCGGAATTATATATATAATTGTTGGCCTCATGAAGGAGAAAGTATCGCTCTAACTTGGGGGAGGCTTAAGTCAATGTTATATTCATGCCCCAATCATGAGCTCTCAAGAGAAATTATCATCCAGAATTTTTATGCTCGTCTTTCTCGTAATGATCAAACCATGCTTGATACTTCTTGTGCTGGTTCTTTTATGAAGAAGACTATTGAATTCCGGTGGGATCTTTTGGAAAGAATTAAGCGCAACTCTGAAGATTGGGAACTCGACAAAGGTAAAGAGTCAGGTATTAAACTTAAATATGATTGTGTTAAATCTTTTATGGATACCGATGCTTTTCAAAAGTTTAGCACTAAATATGGACTTGACTCTGAGATAGTAGCTTCCTTTTGTGAATCATTTGCTACACATGCTAAACTCCCTAAGGAGAAGTGCTTTAAATATCACCCACCTATTAAAGAAGAAATTAAGGAACCAGTACCAGTTAAAGAAGAAACTATACTTTATAATGTTGATCCAGTTGTCCCTTCTGCTTATATTGAGAAACCAACTTTTCCAGTTAGGATAAATGGAACATGCTAAAGTATCAACTATGGTTAACAAAAGCTATATTAGAACACCTAAACCTGATGAACAAATCAAAGTACAACCTACCATTGCTATTGTTAAAGATCTCTTGGTTATTTAATTTTGTGAAGAAGCTGATAGAATTGCTAAACCTGATAGAAAAGATAAACATAGACTTGTTGTTGGCATGCATGTGGTTTCAGTTAAAATAGGATATCACTGTTATCATGGTTTATGTGACATGGGTTCTAGTGTGAGTGCTATTCCTTACACTTTATATGAAAAAATTATGAAAGACAAGCACCTACTGAGATAGAAGAAATAGATGTTACTATTAAACTTGCTAATAGAGACACAATATCACCAACTGGGATTGTTAGAGATGTTGAAGTCTTGTGTGGAAAAATAAAATACCCTACTGATTTTCTTGTTCTCGGTTCCCCACAAGATGACTTCTGTCCCATTATCTTTGGTAGACCTTTCTTGAACACAGTTAATGCTAAGATAGATTGTAAGAAACAAACTATGGGTGTTAGCTTTGGTGACGAGTCTCATGAATTTGATTTTTCCTAGTAAGGATGAACTAATTGGTCTTGCTTCTATTGTTGTACCACCTACTGATCCTTTAGAACAATATCTGCTAGATCATGAAAATGATTTACATATGCATGAAAGGAATGAAATAGATTAAATTTTCTTTGAACAACATCCTCTGCTTAAACACAATTTGCCTATTGAAACTCCGGGAGGTCCTCCTCCACCTAAAGGTGATCCTGTGTTTGAATTAAAACAATTGCCAGACACTTTGAAATATGCTTATCTTGATGAAAAGAGAATATATCCTGTTATTATCAGTGCTAACCTTTCAGAATATGAAGAAGAAGGATTATTGAAATTTTTAAGGAAGCACCGGGCTACTATTGGATATACTCTTGATGATTTAAAGGGCATTACTCCCACCCTATGTCAGCACAAAATCAATATGGAACCTGATGCTAAACCCGTTGTTGATCACCATCGCCGGTTAAATCTGAAGATGAAAGAAGTGGTAAGAACAGAAATATTAAAACTTCTGGAAGTAGGTATAATCTATCCCATAGCTGATAGTAGATGGGTAAGTCCTGTTCATTATGTTCCTAAGAAAGGAGGTACAATGTTGTTCCTAATGATAAGAATGAACTTATTCCACAAAGAATTGTTACATGCTATAGAATGGTAACTGATTTTAGAAAATTAAACAAAGCAACTAGAAAAGATCATTACCCTTTGCCTTTTAT
Source organism: Aegilops speltoides (assembly GCA_021437245.1). Taxonomy (NCBI): domain Eukaryota; kingdom Viridiplantae; phylum Streptophyta; class Magnoliopsida; order Poales; family Poaceae; genus Aegilops; species Aegilops speltoides. Next base: position 443,852,947 of record CM038146.1, on the reverse strand, counting down.
TGATCAAATGCTTGAAAGATTATCTAAGCACACACACTTTTGCTTCCTTGATGGATACTCTGGCTTTTCACAAATACCTGTTTCTCAACCTGATTAAGAAAAGACCACTTTTACTTGTCCTTTTGGAACCTATGCTTATAGACGTATGCCTTTTGGTTTATGTAATGCACCTGCTACCTTTCAAAGATGCATGACTGCTATATTCTCTGACTTTTGTGAAAAGATCGTTGAGGTTTTCATGGACGACTTTTCTGTTTATGGGAAGTCTTTTGATGATTGTTTAAGCAATCTTGAGCGAGTTTTGCAGAGATTTGAACAAACAAATTTTTCTTTAATTGGGAGAAGTGCCACTTTATGGTTAATGAAGGCATTGTCTTGGGTCATAAAATTTCCGAAAGAGGTATTGAAGTGGACAAAGCTAAGGTTCATGCCATTGAAAAGATGCCATGTCCCAAGGACATCAAAGGTATTCGTAGTTTCCTAGGTCATGCTGGTTTCTATAGGAGATTTATCAAAGACTTTTCTAAAATTTCTAGGCCTCTTACTAATCTTTTGCAAAAGGATATCCCTTTTGTTTTTATGATGATTGTCTTGAAGCCTTTGAAACACTCAAGAAAGCCTTAATTTCTGCACCTATTTGAAGGAAATATGTCGTAGAGGCAATAATAAAGTTGTTGTTTATATTTTCTTATATCATGATAAATGTTTATTATTCATGCTAGAATTGTTTAACCAAAAACTTAGTACATGTGCGGATACATAGACAAACAGGGTGTCACTAGTATGCCTCTACTTGGCTAGCTCGTGGAATCAATGATGGTTATGTTTCCTATCCATAGACATGAGTTGTCATTTTATTAACGGGATCATATCATTAGAGAATGATGTGATTGACTTGACCCATCCGTTAGCTTAGCACGATGATCGTTTAGTTTGTTGTTATTGCTTTCTCCATAACTTATACATGTTCCTATGATTATGAGATTATGCAACTCCCGAATACCCGAGGAACACTTAGTGTGCTATCAAATATCACAACGTAACTGGTTGACTATAAAGATGGTCTATAGGTGTCTCTGATGGTGTTTGTTGAGTTGGCATAGATCGAGATTAGGATTTGTCACTCCGAGTATCGGAGAGGTATCTCTGGGCCCTCTCAGTAATGCACATCACTATAAGCCTTGCAAGCAATGTGACTAATGAGTTAGTTACGAGATGTTACATTACGGTACGAGTAAAGAGACTTGCCGGTAATGATATTGAACAAGGTATTGAGATACCGACGATCGAATCTCGGGCAAGTAACATATCGATGACAAAGGGAACAATGTATGTTGTTATGCGGTTCGACCGATAAAGATCTTCATAGAATATGTTGGAGCCAATATGGGCATCCAAGTTCCGCTATTGGTTATTGACCAGCGAGATGTCTCGGTGATGTCTACATAGTCCTCAAACCCGTAGGGTCCGCACGCTTAAACGTTCGTTGACGTTATAGTATTCTATGAGTTATGTATGTTGGTGACCGAATGTTGTTCGGAATCCCGGATGAGATCATGGACATGACGAGGAACTCCGGAATGGTCTAGATATAAAGATTGATATATGCGATAATAGTGTTTGGTCTTTGGAAGGGTTCCGGAATTCACCGAAAGGGGTTCCAGATGTTTCTCGAAATGTTTGGGTTCGAGAACACTTTATTTGGGCCTAAGGGGAAAGCCCACAAGCTTTTTGCAAAGCACAAAAGGAAGTTTTGTGGAGTCCAGGGGCCAGACGCCAGGGTCCCTGGCGTCTGGGTCCAGACGCTGGGAACCCTGGTGTCTGGTCCTGGAGTCTGAGAAGGACTCTTGCCTTTCGGGTGAAACCGACTTTGTGTAGGCTTTTGCTCCAAGTTTCGACCCCAAGGCTCAACATATAAATAGAGGGGTAGGTCTAGCACCCAAGATACATCAAGAAACACCAATCCGTGTGTCGGCAACCCCGTCCCCTCTAGTTTATCCTCCATCATACTTTTCGTAGTGCTTAGGCGAAGCCCTGCGAAGATTGTTCTTCACCAACACCGTCACCACGCGGTCGTGCTGCTGGAACTCATCTACTACTTCGCCCCTCTTGCTTGATCAAGAAGGTGGGGACGTCATCAAGCTGAACGTGTGCTGAACGCGGAGGTGCCATATGTTCGGTGCTTGATCGGGACGGATCATGAAGGTGTACGACTACATCAACCGCGTTGATAAACGCTTCCCTTTCGGTCTACGAGGGTATGTAGACACACTCTCCCCTCTCGTTGCTATGCATCCCCTATATAGATCTTGCATGTGCGTAGGAAATTTTTGAAATTACTGCGTTCCCAACAGTGGTATCGGAGCCAGGTCTATGCATAGATGTTATATGCACGAGTAGAACACAAAGGAGTTGTGGGCGTGAGTATATACATATTGCTTGCCGTCACTAGTTGATTCTTGATTCGGCGGCATTGTTGGATGAAGTAGCTCAGACCGACATTACGCGTATGCTTACACAGAACTGGTTCTACCGACGTGCTTCGCACACAGGTGGCTAGTGGGTGTCTGTTTCTCCAACTTTAGTTGAATCGGCTTTAATGAACAAGGTTCTTTCTGAAGATCAAAAAGAAATCACTATACTACGTTGTGGTTTTGATGTGTAGGTAAGAACGGTTCTTGCTAGAAGCCCGTAGCAGCCACGTAAAACTTGCAACAGCAAAGTAGAGGATGTCTAACTTGTTTTTGTAGGGCATGTTGTGATGTGATATGGTCAAGCCAAGATGCTAAATTTTATTGTATGAGATGATCATGTTTTGTAACAAAGTTATCGGCAACTGGCAGGAGCCATATGGTTGTCGCTTTATTGTATGAAATGCAATCGCCATGTAATTGCTTTACTTTATCACTAAGCAGTAGCAATAGTCGTAGTAGCAATAGTTGGCGAGATGACAACGATACTTCGATGGAGATCAATGTGTCAAGCCGGTGACGATGGTGATCATGACGGTGCTTTGGAGATGGAGATCAAAGGCACAAGATGATGATGGCCATATCATATCACTTATATTTGATTGCATGTGATGTTTATCCTTTATGCATCTTATTTTGCTTAGTTCGGCGGTAGCATTATAAGATGATCTCTCACTAAATTTCAAGGTATAATTGTTCTCCCTGAGTATGCATTGTTGCTATAGTTCGTCGTGCCGAGACACACGTGATGATCGGGTGTGATAAGCTCTACGTTCACATACAACAGGTGCGAGCCAGTTTTGCACATGCAGAATACTCGGCTTAAACTTGTCGAGCCTAGCATATGCAGATATGGCCTCGGAACACTGAGACCAAAAGGTCGAGCGTGAATCATATAGTAAATATGATCAACATAGTGATATTCACCATTGAAAACTACTCTATCTCACGTGATGATCGGACATGGTTTAGTTGATATGGATCATGTGATCACTTAGATGATTAGAGAGATGTCTATGTAAGTGGGAGTTCTTAAGTAATTTGATTAATTGAACTTTAGTTTATCATGAACTTAGTACCTGATAGTATTTTGCATGTCTATGTTGTTGTAGATAGATGGCCCGTGTTGTTGTTCCGTTGAATTTTAATGGGTTCCTAGAGAAAGATAAGTTGAAAGATGATGGTAGCAACTACACAGACTGGGTCCGTAACTTTAGGATTATCCTCATTGCTGCACAGAAGAATTACGTCCTGGAAGCACCGCTGGGTGCCAAACCCGCTGCAGGAGCAACTCCAGATGTTGTGAACACCTGGCAGAGCAAAGCTGATGACTACTCGATAGTTCAGTGTGCCATGCTTTACGGCTTAGAACCGGGACTTCAACGATGTTTTGAACGTCATGGAGCATATGAGATGTTCCAGGAGTTGAAGTTAATATTTCAAGCAAATACACGGATTAAGAGATATGAAGTCTCCAATAAGTTCTACAGCTGCAAAATGGAGGAGAATAGTTCTGTCAGTGAACATATACTCAGAATGTCTGGGTACCACAACCACTTGACTCAGCTGGGAGTTAATCTTCCTGAGGATAGTGTCATTGACAGAGTTCTTCAATCACTGCCACTAAGCTACAAGAGCTTTGTGATGAACTATAATATGCAAGGGATGGATAAGACGATTCTCGAGCTCTTCGCAATGCTAAAGGCTGCGGAGGTAGAAATCAGGAAGGAGCATCAAGTGTTGATGCTCAACAAGACCACCAGTTTCAAGAAAAAGGGTAAAGGGAAGAAGGGGAACTTCAAGAAGAACAACAAGCTAGTTGCTTCTCAAGTGAAGAAGCCCAAGTCTGGACCTAAGCCTGAGACTTGGTGCTTCTACTGCAAAGGGACTGGTCACTGGAAGCGGAACTGCCCCAAGTATTTGGCGGAGAAGAAGGATGGCAAAGTGAAAGGTATCTTTGTTATACATGTTATTGATGTGTACCTTATTAATGCTCGCAGTAGCGCATGGGTATTTGATACTAGTTCTGTTGCTAATATTTGCAACTCGAAATAGGGACTACGGATTAAGCAAAGATTGGCTAAGGACGAGGTGACGATGCGCGTGGTAAATGGTTCCAAAGTCGATGTGATCGCCGTAGGCACGCTAGCTCTACATATACCTTTAGGATTAGTTTTAGACCTAAATAGGTGCCAGCGTTGAGCATGAACATTATATCTGGATCTTGTTTGATGCGAGACGGTTATTCATTTAAATCAGAAAATAATGGTTGTTCTATTTATATGAGTAATATCTTTTATGGTCATGCACCCTTGATGAGTGGTCTATTTTTACTAAATCTTGATAGTAGTGATACACATGTTCATAGTATTGAAGCCAAAAGATATAAGTTTAATAATGATAGTGAAACTTATTTGTGGCACTGCCGTTTAGGTCATATTGGCGTAAAGCGCATGAAGAAAATCCATACAGATGGGCTTTTGGAATCACTTGATTATGAATCACTTAATGCTTGCGAACCATACCTCATGGGAAAGATGACTAAGACTCCGTTCTCCGGAACAATGGAGCGAGCAACAGACTTGTTGGAAATAATACATACTGATGTATGCGGTCCGATGAGTGTTGATGCTCGCGGCGGGTATCGTGTTGATGCTCGCAGCGGGTATCATTATTTTCTTCTTTCACTCATGATTTGAGCAGATATCGGTATATCTACTTGATGAAACATAAGTCTGGAACATTTGAAAAGTTCAAAGATTTTCAAAGTCAAGTGGAAAATCATCGTAACAAAAAAATAAAGTTTCTATGATCTGATCGTGGAGGAGAATATTTGAGTTACGAGTTTGGTCTTCATTTGAAACAATGAGGAATAGTTTCGCAACTCACGCCACATGGAACACCATAGCGTAATGGTGTGTCCGAAAGTCGTAATCGCACTTTATTAGATATGGTGCGACTATGATGTCTCTCACTGATTTACCGCTATCGTTTTGGGGTTATGCTTTAGAGATGGCTGCATTCACGTTAAATAGGGCACCATCTAAATCCGTTGAGACGACACCTTATGAACTGTGGTTTGGCAAGAAACCCAAGTTGTCGTTTTTTAAAGTTTGGGGCTGTGATGCTTATGTGAAAAAGCTTCAACCTAATAAGCTCGAACCCAAATCGGAGAAATGTGTCTTCATAGGATACTCATAGGAGACTGTTGGGTACACCTTCTATCACAGATCCAAAGGCAAGATATTCGTTGCTAAGAATGGATCCCTTCTAGAGAAGGAGTTTCTCTCAAAATAAGTGAGTGGGAGGAAAGTAGAACTTGATGAGGTAATTGTACCTTCTCCCGAGTTGGAAAGTACTACATCACAGAAGTCAGTTCCAGTGATTCCTACACCAACTAGTGCGGAAGCTAATGATGATGATAATGAAACTTCTGATCAAGTTACTACCGAACCTCATAGGTCAACCAGAGTAAGATCCGCAATAGAGTGGTACGGTAATCCTGTTCTGGAGGTCATGTTACTCGACCATGATGAACCTACGAACTATGAGGAAGCGATGATGAGCCCAGATTCCGCAAAATGGCTTGAGGCCATGAAATCTGAGATGGGATCCATGTATGAAAACAAAGTGTTGACTTTAGTTGACTTGCCCGATGATCGGCAAGCATTAGAGAATAAATGGATCTTCAAGAAGAAGACTGACGCTGACGGTAATATTACTGTCTACAAAGCTCGACTTGTTGCGAAAGGTTTTTACAAGTTCAAGGAGTTGACTACGATGAGACTATCTCACCTATAGCGATGCTTAAGTCCGTCCAAATCATGTTAGCAATTGCCGCATTTTATGATTATGAAATTTGGCAAATGGATGTCAAAACTGCAATCCTTAATGGAGATCTGAAAGAAGAGTTGTATATGATGCAACTAGAAGGTTTTGTCGATCCAAAAGGTGCTAACAAAGTGTGTAAGCTCCAGCGATCCATTTATGGACTGGTGCAAGCATCTTGGAGTTGGAATATATGCTTTGATAGTGTGATCAAAGCATATGGTTTTATACAGACTTTTGGAGAAGCCTGTATTTACAATAAAGTGAGTGGGAGCTCTATAGCATTTCTGATATTATATGTGGATGACATATTGTTGATCGGAAATGATACTGAATTTCTGAATATCATAAAAGGATACTTGAATAAGAATTTTTCAATGAAAGACCTCGGTGAAGCTGCTTATATATTGGGCATCAAGATCTATAGAGATAGATCAAGGCGCTTAATAGGACTTTCACAAAGCACATACCTTGATAATTTTTGAAGAAGTTCAAAATGGATCAGGCAAAGAAAGGGTTCTTGCTTGTGTTACAAGGTGTGCAGTTGAGTCAGACTGAATACCCAACCACTGCAGAAGATAGAGAAAAAATGGAAGTCATTCCCTATGCTTCAGCCATAGGTTCTATCATGTATGCAATGCTGTGTACTAGACCTGATGTGTGCCTTGCTATTAGTTTAGCAGGGAGGTACCAAAGTAATCCAGGAGTGTATCACTGGTAAGCGGTCAAGAACATCCTAAAGTACCTAAAAAGGACTAAGGATATGTTTCTCGTTTATGGAGGTGACAAAGAGCTCGTCGTAAACGGTTACGTCGATGCAAGCTTTGACTCTGATCCGGATGACTCTAAGTCACAAACCGGATACATATTTTTATTAAATGGTGGAGCTGTTAGTTGGTGTAGTTCCAAGCAGAGCGTCGTGGCGGGATCTACGTGTGAAGTGGAGTACATAGCTGATTCGAAAGCACCAAATGAAGGAGTCTGGATGAAGGAGTTCATATCCGATCTAGGTGTCATACCTAGTGCATCGAGTCCAATGAAAATCTTTTGTGACAATACTAGTGCAATTTCCTTGGCAAAGGAATCCAGATTTCACAAGAGAACCAAGCGCATCAAGAGGCGGTTTAATTCCATCCGCAATCAAGTCAAGGAGGGAGACATAGAGATTTGCAAGATACATACGGATCTGAATGTTGCAAACCTGTTGACTAAGCCTTTCTCACGAGCAAAACATGATCAGCTCCAAGACTCCATGGGTGTTAGAATCATTACAATGTAATCTAGATTATTGACTCTAGTGCAAGTGGGAGACTGAAGGAAATATGCCCTAGAGTCAATACTAAAGTTGTTACTTATATTTCCTTATATAATGATAAATGTTTATTATTCATGCTAGAATTGTATTAACCGGAAACTTAGTACATGTGTGGATACATGGACAAACAGAGTGTCACTAGTATGCCTCTACTTGACTAGCTCGTTGAATCAATGATGGTTATGTTTCCTAACCATATACATGAGTTATCATTTGATTAACGGGATCACATCATTAGAGAATGATGTGATTGACTTGACCCATCCGTTAGCTTAGCACGATGATCCTTTAGTTTGTTGCTATTGCTTTCTCCACAACTTATACATGTTCCTATGACTATGACATTGTGCAACTCCCGAATACCGGAGGAACACTTAGTGTGCTATCAAACGTCACAACGTAACTGGGTGACTACAAAGATGCTCTACAGGTGTCTCCGATTTTAACATCCCAAATTTTCAATTTGGAATGTTATACATTAGATCATCATTGCATATCATATTTTATTGCATTTTGGTTTGATCCTAGAAATTCTACGCAACTCAAGGACCCACGGAGAGAGTTGGGGATTTCGTTATTTTCATATTTGAGTTTTTCTTAAATTTTGAAAATAGGATCATTTGATTTAATTATTTTATCTTCGTATATTTCTGTTATAAAAATATGAGAGAGGGAATAAAATGACTTTCGAAAAATAAAGAAATATTGGAGATTTAATAATAAAATCAAATAAGATTTTATTTCGGAAGTTTTATCGCTATTTTATTTGAATTAGGAAAAATGTGCGTTTTCCAAAATTGCATTTTAGGCCCAAATAAATGTCATCTTGTCCGGCTTATTTTTAGAGGACGGGGAAAATTTATTTCAGGATTTTTGGAGTCCGTTTAGTATTTATTTTATTTGTTTTTCTACGTGGAATATATATAAAAAAACAGTTACCACCTTACCGGGCCGTGTCCGACTAGGACACTGTACCCGGGCGGCCTTTAAAGGCCGACGGCCCGACCCGGGCCGAAACCCTAGCCGCCAGCCCCGCCCCGCCTTGTAACCCGTGCCGCCGCTGGTTTTCGCCGCCGCCGTGTGCCGCCGCCGCCGTCGCCGCCGCCGCCCATCGCCGCCGACCCGCCGCCGCCGCCGAGCCGCCACCCGCCGCGAGTTCTCGTCGCCGCCGACGGTTTTCTCTAGAAAACCCCTTGTTTTTTAAAACCCGCGGTTGTTTTTTTAATAGATCGGTTTAGTTTTTTCGGTTTATTTATTTAGCGAAGCCCGTTCGTTTGTTCGTTTTCACCGTTTAGTCGCAGACAGCGAACGTTCGTTCGTTAGCCTGTTCGTCCGCTTTTTCTTTTTCTAGGATTTTTCACGATTATTTTCGATCGTGATTTCTGATCCAATTTTCGTTCTAGTATAACTTTTCGCTCGTTCATCGGAATCAGGCGAGTCAAGCGCCTGGAGTTTCGTCTCGAAACTCTCTTTCCGTTTAACCAACTCAAACAAGTTTTTGCTGCTATAAACCTTGATTTAGGTCCAGATTAGTAAACAAAGCTTGTTTCTTTCACCGTTTGAGTTTCGTTGTTTCGTTTGATTTGATGCTTTTTGCAAACCGGAGTTCTTAAGTTGAACTTTCTGGTTGGATCTCTTATTTGAGTTTTACCCGTGCATTAGATGAGTATTATTGTATGCTTGTTTGTTTACGATAGAGTACCCGGAGTGCGCAGCTTGCTACTACGAGTCTCTAGGTTTCACGGATCATCAGCAAGGCAAGTAACACTTTGATCATACCTCTTTACTACCCAGTTTTATTGCATTAGATCAATCCTCAAACAATTGCATGATTAGGATCTGATTAATATGTGGGTTTTGGGAAGTAGATGAGGTAGTACCTATTGTCCGGTTTATTATCAAACCCTTGGGAGTTACTTCTACGTTGCTTATATTGCTATGCTATGCTTGTAGACGTGGATTGGGTGAGTGTATCCATGGCAGATGTGAGGATGTTAATTAATGGTTTACATAAGGTGGCAACTTTAATACACATTTGGGTGGATTGAGGCACCTGAGGAACCCAGTGTTGCCTGTATTTTTGGAAATCCCGGGGTACCGTGTGATTCTCCTATGGATCGCCACCCAGGCTCAAAGGGATCATGAGATTATTCATGCTAGAAACTTCCGCGTGCAGCCGCAAGGTACTATGGGCTCTAGCATTGTTGATTAAGTCGCGTGAACTCTTAAAGTGGTAGACTAGCAGATATAGGGGAAAGTAGGTGTAACTGTCTACCCATCGTAAGGTGTAAACGCTTCTGAAAGACTATGTCTCGGTCATCCGTTTCTGAAACACCATGTAGTGCGAGAAATCCAACGGCGGAGATCGAGTCTTGTGGGGAAAAGTGCGCAAACCTCTGCAGAGTGTACAAACTAATCATGGTTAGCCGTGTCCCCGGTTATGGACGTTTTGAGTATCTAGTACCTGGATTATCATGTGAATCTCATCGTGTTACTTAATTAATTCTGTTTGGGTTTAAGGATGATGCTTAATTGGGATTGAGGTGGGTGAACCTTCTCAATGTTTAACAACCACCATGATAGTTAAATAAAATTTATTCCTTTGTTGTAGGGAAAAACTGGCTTTATGCAAAACTGTAGCCATAGAGCTTTCCACCAGCCATATATGCATGTAGTGATAGCATTATTCTGCTCATTACTCTCTATGTGTTACATTGCCAGCATATTCCATGTGCTGATCCGTTTTCGGGCTGCAACGTTCATGTTGCAGACTTTTCAGACGACGAGTAAGGTGCCTTAGGTCGTGATCTTATAGTCAGTGATGCCGTTGGAGTTGATGGACTCGCTTTATCTTCCAAGCCTTCCACTGTTATCGTTATTAGATTGCCTTAAGCCATATTTATTGTAATAAGTTCTCTTCTGAGACATTCGATGTAACAAGTGTGTGATTGCTACTCTGTTATAAATCCTTCAAGTATTGTGCCTGTCAGCATTACTGATCCAGGGATGACACTGATGCATAGAGATTAGACTGTTTAAGGTCTGGTCGCTACAAGATGGTATCAGAGCACACGCTGACTGTAGGACACGACCACTAAGCTAAAGCCCTAGATCACTATTCTCTTCTCATTTCTGACTCCTCTCCTTTTCTACTCTTTTAGGATGGAGGATGTAAGGAAAAGTTCACACAACCGGATGAAGATACACCTTTTGGACGCCACTTGAAGGAAGTCACTAGATACCTGAATATTGGAGTACCAAGTTTCACCGGGACCTACATCGCCACTTTACCAGAAGAGGAGCGTTGGATGATTCAAGTTCAAGTTCCAGGAAGGACGTTCATGCCCGTCACTGAGCACATAGAGTTTTCCTTTGATGCACCAACCTGGAGTCTAGGAAAGAGCATGGCAGCCCACATCACCACGGGACGCATTGGAGAAGTTTACCAAAGGATCTTAAGGGTACTATTTACCAGATTTGTGGGCGCCGAGATGAGCAATGGGAGATGATCAGTGATGTCTACTACACAACCTTCTTCTTGCAGACGTTGTTGGGCCTGCAAGTGCATAGGTTTGTAGGATAGTAGCAAATTTCCCTCAAGTGGATGACCTAAGGTTTATCAATCCGTAGGAGGCGTAGGATGAAGATGGTCTCTCTCAAACAACCCTGCAACCAAATAACAAAGAGTCTCTTGTGTCCCCAACACACACAATACAATGGTAAATTGTATAGGTGCACTAGTTCGGCGAAGAGATGGTGATACAAGTGCAATATGGATAGTAGATATAGGTTTTTGTAATCTGAAAATATAAAAACAACAAGGTAACTAATGATAAAAGTGAGGGTAAACGGTATTGCAATGGTAGGAAACAAGGCATAGGGTTCATACTTTCATTAGTGCAAGTTCTCTCAACAATAATAACATACTTGGATCGTATAACTATCCCTCAACATGTAACAAAGAGTCACTCCAAAGCCACTAATAGCGGAGAACAAACAAAGAGATTATGGTAGGGTACGAAACCACCTCAAAGTTATCCTTTCTATTCTATCTATTCAAGAGTCCGTAGTAAAATAACATGAAGATATTCTTTCCGTTCAATCTATCATAGAGTTCATACTAGAATATCACCTTAAGACACAAATCAACCAAAACCCTAATGTCACCTAGATACTCCAATGTCACCTCAAGTATCCGTGGGCATGATTATACGATAAGCATCACACAATCTCAGATTCATCTATTCAACCAACACAAAGTACTTCAAAGAGTGCCCCAAAGTTTCTAACGGAGTGTCAATACGAAAACGTGTGCCAACCCCTATGCATAGGTTCATGGGCGGAACCCGCAAGTTGATCACCAAAACATACATCTAGTGGATCACGTGAACATCCCATTGTCACCACAGACAAGCATGGCAAGACATACATCAAGTGTTCTCAAATCATTAAAGACTCAATCCGATAAGATAACTTCAAGACGAAAACTCAATTCATCACAAGAGAGTAGAGGGGGGAGAAACATCATAAGATCCAACTATAATAGCAATGCTCGCGATACATCAAGATCGTGCCAAGAGAGAACACGAGAGAGAGAGAGATTAAACACATAGCTACTGGTACATACCCTCAGCCCCGAGGGTGAACTACTCCCTCCTCGTCATGGAGAGCGCTGGGATGATGAAGATGGCCATTGGTGAGGGATCCCCCCTCTGGCAGGGTGCCAGAACGGGCTCCCGAGGGGTATTTGGTGGCTACAGAGGCTTGCGGCGGCGGAACTCCCGATCTATCTTCGTATTCGATGGTTTTAGGGTATATGGGAATATATAGGCGAAAGAAGTCGCTCGGGGGAGTCTCGAGGGGCCCACGATACAGGGGTGGCGCGCCCAGGGGGTGGGCGTGCCCTCCTATCTCCTGGCCTCCTCGAAGCTTCCCTGGCTTGTACTCCAAGTCTCCCGGATCATGTTCGTTCCAAAAATCACGCTCCCGAAGGTTTCATTCCGTTTGGACTCCGTTTGATATTCCTTTTCTTTGAAACACTGAAATAGGAAATAAAACAACAATATGGGCTGGGCCTCCGGTTAATAGGTTAGTCCCAAAAGTAATATAAAAGTGTATAATAAAGCCCGTAATCATTCAAAAAGATAATAAAATAGCATGAATGCTTCATAAATTATAGATACATTGGAGACGTATCAATCAGCACCAGGAAGGATAGATAAATTGCAACTTTCATCCAGGAGTTAAACCAGCACATTCATCGCCAGGAGAACCAGATGTGCGCAGGCATGATAGATCTGAAGAAGGCTATGACCAAGATCACGGAATTGGAAGAAGAATTCAAGTCTACACGCGATGGATATGAGGAGGTAATGACGACATTCATGGAGAAGAATGATGATCTGAAGAAGAAGCTAAAAGTATTCATGGGATTCCCCGCGACTGGAGGAGAAGACGATGATTGCACTTGCCCGGGGAACTACATCATCATCGACGACACCGACTCGGACCCAGACGATAGCGTTGATGACTTTGTTGATGAAGCTGGAGCAGATATCATGGAGTCTTCGACCGATCAATTTTTCTAGCCAACCACCATAACAGTAGTAGTATTCCCCCATGTATAAAGTATAGTCTGAGCACTTTTGTAACGATGGTTAGACTGTTGTAAGCCCTTGTTTGAATGGATTGAAGTGATATGATTGTGCTTGTCTCATGTGCATATGTGTAGTGTTTTTCTCTATAGACCTCATTCTATTCTGTATTCTCATCTTTTCTAAACCCTCAGATGCCTCCGAGAGGTGACAATGGATTTGCTTTCCCACCGAAGCTCACTCAGTTGATCTAGCAGCAGAATGTATTGATGCAGATACTAGTCCAGAATCAGAATCAGGGGAACAACAACAACAACAACCCACCACCACCCCCACATGTTGATCACTTAGCCCGTGTCTTGAGGCTAAGTCCGCCGGTTTTCTCCAATAGCACCGAGTCGATAGTTGCAGATGATTGGCTCCGCAAGATGGGAAGGGAGTTGACCACTGCAGGATGCATAGATGCGGAGAAAGTGCGTTTTGCCCCAAATCAGCTTGATGGACCCGCAACATCATGGTGGGAGAATTTCACAGCCACTTAGCCCATCGACACTGTCACATGGGACCAGTTTCAGCAGGCTTTCGATACTGCCCATGTTTCAGCAGGAGCTATGGCCATGAAGAAGCGTGAGTTTCGTAACTTGCGCCAAGGAGGACGTACTGTTGACCAGCATGTGGATGATTTTAGTAAGCTAGCACGCTATGCCCCAGATGACGTTGCTACCGATGCAGCTAAGCAGGAGAAGTTTCTGGAAGGACTGAATGATGAGCTGAGCATGCAGTTGATGGTGGCAACCTTCAATAATTACCAAGAGTTGGTGGATAGAGCTCTCATGATTGAAGGGAAGCAGCAGCGGATTGACAGCCGCAAGAGGAAGTATGGACAAGGGAAGTACAACTCTGGAGCTCAGCAGAAGCCTCGTTTTACCCTGAACTCGGGAGGACCTTTTCAGCATACCCATGGAGGAGGGAGTTCGCACAACCATAGTGGCCCCAAGAATGGTAATGGGAATGGAGGAAGCAACAACCAGAACCGTGCCAACCCATCAACCCCAACCAAGAAGGACCTGAGCCACGTCACTTGCTACAAGTGCCAGAAGACTGGAAATTATGCCAATGAATGTCCTGAAGCTAAGAATGGAAATGGCAATGGAAGCTCTGGGAAGAAGCCGAACCCTTTCAACAGGGGACAGGTGAACCACGTTAACATGGGGGAGGTTGAAGCTCGGCCAAATGTAGTAATAGGTAAGTTTTTGGTTAAGTCATTTACTGAAATCGTTCTTTTTGATACTGGTGCATTCATACATATCAAGGGGATTTGTGGATAAGTATAAACTGCCCACCAAGGTTCTTAGAACACCTATGTTAGTAAGCTCACCAGGAGCGGAGTATATGGCCAGTCAAGGATGTTTTCAGATGCCATTGACCATAGGTAGGCATGTTTTCCCCTCGATTTATTGCAAGGTTTGGATGTGATTCCGGGTATGTATTGGCTATCGATGTATGGAGGAAACATAGATTGTGCCAGTAAGTCGATTTTGCTTACCACCCTAGAAGGGAGAAGGATCAAGTATGTATCCCGGCATGTGCCGAAGGGGACTCAAGTGAATTCCTTATTAGGTGTTGTACAGGCGGAAGTACCGGTGGTGAAGGATTTCCGTGACGTATTTTGAGAAGAGTTGCCAGGCATGCCACTGGATAGAGACATTGAGTTTTTGATTGAGCTTTTGCTAGGCACATGGCCAATATCTAAGAGACCGTACAGGATGCCCGCTAAGGATTTGGAAGGAATTAAGAAGCAGATTAAGGAGTTACTGGATAAAGGCTATATTCGCACAAGTTCGTCACCTTGGGGATCGCCGGTGCTCCTAGTGGAGAAGAAGGATGGTTGTTGTTTATCGTGGATTGAATGAGGTGACAATCAAGAACAAGTACGCACTGCCGATGATCAATGATCTGTTTGACCAATTGCATCGAGCTAAGGTATTTTCCAAGATCGATCTACGACCAGGATACCACCAGTTGAAGATTCGAGAGCATGATATACCTAAGACAACTTTTACCACTAGGTACGAGCTATATGAGTATACAAAGTACTTCAAAGAGTGCCCCAAAGTTTCTACCGGAGAGTCAAGACGAAAATGTGTGCCAACCCCTATGCATAGGTTCATGGGTGGAACCCGCAAGTTGATCACCAAAACATACATCAAGTGGATCACGTGAATATCCCATTGTCACCACAAATAAGCACGGCAAGACATACATCAAGTGTTCTCAAATCCTTAAAGACTCAATCTGATAAGATAACTTCAAGAGGAAAAATCAATTCATCACAAGAGAGTAGAGGGGGAGAAACATCGTAAGATACAACTATAATAGCAAAGCTCACGATACATCAAGATCGTGCCAAGAGAGAACACGAGAGAGAGAGAGAGAGAGAGAGATCAAACACATAGCTACTGGTACATACCCTCAGCCCCGAGGGTGAAATACTCTCTCCTCGTCATGGAGAGCGCCGGGATGATGAAGATGGCCACCGGTGAGGGATCCCCCTCCGGTAGGGTGCCAGAACGGGCTCTCGAGGGGTATTTCATGGCTACAGAGGCTTGCGGCGGCGGAACTCCCGATCTATCTTCGTATTCGATGGTTTTAGGTCATATGGGAATATATAGGCGAAAGAAGTCGGTCGGGGAGTCTCGAGGGGCCCACAAGACAGGGGGGCACGCCCAGGGGGGTGGGCGCGCCCTCCTATCTCTTGGCCACCTCGAAGCTTCCCTGGCTTGTACTCCAAGTCTCCCGGATCATGTTCGTTCCAAAAATCACGCTCCCGAAGGTTTCATTCCGTTTGGACTCCGTTTGATATTCCTTTTCTTCGAAACACTGAAATAGGCAATAAATCAACAATATGGGCCGGGCCTCCGGTTAATAGGTTAGTCCCATAAGTAATATAAAAGTGTATAATAAAGCCCGTAATCATTCAAAACAGATAATAAAATAGCATGAATGCTTCATAAATTATAGATATGTTGGAGACGTGTCAGCATCCCCAAGCTTAATTCCTGCTTGTCCTCGAGTAGGTAAATGATAAAAGAAAGAAAGAATTTATGAAGTGTGAATGCTAGAAGGTGCACAATTTTGATCAATGATAATTTCAATCACCTTTTCTAGCATGATTATATGTCATAACAGTAGTTTATCTCATAAAACTTCTCAAGATCAAGTAACAAGCTATTCACATGTTAAAGCATAGACCATAAACTTTCTTGAAAACTAGCAAACTTCATTCTCAGTCATCAAACAATTACAATTCATCTTATTTTCAGGAAGGGTCTATGTCAGAGCTTTGATTTAGCAAACTCCACATATTCAACTATCATATAGTCTTCTACAATTGCTAACACTCAAGCAATACTAATGATTATGGAGTTTTAATCGGACAGTGAGAAAGATAGGGGCTTATAGTGTTGCCTCCCAACGTATTCACCTTTGGGTGAGGTCAACAATAATAGTTCATGCTAACTTACATCCAGTTGGATATATATATCAGGATCTTTCCAACACGAGGTGCTTGCCAAAGGATAAAATGAAAAAGCGAAAGGTGAAAATCACCTTGACTCTTGCATAAAGTAAAAGATAGGCCCTTCGCAGAGGGAAGCAGAGGTGGTTGTCATGCGCTTTTATGGTTGGATGCAAAAAATCTTAATGCAAAAGAACGTCACTTTATATTGCCACTTGTATATGGACCTTTATTATGCACTCCGTCGCTTTTATTGCTTCCATAACAAGATCGTATAAAGCTTATTTTCTTCACACTAATAGATCATACATATTTAGAGAGAAAGTTTTATTGCTTGCACCGATGACAACTTACTTGAAGGATCTTACTCAATCCATAGGTAGGTATGGTGGACTCTCATGGCAAAACTGGGTTTAAGGATATTTGGAAGCACAAATAGTATCTTTACTTGGTGCAAGGAATTTGGCTAGCATGAGGGGGAAAGGCAAGCTCAACATGCTTGAATGATCCATGAAATTATACTTTAACTGAGATGTGAGAAAACATAACCCATTACGTTGTCTTCCTTGTCCAACATCAACTCTTTAGCATGTCATACTTAATGAGTGCTCACAATTATAAAAGATGTCTAAGATAGTATATTTATATGTGAAATCTCTCTTCCTTCAATATTCTTTCATGAATTGTTCAAATGACCAATACAATGCTTGCTAACCTTCAATAAATTTATAACCTCTACTTCTTAGATGTTAAGTCATTACTCCCCATGAGATAAGCAAATGAAACATATATAATTTCAGATTTATGACATTCAACTCAATCGACCATTTACTCATAGGATATAAGTGAAGCACACGAGCAAATGACAAACTACTCCAAAAAGATATAAGTGAAGATCAATGAGTAGCTAAATGATTATGTAACTATGTGAAGACTCTCTCTCATTAAAGAATTTCAGATCTTGGTATTGTATTCAAACAGCAAGCAAAACAAAATAAAATTACATTGCAAGGATAGGACAACTCATGTGAAGAAGCAAAAACTTAGGCTCAACCGGTACTAACCGATAGTTGTTGAAGAAGAAAGGTGGGATGCCTACTGGGGCATTCCCAAGCTTAGATGCTTGAGATTTCTTGAAATATCATCTTGGGGTGCCTTGGGCATCCCCAAGCTTTAACTTTTATGTCTCCATAATTCCTCTCATATCATGGTTTCTCTTTTTTTTATCAAAAGCTTCATCCACACCAAACTCAACAAGAACTCGTGAGATAGGTTAGTATAAACCAATGCAAAACCTTATAATTTTCTACTGTAATAAATCACTAAAATTATTATTCAACATTTTATGCTAAATACCTGTGCATATTTAATACTTTTATCCTCAAATAGAATCATTAAACAAGCAAACATATGCAAACAATGCAACCATAACAGCAATCTGCCAAAACAGTATAGTATGTAAAGAATGCAAGATTCATCATACTTCCCTAACTCCAAAAATTATGAGAAAAATACTACGCTGTAGAATATTTATCAGAGCTCAATATGCAAAAAGTTTCAACATTATACCATTCTATGACTTTTCTATGGAATATTTGCAACAGCGGTAAACTTTCTGTTTTCAAACAGCAACATGTATACTAGCAAAATAAGCATGACAAAGGCTATCCTTGACATTTTTACTGAAAATATAGATGCAAAACATTATTCTAAATAACAGAAAGCAATTACTAACAAAAGAAAATTACGCTCCAAGCAAAACATATATCATGTGGTGAATAAAAATATAGCTCCAAGTAAAGTTACCGATGAAGGAAGACGAAAGAGGGGATGCCAATCCGGGGCATCCCCAAGCTTAGGCTCTTGGTTGTCTTTGAATATTATTTTGGGGTGCCTTGGGCATCCCCAAGCTTAGTCTCTTGCCACTCCTTATTCCATAGTCCATCGAATCTTTACCCAAAACTTGAAAACTTCACAACACAAAACTCAACAGAAAACTCGTAAGCTCCGTTAGTATAAAAAAATAAAACAACCATTTAGGTACTGTAATGAACTCATTCTAAATTTATATTGGTGTAATATCTACTGTATTCAAACTTATCTATGGTTCATACCCTCCGATACTACTCATAGATTCATCAAAATAAGCAAACAACACATAGAAAACAGAATCTGTAAAATACAGAACACTCTGTAGTAATCTGTATCAAACGTATACTTCTGGAACTCCAAAAATCCTACCAAATTAGGAAGTCCTAAGCAATTTGTGTACCAATCCAGAGCAAAAAAGACTCAGATCAGACTCAGGTCGCTGTGAATTAAACAAACTAATTTACTGGGTGCAATAGTTTCTGATTCTCAGCAGGATCAACACAACTATCACCGTAAGCTATCCTAAAGGTCTTACTTGGCACTTTATTGAAAAAAAAGCTATAAGACATGATTAATACAGTAGCATAATCATGTGGACACACAAAAACAGTAAGGATAAATATTGGGTTGTCTCCCAACAAGTGCTTTTCTTTAATGCCTTTCTAGCTAGGCATGATGATGACAATGATGCTCACATAAAAGATAAGAATTGAAACATAACGGGAGCATCATGAAGCATATGACGAGAACATTTAAGTCTAACCCTCTTCCTATGCATAGGGATTTTGTGAGCAAACAACTTATGGGAACAATAATCAACTAGCCTAGGAAGGCAAAACAAGCATAGCTTCAAGATTTTCAACACATGGGGAGGAAACTTGACATTATTGCAATTCCTACAAGCATATATTCCTTCCTCATAATAATGTTCAGTAGCATCATGAATGAATTCAACAATATAACCATCACCTAAAGCATTCTTTTCATGATCTACAAGCATAGAAATTTTACTACTCTCCACATAAGAAAATTTATTCTCATCAATAGTAGTGGGAGCAAACTCAACAAAATAATTATCATGTGAGGCATAATCCAATTGAAAACTAAAATCATGATGACAAGTTTCATGGTTATCATTATTCTGAATAGCATACAAGTCATCACAATAATCATCATAGATAGCAACTTTGTTCTCATAATCAATTGGAACCTCTTCCGAAATAGTGGATTCATCACTAAATAAAGTCATGACCTCTCCAAATCCACTTTCATAATTATCACAATAATATTCAACATCCTCCAAAATAGTGGGATCATCACTTCCTAAAGTTGACACTCTTCCTAACCCACTTTCATCAATATAATCATCATAAATAGGAGGCATGCTTTCATCATAATAAATATTCTCATCAAAACTTGGGGGACAAAAAATATCATATTCATCAAACATAGCTTCCCCAATCTTGTGGCTTTGCATATCATTAGGCTATTCAAGGAATTCATACTAACAACATTGCAATCATGCTCATCATTCAAAGATTTAGTATCAAGCATTTTATAGACTTCTTCTTCTAGCACTTGAACACAATTTTCCTTTCCATCATACTCACGAAGGATATTAAAAAGTGTATGAGACAAGCTTAACTCCATTTCTTTGTAGTTTTCTTTTATGAACTAAACTAGTGATAAAACAAGAAACAAAAAGATTCGATTGCAAGATCTAAAGATATACCTTCAAGCACTCACCTCCCCGGCAACGACGGCAAAAAAGAGCTCGATGTCTACTACACAACCTTCTTCTTGTAGACGTTGTTGGGCCTGCAAGTGCACAGGTTTGTAGGACAGTAGCAAATTTCCCTCAAGTGGATGACCTAAGGTTTATCAATCTGTAGGAGCCGTAGGATGAAGATGGTCTCTCTCAAACAACCCTGCAACCAAATAACAAAGAATCTCTTGTGTCCCCAACACACCCAATACAATGGTAAATTGTATAGGTGCACTAGTTCGGCGAAGAGATGGTGATACAAGTGCAATATGGATAGTAGATATAGGTTTTTTTAATCAGAAAATATAAAAACAGAAAGGTAACTAATGATAAAAGTGAGCGTAAACGGTATTGCAATGGTAGGAAACAAGGCATAGGGTTCATACTTTCATTAGTGCAAGTTCTCTCAACAATAATAACATACTTGGATCATATAACTATCCCTCAACATGCAACAAAGAGTCACTCCAAAGCCACTAATAGCAGAGAACAAACGAAGAGATTATGGTAGGGTAAGAAACCACCTCAAAGTTATCCTTTCTGTTCTATCTATTCAAGAGTCCGTAGTGAAATAACATGAAGCTATTCTTTCCGTTCAATATGTCATAGAGTTCATACTAGAATAACACCTTAAGACACAAATCAACCAAAACCCTAATGTCACCTAGATACTCCAATGTCACCTCAAGTATCCATGGGCATGATTATACGATAAGCATCACACAATCTCAGATTCATCTATTCAACCAACACAAAGTACTTCAAAGAGTGCCCCAAAGTTTCTACCGGAGAGTCAAGACGAAAACGTGTGCCAACCCCTATGCATAGGTTCATGGGCGGAACCCGCAAGTTGATCACCAAAACATACATCTAGTGGATCACGTGAATATCCCATTGTCACCACAGATAAGCACGACAAGACATACATCAAGTGTTCTCAAATCCTTAAAGACTCAATCCGATAAGATAACTTCAAGAGGATAACTCAATTCATCACAAGACAGTAGAGGGAGAGAAACATCATAAGATCCAACTATAATAGCAAAACTCGCGATACATCAAGATTGTGCCAAGAGAGAACACGAGAAGAGAGAGAGAGAGATCAAACACATAGCTAATGGTACGTACCCTCAGCCCCGAGGGTGAACTACTCCCTCCTCGTCATGGAGAGCGTCGGGATGATGAAGATGGCCACTGGTGAGGGATCCCCCCTCTGGCAGGGTGCCAGAACAGGCTCCTGAGGGGTATTCTGTGGCTACAGAGGCTTGCGGCGGCGGAACTCCCGATCTATCTTCGTATTCGATAGTTTTAGGGTATATGGGAATATATAGACGAAATAAGTTGGTCGGGGGAGTCTCGAGGGGCCCACGAGACAGGGGGGCGCCCAGGGGGGTGGGCGCGCCCTCCTATCTCCTGGCCTCCTCGAAGCTTCCCTGGCTTGTACTCCAACTCTCCCGGATCATGTTCGTTCCAAAAATCACGCTCCCGAAGGTTTCATTCCGTTTGGACTCCGTTTGATATTCCTTTTCTTCGAAACACTGAAATAGGCAATAAAACATCAATATGGGCTGGGTCTCCGGTTAATAGGTTAGTCCCAAAAGTAATATAAAAGTGTATAATAAAGCCCGTAATTATTCAAAACAGATAATAAAATAGCATGAATGCTTCATAAATTATAGACACGTTGGAGACGTATCAATCAGCACCAGGAAGGATAGATCAATTGCAGCTTTCATCCAGGAGTTAAACCAGCACATTCGTCGCCAGGAGAACCAGATGTGCGCAGGCATGATAGATCTGAAGAAGGCTATGACCAAGATCACGAAACTGGTAGGAGAACTCAAGTCTACACGTGATGGATATGAGGAGGAAATGACGACACTCGTGGAGAAGAATGATGATCTGATGAAGAAGCTAAAAGTGTTCATGGGATTCCCCACGACTGGAGGAGAAGACGAAGATTGCACTTGCCCGGAGAACTAAATAATCATCGACGACACCGACTCGGATCCAAACGATAGGATGACTTTGTTGATGAAGCTGGAGCAGATATCATGGAGTCTTCGACTGATCAATTTTTCTAGTCGACCACCATAACGGTAGTAGTATTCCCCCATGTATATACTATAGTCTGAGCACTTTTGTAACGATGGTTAGACCGTTGTAAGCCCTTGTTTGAATTGATTGAAGTGATATGATTGTGCTTGTCTCATGTGCATATGGGTAGTGTTTTTTCTATAGACCTCATTCTATTCTGTATTCTCATCTTTTCTAAACCCTCGGATGCCTCCGAGACATGACAATGGATTTGCTTTCCCACCGGAGCTCACTCAGTTGATCCAGCAGCAGAATGCATTGATGCAGATACTAGTCCAGAATCAGAATCAGGGGAACAAAAACAACAACAACCCACCACACACCCACCTGTTGATCACTTAGCCCGTTTCTTGAGGCTAAATCCCCCGGTGTTCTCCAGTAGCACCGAGCCGATAGTTGCAGATGATTGGCTCTGCAAGATGGGAAGGGAGTTGACCACTACAGGATGCACAGATGCGGAGAAAATGCGTTTTGCCGCACATTAGCTTGATGGACCCGCAACATCATGGTGATAGAATTTCACAGCTACTTACCCCATCGACACTGTCACATGGGACCAGTTTCAGCAGGCTTTCCGTACTGCCCATGTTTCAGCAGGAGCTATGGCCATGAAGAAGCGTGAGTTTTGCAACTTGCGCCAAGGAGGATGTACTGTTGGCCAGTATGTGGATTATTTTAGTAAGCTAGCATGTTATGCCCCAGATGACGTTGCTACCGATGCAGCTAAGCAGGAGAAGTTTCTGGAAGGACTGAATGATGAGCTGATCATGCAGTTGATGGTGGAAACCTTCAACAATTACCAAGAGTTGGTGGATAGAGCTCTCATGATTGAAGGGAAGCAGCAGTGGATTGACAGCCGCAAGAGGAAGTATGGACAAGGGAAGTACAACTCTGGAGCTCAGCAAAAGCCTTGTTTTACCCTGAAGGATGTTTTTAGATGCCATTGACCATAGGTAGGCATGTTTTCCCCTCGGATTTAATCATTTTGGAGTCGCAAGGTTTGGATGTGATTCTGGGTATGGATTGGCTATCGATGTATGGAGGAAACATAGATTGCACCAGTAAGTCGATTTTGCTTACCACCCCAGAAGGGAGAAGGATCAAGTATGTATCCCGGCATGTGCTGAAGAGGACTCAAGTGAATTCCTTATGCAGTGTCGTACAGGAGGAAGTATCGGTGGTGAAGGATTTCCCTGACGTATTTCGAGAAGAGTTGCCAGGCATGCCACCGGATAGAGACATTGAGTTTTTGATTGAGCTTTTTGTTGGGGAATGTTGCAGAAAATTAAAATTTTTCCTATGGTTTCACCAAGATCCATCTATGAGTTCATCTAAGCAACGAGTCAAGGGAGTGAGATTGCATCTACATACCACTTGTAGATCGCGTGCGGAAGCGTTCAAGGGAAGGGTGATGATGGAGTCGTACTCGCCGTTATTCAGATCACCGATGACCAAGTGCCGAACGGACAGCACCTCCGCATTCAACACACGTACGGGACGGGAGACGTCTCCTCCTTCTTGATCCAGCAAGGGGAAAGGAGATGTAGCAGAACTTCGGCAGGGCTTCGCCAAGCTGCTGTGGGAGGAGGACGAGGTGTAGCAGGGGGAGGGAGGCGCCAATGCATAGGGTACGGATGCCCTCCCTCTTCCCTCCTTTATATAGGCCCCCAGGGGGGCGCCGGCCCTGGGAGATCCAATCTCCCAAGGGGGCGGCGGCCAGGGGGGTGGAGTGCCCCCCAAGGCAAGTGGGGCGCCCCCCCACCCTAGGGTTTCTACCCTAGGCGCAGGGGGTGGGCCAAGGGGGGCGCACCAGCCCACTATGGGCTGGTTCCCCTCCCCACTTCAGCCCTTGGGGCCCCCCGGGATGGGTGGCCCCACCGGTGGACCCGGGACCCTTCCGGTGGTCGGTACAATCCGGTGACCCGAAACTTTCCCGATGGCGAAACAACACTTCCTATAGATAATTCTTTACCTCCGGACCATTCCGAACTCCTCGTGACGTCGGGATCTCATCCGGGACTCGAACAACATTCGGTATGCTGCATACTCATATTCATACAACCCTAGCGTCACCGAACCTTAAGTGTGTAGACCCTACGGGTTCGGGAGACACGTAGACATGACCGAGACGACTCTCGGGCAATAATAACCAAAACGGGATCTGGATACCCATGTTGGCTCCCACATGCTCCGCGACGATCTCATCGGATGAACCACGATGTCGAGGATTAAACAACCCCGTATTCAATTCCCTTTGTCAATCGATACGTTACTTGCCCGAGACTCGATCGTCGGTATCCCAATACCTCGTTCAGTCTCGTTACCGGCAAGTCACTTTACTTGTACCGTAATGCATGATCTCGTGACCAAACACTTGGTCACTTTGAGCTCATTATGATGATGCATTACCGAGTGGGCCCAGAGATACCTCTCCGTCATACGGAGTGACAAATCCCAGTCTCGATCCATGTCAACCCAACAGACACTTTCGGAGATACCTGTAGTGCACCTTTATAGTCACCCAGTTACGTTGTGACGTTTGATACACCCAAAGCACTCCTACGGTATCCGGGAGTTACATGATCTCACGGTCTAAGGAAAAGATACTTGACATTGGAAAAGCTCTAGCAAAACGAACTACACGATCTTGTGCTATGCTTAGGATTGGGTCTTATCCATCACATCATTCTCCTAATGATGTGATCCCGTTATCGACGACATCCAATGTCCATAGCCAGGAAACCATGACCATCTGTTGATCAATGAGCTAGTCAACTAGAGGATTACTAGGGACATATTATGGTCTATGTATTCACACGTGTATTACGATTTCCGGATAATACAGTTATAGCATGAATAAAGACAATTATCACGAACAAGGAAATATAATAATAATCCTTTTATTATTGCCTCTAGGGCATATTTCCAACAGTCTCCCACTTGCACTAGAGTCAATAATCTAGTTACATTGTGATGAATCGCATACCCATAGAGTTCTGGTGTTGATCATGTTTTGCTCGCGAGAGAGGTTTAGTCAACGGATCTGCGACATTCAGATCCGTATGTACTTTGCAAATATCTATGTCTCCATCTTGAACATTTTCACGGATGGAGTTGAAACGACGCTTGATGTGCCTGGTCTTCTTGTGAAACCTGGGCTCCTTGGCAAGGGCAATAGCTCCAGTGTTGTCATAGAAGAGTTTGATCGGCCCCGACACATTGGGTATGACTCCTAGGTCGGTGATGAACTCCTTCACCCAAATTTCTTCATGTGCTGCCTCCGAGGCTGCCATGTACTCCGCTTCACATGTAGATCCCGCCACGACGCTCTGCTTGCAGCTGCACCAGCTTACTGCTCCACCATTCAACATATACACGTATCCGGTTTGTGACTTAGAGTCACCCAGATCTGTGTCGAAGCTAGCATCAACGTAACCCTTTACGATGAGCTCTTCATCACCTCCATAAACGAGAAACATGTCCTTTGTCCTTTTCAGGTACTTCAGGATATTCTTGACCGCTGTCCAGTGTTCCTTGCTGGGATTACTTTGGTACCTTCCTACCAAACTTACGGCAAGGTTTACATCAGGTCTGGTACACAGCATGGCATACATAATAGATCCTATGGCTGAAGCATAGGGGATGACACTCTTCTCTTCTTTATCTTTTGTCGTGGTCGGGGATTGAGCCGAGCTCAATCTCACACCTTGCAACACAGGCAAGAACCCTTTCTTGGATTGATCCATTTTGAACTTCTTCAAAATCTTATCAAGGTATGTGCTTTGTGAAAGACCTATGAGGCGTCTCGATCTATCCCTGTAGATCTTGATGCCTAATATGTAAGCAGCTTCTCCAAGGTCCTTCATTGAAAAACACTTATTCAAGTAGGCCTTAATGCTGTCCAGAAGTTCTATATCATTTCCCATCAAGAGTATGTCATCTACATATAATATGAGAAATGCCACAGAGCTCCCACTCACTTTCTTGTAAACGCAGGCTTCTCCATAAGTCTGCATAAACCCAAACGCTTTGATCATCTCATCAAAGCGAATGTTCCAACTCCGAGATGCTTGCACCAGCCCATAAATGGATCGCCGGAGCTTGCATACTTTGTTAGCATTATTAGGATCGACAAAACCTTCCGGCTGCATCATATACAGCTCTTCCTTAAGATGTCCGTTAAGGAATGCCGTTTTGACGTCCATCTGCCATATCTCATAGTCATAGTCTGCGGCAATTGCTAACATGATTCGGACGGACTTCAGCTTTGCTACGGGAGAGAATGTCTCATTGTAGTCAATCCCTTGAACTTGACGATAACCCTTAGCAACAAGTCGAGCTTTATAGATGGTAACATTTCCATCCGCGTCCGTCTTCTTCTTAAAGATCCATTTGTTTTCTATCACTCGCCGATCATCGGGCAAGTCTGTCAAAGTCTGTACTTTGTTTTCATACATGGATTCTATCTCAGATTTCATGGCTTCAAGCCATTTTCTGGAATCTGGGCCCGCCATCGCTTCTTCATAGTTCGAAGGTTCACCGTTGTCTAACAACATGATTTCCAGGACAGGGTTGCCGTACCACTCAGTGCGGAGCGTGCCCTTGGTGGACCCTCTGGTTCAAGAGCAACTTGATCCAATACGTTCATCATCATCATTATTTTCCTCTTCAGTTGGTGTAGGCATCACAGGAACATTTTCCTGAGCTGCACTACTTTCCCGTTCGAGAGGTAGTACTTCATCGAGTTCTACTTTCCTCCCACTTACTTCTTTCGAGAGAAACTCTTTTCGAGAAAGGATCCGTTCTTGGCAACAAAGATCTTGCCCTCGGATCTTAAGTAGAAGGTATACCCAATGGTTTCCTTAGGGTATCCTATGAAGACACATTTTCCGACTTGGGTTCGAGCTTTTCAGTTGAAGTTTCTTGACATAAGCATCGCATCCCCAAACTTTTAGAAACGACAGCTTAGGTTTCTTCCCAAACCATAATTCATACGGTGTCGTCTCAACGGATTTAGATGGTGCCCTATTTAAAGTGAATGTAGCTGTCTCTAGAGCGTATCCCCAAAATGATAGCGGTAAATCGGTAAGAGACATCATAGACCGCACCATATCCAATAGAGTGCGATTACGATGTTCGAACACACCATTACGCTGAGGTGTTCCAGGCGGCGTGAGTTGTGAAACGATTCCACATTTCCTTAAGTGTGTACCAAATTCGTGACTTAAATATTCTCCTCCATGATCTGATCATAGAAACTTTATCTTTCGGTCACGTTGATTCTCTACTTCATTCTAAAATTCCTCGAACTTTTCAAGACTTGTGTTTCATTAACTAGACATACCCATATCTACTCAAGTCATCAGTGAGAGTGAGAACATAACGATATCCTCCGCGAGCCTCAACGCTCATTGGACCGCACACATCGGTATGTATGATATCCAACAAGTTGGTTGCTTGCTCCATTGTTCCGGAGAACGGAGTCTTGGTCATTTTGCCCATGAGGCATGGTTCGCATGTGTCAAATCATTCATAATCGAGAGACTCTAAAAAGTCCATCAACATGGAGCTTCTTCATGCGCTTGACACCAATGTGACCAAGGCGGCAGTGCCACAAGTATGTGGGACTATCGTTATCAACATTACATCTTTTGGCATTCACACTATGAATATGTGTAATATTACGCTCGAGATTCATTAAGAATAAACTATTGACCATAGGGGCATGACCATAAAACATATCTCTCATATAAATAGAACAACTATTATTGTCGGATTTAAATGAGTAGCCATCTCGTATCAAACGAGATCCAGATACGATGTTCATGCTCAAACTTGGCACTAAATAACAATTATTAAGGTTTATAACTAATCCCGTAGGTAAATGTAGAGGTAGCGTGCCGACGGCAATCACATCGACCTTGGAACCATTCCCGACGCGCATTGTCACCTCGTCCTTCGCCAGTCTCCGCTTATTCCGCAGCTCCTGCTGTGAGTTACAAATATGAGCAACGGCACCGGTATCAAATACCCAGGAGTTACTACGAGTGCTGGTAAGGTACACATCAATTACATGTATATCAAATATACCTTTGGTGTTGCCGGCCTTCTTATCCGCTAAGTATTTGGGGCAGTTTCGCTTCCAGTGGCCCTTCCCCTTGCAATAGAAGCACTCAGTCTCAGGCTTGGGTCCATTCTTTGACTTCTTCCCGGTAACTAGCTTACCGGGCGCGGCAACATCCTTGTCGTCTTTCTTGAAGTTCTTATTGCCCTTGCCCTTCTTGAACTTAGTGGTCTTATTGACCATCAACACTTGATGTTCTTTCTTGATTTCAACCTTGCTGACTTCAGCATTCAAAATACTTCAGGAATGGTCTTCACCATCCCCTGCATATTGTAGTTCATCACAAAGCTCTTGTAGCTTGGTGGGAGCGACTGAAGGATTCTGTCAATGACCGCCTCGTCCAGGAGGTTAATGTCCAGTTGGACAAAGCGGTTGTGCAACCTGACATTTTGAGTATGTGCTCCTTGCCGTAACTATTTTCCTCCATCTTACAACTATAGAACTTGTCGGAGACTTCATATCTCGACCGGGCATGAGCTTGTAAAACTAGTTTCAGCTCCTCGAACATCTCATATGCTCCGTGTTGCTCAAAACGCTTTTGGAGCCCGGTTCTAAGTGTAAAGCATGCCGCATCGAACGAGGGAGTAATCATCAGCGAGACTGCCAAGCGTTCATAACGTCTTGGTTCTCGGGACGGAGCTTCACCTAGCGGTCCTTCTAGGACATATTGTTTCTGGCAGCTATGAGGATGATCCTCGGGTTCGGACCCATCCGTATAGTTGCTGCCATCATCTTTCAGCTTGGTTTCTCTAGGAACGCGTTGAAGTTCATGTTGACATGGCGTTGGCCATTTGATCTACAAGACATATTTGCAAAGGTTTTAGACTAAGTTCATGATAATTAAGTTCATCTAATCAAATTATTACAATGAACTCCCACTCAGATTAGACATCCCTCTAGTCGTCTAAGTGTTACACGATCCGAGTCGACTAGGCCGTGTCCGATCATCACGTGAGACGGGCTAGTCATCGTCGGTGAACATCTTCATGTTGATCGTATCTTCCATACGACTCGTGTTCGACCTTTCGGTCTCTGTGTTCCGAGGCCATGTCTGTACATGCTAGGCTCGTCAAGTTAACCCTAAGTGTTTTGCATGTGTAAAACTATCTTACACCCATTGTATGTGAACGTAAGGATCTATCACACCCGATCATCACGTGGTGCTTCGAAACGATGAACTTTAGCAACGGTGCACAATTAGGGGAGAACACTTCTTGAAATTGTTGTAAGGGATCATCTTATTTACTACCGTCGTTCTAAGTAAACAAGATGCATAAACATAATAAACATCACATGCAATTATATAGTAGTGACATGATATGGCCAATATCATATACCTCCATTGATCTCCATCTTCGGGGCTCCATGTGACACCATGATCTCCATCATCTTGTCACCGGCATGACACCATGATCTCCGTCATCATGATCTCCATCATCGTATCTTCATGAAGTTGTCACGCCAATGACTACTTCTACTTCTATGGCTAACGCGTTTAGCAATAAAGTAAAGTAATTTACATGGCGTTCTTCAATGGCACGCAGGTCATACAAAAATAAAGACAACTCCTATGGCTCCTGCCGGTTGTCATACTCATCGACATGCAAGTCGTGATTCCTATTACAAGAACATGATCTCATACATCACAATATATAATTCATCATTCATCACAACTTCTGGCCATATCACATCACATGTCAATTGCTGCAAAAACAAGTTAGACGTCCTCTAATTGTTGTTGCATCTTTTACGTGGCTGCAATTGGGTTCTAGCAAGAACGTTTTCTTACCTACGAATAACCACAAAGTGATTTTGTCAACTTCTATTTACCCTTCATAAGGACCCTTTTCATCGAATCCGCTCCAACTAAAGTGGGAGAGACAGACACCCGCCAGCCACCTTATGCAACTAGTGCATGTCTATCGGTGGAACCGGTCTCACGTAAGCGTACGTGTAAGGTTGGTCCGGGCCGCTTCATCCCACAATACCACTGAAGCAAGAAAATACTAGTAGTGGCAAGCAAGTTGACAAGATCTACGCCCACAACAAAATTGTGTTCTACTCGTGCAATAGAGAACTACGCATAGACCTAGCTCATGATGCCACTGTTGGGGAACTTTGCAGAAAATTAAAATTTTTTCCTACGGTTTCACCAAGATCCATCTATGAGTTCATCTAAGCAACGAGTCAAGGGAGTGAGATTGCATCTACATACCACTTGTAGATCGCGTGCGGAAGCGTTCAAGGGAAGGGTGATGACGGAGTCGTACTCGCCGTGATTCAGATCACCGATGACCAAGTGCCGAACGGACAGCACCTCCGCGTTCAACACACGTACGGGACGGCAGACAGCTCCTCCTTCTTGATCCAGCAAGGGGAAAGGAGAGGTTGATGATGATCCAGCAGCACGACGGCGTGGTGGTGGATGCAGCATAACTCCGGCAGGGCTTCGCCAAGCTGCTGCAGGAGGAGGACGAGGTGTAGCAGGGGGAGGAAGGCGCCAATGCACAGGGTACGGCTGCCCTCCCTCTGCCCTCCTTTATATAGGCCCCCCAGAGGGGGGCGCCGGCGCTGGGACATCCAATCTCCCAAGGGGGGCGGCGGCCAGGGGGTGGAGTGCCCCCCAAGGCAAGTGGGCCCCCCACCCTAGGGTTTCAACCCTAGGCGCAGGGGGTGGGCCAAGGGGGGTGCACCAGCCCACTATGGGCTGGTTCCCCTCCCCACTTCAGCCCTTGGGGCCCTCCGGGATGGGTGGCCCCACCCGGTGGACCCCCGGGACCCTTCCGGTGGTCCCGGTACAATACCGGGTGACCCCGAAACTTTCCCGATGGCCGAAACAACACTTCCTATGTATAATTCTTTACCTTCGGACCATTTCGGAACTCCTCATGACGTCCGGGATCTCATCCGGGACTCCGAACAACATTCGGTATGCTGCATACTCATACTCATACAACCCTAGCGTCACCGAACCTTAAGTGTGTAGACCCTACGGGTTCGGGAGACACATAGACATGACCGAGACGACTCTCGGGAAATAAACAACAGCGGGATCTGGATACCCATGTTGGCTCCCACATGATCCTCGATGATCTCATCGGATGAACCTTGATGTCGAGGATTAAACAACCCCATATTCAATTCCCTTTGTCAATCGGTACGTTACTTGCCCGAGACTCGATCGTCGGTATCCCAATACCTCGTTCAGTCTCGTTACCGGCAAGTCACTTTACTCGTACCGTAATGCATGATCCCGTGACCAAACACTTGGTCACTTTGAGCTCATTATGATGATGAATTACCGAGTGGGC
This sequence comes from Aegilops speltoides, assembly GCA_021437245.1. Taxonomy (NCBI): domain Eukaryota; kingdom Viridiplantae; phylum Streptophyta; class Magnoliopsida; order Poales; family Poaceae; genus Aegilops; species Aegilops speltoides. The sequence continues at coordinate 443,821,053 of CM038146.1, read as the reverse complement.
CCAGAGATACCTCTCCCTCATACGGAGTGACAAATCCCAGTCTCGGTCCGTGTCAACCCAACAGACACTTTCAGAGATACCTGTAGTGCACCTTTATAGTCACCCAGTTACGTTGTGACGTTTGATACACCCAAAGCACTCCTATGGTATCCGGGAGTTACACAATCTCATGGTCTAAGGAAAAGATACTTGACATTGGAAAAGCTCTAGCAAAACGAACTACACGATCTTGTGCTATGCTTAGGATTGGGTCTTATCCATCACATCATTCTCCTAATGATGTGATCCCGTTATCAACGACATCCAATGTCCATAGCCAGGAAACCATGACTATCTGTTGATCAACGAGCTAGTCAACTAGAGGCTTACTAGGGACATATTATGGTCTATGTATTCACACATGTATTACGATTTCCGGATAATACAGTTATAGCATGAATAAAGACAATTATCATGAACAAGGAAATATAATAATAATCCTATTATTATTGCCTCTAGGGCATATTTCCAACACTTTTTCCAGGCACAGGGCCAATATCTAAGAGACCGTACAGGAAGTCGGCTAAGGATTTGGAAGAAATTAAGAAGCAGATTAAGGAGTTAATGGATAAAGGCTATATTCGCCCAGGTTCGTCACTGATGACCGGCAAATATACGGGATAGTTGTAGCCTCTTTCAATAAGTAAGAGTATCAAACCCAACGAGGAGCTAAAGGTAGAACAAATACTCTCTCAAGTCCTACGCACGCTTGACGTTCGCTTTACCTAGGACATGTATGAAACTAGAAGTACTTTGTAGGTGTTGTTGGATAGGTTTGCAAGATAGTAAAGAGCACGTAAATAAAAAGAAGGGGCTGTTTAAATAAAGATGCAATAAAGTAAATATAGCGAGTGTGGAAAAGTGGTGGTAGGAGTTGTGAAATTGTCCCTAAGCAATTGACTACGTTACTAGACTGAGTAATCAGTATTGCAATTCTATTTGAGGGATAGGCATAAGCTAACATACTTTCTCTACTTGGATCATATGCACTTATGATTGGAACTCTAGCAAGCATCCGCAAATACTAAAGATTCATTAAGGTAAACCCAACCATAGCATTAAAGTATCAAGTCCCCTTTATCATTGGAAAATAATATGAAGCATAAAGCACCATGTTCAAGTAGAGGGTACAACGGGTTGCGAGAGAGTGGACCTCTGAATATAGATGGGGGAAAGTGATGGAGATGTTGGTGAAGATGATGGAGGTGTTGGTGAAGATCGCGGTGATGATGATGGCCCCCGGCGGCGTTCCGGCGCCACCGGAAGCAAGGGGAGAGAGCAGCCCTTCTTCTTCTTCTTCTTCCTTGACCTTCTCCCTAGATGGGAGAAGGGTTTCCCCTCTAGTCCTTGGCTCCCATGGCGTGGGAGGGGCGAGAGCCCCTCCGAGATTGGATCTATCTGTCTGTTTCTGCGTTCTCAGATTCTGCCCCTTCACCATTTCTTTTATATCCGGAGATCCGTAACTCCGATTGGGGTGAATCTTTCGCCCAGATCTTTCTCATAAAATTAGCTTTCTTGCGGCAAAAGAAGAGCATCAACCGCCTTACAGGGGGCATAGGAGAGTCCAGGCCGCGCCCCCTATCTCTTGGCCCCCTCGGGCACCGTCTTGCGTTGATTTTACTTCTCGAAAATCACAAAGATTCCAAAATAATTCTCCGTCCATTTTTATCTCGTTTGGACTCCGTTTGATATTGGGTTTCTGCAAAACAAAAACATGCAATGTATATGAACTGCTTTGAGCCTTTGGATCAATATGTTAGTCCCAAAAATAGTATAAAAAGTTGCCAAAAGTATATAAAACTTGAATAATATTGGCATGGAACAATCAAAAATTATAGATACGACGGAGACGTATCAGCATCCCCAAGCTTAATTCCTGCTCGTCCTCGAGTAGGTAAATGAAAAAAAAGATAATTTTTGATGTGGAATGCTACCTAGCATAATCTTGATCATATGTCTAATCATGTCATGAATATAAAGACACGAGTGATTCAAAGCAATAGTCTATCATTTGACATAAAAACAATAATACTTCGAGCGTACCAATAAAGCAATAATGTCTTTTCAAAACAACATGACCAAAGAAAGTTATCCCTACAAAATCATATAGTCTGGCTGTTGCTCTATCTTCATCACACAAAGTATTTAATCATGAACAACCCCGATGACAAGCCAAGCAATTGTTTCATACTTTAGTAATCTCAAACTTTTTCAACTTTCACGCAATACATGAGCATGAGCCATGGATATAGCACTATAGGTGGAATAGAAAATGATGGTGGGGGTTATGTGGAGAAGACAAAAAGGGAGGAAGTCTCACATCGACTAGGCGTATCAACGGGCTATGGAGATACCCATCAATAGATATCAATTTGAGTGAGTAGGGATTGCCATGCAACGGATGCACTAGAGCTATAAGTGTATGAAAGCTCAAACTGAAACTAAGTGGGTGTGCATCCAACTTTCTTGCTCATGAAGACCTCGGGCATTTGAGGAAGCCCATCATCGAAATATACAAGCCAAGTTCTATAATGAAAATTCCCACTAGTATATGAAAGTGAAAGCATAGGAGGCTCTCTCTATGAAGAACATGGTGCTACTTTGAAGCACAAGTGTGGTAAAAGGATAGTAACATTGCCCCTTCTCCCTTTTTCTCTCATTTTTTTATTCTCTTTTTTTTTATTTTTTATTTTTATTTTTTGGTGGGCTTCTTTGGCCTCTTTTTTATTTGGGCTTCTTTGGCCTCTTTTATTTTTCATAAAGTCCGGAGTCTCATCCCGACTTGAGGGGGAATCATAGTCTCCATCATCCTTTCCTCACTGGGGCAATGCTCTAATAATGATGATCATCACACTTTTATTTACTTACAACTCAATATTACAACTCGATATTTAGAACAAAGGTATGACTCTATATGAATGCCTCGGGCGGTGTACCGGGATGTGCAATGATCTAGCGTAGCAATGACATCAAAAAACGGACAAGCCATGAAAACATCATGCTAGGTATCTTATGATCATGCAAAGCAATATGACAATGAATGCTCAAGTCATGTAAATGATGATGATGGAAGTTGCATGGCAATATACATCGGAATGGCTATGGAAATGCCATGATAGGTAGGTATGGTGGCTGTTTTGAGGAAGATATAAGGAGGTTTATGTGTGATAGAGCGTATCGTATCAAGGGGTTTGGATGCACCGGCGAAGTTTGCACCAACTCTCGAGGTGAGAAAGGGCAATGCACGGTACCGAAGAGGCTAGCAGTGATGGAAGGGTGAGAGTGCGTATAATCCATGGACTCAACATTAGTCATAAAGAACTCATATACTTATTGCAAAAATCTACAAGCCATTGAAAACAAAGTACTATGTGCATGCTCCTAGGGGGATAGATTGGTAGGAAAAGACCATCGCTCGTCCCCGACCGCCACTCATAAGGAAGACAATCAATAAATAAAATTGTGCTCCAACTTCATCACAAAGCGGTTCACCATACGTGCATGCTACGGGAATCACAAACCTCGGCACAAGTATTTCTACTAATCCACAATCACCCACTAGCATGAGTCTAATATCACCACCTTTATATTGCAAAACTATTGCAAGGAATCAAACATATCATATTCAGCGATCTACAAGTTTATGTAGGATTTTATGACTAACCATGTGAATGACCAATTCCTGTCATCTCTCTAAATTGATATAAGTGAAGCAAGAGAGTTTAATTCTTTATACAAAAGATATGCGCACGCTCTAACAAATATAAGTGAAGCAAAAGAGCATTCTACAAATGGCGGTTTTCTATGTGAAGAGAAACAGGCAATCCAAACTTCAAATGATATAAGTGAAGCACATGAAGCATTCTATAAAGCCATACTCAAAAGATTTAAGTGAGGTGCAATGAGCATTCTATAAATCAACCAAGGACTATCTCATACCAGCATGGTGCATGATACGTCCATTTTGCATCATGCTTTCATATCAATATTTATTGCATTATGGGCTGTTATTACACATTATGTCTCAATACTTATGGCTATTATCTCTTATTTTACAAGGTTTACCATGAAGAGGGGGAATGCCGGCAGCTGGAATTCTGGCTGGAAAAAGAGCAAACATTGGAAACTTATTCTGCACTGCTCCAAAAATCCTGAAACTCCATGAAACATGTTTTAGGAATTAATAAGAATTATTGGGCGAAAGAAATACACCAGGGATCCCACACCCCGTCCAGGAGGGTGGGGCGCCCCATCGGGCGCGCCCTATCTCTGGACTGGTGGGCCCCGGGTGTCCATCTTCTGCTATATGAGAGCTTTTACCCTGGAAAAAATCATGGGCAAGCTTACGGGATGAAACTCCGCCGCCACGAGGCAGAACCTTGGCGGAACCAATCTAGGGCTCCGGCGGAGCTGTTCTACCGGGGTGACTTGCCTCTGGGAGGGGGAAATCATCACCAACGTCATCACCAACGATCCTCTCATCGGGAGGGGATCAATCTCCATCAACATCTTCACCAGCATCATCTCCTCTCAAAACCCTAGTTCATCTCTTGTATCCAATCTTGTATCAAAACCACAAATAGGTACCTATGGGTTGCTAGTTGTGTTGATTACTCCTTGTAGTTGATGCTAATTGGTTTACTTGGTGGAAGATCATATGTTCAGATCCTTAATGCATATTATTACCCCTCTGATTATGAACATGAATATGCTTTGTGAGTAGTTACGTTTGTTCCTGAGGACATGGGTGAAGTCTTGCTATTAGTAGTCATGTGAATTTGGTATTCGTTCGATATTTTGATGAGATGTATGTTGTCTTTTCCTCTAGTGGTGTTATGTGAATGTCGACTACATGACACTTCACCATTATTTGGTCCCATAGGAAGGCATGGGGAAGTAATAAGTAGATGATGGGTTGCTAGAGTGACAGAAGCTTAAACCCTAGTTTATGCGTTGCTTCGTTAGGGGCTGATTTGGATCCATATGTTTAATGATGTGGTTAGGTTTACCTTAATACTTATTTTGTAGTTGCGGACGCTTGCACTTGGGGTTAATCATAAGTGGGAGGCTTGTCCAAGTAAGGGCAGTACCCAAGCACTGGTCCACCCACATATCAGATTATCAAAGTACCGAACGCGAATCATATGAACGTGATGAAAACTAGCTTGATGATAATTCCCTTGTGTCCTCGGGAGCTCCTTTCTCATTATTAGAAATTGTCAAGGCTTATCCTTTGCTACATAAAGGATTGGGCCACCTTGCTGCACTTTATTTACTTTATTTACTTGTTACTCGTTACTATTTATCTTATCACAAAACTATCTATTACCTACAATTTCAGTGCTTGGAGAGAAAACATTACTGAAAACCGCTTATCATTTCCTTCTGCTCCTCGTTGGGTTCGACACTCTTACTTATCGAAAGGACTACGATAGATCCCCTACACTTGTGGGTCATCAAGACTCTTTTCCGCACCGTTGCGGGAGTGTAGCGCTTTTGGTGAGTGGAACTTGGTAAGGAAACATTTATATAGTGTGCTGAAATTTTCTGTTACTTGTCTCTATGGAAACTAATCCTTTGAGGGGCTTGTTCGGGGTATCTTCACCCTGACCAGAAGAGCAAAGAGTTGCTCCTCAACCTACTGAACTTTATGAAAATATTTACTTTGAGATTCCTTTGGGTATGATAGAGAAACTGCTAGCTAATCCATTTGCAGGGGATGGAACATTGCATCCTGATTTACACCTTATCTTTGTGGATGAAGTTTGTGGATTATTTAAGTTTGCAGGTATTCCCGATGATGTTGTCAAAAGTAAGGTCTTCCCTTTTTCTTTGAAGGGATATGCATTGACATGGTACAGGCTATGTGATGATACGAGATATTGGAATTATACGCGATTGAAGTTGGAATTTCACCAGAAGTTCTATCCTATGCATCTTGTTCATCGTGATCGTAATTACATATATAATTTCTGGCCTCGTGAAGGAGAAAGCATCGCTCAAGCTTGGGGGAGGCTTAAGTCAATGTTATATTCGTGCCCCAATCATGAGCTCTCCCAGGAAATGATTATTCAAAACTTTTATGCTCGGCTTTCTCTTGATAATCGCAACCTGCTCGATACTTCTGTCTTTGGTTCTTATATGTGAAGACTATTGATTTCAAATGGGACTTATTGGAAAGAATTAAACGCAACTCTGAAGATTGGGGTTCCGACGATTGTAAGGAGTCAGGTATGACACCTAAGTTCGATTGTGTTAAATCTTTTATGGATACCGATGCTTTTCGTGGATTTAGCGCTAAGTATGGACTTGACTCTGAGATAGTAGCTTCATTCTATGAATCTTTTGCTACTTACATTGATCTCCCTAAAGAGAAGTGGTTTAAATATAATCCTCCCATTGAAGTGAAAGTATTTGCACCTATTACAGTTGAAGAAAAGACTATCACCTATAGTGATCCTATAGTTCCTACTACTTATGTTGAGAAACCTCCTTTTCCTATTAGGATAAAGGATCATGCTAAAGCTTCAACTGTTGTTTGTAAGAGTAATACTAGAACTTATACACCTCCTGAGCAAATCAATGTTGAACCTAGTGTTGCTATGGTTAAAGATCTCTTGGATGATGATTTAGATGGGCATGTTATTTATTTCTGTGGTGAGACTGCTAATATTGCTAGACCAGATACTAAGATACATAGACCTGTCGTAGGCATGCCTGTTATTTCTGTTAAAATAGGAGATCATATTTATCATGGCTTATGTGATATGGGTGCTAGTGCTAGTGCAATACCTTACACCTTATATAAAGAAATTATGCATGACATTGCACCCGTTGAATTAGAAGACATCGATGTTACTATTAAGCTTGCTAATAGGGATACCATTAAACCTATTGGGATTGTTAGAGATGTTAAAGTCTGGTGTGGGAAGGTCAAATACCCTGCTGATTTTCTTGTTCTTGGCTCCCCACAAGTTGATTTTTGTCCCATTATTTTCGGTAGACCCTTCTTGAATACAGCTAGTGCTAAGATTGTTTGTGAAAAAGATACTGTCACCGTTGGCATAGATGGTATGTCTCATGAGTTTAATTTTGCTAAGTTTCGTAGACAACCTCGTGATAGGTAACCACCTAGTAAGGATGAGATTATTGGTCTTGCTTCCATTGCCGTGCCTCCTACTGATCCGTTAGAACAATACTTGCTTGACCATGAAAATGATATGTTTATGAAGGAAAGAAGGGAAATAGATGAAGTGTTCCTTAAACAGGAACCTGTGCTGAAACATAACCTTCCCGTTGAAATTCTTGGGGATCCTCCTCCACCCAAGGGTGATCCCATGTTTGAACTCAAACCATTACCTGAAAATCTTAAGTATGCTTATCTTGATGAGAAGGAAATATATCATGTTATTATTACTACTAACCTTTCAAAGCAAGAAGAAGAAAGATTATTGAAAACTCTGAAGAAGCACCGAGCTGCTATTGGATATACTCTGGATGATCTCAAGGGCATTAGTCCCACATTATGCCAACACAAAATTACAGTGGAAAAAGATGCCAAACCAGTTAGAGATCCTCAAAGACGACTAAATCCCAAGACGAAAGAAGTGGTAAGAAAGGAGATACTAAAGCTCCTTGAGGCAGGTATTATTTATCCCGTTGCTGATAGTGAATGGGTAAGCCCTGTCCATTGTGTTCCTAAAAAGGGAGGTGAGGGAGTCCTGGACTAGGGGGTGTCCAGATAGCCGGACTATCATCATCGGCCGGACTCCAAGACTATGAAGATACAAGATTGAAGACTTCGTCCCTGTCCGGATGGGACTTTCCTTGGCGTGGAAGGCAAGCTTGGCAATACGGATATGTAGATCTCCTACCATTGTAGCCGAGTCTGTGTAACCCTAGCCCTCTCCGGTGTCTATATAAACCGGAGGGTTTTAGTCCGTAGGACGAACAACCATTACAACAATCATACCATAGGCTAGCTTCTAGGGTTTAGCCTCCTTGATCTCGTGGTAGATCCACTCTTGTACTACCCATATCATCAGTATCAATCAAGCAGGAGTAGGGTTTTACCTCCATCGAGAGGGCCCAAACCTGGGTAAAAACATCGTGTCCCTTGTCTCCTGTTACCATCGCCTAGACGCACGATTCGGGACCCCTACCGAGATCCGCGGTTTTGACACCGACATTGGTGCTTTCATTGAGAGTTCCTCTGTGTCGTCACCGATAGGCTTGATGGCTCCTTCAATCATCAACAACCACGCAATCCAGGGTGAGACTTTTCTCCCCGGACAGATCTTCGTGTTCGGCGGCTTTGCACTGCGGGCCAATTCGCTTGCCACCTGGAGCAGATCGAAAGCTACGCCCCTGGCCGTCAGGTCAGATTTTGAAGACTAAACTTCACGACCGACATCCACGAAGACTTGATCTTCGATGGATTCGAGCCACAGCCGAGCGCGCCGCACTGTCACGATGGGCATGATTTAGCTCTGCTGCCGGACAGTGCCCTGGAAGCCGCACATGAGTCCGCTCCGACCCCTAGTTCGGAGCCGACCGCGCAGATCGAGGACAGGTGGCTGGACACCGCCTCGGGAGCTGCAATCTCTACGACGATGGAGCCGAATACTGACCTTGTCCCTCGTAAAGCTCTTGACTCTGAGGTGCCGGACTCCTCGCCGGACTCCGAACCTCCTGCGCCCCTACCAATCGAATCCGATTGGGCACCGATCATGGAGTTCACCGCCGTGGACATCTTTCAGCACTCACCCTTTGGCGACATCCTGAATTCGCTAAAGCATCTCTCGTTATCAGGAGAGCCCTGGCCGGATTGCGATCAGGACGGTCGGGATGCGGATGACGAAGAAATTCAAAGCACCCACTTTGTAGCCACTGTCGATGATCTAACCGACATGCTAGACTACGACTCCGAAGACATCGACGGCATGGACGACGATGCTGGAGACGACAAAGAACCAGTGCCTACGGGGCACTGGAAAGCCACCTCAACTCATGATATATATATATATGGTGGACACCCCAAAAGGGAGCAATAATGAGGAACAACGGGACGCGGCGAAGGATAATCCCTCTGAAAAACAACCAAAACGGTGACGTAAGCGCCGCCCCAAGTCCCGCCCCGATAACAACAGCTCTCATAATGACCCAGCCATAGAGCAGGGCAAACAAGTGGGCGACGAACATGCAACCAAGCAACCATCCGAACAGGATGAATCGGATAATCAACCCATCCTCGGCGAAAACAATAGTCCAGACGATCTCACACCGGACACACCACCAGAGCATAAAAACCTTCACAAAAGGCTTGTCGCCACTGCAAGAAGCTTGAAGAAGCAGAAACGGAAGCTCAAAATAGCAGAAGACATACTCAGAACGAGGTGGAGCAAAGTACTCAAGACCGCGGACAAATATTGCAACAGCCACCATACAAAGAGCTACCCGAAGCGCAAGCTGCTGCCCAATTTCGACGAGGAGGCCGTAGAGCCCCCACAGTCAAAAAGCAAAGAGGCCGCCTGGCCAGATAGACGACCAAATGATAGGCCAAGAGCGACAAGCTGCGCCGCACACAAGCCGACACATGATCCTCGCAAAACAAATGGCCCGGTCAGGTCCATTTATGGGCCAAAGAAGAGGGCCCCAGGAAGCAACACGACACGCCGAGTGTTCGAAGACAACGGCACACCCAAATACAGGGGCGCCGCACACCCACTATGTTTCGTCGATGGGTGCTGGATCATGAATTTCCAGCGGGGTTCAAGCCCGTAAACATAGAGGCATATGACGGATCATGCAGACCGAGTGCGGATTGAGGATTACATCCTGCACATACATATGGCTAGAGGAGACGATCTCAACGCCATAAAATATCTGCCCCTCAAGCTCAAAGGACCAGCTCGGCATTGGCTCAAAAGCCTCCCAGAAAATACCATTGGAAGTTGGGAAGAGCTCGAGGACGCGTTTAGAGCAAATTTTCAGGGGACTTATGTCCGCCCTCCGGATGCAGACGATTTAAGTCACATAACCGAACAGCCCAGAGAATCAGCGCGCAAATTCTGGAACAGGTTCCTCACTAAAAAGAACCAAATAGTCGACTGTCCGGACGCCGAAGCCTTAACAGCTTTTAAACATAACGTCCGAGACGAATGGCTCACCAGACACCTCGGCCAGGAAAAGCCAAGAACAATGGCCGCGCTAACAAGCCTCATGACCCGCTTTTGCGCGGGGGAAGACAGCTCGCTAGCAAGACGCAGCACCAGTGACCCGAGTACATCCGATATCAGAGATGGAAACGGAAAATCACGGCGCAGAAAGGACCAGCACAGGAATAAAGAAAAGTGCCCAAAGAACACGGTGGTCAATGCCGGATTCAAAAGCTCGCGACCGAACACCAAAACACTGTCTCTTAAGGACAACAATGACAAGCTATCCAACTTAAACAAAATTTTGGATCGGATATGTCAAATCCACAGTACCCCCGGGAAGCCTGCAAACCACACCCACCGAAATTGTTGGGTATTCAAACAGTCCGGCCGATTCAACGCCGAACACAAGGGGCTCGACACGCCAAGCGAGGACGACGACGAACCCCACCAGCAGAGCACCGGAAAACAAAAGACTTTCCCACAAGAAGTTAAAACAGTAAACTCACTTCATGCGATTATACGGAACAATAGTGCGGCACCGCATCTGACGCAGCGTCGCACGGTCCACCCCAATGAATCCCGAGATTGGATGTCAAAACCAATTACTTTCGACCACCTGGATTATTCCAAAAGCATTCAAAACGCAGGATGGACTGCTCTGATATTGGATCCTATAATCGACGGACTACAATTTACACAAGTCCTAATGGATGGCGGCAGCGATTTAAACCTGCTATATCCGGACACAATCCTCAAGTTGGGGATAGACCCTACCAAAATTCGCCATAGCCGCACTTCCTTCAAAGGAGTGACGCCAGGCCCTTACGCCAAGTGCACGGGCTCCTTACTATTAGAAGTTGTGTTCGGATCACCCGACAACTTCCGTCGCGAAAAGCTAATCTTCCATGTCGCCCCATTCAAAAGTAGCCATCAAGCACTATTGGGACGTGAAGCTTTCGCCCGCTTTAACGCAATACCGCACTACGCGTCTCTCACACTTAAAATGCCCAGTCCACGCGGCATCATCTCATTAAAAGGTCGTTGAAGACCCCGGACACGGCTAGGCAAGTCCGGTACAAATAAACTAGGGGCTCCCTAGCCGCATACCCCTTCACAAGGGGCTGCGCGTACAAACAATAAAGAGCCAATAAAAGCTCAACTTTATTCATTCATTCATACTTTGTATTCAATAAATTTTTTGCACGATTTCTTTTCAAGCTAAGTTCCTCTCATTTTACAGATGAACAACGTGTACACCCGTCCAGGATACGGCACAACGGAGACACAGGCGCAGACGTGCAGCAGGGACCCATGGTAAGGATTCTTTTCAGATTAAGACCCTGCGTAGACCTTTCTTACTGTCTCTTGTTGATTCATATCCCACAGTTTTTCACCATAACCAACGAGGAAGCTAGCGTTTTGGCATCGGTCGCGCCAGAAATTCTCGCCTGTACCTGGACACTAGGGGCTTAGGGCATTGTTCTGCCCGTTATCATAAACACCGAATACCTTAGGGAGTGTTCGGCGTCTCTAGTTAGGCCTTATATGCATCAGCTCCGAATCATGTCTTTGGTCAAATGTTGGGTTTGCCCGGCTCCTGTGTTTTGCTGCCTTACGTTCGTATCATCGGCTAACACGGCACCGGAGAACTCTGCGATTGTGCCCTGTTCGGGGCGAGCACCTCGATGAAAGCCAAAACCGATGTCATGATACAACGAGAGACTGGTCAACCACTCGATCGACAACCGGAATGTTTAGAATTCCTCCGCTTTGACGAAGGACCGTTTCCCGGTCAGGCACAAATGCGCCCCAAATTCGGAGAGCGCGGTGCCCCTAGGGGCTATATCGTAGCCCCACCCTCGAACTCCTATGGCTAAGTGAAAGTGATAAAGCATTATAGTCCGGTTGCCTCGTTTGCTACGCTACCACCTCCTTCATAGGACCAAGACGTTGGATTAAGTGTGAAAATCCGCTATTTTTGCAAACACCCCCGCACCATGTTCGTGGGGGCTGAAGCCGAAGACTGCCATCTTTCAGGTTATACACAAGTATACATTAACGGCCGCACAGGAGATATCTCAAATACTTGAACTCTCAAGTATAAAAAGCACTTATATTATAAATATCGTTTTACAAATCATAAAGATCATTTGAACATGACATTCTTTGAGCACTGCGACTCTATTGCACGAGCACCTCGCAGAACTTCCCCAAAATAGTGCTCGGCGGCTAACCGGCTTTCGTCTGAACCCCGGGTTGCAACATCGGTGGCATCCATCTCCGTTCAGTATGTCTTCACACGGGCGAGGGCCATCCGTGCACCCTCTATACAAGTCGACCGCTTCATCGCCTTGATATGCGGCACCGCCCCAAGGAATTGCTGCAATAAGCCAAAATAACTCTTCGGCTTGGGCCTATCCGGCCAGATATGAGTCACTACGTCCGTCATGGCAAGTCCGGACAATCTATTCAGCTCAGCCCACTCAGCCAACCGATCGGTCAGCGGAAGTGAACGCTCCGGGCTGTGGAATTGAGACCAAAAAAGCTCTTTCGTCTCGTGATCCTTTTGACTTCGGAAGTGCACAACAGCATCTGCCGCACTCGCCGCTAAATCCATATAAGGATCCTCCGGACCCCACAGCTGGCCAAGCTGAGCATACTTCGGATCTGTGAACCTCTGCGCAGAAGAGAAAGGGCTTACCGGCCGTAATATCTCGGCTGGCGCAGCTCCTCCTTTATAGCCCTCATTGCAGAACGGGCATCCTTAGCTTCGGCGGTGGCCTTCTTCAGGCTTTCTTGCTCCGCTCGGCGTTCTTTTTCAAGAACCTCATAGCGGTCGGTAACATCTTTCAACTTCACGGCCATTTCGGCCATCTCCTCCCTGCTTCGGCAGTGAGCAGCCCTTTCGGCTTCCAGCTCTTCGGCCACCTTCAAGGCAGCCGCATCACTCCTTCTAGCCTGCTCCTTGGCTCGAGCAAGCTCTGCTCAAAGGTCCTCCACAGCAGCAGCACCATCTGCATCAAACACACATGTTGTAAGGAGTGAGCTTCGGCTCTCTTACTAGGTGACCACGGTGAAACAACCTACCTTTCGACTCGTCAAGTCGTTTATTGACCAGCGCGATGTCCGCATCCGCAACGTCGAGTTGCCGCCTTAGTTCAGCAACTCCATCAGTCCGGCTGGCCACCGGGCTATCCGCCACCTGTGTAGGAAAGGCGAGAATTAATACATGAGATTATGATCCTCGGCACGCTGTCGCTTTCGACAACATACCGAGTCTCAGGGGCTACTATCTATACAGCGCGCGCTTTATGTGCAAAACTGTCAAAAGGTATGTCATTTTTACGTACCTCAAACCCCGCCAGCAAACTTTTGACGGCATCATGCAACCCGCCTTCGGCGGATGAAATTCTTCCAATCACCATTGTCGGTGTCAAAACCGGCGGATCTCGGGTAGGGGGTCCCGAACTGTGCGTCTAGGAGGATGGTAACAGGAGACAAGGGACACGATGTTTTACCCAGGTTCGGGCCCTCTTGATGGAGGTAAAACCCTACGTCCTACTTGATTAATATTGATGATATGGGTAGTACAAGAGTGGATCTACCACGAGATCAAGGAGGCTAAACCCTAAAGCTAGCCTATGGTATGATTGTTGTAATGTATATTGTGTCCCTACGGACTAAAGCCCTCCGGTTTATATAGACTCGGAGAAGGCTAGGGTTACAGAGTCGGTTACAATGGTAGGAGATCTACATATCCGTATTGCCAAGCTTGCCTTCCACGCCAAGGAAAGTCCCATCCGGACACGGGATGGAGTCTTCAATCTTGCATCTTCGTAGTCTTGGAGTCCGTGAGGCGATGGTAGTCCGGCTGTCCGGACACCCCTAGTCGAGACTCCTCGGTAGCCTGAACCAGGCTTCAATGACGATAAGTCCGCGCGCATAATGTTCGGCATTGCAAGGCGGGTTCCTCCTTTGAATAATCCAGAGAAGATCATGAACACCGGGATAGTGTCTGGCTCTGCAAAATAAATTCCACATTCTACCGTAGAGAGAATAAAATGTACACAAGTCCAATCTGCTGACGTATTTTGCGGCATGACATCACACCGCTACCAAGCCTTTACTTGAATCTTTTTTATTATACCACCTCAGCACGTTTAGCGAAGCGGTTTCCTTGGCACGTCTTATCGAAGCAGAGATCGTGCTCCCCTTATTCCGGGATTCTCATCAATACGGATGTGGGTAACCCAACCGCGCCATTGATGGTGGCGCTTGGGAGATAAGCGTAGTCTTCGCCCGCCTATATATAAGGGATAAGGATTCACCTTTTCACCCACGCCTTCTTCCTCCTTTGCTTATCCACCTCCGCGCACTCAAGCTCCAATGCCCAAACTCGCGCATCTCGTCTTAACCTTCCCCGACCATGTCTGGAGGGGGAGGCAAATGGTTGGCTTCCACCGTCAAGGAGGAGCACATCACCAAGCTGCGCAGCGCCGGATACCTTTTCGGCGATATTGCGCACCGGCTGCCCGACGAGGGGCAGCTCTCCCTACCCCCGGGCCCCATGAGAGGGTCGTTTTCCTTCCCCACTTCCTCCGCGGACTGGGCTTTCCACTTCACCCCTTTGTCCGGGGGCTCGTGTTCTACTACGGCCTAGATTTCCACGATCTGGCGCCGAACTTCATCCTCAACATCTCGGTGTTCATCGTCGTGTGTGAGGCCCTCCTCTGCATCCGGCCCCACTTCGGCTTGTGGCTCAAGACCTTCAACGTCAAGCCGAAGGTAGTGAAGGGCACGCAGGCGGAGTGCGGAGGCGCCATGTTGGGCAAGATGCCCAACGTCCTCTGGTTCGAAGGGGCCTTTGTGGACTCCGTCAAGGTGTGGCAATCGGGGTGGTTCTATATCACCGAGCCGCGCGACCCCGCGTGGGCGGCGGCCCCCGAGTTTAGATCTGGTATCCCTATGCAGCTCACCTCCTGGAAAGAGAAGGGCTTGCTGTGGGGTAATCCGAAGGAGCTGACGGGACTCCGAGCCTGTATCCAGAAGCTGGTGAACAAGAAGCTCAGGCTCGTCGACGTGGTCAGGGGCATGCTCGTCCGGCGGATCCTCCCATGCCAAGAACGGGCATTCAATCTGTGGGAGTTCGATCCGAACAGCACCAGCGCTAAGCGGACTCTTGACACGACGTCTGAAAGGCGCTGGAGGGTTCTATTTAAGGGCGCCGAAGCCCCCGCATCGCGACGGAAGATCGCGGATTTCGCTCGCAGCATCCAGCTGACGAGGTAAGTGATTCAACCCCTTTACGGGACACTTGTTGTAAATAGATTGATTCTAAGAGGGTTTCAATCTCCCTTTTCCTTTGACAGGAATGGATGAAGAAGGCCGAGCAGCTCATCTGCCCGGCTCCCATGCCAGAAGACCTAGTGGACGCCCGTCTAGCGGGGATGCTGGTTCCGGCACCGCACGTGGTGCCAGAGAAGAAGGCCAAGAAGGCGGCCACGGGCACTTGGAAGAGTTCCCGTAATCAGGCGTCTGACAACGAGGCGGACTCCTCCCCCGAAGATGAGGAGGAGGAAGAAGACTCTCTCCCGGAGGTGGGAGAGAGGAAGAGGAAGGCTTCCCCAACAGGGGAGGCCGAAGGGTCCAAGAGGGGGAGAACTATTCCCCCGGACAGCTCCGCCAACACCGACGTTGGCGAGGAGGAGTGGCCTTCAAGGGCCAGGCCTCCGGCGAGATCGTAAGTATCCGGATCCCTGATATGCAATTTCTTTCGTGTCACATAGTGTCCTACTAATGCCGCATCTTGTCCATGATCGGCGATGATGATCTCCCGCTTCATCGAAGGGTCGTTAGCCCCGTCGGATGTGGATTCACTTCCGACAGCCTCTACCCCCACGCCAATGAGGACGCCGAGGTGGGATCGAAAGGACCCATCGGAGGAGGCTCGAGGCGCCGCAAGGCAACCTCCGGACTTTGCGCCGACTCTCGTCGAAACCTGTAGTGGTTCCAGAGTCCGGCGGCGGTCCTTCAAAGAAGGGCAAGACCGTGACTCGCGGCCTCCGCCCAACCGGCGCGCAGACAACTTCCGGAGGCGCTCAAAAGCGCTTCCATCAGGAAGAACACCGCACTTATTATGAGTGCGGTGATTGAAGGTCCAGCTCGCCAAGAGCAAAGCCGACTGAAGCTGCGATAGCCTTTTAATGAGCTTTGAGGTAAGAAGTTAAAATTGTGTAATGTAATACCGCAGAGACAAGTAACCCCCGATGCTCGGTTCGGTGTTGGAAAGAAAAGCCGAATGAGGATCTAAAAGATATTCGAGTTGCTAATAAATTATGTCAATATGGGTTTTGCGGTGTCAGGCTTGACCTCTGCAAGACCTTGGCTGCAGAGGTTGGTACATTAAAGCAAGATCTCGAGCAGTCCGAGCGAGAGCTCAGCCATGCCAAGAGGCAGCTCGAGGGCAAAGAAGGTGAGTAGCACCACTTTGAATTGTTACCTTACAGAAAAGGATTTTGGTCGCAATAAAATTAACAATGATAATATGGGTATTGCAGGGGCCACAAACAAGGTTGCAGCCCGAAGGAGGCTGTGTCATGACGACGCAAAGATCTTGCTGAACGGGCAGAGCGAGCAAAGAAGGAGGCACGGGTGGCGGAAGTGCGGCAAGAGCTCCAGGCTCTCATGGAGAAGCATGAGAGCTTGGAGCGCGACTCCAAGACTCGAGAGTCCGAGCTTGCCTCGGCTCTCGAAAGTGCCAAGTCTGCCAAGGCCGAGGCCTGTAAGGCCCTTCGGGAGGTTGAAGATGTAAAGAAGATAGCGGCGGGTAAGGCATTTTTCATGCAAAGCAAGCATGTTAATGTAAACTACGACACTTACCGCATTCGAGCTCTCGAGGCGTTTGCGGATCTGCGCGTAGTGTGTCGATGCCGCGCATTCTACCGTGGCGAGGAGGGAGCTCAATGGAGAAGGTCTTCGGTCTCGATCTGCTGAGGCCGCCATCCGTGCCCCCAAGCAACCAGGTGAAGCAGCTGGTCGAACTCCACAAGGTAGCTGAGGAGGCCATGAAGGGCCTTATAGTCCGGTTGTGGCCTGGACAGGCCATGCCTGGGAGCTACTTTGGCCTCGTGCGGCGGCTGGTGGATGCGTGCCCCTGGGTGGAGGTCATCAAGCGCCGCTTTGTATTGAAGGTGCTCGTCGGGCCCTTGCCCGCACAAAGGTGCACCGGGCAGGCTGGATGCGGAGAAGCTTATTGACCCACCGCCATTGGGCAAGGAGTATCGTCGCCCAAATGTATTATAAAACTGTCTGAAGGGAGCCCGCGATATTGCGGACGAATGCCCTAAAGATGTAATTTTGAGTAAACTCGCTATGTATTATCCTCGGCGCTGAAAACTTTGTTCATGTGCGCTTTAAGCAACTCTTTTTAATTTAAAATATTACCTTCACATGCGGCCGTTTATAAAATCGAGAGATGGCAAGTCCTTGGCTTCAGCCCCCAAGCCGCAAGTCTTTGGGGTGTTAAGGATAACTTGTGCACTCTTGTTCCCATTTTTGGGTCCATCTAGGAGGCGCTCAACACAACGAACCAGCAACCAGACTTATAATGCTTGAACACTCTCACTTAGCCATAGAATTCTATAATTTTAAATTTGGTGAAGCCCCTAGTATTCGGAAGACGAATTGGGGTGCTATCACGCCTTTGTCGGACATTATCCGAACTTCGCTCAAGCGGCGTGAGTCTTTAAGGACCCGAAAAGACCTCTCGAACAGCGACCAGTCTCTCGCCTTATCATGCCGGTCAGTTTTAGCTTTCTCCACTAAGGCGCTCGCCCAGCTCAACCGGGGCGCAATCGCAGTAGTTCTCCCAGTGCCACCTTAGCCGACGGAAGGGAACGTAAGGCACCAAAACGTGGGAGCCGGGCAAACCCAACTATTGACCCAAGACATGATCCGGAGCCGATTCATATAATGCTATAAGTTCGGGGTGCCGCACTTGTGAAAGTGTTTGGACTTATCACACCATGATGTGGGGAACGTAAGCCCCTGGTGTATTAGGCCGTATTGAAATATACGGGTGCAAGATGTCATGTAGTGAACATATATATGTAATAACAGGCAAAAAGGTGCTGCATCATTTATTAAAGGAAGTCTGCTATGAGTGCGGCTGATACAAATAGTGCGGTAAGCAAGGGTTTTGGACTAGTGAAACATGTCCCCCTCCAGGGATGGGCTGCGGACTTGGTGTATATAATCAAATTTAATGCTCGTAATTGAGACCACCTAAGTGTTCGTCGCCGCATTCTTTACTCCCCGGCTGTTGCATCATGAGTTCGGCAGTTCATCACGGACAGGCCTCCGCTAACGGAGTCTGTGTACATAAAGAAGGAAAATAATAATAAGAAAGAGTGGCACACTTGCGAGCCCTGGTGTGTTTGAGCCGCTCTGGGTCCATTGTGGTCGTGCCCCTCCCCTCGCCCATGGTATCTCCAAAGCGTAATGATGTACGCGGAGGTTGTTCTTGCAATCATGCGAGGCGGGGTTAGGGCCGCATTACTCTGGCGATGCTCTGATCGTGCGGTGGTCTTGGTTGGTGTTGCTTGGTAGCGTTTGGCTGTATCCGGCCGTTTAACGGCGGACTAAAATTGCCTTAAAAGGCTGCTCTGTACGCCGCGAGAGCGCGTGTATGTTCCTCTGTTGAAGGGCGTTTCGTATTTCCATTGACCGTGATAGCGCCACGAGGGCCTGGCATCTTGAGCTTGAGGTATGCATAATGCGGCACGCGTTGAACTTTGCAAGCGCGTTCGTCCGAAAGCGAGCGTGATAGCCGCCGCAAAATGGGACTATGTTGAAGATTAATTCCTCGCTCCGAAATTATCCGGGATCCGAAGACCACTTCGGTGTGGTGAGCACTGTACAATTGGCCTCCACACCTGGTATGACGCCTTTAAAGGTTGTCTTTGTAGGTTTAATCCTTGAGGGGTCTATGCCCATCTTGCGCACTGTATCCTGATAAAGCAGGTTCAGGCTACTACCGCCGTCCATCAGGACTCTTGTGAGGTGAAATCCATCGACGATTGGGTCTAAAACCAATGCGGCGAATCCGCCATGGCGGATGCTGGTCGGATGGTCTCTTCGATCGAAAGTGATCGGACAAGAAGACCATGGATTGAACTTGAGGCGATCGCTCCATCGCAGCGTATCGTCCGTAGTGCACGCTTCCGCTCCCTCCTGGGTATATGGGTTGCGTAGATCATGTTCACCGTCCGCACTTGTGGGGGGAAACCCTTCTGTCCTCTATTGTTCGGCGGTCGGGTCTCTTCCTCGTCGTCGCTGTTTAGCCCCTTGTCGTTGTTTTCGGCAATTAACTTGCCTGCCTGCTTGAACACCCAGCAATCTTTGTTGGTGTGATTAGCTGGCTTTTCAGGGGTGCCATGTATCTGGCATAAGCGGTCGAGTATTCGGTCCAAATTGGACGGACCCGGAGTGGTTCTTTTGAATGGCTTCTTCCGCTGACCGGGTTTAGAGCCTCGGAATCCGGCGTTGACTGTCGTATCCTCCTTGTCATCGCCGTTAATGCGGCGTTTATTTTTACTTCGACGTGACCTGCCGTTGTGGTCCTTAGTATCCGGACTGCGAATTTTCTTGAGGTTGTTGCTGCGAGCTAGCCAGCTATCCTCTCCGCAAAAGCGGTCATTAATGATGTGAGGGCTGCCATGGATTTGGCTTTTCTGTCCCGGTGCGGGCTAGCCACTCGTCGCGGATGTTATGTTTGAAGGCTGCGAGGGCCTCTGCATCCGGACAGTCGGCGATTTGGTTTTCTTTGTCAAGAACCGTGTCGAATTGTCCGGTCGATTAAATCGGCTGCTGAATTATGTGGCTTAGGTCATCGGCGTCTGGTGGCCTTTATACGTGCCCTAGAAGTTGTCGAGAATGCGGCTTCGTGTCTTCCCAACACCCAATTGACTATGCGGGCAAGCTATTAAGCCAATGCCGAGTTGGTCCTTTAAGCTTGAGTGGGAGATACTTGATGGCATGGAGATGCGTCGCGCGCGGGCCATATGGATGTGAAGGAGATAATCTTTGATCCAAACCGCGGGTGCGTTGTTCCATCATAGGATTCGATGTTTACGGGTTTAAACCCTTGAGGATTTGATGATCCATTACTTCGTCGATGAAGCATAAGCGGGTGTCGGCGCCTCTATATTGAGCAATATCACGATGTAGCTCGAGAGAGCGTTGTCTGCTGTGTTCGGCCCGGCCGGGGTTATTGTATCCGGCGCGACGGTATTTGTCGTGGGTCGTGGGGCGCCCACGTGATCCGTAGATGGATCTGGATTGCCTTGCTTTGTCCTCCAATACATCTCGCAAGTCCGGCGCGTTCCCTCTTGGCTTCGTACTTTTGGAGCGATGCCGGGGTACGGTCTTGGTGGAGGGCCTGGATGCCTCTCTGTCGCGACCACGGGGTGGTCGGTCGGCCGTATCGTGCGCTGGTGATGAAGGTATGTATGCTTCTTCCTCCAATCGGGGGAGCAACTTGCGTCTTGGGTAGCTTTTGGAGGGGCGTTCGAGTTTATACTCTTCGGCTGCGAGGACCTCGGTCCATCGATCGGCCAGCAGGTCCTGATCAGCTTGAAGCTGCTGCTGCTTTTTCTTTAGGCTATTTGCCATGGCGATAAGCCTGCGTTTAAAGCAGCTCTTGTTCGACGGGATCCTCGAGCACGCATTTAATTACGTCGTCGTGAGGCTTGCCTCGTCTTCGGAGGGAGGTGTATAGTTATATTCCTCGACCTCTTCGTCTGCCGCCCTCTCATGGGGGCTTGCTTCGGCATCCTCCTGCGTTGAGTCTTGCTGGAGGGGATTGTCTTCGGCACTCTCTGGGGTATTATTATCTCCTATGCCGGAATCTCCATTCTTGCTGTGGCGGGATTTAGAGCGGCGCCGCTGACGCCGGCGCTTGGGCTGTTTCTTTAAGGAATCTGCCTCCGCTGCTTCTTCGCCGTCCCCGTCTTTTGGGGTGTCCACCATGTATATGTCGTATGACGAGGTGGTCTTCCAGTGCCCTGTAGGCGCTGGTTCCTGTTCGTCTCCGGCATCGTCGTCCATAGCATCGATGTCTTTGGAGTCGTAGTCTAGCATGTCGGTTAGATCGTCGACAGTGGCTACAAAGTGGGTGGTGGGTGGGCTCTGAATTTCTTCATCGTCCGTATCCCAACCATCCTGGCCATAATCCGGCCAGGACTCTCCGGATAGCGAGAGATGCTTTAGCGAATTTAGGATGTCGCCAAAGGGTGAATGTTGGAAGATGTCCGAGGCGGTGAATTCCATAACCGGCGCCCAATCAGATTTGATTGGCAGGGGCGTGGGAGGTCCGGAGTCCGACAAGGAGTCCGGCACCTCGGAGTCACGAGCTTCGCGAGGGACAAGGCTAGTGTTCGGCTCCATCGCCGTGGGAGTTGAAGCCCCCGAGGTGGTGTCCATCCACCGGTCCTCGATCTGGGGGATCGGCTCCGGACTAAGGGCCGGAGCGGATTCGTGTGCGGCCACCAAGGCACTATTCGGCGGCAGAGCTAGATCATGCCCATCGTAACAGTGCGGCGTGCTTGGCTGTGGCTCGAGCCCGTCGAAGATCAAGTCCCCGCGGATGTCGGCCGTGAAGTTTAGGCTTCCGAATCTGACCTGATGGCCAGGGGTGTAGCTTTCGATCTGCTCCAGATGGCCAAGTGAATTAGCCCGCAGTGCGAAGCCGCCGAATACGAAGATCTGTCCGGGGAGAAAAGTCTCACCCTGGACAGCGTTGTTGATTGAAGATGCCATCGAGCCTATCGGTGACGACACAGAGGAACTCTCAATGAAAGCACCAATGTCGGCGTGAAAACCGGCGGATCTCGGGTAGGGGGTCCCGAACTGTGCGTCTAGGCGGATGGTAACAGGAGACAAGGGACATGATGTTTTACCCAGGTTCGGGCCCTCTTGATGGAGGTAAAACCCTACGTCTTGCTTGATTAATATTGATGATATGGGTAGTACAAGAGTGGATCTACCACGAGATCAAGGAGGCTAAACCCTAAAGCTAGCCTATGGTATGATTGTTGTAATGTATATTGTGAACTACGGACTAAAGCCCTCCGGTTATATAGACTCCGGAGAAGGCTAGGGTTACACAGAGTCGGTTACAATGGTAGGAGATCTACATATCCGTATTGCCAAGCTTGCCTTCCACGCCAAGGGAAGTCCCATCTGGACACGGGACGGAGTCTTCAATCTTGCATCTTCGTAGTCTTGGAGTCCGGCGGGCGATGATAGTCCGGCTGTCCGGACACCACCTAGTCCAGGACTCCCTCAACCATACTCATCAATGTACGGTGACCTTTTGAGATAGACGCCCTCTCAAGCAGATCCTTCAGCTCCTCCGGCCGTACACCAGTTGGTGCTGAACTCTTCGGCCCTGCCGGACTTGGGGATACCCTCCGTGATGACACCTCAGGGTCGTCCGCCCCACCTGACGGTGCGGCAGATGGAGGCGTCTCGCTCTCCATCATCTCCGGACGAAGATCCCCCAAAGACGAGCTCATCTGAGAAGGGCGGAGATCCGAACTACAAGGTAAAAACTTCGGTTATCCTCTGAATCACAAATAGGGATGTCCCTTATTACAAAACTCCCCTTTTTCTACTTACGGCTCGCTGGAGGGCTGATTCCTTAGGGGAGATAGTGCGGCCGGGGACAACCCAGACGCAGGACCTTCTGGTGAAGATCTCTTCCCCCGCTTCGAGGCCTTGGCATCCGGGTTTCCGGAAGTAGTCCTCTTCTCCCCTTGGAAGGAGGGATTCTCGATCCCCCCTTTCTCAAAAGCCTCCTCGGCAGAAGCGGTGGTTCCTCTGTTTTCCCCTTCGCCTTCCTCTGAAGGCGCAACCTCCAGCATCCTGACCATCACGGGATCCGGCGCGATCTCCGGGAGGGGGCCGGACACCGTATCAGTTTTGCTTACGCTATCCACTCGTATTCAAG
The DNA here is from genome assembly GCA_021437245.1 of Aegilops speltoides. NCBI lineage: Eukaryota > Viridiplantae > Streptophyta > Magnoliopsida > Poales > Poaceae > Aegilops > Aegilops speltoides. The sequence continues at coordinate 443,797,845 of CM038146.1, read as the reverse complement.
GGACGATTGGTTAAAAAGCAAATTCAAGAAGGCGCGAACAAACGGTGTGTCCGGACACAGGGCTACTTACCTGAGCATCTGGTCGATTGCACCTTAGGCCGGCATCCTCGGTCAATTTCGGACACAGTTCTTGTGATCCGAAGAACGATTTATACATCTCCGAGGGTGTTGTACCCATAAAGTGTTGAAGAGCTCGTGGCCCCTCGGGATTGAACTCCCACGAGGCGGGGGCGACACTTGCAGGCGGGAGATGCGAATCAGCATAACCTGCATCACTACGACCAGATTGATCTCCCTCTCTTGGAGGTCTCGAATCCGGCCCTGCAATAGGGGTACGTCCTTTGACGGCCCCTAGTTGAGCCCTTGGCTGACCCACGACATCAGCCGCTGTGGAGGGCCCGACCGAAAGATGGGCGGCGGCTTCTGCCTGCTGCCCCTGGGAGTGGTAATATAGAACCACTCCTGTTGCCACAAACCGAGCTCCTCCTGGAAAGAGCCCTCGGGCCATGGAGCATCGGCCCTCTTGCTTACAACCGCCCCGCCGCACTCTGCTTCACGCCCCTCGATCATCTTCGGCTCCACGTTGAAGGTTTTAAGCCACAAGCCGAAGTGAGGGGTAGTGCGGAGGAAGGCTTCGCAGACGACAATGAATGATGAGATGTGGAGGATGGACTCCGGAGCCAAGTTGTGGAATTCCAACCCATAGTAAAACATGAGCCCTCTCACAAAAGGATCCATCGGGAAGCCTAAACCCTGACGGAGGTGGGACACAAACACAATGCTTTCGCCGGGCTGGGGAGTGGGAATGACTTGCCCTTTGGCGGGCAGCCTATGCGAAATCTCGTAGGTGAGGTACTTGGCTTCTCTCAACTTTAGCACGTCCTCTTCTGTGACGGAGGAGGGCATCCACCGGCCCTGTAGGTCGGAGCCGAACATTGCCGAAAGTCCTAAGCGCTCGAATCGGGGGCTCTGGGTGTTGGAACTCAGGGCGAAGGGCAGATTTGGTTGAGGATTGAAGAAAAACGAGCCTTGGTCCCATTATAAAGAGGGAGAATACCAAGAGCCATCCCCGTAACCGTTTGGGACTCGCCTTCGATAGAGGAGGCGTGGCAACAGGCGCGGTTGGGTTGGGTTACCCACATCCGTATTCATGGGAATCCCGGAATAAGGGGAACACGATCTCTGCTTCGACAAGACGTGCCAAGGAAACCGCTTCGCTAAACGCGCTGAGGTGGTGTAATAAAAATGATTCAAGTAAAGGCTTGGTAGTGGTGTGACGTCACGCCCCAAAATACGTCAGCAAATTGAACTTGTGTACATATTATTCTCTCTATGGTGGTATGTGGAATTTATTTTGCAGAACCGGACACTATCCTGGCGTTCACAATCTTCTATGAATTAATTCGGAGGAGGAACCCGCCTTGCAATGCCGAACAATATCGCGCGGACTCATCGTCATTGAAGCCTGGTTCAGGGCTCTTGAGGAGTCTGGACTAGGGGTGTCCGGATAGCGGACTATCATCATCGGCGGACTCCAAGACTATGAAGATACAAGATTGAAGACTTCGTCCCGTGTCCGGATGGGACTTTCCTTGGTGTGGAAGGCAAGCTTAGCAATACGGATATGTAGATCTCCTACCATTGTAACCGACTCTGTGTAACCCTAGCCCTCTCCGATGTCTATATAAACCAGAGGGTTTTAGTCCGTAGGACGAACAACCATTACAACAATCATACCATAGGCTAGCTTCTAGGGTTTAGCCTCCTTGATCTCGTGGTAGATCCACTCTTGTACTACCCATATCATCAATATCAATCAAGCATGAGTAGGGTTTTACCTCCATCGAGAGGGCCCGAACCTGGGTAAAAACATCGTGTCCCTTGTCTCCTGTTACCATCTGCCTAGACGCACAGTTCGGGACCCCCTACCTAAGATCCGCCGGTTTTGACACCGACAGGAGGTATTACTGTTGTTCCTAATGATAAAGATGAATTGATCCCGCAAAGAATTATTACAGGTTATAGGATGGTAATTGATTTCCGTAAGTTAAATAAAGCTACTAAGAAAGATCATTACCCTTTACCTTTTATTGATCAAATGCTAGAAAGACTATCCAAACACACACATTTCTGCTTTCTAGATGGTTATTCTGGTTTCTCTCAAATACCTGTGTCAGCGAAGGATGAATCCAAAATTACTTTTACCTGCCCTTTTGGTACTTTTGCTTATAGACGTATGCCTTTTGGTTTATGTAATGCACCTGCTACCTTTCAAAAATGCATGATGGCTATATTCTCTGATTTTTGTGAAAAGATTTGTGAGGTATTCATGGATGAATTTTCCATTTATGGATCCTCTTTTGATGATTGTTTGAGCAACCTTGATCGAGTTTTGCAGAGATGTGAAGACACTTGTCTCGTCCTGAATTGGGAAAAGTGTCACTTTATGGTTAATGAAGGCATTGTCTTGGGGTATAAGATTTCCGAGAGAGGTATTGAAGTTGAAAAAGCCAAAGTTGATGCTATTGAAAAGATGTCGTGTCCCAAGGACATAAAAAGTATAAGAAGCTTCCTTGGTCATGCCGGTTTTTATAGGAGGTTCATTAAGGACTTTTCTAAAATCTCTAGGCCTCTGACTAATTTATTGCAAAAAGATATTCCTTTTGTCTTTGATGACGATTTTGTAGAAGCATTTGAAATACTTAAGAAAGCTTTGATCACTGCACATATTGTTCAGCCACCTGATTGGAATTTACCTTTTGAAATTATGTGTGATGCTAGTGATTATGATGTAGGTGATGTTCTAGGACAAAGAGTCGATAAGAAATTGAATGTTATCCAGTATGCTAGTAAGACTCTTGATACTGCCTAGAGAAATTATGCCACTACTGAAAAAGAATTCTTAGCAGTTGTGTTTGCATGTGATAAGTTTAGACCTTATATTGTTGATTCCAAAGTTACTATTCACACCGATCATGCTGCTATTAAATATCTTATGGAAAAGAAAGATGCTAAGCCTAGACTCATTAGATGGGTTCTCTTGCTCCAAGAATTTGATTTGCATATTATTGATAGAAAGGGAGTTGAGAACCCCGCAGACAACTTGTCTAGGTTAGAGAATGTTCTTGATGACCCACTGCCTATTGATGATATCTTTCCTGATGAACAATTAGCGGTCGTTAATGCTTCTCATACTGCTCCTTTGTATGCTAATTATGCTAGTTACATTGTTGCTAAATTTATACCGCCTAGTTTCACATACCAGCAAAAGAAAAAGTTCTTTTATGATTTAAGACATTACTTCTGGGATGACCCACACCTTTATAAAGAAGGAGTAGATGGATATTAGACGCTGTGTGCCTGAGCTTGAACATGAACAGATCCTACGCAAGTGTCACTCTGAATCCTATGGAGGACACCACGGTGGAGATAGAACTGCACACAAGGTACTACAATCTGGTTTTTATTGGCCTACTCTCTTCAAAGATGCTCGTAAGTTTGTCTTGTCCTGTGATGAATGTCATAGAATAGGTAACATTAGTAGACGTCAAGAAATGCCTATGAATTAATCTCTTGTTGTTGAACCATTTGATGTTTGGGGCTTTGATTATATGGGACCTTTTCCTGCCTCTAATGGTTATACACATATTTTAGTTGTTGTTGATTATGTTACTAAGTGGGTAGAAGCTATTCCAACTAGTAGTGCTGATCATAACACTTCTATTAAAATGCTTAATGAAGTTATTTTTCCGAGGTTTGGAGTCCCTAGATATCTTATGACTGATGGTGGTTCACATCTTATTCATGGTGCTTTCCGTAAGATGCTTGCTAAGTATGATGTTAATCATAGAATCGCATCTCCTTATCATCCGCAGTCTAGTGGTCAAGTAGAGTTGAGCAATAGAGAGCTCAAATTAATTTTGCAAAAGACTGTGAATAGATCTAGAAAGAATTGGTCCAAAAAACTTGATGATGCACTATGGGCCTATAGAACTGCATACAAAAATCCTATGGTTATGTCTCCATATTAGACAGTTTATGGAAAAGCGAGTCATTTACCTCTTGAACTTGAACATAAAGCATATTGGGCTATTAAAGAGCTCAACTATGACTACAAACTTGCCGGTGAGAAGAGGTTGTTTGATATTAGCTCACTTGATGAATGGAGAACGCAAGCCTATGAGAATGCCAAGCTATGCAAAGAAAAAGTCAAACGCTGGCATGACAAAAGGATACAAAAGCGTGAGTTTAACGTAGGAGATTATGTGTTATTATTCAACTCTCATTTAAGATTTTTTGCAGGAAAACTTCTCTCTAAATGGGAAGGTCCTTACGTTATCGAGGAAGTCTATCGTTCTGGTGCCATAAAAATCAACAACTTCGAAGGCACAAGTCCAAGGGTGGTAAACGGTCAAAGAATTAAACATTATATTTCAGGTAATCCTATCAATGTTGAAACTAATATTATTGAAACCGTAACCCCGGAGGAATACATAAGGACACTTTCGAGCGTTCGGACTCAAAAGGAATAGGTATGTGGTACGGTAAGTAAACTGACTCCAAAACAACTCAAATGGAAATTTTTACCAGTTTTGGAATATTTAAGAATTTTAGGAAGAAACAAGTAGTCCGAAAGGGACACAAGGCCCCCACAAGAGTGGAGGGCGCGCCCACCCTTACTAGGCGCGCCCCCTATCTCGTGGGCACCTCGTGTGCCTCCCGGACTCCGTTTTCTTGCACGTTACATATTTTGGTCAGTAAAAATTCATTATATATACTCCCGAAGGTTTTGACCACCGTATCACGCAAATATCCTGTGTTTTCGTTTCGAGCTGTTTCTGTTTCAGATCTAGAGCATCATGTCATCTCCAAGTGCTCCCAAGGACAAGTTTTTCAAGAGGGTTATCAACCCCTATCTTGCGGAGGTGCTGCAACACCCTCAAACCATTGAGATGCGTGAGGGGGTGCTGCACATCCGCAATGTGGAGGGACCAAGGCGTACCGGAAGCGTGGAGACAAAGCTCGAAGCCGTGGAGTAGCAAGTTTTCAAGTGCCAAGGGATGGTGGAGCGTGGACTCAACGCCAACCAGATGATGATCACGGAGTTCACCAACAGCCACAAGCTGGATGCCAAAGTCATTGGGGAGACCATCTTCAAGCTTCAAGAGAAAATCGAGCACCTGCAAGCCCAGATCTATGACCTGCAAAACCAGAACTGTGAGTATGAATATAGATTCAAGAGGATAAGTTTGGCTGCAGATTTATGGATCCCGGAGACTCGATCATCCTTCTATGATGGAGAGCCTATGCCTTGGAAGACGGACGGCAAGCCTACATCATCAACAACTCCTACTTCACCACCTCCGAGGACATAATCACATTGGTATGGGCACTCCCCTTGGTGTTGGAAATATGCCCTAGAGGCAATAATAAAAGGATTATTATTATATTTCCTTGTTCATGATAATTGTCTATTATTCATGCTATAACTGTGTTATCTGGAAATCGTAATACATGTGTGAATACATAGATCATAATATGTCCCTAGTAAGCCTCTAGTTGACTAGCTCATTGATCAACAGATAGTCATGGTTTCCTGACTATGGACGTTAGATGTCGTTGATAACGGGATCACATCATTAGGAGAATGATGTGATGGACAAGACCCAATCCTAAGCATAGCACAAGATCGTGTAGTTCGTTTTGCTAGAGCTTTCCAATGTCAAGTATGTTTTCCTTAGACCATGAGATCGTGTAACTCCCGGATACCGTAGGAGTGCTTTGGGTGTACCAAGCGTCTGGCGAAGCGGGTGACTATAAAGGTGCACTACAGGTATCTCCAAAAGTGTTTGTTGGGTTGACACGGATCGAGATCGGGATTTGTCACTCCATATGACGGAGAGGTATCTCTGGGCCCTCGGTAATCCATCATCATAATGAGCTCAAAGTGACCAAGTGTGCGGTCACGGGATCATGCATTCTGATGAGTAAAGTGACTTGCGGTACGAGACTGAGCGAGGTATTGGGATACCGACGATCGAGTCTCGGGCAAATAACGCATACCGATTGACAAAGGAATTGTATACGGGGTTGATTGAATCCTCGACATCGTGGTTCATCCGATGAGATCATCGAGGAGCATGTAGGAGCCAACATGGGTATCCAGATCCGCTGTTGGTTATTAACGGAGAGCCGTCTCGGTCATGTCTCGTGTCTCCCGAACCCGTAGGGTCTACACTTAAGGTTCGGTGGCGCTAGGGTTGTAGAGATATGAGTATGCAGCAAACCGAAAGTTGTTGAGTCCGGATGAGATCCGGACGTCACGAGGAGTTCGGAATGGTCGAAGGTAAAGAATAATATATAGGAAGTGCAGTTTCGGCCATCAGGAGAGTTTCGGGGGTCACCGGTATTGTACCGGGACCACCGGAAGGGTCCCGGGGGTCCATCGGGTGGGGCCACCTATCCCGAAGGGCCCCGTGGGCTGAAGTGGGGAGGGTACCTGCCCCTGGTGGGCTGGTGCCCCCCCCCTGGGCCCCCCTCTGCGCCTAGGGTTGGGAACCCTAGGGGAGGGGGCGCCTCCACTTGCCTTGGGGGGCACTCCACCCCCCTTGGCCGCCGCCCCCTAGAGATCCCATCTCTAGGGCCAGCGCCCCCCCTGGGGGCCTATATAAAGGAGGGGGGAGGGAGGGCAGCCGCACCCTAAAGTCTTGGAGCCTCCCTCTCCCCTGCTACACCTCTCCCTCTCACAGAAGCTCGGCGAAGCTCTGCCGGAACTCTGCTGCATCCACCACCACGCCGTCGTGCTGCTGGATCTTCATCAACCTCTCCCTCCTCCTTGTTGGATCAAGGTGCAGGAGACGTCATCCGCTCCGTACATGTGTTGAACGCGGAGGTGCTGTCCGTTCGGCACTTGGTCATCGGTGATTTGGATCACGACGAGTACGACTCCCTCAACCACGTTCTCTTGAACGCTTCCGCACGCGATCTACAAAGGTATGTAGATGCACTCCTATCACTCATTGCTAGATGAACTCATAGATGGATCTTGGAGAAATCGTAGGAATTTTTTATTTTCTGCAACGTTCCCCAGCAGTGGCATTATGAGCTAGGTCTATGCGTAGTTCTCTATTGCACGAGTACAACACAAATTTGTTGTGGGCGTAGATGTTGTCAACTTTCTTGCCGCTACTAGTCTTATTTTGCTTCAGCGGTATTGTGGGATGAAGCGGCCCGGACCGACCTTACATGTACGCTTACGTGAGACAGGTTCCATCGACTGACATGCACTAGTTGCACAAGGTGGCTAGCGGGTGTCTGTCTCTCCCACTTTAGTTGGAGCGGATTCGATGAAAAGGGTCCTTATGAAGGGTAAATAGAAGTTGACAAATCATGTTGTGGCTTTTTTGTAGGTAAGAAAACGTTCTTGCTAGAACCCTATTGCAGCCACATAAAAGATGCAACAACAATTAGAGGACTTCTAACTTGTTTTTGCAGCAATTGCCTTGTGATGCGACATGGCCAAAAGTTGTGATGAATGATGAATGATATATTGTGATGTATGAGATCATGTTCTTGTAATAGGAATCGCGACTTGCATGTCGATGAGTATGACAACCGGCAGGAGCCATAGGAGTTGTCTTAATTATTGTATGACCTGCGTGTCAATGATTTAACGCCATGTAATTACTTTACTTTATTGCTAAAACGTTAGCCATAAGTAGTAGAAGTAATAGTTGGCGAACAAATTCATGGAGACATGATGATGGAGATCATGATGATGGAGATCATGGTGCCATGCCAGTGACGAAGATGATCATGGAGCCCCGAAGATGGAGATCAAAGGAGCTATATGATATTGGCCATATCATGTCACTACTATATAACTGCATGTGATGTTTATTATGTTTATGCATCTTGTTTACTTAGAACAACGCTAGTAAATAAGATGATCCCTTATAATAATTTCAAGAAAGTGTTCTTCCCTAACTGTGCGCCGTTGCTAAAGTTCGTCGTTTCGAAGCACCACGTGATGATCGGGTGTGATAGATTCTTACGTTCACATACAACGGGTGTAAGATAGTTTTACACATGCAAAAACACTTAGGGTTAACTTGACGAGCCTAGCATGTACAGACATGGCCTCGGAACACAGAGATCGAAAGGTCGAACATGAGTCGTATGGAAGATACGATCAACATGGAGATGTTCACCGATGATGACTAGTCCATCTCACGTGATGATCGGACACGGCCTAGTCGACTCGGATCGTGTAACACTTAGATGACTAGAGGGATATCTAATCTGAGTGGGAGTTCATTAAATAATTTGATTAGATGAACTTAATTATCATGAACTTAGTCTAAAATCTTTGCAAAATAGGCCTTGTAGATCAAATGGCCAACGCTCATGTCAACATGAACTTCAACGCGTTCCTAGAGAAAACCAAGCTGAAAGATGATGGCAGCAACTATACGGACTGGGTCCGGAACCTGAGGATCATCCTCATAGCTGCCAAGAAAGCATATGTCCTAGAAGGACCGCTAGGTGAAGCACCCATCCCAGAGAACCAAGACGTTATGAACGCTTGGCAGTCACGTGCTGATGATTACTCCCTCATTCAGTGCGGCATGCTTTACAGCCTAGAACCGGGGCTCCAAAAGCGTTTTGAGCAACATGGAGCATATGAGATGTTCGAGGAGTTGAAAATGGTTTTCCAAGCTCATGCCCGGGTCGAGAGATATGAAGTCTCCGACAAGTTCTATAGTTGTAAGATGGAGGAAAATAGTTCTGTCAGTGAGCACATACTCAAAATGTGCAGGTTGCACAACCGCTTTGTCCCACTGGACATTAACCTCCGGACGAGGCGGTCATTGACAGAATCCTTCAGTCGCTCCCACCGAGCTATAAGAGCTTTGTGATGAACTACAATATGCAGGGCATGGTGAAAACTATTCCTGAAGTATTTTCAATGCTGAAGTCAGCAGAGGTAGAAATCAAGAAAGAACATCAAGTGTTGATGGTCAATAAAACCACCAAGTTCAAGAAGGGCAAGGGTAAGAAGAACTTCAAGAAGGACGGCAAGGATGTTGCAGCGCCCGTAAGCCGATTGCCGGAAGAAGTCAAAGAATGGACCCAAGCCTGAGACTGAGTTCTTTTATTGCAAAGGGAAGGGTCTTTGAAACGGAACTGCCCCAAATACTTAGCGGACAAGAAGGCCGGCAACACTAAAGGTATATGTGATATACATGTAATTGATGTGTACCTTACCAGTACTCATAGTAACTCCTGGGTATTTGATACCGGTGCCATTGCTCATATTTGTAACTCATAGCAGGAGCTGCGGAATAAGCGGAGACTGGCGAAGGACGAGGTGACGATGCGCGTCAGGAATGGTTCCAAGGTCGATGTGATCGCCGTCGGCATGTACCTCTACATTTACCTACGGGATTAGTTTTAATCCTTAATAATTGTTATTTAGTGCCAAGTTTGAGCATGAACATTGTATCTGGATCACGTTTAATACGAGATGGCTACTCATTTAAATCCGAGAATAATGGTTGTTCTATTTATATGAGAGATATGTTTTATGGTCATGCCCCGATGGTCAATGGTTTATTCTTAATGAATCTCGAACGTAATGTTACACATATTCATAATGTGAATACCAAAAGATGTAAAGTTGATAACGATAGTCCCACATACTTGTGGCACTGCCGCCTTGGTCACATTGGTGTCAAGCCCATGAAGAAGCTCCATGCTGATGGACTTTTAGAGTCTCTCGATTATGAATCATTTGACACATGCGAACCATGCCTCATGGGCAAAATGACCAAGACTCCGTTCTCCGGAACAATGGAGCGAGCAACCAACTTATTGGAAATCATACATACCGATGTGTGCGATCCAATGAGCATTGAGGCTCGCGGAGGATATCGTTATGTTCTCACTCTCACTGATGACTTGAGTAGATATGGGTATGTCTACTTGATGAAACACAAGTCTGAGACCTTTGAAAAGTTCAAGGAATTTCAGAATGAGGTAGAGAATCAACGTGACCTAAGGATAAAATTCTTACGATCAGATCGTGGAGGAGAATATTTAAGTCACGAAGTTGGTACACACCTAAGAAAATGTGGAATCGTTTCACAACTCACGCCGCCTGGAACATCTCAGCGCAACGGTGTGTCCGAATGTCGTAATCGCACTCTATTGGATATGGTGCGATCTATGATGTCTCTTACCGATTTACCGCTATCATTTTGGGGATACGCTCTAGAGACAGCTACATTCACTTTAAATAGGGCTCCGTCTAAATCCGTTGAGACGACACCGTATGAATTATGGTTTGGGAAGAAACCTAAGCTGTCGTTTCTAAAAGTTTGGGGATGCGATGCTTATGTCCAGAAACTTCAACCTGAAAAGCTCGAACCCAAGTCAGAAAAATGCGTCTTCATAGGATACCCTAAGGAAACCATTGGGTATACCTTCTACTTAAGATCCGAGGGCAAGATCTTCGTTGCAAAGAACCGATCCTTTCTGGAAAAGGAGTTTCTCTCGAAAGAAGTAAGTGGGAGGAAAGTAGAACTCGATGAATTACTACCTCTTGAACTGGAAAGTAGTGCAGCTCAGGAAAATGTTCCTGTGGTGCCTACACCGACTGGAGAGGAAATTAATGATGATGATCAAGTTACTTCGGATCAAGTTGCTACTGAAGTTCGTAGGTCCACAAGGACACGTTCCACACCAGAGTGGTATGGCAACCCTGTCCTGGAAATCATGTTGTTAGACAACGGTGAACCTTCGAACTATGAAGAAGCGATGGTGGGCCCAGATTCCAACAAATGGCTTGAAGCCATGCAATCCGAGAAAGAATCCATGTATGAAAACAAAGTATGGACTTTGACAGACTGGCCCGATGATCGGTGAGCTATAGAAAACAAATGGATCTTTAAGAAGAAGACGGACGCGGATGGTAATATTACCATCTATAAAGCTCGACTTGTCGCTAAGGGTTATCGACAAGTTCAAGGGGTTGACTGCGATGAGACATTCTCTCCCGTAGCGAAGCTGAAGTCCGTCCGAATCATGTTAGCAATTGCCGCATACTATGATTATGAGATATGGCAGATGGACGTCAAAACGGCTTTCCTTAACGGGCATCTTAAGGAAGAACTATATATGATGCAGCCGGAAGGTTTTGTCGATCCTAAGAATGCTAACAAAGTATGCAAGCTCCAGCGATCCATTTATGGGCTGGTGCAAGCATCTCGGAGTTGGAACATTCGCTTTGATGAGATGATCAAAGCGTTTGGGTTTATCTTGAGACTTATGGAGAAGCCTGCGTTTACAAGAAAGTGAGTGGGAGCTCTGAGCATTTCTCATATTATATGTAGATGACATACTCTTGATGGGAAATGATATAGAACTTTTGGACAGCATTAAGGCCTACTTGAATAAGTGTTTTTCAATGAAGGATCTTGGAGAAGCTGCTTACATATTAGGCATCAAGATCTATAGGGATAGATCGAGACGCCTCATAGGTCTTTCACAAAGCACATACCTTGATAAGATTTTGAAGAAGTTCAAAATGGATCAGTCCAAGAAATGGTTCTTGCCTGTATTGCAAGGTGTGAGATTGAGCTCGGCTCAACGCCCGTCCACGGCAAAAGATAAAGAAGAGATGAGTGTCATCCCCTATGCTTCAGCCATAGGATCTATTATGTATGCCATCTTTGTGTACAGACCTGATGTAAACCTTGCCGTAAGTTTGGTAGGAAGGTACCAAAGTAATCCCGACAAGGAACACTGGACAGCGGTCAAGAATATCCTGAAGTACCTGAAAAGGACAAAGGACATGTTTCTCGTTTATGGAGGTGACGAAGAGCTCGTCATAAAGGGTTACGTTGACGCTAGCTTCGACACAGATCTGGATGACTCTAAGCCACAAACCGGATACGTGTATATGTTGAATGGTGGAGCAGTAAGCTGGTGCAGCTTCAAGCAGAGCATCGTGGCGGGATCTACATGTGAAGCGGAGTACATGGCAGCCTTAGAGGCAGCACATGAAGCAATTTGGGTGAAGGAGTTCATCACCGACCTTGGAGTCATACCCAATGCGTCGGGGCCGATCAAACTCTTCTGTGACAACACTGGAGCTATTGCCCTTGCCAAGGAGCCCAGGTTTCACAAGAAGACCAGGCACATCAAGCGTTGTTTCAACTCCATCCGTGAAAATGTTCAAGATGGAGACATAGATATTTGCAAAGTACATATGGATCTGAATGTCGCAGATCCGTTGACTAAACCTCTTTCGCGAGCAAAACATGATCAACACCAGAACTCTATGGGTGTTCAATTCATCACAATGTAACTAGATTATTGACTCTAGTGCAAGTGGGAGACTGTTGGAAATATGCCCTAGAGGCAATAATAAAAGATTATTATTATATTTCCTTGTTCATGATAATTGTCTATTATTCATGCTATAACTGTGTTATCTGGAAATCGTAATACACGTGTGAATACATAGATCATAATATGTCCCTAGTAAGCCTCTAGTTGACTAGCTCGTTGATCAACAGATAGTCATGGTTTCCTGACTATGGACATTAGATGTCGTTGATAATGGGATCACATCATTAGGAGAATGATGTGATGGACAAGACCCAATCCTAAGCATAGCACAAGATCGTGTAGTTCATTTTGCTAGAGCTTTTCCAATGTCAAGTATGTTTTCCTTTGACCATGAGATCGTGTAACTCCCGGATACCGTAGGAGTGCTTTGGGTGTACCAAACGTCACAACGTAACCGAGTGACTATAAAGGTGCACTACAGGTATCTCTGAAAGTGTTTGTTGGGTTGACACGGATCGAGACTGGGATTTGTCACTCCGTATGACGGAGAGGTATCTCTGGGCCTACTCGTTAATGCATCATAATAATGAGCTCAAAGTGACCAAGTGTCTGGTCATGGGATCATGCATTACGGTACGAGTAAAGTGACTTGCCGGTAATGAGACTGAACGAGGTATTGGGATACTGATGATCGAGTCTTGGGCAAGTAACGTACCGATTGACAAAGGGAATTGTATACGGGGTTGATTGAATCCTCGACATCATGGTTCATCCGATGAGATCATCGAGGAGCATGTAGGAGCCAACATGGGTATCCAGATCCCGCTGTTGGTTACTGACCGGAGAGCCGTCTCGGTCATGTCTCGTGTCTCCCGAACCGTAGGGTCTACACTTAAGGTTCGGTGGCGCTAGGGTTGTAGAGATATGAGTATGCAGCAAACCGAAAGTTGTTGAGTCCGGATGAGATCCCGTATGTCATGAGGAGTTCGGAATGGTCCGGAGGTAAAGAATAATATATAGGAAGTGCGGTTTCGCCATCGGGAGAGTTTGGGGTCACGGTATTGTCTTGGGACCACTGAAGGGTCCCGGGTCCACCGGTGGGGCCACCTATCCGGAGGGCCCGTGGGCTGAAGTGGGGAGGGACCAGCCTGGTGGGCTGGTGCGCCCCAGGCCCCCTCTGCGCCTAGGGTTGGGAACCCTAGGGGAGGCGCCTCCACTGCCTTGGGGCACTCCACCCCCTTGGCGCCGCCCCCTAGAGATCCCATTTCTAGGGCCGGCGCCCCCCTGGGGGCCTATATAAAGGAGGGGGGAGGGAGGGCAGCCGCACCCTGAAGTCTTGGCGCCTCCCTCTCCCCTGCTACACCTCTCCTTCTCGCAGAAGCTCGGCGAAGCTCTGCCGGAACTCTGCTGCATCCACCACCACGCCATCGTGCTACTGGAGCTTCGTCAAACTCTCCCTCCTCCTTTCTGGATCAAGGTGCAGGAGACGTCATCCGCTCCATACGTGTGTTGAACGCGGAGGTGCTGTCCGTTCGGCACTTGGTCATCGGTGATTTGGATCACGACGAGTACGACTCCCTCAACCCCGTTCTCTTGAACGCTTCCGTACGCGATCTACAAAGGTATGTAGATGCACTCTTATCACTCGTTGCTAGATGAACTCATAGATGGATCTTGGTGAAACCGTAGGAATTTTTTTATTTTCTGCAACGTTCCCCAACACTTGGCAACTGCCAAGCTTGGGGGAGGTGCCCCGGTATCGTATCACCATCACACTCCTATCTTTACCGTTTTATTTAGTTCGATCCTTTTAGTAGTATCTTGATCTAGTAGATTTAAGTTTTGATATCAAGTAGTTTTGGGTTTTGCATTGTGATCTCTTTTTGTAATCGAGTCCGTGAGCTATCTATAATAAAGATTAGTGTTGAGTCAAGGGCTTTGCTATGATGCTATGATCTTCGGAAAGTAGAAAGAATAAAAGAGTTCATGTTGATCTTATGGATAGTTATGACTTCACACATAGAAAGTAGGAGGCATAAAAGTTGTTGAGAGTTGATGAACGTAGTTTTGGTCATAGTTGCAATTAATAGGAAGTGATAAGGAAAGAGGGGTTCACATACAAATATATTATGTTGGAAACCTTTTATAATTGGGAGCACTCATTAAGTATGACATGCTAAAAGAGTTGACGTTGGACAAGGAAGACAACGTAATGGTTTATGTTTTCACGCATCTCAGTTAAAGTATATTGTCATTGACTTTCCAAACATGTTGAGCGTACCTTTCCCCCTCATGCTAGCCAAATTCCTTGCACCAAGTAGAGATACTACTTGTGCTTCCAAATATCCTTAAACCCAGTTTTGCCATGAGAGTACACCATACCTACCTATGGATTGAGTAAGATCCTTCAAGTAAGTTGTCATTGGTGCAAGCAATAAAAATTGCTCTCTAAATATGTATGACTTATTAGTGCAAAGAAAATAAGCTTTGTACGAACTTGTTGTGGAAGTAATAAAAGCGACGGACTGCATAATAAAGGTCCACATACAGGGGGCAATATAAAGTGACGTTCTTCTGCATTAAGATTTTGTGCATCAACCCTAAATGCACATGACAACCTCTGCTTCCCTCTGCGAAGGGACTATCTTTTACTTTATGTTTTTACTTTATGCTTGAGTCAAGGTGATTCTCGCCTTTCCCTTTTTCATTTTATCCTTTGGCAAGCTCTTCGTGTTTGAAAGATAATGATATATATCCAATATGATGTAAGTTAGCATGAGTTATTATTGTTGACATCACCTAAAGGTGAATACGTTGGAAGGCAACACAATAAGCCCCTATCTTTCTCAGTGTCCCGCTGAAACTCCATAACCACAAGTATTGCGTGAGTGTTAGCAATTATAGAAGACTACAAGATAGTTGAGTATGTGAACTTGCTGCAAAGCTCTATTGTTAACTCTTTCTGATGTTATGATAAATTGCAATTGCCTCAATGACTGCGATTATAGTTTGTTAGTTCTCAATGAAGTTTTTGAACCATACATGACATTGTGAATTGATTGTTACTTGAGCATAAGAAATCATATGATAAAATCTATATATGTTGCTGTAATAAGAACGATCATGATGCCCTCATGTCCGTATTTTATTTTTATCGACACATCTATCTCTAAACATGTGGACATATTTTTCACTTCCGCTTGAGGACAAGCGAAGTCTAAGCTTGGGGGAGTTGATACGTCCATTTGGCTTCATGCTTTCATATCAATATTCATTGCATTATGGGCTGTTATTACACATTATATCTCAATACTTATGGCTATTCTCTCTTATTTCACAAGGTTTACCATGAAGAGGGGGAATGCCGGCAGCTGGAATTCTGGCTGGAAAAGGAGCAAACACTGGAAACTTATTCTGCACAGCTCCAAAAATCCTGAAACTCCACAAAACATGTTTTTGGAATTAATAAGAATTATTGGGTGAAAGAAATACACCAGGGGCCCCACACCCTGTCCAAGAGGGTGGGGGGCGCGCCCCCCTACTAGGCGCGCCCCCCTACTAGGCGCGCCCCTGTCTCCTGGACCCCCTGGTGGGCCCCCGATGTCCATCTTCTGCTATATGAGAGCTTTTACCCTGGAAAAAATCGTGGGCAAGCTTACGGGACGAAACTCCGCCGCCACGAGGCGGAACCTTGGCGGAACCAATCTAGGGCTCCGGCGGAGCTGTTCTGCTGGGGACACTTCCCTCCGGGAGGGGGAAATCATCAGCAACATCATCACCAATGATCCTCTCATCGGGAGTGGGTCAATCTCCATCGACATCTTCACCAGCACCATCTCCTCTCAAAACCCTAGTTCATCTCTTGTATCCAATCTTGTATCAAAACCACAAATTGGTACCTGTGGGTTGCTAGTAGTGTTGATTACTCCTTGTAGTTGATGCTAATTGGTTTACTTGGTGGAAGATCATATGTTCAGGTCCTTAACGCATATTATTACCCCTCTGATTATGAACATGAATATGCTTTGTGAGTAGTTAAGTTTGTTCCTGAGGACATGGGTGAAGTCTTGCTATTAGTAGTCATGTGAATTTCGTATTCGTTTGATATTTTGATGAGATGTATGTTGTCTTTTCCTCTAGTGGTGTTATGTGAACGTCGACTACATGACACTTCACCATTATTTGGGCCTAGAGGAAGGCATGGGGAAGTAATAAGTAGATGATGGGTGCTAGACTGACAGAAGCTTAAACCCTAGTTTATGCGTTGCTTCGTTAGGGCTGATTTGGATCCATATGTTTATTGTTGTGGTTAGGTTTACCTTAATACTTCTTTTGTAGTTGCGGACGCTTGCACTAGGGGTTAATCATAAGTGGGGTGCTTGTCCTAGTAAGGGCAGTAGCCAAGCACTGGTCCACCCACATATCAGATTATCAAAGTACCGAACGCAAATCATATGAACATGATGAAAACTAGCTTGACGATAATTCCCATGTGTCCTCGGGAGCTCCTTTCTCATTATTAGAAATTGTCCAGGCTTATCCTTTGCTACATAAAGGATTGGGCCACCTTGCTGCACTTTATTTACTTTATTTACTTGTTACTCGTTACTATTTATCTTATCACAAAACTATCTATTACCTACAATTTCAGTGCTTGCAGAGAAACCTTACTGAAAACTGCATATCATTTCCTTCTGCTCCTTGTTGGGTTCGACACTCTTACTCATCGAAAGGACTATGATAGATCCCCTACACTTGTGGGTCATCAGTGCATAAAAGGAAAGTGAAAACTAAATGCAAAAGAAGCTCCAAGACTTGCACATATCGCACGAATGAAACAAATACGAAAACATACCGATACTTGTTGAAGAAGGAGGGGATGCCTTCCGGGGCATCCCCAAGCTTAGACGCTTGAGTCTACTTGAATATTTACTTGGGGTGCCTCGGGCATCCCCAAGCTTGAGCTATTGCCTCTCTTCCTTTTCCTCATATTGAGACCTCCTTGTTTAGACACTTCATCCACACAAAACTTCAACAGAAAATCGGTAAGATCCGTTAGTATAATAAAGCAAATCACCACTCTAAGTACTGTTGCAAACCAATTCATATCTTGTTTTTGCATTGTGTCTACTGTAATATAGCTTTTCCATGGCTTAATCCACTGATATAAACTGATAGTTTCATCAAAACAAGTAAACTATGCATCAAAAATAGAACAGTCTGTAGCAATCTGAACATTCACCATACTTTTGGTACCCCAACAATTCTACCAAAATTATTAAAAATAAACAAGTTGTATAGAAAGATAGTGCAAAAAAATCAGAACCAATTTACGTTCCAGCTAAAAATATAAAATCGCGCACTATAGCCAAAGTTTTTGTCCTGCACCATACAAACCAACAAGCATTGTAAACATCCTAAAGGCAAACCTTGGCACATTATTTTTATAATACAATGGAATTTTACAAGGGGATAATTATTTTTGATGAAAAGTTTCTGTAATCAAGATTCACAAAGTTTCCGTGAGCATGAACAAAGTTCAAGGCTAGCTCCCACTTCAACAATGCTTGTCTATCTCACTTTCACTTTCCTTTTTGAAAGCTTTAGGTTCCCCTATTTTTTTTTTGTTTTTAGACTATAAAAAAGCACTCAACAGAAATAAATGACTCTCTAAAACTTCCGGGTTGTCTCCCTGGCAGCGCTTTCTTTAAAGCCATTAAGCTAGGCATTTAGTGCTCAAGTAATGGATCCACCCGGATCCCAAGGTATATCAAAGCCAATTTTAATTAACAATGATTTGTAATTTAGTAGTGAGCACAAAGTAACATATATCAAGCAACAACGAAGTCTAACTCTCTTCCTATGCATCGGCATGTCATAAAAGAATAATTCATGCACACATAGTAAAGGCCAATGCATAGTATAAGCAGTTTCTTGCAATTCTATCGTATTGGAAACATAAAGAGGCGAAGATATAGTTCCTCTCTCATAATAATTGCAAGTAGGAGAAGCAAGCACATGCATATTACATTCATCAAAATCATCATGTGCAATGGTAAAAGGCAACCCATCAATATAATCCTTAGTAAGCACAAACTTCTCCGATATAGTGTAGTTGGGAGAATTCAAAAAGATAATAGGACTATCATGAGTGGGTGTAATAGGAACAATTTCATGTTTAACATAAGGAACTATAGCAAGTTCATCTCCATAAGCATAATTCATATTGGCATCTTGGCCACAAGAATAGCAAGCATCATCAAAAAGGGTATTTCAAAAGAATCAACGGGATCATAACAATCATCATAGCAATCATCATTCAGTAAGCACGAAGGGGAATTAAACAATGTATGAGTTGAAGAGTTACTATCATTAGAAGGTGGGCACGGGTGATCAATCCGCTCTTCCTCCTTTTGTTCTTCGCTCTCCTCATCATCTTTGTCATCCAATGAGCTCACAGTTTCATCAATTTCTTCTTCCATAGCTTCCTGCAAAATATTAGGCTCTTCTTGGACAGCGGAGACTTCCTTAATAAATGCATTAATATTGTAATTTTATTCATAATTTTCATAGCAATATCTAAGTATAGCAAGATTTTTAGGCCTATAAACATCATCATCTAAAGTTTCATACTTTTCAAACAAAGATTCAATTTCATAAGCAGCCTTAAAAGCAACAAATTCTTCAATTTGTTCAATATCATAGTAATCATATATACCATTAGCATAATAAGCTAAGGTTTCATTATCATTAATTTTGCATGAAAAGGGAAGGTGTGGAGCCTTCATCCTAGAGCAACAAGTAATATCATATCTCAAACATAGTTGACGAGCATACCAACGCAACATATTAATTTGATCCCATAATAGTTTCCCTTTTTGTGTAAGGCGATAATCCCTAAAGTATTCACGTTGATCCAACGTGTCTCCCATTATAAAGTTGAATGGGGTTTTCTCAGGATTATCAAAGTAGTACATAATATCTCTCATAATGAGAATCGACGGTTTTAGGAGTTACCCCATCTCCATGAGTAGCAAGTACACCTAATTTTTTTTGGTATTTCGTGTTCCATATCCATAACTATAGATAGAGAACAACTTAGAACAACAAATAAAAATTACTTAGTGATAAAGCAAACAAGCACACACGAGAATATTCACCCCACGCTATGACTCCCCGGCAACGGCACCAGAAAAAGGTCTTGATGACCCGCAAGTATACGGGATAGTTGTAGCCTCTTTCGATAAGTAAGAGTGTCGAACCCAACGAGGAGCTAAAGGTAGAACAAATACTCTCTCAAGTCCTATCGGCCACTGATACGACTCTACACACGCTTGACGTTCGCTTTACCTAGAACAAGTATGAAACTAGAAGTACTTTGTTGGTTTTGTTGGATAGGTTTGCAAGATAGTAAAGAGCACGTAAATAAAAAGTAGGGGCTGTTTAAATAAAGATGCAATAAAGTAAATATAGCGAGTGTGGAAAAGTGGTGGTAGGAGTTGTGAAATTGTCCCTAAGCAATTGACTACGTTACTAGACCGGTAATCACTATTGCAATTCTATTTGAGGGAGAGGCATAAGCTAACATACTTTCTCTACTTGGATCATATGCACTTATGATTGGAACTCTAGCAAGCATCTGCAAATACTAAAGATTCATTAAGGTAAACCCAACCATAGCATTAAAGTATCAAGTCTCCTTTATCCCATACGCAAACAAACTACTTACTCCGGTCTGTGCTTCTGTCACTCACGCCACCCACCCTAAGCAAATCATAAACATATTGCAAACCCTACAGCGGGAATCCCTCACGCTTGCGCGACACGGGGGGCACAATAGGACAGCACCAATAATAGAACATGCAACTCAAACCAATCATAGCAATTCATCAATCACCGATAGGACAACGAAAATCTACTCGACATCATAGGATGGCAACACATCATTGGAAAATAATATGAAGCATAAAGCACCATGTTCAAGTAGAGGGTACAACGGGTTGTGAGAGAGTGAACCGCTGAATATAGATGGAGGAAATTGATGGAGATGTTGGTGAAGATGATGGAGGTGTTGGTGAATATCGTGGTGATGATGATGGGCCCCGGCGGCGTTCCGGCGCCACCGGAAGCAAGGGGGAGAGAGCCCCCCTTCTTCTTCTTCTTCTTCTTATTATTATTATTATTATTATTATTATTATTATTATTATTATTCCTTGACCTTCTCCCTAGATGGGAGAAGGGTTTCCCCTCTGGTCCTTGGCTCCCATGGCGTGGGAGGGGCGAGAGCCCCTCCGAGATTGGATCTATCTCTCTGTTTCTGCGTTCTCAGATTCTGCCCCTTCACTGTTTCTTTTATATCCGGAGATCCATAACTCCGATTGGGGTGAATCTTTTGCCCGGATCTTTCTCATAAAATTAGCTTTCTTGCAGCAAAATAAGAGCGTCAACCGCCTTACGGGGGGGCACAGGAGAGTCCAGGTCACGCTTGCCTCCCTGGGGCGCGCCCCTATCTCCTGGCCCCCTCGGGCACCGTCTCGCGTTGATTTTACTTCCCAAAAATCACAAATATTACAAAATAATTCTCCGTCCATTTTTATCCCGTTTGGACTCCGTTTTATATTGGGTTTCTGCGAAACAAAAAACATGCAACAGACAGGAACTGGCACTGGGCACTGGATCAATATGTTAGTCCCAAAAATAGTATAAAAAGTTGCCAAAAGTATATAAAAGTTGAATAATATTGGCATGGAACAATCAAAAATTATAGATACGACGGAGACGTATCAGTCACCTTGGGGATCGCCAGTGCTCCTAGTGGAGAAGAAGGATGGATGGTTAAGGATGGTTGTTGATTATCGTGGATTAAACGAAGTGACAATCAAGAACAAGTACCCACTGCCGATGGTCAATGATCTGTTTGACCATTTCCAAGGAGCTAAGGTATTTTCCTAGATCGATCTGCGATCAGGATACCACCAGTTGAAGATTCAAGAGTTGGATATACCTAAGACAACTTTTACCACCAGGTACGGGCTATATGAGTATACCGTTATGTCGTTTGGTCTGACTAACGCGCCTCCCTATTTCATGAACATGATGAACAAGGTGTTTATGGAGTTTCTGCGTAAGTTCTTCGTGGTGTTCATTGATGATATTCTGGTCTACTCAAAGAATGAAGAGGAGCATAAGGAGCATTTGCGTTTGGTACTTGGGAGGCTCAGAGAACATCAGCTATATGCCAAGTTCAGCAAGTGTGAGTTTTGGTTGAAGGAAGTTGGATTCCTCGGAATGTTATATCCAAAGAAGGAATAGCAGTAGACCCCACCAAAACTTTCAGTGTGACAAATTGGAAAGCCCCAACAACAGTTGGAGAGATCCGGAGTTTTCTTGGGCTCGCAGGTACCGGAGGTTCATTGAGAATTTCTCGAAGATTGCAAAGCCCATGACAGAGTTGTTGAAGAAGGACACCAAGTTCAATTGGACTGTGGAATGTGAGGCCAATTTCCAGGAGTTGAAGAAATGTCTGGTTACATCACCAGTATTGATCCTGCCAGATCAGCGCAAGGATTATGAAGTTTATTGCAATGCTTCTCGTCGACGACTTGGAGCAGTGCTTATGCAGGAGGGAAGAGTTGTTCGTATGCCTCATGACAACTTAAGCCCCATGAGTTGAATTATGCCACCCATGATTTGGAGTTAGCAGTCGTAGTGCATGCGTTGAAGACATGGAGACATTTTCTTATCGGAAACCATTTTAAGGTGTACACGGATCACAAGAGTTTGAAGTAAATCTTCACGCAGAAGGACTTGAATCTCAGGCAAAGGAGATGGTTGGAGCTCATTAAAGATTATGATATGAGATTGCATTATCACCCCGGAAAGGCTAACGTAGTAGCCGATGCGTTGAGCCGCAAGAGCCGTGTCAACACTCTCTTGACCGGAGAATTACCAAAGTAGTTAGCCGAGGATCTTTGCGAGCTATGTTTGGAGATAGTTCCGAGAGGCTATGTAGCAGCTTTAGAGATTCAGTCTACGTTGATGGATAAGATCAGAGAAGCTCAGAAGACAGACAAGGAGATTGCTGAGATAAAGGAGAAGATGGGCAAAGGAAAAGCTAAGGGATTTCGAAGGATGAGCACGATACCTTATGGTTTGAGGACCGCGTCTATGTGCCTAATGACCCGGAGATCGGGAAGTTGATTCTGCAAGAGGCCCATGATTCACCGTATTTGATTCACCTAGGAAATACCAAGATGTATATGGATTTGAAGGACACTTTCTGGTGGACCGGAATGAAGAAGGATATTGCGGAGTATGTAGCAGTTTGTGATGTATGTCAGAGAGTAAAGGCAGAGCATCAGAAGCCAGCAGGATTGCTACAGCCATTGCCGACACCCGAATGGAAGTGGGATAAGCTAGGCATGGATTTTATCACGGGGTTGCCTAGGACTCGTTCAGGCTATGATTCGATATGGGTTGTAGTCGATCATTTGACGAAGGTAGCTCATTTCATCCCAGTGAAGACCACTTATACAAGTGCAAGGTTGGCAAAGATATACATGACCAGGATCGTATGTCTGCATGGAGTTTCGAGGACCATTGTATCAGATAGAGGAACCTAGTTTACCTCAAAATTCTGGAATCAACTGCACGAAACTTTGGGTACCAGGCTAGAGTTCAGTGCAGCCTTTCATCCACAGACAGATGGATAGACCGAGAGAGTCAATCAGATTCTGGAGGACATGCTGAGAGCTTGTGCGCTAGATTATGGATCTAGTTGGGACGACAATTTGCCGTATGCAGAGTTCTCTTACAATAACAGTTATCAATCCAGTTTGAAGATGGCCCCTTTCGAAGCTTTGTACGGAAGGAGGTGCAGGACACCGTTGTTGTGGGATGAAGTTGGAGACCGTCAGTTGTTTGGACCAGATTTGATTAAGGAGTCTGAAAAGAAGGTTAAGCTAATTCACGATAGGCTCAAGGTAGCCCAGTCCAGGCAGAAGAGCTATGCAGATTCTAAACGCAAGGAGACAGTTTATGAAGTCGGAGACAGAGTTTATCTTCGTGTGTCCCCACTTCGACGATTTAAGCATTTTGGAGTTAAGGGAAAGTTAGCACCACGTTTTGTGGGTACAAAGTTTTGGAACGTATGGGAGAAGTTGACTACAAGTTGGAATTGCCCGAAGGATTGTCAGGAGTTCACGATGTGTTCCACGTTTGCCAGTTGAAGAAGTGCCACGCAGAGATGGCTGATATACCGCTAAGAGATACAGTGCCACTGGAAGCGATTCAGTTGGATAGCAATTTGACATATGAGGAGAAACCAGTTAAGATTCTTGAGTTTGCCAGCCGAGTCACGCGCAACAAGGTTATCAAGTTTTGCAAAGTTCAGTGGAGCCAACATACTGAAGATGAAGCCACCTGGGAGCGAGAGGAAGACCTGCTGAAGGACCACCCTGACCTATTTTCTAGCCAACCCGAATCTCGAGGGCGAGATTCATCTTAAGGGGGGTAGGTTTGTAACATCCCAAATTTTCAATTTGGAATGTTATACATTAGATCATCATTGCATATCATATTTTATTGCATTTTGGTTTGATCCTAGAAATTCTACGCAACTCAAGGACCCACGGAGAGAGTTGGGGATTTCGCTATTTTCATATTTGAGTTTTTCTGAAATTTCAAAAATAGGATCATTTGATTTTAATTATTTTATCTTCGTATATTTCTGTTATAAAAATATGAGAGAGGGAATAAAATGACTTTCCCAAAATAAAGAAATATTGGAGATTTAATAATAAAATAAAATAAGATTTTATTTCGGAAGTTTTATTGCTATTTTATTTGAATTAGGAAAAATGTGCGTTTTTCAAAATTGCATTTTAGGCCCAAATAAATGTTCATCTGGTCCGGCTTATGTTTAGAGGACGGGAAAAAGTTATTTTGGGATTTTTTGAATCCGTTTAGTATTTCTTTTATTTGTTTTTCTGCGCGGAATATATTAAAAAAACAGTTACCGCCTTACCGGGCCGTGTCCGACTAGGACACTGCACCTGGGCGGACTTAAAGGCCGACAGCCCGACCCGGGCCGAAACCCTAGCCGCCAGCCCCGCCCTGCCTCGTAACCCGCACCGTCGCCGCCGCCGCCGTGTGCCGCCGCCGCCCGTCGCCCGTCGCCGCCACCGCCCACCGCCGACCCGCCGCCGCGCCGCCGTCGACCCGCCGCCCGCGAGCCGCCACCCGCCGCCGTTAAATCGAGGTAGCAGCCGGTTCTCGTCGCCGCCGCCGGCGGTTTTCTCTAGAAAACCGCCCGATTTTTTAAAACCCGCGGGTTTTTTTAATAGATCGATTTGTTTTTTTCGGTTTATTTCTTTGGCGAACGCCCGTTCGTTCGCTCGTTTTAACGAACGATTTTCACCATTTAGTCGCAGACAACGAACGTTTGTTCGTTAGCTTGTTCGTCCATTTTTTCTTTTTCTCGGGTTTTCGCGATTATTTTCGATCGCGATTTCTGATCCGAATTTCATTCTAGTATAACTTTTCGCTCGTCTATCGGAATCAGGCGATTAAATGCCTGGAGTTTCGTCTCGAAACTCTCTTTCCGTTTAACCAACTCAAACAAGTTTTTGCTATTGTAAAACTTGATTTAGGTCCAGATTACTAGCCGAAGCTTGTTTCTTTCGCCGTTTGAGTTTCGTTGTTTCGTTTGAATTGGTTCTTTTTGCAAATCGGAGTTCTTAAGTTGAACTTTCTGGTTGGATCTCTTATTTGAGTTTTACCCGTTCATTAGATGAGTATTTGTTGTATGCTTGTTTGTTTGCGATAGAGTACCCGGAGTGCGCAGCTTGCTACTGCGAGTCTCTAGGTTTCACGGATCATCAGCAAGGCAAGTAACACTTTGATCATACCTCTTTACTACCCAGTTTTATTGCATTAGATCAATTCTCAAACAATTGCATGATTAGGATCTGATTAATATGTGGGTTTTGGGAAGTAGATGAGGTAGTACATATTGTCCTGTTTATTATCAAACCCTTGGGAGTTACTTCTACGTTGCTTATATTGTTATGCTATGCTTGTAGATGTGGATTGGGTGAGTGTATCCATGACAGATGTGAGGTTGTTAATTATGGTGTACATAAGGTGGGAACTTTAATACACATCTGGGTGGATTGAGGCACCTGGGGAACCCAGTGTTGCCTGCATTTTTGGAAATTCCGGGGTACCGTGTGATTCTCCTATGGACCGCCACCCAGGCTCAAAGGGATCATGACATTATTCATGCTAGAAACTTCCGTGTGAAGCCGCAAGCAACTATGGGCTCTAGCATAGTTGATTAAGTCGTGTGAACTCTTAAAGTGGTAGACTAGCAGATGTAGGGGAAAGTATGTGTAACTGTCTACACACTGTAAGGTCTAAACGCTTTTGAAAGACTATGTCTCGGTCAACCATTTCTCAAACACCATGTAGTGCGAGAAATCCAATGGAGGAGATCGAGTCTTATGGGGAAAAGTGTGCAAACCTCTACAGAGTGTACAAACTAATCATGGTTAGCCATTTCCCTGGTTATGGACGTTTTGAGTATCTAGTACCTGGACTATCATGTGAATCTCATCATGTTACTTAATTAATTCTGTTTGGGTTTAAGGATGATGCTTAATTGGGATTGAGTTGGGTGAACCTTCTCAATGTTTAACAACCACCATGATAGTTAAATAAAATTTATTCCTTTGTTGTAGGGAAAAACTGGCTTTATGCAAAACTGTAACGATAGAGCTTTCCACCAGCCATATATGCATGTAGTGATAGCATTATTCTATTCATTACTCTCTATGTGTTACATTGCCAGCATATTCCATGTGCTGACCCATTTTCAGGCTGCAACGTTCATGTTGCAGACTTTTCAGACGACGAGTAAGGTGCCGTAGGTCATGATCTTATACTCAGTGATGCCATTGGAGTTGATGGACTCGCTTTATCTTCCAAGCCTTCCGTTGTTATTGTTATTAGATGGCCTTAAGCCATATTTATTGTAATAAGTTCTCTTTGAGACATTCGATGTAACAAGTGTGTGATTGCTACTCTGTTATAAATCCTTCAAGTACTGTACGTGTCAGCATTACTGATCCAGGGATAACACTGATGCACAGAGATCAGACTGTTTGAGGTCTGGTCGCTACACCGATGGTGTTTGTTGAGTTTTCATAGATCGAGATTAGGATTTGTCACTCCGAGTATCGAAGAGGTATCTCTGGGCCCTCTCGGTAATGCACATCACTATAAGCCTTGCAAGCAATGTGAATAATGAGTTAGTCACGTGATGCTACATTACGGAACGATTAAAGAGACTTGCCGGTAATGAGATTGAACTAGGTATTGAGATACCGACGTATGTTGTTATGTAGTTCGACCGATAAAGATCTTCGTAGAATATGTAGGAGCCAATATGGGCATCCAGGTTTCGCTATTGATTATGGACCAAAGAGATGTCTCGGTCATGTCTACATAGTTCTCGAACCCATAGGGTCCGCACGCTTCAATGTTCATTGACGATATAGTATTATATGAGGTATGTATGTTGGTGACCGAATGTTGTTCGGAGTCCCAGCTGAGATCAAGGACATGACAAGGAACTCCGGAATGGTCCGAATATAAAGATTGATATATGGGATAATAGTGTTTGGTCTCCGGAAGGGTTCCGGAATTCACCGGAAGGGGTTCCGGATATTTCCCGAAATGTTAGGGTACGAGAACATTTATTTGGCCCTAAGGGGAAAGCCCACAAGGCTTTTGGAAAGCGCAAAAGGAAGTTTTGCGGAGTCCAGGGGCCAGACGCCAGGGTCCCTGGCGTCTGGGTCTAGACGCCGGGAACCCTTGCGTCTGGTCCTGGAGTCCAAGAAGGACTCTTTCCTTTCAGGTGAAACCGACTTTGCGTAGGCTTTTGCTCCAAGTTTCGACCCCAAGGCTCAACATATAAATAGAGGGGTAGAGCTAGCAGCCAAGATACATCAAGAATCACCAAGCCGTGTGCCGGCAACCCCGCCCCCTCTAGTTTATCCTCCGTCATAGTTTTCGTAGTGCTTAGGCGAAGCCCTGCGGAGATTGTTCTTCACCAACACCGTAACCACGCGGTCGTGCTGCCGGAACTCATCTACTACTTTGCCCCTCTTGCTTGATCAAGAAGGCGAGGACGTCATCGAGCTAAGAGTGTGCTGAACGCGGAGGTGTCGTACGTTCGGTACTTGATCGGGACGGATCGTGAAGGTGTACGACTACATCAACCGTGTTGATAAACGCTTCCCCTTTCGGTCTACAAGGGTATGTAGACACACTCTCCCCTCTTGTTGCTATGCATCACCAAGATAGATCTTGCGTGTGTGTAGGAAGTTTTTGAAATTACTGCATTCCCAACACTATTGTTCAACCACCTGATTGGAACTTGCCTTTTGAAATTATGTGTGATGCTAGTGATTATGCTGTTGGTGCTGTTCTAGGACAAAGTGTTGATAAGAAGCTGGATGTTATTCATTATGCTAGTAAAATTCAAAGATGTTATGCTACTACTAAAAAGAATTCTTAGCAATGGTGTTTGCTTGTGATAAATTTAGATCTTATATTGTTGATTCCAAGGTAACTATTCACACAGACCATGCTGCTATTAAATATCTTACGGAAAAGAAATATGCTAAACCTAGACTTATTCGTTGAGTTCTCTTTTTACAAGAATTTGATTTACATATCATTGATAGAAAAGGAGCTGAGAACCCCGTACCTGATAACTTGTCTAGGCTTGAAAATGTGCTTGAGGACCCACTTCCTATTGATGATAGTTTTCCTGATGAGCAGTTAGCTGCCGTAAATGTTTCTCATAGTACTCCTTGGTATGCTGACTATGCTAATTACATTGTTGCTAAGTATTTGCCACCTAGCTTTACATACCAGCAAAAGAAAAAAAATCTTCTATGATTTAAGACATTACTTTTGGGATGACCCACATCTTTATAAAGGAGTAAATGGTATTATTAGACGGTGTGTACCGGAAAATGAACAGGGACAAATCCTACGGAAATGTCACTCTGAGGCTTATGGAGGGCATCATGCTAGAGATAGAACTGCTCACAAGGTATTGCAATCTAGATTTTATTGGCCTCCTCTCTTCAAGGATGCCCGTAAGTTTGTCTCATCTTGTGATGAATGTCAAAGAATAGGTAATATCAGTAAGCATCAAGAACTGCCTATGAATTATTCACTTGCTGTTGAACCATTTGATGTTTGGGGATTTGATTACATGGGACCTTTTCCTTCCTATAATGGGTATACACATATTTTGGTTTCTGTTGATTATGTTACTAAATGGGTAGAAGCTATTCCAACCAGTAGTGCTGATCACAACACCTCTATTAAAATGCTTAAGTAAGTTAGTTTCCCAAGGTTTGGAGTCCCTAGATATTTAATGACTGATGGTGGTTCACACTTTATTCATGATGCTTTCCGTAAAATGCTTGCTAAGTATGATGTTAACCATAGAATTGCATCAACCTATCATCTTCAGTCTAGTGGTCAAGTTGAACTTAGTAATAGAGAAATAAAATTAATTTTGCAAACGTCTGTCAATAGGTCCAGGAAGAATTGGTCTAAGAAATTAGATGATGCACTTTGGGCTTATAGAACAGCCTATAAAAATCCTATGGGTATGTCTCCTTATAACATGGTTTATGGAAAAGCTTGTCATTTGCCTCTTGAGTTAGAACATAAAGCATATTGGGCAGTCAAATAGCTTAACTATGATTTCAAACTTGCTGGTGAAAAAAAGGTTATTTGATATTAGCTCATTAGATGAATGGAGAACCCAAGTTTATGAAAATGCAAAGTTATTCAAAGAAAAAGTTAAAAGATGACATGACAAAAGAATCCAAAAGCATGAGTTTAAAGTCGGAGAATATGTTCTTTTGTACAACTCTCGTTTTAGATTTTTTGCAGGAAATCTCCTCTCAAAATGGGAAGGCCCATATCACATCGAGGAGGTTTACCGATCTGGAGCCATCAACATAAATAATTCCGAAGGTACTAAACCGAAAGTTGTCAATGGGCAACGAATAAAGAATTATATCTCAGGTATGCCTATTGATGTTGAAAGTAATATTATCCAAACTTTGACACCGGAAGAACACATAAAAGAGTATTTCTGAAACACTCCAAAATCGTGAAAATAAGGAGGTACGTGATACGGTAAGTAAACGGACTCCAAAAAATCTACAAAAATATTTTTTATCGGTTTTTTGAATATTTTAGAATTTTGGAAATAAAGAAACTCCCAGGAAGCCTCCCCTGGTGGGCACAAGACACCAGGGCGTGCCATGCGTGCCCAGGTGGGCTGTGCCCACCTGGGACACCTTCCATACTCCATTTTTATACCTTATACTTGTCCTCCAAGATAAAAAATC
Organism: Aegilops speltoides; assembly: GCA_021437245.1. Classification (NCBI taxonomy): domain Eukaryota; kingdom Viridiplantae; phylum Streptophyta; class Magnoliopsida; order Poales; family Poaceae; genus Aegilops; species Aegilops speltoides. The sequence goes on along the minus strand of CM038146.1, from coordinate 443,768,047 downwards.
TATACATACTTCCCGAACCTGTTAACCACCGTATCGCAGAGAAATCCTCTGTTCTCTTTTCTTGTTGTTTTCTGTGTAGATCTGAAAATATGTCCTCCCAAGATTCTGAAGGTGAGAGCTATGTAGCTGATCTCATCGCAAACCCCAAGTCCTATGGGGATGAGGGGCACTATAGCTGGACCTCCGAAGAAGAAGAAGAAGAAGAATCAGTTCCTTCCCGGTTGAAGGATGAGAGCATGGAGGCGCTATGCAAGATAATAATAAAACTCAAGATAGATAATTGTGAGTTGATGATGGAAAATTTTATTCTCTGTCAGAAGCTGGAGGAAGCAAAGGGATTCCCTGCACTTTCTCAACACCACCACTGCCATGGAAACCCGAGGACAAGACATCTTCATCACCACCATCATCTTCTTCACCACCGAAAGAGAACTGAGTATCGGGTATGGGCACTCCCCTTGGCTTTCGCCAAGCTTGGGGGAGGTGCCCTGGTATCGTATCATCCCACTATATTTTTACTTTTATTTATCTTAGTTCAATCTTTTTGCTTTAGAATGAAATAAAGTTTAGTTCAATCCTTTCTTCTTTGAGAGTTTGCTTAGTGATCTATCATTGTAATCGTGTGCAAGTTATAAAAAAAGCTAGTTTGAGTTTTTGCTTTCTTTACTTTCATGTTACAAATAAAGAGAAAGGAAATAAAGAAGAAAGGAAATAAATCAATAAGATTATATACTAATCCTATGGTAGGTGATAGCACCACATAAAGAAAAGTGTAAGTAGAAAATTTTATTAGAGATTGACAAACATAGCATTAGTCAATGATGCAACTCATGAAAGAATTAATAAGGGAAGAGAAGATTCACATATAAATATACTATCCTAGAAATCTTTTGTGATTGTGAACCCTCATCAAAATATTATATGCCAAAATTGTTGATGTTTGACAAGGAAGACAACTTAATGGTTTATGTTTGTTTATATTCACATAGAAGTCATATTGTCATAGATCCTTTAACATGTGATGCTTGCCCTATCTTTGCTAGCCAAAAATTCCACACTAAGTAGAGATACTACGTGTGCATACAATAACCCTTAAACCCAAATCTTATTTTCAAGTGTCCACTATACCTACCTAGGGATTGAGCAAGATCCCTCAAGTAAGTTGTCATCAGTGCAGAAAGGCAAATTGCTTCTAAATGTGTGAGGTCATTTAGTGTAAGAGAAAATCGAGCGTTGTATGAACTTGGATGATAAAGAATAAAAGTGACAGACTACATAATAAAGGTTGTCATCTTAAGGGGCAATACAATGTGACATTCTCTTGCACTAAGGGATTGAGCATACAAACAAATAAGCACATGGCAACCTCTGCTTCCCTCTGCGAAGGGCACATCTTTTACTTTTAGGGCCAATTCCAGTTCTGCCCCTAACTCGAACCCACTACTCAGTTTTGCCCCTAATTTTTAGGTATGCTCAGTTTTGCCCCTGCGCCGTTAGTGTCACTTATAGAAATGCCCTTTTACACGTTACCGTCTGGTGAAGGACTTTGACCACCAGAAAAAAATAGCAAAAAAATCAAAAAATCTGAAATTTTGTGGGATCGAAGATAGTCATGTCCATAAAGCGCGTGCACATTGTGTGCCGTTCGGACACCACAGGAGCTCGTGGCAAAGAAATCATAAATTTTATGCATGTGAACAATAAATTCAAAAAATAGAAAAAATCAAAAAATATATGAGATTTTGGGGGTGAAGATACTTAGGTGCACAAGATGTGTGCACATTTTGTTGTGTTTGGACATCGTAGGAGCCGTAGGAGCTCATAGGAGCTAAACTTTGTTTTTTTCTCCGCGAGCTCCTACGATGTCCAAACACAATAAAAATGTGCACACATCTTGTGCACCTAAGTATCTTCAGTCCCACAAAATCTCATATTTCTTTTGATTTTTTTTTCTATTTTTTTGAATTTACTGTTCACATGTGTACAAAATTTATGATTTCCTTTGCCACGAGCACCCAGGGTGTCCGAACGGCACACAAATTTGCACGCGTCTTGCGGACATGACTATCTTCGATCCCACAAAATTTCAGATTTTTTTGATTTTTTTTGCTATTTTTTTCTGGGTGGTCAAAGTCCTTTGACCAGACGATAACGGCGCAAAAGGGCATTTCTATAAGTGACACTAACGGCGCAGGGGCAAAACTGAGCATACCTAAAAATTAGGGGCAAAACTGAGTAGTGGGTTCGAGTTAAGGGCATAGATGTAAATATCCCTTACTTTTATGTATGCAAAGAGTCAAAGTTTTCCTTCTATTCCTTTTATTTCTCTTTTAGCAAGCATCATGTGGTGAGCAAAGTGAAGGAAATATGCCCTAGAGGCAATAATAAATTTATTAGTTATTTCCTTATTTCATGATAAATGTTTATTATTCATGCTAGAATTGTATTAACCGGAAACATAATACATGTGTGAATACATAGACAAACATAGTGTCACTAGTATGCCTCTACTTGACTAGCCCGTTGATCAAAGATGGTTGTGTTTCCTAGCCATAGACATGAGTTGTCATTTGATTAATGGGATCACATCATTAGGAGAATGATGTGATTGACATTCAGTTAGCTTAGCACTTAATCGTTTAGTATGTAGCTATTGCTTTCTTCATGACTTATACATGTTCCTATGACTATGAGATTATGCAACTCCCGTTTACCGGAGGAACACTTTGTCTGCTACCAAACATCACAACATAACTGGGTGATTATAAAGGATCTCTACAGGTGTCTCCGAAGGTACATGTTAAGTTGGTGTGTTTCGAGATTAGGATTTGTCACTCCGATTGTCGGAGAGGTATCTCTGGGCCCTCCCGGTAATGCACATCACTATAAGCCTTGCAAGAAAGGTGACTAATGAGTTAGTTGTGGGATGATGCATTACATAACGAGTAAAGAGACTTGCCGGTAACGAGATTGAACTAGGTATTGAGATACCGACGATCGAATCTCGGGCAAGTAACATACCGATGACAAAGGGAACAACGTATGTAGTTATGCGGTTTGACCGATAAAGATCTTCGTAGAATATGTGGGAACCAATATGAGCATCCAGGTTCCGCTATTGGTTATTGACCGGAAACGAGTCTCGGTCATGTCTACATAGTTCTCGAACCCATAGGATCCGCACGATTAAAGTTCGGTGACGATTTATATTATGAGTTATGTGTTTTGATGTACCGAAGGTAGTTCAGAGTCCTGGATGAGATCTGGGACTTGACGAGGAGTCTCGGAATGGTCGATACGTAAAGATCGATATATTGGATGACTATATTCGGACATCGAAAAGGTTCCGAGTGATTCGGGTATTTATCGGACTACCAGAGAGTTACGAAAATTCGTCGGGGAGAAGTTATGGGCCTTATGGGCCATAAGAAGGAAGCACACCAGCCCACAAGGGGCTGGTGCGCCCCCCTTTGGGCAGGAGGCCGAATAGGAATAGGTTTGGGGGGTGCGGCCCCCCTTTCCTTCTCTCCTACTCCTCCTTCCCTTCCCTCTCCTACTCCAACTTGGGAAGGGGGAATCCTACTCCCGCCGGGAGTTGGACTCCCCCCTTGGGCGCGCCTAGAGAGGGCCGGCCCTCCCCCTCCTCCACTCCTTTATATACGGGGGAGGGGGCACCTTTAGACACAACAATTGATCATTGATCTCTTAGCCATGTGCGGTGCCCCCCTCCACCATATTCCACCTCGGTAAAATCGTAGCGGTGCTTAGGCGAAGCCCTGCTTCGGTAGCATCATCAACACAATCATCACGCCGTCGTGCTGACGGAACTCTCCCGCAAAGCTTTGTTGGATCGGAGTTCGTGAGACGTCATCGAGCTGAACGTGTGCTGAACTCGGAGGTGCCGTACGTTCGGTACTTGATCGGTCAGATTGTGAAGACATACGACTACATCAACCGCGTTGTGCTAACGCTTACGCTTTCGGTCTACGAGGGTACGTGGACAACACTCTCCCCTCTCGTTGCTATGCATCACCATGATCTTGCGTGTGCGTAGGATTTTTTTTAAATTACTACGTTCCCCAACAGTGGCATCCGAGCCAGATTTATGCATAGATGTTATATGCACGAGTAGAACACAAGTGAGTTGTGGGCGATACAAGTCATACTGCTTACCAGCATGTCATACTTTGGTTCGGCGGTATTGTTGGATGAATCGGCCCAGACCGACATTACGCGTACGCTTACGCGAGACTGGTTCTACCGACGTGCTTCGCGCACACGTGGCTGGCGGTGTCTGTTTTCCCAACTTTAGTTGAATCGAGTGTGGCTACGACCGGTCCTTGTTGAAGGTTAAAACTGAAGGAAATATGCCCTAGAGGCAATAATAAAGTTATTATTTATTTCCTCGTATCATGATAAATGTTTATTATTCATGCTAGAATTGTATTATCCGGAAACATGACACATGTGTGAATACATAGACAAACATAATGTCACTAGTATGCCTCTACTTGACTAGCTCATTAATAAAAGATGGTTATGTTTCCTAACCATAGACATGTGTTGTCATTTGATTAACGAGATTGACTTGACCCATTCTGTTAGCCTAGCACTTGATCGTTTAGTATGTTGCTATTGCTTTCTTCATGACTTATACAAAGTTCCTACAACTATGAGATTATGCAACTCCCGTTTACCGGAGGAACACTTTGTGTGCTACCAAACGTCACAAGCGAATCGGGTGATTATAAAGGTTCTCTCTGGTGTCTCCAAAGGTACATGTTGAGTTTGCGTAATTCGAGATTAGGTTTTGTCACTCCGATTGTCGGAGAGGTATCTCTGGGCCCTCTCGGTAATACACATCACTTAAGCCTTGCAAGCATTGTAACTAATGAGTTAGTTACGGAATGATGTATTGAAAGAAGTCCACATCACCCCCTGGGGTTTCAGAAACCGGGTAATCTACCCCCTCAACTTCTAAACCGGTTAATTAATCCCCTAAGGTCTCTAATACCAGCCAAAGTACCCCCAAATCCCAATTACAGTGGTATCCGCTGGTGGTTTTGCTTGCGTGGCTCAAAAGGATGGCCACGTCGGCTTGGTGGGTGGGTCTCCGACTTAACTCTAGGTTAGGCGCTCAGCTCTTCCATGCCCAGCACACACGCCCACACCTAGATAGTCAGAGATCTGTTTGGTGATTAGTACTAACGCACCACAGTTGCACGGGAGTAGTGCTTGTTTAGTTAATGTGTATACCGTGATTATTCCCTGGGCACTTGAACAGTCTAGGTTCTGTAGATTTTAAAGCAGTCTTTTCAAATTCAGAGAATAGACTTGGCTCCCTTCAGGCCACTGCCATTTTCCAAGTATATGATTTTTGCTCCTCGCCTAGGCTCTGTTTTTGTTAGTATCATACAGAAGTCATGAAATCTAATGCACTCCTCGCCTTTTACCTTTGCAGTTTGTAGCCAAAATCAATGGGGAACACCTAGTACTTGTCTCCCCTTAGAAGTAATGTTTTCTCTGAGCCCTCTCAAAAAATGTTTTCTCTGAGCACAATCCTAATCAACAACACATGCTACTTTAAAAAATCCCAAAGAAAAGTAACAATGGAGATGTTTGAATGTGTGGCTAGCTCACTTGATTGAGAGCCGGGAGGAGTCGATGGCAGCTCCCTTCCTCTAGTCCACGTACATCTGCTGCAGCAAGACATGGCATTGACTTGAAAAGGGTCAAGTTCAGTATATCTGCATCTGTCTTGTCTCAAATTAATACTCACGGTGTACATCGAACAGGAACTCCAAGATGAGATTGCGCTGCTCCGTTGAGCCATGGCGCGTCCTTTTCGAGCGCTTGTGTCAAGAATGAGGATCGGGGCTTGAGAGGAACTAGGAACTGGGCGGCCATGGCGTGAACAGGATAAGAGACGAACTCCCTCAAAAAAAAGGGTAGGAGGCGAATAGAGAACAAGGAACATCTAGCTTCGGTGACGGCCATGGCGATTTAAAAGGGAGGAGGAAGAGATGAACTAGGTATTAGGGCATAGAACAAAACAGAGTCGATTGGGTGAAACTTCACGCGCGTCTCAAATCGCTCAGCGCCGCCCACCAAGCCGGCGTGGCCATCCTTTTGAGCCATAAGCAAAACCACCAGCGGATACCACTTGTAATTGGGATTTGGGGGTACTTTGGCTGGTATTAGAGACCTTAGGGATTAATTAACGGTTTAGAAGTTGAGGGTAGATTACCGGTTTACGAAACCCTGTGGGGTGATGTGGACTTCTTTCTGATGTATTATGGAATGAGTAAAGAGACTTGCCGGTAACGAGATTGAACTAGGTATTCGATACCGACGATCGAATTTCGGGCAAGTAACATACCGATGACAAAGGGAACAATGTATGTTGTTATGCGGTTTGACCGATAAAGATCTTTGTAGAATATGTAGGAGCCAATATGAACATCCAGGTTCCACTATTGGTTATTGATCGGAAACAGTTCTAGGTCATGTCTACATAGTTCTCGAACCCGTAGGGTTCGCACGCTTAACGTTACGATGACAGTTTTATTATGAGTGTATAAGTTTTGATGTACCGAAGTTTGTTCGGAGTCCCGGATGTGATCACGGACGTGAAGAGGAGTCTCGAAATGGTCGAGACATAAAGATTGATATATTGGATGACTATATTCGGACACCGGAAGTGTTCCGGGTGATTTCGGAGAAAATCGGAGTGCTGGAGGGTTACCGGACCCCCGGAGAAGTAATGGGCCTTAGTGGGCCTGAGGGGAGAGAGGGAAGCAGACCAGGAGGTGGCGCGCCCCCCCTTGAGGAGTCCGAATTGGACTAGGGGAGGGGGCGCGGCCCCCCCTTTCCCTCTCCCTCTCCCTCTCTTTCCTTCCCCCTTCCTCCTTCCTAGTGGGACTAGGAAAGGGGAGTCCTACTCCCACTAGGAGGAGACTCCCCCCTCCTTGGCGCGCCCCTAGGGCCGGCCGACCTTCCCCCCTTGCTCCTTTATATACGGGGGTAGGGGGCACCCTAGAGACACACAAGTTGATCTACGGATCGTTCCTTAGCCGTGTGCGGTGCCCCCCTCCACCATATTCCACCTCGGTCATATCGTCGCGGAGTTTAGGCGAAGCCCTGCGCCGGTAGAACATCATCATCGTCACCACACCATCATCTTGTGGAACTCATCCCGACACCTGCTGGATCGAGTCCGGGAGCGTCATCGAGCTGAGCGTGTGCTGAACACGGAGGTGCCGTGACGTTCGGTGCTTGGATCGGTCGGATCGTGAAGGCGTCGACTACATCAACAGCGTTGTCATAACGCTTCGCTTTCGGTCTCACGAGTGCGTGGACACACTCTCCCCTCTCGTTGCTATGCATCACCATGATCTTGCGTGTGCGTAGGAAATTTTTTGAAATTACTATGTTCCCCAACAGTGGCATCCGAGCCAGGTTTTATGCGTTGATGTTATATGCATGAGTAGAACACAAGTGAGTTGTGGGCGATACAAGTCATACTGCTTAGTAGCATGTCATACTTTGGTTCGGCGGTATTGTTGGATGAGGCGGCCCGGACCGACATTACGCGTACGCTTACGCGAGATTGGTTCTACCGACGTGCTTTGCACACAGGTGGCTGGCGGGTGTCAGTTTCTCCAACTTTAGTTGAACCGAGTGTGGCTACGCCCGGTCCTTGCGAAGGTTAAAACATCACTAAGTTGACGAACTATCGTTGTGGTTTTGATGCGTAGGTATGAACGGTTCTTGCTAAGCCCGTAGCAGCCACGTAAAATTTGCAACAACAAAGTAGAGGACGTCTAACTTGTTTTTGCAGGGCATGTTGTGATGTGATATGGTCAAGACGTGATGCTATATTTTTGTATGAGATGATCATGTTTTGTAACCGAAGTTATCGGCAACTGGCAGGAGCCATATCATTGTCGCTTTATTGTATGAAATGCAAACGCCCTGTAATTGCTTTACTTTATCACTAAGCGGTAGCGATAGTCGTAGAAGCAATAGATGGCGTAAACGACAACGATGCTACGATGGAGATCAAGGTGTCGCGCCGGTGACGATGGTGATCATGACGATGCTTCAAAGATGGAGATCACAAGCACAAGATGATGATGGCCATATCATATCACTTATATTGATTGCATGTGATGTTTATCTTTTATGCATCTTATCTTGCTTTGATTGACGGTAGCATTTTAAGATGATCTATCACTAAATTATCAAGAAGTGTTCTCCCTGAGTATGCATCGTTGCCAAAGTTCGTCGTGCCCAGACACCACGTGATGATCGGGTCTGATAAGCTCTACGTCCATCTACAACGGGTGCAAGACAGTTTTGCACACGCAGAATACTCAGGTTAAACTTGACGAGCCTAGCATATGCAAATATGGCCTCGGAACACGGAGACCGAAAGGTCGAGCGTGAATCATATAGTAGATATGATCAACATAATGATGTTCACCATTGAAAACTACTCCATCTCACGTGATGATCGGTTATGGTTTAGTTGATTTGGATCACGTGATCACTTAGATGACTAGAGACATGTCTGTCCAAGTGGGAGTTCTTAAGTAATATGATTAATTGAACTTAAATTTATCATGAACTTAGTACCTGATAGTATTTTTGCTTATCTATGTTTGTAGATAGATGGCTCGCGCTGTTGTTCCGTTGAATTTTAATGCGTTCCTTGAGAAAGCAAAGTTGAAAGATGATGGTAGCAATTACACGGACTGGGTCCGTAACTTGAGATTATCCTCATTGCTGCACAGAAGAATTACGCCCTGGAAGCACCACTGGGTGCGGACTGCTGCTGCAGAGCAACGCCGGATGTTGTGAGCGTCTGGCGAGCAAAGCGATGACTACTCTATAGTTAAGTGTGCCATGCTTTACGGCTTAGAACCGGGTCTTCAACGATGTTTTGAGCGTCATGGAGCATATGAGATGTTCCAGAGTTGAAGTTAATATTTCAAGCAAATGCCGGATTGAGAGATCTGAAGTCTCCAATAAGTTCTACAGCTGCAAGATGGAGGAGAATAGTTACATCGGTGAGAATATACTCAAAATGTCTGGGTATAATAATCACTTGATTCAACTGGGAGTTAATCTTCCAGATGATAGCGTCATTGACAGAATTCTCCAATCAGTGCCACCAAGCTACAAGAGCTTCGTGATGAACTATAATATGCAAGGGATGAACAAGACAATTCCCGAGCTCTTCGCAATGCTAAAAGCTGCGGAGGTAGAAATCAAGAAGGAGCATCAAGTGTTGATGGTCAACAAGACCACTAGTTTCAAGAAAAATGGCAAAGGGAAGAAGAAGGGGAACTTCAAGAAGAACAGCAAGCAAGTTGCTGCTCAAGAGAAGAAACCCAAGTCTGGACCTAAGCCTAAAACCGAGTGCTTCTACTGCAAGCAAACTGGTCACTGGAAGCGGAACTGCCCCAAGTATTTGGCGGATAAGAAGGATGGTAAGGTGAACAAAGGTATATGTGATATACATGTTATTGATGTGTACCTTACTAGAGCTCGTAGTAGCACCTGGGTATTTGATACTGGTTCTGTTGCTAATATTTGCAACTTGAAACAGGGACTACGGAATAAGCGAGCACTAGCCAAGGACGATGTGACGATGCGCATGGGAAACGGTTCCAAAGTCGATGTGATCGCGGTCGGCACGCTACCTCTACATCTATCTTCGGGATTAGTTTTAGACCTGAATAATTGTTACTTGGTGCCAGCGTTGAGCATGAACATTATATCTAGATCTTGTTTGATGCGAGACGGTTATTCATTTAAATCAGAGAATAATGGTTGTTCTATTTATATGAGTAATATCTTTTATGGTCATGCACCCTTGAAGAGTGGTCTATTTTTATTGAATCTCGATAGTAGTGATACACATATTCATAATGTCGAAGCCAAAAGATGCAGAGTTGATAATGATAGTGCAACTTATTTGTGGCACTGCCGTTTAGGTCATATCGGTGTAAAGCGCATGAAGAAACTCCATACTGATGGACTTTTGGAACCACTTGATTATGAATCACTTGGTACATGCGAACCGTGCCTCATGGGCAAGATGACTAAAACACCGTTCTCCGGTACTATGGAGAGAGCAACATATTTGTTGGAAATCATACATACAGATGTATGTGGTCCGATGAATGTTGAAGCTCGTGCCGGATATCGTTATTTTCTCACCTTCACAGATGATTTAAGCAGATACGGGTATATCTACTTAATGAAACATAAATCTGAAACATTTGAAAGTTTCAAAGAATTTCAGAGTGAAGTTGAAAATCATCGTAACAAGAAAATAAAGTTTCTACGATCTGATCGTGGAGGAGAATATTTGAGTTACGAGTTTGGTCTACATTTGAAACAATGCGGAATAGTTTCGCAACTCACGCCACCTGGAACACCACAGCGCAATGGTGTGTCCGAATGTCATAATCGTATTTTACTAGATATGGTGCGATCTATGATGTCTCTTACCGATTTACCGCTATCATTTTGGGGTTATGCTTTGGAGACGGCTGCATTCACGTTAAATAGGGCACCATCAAAATCCTTTGAGACGACTCCTTATGAACTATGGTTTGGCAAGAAACCAAAATTGTCGTTTCTAAAAGTTTGGGGCTGCGATGCTTATGTGAAAAAACTTCAACCTGATAAGCTCGAACCCAAATCAGAAAAATGTGTCTTCATAGGATACCCAAAGGAGACAGTTGGGTACACCTATCACAGATCCGAAGGCAAGACATTCGTTGCTAAGAATGGTTCCTTTCTAGAGAAAGAGTTTCTCTCGAAAGAAGTGAGTGGGAGGAAAGTAGAACTTGATGAGGTAACTTTACCAGCTCCCTTATTGGAAAGTAGTTCATCACAGAAATCAGTTCCTGTGACACCTACACCAATTAGTGAGGAAGTTAATGATGATGATCATGAAACTTCAGATCAAGTTGTTACTGAACTTCGTAGATCAACTAGAGTAAGATCCGCACTAGAGTGGTACGGTAATCCTATTCTGGAAGTCATGATACTAGATCATGGTGAACCTACGAACTATGAAGAAGCGATGGTGAGCCCAGATTCCGCAAAATGGCTTGAAGCCATGAAATCTGAGATGGGATCCATGTATGAGAACAAAGTGTGGACTTTGGTTGACTTGCCCGATGGTCGGCAAGCAATAGAGAATAAATGAATCTTCAAGAAGAAGACTGACGCTGACCGTAATGTTATTGTTTACAAAGCTCGACTTGTTGCAAAAGGTTTTCGACAAGTTCAAGGGGTTGACTACGATGAGACCTTCTCACCCGTAGCGCTGCTTAAGTCTGTACAAATCATGTTAGCGATTGCCGCATTTTATGATTATGAAATATGACAGATGGATGTCAAAACTGCATTCCTGAATGGATTTCTGGAAGAAGAATTGTATATGATGCAACCGGAAGGTTTTGTCGATCCTAAGGGAGCTAACAAAGTATGCAAACTCCAGCGATCAATCTATGGTCTGGTGCAAGCATCTCGGAGTTGGAATAAACGCTTTGATAGTGTGATCAAAGCATATGGTTTTATACAGACTTTTGGAGAAGCCTGTATTTACAAGAAAGTGAGTGGGAGCTCTGTGGCATTTCTAATATTATATGTGGACGACATATTGTTGATTGGAAATGATATAGAATTTCTGGATAGCATAAAAAGATACTTGAATAAAAGTTTTTCAATGAAAGACCTCGGTGAAGCTGCTTACATATTGGGCATCAAGATCTATAGAGATAGATCAAGACGCTTGATTAGACTTTCACAATGCATGTACCTTGATAAAGTGTTGAAAAAGTTCAATATGGATCAGGCAAAGAAAGGGTTCTTGCCTGTATTACAAGGTATAAAATTGAGTCAGACTCAATGCCCGATCACTGCAGAAGATAGAGAGAAAATGAAAGGAGTTCCCTATGCTTCAGCCATAGGCTCTATCATGTATGCAATGTTGTGTACCAGACCGGATGTGTGCCTTGCTATTAGTTTAGCAGGGAGGTACCAAAGTAATCCAGGAGTGGATCACTGGACAGCGGTCAAGAACATCCTGAAATACCTGAAAAGGACTAAAGATATGTTTCTCGTATATGGGGGTGACAAAGAGCTTGTCGTAAAAGGTTACGTCGATGCAAGCTTTGACACTGATCCGGACGATTCTAAATCGCAAACCGGATACGTATTTATATTAAACGGTGGAGCTGTAAGTTGGTGCAGTTCTAAACAAAGTGTCGTAGCGGGATCTACATGTGATGCGGAGTACATAGCTGCTTCGGAAGCAGCAAATGAAGGAGTCTGGATGAAGGAGTTCATTTCCGATCTAGGTGTCATACCTAGTGCATCGGGACCAATAAAGATCTTCTAACAATACTGGCGCAATTGCCTTGGCAAAGGAATCCAGATTTCACGAGAGGACCAAGCACATCAAGAGACGCTTCAATTCCATCCGGGACCAAGTCCAGGTGGGAGACATAGAGATTTGCAAGATACATACGGATCTGAATGTTGCAGACCCGTTGACTAAGCCTCTCTCACGAGCAAAACATGATCATCACCAAGACTCCATGGGTGTTAGAATCATTACTATGTAATCTAGATTATTGACTCTAGTGCAAGTGGGAGACTGAAGGAAATATGCCCTAGAGGCAATAATAAAGTTATTATTTATTTCCTCATATCATGATAAATGTTTATTATTCATGCTAGAATTGTATTATCCGAAAACATGATACATGTGTGAATACATAGACAAACATAATGTCACTAGTATGCCTCTACTTGACTAGCTCATTAATCAAAGATGGTTATGTTTCCTAACCATAGACATGTGTTGTCATTTGATTAACAAGATCACATCATTAGGAGAATGATGTGATTGACTTGACCCATTCTGTTAGCCTAGCACTTGATCGTTTAGTATGTTGCTATTGCTTTCTTCATGACTTATACAAAGTTCCTACAACTATGAGATTATGCAACTCCCGTTTACCGGAGGAACACTTTGTGTGCTACCAAACGTCACAACGTAACTGGGTGATAATAAAGGTGCTCTATAGGTGTCTCCAAAGGTACATGTTGAGTTGGCGTAATTCGAGATTAGGTTTTGTCACTCCAATTGTCGGAGAGGTATCTCTGGGCCCTCTTGATAATACACATCACTTAAGCCTTGCAAGCATTGTAACTAATAAGTTAGTTATAGAATGATGTATTAGGGAACGAGTAAAGAGACTTGCCGGTAACGAGATTGAACTAGGTATTGGATACCCACGATCGAATCTCGGGCAAGGAACATACCGATGACAAAGGGAACAATGTATGTTGTTATGTGGTTTGAACGATAAAGATCTTCGTAGAATATGTAGGATCCAATATGAACATCCAGGTTCCACTATTGGTTATTGATCGGAAACAGTTCTGGGTCATGTCTACATAGTTCTCGAACCCGTAGGGTCCGCACGCTTAACGTTACGATGACAGTTTTATTATGAGTTTATAAGTTTTGATGTACCGAAGTTTGTTCGGAGTCCAGGATGTGATCACGGACATGATGAGGAGTCTCGAAATGGTTGAGACATAAAGATTGATATATTGGACGACTATATTCGGACATCGGAAGTGTTCCGGGTGATTTCAGAGAAAACCGGAGTGCCGCAGGGTTACCGGAACCCCCCCGGGAGAAGTAATGGGCCTTAGTGGGCCTGAGGGGAGAGAGAGGGCAGCAGCCCAGGAGGTGGCGCCCCCCCCCCCCTTGAGGAGTCTGAATTGGACTAGGGGAGGGGGCGCGGCCACCCCTTTTCCCTCTCCCTCTCCCTCTCTTGCCTTCCCCCTTCCTCCTTCCTAGTGGGACTAGGAAAGGGGAGTCCTACTCCCACTAGGAGGAGGACTCCCCCTCCTTGGCGCGCCCCTAGGGCCGGCCGGCCTCCCCCCTTGCTCCTTTATATACGGGGGCAGGGGGCACCCTAGAGACACACAAGTTGATCTACGGATCGTTCCTTAGCCGTGTGCGGTGCCCCCCTCCACCATATTCCACCTCGATCATATCGTCGCGGAGTTTAAGCGAAGCCCTGCGCCGATAGAACATCATCATCGTCACCACACCGTCGTGCTGACGGAACTCATCCCCGACACCCTGCTGAACGTGTGCTGAACACGGAGGTGCCGTACGTTCGGTGCTTGGATCGGTCGGATCGTGAAGACGTACGACTACATCGACCGCGTTGTCATAACGCTTCCGCTTTCGGTCTACGAGGGTACGTAGACACACTCTCCCCTCTCGTTGCTATGCATCACCATGATCTTGCGTGTGCATAGGGAATTTTTTGAAATTACTACGTTCCCCAACAACCTTTGGATCTAGAAGGCGGCCCTTCTTAAGGAGATCTGCTCCCTTGACCTTCGCACGGACATATCAGGTATCTCCGCAGAAGAATGGGCTTATAGATATAATCCGAAAGACTCTCTCATGGACATCTACTCCAAAGAAGAGGAGTATTGGCGCCGGCGAGGTTCTATGAACTGGGTGCTATTTGGTGACGCCAACACTGCCTACTTCCAGGCCATTGCTAATGGCTGTCGGAGACGTTGTTCCATTCACCTATTATGGGAAGGAGGTCAGCTTTTTTAGGACCCCCAGTGATCCATTCGCTGGTAGACGACTTCTACAAGTCGCTATTTGCCGGGCGCCCTCTAGGTGGGATCGCCCTTGCGGACCACATTTGGTCGCCCAACCAACAAATCTCCCCTGAGGAGAATGCTGCTCTCCTCGCTCCCTCTGATGCCATGGAGGTTCAGACTTTTGTCAAAGCAATGAACCCGGCCTCGGCCCCAGGCCCCGATGGCCTACCGGTTCGCTTCTTCCAGACATTCTAGCCGATGGTCAAGGAGATCATCCTTGACCTGTTCCTCGAGTTTTCTCGGGGAACATTGGACGTTTCCCGACTCAACTACGGGATCATCTCCTTGGTACCAAAGGTTCCGAGAGCAGGTGACATTCGATAGTTCCGACCTATCACGGTCCTCAATGTGCTGTTTCGGATTCTCGCCAAAGGGTACACCACTAGGGCGTCCCTGATCGCCCCCCGGATCCATCATCCGAACCAGACGGCCTTCACGAAAGGCCTCTATATTTTGGATGGGATCCTCGTTCTCCACGAGGTCATCCATGAAGTCAAGAGTAAGCACCTTCGCGCGGTGTTCTTCAAGATTGACTTCCATAAAGCGTACGACATTGTACATTGGTCCTTCCTTATGAAGGTGATGATGAAGCGTGACTTCGTTCACCACTGGGTGGCTCGGGTTATGCAACTGCTTACGAGTGGACGCACGACTGTCAACATAAATGGGGAGGTCGGGCCATACTTCCTGACTGGCCAGGGAGTACGGCAAGGCGATCCTATCTCCCCATTTCTATTCAATCTTGTGGTCGATGCTCTAGCTACAATCCTAGACTTGGCCAAGCGGGCCAGCCACAATAGGCGGATTTGCCCCCATCTCGTGGCTGATGGAGGTCTGACCCACCTCCAATATGCGGACGACACCATTATGATGGTGGAAGGCTCGGCCGAGGATATTTGACACCCAAAGTTCTTCCTCCTCTGCTTTCAGGAGATGTCGGGTCTCACGATTAACTTCACCAAGAGTGAAGTGATGGTTCTTGGGTACTCTGAGGAGGAAGCCCAGCGAATCGCCAATCGCTTGAATTGTCGCTTGGGATCCTTCCCTACTACTTACCTCGGCATGCCGATTGGTGACACCCATCTACAGGAGAAAGACTTCCGCCCAATAATTTCCAAGCTCCAACCTAGGATGGAGCCTTGGCAGGGGAGATGGCTTTCCAAGGCCGCTCGAGTGGTTCTGATGAACTCCTCCCTTGTTAGCCTCTTGATGTACGTTATGGGATTCTATTGTTTACATGAGTCCCTTCATCATGAGGTCACCAAGCTTCTCTCCAAATTCTTCTGGGCTGGAGAGAACAATAAACAGAAGTACCACATGGTTAAGTGATCTGAGATTTGCAAGCCTAAGGACCAGGGCGGCCTCGGGGTCATTTCATCCAAGCGGATGAATATTGCCCTCCTCTCCAAATGGCTTTGGCGCATTCAGACCGGTGATGGTTGATACATCTCCAATATATCTATAATTTATGAATTGTTCATGCCATGTTTACAACAATTTTATATGGTTTTGGTATGATTTGCATGGAACTAACCCGGACTTACGCTGTTTTCAGTGGAACTACCGTGGTGTTGTTTTTTGTGCAGAAATGAAAGTTCTCCAAATGAGCTCAAACTTTTTGACATTTTTTTGTAACAAAAGAGACCCTAGAAGCTTTGTGGGAGGGCCAGAAGAGCCACGAGGAGGGCACAACCCACCAGGGCGTGCCTGGTAGGCCTGGCTTGTCCCGGTGGGTTGTGCTCACCTCGAGGCCCATCTTAGCGTGAAACCACCGCCAAAATAATCCTAAAAATAGAGAAACCATCGGGGGTTAACCTAGATCAGAAGTTCCGCTGCCGCAACGCCCTGTAGCCACCGAAAACCAATCTAGACCCCGTTCGGGCACCCTGCCAGAGGGGGGAATCATCTCCGGTGGTCATATTCATCTTCCCGGCGGCCACCATGATGAGGAGGGAGTAGTCCACCCTCGGGGCTGAGGGTCTGTACCAGTAGCTATGTGTTTAATCTCTCTCTCTCTCTCTCTCTCTCTCGTGTTCTTGAGATGTCACAATCTTGATGTATCGTCGGCTTTGTTAATATAGTCGGATCATATGGTGTTTTCCCCTCTCTATCTTGTTGTGATGAATTGAGTTTTTCCTTTGAGATTTCGTTGTTATCGGATTGAATACTTTTATGGATTTGAGTACATTTGATATATGTCTTGCAATTGAATACTCGTGGTGACAATGGGGTATTGTATTGATTCACTTGATATATGTTTTGGCACTCAACTCGCGGATTCCTGAGGTGACATTGCGGTAATCTATGCATAGGGGTTGATGCATGTTCTTGTCTTTATTTCTCTGGTAGAAATCTTGGGGCACTCTTTCAAATTCTTTGTGTTGGATTGAGTATTATGAATATGAATTTGCTTTGGTGTTATTTTAGTACGGACTCTAGGATAGATCAAACGGAAAGAATAGCTTTGTGTTATTTTAGTACGAACTCTTGAATAGACCGAACGGAAAGAATAGCCTACAAACAATTTATTCTTATATTCTCGCTAGATAGGAATTTTGGAGTGATTCTTCATCGCACTTTGAGGGATGGTTATATGATCAAATTATATTAGCATTGTTGAGAGACTGCACTAGTGAAATTACAGACCCTAGGTCTCATTTTCAAGCATTGCAATACCGTTTCTGTGCCCGTTTACTATTTGCTACCTTGATATTTTTATGTATGCAGATTATAAAAATATATTTCTACCATCCATATTACAATTTTATCATTGTCCCTTCGCCGAACTAGTGCACCTATACAATTTGCCATTGTATTGGGTGTGTTGGGGACACAAGAGATTTCCTGTATTTTGTTGCAGGGTCGTTTGAGAGAGACTATCTTCATCCTATGCCTCCGACGGATTGATAAACCTTAGGTCATCCACTTGAGGAAAAATTGCTACTATCCTACAAAACTCTGCGCTTGGAGGCCCAACATGTGTCTACAAGAATAAAGTTGCGTAGTAGACATCAATGGTGGGCTGTGGCTGGAGATTATCCGCGCGAAGTACCTACGACGGCAGCCTCTGGCCTTCGCCTCTAGATCTGGAGGGTCCCAACTCTGGCAATCGGTGATCCAACTGATGCCGGTCTTGCGTATTGGGACCTCCATTAAAGTGGGCTCTGGGTCCGGCACCCTATTCTGGCTTGATAGATGGGTCGGGACTCGACCTTTTGCGGACCGGTTCTACGCTTTATTCTCAATATGTGCCCGCCCACAACTTTCGGTGGCCGTGGCTTTGGCTAACATGGGTGCAATCACCTTCCGCCGTACCTTCGGGGCGGTGGAGTATCCTCAATGGGAGGAGCTGCTCGATTGTGTTGCCCTCCACACCCCTCCCTTGAGCCCGACTTGCTGTCTTGGCGACTGGAGCCAAACGGCCGATTTTCTACTAGATCCCTGTACCGGGCGATTGTACCCACTCCCGGACCAATTGAACTCTCGGTGTTATGGGAGATCAAACTCCCCTTGAAAATCCGCTTGTTCCTCTGGCAATGGGTCCGGGCCGACAACCTTCGGGCATGGAGGTGCGTAAGCGTAATGGCCCTGGGGACGGCCTTTGTCCCATTTGCATGGTACCGGAAGACTGCAACCACATCTTCTTCCGGTGCCCGGCGGTGCAGTTCCTATGGAGCTGCTTCCGGGAGGTTGTTGGTGGCGTTTGGTGTCACGACAACCTTCCGGACTTGTTCGGGGAGATCCTTAGGCTCCCCAGTCCTAGATGTGCCCCCCACCTGGGTGGCTATGGGTACTCTGGCATGGACCCTCTGGTGCATCCGCAATAAACTAGTCATCGAATGCATGATTCCTTGTCGTGTGACTGATGCAATCTACAATGTGTGGCTTCTTACAGCTATGGAGACCGCTTAGCAAGCGGCGCAATCGGGACGTCATCTACAACATCATCACGGGTCTCCGTTCCTCGGCTGGAGCATTAGCTCCACCACCACCGCCACCACCCTCCTGAGCCGGATTAGCTTCTTTTTTCTCTTTGTTTGGGGCTTGTCTTGCTATGCCCCCAGTGATGATTTAAGACTTGCTTGTACTTTGAACCGACTTGTTGGATGCTTGGTGTTGTTGTTTTATAATGTAAAGCGGGGGAAAACCCTTTTTCGTAAATCCACCACTGGTCCTAAAAGTATTCAAGGTGTGTCACTCTAGTCCTAAAACTATGAAAACACATATTTGAGTCCCACTTCTTTCTAAAGTGTGCCGCCGCCGGTCCTAAGCTCGCCAGAGCAGGTCTGACCTGCACCCGGAGCAATTTGACCTTTGTTACGTCGGATGACTCAGTTTTGGCGGCAAAACTCCCGCCCGAAACGGATGGAACATGGGTTCACATGTACTCAAAACTTAAAAAAATAACAAAAAAATTCAAACATTTTCTGGTTTTTTTAACAAACATGGTCTACTATTATATTCATGTGTAAAGTTTCAAAAGTATTCTGGGCGAAAAGAAAAACAGAACCAGTACTGTATAAAGGTTACCGTGGAAGTTTTTTTGCAGTTACAATGGTTTTTTGTCCCAAAAGTTCATATAATTCATTTCTTTGTGAAACTTTACATGTGAGTATAACACTAGATCATATTTATTGAAAAAATCTAAAATGTTTGACTATTCTTTACAATATTTTTACTTTAAATGTTTAATCACGTGTGCGTAGATCCATGTTCCAACAAATCCACATAGATCGGCAAAAGGGTTGTTATAAAATTAGCACTTGCTCACTCTCTCATTGTCTCACATAGTCACATGATAGGATCGTCGCTAGAGAGAAGCTGACAAGAAGAAAATGGAGAACAAAATTGGTCCTCATGCACGATCGATCGATGGACCATGCACTACCAGGAAAAAAGCTAGACATACTGGTCGATGGAAGATGGGTGAACGTATAGCACGTAGCTACTCGCTACTCCGGTCGATCTAGTAGTGGCCATTGGTCGTAGGCGTCTCGACGTCCAAGACATGGTTTCCATTGTTGTTGCCGAGCTCGTGCTGCTTGCCGTGGCCGTGGTCGTTGGTCACCGAGGTTAACGGCAGCTCGCCGGCGCCCTTGACGCTGACGTCGGAGACTTTGTTGATCTCGTCCTTGCTCTTGCCCCAGATGAGAAAGTAGAGACCTCCCACGATGATGGCTGCACCAATCACACTGAAAGCAACAGTGAAATGAGATCATTAGTATTGTTGCACTAAGGTATTACACATCCACATCCATCTTGATGTGGTGGCAGCACAAATTTATGTACCTTCCGAGATTGATCTCCTCCTTGAGAATGATGGAGCCCATGACGGCGGTTACGATCATGCAGAGTGGGTTGAAGGCCGTCACGAACACAGGACCCCTTTGCCTCGACACGATGCCCTGCACGTAGTAAGCCACGCCGGAGCACACTATGCCGGCGTAGACGGCGGTGAAGAGGCGGGTGTCGAAGCCGATGACCCACGCCTGAGTGTTAGCGCGCTCGGCGACGAGGGCAATGGCGCCGCTCATGAGGGATCCCATGCCGCAGATGAGCACGGTGAGCGACAGCTCCGCCGGGTAGCTCCGGAGGGTGTTGGACTGGAGGATGAAGAAGCACGCCCAGGCCACGCAGGCGATGATGACCATGATAGTCCCGTTCAGCCAGTCCCGCGCGGCGGCCGCGCCGCGGGCGCCCTGGCCACTGGCGGTGGCATGGTGCTGGCCCTTGGTCCACGGGAACTGCACGATGGGGCCGTGGTACAGGACCATCAGCACGGCGCCGGCCACCGTGAGGACCGTGCCGGCGATCTTGGCTTGACTGTGCAGGCTCCGCAGCCGCACCTTCTCCATGCGCAGGATGAGGGCCAGCACGAAGGTGACGGCCGGCAGTATGTTGACCAGGGCCGTCGCGAATCCCGCCGTGGTGAGCTTCGCGCCCATGAAGTACAGGTTCTGGTCCATGACGGGCCTGAGAGTCCCATGCAACACAACACATCAGCCAGTAATCTAGAAAGAGTTATGTGGTATGCACGGACGGTCAAATAATTAACGGTGCACGTACTCGAGGAATGCGAGCCCCATGACCTTGATGAAGATGGTGATTGTCATCTTTGGCCTCAGTCCCCTGCACAAGTTGGAGCATAAACCATGATTTAGGTAGAGTAAAAAGTAATCGAACTGAACTACTCCACCACAGAGTAGCTAGTATGCATGCTTCTGGGTTCCATGCATGGTAGGTCCTCCACTAGTGGCCAATCAGGGCACACTGCCTAGTGGAGGTCGTCGAGGTGCGTTTACACGTACGTGAACACACATACCGCACACGTACAGGCCGGTTAGCTAGCCACATAGACATACCTGCTTGTGTGTCATTTTCTTAATTCTGTTAATGCATAATTATATTCTGATAGATCCATCCATATATAGATGCTGCACGATGAGAGGTACGTACATCTGATTTAACGAGTGACAATGAGAGGCGGGAAAGCTGGTTATCTTGCCGGTACAAAATAGAAGAAGGTATCAAGATGCATATATGTATACTACTTTTCTGGATTAGGATCCGCGAGTGCTGGTTGTGCAGCTTGCACCATCTAAATGAGACATAAATATGAACGAACTTGACAAATTGTACGTGTGTGTTTGCAAGATCGTGGGGTTGCACGTTTGGTAAGTTGTCCTTGTTAATTTTCCCATATATCTTCCTTTTTATATCTATCTGTTTGTTCAGTCATCCCTAGCTACCTCAAAAGTTTGTCTAACTAACTTTAAGTGAATGCTAGAGTACTCTAGTCCTAGCTTATAAAGATCTCGTATTATATTGTGTGGTGACTTAATCTGCCAATCCTCTAACACTGCATGCGATAGTCCAGTCTGTACTCTGTAGATCGATATATGTGTGGGTGTGTGCGCGCGCGCGTTGATCTTGATCCTCTGCCGGATGTTTTTCGACGGGAAAATAGGCAACACTACTAGTGAAATGGGTGCTCGGTTGCACTTTGCATGCACACTAGTTCCATGCGCGTGATGCATGTGCGAGCCCATGATTCACGTACGCTATGGCACGACGTTGTACGGAAGGGGGGCGGGGCGAAAATAGGCATGGATGGAATTGTTTACCTCTCGAAGTAGAGGGCGAAGGGCGTCATGACGGCGGTGGCGACGAGGTTACGGTAGACGACGAGGACGAAGTGGCTCATCCCGGCCTTGAGGGACGCCACGGCGATGATGTACATCCCGGCGAACCCCACCTGCAGCAACACCATCGCCAGGTACGGCTTCACATCGTTCACAACTTTCCACCCCATACCCATCCTCTCTCTCTCTCTCTCTGGCTGGCTAGCTTAGCTTCCCTCTCACTAAAAATCACAAGTCTAAGCTTCCCTCTCACTCACTAGCTGGAGCTTGATGTTTCTCACTCTCTCGCTGGCAAGCAAATGGCTGTGATGGATGAGGCGATGAGCTCAGGCCGAGGCCCGTCTTTTTTATATAGGCGCGCGCACGCTCGATTGGCACTGTGCGGCACACACTGCACGTAGCCCATGGGTGGATCCGAGTCATGGATGTGTCCCAGTGCTAGCTTAGCTATGTGCTCCATTCCCAGTTTAATATTCCACTTCCACGCAAAGGAGAACAAATCTCTCTCTCTCTCTCTCTCTCTCTCTCTCTCTCTCTCTCTCATCCCATCAATTTGTATTGTTTATGGCAAATGATGGGAGCACGTACAGCAAATGGCGGTGGGTTTGGATAACTTTCCGGCCACCTGAGAAGAATGCTTGCTCGCGACAGCGAATTGTGTTAAGCCGTCGGAGTCAAGGTATATGGGAGCTGTGTTAATTAGCTGGACATAGGCCTTTCACTTTGCCCATAGATGGTGCTCTCGTGCCGACAGGCGACAACCATCGATGTCCATGCATGCATGCACCTGCATAGTGTCTAGACTAGCTAGGATCAGGATACTGTTGATGAGTTAATCAGCTGATAAGATGTAGCATCAATACTAGGCTACTCAAGTGACTGTCATTTCCCTTAGGCCTAAATGCCTCATTGTAGACCAAGAGATTCTTCCAAAAAGAACGAGAATCATATAGGAGTATCTTATTTCTGCTAATAAAAGGCGTGATATCATACAGTAATGATTCTTTTAAGGCCGAATTAGGTTCTCAGAAGAAAAAGAAGACAACCGGCGCTGGAGTTTCTACCTGGTTCCAATCCAGCCGCCGTTTTGGCGCTGTGAGGTGGGGAACCTAGGGTGCTCGTACGTGTGTTTCAACAATCACTTGAAGATGAGTTTTGTGCTCCTCAACGGCAACATACCCACGGTGGATGTTGTGTCGCGAAAACAACGGCCATATGGTTCTTCCCCTGCCGCGGCGATGCTTTTTTGGGCAATGTCACGGTGCCAGAGCTATGTTTTCTCTGTATGTTTGGTGCAACTATTCTTGCAGAGTTTAGGTTTATGTCCTCGCAAGACCGATCTTTCCGATCTGTTGAGTTTTTGCCACAGTGACTTGATGCTTTTGCTGCATAATGGATTATCTGCCATTCTGGCACGTACATTGTTATTGTGTACTTTATCCACCTCTCTCTCTCTCTCTCTCTCTCTCTCTCTCTCTCTCTCCATTTATTCACTCCATTATTTTCATTTGATTTCCATGTTTGTACCAATTATATCTTTTAAATTAAAGGAACATTATGATCTCTTTGCATATTTGTGTTCCTCAATTTTTTTGAAAAGGAGGATAATCCCCGGCCTCTGCATCAGTCGATGCATGTAGCCATATTATTAAATAAAAATGTAACAAAGTCTCAAGGTTCATGAAAGCTCATAGTCCGAGCTTAAAAAAATTAAGCACAAAGGGAAAAGTGCCACATCCGGCGATAAAGAATAGACTACGATGCCTACACACCTAGCCTATTATTATCTCGCCATCCAAATCGGATGAAGATAGCCCGTGCTACTATAACCCAACGGTTGCACCCAATAACCAGAAGCTTCGTGAAGTCCGCATGAGTTAGTAACGACAACACACGGATCCAAGTTGTAGCTTTGTAAATAACCCACAAAAGTTGGTGAAATTTGTTCCATTAAAAATTAAATCATTCCTGGTATTCCAAATAGACCAAAATAAAGCACATATCCGTATCCGAATATGTTTGGCTATGTGACTATCCACTCCATTGAGCCACATCCCAAATAACATGTTTATGCTCGTACGAGGATTTACGCTGAAAGCAATATGTATTGATCGCCATAATAATTCCGCAAGAGTACACTCAAGCAAGAGGTGTTTAATCGATTCATTCCGATCACAAAAGCAGCATCTAGTATTACCAACCCAGTTCCTTTTTGCCAGATTATCTTTGGTGAGAATAACTCCTTTGTGAACGAACCACATAAATTTTTTAATCCAAGTGGAACTTTAATCTTCCAAAAGTGTAATGACCTCGACAATGGCCCGGTGTCAATTAAGTCTAGATACATATATTTCACTAAGAAGACTCCCGTTGTAGTTAACTTCTAGTGAATTGTATCAGCCTGATCTGATAGTTGAACGTCCATCAACCTACGGACCAGTTGCAACTAAGCCTCCCAACGTTCTCCTACTAGGGCTCTCCTAAAATGGATATTAAGCGGTACTGAATTTAATACTGTGGCAACATAATCCTCCTTACGTTGCACAATATCATAAGGAAGGGTATTGTATAGCCAGAGGCGTATCCCCTAACCATGTATCCTCCCAGAATCTAGTACTGTTTCCATTGCCAACTAGAAACATTATCCCATGGAAGAAAGTTACCTTTGTCTTCATTAACCCCTTCCCAAAGGGTGACTCCGTTGGCCTAGCGGTGACTTGGGCCAAAGTCTTAGAGTGAAGGTACTTATTCCACAATATTTGTATCCACATACCCTTGGTCTCAACAGATAGCCTGTATAGCCATTTGCTAAGTAGACATCTATTCTTCACTTCTAAATTTTCGATCCCTAACCTACCCTGTTCCTACGGTCTACAAATAATATCACATCTAGCCAATCTGTATTTCTTTTTGGCCTCATCACTTTGCCAAAGAAAACCAGGATCGGTAGAAGTCTAGTCTTTTCCGTACCCATACCGACACTTTAAAGAAGGATAAAAGGAACATGGGCAGACTTGTCAGAACCAAATTGATCAAGACCAACTGGCCTCCATAAGATATTAGCTTGCCCTTCCAGCAGCTTAACCTTTTTTCGAACCTATCTTCTATATATTTCCATTCCTTATTCATTAATTGCCTATGATGAATTGGGATTCCTAGATAGCTAAACGGTAGAGATTCCATCTCACATCCGGACAATTGTCTGTATTCGTCTTGTTCCTCTTTCGCTCTCCCAAAGGAGAATAATTCTCTTTGAAATTGATTTTTACTCCAGACAATTGCTCGAACAGGCGCAACACAAGCTTCATATTCCTATCTTTTGCGAGATCGTGTTCCATGAAAATTATTGTGTCATCCGCATATTGTAGGACGGAGACGCCCCCCTCTACAAGGTGGGGAACGAATCCTCGTACTTGGCCACAATCTTTTGCCCGTCCAATGAGAACTGCCACCATATCCGCTACAATCGTAACCCCTTATGTGTCTAGAAAAAAAGTCCAATGTCATCATTGACCTTTATCCCGGCACTGCCTTTCTGTAGGAAGGGCCATTTGACCATATCATAAGCTTTCTCAAAATCCACTTTGAAGATAACACCATCTATTTTTTTCGTGTGAATTTCATGAAGCGTCTTATGCAGAACAACCACCCCTTCTAGGATGTGTCATCCTGGAATGAAAGCAGATTGAGTTGGTTGCACAACCGAATGGGCTATCTGTGTCAACCTATTCGTGGTGATCTTAGTAAAAAATTGAAGCTAACATTGAGAAGACAAATCGGTCTAAATTGATGATGAGAGCTTTGAAACTAGACCAATGTTGAATAATTTTTGACAAATTTGATTGGAATTTTAAATCATGATGAAGCATTATGCCACAAAAACTATAGATATTTACCTAGCAAACTGTACATAATATATCAAAATCTTATAACGGGATTTATTGTGTGTCAATGCGCATCAAAGTGATGCATAGGGAACTTGGTAATAATTAGTAAATGGGCTTCAAACATAATATTATGGGTTTGTATTGAATATGCATTCTTATAAAGTTTCAATAGGCCTTTTCGTGTTCTAGAGTGCATCAGTATGTTCCATACAGTTTTATCATGTTGGTGAAAAGGGGAGAAGTTTTCACGTTATGCCAAAAAAAATGTTCTAAATCATATGAAAATGTATTGTTCTGTGCCAATGCGCTCCAAACATAATAAAAAAATGTCTTCCAAAGATTATTAGCACAGAAAAGGTGTATCTGAGATATTTCATTCTAATTCTTAGTTGTAGGAGCTACTTTGTAGTTCCTTGGATCTTCAATTCAAAGCATTGTATTTGTAGTGGTTTTTGTGTTTTATTAAAGTTAAATATATTTCTCAAAAAAAGAAACTTTTTAAGGTCAGCTTTTACTACTAGGCCAAGGTGTGCGAAATCCTAGAATTCGCTCGGCGATGGGCATTCCAATTCTACCTCTTGCTCAAGATCTTCCACGGTTGTAAGAAACCACATAGTTTGAAAATGGCAGCAGGATCCACTCTATAAAAAATTATTGTGAATTGTCCATAGCATCCAATAGAACACCACGAAGCCCACCCACTATAGGCAATGGTAGCCCGAGCTAACCATCATGATCTCGTAGAAATTACGTAAGTAAGTGGGGCACCAATTGCGACCCACAACTTCCCAAAAATAACTCCAATGGAACTAAGCGGTGACAAATGAGAAGAAGATGTGGTTGATATCCTTGTCGATGTCACAAAGAGGGCACCATGCATCTCCGGGACCCTTAAGCTTCAGGACTTGGTCACAAGAAGGTGGAGAGACTTTCTCGAGAACTTGACCAAAGTTCAAGGTGCCGAAAAGCCAAGTCCGGTGTCGCGCTAGGAGGAAACGGTCCAATTTCTCGAAGGAGGGCCTCCCAGTCAACCATTTTGGACGGCTCGAAGGCTCAATGGATGGGATATTCCCCGAGTCTTCGACTCGCAACCATAATGGTTGTCTGGTCAAGAATGGTGAAGATCGTCAAGTACCTCTCTCCTAGAGGTGCACGACCAATCCATTGATCTATCCAAAAGAGTGTCAAAACACTAGGCTCAAGACGCCTATGAAGGTGTACCCAAGACCGTAGAGACAAAATAGTTTCCTGGAATTGGGAACTCCCTCCCCTCAGGCACAAGGCAAACGAGCTTACCACGAAGGTGTTTGCTTTAATCAGTCGAGCAACAAGCCCCTATCTCTATTGACAATATTTCAAATACATTTGGTAAGAGGGCAAAGGATCATGCTTTTTGTCAACGTGGTCCCGAGACCCCCTTGTCCGTGGGTTTGCAGATGTTAGCCCACTTAGCCATATGGAAGTTCTGCTTATCCCTGTCACCTTGCTAAAAGAACCTCGATATATCTTGTGATGGAATTTACCCATTGGACCCAAGTCCTAGACTTGGCATAGACACTTGCATTTTCCTAGATTAATTACAGGCTTTTGGTTATATTCTATGAGTGATATGGCACTCTCGTTAACTCTGAGGTGTCTAAGGTGACTTCATCAATCTCAAGATCTACCGGCTCTGTGTCTCGAAGGTTCTCATATGTGAGTGCATGTGTGCTTTCATATGAGTGAGTGTGTGTAAACAACTAGTATTTTGTTTTAAATATAGTCGGGCGCGAGATAGGAGAATTATATTTCACAAAATGGTCTTTCTTAATCACCAAGCCACCCTCTTGTAATTGCAATCAATGAAAAAGCCACCAAGCGCACCTTGTTTCCACAAGCGCATCATCGCTAGCAAGGAGTTAATTGCAAAAATGAGCACATTGAGGCACATGTTTCCATGAAACACGAGTCTACAGTTTTTGGGGCAGAAGCCATTGATTCTCAGCAAACTTTTTTTGCAGAAAACACTAGTTAGTGCTTTTGGCCGTTTTGATGATGGTTATGACAAGTGGGTCTCATTTTTGGCGAAGTGTGTAATGGTTTGTATTGGACGTGGTTTGGTCTAATATTACATACTAGTGCATGGAATTTTAGACACCACTCAATCATGAAATATATAAACGCAATTAGCTCCCACGTGCACATAACCTGCAACATGGCGCCTTGTCTCTGGCTTGGGGCGGCGGATGGACCTGGCCGGCTTCAAGGTCGAACACCTCCTCTTCTCTCTGGTCGACCACGCGGGGGAGAGTGCTAGGATGTCGGTGGGCTCGAGGACGATGGCAGGGGCACAACTATAGCGAGAATTGCGTGTGCTAATGCTCTAGGTCACCATGGGGTACGGTGTGTCGCGGCCCGTGCTGGGAAGGGGCGTCATCGGCGGGGCCAGGGAGTCCTGGCTCAACACGGTGTCCAAGGCCCTCGAGATCAGCCAGCATGTCGGGGCCGTCGTTCGGGTGGTTCCATGAGCAAGGCATCCCCACGGGCACGAGCAAGGCATTCACACGGGCACGACCAAGGCATCCATGGGCATGAGCAGGGATCCACGAGCCACGGGCACAAGCAAGGCATCCACCGCCGAGAGGGAGGGAGGGAGGAGCTCCGGCATGACCAAGGAGTTGGCAGAAGGAGGGGAGGGCGGTGGTGTGTAGGAATGCCCGATCCTGATCTAGATTGAGTAAGGGAGAGAAATTATTTTAGGGAGGAGAAAAAAACCGCCTAACGTCGTCTATTCGAAATGTTACGCCCGTCAACAAATGGGCCCAAGCGGTCAACCAATGCTTTTGTAGAAGATTAGGCTGAAAATACTCCTCGGTTTCAAAATAGATGACTTAACTTTATACTAACTTTAGTACAAAGTTAGGTCATTTATTTAGGAACGGAGGGAGTAGTAAGTTTTGTCTCAATATGTAAACCCGCTTACAAACCTAGTCCATAATTTGATGGTTTCTGCAATTAACTCATAGAGAGAAGGCACATTTCTCGTGGCCAGCGTCTCCCAAATTCAGAGGCATATTTAGGATGGGCACCTCTGGCCCGTTCCCCATTTTTAGACCCCTCTTTTACGCTCTGATGAGGCGTCTCTATCTTCTCATCCTCCTCCTCTTCCCCCTCTAACCAAGACAGGATCCGATGGATTAGTACCGTGAGTGCCATGGAAAATATCACCGCGCAAGGTGCTGCCTTTCCTTTTGTGCACAGACGTGGCATGAGAGGGGCGTCCACCTAATGCATCCTAATGGGAGGGCGTACGATCGGATGGATCGACGTCCGGCGCCCTGCGGCCATGCCACCTAATGCTAACTAGCTAGTGCGCCGTGGTGCGCTCCTGTTAGGATCCACAATCCCCCGCATCCGTCCATCGATCCACCGGATCGGACGATCTCCTCCCCACGGAGAACACTCCTCCGGTCCAATCGCCGCAGCTTGATCAGTTTGATCCTTCCAATGCATGCATCCCTGGAAAGCTACGCGGCCCGGCTTCATGCACGGTCGTACCAGGACCAGGAGCGATGGCCTCCGGTTTGGTGGTACGGATTAGACCAGTGAGGCATGGACGAGTGTGGTGGTAAGGGATGGAGGTGTTTTTGGTTTGACACGAAGGTACACAGTGGAGATTGTGGCCTCTCCACCATAGCATCTCGCGGCTTCGGTTCTCGCTTTCTCTCTGCCATGGCAGCGACTAGGCTATGCTGGCTGGCCGGCACATGTCAAGAAGGATTCGTGAACCTAATATCGTACACAATGTGTAACTAATTAAGAGGTAGTAGTACCATATCCACTGTTGGGTGCTGTACACATGAAAGAGAGAGAAGTGCCCTTTCTTCAGAGGGTGCAGTTTATTAGGACAAAAGTTCATCAAACTGCCGCAATCTATAGAGTCTGACTCCCTGCCACATCGGAACGTATTGCTTGATCCAATGGACGGGAGAAATGGTGGTCTTGTCTCCGGCAGCACCCAGGACCATTATTTTCACTTTCCGCCGGCGGTGTGGCGTCGCTTTTCAGGGAAAACAGAGATGGACGACGTTTCTTCGAATCAGGCAGGCACACTGGTCACCGGCGCCGGCAGGCAATCGAGCTGTGGCACATCACGCATCCCAGTTCCCATCTGATTTGGCCCGCCGTGGATCACACGCACTAACCACACCCTTTCTTGATTTCTTCCTCTCTAGTCAATGTCATCCGGGAGAAAGGCAAAGGGACGGAAAAGAAAATACGTAGCCCAATTGGCTTAACTAGTTTAAGCCATTCGAATGGCCAACTCGCCTCCAATCCCGGTTGCTCCCTCCTGCAGCTACCACCACCGGCGGTCGTCTCACCAAAGCAAGTCGTCGTTGCTATAGAGCTATGGCAACTAGCTAGCTCCTGCTCCTACGTACGTACGTACAGCGACAGCAACAGAAGCATTATTGGCACCAGAAGCACTAAACCCAGCCGCTTCTTGCTGAAGTTTTGCAACTTTGGATTAACAAAATGTAATGCTAACCCCGTCATTAGACGATGACACCGGGGATATCGATCGTCGGATATTGAATCCCTGCCAGTGCTCGCATGCAGAGCAGCAGCCCGGCGTCCGACGTCATATTTGCGGCAATGATTTGCGCCTTTTGGGAATGCGCTGTCAGCTTAAACCATTTGTGGCTGGAGTTCCTGGGCCACTCCGGCCTATCATGCGACCGCGGATCCGATATGGGGTATTTGCTTTTGCTTTGCTTTGCATGAAATATATTTGTACGTGATGTCTTCTGTTGGAACGAATCCTACCCTTTTGCATATCTTCTCCGTTGTGGCATGCTCATCCCCTTATCCGTTGATATATAGTTTCATTTCATGACAAGTACGGACAAGTTTGGCATGCATGCTTGGCTCAAATTAACTCCCCTTACTTAATTTTAAAGGATCCCACGACCTGAGGAATGTCAGATTTTTAGGGCTCCCAACGAGTGCCCTCAAAGCTGTTGGGTCATGATCAAATGGATGGCAGCGCAGCATGGCAAATTTTCTGCCATTTTTTTTTTGCGTTACATGGCTACTTTCACCTCCGATCCTGACAAGTTTACTAAAATTGCCATGACAACTTTAGTTGGTATGACATGGCAAGTTTGGGGCATTCTCTGCGAAAACGCTCCCCAGCGAACGTCGCCGGATATCGTCTCCTATTTCA
The DNA here is from genome assembly GCA_021437245.1 of Aegilops speltoides. Lineage (NCBI taxonomy): Eukaryota > Viridiplantae > Streptophyta > Magnoliopsida > Poales > Poaceae > Aegilops > Aegilops speltoides. The sequence continues at coordinate 443,737,079 of CM038146.1, read as the reverse complement.
AAAGATACATGTGTATGTGGAGAATTTAATTAATTGAATGCGTAAATGTTGGCATAAATCCAACAGAAATTCGAATATTCATGATTTCATACAATCCAAGAGGAACACAGAGCTACTCCCTCCGTTCCTAAATATAAGTCTTTGTAGAGATTTCACTAGGTGGACCACATACGAAGGAAAATGAATGAATCTACTCTTAATATGCATCTATATACATCCGTATGTGGTTCGTAGTGGAATGTCTACAAAGACTTACATTTAGGAACGGAGGGAGTATATTCTAGCAGTGCATGCATGGGTGTACGATGATTGGAGGCGCTTGCCACCGAGTTTAGATGTGTAAGAGCATCTTCCTTGACATCTGCTTGGCCCGAATCCCCTTGAGATGGACTACCCACAACTTTTTGCAATCTTCTTAGCGCCTAGTGCCCTGGTTCCTGACATTTCGAGGAATGGGCAATGGTGCTCATTGTTTCGTAGGTCATTAGGACCGCTTGATGTGCCGGAATGGCAACAGCTTGCCACCCGGCTAAGGGGTTTCCACCCATCAATTGAGCCTGACCCCTTTAGATGGAAGCTCGAAGCATTTGATCAGTTTTCGACCAAGTCTCTATACAATGCGCTTCACCTGGGAGCAGCCCCTTTTCAGGCCATGGACATTTGAAAGGCTAAAATACTAGTTAAAATTAGGATTTTTTTAGGACAGATCGTCAGATAGGCTTCCGTCCGGTAAGGAAGCTCAAAGAGACATGGTCCAGAGGACGGCCTTCGCCCGCTTTGCGGGGCGCAGGAAAACGCAAGCCACATTTTCTTCTCTTGTATCATGGCACAGTTTGCCTGGGGATGCATCAGAAACGTGACCGCGTGCAGGTGGGCACCAGCGTCTTTTTGTGCCTTCCACGCACTCAGCGGGAGACTATCTGGCTTACCTAAGCAGGTTATCTGGGCTTTATCATGATCTTTGTGGCAAATTCGCAAGAAAACATTAATTGAACACTACTAGGAAAAGGCATGCTAGTGGCGCACTGGTTTTGCCTTCTAATGGCGCACTGTCAGTGCGCCACTGGCATCACGCCATTAGAATTAAATTCTAATGGCGCACTGCCGGTGCGCCATTAGTATCTGGTGTTCTAATGGCGCACCGCCTACTGCGCCATTAGTATAGCCTGCAGTGCGCCATTAGAATGCCTCCCAGGGGCCATATGTACAAATGTGCTATGGCATTCTAATGGCGCATTAGCTGTTAATGCGCCATTAGTGTGATGATCACAGTGCGCCATTAGTGTCTTTTGTGGTGCGCCATTAGTATGAATATTAGGTTTTTTTTGCTTTTCTGATTTTTGCACAGGTTACAAAATATATTATTGCATAGAATATAGACAGCAGCACACAGCAACATCAGATTCATCAAATACAATAGAAGATTAGTCTCCGAATACAATTCATCATATTAGTCTCCGGATTCAAAAGACCGGACAAAGATAAAACATTACAAGTCTCAAGACCGCGAGTATCGAGTTTGCCTTCACATTACAAGTCGATATCGATCATCTAAACTACCATCACATAGAAGAGAGCTGTGGTCATCACGATGAGCATCATCGCGATCAAACTGGTCTTCATCCGGTTCCTCCAACGCTCCCTCCTCTCTCCTGCTAGATAGCGGGCGTATCTAGATTCGGCCTCCGCCCTAGTGGTGTACCCTTTGTAACTATAGGCAACGGTAGCCCGAGCTAACCATCATGATCTCGTAGAAATTACGTAAGTAAGTGGGGCACCAATTGCGACCCACAACTTCCCAAAAATAACTCCAATGGAACTAAGCGGTGACAAATGAGAAGAAGATGTGGTTGATATCCTTGTCGATGTCACAAAGAGGGCACCATGCATCTCCGGGACCCTTAAGCTTCAGGACTTGGTCACAAGAAGGTGGAGAGACTTTCTCGAGAACTTGACCAAAGTTCAAGGTGCCGAAAAGCCAAGTCCGGTGTCGCGCTAGGAGGAAACGGTCCAATTTCTCGAAGGAGGGCCTCCCAGTCAACCATTTTGGACGGCTCAAGGCTCAATGGATGGGATATTCCCGAGTCTTCGACTCGCAACCATAATGGTTGTCTGGTCAAGAATGGTGAAGATCGTCAAGTACCTCTCTCCTAGAGGTGCACGACCAATCCATTGATCTATCCAAAAGAGTGTCAAAACACTAGGCTCAAGACGCCTATGAAGGTGTACCCAAGACCGTAGAGACAAAATAGTTTCCTGGAATTGGGAACTCCCTCCCCTCAGGCACAAGGCAAACGAGCTTACCCTGAAGGTGTTTGCTTTAATCAGGTCGAGCAACAAGCCCCTATCTCTATTGACAATATTTCAAATACATTTGGTAAGAGGGCAAAGGATCATGCTTTTTGTCAACGTGGTCCCGAGACCCCCTTGTCCGTGGGTTTGCAGATGTTAGCCCACTTAGCCATATGGAAGTTCTGCTTATCCCTGTCACCTTGCTAAAAGAACCTCGATATATCTTGTGATGGAATTTGCCCATTGGACCCAAGTCCTAGACTTGGCATAGACACTTGCATTTTCCTAGATTAATTACAGGCTTTTGGTTATATTCTATGAGTGATATGGCACTCTCGTTAACTACGAGGTGTCTAAGGTGACTTCATCAATCTCAAGATCTACCGGCTCTGTGTCTCGAAGGTTCTCATATGTGAGTGCATGTGTGCTTTCATATGAGTGAGTGTGTGTAAACAACTAGTATTTTGTTTTAAATATAGTCGGGCGCGAGATAGGAGAATTATATTTCACAAAATGGTCTTTCTTAATCACCAAGCCACCCTCTTGTAATTGCAATCAATGAAAAAGCCACCAAGCGCACCTTGTTTCCACAAGCGCATCATCGCTAGCAAGGAGTTAATTGCAAAAATGAGCACATTGAGGCACATGTTTCCATGAAACACGAGTCTACAGTTTTTGGGGCAGAAGCCATTGATTCTCAGCAAACTTTTTTTGCAGAAAACACTAGTTAGTGCTTTTGGCCGTTTTGATGATGGTTATGACAAGTGGGTCTCATTTTTGGCGAAGTGTGTAATGGTTTGTATTGGACGTGGTTTGGTCTAATATTACATACTAGTGCATGGAATTTTAGACACCACTCAATCATGAAATATATAAACGCAATTAGCTCCCACGTGCACATAACCTGCAACATGGCGCCTTGTCTCTGGCTTGGGGCGGCGGATGGACCTGGCCGGCTTCAAGGTCGAACACCTCCTCTTCTCTCTGGTCGACCACGCGGGGGAGAGTGCTAGGATGTCGGTGGGCTCGAGGACGATGGCAGGGGCACAACTATAGCGAGAATTGCGTGTGCTAATGCTCTAGGTCACCATGGGGTGCGGTGTGTCGCGCCCGTCTTTGGGAAGGGGCGTCATCGGCGGGGCCAGGAGTCCTGGCTCAACACGGTGTCCAAGGCCCTCGAGATCAGCCAGCATGTCGGGGCCGTCTGCTCGGGTGGTTCCATGAGCAAGGCATCCCCACGGGCACGAGCAAGGCATTCACACGGGCACGACCAAGGCATCCATGGGCATGAGCAGGGATCCACGAGCCACGGGCACAAGCAAGGCATCCACCGCCGAGAGGGAGGGAGGGAGGAGCTCCGGCATGACCAAGGAGTTGGCAGAAGGAGGGGAGGGCGGTGGTGTGTAGGAATGCCCGATCCTGATCTAGATTGAGTAAGGGAGAGAAATTATTTTAGGGAGGAGAAAAAAACCGCCTAACGTCGTCTATTCCGAAATGTTACGCCCCGTCAACAAATGGGCCCAAGCGGTCAACCAATGCTTTTGTAGAAGATTAGGCTGAAAAATACTCCCTCGGTTTCAAAATAGATGACTTAACTTTATACTAACTTTAGTACAAAGTTAGGTCATTTATTTAGGAACGGAGGGAGTAGTAAGTTTTGTCTCAATATGTAAACCCGCTTACAAACCTAGTCCATAATTTGATGGTTTCTGCAATTAACTCATAGAGAGAAGGCACATTTCTCGTGGCCAGCGTCTCCCAAATTCAGAGGCATATTTAGGATGGGCACCTCTGGCCCGTTCCCCATTTTTAGACCCCTCTTTTACGCTCTGATGAGGCGTCTCTATCTTCTCATCCTCCTCCTCTTCCCCCTCTAACCAAGACAGGATCCGATGGATTAGTACCGTGAGTGCCATGGAAAATATCACCGCGCAAGGTGCTGCCTTTCCTTTTGTGCACAGACGTGGCATGAGAGGGGCGTCCACCTAATGCATCCTAATGGGAGGGCGTACGATCGGATGGATCGACGTCCGGCGCCCTGCGGCCATGCCACCTAATGCTAACTAGCTAGTGCGCCGTGGTGCGCTCCTGTTAGGATCCACAATCCCCCGCATCCGTCCATCGATCCACCGGATCGGACGATCTCCTCCCCACGGAGAACACTCCTCCGGTCCAATCGCCGCAGCTTGATCAGTTTGATCCTTCCAATGCATGCATCCCTGGAAAGCTACGCGGCCCGGCTTCATGCACGGTCGTACCAGGACCAGGAGCGATGGCCTCCGGTTTGGTGGTACGGATTAGACCAGTGAGGCATGGACGAGTGTGGTGGTAAGGGATGGAGGTGTTTTTGGTTTGACACGAAGGTACACAGTGGAGATTGTGGCCTCTCCACCATAGCATCTCGCGGCTTCGGTTCTCGCTTTCTCTCTGCCATGGCAGCGACTAGGCTATGCTGGCTGGCCGGCACATGTCAAGAAGGATTCGTGAACCTAATATCGTACACAATGTGTAACTAATTAAGAGGTAGTAGTACCATATCCACTGTTGGGTGCTGTACACATGAAAGAGAGAGAAGTGCCCTTTCTTCAGAGGGTGCAGTTTATTAGGACAAAAGTTCATCAAACTGCCGCAATCTATAGAGTCTGACTCCCTGCCACATCGGAACGTATTGCTTGATCCAATGGACGGGAGAAATGGTGGTCTTGTCTCCGGCAGCACCCAGGACCATTATTTTCACTTTCCGCCGGCGGTGTGGCGTCGCTTTTCAGGGAAAACAGAGATGGACGACGTTTCTTCGAATCAGGCAGGCACACTGGTCACCGGCGCCGGCAGGCAATCGAGCTGTGGCACATCACGCATCCCAGTTCCCATCTGATTTGGCCCGCCGTGGATCACACGCACTAACCACACCCTTTCTTGATTTCTTCCTCTCTAGTCAATGTCATCCGGGAGAAAGGCAAAGGGACGGAAAAGAAAATACGTAGCCCAATTGGCTTAACTAGTTTAAGCCATTCGAATGGCCAACTCGCCTCCAATCCCGGTTGCTCCCTCCTGCAGCTACCACCACCGGCGGTCGTCTCACCAAAGCAAGTCGTCGTTGCTATAGAGCTATGGCAACTAGCTAGCTCCTGCTCCTACGTACGTACGTACAGCGACAGCAACAGAAGCATTATTGGCACCAGAAGCACTAAACCCAGCCGCTTCTTGCTGAAGTTTTGCAACTTTGGATTAACAAAATGTAATGCTAACCCCGTCATTAGACGATGACACCGGGGATATCGATCGTCGGATATTGAATCCCTGCCAGTGCTCGCATGCAGAGCAGCAGCCCGGCGTCCGACGTCATATTTGCGGCAATGATTTGCGCCTTTTGGGAATGCGCTGTCAGCTTAAACCATTTGTGGCTGGAGTTCCTGGGCCACTCCGGCCTATCATGCGACCGCGGATCCGATATGGGGTATTTGCTTTTGCTTTGCTTTGCATGAAATATATTTGTACGTGATGTCTTCTGTTGGAACGAATCCTACCCTTTTGCATATCTTCTCCGTTGTGGCATGCTCATCCCCTTATCCGTTGATATATAGTTTCATTTCATGACAAGTACGGACAAGTTTGGCATGCATGCTTGGCTCAAATTAACTCCCCTTACTTAATTTTAAAGGATCCCACGACCTGAGGAATGTCAGATTTTTAGGGCTCCCAACGAGTGCCCTCAAAGCTGTTGGGTCATGATCAAATGGATGGCAGCGCAGCATGGCAAATTTTCTGCCATTTTTTTTTTGCGTTACATGGCTACTTTCACCTCCGATCCTGACAAGTTTACTAAAATTGCCATGACAACTTTAGTTGGTATGACATGGCAAGTTTGGGGCATTCTCTGCGAAAACGCTCCCCAGCGAACGTCGCGGATATCGTCTCCTATTTCAAAAGATACATGTGTATGTGGAGAATTTAATTAATTGAATGCGTAAATGTTGGCATAAATCCAACAGAAATTCGAATATTCATGATTTCATACAATCCAAGAGGAACACAGAGCTACTCCCTCCGTTCCTAAATATAAGTCTTTGTAGAGATTTCACTAGGTGGACCACATACGAAGGAAAATGAATGAATCTACTCTTAATATGCATCTATATACATCCGTATGTGGTTCGTAGTGGAATGTCTACAAAGACTTACATTTAGGAACGGAGGAGTATATTCTAGCAGTGCATGCATGGGTGTACGATGATTGGAGGCGCTTGCCACCGAGTTTAGATGTGTAAGAGCATCTTCCTTGACATCTGCTTGGCCCGAATCCCCTTGAGATGGACTACCCACAACTTTTTGCAATCTTCTTAGCGCCTAGTGCCCTGGTTCCTGACATTTCGAGGAATGGGCAATGGTGCTCATTGTTTCGTAGGTCATTAGGACCGCTTGATGTGCCGGAATGGCAACAGCTTGCCACCCGGCTAAGGGGTTTCCACCCATCAATTGAGCCTGACCCCTTTAGATGGAAGCTCGAAGCATTTGATCAGTTTTCGACCAAGTCTCTATACAATGCGCTTCACCTGGGAGCAGCCCCTTTTCAGGCCATGGACATTTGAAAGGCTAAAATACTAGTTAAAATTAGGATTTTTTTAGGACAGATCGTCAGATAGGCTTCCGTCCGGTAAGGAAGCTCAAAAGAGACATGGTCCAGAGGACGGCCTTCGCCCGCTTTGCGGGGCGCAGGAAAACGCAAGCCACATTTTCTTCTCTTGTATCATGGCACAGTTTGCCTGGGGATGCATCAGAAACGTGACCGCGTGCAGGTGGGCACCAGCGTCTTTTTGTGCCTTCCACGCACTCAGCGGGAGACTATCTGGCTTACCTAAGCAGGTTATCTGGGCTTTATCATGATCTTTGTGGCAAATTCGCAAGAAAACATTAATTGAACACTACTAGGAAAAGGCATGCTAGTGGCGCACTGGTTTTGCCTTCTAATGGCGCGCCGTTGTCGATCGCCACCGCATCACGCCATTAGAATTAAATTCTAATGGCGCACTGCCGGTGCGCCATTAGTATCTGGTGTTCTAATGGCGCACCGCCTACTGCGCCATTAGTATAGCCTGCAGTGCGCCATTAGAATGCCTCCCAGGGGCCATATGTACAAATGTGCTATGGCATTCTAATGGCGCATTAGCTGTTAATGCGCCATTAGTGTGATGATCACAGTGCGCCATTAGTGTCTTTTGTGGTGCGCCATTAGTATGAATATTAGGTTTTTTTTGCTTTTCTGATTTTTGCACAGGTTACAAAATATATTATTGCATAGAATATAGACAGCAGCACACAGCAACATCAGATTCATCAAATACAATAGAAGATTAGTCTCCGAATACAATTCATCATATTAGTCTCCGGATTCAAAAGACCGGACAAAGATAAAACATTACAAGTCTCAAGACCGCGAGTATCGAGTTTGCCTTCACATTACAAGTCGATATCGATCATCTAAACTACCATCACATAGAAGAGAGCTGTGGTCATCACGATGAGCATCATCGCGATCAAACTGGTCTTCATCCGGTTCCTCCAACGCCCTCCTCTCTCCGCTAGATAGCGGGCGTATCTAGATTCGGCCTCCGCCCTAGTGGTGTACCCTTTGTAACTATTACCGCTGAAACGGTGAACCTGTCTCCGACACTCCTCCCAGTCATCGTAGACTCCGGGAACCTTACCCTTGTACACGACATACGATGGCATCTCTATGCACAAGCCAAACAACAGACAATACATAAGCAATGTGTAAGTATGCAACAAAAGGATCGGAAGAGAAAAGCAAGACATTAATAGCACGATTCATGGTCCTACTAATAAAATAGCATCGATTACATCTAAGTTGAACAACCGTCCAAACCAAAGAGACATACGAATTCATTAAAAGTTTAATTACAACATGAGCCAATCAATGTTTGAACTACACATCACTACTTTCGACTCGACTCATCGGACGGGAGGCGTGGATGAAGCCGCCGTCTGTCGCGATGGTCATGAAATCGCGATCGTTGTCACCTGCATTTGTAGCATTCCATCTATCTCTTTGTTGGACGGTTGATTTCGAGGAAGAACTGCCCGACGTATGAAGGACATCTTGATGGATGATGTCCGCAAACTCCGATCGGATCGAAAGAATTCTTGTCGAGGTCGCGTCTGGACTGCCGACAAGCTCGCGGCCCAATCTTTGAGATTATCTGGTAGCGAAGGTGATGATGGTCCTTACGATCGCCCGCATGTGATGGAGGCGTAGTAGGCATCCTTCGACCGCCAAAGCTGCTTGACGCAGAGAATTTCGTATTGTGTGAGAAGATGTGCTTGCCGTACTACGAACTGTCTGGTGAAGGTGCCTCCAGATTTGGCGTGGCGGGAGAACATCATCAAGAACTTTCTTCACATTTGTGTAGTCTATCATGGAGTTACGGTTGGGTTGAAATCGTGGCCATGGAATATTTCGGGCTTAAGAGGATGAGTGTGCAATGTGTGTCTTTGCACGAACACGGAATGTTAGAAAAAAAAACGATCGAAATCTAAGAAATCATATGTTACGGGCGGTTAAGGGATGACTTACTCGGAAAGTAAGGCACAAGGAAGTTATCCTTATCTGCGTTTGCGAATGATGCCTTGAGGTGTGAACTCGCAACTTGGCGGTCCCAGCGCTGCTCAAGTGCTTGCACGCATGTAGAAGGGGTCGACTATCACGATGTCCGGGTATTGTCTCTAATGATCCGCATCTGCATGCTCAGCGAAAACAGCCGAACGAAGGTGTAGTGCAGCGGATGAAGGTTAAACATAGCAAAGATGTCATCAAACCGCGGGGCGATCATACCCCGATGTCGCCATCCACAAAGCCCTTGCTCTCGGCACCTTGGCCACGAAAACGGGTATGCCACATCCTTCTCTCGAGACGCCGCTTCTCCAAAATCAGAACACATCATGCAGACTCCGCATAGCACCGGTTGCAGCATTCAGCATATTTGGCGGTAGCATCGCCCTACCGCCACATGCACCCTCCTCGAGATATCCTTAGGTGAAGGTGGCCCGTCCGAGCACGGATCGAACTTCGGTGCCGGCTGGCTCGCACCGGCGCCCTTGTTAGTCTTTCGGTTCGGCCCTTCTTCTTGATCTCTGTAATGGGACCGAGTTCGCTCACAGACCGCCTTCTTCAGCGTGTTGGGGCTGATAATATTTCGCGCCTCGGCTATCTCGAGGCTCGGTGAAGACGGAGGCTGGGCGTGTCACGAGAACTGAACGCCGACGGCGCTTGTTGCAATTGGATTTCTCCGCCGTACCAGCTAGATCGCGGTGGTCTTGGCTGGGTTCTTGAGAAAGGGGCCCGCAGAAATCGTTAGCGTACCCATGTTCGGCAAAGTACTTGTCAACTTTGGTAAATGTACCGTCGTCGTTGTCGTCGCCGTCCGGATCCTGTGCCATAGGGCTGTCCGGATCTGTGCCATAGGGATGTCCGGCAGGTCCGGAGCGTTCTGCGTTCTTGCCATGGCTTGGCGCCGCACGGTGGCGGTCTTATGCGTGGGTGGTGTCCCCGCCCCAAAGCGAATCGGCTCTTCGCCATAGCGAGGGCAGTTTATGCAGTGCCGAGGGTCATCTCATCTTCTTCGTCGGCCCCGGCGGTCGAATCGGAGGTAACAACTCGTCGCAGCCTGGCAGCACCGGACCACTTCAACCCTATACATTGTGGGTGGCATCGGATTACCGTGGAACATGGGGTTGCCGGTTGAGCGATTTTGCCCTTGGCGACATCGACCAACTCGGCGCCCACGAAGCGCGAAGAGTGCAAGGCGTCGGCGGTGCCTGCGAAAACATGTGTAGGGCGTCGAGGATGCCGATCAAAGGCAAGGAGATGAAGTCATCGGCGAGAGGCTTAGTTACCGTGATGCCGTCAAGCTCGGCTAATGTCGAGGCACCGCCAACGGCGGGCGGCAATCGACGGAGGGGCGCTTCTTTGGCGAGTGCGGTCGGCGTACACCCGGTGCATTAAGCTCAATACCGTGCGGTGCGGAGACACGAATACCGCCTCCGCCGGAGACACCAATGGCGCCGCCGCTGGAGACACCAATGGCGCCGCCGCCGGAGACACCAATGGCGCCGCCGCCGGAGACACCAATGGCGCCGCCGCCGAAGACACCAATGGTGCCACCGCCGCGCTGTGTGAGTTGTTGGCCATGAAGCTGGGAACCGGGGGAGGCCCCTTTTGGCCGCCCGCAATCCACGTCGTCAGCCCATGAATCAACGTAGGCACCATGGCTTCGAGCTTCGTTTCCAGCTGTTGTTCCACTTGCTCTTGGACAAGCTCCGGAATCCGCGCCACTTGTGCCTTGAGTGCTTCAACCTCGCGCGTCTGGCTTTCCGAGCTGGCCTTTTTCTCCTTCCGCACACCAGCGGTATAGTATGACCCCCATTTTGTGGACAAGCCTTTGCCGGCCACACGACCAGGTGACGTCGGCTCATCGAGCTTATCCTTCTTTTCATTACGTTCAACGCCCTATTTAAAGGGGTGTCGAAAGGGGAGCTCTTAGACGACCCCGCGCTACTGCTTTCATTGTCCTGCGAAAGGAACATGAGCCATTTAGAAATATTGGTGATTAATTAGAGTGCAACCATATGGAGCTAATTACGCGGGGGTGTATTCCTTACCAGAACAAGCTCAAGCGCCCTGGTCTTCGGATCCGTGGTAAGCTCCTTTGTTATCGGGTCCTCCTTGTACCGGGCCCTGACATAGTTCTGATGCGCTTGTCACCGCTGTATTTCTCGAAGCGGGCGGTAGGCCTTGCTCGGGCGCTCCGCGTCCTCCTTGTCCCATATAGGCTCCGCCACTCTATAACCGCCGGGACCGAGTTTGTGTTCCCCTAAGTTCAACTCCCGCATTTCTTTCCCCCACTGACTTGATTCGGAGCTTGCGGGGCTCTGGCACTTGATCTTGAACTCCTTGTACTCATCTTCGCTCATCAAATGATATTTCGCCTTGATCTTGTCATAACTATCACCTTTATCAATCATTCTCTTCACCGCGCTTCTCCAAGTAGACAGGGCCGTGCTCATCTTCGTGAGGCGGCATTGTTCATTCTATTCCACGAGGCGTGTGTTTTCAAATTCGGCGGGAACTTGTATCGTTCGTGCAGCCGTGAAGAGGAGGCTGCGCAAATTCCCTCGGTCCTTATGCCTAAGGTTCTCGGTGTTGATCGAGGCGGTGTTCGGAGAATGCACCGAGCTGAACCGCGTACCCTTGACTATATGTTTGGGCTCCGTTGGATTCCGTCGAGTCCACTTGAGTGAATTCCTCCTTGACGGTGCGGAGCGCATTGGCGCCGGTCCTTCCTTTGCTTCTTCGGTTGGCTGCCATCATCGTGTGCGCCGCCATCATCGATGGTGGCATCCTCGGCGGCACCATCGGTGGTGTCATCCCAGCGCCACTAGGGGTTGTGTAATCAGGATCGGTGTCTTCCGCGGCGTCATCATAGCGATGAGGTTGTTGTTCCTCCAACTCTTGGGACATCTCCCAGAATTGCTTGCCGCCCGAACCACCGGCCTCATCGTTGTGGGCCATGTTTCTCTCTAAATAGGAAAAAAGTTTGGTCAAAAAGATGGTTATTGTCAAGGAACAAGATCATGGTCTCATGATTTAGGGTTGGGCCTAATCACTTGGCTCTATTGCCACCTATGTTGGGTTTATCATCTAGGGTTTATCGATGCTAAGGATAATTGTAAGTTGGGCCTAATCACTTGGCTCTATTGCCACCTATGATTTAATGCAGCAAGAATGGCAGGCAGTTGATCCTACTTAACTAAGTACTAAGATAGCCCGGCCCATGCATTAGTCATAAGTACCCCATATGTCCTATTTTTAGCAAAGTCATGCTAAAATTCACGGAAAATTTCAGCATGACCTTTGCTGAAAATAGGACATATGGAGTACCCAATTGCCGGAGCGGAAGTTAATCGACATTCCGCAAACTCAAGGGCCTCTCGGGTACTGCAAATTCATCACGACACAATGGTCGGAGACAAAACCCAACAACTTTACAAGTCTTTCACAGATTTGTTTGCAAGTTCTGATATGTAATAAAGATAAGCCTCAAAGATGAGCCTCCAATGCTAATTTGTTTGCTTCAAGACAAGATGAACCTCCAATGCAACAGAAGTAAAGAAATCTATGCATCCTGTAAATTTCTCTTCCAATGGCATAGACAAGGTTCGAGACATCTTTTTACACGAAGGTGATGCCTATTATTTTTCTGAATTAGATGTATACACTATAATGAAGAACAAAAATTCATCCTAATTAAGCAAGTTCTGATTGTCACAGCCGATGTAGTGTATTTGACATTTTAATTAGATACAAAAACAATGTGGACACAGAAATGTATTTGGTAACATCTTTAACAGCGAGTGCAAGAAATATTCAACCTACATAACAGAGTCTTCAAACAGCCCAAAAGACATCATGGATGAAATGGACCAACAATATGTATACATAAAAGTAACAACAGCAATATATTTAGGCTTTAACAGCGGTGCAAGAAGTTCATCCTAAATAACACATAAACCCGATTCAACATGTCTTCAAACAGCCCAAAGGCAATCATATTACACAAGTATTGAGAGCTCATAACCGAAAAAACAGGAGCGAAGGAGAACAAAACACATTGAAAAAGGACTATACAGCCAAACACAGATTACCCGGCAGCCATACTCCATCTTTACTAGCCTTAATCACACCTAACATTTGTACATTTTCTCAGTTCTAATACTCTACCAATCAAGCCCAACCCGAGGTCAAAAGATTGACAGCCAACGTTCACTCTTCAACAACAGCTACTCACGACCAGTCCATCAAGGTTATTTGGGAAGAAACAACTTCCCACTCGCAACCTCAAGACAATGATTGACCAAAACTGTGTCACTGATGAGAACCCTTTGCATCAAAAAATACTAGTATTAAATTAATGGTTTTCACAATCCAGTATGCATGATACAAACCATGGACAAATACATGCTATGCTATCAGTTTCAATACCATGGACAAATACCACACTAAATTCGAGAGGTGATTTTAGCGGTGAATTCCATCCATGCTATCTTTGTCGGTTTCAATCTGAACTTTAGTCTCTTCAGATAGACACTACATTGTTAGCGATATGTATCTCAGCTCATAGATTTATGAATGCAGAGTACTACACGAACGCTGGCACCAAAATCAACACGATACTCTACATACAGCGCAATAATAAGAAACCCACCATCACACTACTCAACTCCACACAAAAAAGTGTAGAAAGAAAATCATGGTAACAGGGGACCCTTCCTATAATTACAGTATACAACTATATACATCTAATATGAACACTGACACTAAAATTAACAAGGTAACCATGGCAATACTGAACTTTAGTCTCTTCAGACAGACACTACATTGTTAGCGATCAGAGTAAGTAGATTTAGGGGATTCACTGACAGTGTGGCGCTTGGAACTGACGGAGATGCGTTCGATGGCGAAGCGCACGAACGGCTCTGCTTTCGATTTGAAGCTCTGAATGGATGAGGTCGACGATGGGGGGGGCGGGCGGCGGGGTGGAGTCCGGCGGGGTGTGGGCGCGGGGCGGCGGGGTGGAGTCCGGCAGGGGGTGGGGCGGGGGCGGCGGGGTGGGTCTGTGGGGGTGCGGGGTCGGGGGTGGAGTCCGGGGGGGTCAAGGCGGCGGCGTCGGTTAGGTCAGTGGGGATTTGCGAGGAGGAGAGAGGCCAGAGGGGAATAGGTGGAGGGAAGGAAGCTTTCTAATGGCGCACGACACAACGGTGCGCCATAAGTACAACTATTCTAATGGCGCACCACCCCTCGGTGCGCCATTAGAATTTTGTTTTAACCTAGCAGCTAGTAGAAATATCTACAGCCCAACCCTATCTACAACAGAACCCACCCACTAGCCCGACTGGTCAGCACGTAGCACACACACGGGAGGTCTGGGTTCGATTCCAGGATCCCCAACATTTTTTATGCATTTTAAATGGTGTTTTTATATTTATTTGTGTTTAAATATGTTCAAACTTGTTTAAATCATAACAGTAATATTTTTATGCATTTTAAATGCTGTTTTTATATTTATTTGTGTTTAAATATGTTCAAACTTGTTTAAATTATAACAGTGTAATATTTTTTATAAAAATAGTAAAAAATAATTAAAAATATGTTCAAAGAGTGCTTGGTCGGGGGCGGGCGGTGCTCGGCGGTGGAGCGGGGAGGTTGCGATGGGTGGAGCTAAGCGGGAGGTCTTGGTGCGATCGAGATGGAGGATCGAGATCAAGATGGAGGGGAATCGAGATCAAGTGTCCTCATGAATTCAAAAAGTGCCCATGAAATTTAAAAAATTCATGATATCAAAAGTGCCCATGAAATACAATCGAGAAATGAAGACTACGATTTAAATACAATCGGTCTTAGCTAGCTATCTGTTCACAATCTTCTTGCCCTTCTTTTTTGCAAACGGAGTTCTTCTGTGGAGCGGACGTCCTTTAGGTAGGGTGGTCCTGCTTCTTCTTGTGGTGTGTGCTGCTACTTCATCGTTGTCGTCATGTTCGATCTTGGTCGCCGTGCTTGTCGAAGTCTTGCTCATTGGCTACTCCATCCATTCCGATGATCTTCCTTTTGCCTCTCCTCACGACAACACGACCGGGCTTTGGCGGGTCGGTAATGAAAACGCATTGGTCCACTTGGGAAGCCAGTACCCATGGCTCATTTTTAGCGGTGACGTTTGCACCCATGATCTTGATTTGGCCGGGTATAACCATGGTGGTGAAATACCGGTCTTCTTTTACGCGTTTTGGCCCATCGACACGGAACATCGGGACCTTCTCTCCAGCGTAGCTCAGCTCCCAGATCTCCTCGATCCTTCCGTAGTATCTGTCCTTGTCGTTACCGGTGTAGGATTCCATCGTTACCCCGGAGTTCTGATAACCATCGCTCTTCATGTCCTTGTCCTCGGTGTAGAATGTGTAGCCGTTGATATCGTACGCCTCATAGGTCATCAGGTTGTGCTCGGCACCCTGTGACAAGGCGAATATGAGTTGTTCTTCCGCGGAAGAATCCTCACGTAAAGGGTACGACAGAAGCTTCTGCTTGAACCAACGCGTGAAACATGAGTTGTGCTCTTTGAGTATATCTCCGTCCGTCCTCTGTTGGCCTCGGTCATTGTACGTCTTCTTAATAAAGGTTTTGTGCTCTACCATCCAAGGATCGACCACGTCTATGTGTTGTAGCGCGACTAGGTTTGCTCTTTCAAAGTCGAAGTCGACCCTCGAAGTCGACATGCATTTTGGCGACCCTCATGGTGACCCCATCCAGCGAGCCTGCCGAGGTGCTGCTGACGGGCAGACCAGCGGGTACTCGATGCCTAGATAATTCGTGCGATGGGAGATGTACTCTTGATCGAAAGCCCTGGCTATGCTTCCCTCTGGGCGTGACATGTTGCGAACGTATCCTTTGATGACACCATTCATCCTTTCGAGCGGCATCATCTTTGTGAAGCGTCGGCCGAGTTGGATGATATCCTCCACTATATGGACCAGCAGATGCACCATAACGTCGAAGAATGCGGGCGGAAGTACATCTCAAGCTCGCATAGTATCACCACGATCTCTTCTGTAGCCTTCGAGTTGCCTCACGCCAATCGACTTAGAGATGGCGTCGAAAAAGTTGCACAGGCCAAATAGCGTTTCACGGACGTGCGCGTCCATGATCCCACGGATTGCAAGCTGGAAGTATCTGCATCATCGGCCGCGTGGCGGTCGTGAGACTTCATCCCGCTGAACTTCGCTTCATTGGGTCTAGGTATCTGCTTATCTTCCCGCATAACCGTAAGGAAGTTTTACTCCTAGGAGGCGGTGAAAAACTGCTCGATCTCCTCGACTTAGAGTGAAGCACGCGGGAGGGTAGTCATTTCGGTCTTCTTGGCCTTTTTTCCTTTGCGGCGACTTTCCGTGTCTGCTTCGCCTCATCATCATCATCATCATCATCATCATCATTAGCGTGAAGCTCTGCACGATGCCCATTGATTTCAAGTCTGCCCTTGCTTTCGGCCCATCTTTGGTCCTCTCGGCATGTTGAGCAGGGTACCAGCAGACTCTCGCACACGTTCTTCGTGATATGCATGACATCAAGGCTGTGAGGCACGGTGGATCTTCGAGACGGCAAGTCGAAAACAGACCTCGTTTTCCATACCTTCAGCAGCGGCTCTGGCGCCTTCGCATCTTTCGGCGGTGGGCGGTCTTTCCAATTTTTCAACAGCTTGTCTATTTCCTCGCCGCTCCTCGTACAGGCGTTTTGAGTTCGGTTTCACCATCGAACAGATCCTTGCGTTTCCTCCACGGGTCATCGTTGCGAAGCCACCTTCGATGTCCCATGAACACGGTTTTCGAAGACCCGGGATCTCTATCTAGCTGGCGATACGTTGTGTCATCCATGCACCTTACGCATCCAGAAAATCCGTGGACTACCTGCCCGCGAGATATCCGTAATCGAGATAGTCGTGCACCGTCGTGGCAAAGGCGGCTCTCATAGGGAAATATTCTTTCTGCGGCATCCCACGTATTGGTGGCGTTTTCCACAGCGTGTCTAGCTCCTCCTTCGCAGCCCCGGATCTGATTGATGTCGTTCCTGGTTGTTTCGGCCCTTCAATTAGCATACTCATGTGAATGTACTTCCTCTTCATGCACAACCAGGGGAAGGTTGTACATCCACACAAACACAAGCCAGGTGCTATGTGTGCTTCTCTGGCTGCCAAATGGATTGACTCCATCGGTGCTCGCGCCCAGCACAATGTTCCTTGGATCCTTCCCAAATTCTGGGTCTTCGAAGTTCAACGCTTGCCACTGGCTCGCATCCTTAGGGTGACTCAGCATCTTGTCTTTTTTATCTATCTCCGGATCATTTGCGTCATCTTCTCGCTTCTTCTCCACCCTATCCGCGTGCCAACGCAGGAGCTTTGCTACCTTAGGGTCCGCGAAATACCGCTGCGAGCGAGTGATCGGAAAGTACCACACCGATTTTCGAGGAGCTTTCTTCCTCTTCTTGTATCGAGTGGCGCCGACACCGGACATATGGTAGACTCGCGTGCTCGTCCCGATAAATGATGCAATTGTTCATGCACACATGGTATTTCACGTGCGGTAAATCCAGAGGACACACGATTTTCTTCGCCTCCTCGAAACTGGTGGGCACTTGTTCCCCTTGGGAAGACATTCGTGCGAATGACATGTTCTCGTCGAAGCATCGTCGGTCATTTTGTGTTTTACCTTCATCTCGAGCCATGAGCGTTACTTTGGCGGGTATCCTCGGGCCTGCATCCTTCATACAATGGAGTAACGCGTCTATCTCCAGTTGATCCAGCTTGGCTTTCTCTCGGCGGCAGCTCTTGCGTTATCCGTCCGCTTGAGAAGCAGCTCTTGAATATGAGGTCCTGCACCCAGCCTCCATCGTCGTCTGCTCCGGCATCTTCATCTTCATGATCATGCCCTTCGTCTTGATCTTCCTCATCATCATGTACGACATCTTCTACATGATGATCGTGTGTACAACATCACCGTCGTGATCATGTCACGGAGATTCTTCGTCTTCTCGCCCGCCCTCGCCACGGTGGTACTTGTCTTGTTGCCCTTCCTCATTTCTTGCCCGGCCCGGCCATGGGCGACTTGATAGTCATCTTCATCACCTTGCCACCGATAGCCATCCATGAAACCACGCAAGAGCAGGTGGTCCCCACCTGCCGGAATCCGGGTCCGCAATAAGGCTCTTCACTTGCATCTTCGACATGGACATCTTATCTCCGTCTCGTTCTTTTGAAGCATCTCGGCCTTGGCGGAGCTCAAAACCTATTCACGATGCCTTCGGTCATCATGCGGACCATGGTCGTCTGCGGGTAGAAACAAAAGCGATATGTTAGAACCAAGAAAAATTTGGCATGACCTTCCTAAAAATAGGACCAAAAAGAATGCATAGTGCCAAAATTCTCGCTTGAAAGCGAAATGAATCAAAATATTCCGGCAAAATATTGGCAACTATCGCATATTTCAAATACCGGTACCTTCAAACACAAACATATATGCAACACCACAAACACTTGCAACACCACAAACATACATAGATCTAGCTAGGCCACAAAAAGTGCATGTGCACGTTGTTGGAGCGAGCTAGGGAGAAAAAAAGTAGATCTATATCATGAAGATAGCTTTCCTTACTTACCTATCAAAAAAGGTAATTTCACCACTTAATTTTGTTGAATCTATGGTGGAAATGAGGTGAGGAGGAGGAGATGGCCGAAATCTTGGAGAAGGAGGTGGATGGAATGAAGTGGGGAAAGTGAGTGGGTAGGTGTGGGCTGTCCAAAATATCTTGTTGGTCCCAGGTTACTAATGGCGCACCCTCTGCTCATGCGCCATTAGTAACCCTGGTTACTAATGGCGCATCAGAAGAGGGTGCGCCATTAGTAGTTTTGCAAAAAAAAGAATAAAACAAAATTTAGAGTAATGGCGCATTGCACGCTTAGTGCGCCATTAGAATATATATAGTAATGGCGCATTGTAGAAGTCATGCGCCATTAGTATGTATGGGAAAATGAAAAAAATTATCATACTAGGCGCACCCTGCCCACGGTGCGCCATTAGAAGTTATATATAGTAATGGCGCATTGTAGGCCTCATGCGCCATTAGTATGTATGGGAAAATGAAAAAAAAATCATACTAATGGCGCACCCTCTCCACGGTGCGCCATTAGTGTCTTCCACTCTAATGGCGTATCAGGAGCAGGTGCGCCATTAGTATATAGTAGTGGTGCACTGCCTCCACGGTGTGCCATTAGAATCAATCCTATCTATAGCCCTTTTCCTAGTAGTGGAAGGATCCTTTTTACAAATTTACTATCTTCTTACAGCTATGGAGGTCGCTAAGAAAACCATAGGAGGCGGGAGTGATTGATGTGTTTTGCAACAAGCTCTGATCTCATGCTCATGTATTAAGGGAAGGTGGCAGCTTACCTGATGCCTGAGCAATTTCGATCGTCAATGCATCATGCCCATAGTTTTCTCTCTTGCACTAGTAGAAAATGGGGCAATGGTCCATGCCAGGTCAGCCCATTAGTCCCGGTTCAATCCAGAACCGGGACCAATGGGAGCATTTGACCCGGTTCGTGAGCCCCGGGGGCCGGCCGGGCCACGTGGGCTATTGGTCCCGGTTCGTCTGGACCTTTTGGTCCTGGTTGGTGGGACGAACCGGGACCAATGTGCCTCGCTCCTGGCCCACCACCATTGGTCCCGGTTCGTGGCCTGAACCAGGACCAAAGGCTGCCCTTTAGTCTCGGTTCTTGCCACGAACCGGGACCATTGCCTATATATACCCTCGCCACGAAAGCGAGCACTCTCACTGCTTTCTGCTGTGGGTCGTGGCGAGGGAGAGAACTTTTGTGGTGCTCTAGCTCACCTCCTATGCACACGAGGTGTTCGATGGAATGCCCGAGCCACACTACTTAAGCTTTCTCCTCTCCAAGCTCCATTTTCCTCAATATTTGTCTAGGTTTAGCGTTCCGTCACGTCCCGTCCCTGTCTTCACCGCCGTCGATCGCATGCGCCGATCTCGTCGTCGGCACCACCGTGGTGAACTTCTTGTTCTTATCTTCTTTCTGAAAGGAAAAAAAAATACTTACTTGTATGTTTATATAGATACTTGTATAATTTTCTTACTTTTATTATTGCATCTTATATAGTGCGATGGTTTTGGTATCCGCCCCCGTCGGCCCTCGTCCTGTCTATGATTCGGATGTGGTATATATTATCTTTTCATAACTATTGGTTCATTTATTGTTTATGACAATTATGCCGACCAACGTGACATAGATTTTATTTATCTATGAGGTTGTTGAACCAGAAATTCCAACCGACCCTATTGTCGAGAGGTTAAATTTAGTTGAAGAAGAAAACAATTTCTTGAAGGAAAAAATTAGAAAAATTGAGGAGGAGAAGATGACATTGGAGTTGCATGTTGCGGATGTCGCCGATGATCACAAGATCAAGATGGATGCAATTCGCTTGAAGATTAGAAAGATTAAAAAATATGTCATTCATACCGAGGCTTGGTATCATTATGCCGCTGGATCAGTTGTTACATTGGTTGCGATTATGATCGCATTTGTTTTCGCATTGAAATGTTTTACATAGTTTCAATGTATGGTTTAATTAATTTAGATGCTCTGCAGAGCTTTATGTTGTTAGATGAGAACTATGTATGTACTTTGGTTTTAATGTGATGATGAACTTCTATTAATTTGGTCACTTAATTATCTATTCATGATGTTCTGTAATGATTTTTGACACACTTAATTATATATAATGCACGCAGATGAACCGGCAATGGATGTACGGTTCAAGACACACCTCCGAGTACATTAAGGGTGTGCATGATTTTCTCGAAGTGGCTGAGGTAAACAAGCAGAATGGTTTTATGTGTTGTCCATGCCCTATATGTGGGAATACGAAGTCTTACTCTGACCGGAAAATCCTTCACACCAACCTGCTTTACAAGGGTTTATAATGTTTGGACGAGGCACGGAGAAATAGGGGTTATGATGGAAGACGGCGAAGAAGAAGAGTACGATGACAACTACGTGCCCCATGAATACGGTGATGCTACTGAACATCAAGAGGAACCAGACGATGTGCACGATGATGCTGCAACGGGCGAAGCTGCTGAAGATCAAGAGGAACCAGACGATGTGCCCGATGATGATGATCTCCGCCGGGTCATTGTCGATGCAAGGACGCAATGCGAAAATCAAAAGGAGAAGCTGAAGTTCGATCGCATGTTAGAGGACCACAAAAAAGGGTTGTACCCCAATTGCGAAGATGGCAACACAAAGCTCGGTACCGTACTGGAATTGCTGCAGTGGAAGGTAGAGAATGTTGTGCCTGACAAAGGATTTGAGAAGCTACTGAAAATATTGAAGAAGAAGCTTCCAAAGGATAACGAATTGCCCGACAGTACATACGCAGCAAAGAAGGTCGTATGCCCTCTAGGATTGGAGGTGCAGAAGATACATGCATGCCCTAATGGCTGCATCCTCTACATGGTGCGTATAAGGATCTGAACGCATGCGGTATGCGGTGCATTACGGTATAAGATCGACGAGATGACCCCGGTGATGTTGTGGCGAGCCCCCGGAAGAGGGTTCTGCGAAGGTGATGTGGTATGCTCTTATAATACCACGGTTGAAACGTCTGTTCGTAAACGGAGAGCATGCCAAGTTGATGCGATGGCACAGTGAGGACCGTAAGAAAGACGGAAGTTGAGAGCACCCACGACGGGTCGCAGATGGAGAAAAATCGAGAGAAATCTTGGGATGAGTTTGCAAGTGACCCAAGGAACGTATGGTTTGCTTTAAGCGCGGATGGCATGAATCCTTTCGGGAGCAGAGCAGCAATCACAGCACTGGCCCGTGACTCTATGTATGTATAACCTTCCTCCTTGGATGTGCATGAAGTGGAAGTTCATTATGATGCCAGTTCTCATCCAAGGCCCTAAGCAACCCGGCAACGACATTAATGTGTACCTAAGGCAATAGTTGAAGAACTTTTACAGATGTGGAATGGAAACGGTGTACATACGTGGGATGAGCACAAATAGGAGGAATTTGACCTAAAGGCGTTGATGTTCGTGACCATCAAGGATTGGCCCGCTCTCAGTAACCTTTCAGGACAGACAAACAAGGGATACCACGCATGCACGCACTGTTTACTTGACCCCGATAGTATATACCTGGGAAGTTGCAGGAAGAATGTGTACCTGGGCCATCGTCGATTTCTTCCGACCAACCATCAATGTCGAAAGAAAGGCAAGCATTTCAAAGGCGAGGCAGATCACCGGAAGAAGCCCGCCATGCATACCGGTGATCACGTACTTGCTATGGTCAATGATTTACACGTAATATTTGGAAAGGGTCCCGGCGGACTAGCTGTTCCGAGTGACGCTGGGGGACACCCACCCATGTGGAAGAAGAAATCTATATTTTGGGACCTACCCTACTGGAAAGACCTAGAGGTCCGCTCTTCGATCAACGTGATGCACGTGACGAAGAACCTTTGCGTGAACCTGCTAGGCTTCTTGGGCGTGTATGGGAAGACAAAAGATACAGCTGAGGCACGGGAGGACCTGCAACGTTTGCACGAAAAAGACGGCATGCCTCCAAAGAAGTATGAAGGTCCTGCCAGCTATGCTCTTACCAAAGAAGAGAAGGAAATCTTCTTTGAATGCCTGCTTAGTATGAAGGTCCCGACTGACTTCTCGTCGAATATAAAAGGAATAATAAATATGGCAGAGAAAAAGTTTCAAAACCTAAAGTCTCATGACTGCCACGTGATTATGACGCAACTGCTTCCGGTTGCATTGAGGGGGCTTCTATGGAAAAACGCCTGATTAGCCATTGTGAAACTATGTGCATTCCTCAATGCAATCTCTCAGAAGGTGATCGATCCAGAAATCGTACCAAGGCTAAGGAGTGATGTGGTGCAATGTCTTGTCAGTTTTGAGCTGGTGTTCCCACCATCCTTCTTCAATATCATGACGCACGTCCTAGTTCATCTAGTTGACGAGATTATCATTCTGGGCCCCGTATTTCTACACAATATGTACCCCTTTGAGAGCTTCATGGGAGTCCTAAAAAAATATGTCTGCAACCGTGCTAGGCCAGAAGGAAGCATCTCCATGGGCCATCAAACATAGGATGTCATCGGGTTTTGTGTTGACTTCATTCCTAGCCTTAAAAAGATAGGTCTCCCTAAATCGCGGTATGAGGGGAGTCTAACTGGAAAAGACACGCTTGGAAGGGACTCAATAATATGCAGGGACGGATATTCTTGGTCTCAAGAACACTACAGAGTTCTACAGAACTCTACCTTGGTGACCCCGTATGTCGATGAACACAAGAACGATCTGCGCCCAAACACCCGGAGCAAAGGCGACGATCGGATTACATGTGAACACATCAGGACTTTCAGCAGTTGGTTGGAAGCACGTCTCAGAGGTGACAACACTGTTTGTGATGAGCTGTACTTGTTGTCCAAGGGACCATCTTTGACTGTATTGATTTGGAAAGGATACGAGATAAATGGGAATACATTTTACACGATTGACCAAGATCAAAATAGCACCAACCAAAATAGCGGTGTCCGCTTTGATGCATAGTGGACATATGGGAACTTGACTACGAACATGATTTTAAGGTCCCTTTGTTTAAGTGCAAATGGGTCAATCTGTCAGGAGGCGGGGTACAGGTAGACCCATACGGAATGATAACAGTGGATCTGAAAAATCTTGGGTACATTGACGAACCGTTCGTCCTAGCCAATGATGTGGCACAGGTTATCTATGTGAAGGACATGTCTACCAGACCGAGAAAGAGAAAAGATAAGGAAGCGAATTCATCATACGATGAGCCAAAGCGCCACATAGTTCTTTCAGGAAAAAGGGACATCGTGGGAGTGAAGGGCAAGACAGACATGTCGAAGATTATGAAAAGTTTCATGAAATTCCTCCTTCAAAGTCAAGGTTGACCCAAAGATCATCGATAAAGGATGAAGATTATCCATGGTTACTGGCGCAATAAGCAATGACCCAAGCGAAGAAAAAGTGAAGACTTTCTCCGCAACTATTATGATGATACCATGCCAACTTTGTAATGCATTTAGTATGATACCATTCTCTGTTTTGTACATGCACATGCTATGTGGGTGAATTTATGATACCATGCCAACTTTCAACTTTTTCAGAGTTCATTTGAAATGCTTTAATATCTTATGGTTTGGCCCTCGTAATACCGTTAATCCCGTTTCGCTCCTTGTCAACTATGTTCTCACCAAGAACACTCTATAGGCGCATCTATGTTCATTTTTTTAGTAAAGTTAATCACAAACTTGTGATTCACACAAATTTCAAAGAATTCAAATTTTAACTATTCAAATTTGAAAACTAATGGCACTAACAGAAAGTTTATAATTTTGCTGACCTAAAAGAAAAAAGAATTAAAAATAAAGAAAAATACAAAAGAAAATAAATAATGCAGAAAACAAAATAAAAATAGCAACAATAAGTATTTTGTTGTAAGTAGAAACAAAATAAAATAAATAAAGCAACAAAGAAAACAAAAAAAACAAAAAAAGTGTTTTCAAATTTGAAAATTAATGGCACTAACAGAAAGTTTATAATTTTTCTAAAACTAAAAGCAAAAAAGAATTAAAAAATAAAGCAAAAGCAAAAGAAAATAAATAATGCAGAAAACAAAACAAAAAAACTGGAAAATAATTAAAAATAGCAACAATAAGTATTTTGTTGTAAGTAGAAACAAAATAAAATAAATAAAGCAAGAAAGAAAACAAAAAACAAAAAAAGTGTTTTCAAATTTGAAAACTAATGGCACTAACAGAAAGTTTATAATTTTTCTAAAACTAAAAGCCAAAAAGAATTAAAAATAAAGCAAAAAACAAAAGAAAATAAATAATGCAGAAAACAAAACAAAAAAACTGGAAAATAATTAAAAATAGCAACAATAAGTATTTTGTTGTAAGTAGAAACGAAATAAAATAAATAAAGCAATAAAGAAAACACCTACAGCTGGGCGTCTCACCGAAGAACTGACTCTTGTTCATCGAATTCAAGGCCAACACAGTCAGAACAGTCCGGGCAGCAAAGCAATCATACATGTTGGAAACCCAAGAGGGGAGAGATTGTAATACAATGATAGAACATGAGAAGTGGAATATTATGAGGAGAAGAGTAATCTGAGAAAGAAACCCTGAAAAAGGGACCAAAATCATGGACTATTTATTAGTAATAAACATGAGAAACAGAAATCAGATCCAAGTGTAATAGGCGAAAAATGAATTTGTCTACATACTGTTTGCTCTTGACAGTTCCATCTCCACGTGATGCAAGAAGAAACATTAGTAAATCTGGACGTTGCAACCTAGTATGGAGAGAGCCGTGGAGATATATGCACAAATTTGTTGCAGAAGATATGAGAGTGATGAGGTCTAACCTGAGGGTCGTTCGTCTTCAGGCAATTGGTTCTCCTTTCCTGTCCTGAGGATGTTTGTGTCTGGGCATAGAGCCATGGAAGAGTGCTGGTAGAAGGCGTCATGCCATCGGCTAGGCTTCTGAAATCGCTGCCGGGGAGCAATAGACGATGAAGAAGTCCCATCATCTCAGGAGACAGGACGCTCGCCGCCGAGGAGGGCTGGGCTTCTGAGATTGTTATTCTTTTTTTTCCTTTGTTGACCTAGAGAATAGATCAAGGTGAGTCGTGAGATGTGAGATGCTGGGACCTATAGAAAGGAAAGAGTCTTCTTTTTTGCATGCTTAGGAAGGAAAGAGTCGTGAGAGATTGGGAGAGGCAAAGCGATGGACGTGGCAATTTTTCGGCAGTTATTACATTATCAAAAGATCTACAGTAATGATCCCCAAAAAAAGATTCACCGTAATAACTGGTATAGGTATTGATTGAGATATGTTTTTTCTTTTCTGTTTTTACAGCTGACAAATTCTTTTTTTTGGGGGATGTTGGTTGGTTTCTTTCGGTTCAGGATTTTATGGTTGGATCTACATCGTAATAACTCGGTCTCACGCTAGATGAACGGCTCGTAAAATCTAATTTACGTGGGAATTTCTATGAAGTCAAGAATTAGTATAGGTATAGATATAGATATATTGAGCGATTTAAGGTAAGGTTAATTAATTTAGATTTAATCTTTAAAGATTGATCGTGATTGATTCTTTCACATAAAGATATTCCTCAATAACTTGCGCCAGAATGGAAAGTTCTGATTCATTCAGATATTTTGTTTTTGTGTGTGAGGGTGACGCAAAACTAAACCGGCGGGGTGGGGGAGGGGACGAAAAAAACCAGCAAAAAAAACCGTGAAGACTATTCACCAACTGCTCCATTAGGAGTAGAGATATATCTCTATATACTTATACTTATACTACTTAAAAAGAATGTAAGGTTCCCATTTCATCTTTCTTCCCACCAACCTTTGTCCAACCTTCCATGTATGATAATCAATCAACATAATTTACTTATCTTCTGAACCAATTCCAGAATTTAGTGAACATTAATTTACACAATCGCATAATTATGGACAGGGAAATCACAAGCTAACGCACTAAAATATTCATATTCTGTTGCAACGCACAGGCATTGTTCTAGTTAAATTAAAAAAGAATAGCGATCCCTTTCCTCCCGGGCGAAGTGCTTCGTCCAACATTCCATATTTTTCTTATGATCAATCCTTGAAAACCGCCTTAATTCTCTCATCTTTTATTGACTTACCAAACAAACTACATTTTCTTTGGCAAGTCAATAAGTGATTACGAAAAAATCTCTAGTACTTTCTCCCCACCTTTCTCCCGCTTCACCTTTCTCCCCACCAACTTTTCATCCAACCTTCCCATATGATGATCAATCACCTTAATTCACTTACCTTCTGAACCAGTTTCACTTTAATTTACTTATCAAACTTCTCGTCAAACCATAATGTACATCACGGGCAGGATTTGATAAACATTTATTTACACAATCACATTAATAGGATTAGTTAAATCACAAGCTAAGGTAATATAATATTTATATTCTATTGCAACACACGGGCATTGTCCTATTATTAAATTTAAAAAGAATAACATTATTTTTTTCTTGCCAGCCGGAGTGCTTCGTCCAAAATTCCATATTTTCTTGATGATCAATCCTTGAAAACCGCCTTAATTGTCTCATCTTTTATTGAAATAAACTATATGTTCTTTGGCAAGTCAATAGGTGATCTCAAAAAAACTCTACCACTTAAAAAAAGGTAAGGTTCCCGTTTCAACTTTCTTTCCACCACCTCTTCGTCCAACCTTCCCCATATGATAATCAATCACCTTGATTTACTTACCTTCTGAACCAATTCCACTTTAATTTACTTACCAAACTTGTCATCAAAACACAAGGTAAAATCACAGGTAGGATTTGATAAACATTTATTTACACAATCACATTAATATGGATAGGTACATCACAAGTTAACATACTAGAATATTTATATCCCATTGCAACACACGGACATTGTTCTATTACTAAATTAAAAAAAGAATAGTGTTCCTTTTCCTACTAGGAGGAGTGCTTCGTTCAACATTCAGTATTTTTCCTAACAATCAATCTTTGAAAACCGCCTTAATTGTCTCATCTTCTATTGACTGACGAAATAAACTATATTTTCTTTGGCAAGTCAAATAAGTGATTATAGAAAAATCATGGCAGAATTTGTGGAATATTTATTTACACAATCATATAATACGAAATTATGGGCTAATGTACTTGAATATTTATACCCCGTAGCAACGGAGGGCAAATACCTAGTTCACTAAAAAAAAGTGCAAAGCTAACAACCTTGCAAACGCATGTGCTATTGTAGTGGCATATTACAACCAGAGACAATAAAATCTGGGTCGTTCCTCTCGTCTTGATGGGTCAACGGTGAGCCCCAGTTTCTTTACGAAGTCACGAAATCACTAGTTAAGGAGTACTTATTGCGAAGATCATTCCAATTCCCCAGGTTACGACAAGTGGCGCGCTGCATGTGCGCCACTTGTCGCAACCTGAGGGTTCTTCCTTTTTTCGCAGATCCGTTTATTCAAAATGTTTTATCTCTTAAACCGTGCATCCAAATCTCAAACTGCTTTCGCCGTTGGATTCCTCGCGTCGACATCTTCAAAACTAGATCCCATGTTGATAGGTTTTGCCGAACTACTTTTTCACGAAAAAATCGGACGAAAAAACCGAACCGGGAGCACGGGTTTTTCCCTTTCCGAAAGAGGCACGCCCGTGCCTCTGATGAAATCACAACCGTGCCTCTCGCGGAAGCAAAACCGTGCCTCTCGCAAAAGAGAAAAAAACAGAAAACGCGTTTTTTTTTCCGAGGAGGCATGGCTGTGACTCTCGTGAAAGCACAACCGTGCCTCTCACGGAAGCAAAACCGCGCCTCTTGTGAAAGAAAAAACACGAAAAATGCATTTTGTTTTCCCTTTCCAAGAGACATGGCCGTGACTCTCGCGAAAGCACAACTGTGCCTCTCGCGGAAGCAAAACCGTGCCTCTCGCGAAAGGAAAAGAAAAAAAGAAAACGTGTTTTTTCCCGTTTCCAAGAGGCACGGCCGTGCCTCTCGCGAAAGCACAACCGTTCCTCTCGCGGAAACAAAACCGTGACTCTCGCGAAAGGAAAAAAAATGAAAACGCGTTTTTTGCGCAAATTTTATTTTTGAAAAAAAAAATTGTCGAAAAGCTAGGGAAGACCTGTGGAAAACCAAAACATAAAAAAACCGTTTAAAAAGCCAAAAACGCGTGCGGAAAAATTAAAAAAACAAAATTCGGAGGGAGCGCCTAGAGCGCGATACGTCGCAAATAGCTGAGAGTGCGCCAAGTGGCGCCGATCGTTGCGAGGCTTCCGAAGGAGCACACGTTAATTAGCAACCCAAAAGATTCACTGGCTTGAAATTTTTTGGGCCAGGCTAATGTCCCAATAGCTACCGTCAGCCCGTTCCCATTCTTAGATCGAGTTTCTTTAGAAGTCAAGCCGAAAGATCCACTGGCTTCACATTGTTTTTGGGCCGGCCTAATGTGGGAGCTCCTATTCAGCGCGTTCGGCACTGTGAACGTCAACCGACGCCTACAGCAAAGCCAAGTGGGCCGGCACACGAATGCACCAGCGCGGAAGCTGTTTTGCGGAAAAAGTTTCACAAAAAACTTGCGAGCATAAGGAGTCGAACTTAGGTCGCTGCTTTGATTTATGGTTCAGCTAACCACTACACCCGCTAGACTACTATGACTGAGAGCAACACGAATTCTTTAAGAATTATTCTATGCGCGTTATTTATTACGCAATACAACTAACATTTTTATATTTTTTATGAAAGAAAGTTCATCAAATCTTGAAAAATAATCATCCAATATGAGAAGAAAAGTTCATCTATTTGAAAAAATTCATCAATTTTGAAAAAAGTTCACAAAAAATGTGAAAGAAGTTCATCGATTTTGGAAAAAAAGTTCATGAAATGCGAAAAAGTTCATCGAATTTGGAAAAAAAATTCACCGAATTTGAAAAAGTTCATCAAAATTTTAAAAAAGTTCATCAAATTTGAAAAAAGTTCATCAAATTTAAAAAAAGTTCATCGAATTTAGAAAAAGTTCACCAAATTTGAAAAAAGTTCATCGAATTTAAGGAAAAGTTCACCAAAGTTATAAAGTAAGTACACCAATTTTCAAAAAAGGTCACCAAATTTGAAAAAAGGTTCATCAATTTGGAAAAAAGTTCATCGGATTTAAGGAAAAGTCCATCGGATTAAAAAAACATGGATTTGAAAGAAAAGTTCACATATTTGCAAACAATTCAATGAACTAGGAGGAAAACAAAGAAAAACAGAAAATGGTAAAGAAAAAAGAAAAAGAAAAAGAAATAGGGAAAATAAAGAATACAACAATGAGAAAGTATAATTTTAACGGATCCCAGTTAGCTGGGGCGATGGTTGCACTATCCCAAGTAGGAAAGGTGGTCGCGGGTTCAAATTGCATGCGGCGCACATTACTTTTTGCAGGATTAAAGACAGACTAAAAGAACCTTGATAGGCCAGCCTAGCTAGTACCGCTGCAGGCGCTGGTTTGCGGAAACAACTAAAACTGGCGCCTGTGGCGCTAAATAGGAAATGCCTCCCAATGGCTACCGTCAGCCCGTTCCCATTCTTAGAGCATCTCCAATGGGAGGAACTAATTAATTAGCGCTCCTTCAGGAGCCTCGCAACGATCAGCGCCACTTGGCGCACTCTCAGCTATTCGCCACGTGTCGCGCTCCGGGCGCTCCCTCCGAATTTTGTTTTTTTCGCACGCGTTTTCGGCTTTTTAAACGATTTTTTTCAGGTTTTTTTGACGTTTTGGTTTTCCACCGGTCTTCCCTAACTTTTCGACCAAAAAAAATTGAAAACAATAATTTTTTGCGCAAAAAACACATTTTTTTCACGAGAGTCACGGTTTTGTTTTCGCAAGAGGCACGGCCGTGCCTCTTGGAAACGAAAAAAACGTGTTTTCTGTTTTTTCTTTTGCGAGAGGCACGGTTTTGCTTCCGTGAGAGGCACGATTGTGCTTTCATGAGAGTCACGGCCGTGGCTCCTCGGAAACGAAAAAAACACTTTTTTTTTCTTTTTTTCTTTCTTTCACGAGAGTCACGGTTTTGCTTCCGCGAGAGGCACGGTTGTGCTTTCGCGAGAGGCACGGGCGTGTCTCTTTCGAAAAGGAAAAAAAATGCGTTTTCTATATTTTTTGCTTCCGCGAGAGGCACGATTTTGCTTCCGCGAGAGGCACGGTTGTGCTTTCGCGAGAGGCACGGGCGTGTCTCTTTCGAAAAGGAAAAAACGCGTTTTCAGTATTTTTTCTTTCGTGAGAGGCACGGTTTTGCTTCCGCGAGAGGCACGGTTGTGATTTCGTTAGAGGCACGGGCGTGCCTCTTTCAGAAATGGAAAAAAACCCATGTTCCCGGTTAGATTTTTTTATCCGGTTTTTTCCATGAAAAAAAAGTTCGTCAAAACCTATCAACCTGGGATGTAGTTTTGAAGATCTCGACGCGGCGAATCCAACGGCAAAAGCGGTTCGAGATTTGGACGCAGGGTTTAAGAGATAAAACGCTTTGAATAAACGGAACTACGAAAAAAAAGGAAAAACACACAGGTTGCGACAAGTGGCGCACATGCAGCGCGCCACTTGTCGCAACCTGGGAAAGTTGGAGTGATCTTTGCAAGGAGTACTCCTTAATTTGTGATTTCGATCTCCAACGGCTCGTCTAAATGATCGTCTAAAGCCCATATACACGACGAAGGCCCGAAAACGGTCCCCCAGCAGCTCGTGCATCGCGTCCTATCCATCCACATCGTCCAAATTCACCTCCACATTGTCTACGCATGGACATCGTCGAACCGCTCCATCCCAGAGCGGTTGGCGCCACCCAACGGAGTCGTTGGAGCTACGCCTGCAACATCGCGAGGTCGCCCTTGTTCCCTCGAGGTATGGATCCTTTCTTCCTCGACAGATAGAGAGGGAGGGTTGGGGGACGTTGCTGCCGCTCGCATCCGTGATGGATCCGGTGGCCGTCGCGCACACCTGTACAGGATCCAATGAAGCAGGTGGAGGCGAAGGTGGGGCACCGGAGCCAGGGCGGGTTGGAGATGGATCCAACGGCCACCACTGCGCTCGAGGGCCACCTCGCGCCTCTCTGTTGAGGTAGCCGCGCAGGGTATCCAGCAGTAGTTTAACTGAATATGATCAGTGCAGGTTGTTAATTAGCATATTGTATTTGTACATTGTAGCCAAGAGTGCGTGTGTGCAGTTTTCCTGTAAGCACTCACGCCCACTTCCCTTGATCATGGCCACCCCATGATCTCCATCATGGCTGTGTGCCCCTCTCTGTAAACTATATGTATGCCCAAGTGCAATAGAATCAGTGGGTTCAATCTCTTCTCCTGAAACATGGTATCAGATACTGAGGAAACCAACCCCTTCGCACCTGATCTGCCTCCCTCTTTCGCTGCCATGGACGGCAACCCCGTCCCTTCTCGCACCTCTTCCAACGACGACGACCACGCAGCCGCTGGCCTGCTCCAAAACGCCCTCCTCCAGCCGCTTCATGCCTTTCCCGCGTCTGTCCTCCAGACCATCGATATCTGCCATCTGCTACCTCTTGAGCATGCCTTGGTTTTCCCTTGAAGAGGAAAGGGCGATGCAGACAAGTAGGCGTAAGTACTTCCCTCAGTTTTGAGAACCAAGGTATCAATCCAGTAGGAGGCTACACACAAATCCCTTGTACCCACACAAACAAATAAGAACCTTGCAACCAACGCGATAAACTGGTTGTCAATCTCTTCACGGCCACTTGCAAAAGTGAGATCTGATAGAAATAATAAGATAAATATTTTTGGTATTTGTATGATATAGATTGGAAAGTAAAGATTGCAAAATAAAACGGATCGGTAACTTATATAATGGAAAATAGACCCGAGGGCCCTAGGTTTGACTATTGGCTTCTCTCAAGATAGCATAAGTATTATGGTGGGTGAACAAATTACCATCGAGCAATTGATAGAAAAGTGCATAGTTATGAGAATATCTAGGCATGATCATGTATATAGGCATCACGTCCGCGACAAGTAGATCGAAACGATTCTGCATCTACTACTATTACTCCACACATCGACCGCTATCCAGCATGCATCTAGAGTAGTAAGTTCATAAGAACAGAGTAACGCATTAGGCAAGATGACATGATGTAGAGGGATAAACTCAAGCAATATGATATAAACCCGATCTTTTTATCCTCGATGGCAACAATACAATATGTGCCTTGCTGCCCCTGCTGTCACTGGGAAAGGACACCGCAAGATTGAACCCAAAGCTAAGCACTTCTCCCATTGCAAGAAAGATCAATCTAGTAGGCCGAACCATACTGATAATTCAAAGAGACTTGCAAAGATAACAAATCATACATAAAAGAATTCAGAGGAGATTCAAATATTGTGCATAGATAATCTTGATCATAAACCCACAATTTATCGGATCTCGACAGACACACCGCAAAAAGAATTACATCGAATAGATCTCCAAGAAGATCAAGGAGAACTTTGTATTGAGATCCAGAGAGAGAGAGAAGAAGCCATCTAGCTAATAACTACGGACCCGAAGGTCTGTGGTAAACTACTCACACTTCATCGGAGAGGCTATGGTGTTGATGTAGAAGCCCTCCGTGATCGATTCCCCCTCCGGCGGAAGAGGTGCCAAGATGGTATCTCACGGGTACAGAAGGTTGCGGCGGTGGAAATAGGGTTTCGTGGTGCTCCTGGATGTTTTTAGGGTATGTGAGTATATATAGGTGAAGGAAGTCGGTCAGGGGAGCCACGAGGGGCCCACGAGGGTGGGGGGCACGCCTCCTTGCCTCGTGGCCGCCTCGTTTCTTTCTTGACATCCACTCCAAGTCTCCTGGATTGCGTTTGTTCCAAAAATAACTCTCCCGAAGGTTTCATTCCGTTTGAACTCCGTTTGATATTCCTTTTGTGCGAAACACTGAAATAGGCAAAAAAAACAGCAATTTGGGCTGGGCCCTCGGTTAGTAGGTTAGTCCCAAAAATAATATAAAAGTGCTTAGTAAAGCCCATTAAACATCCAAAACATGTAATATAATAGCATGGAACAATCAAAAATTATAGATACGTTGGAGACGTATCACCATCATGTTCCCATCGTCCTCGACCTCCATGCCGGCAACTACGTGAAGTGGCGGTGCTTCTTCCACACCATCGTCGGCATGTTCGGCGTCCGCGATCACATCATCGTCGCCGCTACCCCGGCTCGCCGTGACCCTGAGTGGGTGATGATCAACCACTGCATCGTCCAATGGCTCTACGCCACTGAAAGTGCAACTAATCCCCGGGTGGTTTTGGTAATTAATAACAACATATATATCATTGAACTAATAGTTTCTTGAGAACATTTGAAAGTTCAGTGATATGGGTATGGCAATATTGAAGAAGTGGACCCTCAAAATGCTAAGGAAAGCATTGGCAAAAGCTCAAGACTCCATTTTTGGTTTAGTGATCCAAGATCACATTGAGTCTATAGGAAAGCCAATACTATTAAAAGGGGATGAGGTTATGATAATGATCTGGTTGCTCAAAGTGCTTAGTGATCTATCTCCCAAACTATCAGCAATCTTTCATTCCAACATACACTCATAAGTAATCTCGGTCTCACCGATTCCATAAACTCAGTCACACCGAGATGAACCACCTCACCATATACCCAAACCCTAGAAATTTGGATTTTCCGATTCCAAACTCGGTCTCACGAAACTAGTGTTGCCAAGCTTCAGTAACTTCGTCATCAAATCGGTGTCACCGAGATGATAAAGTCGGTCCCACCGAGATTGGCAAACCCTAGTCTTTGGAAGAATCGGACTCACCGAGATTGTATTTTCGGTCCACCGAAAATCCCAACGTTCACAAGTTTTGAACTTTCGGTCTCACCGAGTTGTCAACTTCGGTCCGACCGAGATTGGTCAAATGTGTGTAACAGTTGGATTTTGTGTGGAGGCTATAAATACCCTCCACCCCTCTTCATTCGTGGAGAGAGCCATCGAAAGAACTACCACTCCTACCTTACATTTCGAGAAGAAAACTACCTACCCTTGTGTTGAGATCAAGTTGCTCCACTCCCACCATATGAAACTTGATTTCTAGCCTTCCCAAGTTGCTTTCCACTCAATCCTTTCTTCCACCACAGCCAAATCAGTGAGGAGAGTTGAGTGTTGGGGAGATTATCATTTGAAGCACAAGAGCAAGGAGTTCATCATCACCAACACTATCTATTACCTTTTGGAGGGTGGTGCCTCCTAGATTGGTTAGGTGTCGCTTGGGAGACTCCGTCAAGATGTGGAGTTGAACCAAGAAGTTTGTAAGGGCAAGGAGATCGCCTACTTCGTGAAGATCTACCCCGAGTAAGGCTAGTCCTCCGTGGGCGTATGCCATGATGGCATAGACAAGGTTGCTTCTTCGTGGACCCTTCGTGGGTGGAGCCCTCCGTGGACTCTCTGGCCGTTACCCTCCGTGGGTTGAAGTCTCCATCAACGTGGATTGACGATAGCACCACCTATCGGAACCACGAGAAAAATCACCGCGTCTCCAAAATTGTGTTTGCTCTTCTCCACCTCTCTTTACTACATGTGCAATTTACTTTCCGCTGCCTATACTCTAGAATTGCATGTGTAGGGTGATACTTGACTTAATCATCATTGTGAATCTGCCAAGAACTTGTCTTTGTCAAAAGGCTGAATTTTTATATTGTCAAGTAGTCTAATCACCCCCCCTCTAGACATACTTTCGATCCTACAAGTGGTATCAGAGCTTTGGTCTCCATTGTATTGGTTTCCATTGCATTGGACTCCATAAGCTTGGTTTCACAACCTAGGAGAGTATGGCGTCTAGTGAGGGTAATTTTCGTAGAGGTCCTTACTTTGATGGTTCAAATTTTGCTAGTTGGAAGCATAAAATGAAAATGCATATTCTTGGACATAACCCTGCCGCATGGGGCATTATTTGTGTTGGCTTGCAAGGTGAGTTCTTGAGGAAGGAAAAGTTCGGATCGTGAAGCTACTGCGGATGATTTGCGGATGTTGCAAAACAATGCTCAAGCTTGTGACATTCTCTTCAATGCTTTGTGTCCCGAGGAGTTCAACAAAATCAGCCGTCTTGAGAATGCAAAAGAGATTTGGGATACTTTGGTGAAATGCACGAAGGTACCGAGTCCGTGAAGGAATCAAAGCTAGATGTTCTTCAAGGTCAACTTGACAAGTTCAAGATGAAGGAAGGTGAAGGAGTCGCTGAAATGTACTCTAGGCTTGCTCTCATCACAAATGAGATTGCCGGCTTAGGAAGCGAAGAAATGACCGACCGATTCATCATCAAGAAGATTCTCAGAGCTTTGGATGGAAAGTATGACACCGTGTGCACTTTGATCCAAATGATGCCAAACTACAAGAATCTCAAGCCTACCGAAGTCATTGGAAGAATTGTTGCTCATGAGATGACACTAAAAGATAAGGAAGAGCTTCACAACAAGTCAAGTTGTGCTTACAAAGCTACTAGTGATGCTCCCACAACCTCAAGTGACAAGCTAGTTTCCAATAAAGAGATAAGCCTAATGGTGAAGAACTTCAACAAATTCTACAAGAGTAGAAGCAAGGAAAGAAGCTCAAAGTCTAGATCATATGATGAAAAGAGATCTTCTAGTCGTGATCGAAACTGCTACAATTGTGGAAGACCCGGACACTACTCAAATGAGTGTTCGACTCCCCACAAGAGAAGAGAAGAATCTCCAAGAAGAAGAAGCTCAAGAGAAGAGTCGCCTCGAAAGAGAGAAGGAGTAGAGATGATCGTTATGAGCGAAGATCCTCTCGGAGAAGCAAGGATTCGGAGAGGAAAGACAAGTCATCAAGGAGCTACACAAGAAGAAAACATCAAGCTCATGTAGGTGAATGGGTCTCCGGCTCCGACTCGACAATCACTCCAAAGAAGCTATCACTCCAACTCCGAATACTGATCAAGATGAAGGTGTTGCGGTCTTGCTCTCGTATCCTCCAACTCCAACTCCTATGACTTATTTGATTCACCAAATGAGGGAATTGGAAGATGCTTCATGGCTAAAGGCCCCAAGGTATCGCACCCTGAATTTATTGACTTTGATAGTGATAAGGATGACTTGCTTGGTGAAGATGAGCTTTTACATGACAAATCTAGTGAGCCTAGTAATGATGAACATGCTAGTAGTCTTTATAGTCGAGAAGAGTCGAATGACAATGCTATGAAGGAGATTGAGCGTCTAACTAAAGAACTAAACACTCTTAAGTTAGCTCATGAAACAACTCAAGAAGATCATAGAGAGCTCCTAAGATCTCATGAGAAGCTACGCTTCGAGAAGCTCAATCTAGAGCAAGAACATGAGTTCCTAAAAGCAATCAATGACGATCTTGAAAGAAGAGTTCTTCATATCTTGCCAAACGACTTCTCTTGTCTAATTTCTTGCCACCTATTAAAACTAAGCATGACAAGCACAAGAAAAATTCTTCATCTAGTAGTAACAATAACCATGCTAAATCCAATGTTGTTACTTCTAGTAATTCTCTTGATTCCACTAAAATGTTTCAAGCCAAGTTACACTTGAGCAAGAAAATAGTTTATTGAAAGGGATTATAGAGAAAGGTGTCTACAAGAGCCTTGCGGAAGCAAGAACTTTGAGGAAATTGTTTCGCAAGCAAGGAAGGCACCGGAAGAATCAAGGAATTGGTTTTGAGCGAAAGTTCAACGCTGAGGGTGTTGAATGGGAAGAAGGTCAATATCCCACTCCAAAGTTTGTTTCTCAAAAGGAGAAGTATGATCCTACTTCTTCCAATGAGGAACAAGCTCAAGATGACCTTCCACCACAAGACCACAAGCTAAAAGGCAAGGACAAGCTTCAAGAGGAGATTGATGCATCTATTGAAGCACCTAAAGCCATGGTCAAGTGGGTTCCCAAGGAAACGTCAAGTTCTACTTCGTCAAGCTCAACTACAACCCCAAGGATTCCCATCAAGATGATGTGGATCCCGAAGAAGAAGAACTAGAGAGTTCTTGAGGGTGACTCCGCCAACATACTTCACTCACATTCATTTTGGCAAGAACTTGTGCAATCAACTTCCACATCTTGCACTAGTTCATGGAGTCACAAACCCTCTTGTTGGTAAGTCAAGGGACAAGGTAATCATTGCTTTCATGGACATCATCTATTGTGTACTTCAATCTATGTCCATGGATATCCGTGTTTGTTCCTTGTGGGACTAACCCATGTAGGTATTGAAAGTGCCGAATCCAAAGGATTGCTCCCAACTCTTGATAATCTTCATCAACATTGAGCATCCACATCTTCAACATCTACATGAAGTCTTCTACGACAACCCAAGGTTAGTTTGACCCTTTAAAAGGGGTTCTCACATCAAGGGGGAGCTTTGCTCTAAAGATTTGAGCTAAAGCATCTTCAAATGATGTGAACACATTAATGCTTTATGTAAAAGTGGTAACCCCACTTGTGCTTAAGCGATGAGTATGACCTATGATCAAATGTTTTCATTTGACTCCTAAGTCAATATACTCATATATAGATGACCTAGTCATCGACAAATTGTGTGATAGTAGCTAGTGTTTTGTTTATGCATGTTTGACACATATTTCATTTGCTATCTTATTGTGTGAGCATGTTGGATGCATGATTTTATCCATTCGAGGACATCCATTTGTTGCTTTGGTCTTTTGGATTCTTTTTGACCAAATGGATGGACAAGAATGCCTAAGTTCCTCCCCTAGCTATCTATGCTTTCTTGTCTCAAACTCTATTCATGCTTATATCACAAACTTTGATCAAGTCTTTTTCGGACCCACCGAGTGAGGAGCACTCGGAGCCACCGATCCGTTAAAAGCTTAATTTCCAAAACCTTCTAAGTATTTTCGGTCAGACCAACCCACTCAAAATCGGACAGACCGAAAGCACTTGGATTGATCTAGGTTTTCACCTCGGTGAAACCGAGTTGCAATTTTCGGCGTGACCGAAGTGAGTAACTGCTTGCAGTTAACCATCTCGGTGCCACCGAGTTTTACAACTCGGTCCCACCGACAGCTAAAGGGTATATATACCGAGGGCAGCGCGTTGATTCTTTCTTCAAAACGCCGCGCCCCAAACCCTTTTCTTTGCCGTCGCCGTGGTCTCCGGATCGTCTCCGTAAATGCCGCTTCAGGCGCCCTCGCCGCAGGTCTCCGTCGCCGTCAGCGGTCACTCTCTCCGCGCCGTTGCGCCGAGAAAACTCCACCAAGTTAG
The DNA here is from genome assembly GCA_021437245.1 of Aegilops speltoides. NCBI lineage: Eukaryota > Viridiplantae > Streptophyta > Magnoliopsida > Poales > Poaceae > Aegilops > Aegilops speltoides. The sequence goes on along the minus strand of CM038146.1, from coordinate 443,698,258 downwards.
GGTGAGTTTGATCCTCTCGTCTTCAACCTCCGATTCTATGCACGATTGGTTTGCCTAGCTTCTTGCCACGTTTGAGATCTTCCTATCCAGCAGATTAGTTCTTAGAACGAAATTGAGTAAAAGTTTTAGGGTTAGGTTTCCGCGAACACATCTCGGTGAGACCGATTCTACATTCTCGGTATGACCGATTTGGCCTCTGGCCATTGCACTGCCTTTTCGGTCCAACCGGAGTTGTGCAAATCGGTGTGACCGAAATGAGGATTTAGTGAAACCCTAGTGTTCTCGGCAAGACCGAAACCCATTTCGGTCCAACCGAAAGTGGTGTGAATGGTTCTGTTTAGACACTTCGGATTCACGGAATTTTAGCCTCGGTCTGACCGAAATGCATTCTGTGAAAACCTAAAACTGAAATTTGAACTCATTTTTTTTGCAAAATCTTCTGCAGTTTGTGATAACTCTTCTATTCTGCCTACACCTAATCTATTCACAGGTTGTCAGCCATGTCAGATGCCAGTGACAGCCAGAACAGGTCTGAATCACCAATTGCTGAGATTCCAGAGGCAGGCACTAGTCCTGAGGCCAGCAGCTTTTCTGATGATGGTGAGAGGAGCACACCAAGTGGTTTGCCTCCTGCAGCCACCGGGGCGTGAAGAAGAGAAATTCTGATGAAGAAGATTCTGATTGCATAGCTGAGGAAGAGATCTCATCTAAGCCAAAGAGGAAAGTTGTTGCCAAAGAGCATCAAGGGCAACAAACCAAGAAAGGCACCAGCAAAGTGAAGAAGTCCACAGTTGCTAAGAAGCTGAGCATGGAAGAGGAAACTTCGAGCAAAGTGAAGAAAACTTCCAAGAGGAAGAGAATTGTGCATGATGAAGCAGCAAATTCTGATGATTCTGATGAGGAAGCACCCCAGCCTCCTCAGAAGCCTAAGTTGATGGGTGATGCCATCAGGGCAGGAGCACCTTCAAAGTCTAAGCCTTCTGCTCCAGCAAAGGCAGCTCAAGCCAAGCCTGCTGCCAAGCCCAAGAAAACTGTGAGAAACATCCCAGCTTCAGAGAAGAAGAAAGACAATGTGCCACCAGCTGAGTCAGATGATGAGGCACCTGTATTGCTCAAACTCCGTCAGAAATTGCCAATTCACAATGATGCTCATCCTCGAGCTGAAAACATGAAGGAAAGAAAGGACAAAGGTCTCAGGCTATGGAGACAAGTTGATCCATATGCTGTGAGGAGAAGGACTGCTGTTGATCCAAGGTTCCACACCAGAGAGCAGCAAGATTTCTATGAGACTGTGCTTATGGACAAGAAGCCCATTGTTGCAGACACTCGATATGTTGACTGGGCGTATATTGATAGTGAAGAGCACAGAGACAACTTTCCACATGTGCATGAGAGCTTCACTGCATGTGGTGTTGCTGATTTCGTTGGTCAGAAGTTGACAGATTGGAATGATGAGATGATCATGCAATTCTATGCCACAACTCATTTCTATCCAGATGGCAGGATTGTATGGATGATGAAGGTCGAGATTCTCTTCAACTGTTGAAGAATGGGCAGCACTGCTGAATGCTCCAGTGTCAAGAGAAGATGATGTTGATGTCTATGGTATTCCCAAGAAAAACCATGAGTCTATGAAGAACATGTACAATGAGGTACCAGCTAAGGATGTAGAGATCTGGAAGCTCGGCTCAGTGTATCATCTCCAGGCAGGTCTCCCTACCACGAACACAATTCTGAGGCATACCTTGATGCCCAAGTCTGGAGATCATCGCATGATAAGAGGCTATTCTATGAACATGCTGCATATACTTGATCAGAAGGCACCTTTCAAGATGATGGACCTGATAGTTGAGACTATCAAGAGGACTGCAGCAGACCAGAAGAGGTCATGTGGATTTGCCTCGCACATTCAGATGCTTATCAATGCCAAGTTTGGCACGGGCACCTACTTGTTGGAACGACCACACTTGCCACTGCAGCCTGAGCATGAGGACAATGAAGTTGTGATGACTGAGGATGATCCTACGTCTGTTGAAGGTCAAGCAATGTCTGAAGCTGCCAAACAAGCTAAAGCTGAGAAGGAAGCAGCAGCAGCAGCAGCTAAACCCAAGAGTGTTGGAGAGCAGCTCCTTGAAGCTACCTAGATGATTGAACTACGCCTGGCCAGCATTGTGCAGTCTCAGGAGAGTCTTGAGAGGATAGTTGAAGACAAGTTCCATGCTCTGGATGTCAAGCTGACTGAAGTGCAAGTCACTGTCAACAAGCTTGAGGCAGATATTGAGGAAGCCAAGAAGGAGAAGGAAGAGCTCATGCGTGAGATGCAGGATGACCTAGTCCAGGATAATTATGAACAGCCTGCTCCGGTTCCCACAAGACCCAGATCAGCTGCTATTCCAGTGACAGACACCAGGACTACAGCCTCAGCACCTCCCACAGCTCCATCAGTTCCAGCTCCAGCTCCAGTGACCACTCCTCCAGCTCCACAGACATCAGCTGAAGCCTTTGCGGATGCAGCTATCTCAACTCCATCAACCCAGACAGGAGCCGCCAGCAGAGTCCCTAGTGACGTTTAGCTCTATACCTTTCGAACTTTTTGGTAACTTGTTGCCAAAGGGGGAGAAATTGTATAGATCATAGGACTTCGAGAGAGAGAGTGCTCGCTTTTGCTCTTTCGTTTCGTTGCGGTCTTTTTGAGATACTTTTGAGTTTTTCGAGACATTCCGTGTGCTTGATACTACGTTTGCTCTACTTTGATGAGTGCTTGATCATACTATGCCTTAATGTGTGCTTAATGCTTATCATATGCTATTCATATCTTGTATGATCATTTACTCATGTCTTGGTGATTGGGTGCATGCTATTCATTCTTATCATTTTGTGCGCTCCACCAAGATGTATGTGACATGAAGAGTGACCCATGATCCTAATCGATTGTGCATTTGCATTCAAACGCAAATCTTAAATAATGCACAAATTTAGGGGGAGCTCTTGCTTATCACATACGTCTCAAAGCGACGATATTATTCTTTGATTATATCATTTGTCGAAGCTTTGATCTATATGTTGTCATCAATTACCAAAAAGGGGGAGATTGAAAGTGCAACTAATCCCCGGGTGGTTTTGGTAATTAATAACAACATATATATCATTGAACTAATAGTTTCTTGAGAACATTTCAGAAAGTTCGTTGATATGGGTATGGCAATGGTGAAGAAGTGGACCCTCAAAATGCTAAGGAAAACATTGGCAAAAGCTCAAGACTCCATTTTTGGTTTAGTGATCCAAGATCACATTGAGTCTATAGGAAAGCCAATACTATTAAAAGGGGATGAGGTTATGATAATGATCTGGTTGCTCAAAGTGCTTAGTGATCTATCTCCCAAACTATCAGCAATATTTCATTCCAACATACACTCATAAGTAATCTCGGTCTCACCGATTCCATAAACTCAGTCACACCGAGATGAACCACCTCAGCCATATACCCAAACCCTAGAAATTTCGGATTTTCCGATTCCAAACTCGGTCTCACCGAAACTAGTGTTGCCAAGCTTCTGTAACCTTCTGTCATCAAATCGGTGTCACCGAGATGATAAAGTCGGTCCCACCGAGATTGGCAAACCCTAGTCTTTGGAAGAATCGGACTCACCGAGATTGTATTTTCGGTCCCACCGAAAATCCCAACGTTCACAAGATTTGAACTTTCGGTCTCACCGAGTTGTCAACTTCGGTCTGACCGAGATTGGTCAAATGTGTGTAACAGTTGGATTTTGTGTGGAGGCTATAAATACCCTCCACCCCCTCTTCATTCGTGGAGAGAGCCATCGAAAGAACTACCACTCCTACCTTACATTTACGAGAAGAAAACTACCTACCCTTGTGTTGAGATCAAGTTGCTCCACTCCCACCATATGAAACTTGATTTCTAGCCTTCCCAAGTTGCTTTCCACTCAATCCTTTCTTCCACCACAGCCAAATCGGTGAGGAGAGTTGAGTGTTGGGGAGATTATCATTTGAAGCACAAGAGCAAGGAGTTCATCATCACCAACACTATCTATTACCTTTTGGAGGGTGGTGCCTCCTAGATTGGTTAGGTGTCGCTTGGGAGCCTCCGTCAAGATGTGGAGTTGAACCAAGAAGTTTGTAAGGGCAAGGAGATCGCCTACTTCGTGAAGATCTACCCCGAGTAAGGCTAGTCCTCCGTGGGCGTATGCCATGATGGCATAGACAAGGTTGCTTCTTCGTGGACCCTTCGTGGGTGGAGCCCTCCGTGGACTCTCGCAGCCGTTACCCTCCGTGGGTTGAAGTCTCCATCAACGTGGATTGACGATAGCACCACCTATCGGAACCACGAGAAAAATCACCGCGTCTCCAAAATTGCGTTTGCTCTTCTCCACCTCTCTTTACTACATGTGCAATTTACTTTCCGCTGCCTATACTCTAGAATTGCATGTGTAGGGTGATACTTAACTTGATCATCATTGTGAATCTGCCAAGAACTTGTCTTTGTCAAAAGGCTGAATTTTTATATTGTCAAGTAGTCTAATCCCCCCCCCCCCTCTAGACATACTTCGATCCTACAGCCACCATCTCGCCGGAGCTGCTTGATGATGTCATGCAGCCTGAGGACACGACGGCCGTTGATACGTCCATTTTGCATCATGCTTTTATATCAATATTTATTGCATTATGGGCTGTTATTACACATTATATCTCAATACTTATGGCTATTCTCTCTTATTTTGCAAGGTTTACCATGAAGAGGGGGAATCTTGGCAGCTGGAATTCAATTTGAAAAGGAGCAAACGTTGGAAACCTATTCTGCACAGCTCCAAAAGTCCTGAAACTCCACGAAACAACCTTTTGGATTTAATAAGAATTTATGAGCGAAAGAAATAGGCCAGGGGGCCCACACCCTGTCCAGGAGATAGGGGGCGCGCCTCCCTTATAGGGCGCCCCCCTATCTCCTGGGCCCCCTGGTGTGCCTCCGGCATCCATCTTCTCCTATACCATCACTTTTACCCTGGAAAAATTCGTGGGCAAGCTTATGGGACGAAACTCACTTGCCATGAGGCAGAATCAATCTAGGGCTCTCGCGAGAGCTGTTACCGGGGACACTTCCCTCGGGGGAAATCATCACCAACGTCATCACCAACGATCCTCTCATCGGGAGGGGGTCAATCTCCATCAACATCTTCACCAGCACCATCTCCTCTCCAAACCCTAGTTCATCTCTTGTATCCAATCTTGTATCAAAACCACAAATATGTACCTGTGGGCTGCTAGTAGTGTTGATTACTCCTTGTAGTTGATGCTAGGTTTACTTGGTGGAAGATCATATGTTCAGATCCTCTGTGCATATTATTACTCCTCTGATTATGAACATGAATATGCTTTGTGAGTAGTTACATTTGTTCCTGAGGACATGGGTCAAGTCTTGCTATTAGTAGTCATGTGAATTTGGTATTCGTTCGATATTTTGATGAGATGTATGTTGTCTTTTCCTCTAGTGGTGTTATGTGAACGTCGACTACATGACACTTCACCATTATTTGGGCCTAGAGGAAGGCATGGGGAAGTAAAAAGTAGATGATGGGTTGCTAGAGTGACAGAAGCTTAAACCCTAGTTTATGCGTTGCTTCGTTAGGGGCTGATATGGATCCATATGTTTAATGATGTGGTTAGGTTTACCTTGATACTTCTTATTGTAGTTGCGGATGCTTGCAATAGGGGTTAATCATAAGTGGGATGCTTGTCCAAGATAGGGCAGTACCCAAGTACCAGTCCACCCACATATCAAATTATCAAAGTATCGAATGTGAATCATATGAACGTGATGAAAACTAGCTTGACGATAATTCCCAATATGTCCTCGGGAGCTCCTTCCTCAATATTAGAAATTGTCCAGGCTTATCCTTTGCTACATAAAGGATTGGGCCACCTTGCTGCACTTTATTTACTTTATTTACTTGTTGCTTGTCACTATTTATCTTATCACAAAACTATCTATTACCTATAATTTCAGTGCTTGTAGAGAAAACCTTACTGAAAACCGCTTATCATTTCCTTCTGCTCCTCGTTGGGTTCGACACTCTTACTAATCGAAAGGACTACAACAGATCCCCTACGCTTGTGGGTCATCAAGACTCTTTTCTGGCGCCGTTGCCGGGGAGTGTAGCGCTTTTGGTGAGTGGTGTTGGGGAACGTTGCAGAAAATTAAAATTTTTCCTACGGTTTCACCAAGATCCATCTATGAGTTCATCTAAGAAACGAGTCATGGGAGAGAGTTTGCATCTACATACCACTTGTAGATCGCGTGCGGAAGCTTGCAAGGTGATGATGTAGTCGTACTCGACGTGATTCGAATCACCGATGACCAAGTGCTGAACGGACAGCACCTCCGCGTTCAACACACGTACGGGACGAGCGACGTCTCCTCCGTCTTGATCCAGCAAGGAGGAAGGAGAGGTTGAGGAAGACAGCTCCACCGGGCAGACGACGGCGTGGTGATGGTGGTGAAGCGATACTCGGCAGGGCCGCCAAGCGCTTGCGGAGGAGGAGAGGTATTGGGAGGGAGGGCTGCGCCTTGGAGATGGGTACAGCAGCCCCCTCCTCCCCCTTTATAGGCCCCCCTGAGGCGCCGCCCCTGAGATCCAATCTCCAAGGGGGGCGGCCAGGGGTGGAGTGCCCCAAGCCCAGTGGGCGCCCCCCCCCTAGGGTTTCAACCCTAGGCGTGGGGGTGGGCCTAGGAGGGCGCACCAGCCCACTATGGGCTGGTTCCCCTCCCACTTCAGCCCATGGGGCCCTCCGGGATAGGTGGCCCCACCCGGTGGACCCCCGGGACCCTTCCGGTGGTCCCGGTACATTACCGGGAGACCCCGAAACTTTCTCGATGGCCGAAATACCACTTCCTATATATTATTCTTTACCTCCAGACCATTCCGAAACTCCTCGTGACATCCGGGATCTCATCCGGGACTCCAAACAACATTCGGTAGTCACATACTAGTCTTCCTAATAACCCTAGCGTCACCGAACCTTAAGTGTGTAGACCCTACGGGTTCGGGAGACACGCAGACATGACCGAGACGACTCTCGAGCAATAACCAACAGCGGGTGCTGGATACCCATGTTGGCTCCACATGCTCCTCGATGATTTCATCGGTTGAACCACGATGTCGAGGATTCGATCAAACTCATGTATGCAATTCCTTTGTCAATCGATGCGTTACTTGCGAGACTCGATCGTTGGTATCCCAATACCTTGTTCGGTCTCGTTACGGCAAGTCACTTTACTCATCTTGTAATGCATGATCCGTGGCCAACACCTTGGTCACCTTGAGCTCATTATGATGATGCATTACCGAGTGGGCCGAAGATACCTCTCCGTCATGCGGAGTGACAAATCGATCTCGATCCATGTCAACCCAATGAGATACTTTCGGAGATACCTGTAATGCACCTTTATAGTCACCCGATTCGTTGTGACGTTTGATACACCCAAGGCACTCCTCACGGTAACCAGGAGTTACGATCTCATGGTCGAAGGAAGAGATACTTGACATTGGCAAAGCTCTAGCAAGCGAACTACACGATCTTTTATGCTATGCTTAGGATTGGGTCTTGTCCATCACATCATTCTCCTAATGATGTGATCCGTTATCAACGACATCCAACGTCCATAGTCAGAAACCATGACCATCTGTTGATCTGTGAGCTAGTCTACTAGAGGCTCACTAGGGACATTTGTGGTCTAAGTGTTCACACGTGTATTACGATTTCCGAATAATACAGTTATAGCATGAACAAAAGACAATTATCATGAACATTGAAATATAATAATACTTTTATTATTGCCTCTAGGGCATATTTCCAATAGTCTCCCACTTGCACTAGAGTCACCAATCTAGTTACATTGTGATGAATCGAACACCCATAGAGTTCTGGTGTTGATCATGTTTTGCACGCGAGAGAGGTTTAGTCAACGGATCTGCGACATTCAGATCCGTGTGCACTTTGCAAATCTCTATGTCTCCATCTTGAACATTTTCACGGATGGAGTTGAAACAACGCTTGATGTGCCTGGTCTTCTTGTGAAACCTGGGCTCCTTGGCAAGGGCAATAGCTCCAGTGTTATCACAGAAGAGTTTGATCGGCCCCGACGCATTGGGTATGACTCCTAGGTCGGTGATGAACTCCTTCACCCAAATCGCTTCATGCGCTACCTCCGAGGCTGCCATGTACTCCGCTTCACACGTAGATCCCGCCACGACGCTCGCTTGCGCTGCACCAGCTTCTTGCTCCACCATTCAACATATACACGTATCCGGTTTGTGACTTAGAGTCATCGGATCTGAGTCGAAGCTAGCATCGGCGTAACCCTTACTGACGAGCTCTTCGTCTCCTCCATAAGCGAAACATGTCCTTTGTCCTTTTCGGTGCCGGGATATTCTTGACCGCTGTCCGGTGTTCCTTGCGGGATTACTTTGGTATCTTGCAACCAAACTTACGGCCAGGTTTACATCGGTCAGTACACACTGGCATACATAATAGATCCTATGGCTGAAGCATAGGGATGACACTCATCTCTTCTTTATCTTTTGCCGTGGTGGGTGGTCGAGCCGAGCTCAATCTCACACCTTGTAACCTAGGCAAGAACCCTTCTTGGACTGATCCATTTGAACCTCTTCAAAATCTTATCAAGGTATGTGCTTTGTGAAAGACCTATGAGGCGTCTCGATCTATCTCTATAGATCTTGATGCCTAATATATAAGCAACTTCTCCAAGGTCCTTCATTGAAAAACACTTATTCAAGTAGGCCTTAATGCTGTCCAGAAATTTCGTATCATTTCCCATCAAGAGTATGTCATCTACATATAATATGAGAAATGCTCTGAGCTCCCACTCACTTTCTTGTAAACGCAGGCTTCTCCATAAGTCGCATAAACTAAACGCTTTGATCATCTCATCAAAGCGAATGTTCTAACTCGAGATGCTTGCACCAGTCCATAAATGGATCATTTGGAGCTTGCATACTTTGTTAGCGTTCGAGGATCGACAAAACCTTCGGCTGCATCATATACAGCTCTTCCTTAAGATGTCCGTTAAGGAATGCCGTTTTGGCGTCCATCGCCATATCTCATAATCATAGTATCGCAATTGCTAACATGATTGGACGGACTTCAGCTTCGCTACGGAGAGAATGTCTCATCGTAGTCAATCCCTTGAACTTGTCGATAACCCTTAGCGACAAGTCGAGCTTTATAGATGGTAACATTACCATCTGCGTCCGTCTTCTTCTTAAAAATCCATTTATTTTCTATCGCTCGCCGATCATCGGGCAAGTCTGTCAAAGTCCATACTTTGTTTTCATACATGGATTCTATCTCGGATTTCATGGCTTCAAGCCATTTGTTGGAATCCGGGCCCGCCATCGCTTCTTCATAGTTCGAAGGTTCATTGTTGTCTAACAACATGATTTCCATGACAGGTTGCCGTACCACTGCAGTGCGGAGCGTGTCCTCGTGGACCTTGAGTTCGATAGTAACTTGATCCAAGTATCTTGATCATTATCATTGTTTTCCTCTTCAGTTGGTGTGGGCATCACAGGAACGGTTTCCTGCGCTGCACCACTTTCCCGTTCGAGAGGTAGTACTTCATCGAGTTCTACTTTCCTCCCACTTACTTCTTTCGAGAGAAACTCTTTTTCCAGAAAGCATCCATTCTTGGCAACAAAGATCTTGCCTTCGGATCTTAAGTAGAAGGTATACCCGACAGTTTCCTTAGGGTATCCTATGAATCGCATTTTTCGATTTGGGTTTGAGCTTTTCGGGTTGAAGTTTCTTGACATAAGCATCGCGTCCCCAAACTTTAGAAAGCGACAGCTTAGGTTTCTTTCCAAACCATAATTCATACGGTGTCGTCTCAATGGATTTAGGCGGTGCCCTATTTAAAGTGAATGTAGCTGTCTCTAGGCGTATCCCCAAAATGATAGCGGTAAATCGGTAAGAGACATCATAGACCGCACCATATCCAATAGAGTGCGATTCGACGTTCGGACACACCGTTTATTTGAGGTGTTCCAGCGGCGTGAGTTGTGAAACGATTCCACATTTTTTAAGTGTGTACCAAATTCGTGACTTAAGTATTCTCCTCCACGATCGATCGTAAGAATTTTATCTTTCGGTCACGTTGATTCTCTACCTCACTCTGAAATTCCTTGAACTTTTGAAGGTCTCGGACTTGTGTTTCATTAAGTAGACATACCCATATCTACTTAAGTCATCGGAGAGTGAGAAAATAACGATATCCTCCATGAGCCTCAACGCTCATTGGACCGCACACATCGGTATGTATGATTTCCAACAAGTTGGTTGCTCGCTCCATTGTTCGGAGAAGCGGAGTCTTGGTCATTTGCCTAAGAGGCAAGGTTCGCATGTGTCAAAGTATTCATAATCAAGAGACTCTAAAGTCCATCAGCATGGAGCTTCTTCATGCGCTTGACACCAATGTGACCAAGGCGGCGATGCCACAAGTATGTGGGACTATCGTTATCAACTTTACATCTTTTGGCATCCACACTATGAACATGTGTAATATTACGCTCGAGATTCATTAAGAATAAACCATTGACCATCGGACATGACCATAAAACATATCTCTCATATAAATCGAACAACCATTATTCTCAGACTTAAATGAGTAGCCATCTCGTATTAAGCGAGATCCGGATACAACGTTCATGCTCAAACATGGCACTAAATAACAATTATTAAGGTTCAAAACTAATCCGTAGGTAAATGTAGAGGCAGCGTGCGACGGCGATCACATCGACTCTGGAACCATTCCGACGCGCATCGTCACCTCGCCCTTCGCCAGTCTCCGTTTATTCCGCAGCTCTGCTATGAGTTACAAATATGAGCAACGGCACGGTATCAAATACCCGGGAGTTACTACGAGTAATGGTAAGGTACACATCAATTATATGCATATCAAATATACCTTTGGTGTTGCTGGCCTTCTTATCCGCTAAGTATTTGGGGCAGTTCCGCTTCGATGACCCTTCCCTTGCAATAAAAGCACTCAGTCTCAGGCTTGGGTCCATTCTTTGACTTCTTCCCGCAGCAAGCTTACGGGCGCGGCAACATCTTTGCCGTCCTTCTTGAAGTTCTTACCCTTGCCCTTCTTGAACTTAGTGGTCTTATTGACCATCAACACTTGATGTTCTTTCTTGATTTCAGCCTCTGCTGACTTGACATCGAGAACACTTCAGGAATGGTCTTTACCATCCCGCATGTTGTAGTTCATCACAAAGCTCTTGTAGCTTGGTGGGAGCGATGGAGGATTCTGTCAATGACCGCCTCATCACGGGAGGTTAAGTTCATTTGGGTCATACGGTTTTGCAACCCAAACATCTTGAGGATGTGCTCCTTGTGAACTGTTCTCCTCCATCTTACAACTATAGAACTTGTCGGAGACATCATATCTCTCGACCGGGCATGAGCTTGGAAAACTAGTTTCAGCTCTTGAACATCTCATATGCTCCGTGGTGCTCAAAAGCGCTTTGGAGCCCGGTTCTAAGCTGTAAAGCATGCCGCCTTGAGCGAGGAGTAATCATCAACACGAGCTTGCCAAGCGTTCATAACGTCTTGGTTCTTCAGAGACGGGGCGTCACCTAGCGGTCCTTCTAGGACATATTGCTTTCGGCAGCTATGAGGATGATCCTCGGGTTAGGACCCGATCCGTATAGTTGCTGCCATCATCTTTCAGCTTGGTTTTCTCTAGGAACGCGTTGAAGTTCATGTTGACATTAGCGTTGGCCATTGATCTACAAGACATATTTGTAAAGGTTTTAGACTAAGTTCATGATAATAAAGTTCTAATCAAAATTATGAACTCCCACTTAGATTAGACATCCCTCTAGTCATCTAAGTGTTACACGATCCGAGTTGACTAGCCCATGTCCGATCATCACGTGAGACGGACTAGTCATCGTCGGTGAACATCTTCATGTTGATCGTATCTTCCATACGACTCGTGTTCGACCTTTCGGTCTCCGTGTTCGAGGCCATATGCGCACATGCTAGGCTCGTCAAGTTAACCCTAAGTGTTTTCGCTATGTAAAACTGTCTTACACCGTTGTATGTGAGCGTAAGAATCCATCACACCCGATCATCACGTGGTGCTTAGAAGCGATGAACTGTAGCTACGGTGCACGATTAGGGAGAACACTTCTTGAAATTTTGTAAGGATCATCTTATTTACTACCGTCGTCCTAAGTAAACAAGATGCATAAACATAATAAACATCACATGCAATTATATAGTTGTGACATGATATGGCCAATATCATAAAGCTCCATTGATCTCCATCTTGGGATCCATGATCATCTTGTCACCGGCTTGACACCATGATCTCCATCATCATGATCTCCATCATCGTGTCTTCATGAAGTTGTCACGCAGCGACTACTTCTACTTCTATGACTAACGCGTTTAGCAATGAAGTAAAGTAGTTTACATGGCGTTCTTCAATGACACGCAGGTCATACAAAAATAAAGACAACTCCTATGGCTCCTGCCGGTTGTCATACTCATCGACATGCAAGTCGTGAATCCTATTACAAGAACATGATCTCATACATCACAATTCATCATTCATCACAACTTCGGCCATATCACATCACATGATCAATCGCTGCAAAAACAAGTTAGGCGTCCTCTAATTGTTGTTGCATCTTTTACGTGGCTGCGATTGGGTTCTAGCAAAACGTTTTCTTACCTCTGAAAACACCACAAGCGTGATTTTGTCAACTTCTATTTACCCTTCATAAGGGCCTTGTTCATCGAATCCGCTCCAACTAAAGTGGGAGACAGACACCCGCCAGCCACCTTATGCAACTAGTGCATGTCAATCGGTGGAACCGGTCTCACGTAAGCGTCACGTGTAAGGTTGGTCGGGCGCTTCATCCCACAATACCGTAGAGCAAGAAAAGACTAGTAGAGGCAAGTAAGATGACAAGATCCACGCCCACAACAAATTGTGTTCTACTCGTGCATTAGAGAACTACGCATAGACCTAGCTCTGATACCACTGTTGGGGAACGTTGCATAAAATTAAAATTTTTCCTACGGTTTCACCAAGATCCATCTATGAGTTCATCTAAGCAACGAGTCATGGGGGAGAGTTTGCATCTACATACCACTTGTAGATCGCGTGCGGAAGCTTGCAAGGTGATGATGTAGTCGTACTCGACGTGATTCGAATCACCGATGACCAAGTGCTGAACGGACAGCACCTCCGCGTTCAACACACGTACGGGACGAGCGACGTCTCCTCCGTCTTGATCCAGCAAGGAGGAAGGAGAGGTTGAGGAAGACAGCTCCACCGGCAGCACGGCGGGTGGTGATGGTGGTGAAGCAGTACTCCGACGGGGCTTCGCCAAGCGCTTGCGGAGGACGAGAGGTGTTAGGGAGGGGAGGGGCTGCGCCTTGGAGATGGGTACAGCAGCCCCCCTCCCTCCCCCCTTTATATAGGCCCCCTGGGGGGGGGCGCCGGCCCTGGAGAACCAATCTCCAAGGGGGGCGGCGGCCAAGGGGGTGGAGTGCCCCCCAAGCCAAGTGGGGCGCCCCCCCACCCCTAGGGTTTCAACCCTAGGCGCGGGGGTGGGCCTGAGGCGCACCAGCCCACTATGGGCTGGTTCCTCCCACTTCTGCCCATGGGGCCCTCCGGGATAGGTGGCCCCACCGGTGGACCCGGGACCCTTCCGGTGGTCCCGGTACATTCCGGAGACCCGAAACTTTCCCGATGGCGAAATACCACTTCCTATATATTATTCTTTACCTCCGGACCATTCCAAACTCCTCGTGATGTCAGGGATCTCATCGGGACTCGAACAACATTCGGTAGTCACATATTAGTCTTCCTAATAACCCTAAGCGTCACCGAACCTTAAGTGTGTAGACCCTACGGGTTGGGAGACACGCAGACATGACCGAGGCGACTCTCGAGCAATAACCAACAGCGAGTCTGGATACCCATGTTGGCTCCCACATGCTCCTCGATGATTTCATCGGTTGAACCACGATGTCGAGGATTCGATCAAACCACGTATGCAATTCCCTTTGTCAATCGGTACGTTACTTGCCCGAGACTCGATCGTGGTATCCCAATACCTTGTTCAGTCTTGTTACCGGCAAGTCACTTTACTCGTACCGTAATGCATGATCCCGTGGCCAACACCTTGGTCACCTTGAGCTCATTATGATGATGCATTACCGAGTGGGCCCAGAGATACCTCTCCGTCATACGGAGTGACAAATCGATCTCGATCCATGTCAACCAATGAGATACTTTCGGAGATACCTATAATGCACCTTTATAGTCACCCGATTCGTTGTGACGTTTGATACACCAAGGCACTCCTACGGTAACCGGGAGTTACGATCTCATGGTCGAAGGAAGAGATACTTGACATTGGCAAAGCTCTAGCAAGCGAACTACGATCTTTTATGCTATGCTTAGGATTGGGTCTTGTCCATCACATCATTCTCCTAATGATGTGATCCGTTATCAACGACATCCAATGTCCATAGTCAGGAAACCATGACCATCTGTTGATCTGTGAGCTAGTCTACTAGAGGCTCACTAGGGACATTTGTGGTCTAAGTGTTCACACGTGTATTACGATTTCCGAATAATACAGTTATAGCATGAACAAAAGACAATTATCATGAACATTGAAATATAATAATACTTTTATTATTGCCTCTAGGGCATATTTCCAACAAGTGGAACTTGGTAAGGAAACATTTATATAGTGTGTTGAAATTTTCTGTTACCTGTCACTATGGAAACTAATCCTTTGAGGGACTTGTTTGGGGTATCTTCACCCCAACCATAAGAGCAAAGAGTTTCTCCTAAACCTACTGAACTTTATGAATATATTTACTTTGAGATTCCTTCGGGTATGATAGAGAAACTGCTAGCTAATCCATTTGCAGGAGATGGAACATTGCATCCCGAGTTACACCTTATCTTTGTGGATGAAGTTTGTGGATTATTTAAGATTGTAGGTATTCCCGATGATGTTTTTAAAAGGAAGGTCTTCCCTTTATCTTTGAAGGGAGATGCATTGACATGGTATAGGCTATGTGATGATACGGGATCTTGGAATTATAAGCGATTGAAGTTGGAATTTCACCAGAAGTTCTATCCTATGCATCTCGTTCATCGTGATCATAATTACATATATAATTTCTGGCCTCGTGAAGGACAAAGCATCGCTCAAGCTTGGGGGAGGCTTAAGTCAATGTTATATTCACTCCCCAATCATGAGCTCTCTCGGGAAATGATTATTCAGAACTTTTATGCTCGGCTTTCTCCTGATAGTCACAACCTCCTCGATACTTCCTGTGCTGGTTCTTATATGCTGAAGACTATTGATTTCAAATGGGACTTATTGAAAAGAATTAAATGCAACTCTGAAGATTGGCGTTCCTATGATGGTAAGGAGTCAGGTATGACACCTAAGTTCGATTGTGTTAAATCTTTTATGGATACCGATGCTTTTCGTGGATTTCGCTCTAAGTATGGACTTGACTATGAGATAGTAGCTACTTTCTGTGAATCTTTTGCTACTCACGTTGATCTCCCTAAAGAGAAGTGGTTTAAATATAATCCTCCTGTTGAAGTGAAAGTAGTTGCACCAATTACAGTCGAAGAAAAGACTATTACCTATAGTGATCCTATTGTTCCTACTGCTTATGTTGAAAAACCTCCTTTTCCTGTTAGTATAAAGGATCATGCTAAAGCTTCCACTGTTGTTCGTAAGTGTAATACTAGGACTTATACACCTCCTGAGCAAATTAATGTTGAACCTAGTATTGCTATGGTTAAAGATCTCTTGGATGAGGACTTAGATGGGCATGTTATTTCTTTCTTGGGTGAGACAGCTAATATTGCTAGACCTGATACTAAGACACGTAGACCTGTCATAGGCATGCCTGTTATTTCTGTTAAAATAGGAGATCATTGTTATCATGGCTTATATGATATGAGTGCTAGTGCTAGTGCGATACCTTATGATCTTTATAAAGAAATTATGCATGACATTGAACCCGTTGAATTAGAAGACATTGATGTTACTATTAAGCTTGCTAATAGGGATACCATTAAACCTATTGGGATTGTTAGAGATGTTGAAGTTTTGTGTGGGAAGGTTAAATACCATGCTGATTTTCTTGTTCTTAGTTCCCCATAAGATGATTTTTGTCCCATTATTTTTGGTAGACCCTTCTTGAATACTGCTAGTGCTAAGATTAATTGTGAAAAGAATATTGTCACTGTTGGCATAGATGGTATGTCTCATGAGTTTAATTTTGCTAAGTTTAGTAGACAACCTTGTGAAAGGGAACCACCTAGTAAGGATGAAATTATTGGTCTTGCTTCCATTGTTGTTCCTCCAACTGATCCGTTAGAACAATTTGCTAGACCATGAAAACGATATGTTTATGAAGGAAAGGAAGAAATAGATGAAGTGCTCCTTAAGCAGGAACCTATCTTTGAAACATAACCTTCCGTTGAAATTCTTGGGGATCCCCTCCACCCAAGGGTGATCCCGTGTTTGAACTCAAACCATTACCTGATAATCTTAAGTATGTTTATCTTGATGAAAAAGAAATATATCCTGTTATTATTAGTGCTAACCTTTCAGAGAAAGAAGAAGAAAGATTATTGAAAACTCTGAAGAAACACCGAGCTGCTATTGGATATACTCTAGATGATCTTAAGGGCATTAGTCCCACATTATATCAACACAAAATTTCAGTGGAGAAAGATGCAAAACCAGTTAGAGATCCTCAAAGACGATTAAATCCTAAGATGAAGGAAGTGGTAAGAAAGGAGATACTAAAGCTCCTTCAGGTAGGTATTATTTATCCCGTTGCTGATAGTGAATGGGTAAGCCCTGTCCATTGTGTCCCTAAAAAGGGAGGTATTACCGTTGTTCCTAATGATAAAGATGAATTGATACCGCAAAGAATTATTACAGGTTATAGGATGGTAATTGATTTCCGTAAGTTAAATAAAGCTACTAAGAAAGATCATTACCCTTTACCTTTTATTGATCAAATGCTAGAGAGACTATCCAAACACACACATTTTTGCTTTCTAGATGGTTATTCTGGCTTCTCGCAGATACCTGTGTCAGCGAAGGATCAATCTAAAACTACTTTTACTTGCCCTTTTGGTACTTTTGCTTATAGACATATGCCTTTTGGTTTATGTAATGCATGATGGCTATATTCTCTGATTTTTGTGAAAAGATTTGTGAGGTATTCATGGATGACTTCTCAGTCTATGGATCCTCTTTTGATGATTGTTTGAGCAACCTTGATCGAGTTTTGCAAAGATGCGAAGACACTAGTCTCGTCCTGAATTGGGAAAAGTGTCACTTTATGGTTAATGAAGGCATTGTCTTGGGGCACAAGATCTCCGAGAGAGGTATTGAAGTTGATAAAGCCAAAGTTGATGCTATTGAAAAGATGCCATGTCCCAAGGATATAAAAGGTATAAGAAGTTTCCTTGGTCATGCCGGTTTTTATAGGAGGTTCATTAAGGACTTTTCTAAAATCTCTAGGCCTCTGACTAATTTATTGCAAAAAGATATTCCTTTTGTCTTTGATGATGATTGTATAGAAGCGTTTGAAGTACTTAAGAAAGCTTTGATCACTGCACCTATTGTTCAGCCACCGGATTGGAATTTACCTTTTGAAATTATGTGCGATGCTAGTGATTATGCTTTAGGTGCTGTTTTAGGGCAAAGAGTCGATAAGAAATTGAATGTTATCCAGTATGCTAGTAAGACTCTTGATACTGCCCAGAGAAATTATGCTACTACTGAAAAAGAGTTCTTAGCAGTTGTGTTTGCTTGTGATATGTTTAGACCTTATATTGTTGATTCCAAAGTTACTATTCACACTAATCATGCCGCTATTAAATATCTTATGGAAAAGGAAGATGCTAAGCCTAGACTCATTGGATGGGTTCTCTTGCTCCAAGAATTTAACTTGCATATTATTGATAGAAAGGGAGCTGCGAACCCCGTTGCTGATAACTTGTCTAGGTTAGAGAATGTTCTTGATGACCCACTGCCTATTAATGATAGCTTTCCTGATGAACAACTAGCGGTCGTCAATGCTTCTCGTACTGCTCCTTGGTATGCTGATTATGCTAATTACATTGTTGCTAAATATATACCGCCTAGTTTCACATACCAACAAAAGAAAAAGTTCTTTTCTGATTTAATACATTACTTCTGGGATGATCCACACCTTTATAAAGAAGGAGTAGATGGTGTTATTAGACGTTGTGTGCCTGAGCATGAACAGGAACAGATTCTACGCAAGTGCCACTCTGAATCTTATGGAGGACACCACGCTGGAGATAGAACTGCACACAAGGTACTACAATCTGGTTTTTATTGCCCTACTCTCTTCAAAGATGCTCGTAAGTTTGTCTTGTCTTGTGATGAATGTCAAAGAATAGGTAACATTAGTAGACATCAAGAAATGCCTATGAATTATTCTCTTGTTATTTAACCGTTTGATGTTTGGGGCTTTGATTATATGGGACCTTTTCCTACCTCTAATGGTTATACACATATTTTAGTTGCTGTTGATTACGTTACAAAGTAGGTAGAAGCTATTCCAACTAGTAGTGCTGATCATAACACTTCTATTAAAAATGCTTAATGAAGTTATTTTTCCGAGGTTTGGAGTCCCTAGATATCTTATGACTGATGGTGGTTGACATTTTATTCATGGTGCTTTCCGTAAGATGCTTGCTAAGTATGATGTCAATCATAGAATAGCATCTCCTTATCATCCGCAGTCTAGTGGTCAAGTAGAGTTGAGCAATAGAGAGCTCAAATTAATTTTGCAAAAGACTGTGAATAGATCTAGAAAGAATTGGTCCAAAACACTTGATGATGCATTATGGGCCTATAGAACTGCATACAAAAATCCTATGGGTATGTCTCCATATAAGATGGTTTATGGAAAAGCGTGTCATTTACCTCTTGAACTTGAACATAAGGCATATTGGGCTATCAAAGAGCTCAATTATGACTTCAAACTTGCCGGTGAGAAGAGGTTATTTGATATTAGCTCACTTGATGAATGGAGAACCCAAGCATATGAGAATGCCAAGCTATTCAAGGAAAAAGTCAAACGCTGGCATGATAAGAGGATACAAAAGCGTGAGTTTAACGTAGGAGATTATGTGTTATTATTCAACTCTCGTTTAAGATTTTTTGCAGAAAAACTTCTCTCAAAATGGGAAGGTCCCTACGTTATCGAGGAGGTCTATCGTTCTGGTGCTATAAAAACCAACAACTTCGAAGGCACAAATCCGAGGGTGGTAAACGGTCAAAGAATTAAACATTATATTTCAAGTAATCCTATCAATGTTGAAACTAATATTATTGAAACCGTAACCCCTGAGGAATACATAAGGGACACTTTCCAGAACGTTCTAGACTCCAAAAAGGTATAGGTATGTGGTACGGTAGTTTAACCGACTCCAAAACAACTTAAATGGCATTTTAATCATTTTTGGATTATTTAAGAATTTTAGGAAGAAAGAAGTAATCCGAAAGGGACACGAGGCTTCCACGAGAGTGGAGGGCGCGCCCCCCTGTAGGGCGCGCCCCCTGTCTCGTGGGCACCTTGTGTGCCTCCCGGACTCCGTTTTCTTATAAGTTACGTATTTTGGTCGGTAAAAATGCATTATATATACTTCCGAAGGTTTTGACCACTGTATCACGCAAATATCCTCTGTTTTCGTTTCGAGCTGTTTCAGTGCAGATTTAGAGCACCATGACTTCACCCTCCTCCAACAATGAAGACAAGGATGCTTGGCTTTTGAAGATAGAGCTGAAAAGAGAAGAACTAGAAGAGATCAACAAGGATGAAGGGATCAAGAAAGCCATGGAGGTCCAAGCTCCGGCGATGAATGAAGAAGATATCCCTCAACATTTACCTAACCTCTTTACTCCAACAGAGATTGAAGCTTTCAAGATGATTGAGTTAGCTCGCATACAGAACAAGTATCTCACACAGGAGAATATTCTGTTGAAGGATCGTATTGCTGGGCTTAAGGGCATTATCCACAAGATGGAGGAACTTTTACGCTCAATGTGCGATTACCCACTGTCATCATCACCACCTCCATCACCTCCGAGGACATAATCACATGGGTATGGGCACTCCCCTTGGCAACTGCCAAGCTTGGGGGAGGTGCCCCAGTATCGTATAACCATCACACTCCTATCGTTACCGCTTTATTTAGTTCGATCCTTTTAGTAGTATCTTGATCTAGTAGTTTGAAGTTTTGATATCAAGTAGTCTCGAGTTTTGCTTTGTGATCTCTTTATGTAATCGAGTCCGTGTGCTATCTATAATAAAGATTAGTGTTGAGTCAATGGCTTTGCTATGTTGCTATGATTTTGAGAAAGTAGAAAGAATAAAAGAGTTCATATTGATCTTATGGATAGTGATAACTTCACACATATAAAGTATGAGGCATAAAAATTGTTGAGAGTTGATGAACGTAGTCTTGGTCATCGTTGCAATTAATAGGAAGTGATAAGAAAAGAGGGGTTTAGATATAAATATATATTATCTTGGACATCTTTTATGATTGTGAAGCACTCATTAAGCATGACATGCTAAAAGAGTTGATGTTGGACAAGGAAGACAACGTAATGGTTTATGTTTTCCGACATCTCAGTTAAAGTATATTGTTATTGACCTTCCAAACATGTTGAGCTTGCCTTTCCCCCTCATGCTAGCCAAATTCCTTGCACCAAGTAGAGACACTACTTGTGCTTCCAAGTATCCTTAAACTCAGTTTTGCCATGAGATTCCACCATACCTACCTATGGATTGAGTAAGATCCTTCAAGTAAGTTGTCATCGGTGCGAGCAATAAAAATTGCTATGTATGACTTATTAGTGCGGAGAAAATAAGCTTTGTACGAACTTGTTGTGGAAGTAATAAAAGCGACGGACTGCATAATAAAGGTCCACATACAAGGGGCAATATAAAGTGACGTTCTTTTGCATTAAGATTTTATTCATCAACCCTAAACACGCATGACAACCTCTACCTCCCTCTGCGAAGGGCCTATCTTTTACTTTATGTTTTTACTTTATGCCTGAGTCAAGGTGATCCTCACCTTTCCCTTTTTCGTTTTATCCTTAGGCAAGCTCCTTGTGTTTAAAAGATCATGATATATATATATATATCCAATTGGATGAGTTAGCATGGGCTGTTATTGTTGACATCACCTAAAGGTGAATACGTTGGGAGGCAACACAATAAGCCCCTATCTTTCTCGATGTCGGCTGAAACTCTATAACCACAAGTCTTGCGTGAGTGTTAGCAATTGTAGGAGACTACGAGATAGTTGAGTATGTGAGCTTGCTGAAAAGCTCTATTATTGACTCTTTTCGATGTTACGATAAATTGCAATTGTTTCAATGGTGAGATTATAGTTTGTTAGTTCGGTGAAGTTTTTGAACCATACTTGACATTGTGAATTGCTTGTTACTTGAGCATAGGAAATCATATGACAAAATCTATATATGTTGCTGTTATTAGAATGATCATGATGCCCTCATGTCCGTATTTTATTTTTATCGACACCTCTATCTCCAAACATGTGGACATATTTTTCGATTTCGGCTTCCGCTTGAGGACAAGCGAGCTCTAAGCTTGGGGGAGTTGATATGTCCATTTTGCATCATGCTTTTATATCAATATTTATTGCATTATGGGCTGTTATTATACATTATATCTCAATACTTATGGCTATTCTCTCTTATTTTACAAGGTTTACCATGAAGAGGGGAATCTTGGCACTGGAATTCAGGTGGAAAAGGAGCAAACATTGGAAACCTATTCTGCACAGCTCCAAAAGTCCTGAAACTCCACGAAACAACCTTTTGGATTTAATAAGAATTTATGAGCGAAAGAAATAGGCCAAGGGGCCCACACCCTGTCCAGGAGACAGGGATCGCGCCTCCCCTATAGGGCGCCCCCTATCTCCTGGGCCCCCTGGTGGGCCTCCGGCATCCATCTTCTGCTATACCATCACTTTTACCCTGGAAAAATCCGCGGGCAAGCTTACGGGACAAAACTCCGCCGCCGCGAGGCGGAACCTTGGCGGAATCAATCTAGGGCTCTGGCGGAGCTGTTCTGCCGGGGACACTTCGCTCCGGGAGGGGGAAATCATCACCAACATCATCACCAACGATCCTCTCATTGGGAGGGGGTCAATCTCCATCAACATTTTCACCAGCACCATCTCCTCTCAAAACCCTAGTTCATCTCTTGTATCCAATCTTGTATCAAAACCACAAATTGGTACCTGTGGGTTGCTAGTAGTGTTGATTACTCCTTGTAGTTGATGCTAATTGGTTTACTTGGTGGAAGATCATATGTTCAGATCCTTTATGCATATTATTACTCCTCTGATTATGAACATGAATATGCTTTGTGAGTAGTTACGTTTGTTCCTGAGGACATGGGTCAAGTCTTGCTATTAGTAGTCATGTGAATTTGGTATTCGTTCGATATTTTGATGAGATGTATGTTGTCTTTTCCTCAAGTGGTGTTATGTGAACGTCGACTACATGACACTTCACCATTATTTGGGCCTAGAGGAAGGCATGGGGAAGTAATAAGTAGATGATGGGTTGCTAGAGTGACAGAAGCTTAAACCCTAGTTTATGCATTGCTTCGTTAGGGGCTGATATGGATCCATATGTTTAATGCTGTGGTTAGGTTTACCTTAATACTTGTTATTGTAGTTGCGGATGCTTGCAATAGGGGTTAATCATAAGTGGGATGCTTGTCCAAGTTAGGGCAGTACCCAAGTACAGGTCCACCCACATATCAAATTATCAAAGTACCGAACGCGAATCATATGAACGTGATGAAAACTAGCTTGATGATAATTCCCAATGTGTCCACGGCAGCTCCTTCCTCATTATTAGAAATTGTCCAGGCTTACCCTTTGCTACATAAAGGATTGGGCCACCCTGATGCAATTTATTTACTTTATTTCCTTGTTGCTCGTTACTATTTATCTTATCACAAAACTATCTATTACCTATAATTTCAGTGCTTGTAGAGAAAACCTTACTGAAAACCGCTTATCATTTCCTTTTGCTCCTCGTTGGGTTCGACACTATGATATGTTTCCGTCGTATCTACTTTTCCAAACACTTTTGCCTTTGTTTCGGACTCTAACTTGTATGTTTTGAATGGAACTAACCCGGACTGACGCTGTTTTCAGCAGAACTACCATGGTGTTGTTTTTTGTGTAGAAAATAAAAATTCTCGGAATGTCCTGAAACTCCACGGAACACCTTAGAAAAAATAAAGAAAAATCCCCGCAAAAGAAGAAGACCAGGGGGCCCCTGGGCGCGCCCCTATCTCGTGGGCCCCCTGCTGGCCCTCCGACGCCAACTCCAACTCCGTATATTGGCTTTCGGGGAGAAAAAACAGAGAGAAGAAATCATCGCGTTTTACGATACGGAGCCGCCGCCAAGCCGTAATCTCTCTCGGGAGGGCTGATCTGGAGTCCGTTCGGGGCTCCGGAGAGGGGGATTCGTCACCGTCGTCATCATCAACCATCCTCCATCACCAATTTCATGATGCTCACCGCCGTGTGTGAGTAATTGCATCGTAGGCTTGCTGGACGGTGATGGGTTGGATGAGATTTATCATGTAATCGAGTTAGTTTTGTTAGGGTTTGATCCCTAGTATCCATTATGTTCTGAGATTGATGTTGCTATGACTTTGCTATGCTTAATGCTTGTCACTAGGGCCCGAGTGCCATGATTTCATATCTGAACCTGTTATGGTTTCATGAATATATGTGTGTTCTTGATACTATCTTGCATGTCTATAGTCACCTACTATGTGTTATGATCCGGCAACCCCAAAGTGACAATAATTGGGACCACTCCCGGTGATGACCATAGTTTCAGGAGTTCATGTATTCACTATGTGCTAATGCTTTGTTCCGGTTCTCTATTAAAAGGAGGCTTTAATATCCCTTAGTTTCCAATAGGACCCCGCTGCCACGGGAGGGTAGGACCAAAGATGTCATGCAAAGTTCTTTTCCATAAGCACGTATGACTATATATGGAATACATGCCTACATTACATTGATGAACTGGAGCTAGTTCTATGTCACCCTATGTTATGACTGTTACATGACGAAGCACATCCGGCATAATTATCCATCGCTAATCCGGTGCCTACGAGTTTTCCATATATTGGTTTACACTTATTTACTTTTCCGTTGCTACTGTTACAATCACTACAAAATACCAAAAACATTACTTTTGGTGTCTTTACTTTTGCTACCATTACCACCACTATCATATTACTTTGCTACTAAAACACTTTGCTGCAGATACTAAGTTTCCAGGTGTGATTGAATTGACAACTCAGCTTCTAATACTTGAGAATATTCTTTGGCTCCCCTTGTGTCGAATCAATAAATTTGGGTTGAATACTCTACCCTCAAAAATTGTTGCGATCCCCTGTACTTGTGGGTTATCAAGACCTTTTTCTAGCGCTGTTGCCGGGGAGCATAGCTCTATTCTTTGAGTCACTTGGGGTTTATATCTGCTGGACACTATGAAGAACTTGAAAGATGATCGAACTACTATTTTGCCCTCTACTACGAGGGGAGGTAAGGGATTGCCATCTAGCCTTGCACTAGATTCTCCTTCTGTTATGAGTAAGTTTGCGACACCTAAACCTACTACTGCTATTGATTCCGATATGTCGCATGTTATTGATGATGCCACTTCTGCTATGCACGATACTTATGATAAAACTACTTCTATGCTTGATACTACTGTGCCACTTGGTGAATATCTCGATGAGCAAATTGCTAGGTCTAGAGAAAGAGAAATTGTTGAACCTGAGCACGATGATGTTAGTGATGATGAACCTATGCCTGCTATTCCTGAGGGTTATCTTTTTGATGCTGAATCTTCTGCAGCTATTCTTGATTGCCAGGATAGACGTGAACTTAAGAGGTTGCTAGTTAAATGGAGTAAAGAATCTTTTAGAGGTAGAATGAGACCCGACCCTGCTTTTGCTACTTCACCTATCTGTGTTCCTGATCAGGATTATTATGATTTTTCTGTTGATCCAGATATAATTACTTTGGTTGAATCTGATCCTTTTTATGGCTATGAATCTGAAACTGTTGTGGCACATCTTACTAAGTTAAATGATATAGCTGCCATGTTCACTAATAATGAGAGATCACGCTACCTTTATTTACTTAAGATATTTCCGTTCTCATTAAAGGGTGATGCTAAGAAATGGTATAATTCTCTTGATCCTGGTTGTGTGCAAAGTCCCCAGGATATGATTTATTACTTCTCTGCTAAATATTTCCCTGCTCATAAGAAACAAGCTGCTTTGAGGGAAATATACAATTTTGTGCAAATTGAAGAAGAGAGTCTCCCACAAGCTTGGGGAGGCTTCTCAAGTTATAATGCTTTGCTCGATCATCCTCTTAAGAAACACGAAATATTTGATATCTTTTATAATGGACTAACTGATGCTTCCAGAGATTACCTGGATAGTTGTGCTGGTTCTCTTTTCAGGGAAAGAACACCGGATGACGCTGAAATTCTATTGAATAATATGTTAGCAAATGAAAATAATTGGACACCTCCCGAGCTACCTCATGAGCCAGTTCCTGAGCCAATTACTGAGCCTATTCCTAAACCAACTCCGAAGAAGACACGTGTTCTATTTCTCAGTCCTGAAGATATGCAAGAGGCAAAGAAATCTATGAAAGAAAAAGGTATTAAAGCTGAAGATGTTAAGAATTTACCTCCTATTGAAGAAATACATGGTCTTAATTTACCGCCTATTGAAGAAGTATATGATCTCAATTACTTATTTAATGAAGAACCTCCCGATATCCCGCATAGGTAGTAAAGGTAAATTCTCTCTATAGATATGATAAAGCTAAAGTCCCTCCTACTAAAATTGCTAGTCAGTGCTTGGATGAGTTTGATGACTTTATGTTTAATCAAGATGACTTTAATGCTTATTTTGGTAGACAATTAAAAACGAATACCTTTATGATTAAACGCTTGGGTGATTATATGGCTGATATTAGAGGTGAACTTAAACTTGTTAGCAAACATGCTTCTATGGTTACCACTCAAGTAGAACAAGTACTTAAAGCTCAGAAAGTAGTGTTTGATGAAATGAATAGTAAGAAAAATGATTATGCTATTAGAGTGGCTACTAGAACTGGTAGAATGACTCAGGAACCTTTGTATCCTGAAGGCCAGCCTAAGAGAATCGAGCAAGATTCTCAGAGAAACAATATTGATGTATCTAGTTCTTCTAAAAGGAAGAAAAAGAAAAATGATAGGACTTTGCAAACTTCTAGTGAACCTATTGCTGAACCACCTGAGAATCCAAATGACATCTCATTTACGATCTTTGAAACACAATCAGGTGATGAACATGAACCTAGTGATAATGTTAATGATAATGCTCATGTTGATGCTCAACCTAGTAATGATAATGATGTAGAAGTTGAACCTGCTGTTGATCTTGATAACCCACAATCAAAGAATCAACGTTATGGTAAAAGAGACTTTGTTGCTAGGAAACAAGGTAAAGAAAGGGAACCATGGGTTCAGAAACCCATGCCTTTTCCTCCTAAACCATCCAAGAAAAAGGATGATGAGGATTTTGAGCGCTTTGTTGAAATGATTAGACCCATCTTTTTGCGTATGCGATTAACTGATGTGCTAAAAACAAATCCTTATGCTAAGTATATGAAGGATATTATTGCTAATAAAAGAAATATACCTGAAGCTGAAATTTCCACCATGCTTGCTAATTACACTTTTAAGGGTGGAATACCAAAGAAACTTGGAGATCCAGGAGTACCTACTATACCATGCTCCATTAAGAGAAATTATGTTAAAACTGCTTTATGTGATCTTGGAGCCGGTGTCAGTGTTATGTCTCTCTCTTTATATCGTAGACTTGACTTGAATAAGTTGACACCTACTGAAATATCTTTGCAAATGGCTGATAAATCAACTGCTATACCTGTCGGTATTTGTGAGGATGTGCCTGTTGTGGTTGCAAACGTTACTATTTGAACGGACTTTGTTATTCTTGATATTCCTGAGGATGGTAGTATGTCTATTATTCTTGAAAGACCTTTCCTTAATACTGCAGGGGCTGTTATTGATTGCACCAAAGGCAATGTCACTTTTCATGTTAATGGCAATGAGCACACGGTACACTTTCCGAGAAAACAACCTCAAGTTTATAGTATCAACTCTATTGGAAAAGTTCCATCGATTATATTTGGAGGTTTGTAATTTCCTCTCCCTACTGTTAAGAAAAAGTATGATATTCTTATTGTTGGGGATTTTCATATCCCCGTTGAGGTAACTTAGTGTCATTCGAAATTTCTCCGGTTCCGAGATTATTCGGAATGAGTTTGTTAACAAGACTTGATCAACCTTGTTAGTGGGTTCATTTTGATGATCACGAGATGGATGAAACTAGAAGCACAACCTTCTGTACCCTCTTTATATTTTCTGTTATTTAGTAGAAATAAAGTAAAATAATATATTTTTTGTCTTTTTCCTGACTTATCCGTGCAATATAAAAATATCCCGAAAATAAAAGTCCTTAGAATGCCATGCCAATTTAATATGATTTTTTCGGGAATATTTAAGAATCTACTGTGCAAAAATCACCATGGGGCTGCCACACTGCCACGAGGGGTGGGCGTGCCCTACCCCTGGCGCGCCCCCTGCCTTGTGGGCCACGGTGGCCCTCCTCCACTTATCCTGCACTCATCTTCTTCCTCTGCCTCACACAAACACGAAAAACCAACTCAAGCACGAGTTCCGGCCCGTTCTTTGTGATTTTCGATCTCCTTGCTCAAAGCACCTCTCATAAAACTGCTTGGGGAGATTGTTCCTTGGTATGTGACTCCTCCATTGGTCCAATTAGTTTTTGTTCTAGTGCTTTATGCATTGCAAATTTGTGCTGCATAGGTGACCATGTTCTTGACCTTGCATGTCAAATTTATATGGTTCCAAGTAGTTCCAATGCTTTATATGGGCTCTAGGCACTTGTGGGAGTTGTTGCTATCAATTTTATTGAAGTTGGTTCACTTTTATTTGAAGTTACTAAAAATTTCAGATTGTTTCAGAAATAATGAAGAGACTTTTGAGAGGCTCGTCGAGTCAAGCTCAAGGAAAAACAAAAGGAAGAAGAGGAGAAGCCCAAGTTTAATTTGCCTCACTTTCTGGAGGTCCGCCGTGTGAATGGCCTTCCGATGACTTCTTGAGGAGAGCTGGGATTCATGAAGATTTCTATTTATTGATTGAGAACGCGGCCTCACCGACTTCCTCCACGACCAACGTCATCGGTATCTCTTACTCACAAATACTTTTGTGCAAAACTTCTACTTTTCCCTAAGAAATCACCTCCAACGAAGAGAGTTTCATTTATATGATGTTGTTAAAGAGATGACATTAGCTGAATTCTGCGAGGTTTGCAGAATACCCTTTGAGGGCACCTTAGATGAACCCCACCATAGTGAAGTAGAAGCTTTTATTAACACTATCACGGTGGGAGAAACCAGGAAGGTTTCTGATGCAAGGATCACTAGCATACATTATCCTGTTTTACGCTACTTTGCCTTATTTGCTAGTCGTTGCTTGATTGGACGCGGGAACTATGGGAACCTTAGTATTCCTGATATTATTATTCTGCTCCATGGTTTATACCGCAATAACTCTGTTAGTATGGGTGGAATTGTTGCTAGACGGTTAAGTATGAACCGTACTAAGGGCCCCATCTTTGGAGGCATCTATGCCTCACGCCTAGCTGAGCATTTTGAAATACCTATTAGGCATGCGGAGAAAGAAGAAACAGCGCTGCCCCATGCTTATTTAGATTACAAGAGTATGATAGTGCATGATTTCCTTGTTAAGAGTCGCGATGGGGAGCTCAAATACAAATTATACTTTGATAAACATCACCCCGAGACTATTACTTTGCCTGCTCCTTCTTTGTTTAACTTGTATTCAGAGCCTCACATTGTTCCGTGGTAATTATCCATTGTTACATGACGAAGCACATCCGGCATAATTATCCATCGCTATTCCGGTGCCTACGAGTTTCCATATACTGGTTTACACTTATTTACTTTTCCGTTGCTACTGTTACAATCACTACAAAATACCAAAAACATTACTTTTGCTGTCTTTACTTTTGCTACCATTACCACCACTATCATATTACTTTGCTGCTAAAACACTTTGCTGCAGATACTAAGTTTCCAGGTGTGGTTGAATTGAAAACTCAGCTACTAATACTTGAGAATATTCTTTGGCTCCCCTTGTGTCGAATCAATAAATTTGGGTTGAATACTCTACCCTCGAAAACTGTTGCGATCCCCTATACTTGTGGTTTATCACACTCTTACTTATCGAAAGGACTACGATAGATCCCCTACACTTGTGGGTCATCAGCCGTCCTTTGGGTGGCCATCGAGGCGATCTTCCATGACAACCAGCTCTCTTGCGCCGTGTACGTCGACGCCGAGTACCACACCCTCATCCAGGGCGATCTCACGATCATACAATACTATACTCGCCTGAAGGCCTTCGCCAATTAGCTTCGCGACCTCGGCCAGCCCGTCTCTGAGACCCAGCTGTAGGAGATATGCCCTAGAGGCAATAATAAATACTATTACTTATCTCCATGTTCATAATTATGTTTATGTTCCATGCTATAACTGCTATGGTTCTCGAGTCTGCATTAACACGAGGCTCGGAGGAAGACTCATATGCACGTGTGGAATAATAAACGGTAAGAAGTATTCCAAGTCTGGCCTCTAAGACTAGCTCAAGTGTTGCATGATGATTCTGTTTTCCTGGTCATGGGCATGTCTATGCCAGCAACTTTGAGGGCAAAATGTTAAGAGAACATTTGTGTTGAATCGACCCGGATTGATGTTATACTATGAGATTCATTCGTCAAAAGTTTATGGTTGATAACACAGAGATGGTTAATGTTTGCATAATTCCTTAGACCATGAGAGTATCGAGTTTCTTCATACTTGCTTCATGAACTTTGGGGTTTGTTAAACGTCATCCGTAAATGGGTGGCTATTACGGCAGCTTACGGGTTCATGGAAAAATGTGTCAAGTAACTTGATAGCTCAAGATTGGGATTTGCTCCTTCGACGATGGAGAGATATCTCTGGGCCCTCTCAGTGTTACGGTATCCATCATCGTTCGGCCAGACACTTTGTGATTTGATCACAGGGATGCCGGAACACGAAAATGAGAAAAGAGAACAATACCGGTAACGAGGTAACTAGCATAGTGGACAAGTTGTTGATCCACGGGAATGCCAACATGTCTCACCTCGGGTATTTGTAAACATATCGCGAAGCAACAGGAATAGCACACGGCAACTGGGGGTTCACTCGAATATTCAATCGTGTGGGTATAGGGGTCAATATGGGTGTCCACGGCTCCGATGTTGATCATTGGTCGGAAGGGGTTCCGGGTCATGTCTATACTTCACCGAACCTATAGGGTCACACACTTAAGGGTCATCTATCTGTTGAATACTAGACAGGGAGTCTGAAAGAAAATCACCAAAAAAGTTTCGAACACAGGAAAAGTTTCGGACAGTGGAAAAGGTTCCGCAGAGAGAGGTCATCGGATGAGTTTCGGTGAAACTGAAAAGTTGTTTCAGGGGATACCGTTAAGTCAAATTGGTTTCGGCACATGCCTGATAATTCTTGGAGGGTGCTAGAATCATTCTGGAAGTTTTCTGGAATTTTCCGGGATAATAACCGGATATGCTCCGGGGCTGCCGGAACCACTTCAGATGTTTTTCGCAAATGAAATTCACTAATCCGAAATTGTTTCAGAACAAATCCAAAATCATTTTAGTGGGTAATGGAATTATTCTAAGACCCACAGAAATATTTTTGGATTTAATGGACGCGAAAAATTGTATTCATGAATATTAAAAACGCATTCTTGTTTGCTTTGCGCAGATGAAAATCACTAAACCGAAATCGTTTCGGAACGTGTTGAAATTTTTTTTAGTGGGTACTGGAAATGTTCTGAGCCCTAATAACCCACAAGTATAGGGGATCGCAACAGCTTTCGAGGGTAGAGTATTCAACCCAAATTTATTGATTCGACACAAGGGGAGCCAAAGAATATTCTTGAGTATTAGCAGTTGAGTTGTCAATTCAACCACACCTGGATAACTTAGTATCTGCAGCAAAGTGTTTAGTAGCAAAAGTGGTATGATAATAATAGTAACGGTAGCAAAAGTAAAGATAAATGTTTTTGGGTTTTTGTAGTAGTTGTAACAGTAGCAACGGAAAAGTAAATAAGCGAAGAACAATATGTGAAAAGCTCGTAGGCCATGGATCAGTGATAGATAATTATGCCGGAAGCGATTCCTCATGTAATAGCTATAACATAGGGTGACACAGAACTAGCTCCAATTCATCAATGTAATGTAGGCATGTATTCCGTAAATAATCATACATACTTATGGAAAAGAACTTGCATGACATCTTTTGTCCAACCCTCTCGTTGAAGCGGGGTCCTAGTGGAAACTAAGGGATATTAAGGCCTCCTTCTAATAGAGAACCGGACCAAAGCATTAACACATAGTGAATACATGAACTCCTCAAACTATGGTCATCACTGAGAAGTATCCCTATTATTGTCACTTCAGGGTTGTCGGATCATAACACATAATAGTTGACTACAGACTTGCAAGATAGGATCAAGAACACACATATATTCATGAAAACATAATAGGTTCAGATCTGAAATCATGGCACTCGGGCCCTAGTGACAAGCATTAAGCATAGCAAATTCATAGCAACATCAATCTCAGAACATAGTGGATACTAGGGATCAAACCCTAACAAAACTAACTTGATTACATGGTAAATCTCATCCAACCCATCACCGTCCAGCAAGCCTACGATGGAATTACTCACGCACGGCGGTGAGCATCATGAAATTGGTGATGGAGGATGGTTCATGATGACGACGATGACGAATCCCCCTCTCCGGAGCCCCGAACGGACTCCGGATCAGCCCTCCTGAGAGAGATTAGGGCTTGGCGGCGGTTCCGTGTCGTGAAACGCGATGAAACTTTCTCCTTGATTTTTTTCTGCCTGAACGTGAATATATAGAGTTGGAATTGAGGTCGGAGGAGGTCCAGGGGGCCCACGAGATAGGGGGCCGCGCCCTAGAGGGGGGGCCCCTGTCTCGTGGACAGGCCGTGGGCCCCCCGGCACTAATTCTTTCGCCAAAAATTCTTATTAAATCTGAAAAGTGCCTCCGTGGATTTCCAGGACATTCTGAGAACTTTTCTTTTCTACACATAAAACAACATCATGGCAGTTCTGCTGAAAACAGTGTCAGTCCGGGTTAGTTTCATTCAAATCATGCAAGTTAGAGTCCAAAACAAGGGAAAAAATGTTTGGAAAAGTAGATACGTTGGAGACGTATCAACTCCCCCAAGCTTAAACCTTTGCTTGACCTCAAGCAATTCAGTTGATAAACTGAAAGTGATAAAGAAAAAGTTTTACAAACTCTGTTGCTCTTGTTGTTGTAACATGAAAAGCCAGCATTCAAGTTTCAGCAAATATTATGAACTAACCATACTAACAATAACACATAGGTCTCACAATTACTCATATCAATAACATAATCAGCTAGCGAGCCATAATAATAAAACTCGGAGGACAACACTTTCTCAAAATAATCATAACATGATATAGCAAAATGGTATCTCGTTAGCCCTTTCTGAGACCGCAAAACATAAATGCAGAGCACCTTTAAAGATCAAGGACTGACTAAACATTGTAATTCATGGCAAAAGAGATCCAGTCAAGTCATACCCAATATAAACCAATAATAATGAATGCAAATGACAGTGTGCTCTCCAGCGGGTGCTTTTTAATAAGAAGGGTGATGGCTCAACATAAAAGTAAATAGATAGGCCCTTCGCAGAGGGAAGCAGGGATTTGTAGAGGTGCCAGAGCTCGATTTTAAAATAGAGATTGAATAACATTTTGAGCGGCATACTTTTGCTGTCAACGCAACAACTATGAGATGGCTGTATCTTCCATACTAAATGCATTATAGGCAGTTCCCAAATAGAATGGTAAATGTTTATACTCCCCCAACCACCAACAAGCGTCAATCCAAGGCTTGCTCGAAACAACGAGTGCCTCCAACATACAACAGCCCTGGGGGAGTTTTGTTTAATTATTTTTATTTGCTTTGATCGTTTTGGATCATGGGACTGGGCATCCCGGTTACCGGCCCTTTCTCGTGAATGAGGAACGGAGTCCACTCCTCTTGATAATAACCCACCTAGCATGGAAGATATAGGCATC
The DNA here is from genome assembly GCA_021437245.1 of Aegilops speltoides. Classification (NCBI taxonomy): domain Eukaryota; kingdom Viridiplantae; phylum Streptophyta; class Magnoliopsida; order Poales; family Poaceae; genus Aegilops; species Aegilops speltoides. Next base: position 443,664,705 of record CM038146.1, on the reverse strand, counting down.
CCTAGTTGAAACATGAGCTCCTCGAGCATACAAAACAGAATTTCATTTGAAGGTTTGGAGTTTGGCACATGCAAATTTACTTGGAATGTTAGGTAAATACCGCATATAGGTAGGTATAGTGGACTCATATGGAACAACTTTGGGATTTAAGGAGTTTGGATGCACAAGCAGTATTCCGCTTAATGCAGTGAAGGCTAGCAAAAGACGGGAAGCGACCAACTGAGAGAGCGACAACAGTCGTAAACATGCATTAAAATTAATTTACACCGAGTACAAGCAAGAGTAGGATATAATCTTCCATGAACACAAATATCATGAAGGCTAAGTTGATTTGATTCAACTACATGCGTGAACATGTGCCAAGTCGAGTCACTTAATTCATTCAAAGGAGGATACCATCCCATCATACCACATCATAATCATTCTAATAGCATGTTGGCACGCAAGGTAAACCATTATAACTCATAGCTAATCAAGCATGGCACAAGCAACTATAATATCTAAATGTCATTGCAAATATGTATACTTCATAATAGCTGACTCAGGAACGATGAACTCATCATATTTACAAAAACAAGAGAGGTCGAGTTCATACCAGCTTTTCTCATCCCAATAAGTCCATCATATATCGTCATTATTGCCTTTCACTCGCACGACCGAACGATGTGTATAATAATAAGCTGGAATCTGCAAGCATTCAACTCAAGAGAAAAGACAAGTAATATGGGCTCTAAGTGAAATAAACAATCATGCATATAAGAGCCACTAAGCATTTTCAATATGATCTTCTCGACCCACAAAGGAAAGGAAAGAAAATAAACTATTTACACGGGAAAGCTCCCATCAAGTAAAAGAAGAACGAGAAATCTTTTTGGGTTTTCATTTTAATTTCTACTACAAGCATGGAAATTAAACTAACAATTTTTTTTGTTTTTTCTTAAGGTTTATCAAACACACAAGAAGAAAACTAGGAAAAGAAATTTAAACTAGCGTGGATAATACAATGAAAGAGTATGAGCACCGACGACTAGTGTGTGAGCATGAATGTAAAGTCGGTGAGAAATACGTACTCCCCCAAGCTTAGGCTTTTGGCCTAAGTTGGTTTAATACCGATGACCTTTGGCTGATATCCATAAGTGGCCCTGGGTAGTCTTGAGATCTGAGGCGACCGCCTCTGAGCGGCAGCGTGTTGGCGAGCTGCCTCCATTCCCCTCTCATATTCAGTGGCTTCTTCCTGGTGACAACATATCTTCCTTTTGTCGATAATCAAAAAGGTAGGGAGCGGGAAGAATGTGAGGACGACGTTAAATGTCTGTTATAGGTTAGTCGATAATGGAGGAATTGTTCATTCCTCTCAAGAAAATGATGATCAAACATAGCTTCTTTATCCAAATAAATAGGAGGTACAATCATATCCCCCTCTCGTGGAGCTATATTAAGAAAATTAGCCACTCGGGTTGCATAAATTCCTCCAAAGAAATCTCCCCTTCTACTATTATTCTGCAACCTACGTGCAACTATTGCCCCCAAGTTATAACCTTTATAACCTGACACAGCACTCTTGAGGACACAGAGATTAGGGGCACACATGTGACATACCTCGTCCTTACCGTTAATGCATCTACCAATAAAGAGAGCAAAGTAATGTATAGCAGGAAAATGAATGCTCCCTATGGTAGCTTGCGTTACGTCCCTAGATTCTCCCACAGTAATACTAGCAAGAAAATCTCTAACTTCAGATTTGGGAGGATCATTAACATTACCCCACTGTGGGAGTTTGCAAGTAGTCATGAAGTCCTCTAAATCCATGGTATAAGATGTATGATAAATATCAAACATAACACTAGGAGAATTACGCGCAGAAATATATTCGAACCTCCACACAAAGGAATCAGTCAATTGATAATATTGAGGACACTTATCTTGTAAGAAGTCCTCCAGCTCGGCATTATGCACATACGCGTCAAATTCCTCCTTGAAGCCTGCTTTGACCATAAAATCATCGGATGGCCACTCGCAAGCCCGTACATTTGCGTCCCTTGGCAAATTAACATCTTGTTCACGTATAGCAATCCTTGGCCCTTTCTTTGCTGAGGAACCACCTTGGTACATTCTTCTAAGCATATTTCTTTTTCTGAAAATTTCTGAAATTTTAGTAACTTCAAAATAAAAGCGAATAACTAAACAAGATTGATAGTAACTACTCCTACAAATGCCTAGAGCCTATATCATGCAATGGAATTGCTTGGGACCTCAAAATTTAACATGCAAGCTCAAGAACATGGTCACCTATGCAGCAAAAATTTGCAATGAATAAAGCACTAGAACAAAAACTAATTGGACCAATGGAGGAGTCACATACCAAGCAACAATCTCCCAAAGCAGATTTGTGAATGGAGCTTTGAGCTAAGAGATCGAAAATCGCAGCAAAACGAGCTAGATCTCGGGCTTGAGCTGGATGGGGATTTTTTTGGGTAGAAGATGAAGTGTGTGGGTGCTGGCATAAGTGGAGGGGAACCACCAGGGGCCCACGAGACAGGGGCGCGCCCTACAGGGGGGCACCGTCTTCTCTCGTGGCCTGGTGCTTGCCCCTTCTGCAGTGTTTTCAGTGCCTAAAATCCTCAAATATTCCAGAAAAAATCATACTAAATTTGCAGGGCATTTGGAGCACTTTTATTTTCGGACTATTTTTTAATGCACGGATAATTCAGAAAACAGACAGATAATACTATTTTTTCTTTATTTAAACTAAATAACAGAAAGTAAAAAGAGGGTACAGAAGGTTGTGCCTTCTAGTTTCATCCATCCCGTGATCATCAAAATGAATCCACTAACAAGGTTGATCAAGTCTTGTTAACAAGCTCATTCCGAATAACACGGAACCGGAGAGATTTCGAATAACACTAAGTTACCTCAACGGGGATATGAAAATCCCCAACAATAAGAATATCATACTTTTTCTTGACAGTAGGGAGAGGAAATTCAAAACCTCCAAAAATGATAGTTGGAACTCTTTCAATAGAATTGATGTTGTGAACTTGAGATTATTTCCTCGGAAAGTGTACCATATGCTCATTACCATTAACATGAAAAGTGACATTGCCTTTGTTGCAATCAATAACAGCCCCTGCAATATTAAGAAAAGGTCTACCATGGATAATGGACATACTATCGTCCTCAGGAATATCAAGAATAACAAAGTCCGTTAAGATAGTGACATTTGCAACCACAACAGGCACATCCTCACAAATACCGACAGGTATAGCAGTTGATTTATCAACCATTTACAAAGATATTTCAGTAGGTGTCAACTTATTCAATTCAAGTCTTCGATATAAAGAGAGAGGCATAACACTAACACCGGCTCCAAGATCACATAAAGCAGTTCTAACATAATTTATTTTAATGGAGCATGGTATAGTTGGAACACCCGGATCTCCAAGTTTCTTTGGTATTCCACCTTTAAAAATGTAATTAGCAAGCATGGTGGAAATTTCAGCTTCCGGTATCTTTCTTTTATTTGTGATGATATCCTTCATATACTTAGCATAAGGATTTACTTTAAGCATATCAGTTAAGCGCATACGTAAGAAAATAGGTCTAATCATTTCAGCAAAGCGCTCAAAATCCTCATCATCCTTTGACTTGGATGGTTTAGGAGGAAAGGGCATGGGTTTCTGAACCCATGGTTCTCTTTCTTTACTGTGCTTCCTAGCAACAAAATCTCTCTTATCATAACGTTGATTCTTTGATTGTGGGTTATCAAGATCAATAGCAGGTTCAATCTCTACATCATTGTCTTTGCTAGGTTGAGCATCAACATGAACATTATCATTAACATTATCACTAGGTTCATGTTCATCACCTGATTGTGTTTCAGCATCAGAAATAGAAATATCATCGGGATTCTCAGGTGTGTCTACAGTAGGTTCATTAGAAGCATGCAAGGTTCTGTCGTTTTTCTTCTTCTTCTTAGAAGAACTAGGTGCCTCTAAATTATTTCTCTGAGAATCTTGCTCGATTCTCTTAGGGTGGCCTTCAGGATACAAAGGTTCCTGAGTCATTCTACCAGTTCTAGTAGCCACTCTAACCGCAAAGTCATTTTTATTACTCAATTCATCAAGCAATTCATTTTGAGCTTTAAGTACTTGCTCAGCTTGGGTAGCAACCATAGAAGCATATTTGCTAACGCGGTGAAGTTCATCTTTAACTCTAGCCAGATTATCACCTACGCGTCCTATCTTGAAAGCATTATTCTTTAACTCTCTACCAACATAAGCACTAAAACTATCTTGTCTAGCCATAAAGTCATCAAATTCATCTAAGCATGGGCTATGAAATTTAGTAGAGGGTATTTCAACTTTATCATATCTATAGAGAGAATTTACCTTTACTACCTGTGTCGGGTTATCAAGATAATATGGTTCTTCAGGCGGTAAATTAAAACCATGTATTTCTTCAATAGGAGGTAAATTCTTAACATCTTCAGCTTCAATACCTTTTTCTTTCATTGATTTCTTTGCCTCTTGCATATCTTCAGGACTCAGAAATAAAGAACCTCTCTTCTTCAGAGTGGGTTTAGGAATAGGTTCAGGAGTTGGCTCAGTTGGTTCAGGAATTACTTCAGGAATTGTCTCGGGAAGAGTCCAAATATTTTCATTAGTCAACATATTATTCAATAGTATTTCAGCTTCGTCGGATGTTCTTTCCCTGAAAACTCAACCAACACAACTATCCAAGTAGTCCTTGGAAGCATCGGTTAGTCCATTATAAAAGATATCAAGTATTTCATTTTTCTTAAGAGGATGATCAGGCAAAGCATTAAGTAACGGAGGCCTCCCCAAGCTTGTGGGAGACTCTCTTCTTTGATTTGCACAAAATTATATATTTCCATAAGGCAGCTTGTTTCTTATGGGCAGGAAATATTTAGCGAGAAGTAATAAATCATATCACGGGGACTACGCACACAACCAGGAGCAAGAGAATTATACCAAGTCTTAGCATCACCCTTTAATGAGAATGGAAATATCTTAAGGATATATAAATAGCGAGACTTCTCATCATTAGTAAACAGGGTGGCTATATCATTCAACTTGGTAAGATGTGCCACAACAGTTTCAGATTCAAGGCCATAAAAAAAGGATCAGATTCAACTAAAGTAATAATATCAGGATCAACAGAGAATTCATAATCCTTATCAGTAACACAGATAGGTGAAGTAGCAAAAGCAGGATCGGGTTTCATTCTAGCATTAAGAGACTGCTGCTTCCATTTAGCTAATAATTTCTTAAGATCATTCCTATCATTGCAAGCAAGAATTTCCATAGCAGCTTTTTCATTCGTAACATAACCCTTAGGAACAACAGGTAAAACATAATCATTGGGGGGACCTTCATCATCACTATCATCAGTAATAGGATCTTCAGTAATTTCATTCCCCCTAAATCTAGCAAGTTGTTCATCAAGAAATTCACCTAATTTCACAGTAGTATCACGCACAGAAGTAGTTTCATCATGCATAGCAGAAGTGGCATCATCAATAACATGCGACATATCAGAATTCATAGCAGTAGCAGGTTTAGGTGTCACAAGCCTACTAATAACGGAAGGAGAATCTAGTGCAGAGCTAGATGGCAGTTCCTTACCTCCCCTCGTAGTTGAGGGCAAAATAGTAGTTCGATCGTCTTTCAAGTTCTACATAGTGATCAACAGATATAAATCCCAAGTGACTCAGAGAATAGAGCTATGCTCCCCGGCAACGGCATCAGAAATTAGTCTTGATAACCCTCAAGTATAGGGGATCGCAACAGCTTTCAAGGGTAGAGTATTCAACCCAAATTTATTGATTCGACACAAGGGGAGCCAAAGAATATTCTTGAGTATTAGCAGTTGAGTTGTCAATTCAACCACACCGGATAACTTAGTATCTGCAGCAAAGTGTTTAGTAGCAAAAGTGGTATGATAATAATAATGTGAGCGAAAGTAAATATAAATGTTTTGGGGTTTTGTAGTAGTTATAACAAGAGTAGCGGAAAAGTAAATAAGTGAAGAACAATATGTGAAAAGCTCGTATGCAATGGATAATTGATGGATAATTATGCGGATCACGATTCCTCATGTAATAGCTATAACATAGGGTGACACAGAACTAGCTCCAATTCATCAATGTAATGTAGGCATGTATTCCGTAAATAGTCATACGTGCTTATGGAAAAGAACTTGCATGACATCTTTTGTCCTACCCTCCCGTTGAAGCGGGGTCCTAGTGGAAACTAAGGGATATTAAGGCCTCCTTTTAATAGAGAACCGGACCAAAGCATTAACACATAGTGAATACATGAACTCCTCAAACTACGGTCATCACCGAGAAGTATCCCGATTATTGTCACTTCGGGGTTGTCGGATCATAACACATAATAGGTGACTATAGACTTGCAAGATAGGATCAAGAACACACATATATTCATGAAAACATAATAGGTTCAGATCTGAAATCATGGCACTCGGGCCCTAGTGACAAGCATTAAGCATAGCAAAGTCATAGCAATATCAATCTCAGAACATAGTGGATACTAGGGATCAAACCCTAACAAAACTAACTTGATTACATGGTAAATCTCATCCAACCCATCACTGTCCAGCAAGCCTATGATGGAATTACTCACGCACGGTGGTGATCATCATGAAATTGGTGATGGAGGATGGTTGATGATGACGACGGCGACGAATCCCCCTCTCCGGAGCCTCGAACGGACTCCAGATCAGCCCTCCCGAGAGAGATTAGGGCTTGGTGGCGGCTCCGTGTCGTGAAACGCGATGAAACTTTCTCCTTGATTTTTTTTCTCCCCGAACGTGAATATATAGAGTTGGAATTGAGGTCGGAGGAGGTCCAGGGGGCCCACGAGATAGGGGGCCGCACCCTAGGGGGGCGCCCCTGTCTCGTGGACAGGCCGTGGGCCCCCTTGCACTAATTCTTTCGCCAAAAATTCTTATTAATTCTGAAAAGTGCCTCCGTGGATTTCCAGGACATTTCGAGAACTTTTCTTTTCTACACATAAAACAACATCATGGCAGTTCTGCTGAAAACAGCGTTAGTCTGGGTTAGTTTCATTCAAATCATGCAAGTTAGAGTCCAAAACAAGGGCAAAAGTGTTTGGAAAAGTAGATACCTTGGAGACATATCAATCCCACATAAATATTTTCAGTTTGAACGGATGCTGAAAAATGTCATCATGAATAGTGAAAGTGCTTTTTGCTTGGCTTCTTGGAGAAGCCACCTTGAAACCTTTGGTATTATCCTTGGCTTCTTGGAGAAGCCACCCTTGGGCTTGGCCTATAATTAGGGGTGGAGGGGGCTTCCTAAAGACACATCCCTTCTCACATACAAGTGCCATGCATGATCTAGCTTCTTCTCTCCCTCCCACAAAAAGAGTTTCGTAGAGCCGCAAGGCTGTCGGGTTCGGCAGAACTAGTTACAGGGGCGAAGCCTCGGGATAGATGACACCGTATGTGTGCAACTCTGTAGAGAGATCGTAGTTTCGGTCTTAGTTCGTAGTGCCTCCTGAAGGGCTGTCCGTGTGACCATCTGAGTTTCGAAGGTCCTCCCGAAGGGCTGTCCGAGTGACCGTTCGAGTTTCGATGGTCCTCCCGAAGGGCTGTCTGCGACATCGTCCGGGGGGCTGTTCGACCGTCTCCCGGAGGGCTGTCTGAGATACATCCTCGCGGTTGGGAGGTTGTAAATCCTAGCTGTGGGGATCTGCACCGCCGAACGTCATCGACACTACTTCCCGCTGCGCTACGAGTCGGTAATGAAAAAGACCAAACCATGTATGCAGTCTCCATAGTGGTCCTGGGCTGGTGCGTAGGTCGGAATTTTTTTCTGCTGCATTCCCCTACAGTGGCATCATGAGCCGTGCTATGCGTAGATGCAGGTGGCGATCTAGAATACATGGAGATGTATGGGTGTTGCACAATATAATTAGGTAGTAGATGAGTTCTATTACTGAAAATTATTTGTGCGGGTAGCAGATGAAATATGTTACCCGATGTTCTTGTTGCTTCCCTTAAATTTGCGTAGTCCTAATCTTGACAGCATTGTGGAATCTGACAAAGTTCTGGAAATCCGCGATCCTTTCATGCTGCTCCTGAGCATGCTGATTGACAGATCAAAGAAGTGCTAACAGTTCTTTGGGTTCCACTTTAGTCAAAGAAAGATGGATGTTTCGCAGACTAAAGGGCAATGCAGAGATGATCTGCACGGGGGTCATGTGTATGACGAAGTTCAGTGTGGGGCTCAAGATTTTATTATCTCGTGTTTCATACACCCCGATAAGTTAATCTAGCGCTTGAATTATCATACTTGATGATGGACGTTGGTAACTTCGGTTTGTTTCAAAACCTTAGAAGCCACGTAAAACAAATTTTTACATGAACCGATTAGAGACGTCTAACTTGGTTTTGCAGGAGGGTTTGCATGTGCATATGATGTGGTATAGCAGTGCTCATAATAATTTTATTATGTATGAGATGTCTATATGATGTAAATTGATTAATATTACCTGCGTGTCATGATTTGGCATGATGGCTGGAGCCATATGATTGCACTTCAAATGACCTGCGTGTCAACCTTGTGTAATGCACTATTTTATTAGCTATAGAGATAGCAATATTATCTGGTGCATTGACAAGATGGTGGCAATCTTCGCGAAGGTGAACACCGACGTGAATGCCAAAGATGAAGAAATGAAAGACTTCTCCGTCAGAAAGGGCTATACCATATCATGCTATTATGAATTGCCTAAGATGTTTATCCCTTTGATGCACCCTTTTTGATTGCGCGGTAGTTGCTTTTTATTAGGGTGATCTCTCACAAAAATATCAAGTAGTTAGTGTTCTCCCAAGTGTAGCACCGTCACGGCACCTAACTTTTCAGGGGGCGCCGTGTCACACGGGTACGAACGATTAGGGATGTGTGAGGCGGGTGAGTTGAGACCTTTTAGCGAGATCACTTGGTTGACTTGACGTTCAGGCATGACCGTCATGAGCTCGGAACACTCGCATCGAAAGATGAACAAGAGTCACATAGAGATGTGATTGGCAAGTTGGCCTACCGGTTGAGATTTTCGACATCAGTGGTGTTACACCAATGGCGAACAATTGAAATACGGATCTTGAATCACTCACAATCAATTATGAGATATATTGATTTGAGTGGGAGCGCATTGTTGAATTAACATGTTTAATTCTCAGTGCAATTAATTATGAACACTGCCTAAGTGTTTCTTGTAAAATAGTTGTAGAATAATGGCTCGCGTTTCCACCTTCCCTATTAAAATTGAATAGCTGTTAAATATCTGGTTAAAACTTTATGATTGGTAACGTAATGTGGGGATTGTCCTCAAAAGTGCCGAGAAGGACTTTGTCCTATCGCATCCTTTTCGTATCCTCCCGCTAATACTATGGATCATGTGACTCCCGTCCTTTGATCCAAAAGCTAGAATTCCGTTGCGGTCAAGTGCAATATGTTTGCTTCCATGAGACCCGAACTTCGAAAGTTTGGGATAGTTATGTGATATTCATGGAGCTGAAAATCATTTTTTAGATACAAACAAAGCAATGTTTGTTTGCAAATTATTAGTAAAGTGTTTACTATGCATTAGACTGATAAGAGAGGGATCCAGAAGAACGCCTGTCATATGATGAAAGGTGAACAAAACAACAACTTAAAGAGAAAGGAACTGTCCAAAGGGTGTTAGTGTGACTTACATGCCTAGGAAGTCCGGGGCTAATGCCACTCTTAAGTTGGGTGCTTCTTTTGCGAGTAGGAGAAATACTAAAAGTTAAACTATTAGAAGTATAAAGGCAGAAAGAAAGATGACTGGAATATCCAGCTCGTGTATGAATGTCATACAAGTTTTTGATGTATAGAAGGCTGGTCAAAGATATAGTTCTTGGGAATTATGGTTAAACATGTTAATCACTAATTCTTGGGTATTGTGAGTTAATCACAAAGATACCCGCTCAATTGCATTTCGTTGCGAATCAATGTAAGAGCTACTATGGCCTAAAAGGACTAGCCAGGAATGAGGTTTTAATACATGCTGGGAACATAGTAAAAGTTACTATACCTTCCATCGGTGTATTGCCGTCTGTATTTATTTTCATAATTCATTTAGAGTTTTACAAACTCTAGCCCATTGCATAAGGTATCTTGCAAGAAGGTTGTTCATAAGAGAACTTTTTATGTTCGATGTTATGAATAACACAAGGGCCATACTTTCATTATGAATGATATGTATGTTATGCATATTGATAATAATACAATACCTCTGGGTTTACTTTCATAATTCATTTTAGAGTTTCATACGCTCTAGCCCATTGCACAATGTTTGTTGCAAAAGAGTTGTTCATAAAAAGGACAATTGTTGTTCAGTATTATGAATAACATGAAGGGCCATGCTTCCATCCAAGATGGGATGTATGTTATGAATATTGATGGTAAAATGATACATCCATAACGCTGACGCTAAATGTCGCAAGACTATGAGAATACCACACATGTGTGGCACTGCATTTGGTCACATTGGAGAAATCCGCATGGAAAATTCCATTATGATGGATTTTGAAGTCTTTTTGATTTTGAATCATCTGACACTTGCAACTTTCCTCTGAAAAGTAAAGTGACTACAATACCGTTCACAGGCCATAAGGAACGAGCAACAAAATTATTGGTGATCATACATTTTGATGTGTGTAGTTCAATAAATGTTGTTGCAAGTGGTCGATTTATTTATCTTCATAAATGACTCAAGTAGATATAAGGATATTTACTTGATGAGACGTAAGTCTGGATCTTTTGAAATCATTCGAAAGGTTATCAAAAATGAAGTAGAAGTTATTGTAACAAGAAAATTATGTTTCTGCAATTTGATTGCACAAAGGAATATTTGAGTTACATGTTTAGCGAATGTCTGATGAGTTGTGAAAGGGGTTTCATAACTTGCACCTCCCGGAACACCACTGCAAGTGAAAAGTCCATGGATATGTAATCTGACCATTTATGACATGGTAAGGTCAAATATGAAATAAATAAATTTGCCATTATCCCTTTTAAAGTGATGCTTTAGAGACTGCGGCTTTTACACTGAAAAGAGCTACATCGGGTCTGTTGAATGAAGCCATGGTATGGTACGCCCAACCATGTTATATCTTTTCTTAACATTTGGAATATGGGGCTTGTGTAAAAGGTTACAAACCTATTCCAAATCAGACAAGTGCTACTTTGTAGGTTATACCAAAATGTTGGGTATTCCTCCCTCACTATACCGAGGCAAATAGTTTTGCCGCGAAATGGTGTGCTTTTAAAGAGAATGGTTCTTTCAAAAAGGTGAGTGGGAGAATAGTGCAACTCGATGAGATAAACAATATCTTCATCATCAGATCAAAAGAAAGAGACCTTGGAAGTAATCCATAGTTTCCTACTGCGACTGATGTCTGTACAATAAAATGTATGAACTTCGGACGAACTTGCAGCTGAACCACGTAGGCAAGGCTCGTGCAAACCTCTCAGGTGCGCAAACGAGATATTGTTGTTAGACAACATTATACCTACAATACACAAGGAAGCGTTGATGGGCCCTGACTCCGGAATTGGATAAATGCCAATACAACCCGAGTTAGTTTCCATATAAGTGATTCAAGATTAAAACCTTGATACACCTTTCGGAAGACTTAGGGTCTAATGAATATTTATGGAACTTAAATCTGATACGGATAAAAATGTTCTATCCATAAAGCTCGACTTATTGAAATAACAACTTCAAAAGTTGACTACGATGAGGTTATTTTCATCGTAGCGATGCTTAAAGTCGGTTCGGGTTGAACTAGCAATTAATACATATTTCAATCATGAGATATGAAACATGGATGACAATAGGATTTCCATCGGATGGAAATGAAACCAAAGACTTGCATGTGTTATAGTCCAAGGCATTTTGTCTATCCAGAGGATGCTAGTAAGGATGCAAACTTCAGAGTTCCAGCGATGGACAGAAGAGTGCAAAATAGAATTGGAATCTTCGTGCTTTGATGAAATGGTCAAAGGGGTTTGACTTCATCAATGGGTAACGAAGATGCTTGTAATTCAAGAAAGTAAGTGGGAGCGTAATAATATTTCTAAAAACCTTGTGTGCTTGACACATTGTTAATTGGAAATAAATTTCTTGACACGAATTAGGACTTCATTTGAAAATAGTTTTTTGGTGAAGTGCTTAGGCTAAATAGACACAATATTAGGCATAATGATCTATGGAGATAGATTTACCTAATAGGGCTAAGCAATAAATACATATTGACATGATGCTAAAACCTTTAGCACTAAGAACGACAAGGACTGATTCTTGCCGAAGTCACATGGAAAGAGTTTTTTGCAAGAATCAGTGTCCCAAACCACCGATGAGCAAAATACATGATGCAGATTCCACACATTTTTGTGTTTGGATTAATCAGGTATTCCATGGTATGTAAAACAACCAGATATATCCGATACTCCCAAGGTGTTGCAAGTATGGATACTAAAGTGATCAAAGTACTGATCGTGGGACAACAGTGAAAGATGTCATTGGGTACTAGAGTAAGTACTCATGATATGTTTTGTCGCAAGCGGAGATCATGAAGAGTTCGTTGTAAAATATTACATCGATACAGTCTTCATCTTTTCTCCATGCGATTTTCGATTTAAGTTAAAGGTTTTTTATAATACACAATATGGTAGCACGGTAGTTGGAAATTGTTCCCAACAGGATATTGTGGCGAATTCTATAACAAATGACTAAGTATGTTGACGCTTTAGAAGAGATAAACATGATGTTGAATCATATAGTTCATTCATGAACTTAGTATGGTTCCACGATGGCTTTTGTCAATGGGACACTACTGCAGGTAGTTTCTCCATAACTCAGTCTGAGGAATCCAGGTTCGACCTGTGATTCACATACATAAAAGCCAAGTCCACACAAAATATGAATTTTGTGAAAGCGTGAAAATGTGAGGATATGCAAAGATACACACGGAGCTGAAGTCGTCAGATCCGATGGACATCAGGCTATACCACATGCGAAGCATTTTTTACACCGGTATGCCATAGGTGTAAAGAGCATTAGCATTAACTAGATTATTGACTCTAGTGCAAGTGGGAGTCTGTAGGAGATATGCCCTAGAGGCAATAATAAATGCTATTACTTATCTCCATGTTAATAATTATGTTTATGTTCCATGCTATAACTGCTATGGTTCTCGAGTCTGCAATAACACGAGGCTCGGAGGAAGACTCATATGCACATGTGGAATAATAAACGGTAAGAAGTATTCCTAGTCTGGCCTCTAAGACTAGCTCAAGTGTTGCATGATGATTCTGTTTTCCTGGTCATGGGCATGTCTATAGCAGCAACTTTGAGGGCAAAATGTTAAGAGAACATTTGTGTTGAATCGACCCGGATTGATGTTATACTATGAGATTCATTCGTCACAAGTTTATGGTTGATAACATAGAGATGGTTAATGTTTGCATAATTCCTTAGACCATGAGAGTATCTAGTTTGTTCATACTTGCTTCATGAACTTTGGGGTTTGTTAAACGTCATCCGTAAATGGGTGGCTATTACGGCGGCTTACGGGTTCATGGCAAAGTGTGTCAAGTAACTTGATAGCTCAAGATTGGGATTTATCTCCGACGATGGAGAGATATATCTGGGCCCTCTCGGTGTTACGGTATCCATCATCGTTTGGCCAGACACTTTGTGATTTGATCACAGGGATGCCGGAACACGAAAACGTGAAAAGAGAACAATACCGGTAACGAGGTAACTAGCATAGTGGACAAGTTGTTGATCCACGGGAATGCCAACATGTCTAACATCGGGTATTTGTAAACATATCGCGAAGCAACAGGAATAGCACACGGCAACTGGAGGTTCACTCGAATATTCATTCGTGTCGGTATAGTGGTCAATATGGGTGTCCACGGCTCCGATGTTGATCATTGATCGGAAGGGGTTCCGGGTCATGTCTATACTTCACCGAACCTATAGGGTCACATGCTTAAGGGTCATCTATCTGTTGAATACTAGACAGGGAGTCTAAGAGAAAATTACCGAAAAAGTTTCGGACAGCGGAAAAGGTTCCGCAGAGAGAGGTCATCGGATGAGTTTCGGTGAAACTTAAGAGTTGTTTCAGGGGATACCGTTAAGTCAAATTGGTTTCAGCACATGCCTGATAATTCTTGGAGGGTGCTAGAATCATTCTGGAAGTTTTCTAGAATTTTCCGGGATAATAACCGGATATGCTCCGGGGCTGCCGGAACCACTTCAGATGTTTTTCGCAGATGAAATTCACTAATCCGAAATTGTTTCAGAACAAATCCAAAATCATTTTAGTGGGTACTAGAATTATTCTTATACCCACAGAAATATTTTCGGATTTAATGGACGCGAAAAATTGTCTTCATGAATAGTAAAAACCCATTCTTGTTTGCTTTGCGCAGATGAAAATCACTAAACCGAAATTGTTTCGGAACGTGTTGAAAATTATTTTAGTGGGTACTAGAAATGTTCTGAGCCCACATAAATATTTTCAGTTCGAACGGACGCCGAAAAATGTCATCATGAATAGTGAAAGTGCTTTTTGCTTGGCTTCTTGGAGAAGCCACCTTGAGAACCTTTTGGTATTATCCTTGGCTTCTTGGAGAAGCCACCCTTGGCTTAGCCTATAAATAGGGGTGGAGGGGCTGCCTAAAGACACATCCTTCTCACATACAAGTGCCATGCATGATCTGGCTTCTTCTCTCCCTCCCACGAAAAGAGTTTCATAGAGCCGCAAGGCTGTCTGGGTTTCGGCAGGAACTAGTTTTGGACGGCGAAGCCCTCCGGATAGATGACACCGTATGTGTGCAACTCTGTAGAGAGATCGTAGTTTCAGTCTTAGTTCGTGAGTGCCTCCCGAAGGGCTGTCCGTGTGACCATCCGAGTTTCGAAGGTCCTCCCGAAGGGCTATCTGAGTGACCGTTCGAGTTTCGATGGTCCTCCCGAAGGGCTGTCCGCGACACCGTCCGGGGGGCTGTTGACCGTCTCCCGGAGGGCTGTCTGAGGAGCGGATGAGGGTATATATCCTCGCGGTTGGGAGGTTGTAAATCCTAGCTGTGGGGATCTGCACCGACGATCATCATCGACTCTACTTCCCGTTGCGCTACGAGTCGGTAACGAAAAAGACCAAACCATGTATGCAGTCTCCATAGTGGTCCTGGGCTGGTGCGTAGGTCGGAATTTTTTTTTCTGCTGCGTTCCCCTACACCAGCAGCTCTTCAACATGATTTGTGGCCTCGACCGTCAGTACCACGGTTCATCCCGCACCTCCCCTCGCGTGTGACTCTGCATTCCTTCCTTCAGGCTCGTTCTTTCCTGCTGCTGGAAGAGCACCGCATGGAGCAGACGGCTCGCCTCCAGCACGCGCACACCATGATGGTCGGGCGCACTTCGACTCCGCCCACTACCCCTGCGCCGACCACTCCGCCCCCTGACTCGGGCGTGGGTCGTGGCCGCGGCCGCGGCAAGCGCCATGGTCGTGCCGCTCCGGGGGCCTCCTCTTAGTCCATGCCTCCGCCAGGTCCTCGACCGCCTGCCCTCCCTGGTCAGGTGCCTGGCGCGAACTCCTGGACTGGGCTGGTGCAAGCCTGGCCCATGCCGTGGCGTGCACCTGGTGCCGGTGTTCTTGGTCCTCGCCCCGGCACGCCTCATCAACAGGCTTACTTCGCCTGGCCGAGCGCACGCCCACCGCCGCCTGACTACGGCCCCTACGGCGCCCCTCCCGGCTTCCACTACGGCGATCCCGGTGCCAGCTCCAGCACCGCGCCGCCGCCTCTGCTGCCCTGGGACATGGTGAAAGTGCAACTAATCCCCGGGTGGTTTTGGTAATTAATAACAACATATATATCATTGAACTAATAGTTTCTTGAGAATCATTTCAGAAAGTTCATGATATGGGTATGGCAAGGACGAAGAAGTGGACCCTCAAAATGCTAAGGCAAGCATTGGCAAAAGCTCAAGACTCCATTTTTGGTTTAGTGATCCAAGATCACATTGAGTCCATAGGAAAGCCAATACTATTAAAAGGGGATGAGGTTATGATGATGATCTGGTTGCTCAAGTGCTTAGTGATACATCTCCTAAACTATCAGCAACTTTCACTGCCATATACACTCATAAGTAATCTCGGTCCCACCGATTTTCCAAACTCAGTCACACCGAGATGAACCACCTCAGCCATAAAGCCAAACCCTAGAAAACTCGGATTTTCCGATTCTGAACTCGGTCTCACCGAAACTTGAGTCGCCAAGCTTCAGAACATACATCATCAAATCGGTGTCACCGAGATGATGAAGTCGGTCCCACCGAAATTGGCAAGCTCTTGTCTTTGCACAAATCGGACTAACCGAGATTGTATTTTCGGTCCCACCGAAAATCCCAACGTTCACATTATTTGAACTTTCGGTCTCACCGAGTTGTCAACCGGTCCCACGAGATTGGTCAAATGTGTGTAGCAGTTGGATTTTGTGTGGAGGCTATAAATACCCCTCCACCCCTCTTCATTCGTGGAGAGAGCCATCGAAAGAACTACCACTCCTACCTTACATTTACGAGAAGAGAACTACCTACCCTTGTGTTGAGATCAAGTTGCTCCACTCACACCATATGAAGCTTGATCTCTAGCCTTCCCAAGTTGCTTTCCACTCAATCCTTCCTTCCACCACAGCCAAATCAGTGAGGAGAGTTGAGTGTTGGGGAGATTATCATTTGAAGCACAAGAGCAAGGAGTTCATCATCATCAACAACATCTATTACCTTTTGGAGGGTGGTGCCTCCTAGATTGGTTAGGTGTTGCTTGGGAGCCTCCGTCGAGATGTGGAGTTGAACCAAGAAGTTTGTAAGGGCAAGGAGATCGCCTACTTCGTGAAGATCTACCCCGAGTAAGGCTAGACCTCCGTGGGCGTAGGCCATGATGGAATAGACAAGGTTGCTTCTTCGTGGACCCTTCGTGGGTGGAGCCCTCCGTGGACTCTCGCAGCCGTTACCCTCCGTGGGTTGAAGTCTCCATCAACGTGGAAGTACGATAGCACCACCTATCGGAACCACGAGAAAAATCATCACGTCTCCAAAATTGCGTTTGCTCTTCTCCACCTCTCTTTACTACATGTGCAATTTACTTTCCGCTGCCTATACTCTAGAATTGCTTGTGTAGGGTGATGCTTGACTTGATCATAATTGTGAATCTGCCAAAAACTGTTCTTTGTCAAAAGGCAGAATTTTTATATTGTCAAGTAGTCTAATCACCCCCCTCTAGACATACTTTCGATCCTACAAGTGGTATCAGAGCTTTGGTCTCCATTGTATTGGTTTTCATTGCATTGGACACCATAAGCTTGGTTTCACAACCTAGGAGAGTATGGCGTCTAGTGAGGGTAATTTTCGTAGAGGTCCTTACTTTGATGGTACAAATTTTGCTAGTTGGAAGCATAAAATGAAAATGCATATTCTTGGTCATAACCCAGCCGCATGGGGCATTATTTGTGTTGGTATGCAAGGTGAATTCTTGAGGAAGGAAAAGTTCGGATCGCGGCTTCTAGCGGAAGAATTGCGGATGTTGCAAAACAATGCTCAAGCTTGTGACATTCTCTTCAATGCCTTGTGTCGAGGAGTTCAACAAAATCAGCCGTCTTGAGAATGCAAAGAGATTTAGGATACTTTGGTTGAAATGCACGAAGGTACCGAGTCGTGAAGGAATCAAAGCTAGATGTTCTTCAAGGTCAACTTGACAAGTTCAAGATGAGGGATGGTGAAGGAGTCGCTGAAATGTACTCTAGGCTTGCTCTCATCACAAATGAGATTGCCGGCTTAGGAAGCGAAGAAATGACCGACCGATTCATCATCAAGAAGATTCTCAGAGCTTTGGATGGAAAGTATGACACCGTGTGCACTTTGATCCAAATGATGCCAAACTACAAGAATCTCAAGCCAATAGAAGTCATTGGAAGAATTGTTGCTCATGAGATGACACTTAAGGATAAGGAAGAGCTTCACAACAAGTCAAGTGGTGCTTACAAAGCTACAAGTGATGCTCCCACAACCTCAAGTGACAAGTTAGTTTCCAATGAAGAGATAAGCCTAATGGTCAAGAACTTCAACAAATTCTACAAGAATAGAAGCAAAGAGAGAAGCTCAAAGTCTAGATCACATGATGAAAAGAGATCTTCTAGTCGTGATCGAAACTGCTACAATTGTGGAAGACCCGGACACTACTCAAATGAGTGTACGGCTACCCACAAGAGAAGAGAAGAATCTCCAAGAAGAAGAAGCTCAAGAGATGAGTCACCTCGGAAAGAGAGAAGGAGCAGAGATGATCGTTATGAGCGAAGATCCTCTCGGAGAAGCAAGGATTCGGAGAGGAAAGACAGGTCATCAAGGAGCTACACAAGAAGAAAACATCAAGCTCATGTAGGTGAATGGGTCTCGGCTCCGACTCGACAATCAATCGAAGGAAGCTATCACTCCAACTCCGACTACAGTCAAGATGAAGGTGTTGCGGTCTTGCTCTCGTATCCTCCAACTCCAACTCCTCGACTTATTTGATTCACCAAATGAGGGAATTGGAAGATGCTTCATGGCTAAAGGCCCCAAGGTATCACACCACAATTCATTGACTTCAATAGTGATGAGGATGACTTGCTTGGTGAAGATGAGCTCTTACATGATAAATCCAGTGAGCCTAGTAATGATGAACATGCTAGTAGTCTTTATAGTCGAGAAGAGTCGAATGACAATGCTATGAAGGAGATTGAGCGTCTAACTAAAGAACTAAACACTCTTAAGTTAGCTCATGAAACAATTCGAGAAGATCATAGAGAGCTCCTAAGATCTCATGAGAAGCTACGCTTCGAGAAGCTCACTCTAGAGCAAGAACATGAGTTTCTAAAAGCAATCAATGACGATCTTCGAAAGAAGAGTTCTTCATATCTTGCCAAACGACTTATCTTGTCTAATTTCTTGCCACCCATTAAAACTAAGCATGACAAGCATAAGAAAAACTCTTTCTCTAGTAGTAACAATAACCATGCTAAATCCAATGTTGTTGCTTCTAGTAGTTCTCTTGATTCCACTAACAATGTTTCAAGCCAAGTTACACTTGAGCAAGAAAATAGTTTATTGAAAGGGATTATAGAAAGGTGTCTACAAGAGCCTTGCGGAAGCAAGAACTTTGAGAAATTGTTACAAGCAAGGAAGGCACGGAAGAATCAAGGAATTGGTTTTGAGCGAAAGTTCAACGCCGAAGGTGTTGAATGGGAAGAAGGTCAATCTCCTACTCCACAGTTTGTTTCTCAAAAGGAGAAGTATGATCCTACTTCTTCTAATGTGGAACAAGCTCAAGATGACCTTCCACCACAAGACCACAAGCTAAAAGGCAAGGACAAGCTTCAAGAGGAGATTGATGCATTTGTTGAAGCACCTCAAGCCATGGTCAAGTGGGTTCCCAAGGAAACGTCAAGTTCTACTTCGTCAAGCTCAACTACAACCCCAAGGATTCCCATCAAGATGATGTGGATCCCGAAGAAGAAGAACTAGAAAGTTCTTGAGGGTGACTCCGCCAACATACTTCACTCACATTCATTTTGGCAAAAACTTGTGCAATCAACTTCCACATCGTGCACTAGTTCATTGAGTCACAAACCCTCTTGTTGGTAAGTCAAGGGACAAGGTAATCATTGCTTTCATGGACATCATCTATTGTGTACTTCAATCTATGTCCATGGATATCCTTGTTTGTTCCTTGTGGGACTAACCCATGTAGGTATTGAAAGTGCCCGAATCAAAGGATAGCTCCAAACTCTTGATGATCTTCATCAACAATGAGCATCCACATCTTCAACATCTACATGAAGTCTTCTCGACAACCCAAGGTTAGTTTGACCCTTTAAAGGGGTTCTCACATCTAGGGGAGCTTTGCTCAAAGAATTGAGCTAAAGCATCTTCAAATGATGTGAACACATCAATGCTTTATGTAAAAGTGGTAACCCCACTTGTGCTTAAGCGATGAGTATGACCTATGATCAAATGTTCTCATTTGGCTCCTAAGTCAATATACTCATATAAAGATGACCTAGTCATCGACAAATTGTGTGTTAGTTGCTAGAGTTTTTGGTTGTGCATGTTTGACACATATTTCATTTGCTATCTTATTGTGTGAGCATGTTGGATGCATGATTTTATCCATTCGAGGACATCCATTTGTTGTTTTGGTCGTTTTGATTTTTCTGACCAAATGGATGGACAAGAATGCCTAAGCACCTCCCTAGCTATCTATGCTTTCTTGTCTCAAATTCTATTCATGCTTACATCACAAATTTTGAACAAGTCATTTTGGACCCTCGGGTGAGGAGCACTTGAGCCACCGATCCGTCAAGGGCTAACTTCCAAAACCTTCTAATTGATTTCGGTCAGACCAACCCACTCAAACTCGGTCGAACCGAAAGCATTTAGACTGATCTAGGTTTTCACCTCGGTGAAACCGAGTTGTGATTTTCGGCGTGACGAAGTGCATAACTGCCCAGCCAGTTATCCATCTCGGTGCCACCGAGTTTTACAACTCGGTCCCACCGGCAGCAAAGGGGTATATATACTCGAGGGCCGCGCGCGTTGATTTCTCCTTCAAACGTTTTGCCCCCACACCTTGCTTTGCCGTCGCCTTGGTCTCCGGATCGTCGCCGTAAATCGCGCTGTGCGCCCTTGCCGCAGTCTCCGTCGCCGTCAACGGACATCTTCTCCGCGCCGTTGCCGCCGTAGAAAAACTCCACCAAGTTAGGGTGACTTTTGATCCCACTCGTGCTCCCATCTCCGATTCAATGCACGTTTGGATTGCCTAGAATCTTACCACGATTGAAATCCTCCTGTACACCAGATTAGTTCGTTTGGACTAGATTCGAGTGAAAGTTTTAGGGTTAGGTTTCCGCCGAACACATCTCGGTTAGACCGATTTTACATTTTCGGTATGACCGATTTGGCCTATGGCCATTACCTTTGCACCCTTCGGTCCAACGAGTTGTGCAAATCGGTGTGACGAAATGAGGATTCTGTGAAACCCTAGTGTTTTCGGCGGGACGAAACCCACTTCGTCAAACCGAAAGTGGTGTGAAAGCCTCTGTTTAACACTTCGGATTCACGAATTTTAAACTCGGTCGAGACGAAATGTCTTCGTGAAAACCTAATACTAGAATTTGAACTCATTTGTTTGCAAAACTTCGCATTTTGTGATGACTCTTCTTCTCTGCCTACACCTTATCTATTCACGGGTTGTCGGCCATGTCGGATGCGGTGTGATCGAGTAACAGGTCAAAGACACCCATTGCGAGATATTCGAGGCAGGCACTAGTCCTGATCCTAGCAGCTCATCAGATGATGGTGAGAGGAGTACACCAAGTGGATTACCTCCTGCAGCCACCAGAGCTAGAAAGAAGAGAAACTCAGATGATGAAGATTCTGATTTTGTCGCTGAGGAAGAGGTGACCTCAAAGCCCAAAAGGAAGGTTGTTGCCAAAGAGCCACAAGGTCAACAAACCAAGAAGGGCACCAGGAAAGTCAAGCAGTCAACTGTTGCCAAGAAGCTGAATTTGGGAGAGGCAGCTGCAAGCAAAGTTAAGAAAACTTCCAAGAGAAAGAGGATAGTGCATGATGCAGCAGAAGAAGATGAGGATGAGGAAGCACCCCACCTCCTCCTCGAAGCCAAAGTTCATGGGTGATGCCATCAAGGCTGGAGCCACATCAAAGCCCAAGCAATCTGCTCCAGCTAAGGCAGCTCCAGCAAAAGCTCGCTGCCAAGCCCAAGAAGACTATCGGGAACATTCCAGCGTCCGAGAAGAACAAGGATGATGTGCCACCAGCTGTGTCAGACGATGAAGGACCAGTTTTGCAGAAACTTCGTCCAAAACTGCCACTACATAATGATGCTCATCCTCAAGCTGAGGATATGAAGGCAAGGAAGGATAGAGGTCTCAGGCTATGGAGACAAGCTGACCCATATGCCGTGAGGAGAAGAACTACTTTATTGATCCCAGATTTCACACTAGAGAGCAGCAGGACTTCTATGAGACCGTCTTGATGGATAAGAAGCCCATAGTCGCAGACACAAGATATGTTATTTGGAAGTACATTGACAGTGAAGAGCACAGAGATTTCTTTCCACATGTGCATGAAAGCTTCCTTTGCATGTGGCGTTGCAGACTTTGTAGGTCGAAGTTGACCAATTAGAATGATGAGATGATAATGCAATTCTATGCCACACTCACTTCTACCCCGATGGGAAGATTGTGTGGATGGTGAAGGTCAAAGATTTTCTTCATCTGTTGAAGAATGGGCAGAACTTCGAATGCTCCAAAGGCAACGAGAAGATGATGTTGATGTATATGGGATTCCAAAGAAGAATCATGAATCCATGAAGAACATGTACAAAGAGGTTCCAATGAAGGATTTGGGAATCTGGAAGCTCGGC
Organism: Aegilops speltoides; assembly: GCA_021437245.1. NCBI lineage: Eukaryota > Viridiplantae > Streptophyta > Magnoliopsida > Poales > Poaceae > Aegilops > Aegilops speltoides. The sequence continues at coordinate 443,642,118 of CM038146.1, read as the reverse complement.
TCGATCTACTATCTCCGTGCAGGCCTACCTACCACTAATACTATTTTGAGGCATACCTTGATGCCCAAGTCCGAGATCATCGCATGATCGAGGATACTCTATCAACATGCTGCACATACTTGATGAGAAAGCACCTTTCAAGGTGTTGGACTTGATGGTAGAAACCATTAAGAGGACTGCGGTGACGAGAAAAGGTCATGTGGATTTGCCCCTGATTCAGATGCTTATCAATGCCAAGTTTGGCACGGGCACATTCTTGTTGGATAGAGAACATTTACCACTGCAGCCAGAGCATGAAGACAATGATGTTGTGATGGATGAGGAGGACCCAACATCTGTTGAAGGTCAAGCCAAGATCGAAGCTGCCAAGAAAGCCAAAGCTGACAAGAAAGCAGCAGCAGCAGCAGCAGCTAAACCAAAGAGCTTCGGAGAGTAGATTCTTGAAGCGACCCAAAGGATTGAACAACGCCTGGCCAGCATTGTACAGTCTCAGGAGAGCCTAGAGAGGATTGTTGAGGACAAGATCCACGCTCTGGATGTGAAGCTGACTGAAGTGCAAGTGACCGTCAACAAGCTTGAGGCAGACATTGAGGAAGCAAAGTGGGAGAAGGAAGAGCTTATGCGAGAGATGCAGGATGACTTAGTCCAGGATGCTTATCAACAGACTGCTCCGGTTCCCATAGGACCCCAATCAGCTGCTATTCGATGGATCGACACGGGACTACAGCTTGGCACCTCCACAGTTCCAATGAGCTACTCCAGCTCCGGCTCGGTGACCACTCCTCCAAAGACAGACATCGGTGAAGTCTTCGCCGATCTTTGTCATATCAACTCAACATCAACCCAGACGGAGCCGCGTGAGAGTCCCAGTGGCGCTTAGCTCTATGCTTTTTGAACTTTTTGGTAACTTGTTGCCAAAGGGGAGAAATTGTATAGATCATAGGACTTCGAGAGAGAGTCTTTGTCGCTTTTGCTCTTTCGTTCTTTTGCGGTTTCTTTGAGATACTTTTGGTTTTCGAGACATTCAGTGTGTTTGATACTACGTTTGATTCTACCTTAATGAGTGCTTGGTCGTACTATGCTTTAATGTGTGCTTAATGCTTATCATATGCTATTCCTATCTTGTATGACCATTTACTCATGTCTTGGTGATTGGGTGCATGCTATTCATTCTTATCATTTTGTGCGCTCCACCAAGATGTATGTGACATGGAAGAGTGACCCATGATCCTAATCGATTGTGCATTTGCATTCAAACGCAAATCTTAAATAATGCACAAATTTAGGGGGAGCTCTTGCTTATCACATACTTCTCAAAGCGACGATATTATTCATTGATTATATCCTTTGTCGAAGCTTTGATCTATATGTTGTCATCAATTACCAAAAAGGGGGAGATTGAAAGTGCAACTAATCCCCGGGTGGTTTTGGTAATTAATAACAACATATATATCATTGAACTAATAGTTTCTTGAGAATCATTTGAGAAAGTTCATTGATATGGGTATGGCAAGGACTGAAGAAGTGGACCCTCAAAATGCTAAGGCAAGCATTGGCAAAAGCTCAAGACTCCATTTTTGGTTTAGTGATCCAAGATCACATTGAGTCCATAGGAAAGCCAATATTATTAAAGGGGATGAGGTTATGATGATGATCTGGTTGCTCAAGTGCTTAGTGATACATCTCCTAAACTATCGGCAACTTTCACCGCCATATACACTCATAAGTAATCTCGGTCCCACCGATTTTCCAAACTCAGTCACACCGAGATGAACCACCTCAGCCATAAAGCCAAACCCTAGAAAACTCGGATTTTCCGATTCGAACTCGGTCTCACGAAACTTGAGTCGCCAAGCTTCAGAACCTACATCATCAAATCGGTGTCACCGAGATGATGAAGTCGGTCCCACCGAAATTGGCAAGCTCTTGTCTTTGCACAAATCGGACTAACCGAGATTGTATTTTCGGTCCCACCGAAAATCCCAACGTACACATTATTTGAACTTTCGGTCTCACCGAGTTGTCAACTTCGGTCCCACCGAGATTGGTCAAATGTGTGTAACGGTTGGATTTTGTGTGGAGGCTATAAATACCTCTCCACCCCCTCTTCATTTGTGGAGAGAGCCATCAGAAAGAACTACCACTCCTACCTTACATTTCTAAGAAGAGAACTACCTACCCTTGTGTTGAGATCAAGTTGCTCCACTCCCACCATATGAAGCTTGATCTCTAGCCTTCCCAAGTTGCTTTCCACTCAATCCTTCCTTCCACCACAGCCAAATCAGTGAGGAGAGTTGAGTGTTGGGGAGATTATCATTTGAAGCACAAGAGCAAGGAGTTCATCATCATCAACAACATCTATTACCTTTTGGAGGTGGTGCCTCCTAGATTGGTTAGGTGTCGCTTGGGAGCCTCCGTCGAGATGTGGAGTTGAACCAAGAAGTTTGTAAGGGCAAGGAGATCGCCTACTTCGTGAAGATCTACCCGAGTAAGGCTAGCCCTCCGTGGGCGTGAGGCCATGATGGAATAGACAAGGTTGCTTCTTCGTGGACCCTTCGTGGGTGGAGCCCTCCGTGGACTCTCGCAGCCGTTACCCTCCGTGGGTTGAAGTCTCCATCAACGTGGAAATGCGATAGCACCACCTATCGGAACCACGAGAAAAATCATCGCGTCTCCAAAATTGCGTTTGCTCTTCTCCACCTCTCTTTACTACATGTGCAATTTACTTTCCGCTGCCTATACTCTAGAATTGCATGTGTAGGGTGATGCTTGACTTGATCATAATTATGAATCTGCCAAAAACTGTTCTTTGTCAAAAGGCAGAATTTTTATATTGTCAAGTAGTCTAATCACCCCCCCTCTAGACATACTTTCAATCCTACACATGGGGGCTCTGCACATGGCCCTGCAAGCCGCGTCTACCTCGTCTCCGCCTGTCGGGAGCACGTCGGACTGGTACCTCGACTCCGGCGCGGCGTCTCACATGACCACCAACCCTGGTAACCTCCACTCCCTTATCCCGCACTCCTCTCCCACCCAGATCGTGGTTGTCAATGGTGATCATCTGCCGATCACACACACCGGCCACGGGTCTCTGATCACAACCAACTCTTTGCTAGTTCTTCGTAATGTTCTAGTTTCACCCTCTTTGCTCACAAACCTCCTCTCTGTTCGTCAACTCACTCATGAAAATCCTATTTTTGTTGAATTTGACAAATTTGGCTTTTCTGTCAAGGACATGTGCACCCACCAGATGACCATGCATTGTGACTTGACCGACAACCTGTACCTTGTGACGCCCTGTCACGCGCTCCCTCCCTCACGTCTGTTCGCCGACGTCGCCACCGTGGAGCTGTGGCACCAGCGTCTCGGCCACCCTGGGGATGACGCGCTTTGCTGGGTGCTGCTCCAGTTCCCCTTCACCTGCACGCCTTCAGATGTCAACACATGCCATGCCTGCCGGCTGGGTAAGCACGCTCATCTGTCGTTCTCTGCATCGCATAGCCGTAGCTATTTTCCCTTTCAGTTGTTGCACTTAGACGTTTGGACATCACCTGTGTGTAGTGTTTCTGGGTTTCTGTATTATCTTGTTGTACTCGTCAACTGCACTCATTATGGTTGGACCTTCCCATTGCGTCACAAATCGGATGTTCTCTTTGTTCTTGCTGGATATTACGCCTATGTTCAGACCCAGTTCGAACACCCCATCATCGCTTTCCAGACAAACAATGGCAAGGAGTTCGACAACGTTGATGTTCGCTCGCTCCCTCCAAACACGGCACCACTCTCTGTCTCTCCTATCCATACACCAGCCAACAAAATGGAAAAGCCGAGCGGATGCTACGCACTCTCAACAATAGTGTTCGTTCTCTGCTCTTTCATGCCTCCCTCCCTGCACATTTTTGGGCGGAATCCCTTGCCACTGCCACCCTCCTCCTCAACTACAAACCGTGCACCACCTCCTCGCCACTATCACCACACGAGCTGCTCCTAGGCACTCCCCCAGATTACTCCTCTCTACGGGTTTCTGGGTGTCTCTGCTACCCCAACACCTCGTCCACCTCTCGGCACAAACTCGATCACCGGTCTATCGCCTGTGTGTTCTTTGGTTATCCACCTGATCACCGTGGCTACCGATGCTACGATCCACGCACCCGTCGAGTTCTCACTTCTCGCCATGCGCACTTTGACGAATCATCGTTTCCCTTCACCATGGCGCTCGTGAGTCCCGTTCCGCCTGCCGCCCGGGCTCCGCCGCCTCCACGGTTTGTTCCTGTGCCACTCAAGGTCCCCGTCGTCGCTCCTGCTCCGCCTGCATCATCGGTGGCTCACGCCGGCTCGCCAGCCTCAGTTGGACCTGGCGTCTCCAGGGGCCGCCCGCGCACGTCTTCTGGGGGTTCAACCTCCACCGCTAGATCGCCATCCAGTGGCTCCGGCTCTTCGTCGAGTGCGCGCGGCCATGACTTTCAAGCGACGTCATCGGATCTCCATCGAGCAGCCCTGATTCAAACTCAGGCGTGCCCGTCCCGAGCTCTTCTTCCACTACAGATGCTTCCCCGCGGGTCGTCACCTGTGCCCGCGCCGGCGTGTTCCGCCCCAACACGCGGTACCACGACGACTACATGTGCACTGCTGCCGTCGCTCCCTCACCGGACGCCTCATCGATCCCCCGTTCTGTTTGCGATGCGCTTCGCGACCCGAATTGGGTTTCGGTCATGAAGGAGGAATTTGATGCGCTCGTCGGCAACCGCACCTGGGAGCTCGTTCCTCATCCTGCTCGTGCCAACATGATCACTGGTAAATGGGTCTTCAAGCACAAGACGTGTGACGATGGCTCTTTGGAGCCTTACAAGGCGCGCTGGGTCGTCCGCAGGTTCCGTCAACGCGTCGGCGTCGACTACGGCGATACTTTCTCCCCTGTCTCAAGCCCGCCACCATCCGCACTGTGTTCACCCTCGCTGCCTCGCGTGGCTGGCCGGTGAGCCAGCCTAACGTCACCAACGCCTTCCTGCATGGCAATCTGCAGGAGGAGGTCTTATGTCTGCAGTCGGCCGGCTTCGTTGACTCCAGCAAGCCTGTCCAAGTCTGCAGGCTCGTCAAGTCTCTCTACGGGCTCAAACAGGCATGGCGCGCGTGGTTTCAGCGCTTCGCCACCTTCCTCGCTACACTCGGCTTCGTCGCCACCCGCTCGGACAGCTCGCTCTTCACCCTTCAAGCTGGTGCTGGTGCCGCTTACCTGCTTCTCTATGTGGACGACATCGTCCTCACAGCGAGATCGGCCTCTGTCCTTCAGCGCATCATCACTTGGCTCACCTCCATGAAGGACTTGGGCGAGCTCCACTACTTCCTGGAAATCCGGGTGACCCGCAACGCCACCGGCTTCATCCTCACGTAGTCCCAATATGCCGAGGATATTCTGGACCGTGCTGCCATGGAGAATTGCAAGGTCGCGCCGACGCCCGTGGACACCAAGGCCAAGTTGCCCTCGTGTGATGGTCCGCGCGTCTCCAACCCCACCTCCTACCGGAGCCTCGCCGACGCTCTCTAGTACCTCACCATCACCCGCCCCGAGCTTTCCTACGCCTTGCAACAGGTTTGCCTCCACATGCATGATCCGTGGGAGTGCCACATGACACTTCTCAAGCGCGTGCCCCGGTATGTGCGTGGGATGACAGAGCTCGGCCTTCGTCTCCGTGCTTCGCCGTCTCTGGCGCTCCACGCGTACACGGATGCAGACTGGGCAGGCTTCCCCGACATGCGGTGGTCCACCTCCGGCTTTTGCATCTTCCTCGGCGACGCTCTGGTGTCCTGGTCCTCCAAGCACCAGACTACTGTCTCCCGCTCCAGCGCCGAGGCAGAATACTGCGCCGTCGCGAATGCTGTTGCCGAGTGTGTGTGGCTCCGTCAGCTACTCCGCGAGCTCCGCTACACTGTCAACACGGTGTCGCTCGTCTACTGCGACAACATTTCTGTGGTCTGCCTCTCCAGCAACCCAGTTCATCATCGGCGCACCAAACACATCGAACTGGACATCCATTTCATTCGTGAGCGTGTGACCCTCTGTGAATTCCGAGTCCAGCACGCCCCGACACATCAGCAGTTCATCGACATGATGACCAAAGAGCTGCCCTCTGATGTCTTTAGAGAATTCCGATCCAGCCTTTGCGTCTCCAGCTCCGACGCCAAGACTGCGGGGGGGGGTGTTAGCATACTGTATTTGTACATTGTAGCCAGGAGTGCGTGTGTGCAGTTTTCCCTGTAAGCACTCATGCCCACCAGGGCCGTCGATGAGGGTGGCCGAGGTGGGCGACCGCATAGGGCCCCCTAAAAAACTGGGGCCCCAAAAATCAGTAATCTCACGTTAATCATCAGCCAATGACCTATTTCCTTCTCTACGCACCCCTGCATGCACGGGATATCTTTTTTTTTTTGAACATCAGTACAGACTTAAGCGTTCATACATACGCGCATACACTCACCCCTATGAACGCACACACGCACACCCTACCCCTATGAGCACCTCCGAGAGACTGAGCCGGCATATCATCTTGAAATTTATGAAGTCACCGTCTCCTCCCACTGAAAGCGCATCGCCGGAAATCCTAAAATAAATCCAGGAATAAATGCGAGCACCAGGACTTGAACCCTGGTGGGCTGGAGATACCACTGTCCCTCTAACCATCCAACCACATGTTGGTTCGCGCATGCACGGGATATCTTACCTTGATTATCTCCCCTGCATGCGCGGGATTTGTTTTCATCTCACGTGATAAGTTTTTCTCCCAAGCAACGTACTGTATATGCCATTTACTTCTGGATCTTCTGGCGCGATAATTAAGGAAATCACCATGGAGATCGCTGCATTCATGGGGCCTTTTTCTTCACCTTATACTGAGTGAAAAATGCTTAATATTGTAGAATTCCCAAAAAAATTAATACACACCAAATAATATGAAAGAAAGAGAGTGGATTTTTGAAGTTTTAAGGCCTTGTTTTATATTCAATGATCATACAACACAAATGTGCAACCTGGATTACTCCACACGACACGATTCATGACATGCGATCTTCGGTGATATATGTGACGATGAGCACACATTACATGAATGATAACCGAACCGTAGCATAAAGGGTTTTTTACCGCCCCGGGTCCCCAAATTCCTGGAGACGGCCTTGATGCCCACCTCTCCTGATCATGGCCACCCCACGATCTCCATCGTGGTCGCGTGCCCCTCTCTATAAACTATATGTATGCTCAAGTGCAATAAAATCAGTGCGTTCAATCTCTTCTCCTTAAACATATATAGGTTAACTGAATATGTGGTAGTGCATTGGCCTGGATTTTCTAAAAAGATAATTAAACGATATTTCAGGTTGACTTTGAGACTGTCGAGGCCGAAGAATCCCGACTGTTGTCGTGGGGGTCGTTTCTCCTTCTTCTCCGGTGCTAGACCTTTGTTATGCACTAGGGAAGGAGAATGCTGACCATCACCGATAATCGCAAATGTCAGAGAGGAATCAGTGAGGGAGAGTATCCACCATATATGAGAGGACGAAGAATCCCGACTGTTTTCGTGGGGGTAGCTTCTCCTTCATTCCCATGTGCTAGACAATTTGGTGTAATGCACTCGGGAACGAAAGGAGGAGCTACCATCACCGACGGTCGAATATATACACCACGTGAGATGAGAGTTTTCAAGAAAAGACTTGACAGACCCATAGTCAACCCGTGATGAATAATAATTATCTAATTTAGATTTTGTAGTACATATATTTAATTGTACAAGTTTAATCTTTCAATTATGAACATAGGAAATGTCTTCGGACGAAGAAGATCACGGGGAGTGCTCCTGGTGCGGCGACAACCGGGGTTTCTGCGACAGGCCTCACCTGGATAATGTAGGAGGTTATGAGGTACAATATGTTTATGAGAGTTGATGATGAGTAGTTGTGATTATGTCTAATGACCAACTTGTATGTGATGTCTCATTGATGAAAACGATTATCATGAGGAGGTGTTATATGACAATGATGTATTATGATGATAAGTTGTTAATGATATGATGATGATGATATATTTATTAGATCATTGGGTGAAAGAACCGTGGATTAGTTTCAAGTGGATGTCCATCCACTCGAAACTAGTCCACGGTTCTTTCTCCCACTAGGGCTGGACAAAAAGCCCGAAGCTCGGTGAGTCTAACGAGCGCTCGGCTGCTCGACTCGTTTGAGCTCGGCTCGTTTTCTTAATAAACCGAGCCGAGCAGCATTTTTTGCTCGTTAACACTAACGAGTTAAACGATCGAGATTGTGGGTTTCGTGAGCTACTCGTTAAGATCGGTAGTAACGTAATTTTTTTTCATTATAGAGAATTTTTCGGTGACTTCGAGCACTCCTAAGTCTATGGACGGGCTATTTGCCACATTCACATCTTTGTCGTCTTCTCATATTCTCAATTTATCGAATCCTACTGGTTGTACCTATTTATGTTGGTAATTATATGCATGTGATGTGTCTTGTTTACCTATGCATTTCCTAACGAGCTGCTCGCGAGCGCTCGCGATCATATAACGAACCGAGCCAATCTTTATATTTAGCTCGTTATCCTTAACGAGCTTAACAATCCAAGCCTTAACGATCACGAGTCTTAAAGAGCCGAGTCTTAATGAGCCGAGTAGCTCGTTAGTCCAGCCCTATCTCCCACTGATGTAATAATTCACTATGATGTAAAATCATTCTCTAAATTGCTGCGGTATGAAAACTTGTAGAAAGGTGTATGAATACAACATGAAATAAAAAATAAATATGGAATAATAGTAGTAGCGCATGCTAGTAGAAGCGCTACTACTAATTACCAGTAGCGCTCATTTTAGAAAGCGCTGCTACTAAGTCGATGTAGCAGTAGCGCGGTTCAGCCCACGCTACTGCTAACCTTTAGTTGTAGCGCCTTACTAGTAGCGTTGTACCCCGCGCTACTGATAGGCTTCAAACACGCACTACTACTAGGGTTTTCCCTAGTAGTGTGTCTTGTACTTCAAGTTGGTCATTTTACTCCTATATATATGCCCACACTACAAGAAATATGTCAACTTATGACCACCACTATTGGTCACCGAAAGGTCACAAATTTCCATTTATGACCTTTTTGTGACCAAAAGCAAGGTCAAAGTCAGGGCCGTCAGAATCGACTATAGCGACCTTTCTTACGGAATGGTCAAAGACGTTTCTGACCAAAATATTCGTAGTGTGGCGTTTTGGTCACTAACAACCTCCCCTGTGCCACGTAGGCATCCAGCGTGGCAAGCGATGTGGCACAAGATTCAGCCGGTCCAATTCGATTTTCTACATGGGCCGAGCCCAACAATTCGACCTTTTCTGTATATTTTCTCTATTAATTTTCTCTAGCTACATGGGCCTAGCCCAACAATTTAGCCTTTTATTTTATGGGTCATGGCCTTTTTGTACAACAGTTTTAGTTTTTTCATAAAATGGGTCCACTAGTCAAACAGATCCCACTTGTCAGGTTCTGATAAGTGGGTCCTAGCTATTAGGCCCAGATTCTTCATATTTCAATTTGACAATAAGAAAATAACTAGTAGTTAAATTGGCAAGGAAAAACACACAAGATACTTCAAATAACAATATCCAGATTCAATACAAGCTCTACAAATGACACATCCTACAAGCTGTATATACAAGCTTATTTACAAGCTCTACAAATGACAAGTCCTACAAGCTGTAGCATTTACAAGTTCTACAAGTTACACGTAATACAAGCTTAGCTGATACAAGCTCTACAACTATGGGAATCAGTTACAAGCTCTACAAGTATTTTTCTTCTTCTACATGTAGCTCCTTCAATAGCGATCAAATGTCGGCTCCTTTGGAGAGTCGGATGGGCCTTCCACTAACATACTGTTACATGAATCAGTGATAAAAATTAGAAAAACTGGAGACAATATATTATGAACATTCCATTCAAAAAGGAGTAACTCGGTTGAAGTGAACACAGCAGCAGTTTTTCTCACCGAGGTGAACACAAAGAGCAGTTTTTCTCATTGAAGTGAACACAACAACAACAGTTTTTCTCATTGAAGTGAACACAACAGCAGCAGTTTTTCTCATACAAGATGTGTCTTAATATAACTCTAAGAAATGTTCACAACCTGAATTAACTACACTTTTTCTCATTGAAGTGAACACAGCAGCAGTTTAATCAACAACCCCATACTTTACTATAGAATGTTTCTTTGAATGCATAGCTTAAAAAAGGGGGGGTGAGAATCATCATAACAGGATATGTATATATATATATATGTAGAGAGAGAGAGATCACCTTAACAATAGATGGTGGGCATCCTCGCGGATCGGAGCAGCTTGTCCTGGCCCTCCCACGGATGGTACCAAACTGCACACACACCAAGCAAGAGAGCACGATCGGATCATATGAGAAAATGAACAAAAATAGAGAGGAGGAGGAGAGGGGTCACCTTGGCAACAGATGAACAAACTTTGGTCATTTGGCTCTGTCCTCGCCGGATTGAAGCATCTTGTCCTTTGGCCGTGTCCACACACCAAGCAAACTGCAGAAAAAACACGCAATGAAAAACTGAAGATCACAGTGTATGGAAAACTGAAGATCATAGTGATTATAACATACAAACAAAGGATCTTTGGCCCATCAAGTTTTAAGACAAAAAAGAGCAAAACCAACAATGCTACAAATCAGAGATTACAGGAACAACAACAGAAGGTTGTTTAACAAGTTTATATAGCATAATGTATGTAATGTAAAATTTCTACATATGGTGTTCTCTATATATTTCACAAGTTTGAACGGCCACTATATATGGAACATAAATTAGTACTAGTTCTCTATATATGGTGTTCATTTATTTCAGCATCATATATATGGACTTTGAAAGTAAACAAGCAGCCAGATTTAATTTCATGCCAAAATTTCTAGATAAGGCACAGATTAGGTGATGGTTTAAACTGTAGCACCAAACTATAAAAACAAGCAGAGATTAGAGGATGGTTTCAAAAACTGCATATATATTCATCTACATTACTTCTTCAGTATAGTATAGTACATAGCATGGATGGGTTTGAGTTCAGTTTGTACGGCATCAAACCAAACCACCCCAGTCCAGTTCGATTTTCTGTTCAACATAGACCAATCCAGTCCGTTCCTATTAAGCACCCATTTGAACCCATACGTACCAAACTAGCCCAAAGCAACAACAGAACCAAATAAACCAAACTAACCCGCCTGATTCCCATGTTGAATGGACATCAAGCAAGCACGCACTCTATTTTGATAGTACAAAGCTGTGCAAGCAAGCACACACTATAACATGGACAACAAGTTCAGAGATTCAGTGTATAAGCGGAAACCGGGAAGCAATGATTCTCCAAGAACTCACCCACGAGGCCAGGATCGGCCTTTGAAGCAGGACAACCAGTCTTTGGAGGAGATGAGGGCGTTGGCTGTCACCTGTCAGGACTGGAGGCGGGAGCAGTGGCATCCGTTCTCTAATGGCAAGGGACTGGAGACGGGAGCAGCGGTGCCCTAGTCTGAGTCGGAGAAGATGATGCCAACGTCCGTGATCCAAGCCCAGTGCTCCCGGCCGCCTCCCGTAGGAGGAGGCCAGCTCGCCCGCCCGCCCGGAGGAGGTGAACTCCGGCGCATGCTCCCGCCCCTCACCATAGCCGGAGACCAGGAACACGGTGAACGCATATCTACAAAAAGGAGCATGAGACGAGGTGAGGTGAGGAGATGCTGCATGAAGAAGGAGGGGAGGGGCTTACCGGTGCTAGATTCGGCCACCTCTGGCCTCGCTGTCGTTGCATGTGGCAGATCCCGACGAAGTTAAAGTGGCGGTCGGAACCCTAGCCACGGGTGATGTTGCGGGCTTGCACTAGAGGGTGCAAGACACGGATCTGACGGGAGGGGGGAAGAGCTTCGTGAGGGGAGCCCGGGGTGTGCTGCGCGCCGTCGAGAGCCGACTCAACTCGCCGAAATCGAGTGGAGCAGAGGAGTCGCGGGAGGGAGAGAGGGAGGGCTCGCGGGGGAGAAGGGCTCGCGGTGAGGGAAGGGGATGGGAGATAGGAGGAGGGCATGGGGAAGGCCATGGACGGCGGGGAGCTCGGCCGGAGGGAAGTGGAGGCGGCGATCTAGAAAGGAGGAGGTGGCGGCTATGATCTGGAAGGGAGGAGGAGTGGTGTGCGGGCGGATCTGGAAGGGGAGAGGAGGAGAAGAGAGCGAGGGAAAGAAAGGAGGCGGGGGGTGGATGTAAAATTACAACAGGGCAGAGGTAGGGTTTCGGGGATGGTGTGGAAGGGCTGATGACTGCCGTTGGATCCACGATCATCCGACGGTATTCGATGTATGATCCGCGTGATGCATCCACGGACCAATCAGAATACAGTACGACGTTATGACCATCTAAATTGGTCAAAAAATTCATTTTCTATTTTTCGAGTGCGTAAATTGACTTTTTTTTAAATGACCTACCATATATTTGTTGCAAAATGGGACCAGATCATTTTTATAATATATTAGGCCATATTTAATGTTCAATTAACAAAATGATTGGTTGTCAAAAGTTTTCATTTTCTTTGAATTTTCTAAAATACTAGGACATATTTAATGCACAATTGACAAAATGGTTGGGTGTAAAAGTTTTGATCCACCTCTCGTGAAAAAGACAAATTTCCACCGATTCGCTTGGAAGCGGGTCAATTTGAACTGCAGCTGCCTCATAGTTCGCTATTTATTTTTACAAAAATCATTTCTAGGTACATAAGTATCTATTTAATTAGAGAAACACCAAAAGTTTTCCAAGATTCAACCAGTAGCTAGGAACGGTCAAGCCCGCCGTTTAGACCGCATTTTGAAACGGGCATAAAAAATTCAAAAAAAATCAAAAAATTGGGAAACCTTCGCATTGTGTCATTATATGTGGCCAAGTTCCCAAGAAAAATAACAAACTTGTAATACGGCAATTATTTTAAAAAGTGTTCTTTAAATGAGCTATCATCTCGAAGATTCATGGCTTTCAAGCCAAATGATCAATCTTATGGCTACATTCGTGGCATAGTTTGTTCAAATGATCTCATATGTTGTTTTCATTTTCTTTGGACGAAAAAACCATTTTTAATTTTCCGAGTGCCCGAAAGGAGGTTTTTTGTGAAGGAACTACCAAATAATTGTTGCAAAATGGGACCAAAACAATTTTCTAAAATACTAGGACATATTTAATGCACAATTGACAAAATGGTTGGGTGTAAAAAGTTTTGATCCACCTCTCGTGAAAAAGACAAATTTCCACCGATTCAGTTGGAAGCGGGTCAAATTTGAACTGCAGCTGCCTCATAGTTCGCTATTTATTTTTTACAAAAATCATTTCTAGGTACATAAGTATCTATTTAATTAGAGAAACACCAAAAGTTTTCCAAGATTCAACCAGTAGCTAGGAACGGTCAAGCCCGCCGTTTAGACCGCATTTTGAAACGGGCATAAAAAATTCAAAAAAAATCAAAAAATTGGGAAACCTTCGCATTGTGTCATTATATGTGGCCAAGTTCCCAAGAAAAATAACAAACTTGTAATACGGCAATTATTTTAAAAAAGTGTTCTCAGAAATGAGCTATCATCTCTGAAGATTCATGGCTTTCAAGCCAAATGATCAATCTTATGGCCACATTCGTGGCATAGTTTGTTCAAATGATCTCATATGTTGCACAAGGGTGCATATTGGAATGTTAAACAATGTTGCCTAAGGAAGTTTTCATTTTCTTTGGACGAAAAAACCATTTTTCATTTTCCGAGTGCCCGAAAGGAGGTTTTTTTGTGAAGGAACTACCAAATAATTGTTGCAAAATTGGACAATATTGATTTTCTAAAATACTAGGACATATTTAATGCACAATTGACAAAATGGTTGGCTGCAAAAAGTTTTGATCCACCTCTCGTGAAAAAGACAAATTTCCGCCGATTCAGGTGGAAGCGGGTCAAATTTGAACTGCAGCTGCCTCATAGTTCGCTATTTATTTTTTACAAAAATCATTTCTAGGTACATAAGTATCTATTTAATCAGAGAAACACCAGAAGTTTTCCAAGATTCAACCACTATCTAGGAACGGTCAAGCCCGCCGTTTTGACCGCATTTTGAAACGGGCATAAAAAATTCAAAAAAAATCAAAAAATTGGGAAACCTTCGCATTGTGTCATTATATGTGGCCAAGTTCCCCAGAAAAATAACAAACTTGTAATACGGCAATTATTTTAAAAAAGTGTTCTCAGAAATGAGCTATCATCTCTGAAGATTCATGGCTTTCAAGCCAAATGATCAATCTTATGGCCACATTCGTGGCATAGTTTGTTCAAATGATCTCATATTTTGCACAAGGGTGCATATTGGAATGTTAAACAATGTTGCCTAAGGAAGTTTTCATTTTCTTTGGACGAAAAAACCATTTTTCATTTTCCGAGTGCCCGAAAGGAGGTTTTTTTGTGAAGGACCTCCCAAATAATTGTTGCGAAATTGTACCAAATCAATTTTATAAAATACTAGGACATATTTAATGCACAATTGACAAAATGGTTGGGTGCAAAAAGTTTTGATCCACCTCTCGTGAAAAAGACAAATTTTCGCCGATTCAGCTGGAAGCGGGTCAAATTTGAACTGCAGCTGCCTCATAGTTTACTCTTTATTTTTTCCAAAAATCATTTCTAGGTACATAAGTATCTATTTAATCAGAGAAACACAAAAAAATTCCAAGATTCAACCACTAGCTAGGAACGGTCATTCCCGCCGTTTTGACCGCATTTTAAAATGGGCATAAAAAATTCAAAAAAATCAAAAAATTGGGAACCTTCGCATTGTGTCATTATATGTGGCCAAGTTCCCAGGAAAAATAACAAACTTGTAATACGGCAATTATTTTAAAAAAGTGTTCTCGGAAACGAGCTATCATGCGTGAAGATTCATGGCTTTCAAGCCAAATGATCAATCTTATGGCCACATTCATGGCATAGTTTGTTCAAATGATCTCATATTGTGCACAAGGGTGCATATTGGAATTCCAAACAATGTTGCCTAAGGAAGTTTTCATTTTCGTCGACGAAAAAACTATTTTCCATTTTTCGAGTGCCCGAAAGGAGGTTCTTTTGTGAAGGAACTACCAAATAATTGTTGCAAAATTGGACCAAATCATTTTTATAAAATACTAGGCCATATTTAATGCACAATTGACAAAATGGTCTGGTGTAAATTTTTTTGATCCACCTCTCGTGAAAAAGACAAATTTCTGCCGATTCAGGTGGAAGCGGGTCAAATTTGAACTGTAGCTGCCTCATAGTTTGCTATTTATTTTTTCAAAAATCATTTCTAGTTACATAAGGACCTATTTAATCATAAATACATGGTTTGGTGGCGATACGTCGAGGTTTGGGCGGTGGCGAGGGCCCCAACTCTAGAGCTGCCAGAACTCGCATGCCGCTTGGCGTGGTCATCAGCGTGACCGTGGCGTTGCCATGTGTTCTCGGCCTAGGCATGTCTAGTGGGTTGGGCACTCCCAGGTTGGTGCTAGGAAGAAAATTACAACATAAGATTCTCACGAGGAGACCAATCGATGCTCAAACATGAATTAGCAGCCAAGTGTTTGATTAGCGGTACGGGAAATGTACATGGCTAATGGGCGTGAGTTTTGGCTGAGGATGATAAGTTACTAAGAAGACCGTTTTCACAAATTTTCATCTCAAAAAGAGGAGCCTAGGTGGTACTTGCTTTGCAAACCACCACACTGGACATAAATCTGAATGTTGAAGCTCGGCTCAAAATAATGAATGGATTGAGCTGGCATTTGGTGGAGGATGGTTATTTGGGCATAGGAAAGCACTATAGAAAATGGATACTATTTGGACATGCCAAAGTGGTACTTCCTTCACAAACTGTTACTTTGAACAGAATAGGAAAATGAATATTTTTGAATTATTTTTTAACTAGGCAAGGAAGGTTTTTACATATTTGACGAAGATATGACCCAAAGAATTTATGAGATTTTTTTGGGAATTTTGGGAATGACAGAAATATAGGTTGCTTCACAACCTAGGGCAAAAACTGCCACATGGACATGACACATAGGCAAAACTGATGAGGTGGCGCCTAGTCATAGCAACCCACCACAATTTACAAGGCTATGACCATCTATATTGGTCGTTAACAACTAGAAATAAGGCAGCGGACTAGCGCTGTTAGCTTTATGACCATTTCATGTAAGGAAATTACGACCTTTCTGACCAAAATGGTCGCAATGGTTTAGGGTTTGGAGCCCCTCGAACAGCTTTTGACCAATTGGTCTCAAATGGTCATAAATCTATGACCAATTCTTCCAGGGTCACTGACAGAAGGTCATAAGTTGACATATTTCTTGTAGTGCCATGACGCTTAAAGTAATACAAGAACTATTCCACCAAATCCCTCTCTCCCTTCTAACATAGCATCGGCCTAACCAATCCAAACCCTAGCTGCCACCCACTGCTTCCGCCTCGCGCGCCGCCCCCGGGGCGGTCGGTCTCCATGACCGCCGCCGGGGGCCGTGCCGCCCGTACCTAGGGTTCGTCCGCCGGTCATGTTGCCCGGCTGCCCTAAAGAATCTTTTTCCCAAACCCTTGCTCCAGGTTTTTCTCTCTCCCGCCGGTCATCTTGATCGGCGTTTCTTTTTGGTTTTCCGATCTTTGCTTGATCAGTTTGCGTCGCCCGCCACCGCCGTGTCACCCCGCGCCTCTACTCCGGCACCGGCGTGACCGGCCGGCTACTTCACCGCCCCGGCGGCCTCACGCAACAGGCGGCCCCTCGAGGCCGTCGTCCGCGCGCCGGCCGTCACGGCCCTGCTCCGACCGGGACACCTGCATCACCTACACCCGGCGGCCAATCATAGCCGTCACTCACGCGTTGGCCCGGCAATCGATCCACGCCACCCGCCTCCGCCGCGTCTGCACGCGGCCCTGCAGGTTGCCTCGCCGGCCTCGTCCTTGGTTGTGTCGGGCCGGCTGCGTCAGGCCCATCGGCTGCCATGAGCTCGAACGTCGCTGCTCCGTTTGTCGCTCGGGCCTTGCTGCCCAGGCGCCGACGCTGCTTTGGTGGCCCAGGTGCCGGTGCTGATGCGCTCGTCTGCACGTCGTCCCATGCTGTCCATCATCGCCGGATTCATCTCAGACTCCGCCCCGTCTCCACCAAGCGGCGTCCCCGACCTCGGCGCGATCGGATTGATCACCCGCCCGCCGCCGCTATCCGCCTCATCTACGCCGTACGACCGACCTAACCCGTCGGTTGCGCGCGCCTCTGCAGGCACCGTGAAGACTGTCCCGAATTCAGCACGCCCCTCTACCTATCGAGCAACGGGCTGCCGCTGCGTCGCCCTGTTGGGCCCCAGTGCCGCCGCCCCGTGGTTCTTCTCCCGGCTGCACCGACCCGCGTCACCGCTGCGCCGCCCCTTCGGGCCGTAGTGCCGCGGCTCGCGGTCCACCGCCGCCCCGAGGCTGTCTGCTCCAGGCCGTCCCCGTGGCTGCACCGACCCTCGCGCCGCTGCTGCATCGCCCCATCGGACCGTAGCAAGCGTGGCCCGCGGTCCCTGCGACCATCCCAAGGTCTTTCGCCGTCGCCCCGACCTGCCCGCCGCCGCTGCATCGCCCCTTCGGGTCGTAGCGCTGCGGCCTGCGGTCCACCGCCATCCCCGCGCATCGACTTCCCGTGGCATGCGTCGCGCCGTCTCCTTTGGCATGGAAACGTCGCCATCCTCACGGGTCTTCGTCAAGCTGTCAGGGTTCTTCGCCTACTTCGAACACCGACACCGCGCTCCTGACCTAGCTGCCAGCACTGCCGTCAGGCCGCCGCCGCCGCTCTACTTTGGCCGCCGCCGCCCGTCCACCTCCTTCATCTTCGTCCAGCAACAGCCCGTCGCCAGCGTTGTCGTCATATACCCCGACCACTTCGTCTACTCCGACAACCGCTTGCGACATCGGCCCCGCGCCGATTGGCGCCGCAACCGTCGTCGAGTTCTTCTCTGCTGGCCCCTCCGACTTCTTCAACATGGCGTACAACTTGTGCAGGTCCCTCGTCTACGCACGCCCAGTTCTGGCAACACCGATGCGTGCCTTCATCCATGACTTGTCCGCGGGTCTGGCAAGCCTGGTGCGGCGCTTCGTCAACTTCGTCTTCGTCCGTCCAACACTACTAGGGAAAACCCTAGCAGTAGCGCGTGTTTTGTGCCCACTAGTAGCGCGGGAAGCCGCGCTACTAATAAGGCGCTACAGCTATTGCTTAGCAGTAACACGTGCCATCACGCGCTACTGCTAGTACAAATAGTTGCAGCGCTTGTCCAGTACCACGCTACTGCTAAGGTATCTACTTGCAGCGTGTTTTCTTTCCATCGCTACTAGTATTTTTTTTAATTTTTATTGTATTTATGCGCCATCATACAAATATTGGTACAATACCAGCTGTTATGAGGTTTACATCATTATGTCCATAACAGTGTATTAAATGAAGATGGATTAGGTTCAAGTGGAGGCAATATGTGGTGCATGTCAAAAGTATACTACTAATCCAAACTTGATCTAGTTTGGATTAGTAGTACTTTCGATGTGCACCACATGTTGCCTCCACTTGAATCTAATCCGCCAGCACAAGATATTTAATCATCATCATGGTCATTACCACCAACAGTATTTATTTAATCAACACTAACACTAGCTAATAATAATCATGATAATCATTACCACCAACACTAGCTATTTTATCATCATAGTAATAGTGTAGCACATCATCATCCTGAAACTCATTTCTAGCCAGCTACTCACTCCTGCTACTCACTAATGCTGCTCTCTCTTAGGTAAAAGAACATAAGACATGTGTAGCTCTCCTCCTTGATCAAGTTGGAGCATGCAGATGAACCTATCTCCTAATCGTGGAAGGCGCCTCTGGTTGCTGCTCCCTAGTACTTCTCTGCGCTCCCCCAACACATATTTGGTCCAGTCTTGCACTATTAAGCATCCGTCGCTAATCTTGAATGCACTAAAGTAAGCTGTAGGATATCTTGGCCGTAAGTTGATAATACTCATGATACCTTTAGTCTCGATCCCATAAGGCACAACATTCATCGGGAGTCCCTGTTGAAGAACATCGTATGCTAACATACTTAGCAATGAAGTTTAGCTTCAAAAATAATGTATGGAAAAGATGCAATGAGGATAAAAAGTAAAAATCTTACCATCCTTCCAAAATAGATTGTGACCGTAGTTCATTACAAACACTATTGGTCGCACATTTTCAGTACTAAGATTTCTAAATGCAGGAAGAAAATTTGTCTTGACAGTATCAAGATCCTCAAGCCATGAAACATAATGACCGAGCTCCTCGCAGATTGAGTTCAGCCCCGTGACGATATACGGTCCTGTCTACCAAGCGTTGTACATGTTTGCTTGCGAAAATAAGTGACGATAAAAATTAGTTGTCAACTATTTTGAATAAACAATATCAAAGACATAAATATGGTTGAGAAACTTACATAATGGTATAATGGAGGCATTTGCACATTGACCCAGATGTCGGTATTACCTTCAATATCATCTTCCGCATTTAATATCAAAGGTGATAACCATATCGGCTCAAATGCATAAGTCTTGCATAGTGCTCGCCATGTTTTGCATCCAAAATAGGTGTAGTCGTCTGAATTGTATAACTTCGCATGGAAAATATAACCATGCTCGGTCTTCAAGTAAACTTTCTTTTCGTTCATACTATGACTGAAACCTATCTTATCCAATACAAAAACTCTTGCATGGCAGGGGATACGCTAGTAGAATAGTAAAAAAAATATAAGTTGAAGCAAATGAAGCAGATGTCATGCTTAATTACGAAAAAAGACTTGTCGTTGTGACTTACTGTATCCACTTCGAAGTTCTCGTCCAGCTTGATGCTGAAGCGCCTATCATCATCTAGAAAGATTCCGTCAGACAGTCAGCGCTTCGTCTTCGCAGATTTGCAAATACCGAAATCCTTCTCGTCGTCGACATTTCCTATGTTCATAGTTAAAACATTAATTGAAAATCGATCAAGACAACTACCAAGATACTCAACACACAAATCCGGGGCACTCGATATTTCCTACATATTCTAGCACAAGTCATGCCAAAATTCACGGAAAAATCCGGCATGACCTTTGCTAAAATAGGACATATCGGCGCCTGAAATTTGCCGGAACGGAAGCGAATCAACACTCCGCAAAACATAGGCCACTCAAGGTATAACCTGCAAACATGACCGCCACTTGGATATTGAGAAACACAAGATATACATTTCAAAATATCTTATAGGACTCAAATTAGCATGCATTCAATAAGCAAAAGTAGATCATCTCATGCGTCGGTACATCTTGAATATTATCACTAATACATCACGAATAGTGTCATACATATAACATCACTAATACAACTAAAACTCTAGCACACGACGGTATCGGGCGCGGGCGGTGGACACCACAGAGAAGGCACCATCACGGGATCATAGCTCGGTGAGATCCCGGAGAACCTGCTGTATTGGAGAACGGCATGTGCTCCAACGCAAACAAGTAGCGACGGACGTGCGCGTCCTCCTCACTAACACGGTGGCGCACCACCTCCATGGAGTCCTCGAGCCTCGGATAAATCATCGCCCACGCGACCGCCACCAAAGAAGGTTCGGTCAACGACAGCTGGCTCCTCACCAACCTCGCCCCGGTAGGTAGCGCCTCCAGTACCACCCGGCGGAACCCAGTACAGCACATGGCCGATCTGGTCAAGCAGGTGTAAATCCTCCGCCGACTCGGCGACGAGGATGCGGGATAGGCATCGCCCACGTCGAGGCGGAAAATTGCTTTAACTAAAAAATAGAAACAAGTTCTTACTAACTAGTTCTATTAATTCAACTAGTTCTTACTAAAATAAACTTACTATGAATAAAAATATTCTAGTACCTAATTCTTACTAACTAATTAGTACCTAGGAACTATTGCCTAATTACCATCTAAGTAATTAACTAACTAGCACTAAAAATAGCCTAGGGTTCATACTAACTAGCACTAAATAGCTAGGGTTCATACTAAGCAGAGAAGAGGGATCGAAAGGGAGAGAGGGATCGAAGGGAGAGTGCTACAGAGGGCGGGAGAGATGGGGTCGGGGGGACGGCGGCACCGAGGCACGGCGAGGCGGGTCGGGGAGACGGGCAGGCGGGTCGGGGAGACGGGCGAGGCGGGTCGGGGAGACAAGGCGGGTCGGGGAGACGGTGGCGAGGCGGGTCGGGAATTGGGGAGGAAGCAAAGGAGAGGGAATCAGGCGCGCGGGGTTAGGTGAAAATAGGTTTAATCAGAAGCGTGGGAAGGAAAACGCTGCTGCTAAAATCCGTAGTAGTAGCGCTGTTCAGAGAAGGGCGCTACTACTATACCTAGCACGCCGAACGATGTGGCAATTATAGTAGTAGCGCTTTTCGTTCGGGCGGCGCCATCGCTAAGCTTCTAATCAGTAGCGCGGTTACGCCAAACGCGCTCTTGCTAAATAGCGATAGCGCCTCATTTTAACAAGCGCTACTGGTAACATTCTGTGTATAAGGTTTTCCCTAGTAGTGCAAGCATGCCCGGTGTTGGCAACACCGGTGTGTGCCTTCATCCACGACGTGTCCCCGGGCTTGGCAAACCCGCCGCGATGGCTCGTCAACACCATCTTCTCTCCGGCGCACCCCTACTTCAACATCACTGCGCCCGTGCTAACTCGGCGCCTCCTTGCGCCCGCGGCTCCACGGTGACTTCCTCGACACCGGCCACCCCGACCCGATATCGACCACGGCATACTTCACACGCCTACCTCGACCACGGCTACACAACCATACGCTCTCAGCTTCATCGACAAACGGCACAAAGGGCTACCGCCTTGCTTGAGCAACCTCGCTGGTTTCTACTCCAGCCACGACTTCCGTGATGCGTTGACCGTTACGATTATGGGGGGTGTGCGTCGGCTTGCTTTCGAATTCTTCTCCTGTCTCACCGTCTGTGTCGCTACCGTTGTGACTGCGGGGGGATGTTGAGTATATTGATTCATTAGGAAACATAAGATAGAATAGGATTTGTCCTGCCTTGTCTTGTACTCCAAGTTGGTCATTGTACTCCTATATATATATGCTCATGAGGCTCAAGCAATACAACAACTATTCCACCAACTCCCTCTCACCCTTCTAGCAAAGCTGAATCATTTGGTTATAGTCAATGATTCTTTCTTAGTTTCATCTCTACTGCAAAACTAGACATGAAAGTTTCTTGCCATCCAGCTCCTCAAGAATGGAAGGAGAAGGTATATAAATTTCTCTAATTCCATAATATTTAAATATATTATGGTACGATAAATACACATTAATAGATAATAAAAAAGCTTAGGTTGTTTTATATTGACTTTGTTTTTTTGCGAGTATTATATTGAATTTATTAAAAAGGAATATATAATATATACTCCCTCCGTCTGAAAATACTTGTCATCAAAATTGATAAAAAGATATGTATCTAGAACTAAAATACATCTAGATATATCACCTTATATCTATTTTGATGACTAGTATTTTCGGACGAAAGGAATAGTCATGAAAGAAGCGGAAATTCACGCCACTCTTAGAAAGAAGATCTAGAATATATCTAGACGTGTGTGTATTTATCCACTACCTCCAATACATATTAAAGTCGTATTAAAGCTGCCACGTGTAATATGGATCGGAGTAATAGAATCCTTCTTGACATGTGCGACCAGCCGGCTTAGAGCAGTAATTCGAATCCTTCTTGACATGTAGCCGCCTTAGAGCATCTTCAGCCGTTGACCCCCAGGACGCCAAAAAAGAGCTTTTTGGGGATGGGTCGGCGCTAGATTGGCGCGTTGGGGCAACCTAGCTCCCAGTCATCGGCCTATGGGTCTTCCCGGGTTCGGCGATGTTGCGTACAAAATATATGCAAACTCGGCGACTTTTGCACGAACTCGGCGAAACTTACTTGAAATTTGTACAAAAACTTAAAATATGCATGAACTAACTTAAAAACAAACTAAAAAGCCTAGCCACTGCCGCCACCGTCGCCGCCGCCGCCGTCTACATGCCGAGAAGCCTGTAGAAGCGGGTGTAGTCGCCGCCGCCGCCGTCGTCGTCGTCGCGCGCCTCTCCCGCGGCATCCCTGCTGCACCCCTCGCCCGGGTCGCCGCCAACGCTTGACGGCCCGGCCTCAACCTCGTCGTCGCTGTCGATGATGATAACGCCGCCCTTCTCGGCGCGGCGACGGGCCTAAGTCTCCAGGTACGCCCGACGCTGGCGGCATACCTGCTCGCGGACGTAGTCCTCCCTCGCCCATTTGAGGGCGGACTCGTCGTCGGGGGCCACCATGCCGATGTGCTCCGGCTTCACGGGGGGCGTGTTCCGCTCGGGCTTCAGCCGGACCAGGCGAAGGGAGCGCCTCGTCGGTGCCGTCGCAGGCGACGGCTCGTTGATGACGAGAGCGCCGCTCCGCGCGCGACGCCTGAGCGGTGTCTTCTCCGGCTCGGGCTTGATGGGGCGGAGGGCCGGCGAGCCGGAGCCTGACGAGGAGGACGACCCCGGCTCCATTCGCCGCGGTATCCAAGAACGACTGCGGCGGCGAGAGAAGGAGGGGCGCGCCGGGTACTCCATACGCGGCACATTGCCGGTCTCGATGTGGTCAAGGACGGCGTCGAGTGTGCAGCCGGGGACGCCCCACCACTCGCGCCGTCCTTCGGAGTTGAGGCGGCCGCGGGGGATGACGCCGTTGACGGAGGCGATCTGCTCCTCGCGGGCGCGCTCAAAGTACAGCGTCCACAGCGTTTCGCTGTCGGGCCCGTACCTTGGCTCGTTCCGCTGCTCCTCCGTCAGAGACGAGCGGATGCGGGCGATCTCCGCCCGCCATGCGGCTCCTTCGAGGACGGGCAGCACCAGGACGCCGCCAGCGCTCAAACTCCACGCCCCTTGCACGCGCATGTCGGGGGGCGCCGGGTACTCGGCCTCGTAAAGAAGGCGTGCCTCCGGCTCCTGCAGGTGTCGGCGCCGAAGCCGTTCGCGGCTGCGCCGTCGCCTGGGTATCTCTCAGCCATTTCGCTCGTCGGCGGGGTAGGCAGTGGTAGGAGAGCTCGTCGGCGGGAAGAAGGCTTTCGCGGGAGGGAGAGGGGGAGGGTGTGGCGCTCACCGGCGGGGTGGGGCACCTTTTATAGCCGAAGCGGGGGTGGCGGTAGGCGGCATGCGGGCAGACGCGTGGCGCATGCGGGCGGACGCGTGTCGGCGGTGTCTTCACTACGCCGCCCGTGAGGCATCAATGGAGGCTGACCGGCGCGGCAGCCTTCGCATTGATTCCCGCGGGAACCGAAGCGATGAGCCCGACAAAGCGGCCGTCTCGCTGACTCGGCGGGCTCGCGGGCTGCTTCGCGCCAAAACGCTCGCCCCGGCGCCCCCGAGCGCCCCCCAGGGCGTCGGGTTCCGCCTGGGTCCCCCGGCGCTGATTTCGGTCCAAGTCGACGAAAAACGGGTTCTTGGGGCACGACTGCGTTCGGTGCGGGCGAAAAAAAACGCCTGGAAGGCCGTTCTCGGGGCGCGGATGAAGATGCTCTAAGCCTGGTCCCTGCCGCGGAACGGGATGGCAAACAGAGAGAAAGCAAAGGACCGAAGCCGCGAGATCGATGGCGTAGTGGAGCGGCCAGAGACTCCACTGTGTACGCTCGCGTCAAACACTCGAGCCAATGCAAGCACTTGGATCCTATCTTTCACCAGTCGCCACCGCACTCACGCATTACTCATTGCTACAGCTGTTTATCCCCATCCAGTAATGCATGCATCCAACATTCCAAAACCGTCATCCGTACCACCAAACCGGAGGCGCCGACCGACCCCGCAGGTGCGACCAAGGCGAGGTGCGGTGACCATGGCCGGGTTAAATAACTTTCCAGGGATGTATGTATGCGTTGGAAGGAAGGATCGTCGGAACTGAAGCTAGCTGCCCGCGGCGAAAGGCGAAGCGATCGATCGGAGAAGTGTATTCTGTGGGGAGGAGATCGCCCGATTCGACGGATGCCGGGGGGTCGTGGATCCTAACCGGAGCGCACCATGGCGCACTAGCTAGCATTAGGTGGCATGCATATGCATGGCAGCCGGGCGCCGGACGTCGTTCGTCAGGATATCGTACATGTCAATTGCTTCCATTGGCAGTATTAGCTGGATGCCCATCTCACGTACGTCTAGTCTGTGCACCGCGATCTTGTCCTGGTTGGAGAGAGAGAGGAGGAGGACGAGGATGAGAAGATATGCCTACGAGCGTGGGAGAAGGGCTAGGGGTGGAAAAAGGGAGTGGACGGGTGAGGGGTGAATGTTGCAACTATGCCTCTCAATGTGGGAGATGAGTGAGCACCAGAAATATGCCCCTTTTCTTTCTTTTTTTTTGACGGGAGAAATGTGCCCCTTTTCTCTTGCCTTGGATAGCTAGGTTGCACTTGTTCAAACAAGGTGCGGCATAGTGGCTGCTTTCATATTAAGAAAACGGATGGCTTTGGTGGTTAAGACTTAAGAAGAGCTTTGCTACAGCTACGTGAAAAAGTTACGAAACATTGCGTATGAGTTTAGTTGGTCAGTTTTGATTAGCAGAAAGGGGGGCCCACCCTAAAAATCAGGGGGGGAGAGGTTAGTGAGAGGAAGATACGTCTCTACGTAGCACAATTTAAGTAAGTTAATTATGTAAGTGTTGGATTTTCGGGTTAAGAAAGAAGGATCATTTGATGGAGAACAATGCTATTCATACGCATGGTTTTTACGTAAAGTTCACGTACTAGTTACATCGGTTAGCAGTTAGCTAAAATAGTGGAGGTAGTTATGATCCAAATGAACGAGTAGTACGTAGGAATATGATTTCTTTTTGATGAAATATCATTGGCATGTCTTGCACCTGATTTCTATGTAAACTAGCCACGTGTCCTGCGCAATTGTGCTGGAAACATCGATGATTCTAATATGCTCTCTAGCATAGGTATGTAAACGTACCTTTGTCATTTTGTGCAAGCTATTGGGTAATCCAATTTTGTTTCTATCCGACCTACTTGCATGTTCATGATTTGCACACGCAATTGTATCCATATTTTATTGACAAAGATGCATATAAATGACAACCACACCCTCAAGCATTTGGTTCTAGTTATCACCGCTCATTTACATACTTCTCCATCAATATTCATGTTTTCTATCTAAACATTCTTTGTCCATTACCCTTTATGCATCGCCCCTAGAAATTGTGTACTGATATTATTAATTAATCGTTTATGATGGTAAGAAAAATATTTTCATTGACTATAACTTTTTAGTGTTCGAAACATGTATCTATCTAACATGTTTAAACCGGATGTATGTCGTGAGGACTAACGAGTTTATATCAGATGAAACATATACTTGTTTGTTTGTAGCTTAACTAATAAACAACTTGTGCACTTAAACATATATTTCGTGTGAGATCGGTCTAAGTCTATATATGATGATCTATAGTCTATGATTTTTTTTAGATAATGATATTTACTGGTACGACCCATTTAATTAGTTAGGATTAACAAGATTTGAAACATATGTTATATGTTTATCTATGACTTTATGGTTCTAGCTGACGTGACTATTTAGGTACGATTATGTATATCTAAGAGATGTGACCATTAGGTAGGTTATGTTGAATATGTGGTCAGCAATCTTAAAAAAAAAGATCTTTTGGGTACAATTATTTAGAGCTAACAGACGTGATTTATTTAGGTACAATTGTTTTGATGTGTGTAATCTCTTGAGTATGCTTATGTTGATCTAACTGTTATGGTCCAATAAAAAATTTAGATAGTCCACTAGATCAGCGACCGGATGTTTTGCTTTTCTTTTGGAAAATTTCAAGCACATATATCTTACTAATAGGTAGATACATAACGCTCTACGGATAAAATGTCCAACCGACTAATAGTTCAACTTTTTCATTAATATATTAAACCTATTGGCACAATGAAATAATATCACTATACTTTTATCGATAATATTTCCAATTTATTGACATATACACATGATGATCTTGACGATGCCTTTTGTTGTTATATGGTTTGCTTAATTATTCCGACTGCATTGGACTGCAAATTGCTTGAATAGTATTTAACTGCGTGCATATTCCAGGGAAATGATCTTTGCACTATATAAATATTTCACCATAATGAGCACCGGTCAGAAGTGTCTATCTACATCAATGTTCTCAAGGACATGCCAGTGGTTATTCTTAAGAAGAGTAAATCGTTCTCAAGGACTGGAGGGTAATTGTCTACTTGTCAACTCATATCAGTTATCTTTGATTCTTATTGCTTCATTGTTGCTATGTGGATTGAACCGAAGCTAACATGCTGCAAAACCATTGACTCAAATGTTCTTATGATTATAATCCCAACGATTAATCCGGTTGTCTATAGAAAGTAATTAAAGCAAGCCTAACAATAGCTTGAATTTCCAGTGTCCCTATTTAACACTTATGCTACAAACGACCAATCCAGTTGTCTATAGAAAGTAATTAAAGCAAGTCTAGCCAAACTCGGAGATCGGTATTCCGTCACTCTGGCCTCTCCAAAATTCATCACAAAAAAATGCTCTCCTCATGGCACATAAATGGTGAAGTGGTATGCGGTTGACATTCGCCCACCACGTCTAGATGATTTTTATACCATAATATATAAGCTAACACCAATTCTTATTGCAAAATCATATGAAATTGATCACCTTGTTTTCTCCCATGTTCTTAAGAACATAATGAACTACTCACAAGTTGCGTAGATAAGCATGTGCAAAGGCATATGAGTATGGATACCAATATGAGGGTCAAATAACACCTCAATAAAACACAAAGCATCAAATAATAAACTAGTGATGACGGTGAAGATGGAGAGTGATGGTGTTGTGGATGGATATTGTGTGGATGAAGACGCTTCCCATGATGTCTTGGTCTTGGTGGCGACATTGTCCTCGAATTCCCCCGGTTGGAGGAGAATCTGGAGGTAGACTTATGTAACTTGGTCGATGAATCCCATGTTTTTTATTTCTAATATTATGAATGATGTAACTATATGTTTGCAAATCAATAAAACTAACCATGATTGTTCTCACTAAAAGAAGAGAGAGCAAGCTCTGTCATGGACCGTGCATTTGTTACAAAGGGTAACTTTGTGTCTTCTGTTTCTTTTGGAAAAAGATTGCTAAACTGCACAACTAGAGATGCCACCTTTACAGCATTCTCTCAGTTCAACTAAATGAACTAATTTTGAACTTCTACAATCATATCACTTTTAAAAATTGGACCCACTACAAATCCGATGTCAGATTTTTGACCAAGGCAAATCAAACGTTTTTCATGGCAAATTATGTTATATGAGGATGACAAGTTTTCTTGGTGAGCATGGAAAATCAGCCTCAGTTTAATTTTTTTGTCAGAAAAATGCCGTGGTTACAAACTAAATTTGTCATTATTGCATCAATATAAAATTGCCATGAAAATGTCAAAAATTTCATGTCTAAAAATCTGACGCCAAATATTTAGTGTTCCATAAATTTTTTAATTCATTTGGTTGAACTAAAAAGGGCAAGAACGCACCTAAGGGCTAAGGCTCACAAATTCGCATGCCTAAAGTAACAACGGGTAGACATCATGATTTAAATATGGGTTGATCTCCCAGTTCGTGTAATTTTTTGGTTGCTACTTGTGGCACGGTTTGGTGATACTTTTTACATCTGGTTGAACGTCTATGGATCTTTAAATAAATATACGTGGTCTACTCTTAAAACAAGGGGCAACTTAACGGTTTTTCCCGCTAAGATGCGCGTAGACGCGGAAAGATCATGATCGGTTAAACCCACTCGCTGCAACAAGGCCAACTCGCAAACGATAACACATACTACTTTTAGGAGAAAATAAGATCTTATGGTTACGTTCTTTTATTTATTTTTGGATATACATGCATCTTTTGCTTTAAAATTAGGGTGAAGAGAATAACATTTACTTGAACATTGATGCTACATCTTATCAGATGATTAATTAACTCACTGCTAGTTTAGCTAGCCACCATGCATGCACGCACGCATGAACATGGATGGTTGTCGGTACGAGAGCACTGGTTAGCTCTACCGTGAAAAAGACTGCGGTGCAGCTAATTACCTCAGTTCCCACAGACCTTGACTCTGATGGCTTCTGACGGCTTCTATTCTCCTCAGGTGCCGAAAAGTAATCCAAACCAACGGCCATAGGCTGTGCGCAAAAGCAGAGAGATGAAGGTTTACAAAGGTGTGTGCACGTGGTGCGGTAGCTAATTCTTCACCTTTGCCCGGAAATGGAACATTAATAAACTGGGAATGGAGCATATAGCTAAGCTAAGCACTGGAAAGCACAGAGGATATAGGCTAAAAGCATGTCCAGCCGCGCTCCCAACAAGGCCCCCCATGCGACTTTTCGGCCGCCGGCGCTAAAAAATCGGTCCAGTCGCGCCTCTAAGGGCCCATTTTTCGCCGGCTCGGGCCGAAGTTGGCGCCGGCGTACCCAACCCGAACCCGGCGCGCTGGGGGACGCTCGAGGGCGCCGGGCGAATCGTTTTTGGCGTGAAAGAGCCGCGGGCCCTCCTTGCCAGCGACTCATCTCTCTTCTCGCCGCTTCGCCGTCCTCACCGCCTCGTTTCCTACGGCGAATCAATGCCAAAGCTGCCGCGCGCTGCCGCGCCGGTCAGCCTCCATTGATGCCTCACGGGCGGCGCAGTGAACACCGGACGACGCGCGTCCCCTCGCCCGCCACGCATACACGCGGCGGCCACGCGTACGAGCGGCGCCTCGGCCTATATAAGTCGACCCCCGGCGCGCCGGTGACACGCACAGAGTCTCCACCGCCAACGCGCCATTTCTCCCCCTTCTTCCCTCTCCTCTCGCCTCTCCTCTCGCCGTCTCCAATTAGCATAGCCGAGCGCTTCCCAGGCGAACGGCTTCGGCCGCTGCCACCTTCACGAGGACGAAGCTCGGCTCCTCTTCGAGGCCGAGTACCCGGTCTCGCCGGACATGCGGGTGCCCGGGGCGTGGAGAATTAGCGCCGGTGGGGTCCCGATGCCAGCACCGCCCACCGGGGTGGCGCGGCGTGCGGAGATCACGTGTATCCGCGCCTCCCTGCCGCGGGTGACGAGGAAAGGACCACGGTACGTCCCCGACAGCCCGCTCTGGGAGCCATACTTCCACCGCCGCCATGCCGAACAGCTCGAGGCCACGAACGGCGTCGTGCCCTGCGGAAGGCTCAACTCCGAGGGGCGGCGCCGATGATGGGGTGTGCCCGGCCGCACGCTGGAGGCCGTCCTCGAGTACATCGAGGGCGGCAACACGCCGAGGCTCGAGTACCCCGCTCCCCCGTCCTTCTCTCGCCGACGTGGGAGCTCGTGGACGCCGAGGCGCATGGAGCAGCCCGGGGCATCCTCCTCCTCCTCCGGCCGCTCGTCCGGCTCTCCCTGCCTCCGCCCCGTCAAGCCGGAGCCCCAGGACACGCCTGTCAGCGGGCGCACCCGCAGCTCCCGCGTCCGCATCGGCGACTCCACCCCTCCCTCTGGCCGCCTCGTCCTCGTCGCGCCCAAGCCGGAGCCCGGACTCCCCGCGGAGTACGAGGAGATAGCCCGGCGGGGCTTCTCCGACGAGGAGGCCCTACAGTGGGCACGGGACGACTACCTCCACGACGAGATGGTCCGGCAGCGCCGGGCCCTGGAGGAGATAGCCGCCCGCAAGCGTGGGCACGAGGATGAGCACGGCGCCGTGATCCTCGACAGCGACGACGACGAGGACGCCCCCGGACCGTCCAACCCGCCGCGCCAACTGGCGGAGGGTTGCAGTAGGGACGGCGGCCGCGGCGGAGGCGGCGACGACGAGGACAACGAGGACGGCGGCGACTACACGCGGTTCTACAGCCTCCTCGGCATGTAGAACTGCAAGGGCGACGAGGAGCGGCGAGGGAGACGGCGAGGAGCAGCCTAGTAGTTTTTTTTTTGTAAAATATTTTTAAATATGAACAAACTCGCCGAAGTTTGGTCGAATTTGTGCCGTGTTTGTGCTGTAATTTAATTTTTCAAATAAACGTGGGCGCCGCGACTGGGGGGCATCACGCCCAGCGCGCGGTTTAGCGCCGGTTCGCCCCGGGGGTGAGGGTTAGCGTCTTCTGGGGGGCCAACGGCTGGAGATGCTCTGAGGCAGGCTCATCCATGACCCGGAGCCACCGATTCGATGGTTACACCACTTTGCACTGAACCCCTGCACTCACGTACGCTGCACGAGACAGGCGAGCTTTTGAGCTCAGCTCGGACTTGTAAAGGCTCGGCACGGCTGGTGTCCAGCGTGACCCTGCACCCTCGACGGTGCACAGCAGCAGCAGCAGCGTTGGAGCCTCTATATAAACGAGACAGCCGCAGTGTGAGCTCATCGCCTCATCACAGCCATTCCTCGGCAGTAGTAAAATCCAATCGGGCTCGAGCTACCACAGCTACAAAAGAGTGAGAGTTGGAGCGAGAAGAAACAGAGTCGCAAACTTCCAAGCGGGGAAGACGACGATGGGCATGGGGTGGAAAGCCGTGAACGACGCGAAGCCGTACCTGGCGATGGTGCTGCTGCAGGTGGGGTTCGCCGGGATGTACATCATCGCCGTGGCGTCCCTCAAGCGCGGGATGAGCCACTTCGTGCTCGTCGTCTACCGTAACATCGTCGCCACCGCCGTCATGGCGCCCTTCGCCCTCTACTTCGAGAGGTAACCCTACCTAGCTAGTTCAATCCAACTCCGACTACACGCCAGTCGTGTGCTAGCTCATGCGCGCCCCACGATCGAGCAAACACCACACGTACAAATTTGTTCAGTCCATTCCCATTTTTTTGTCTCATTTAGATGGTGGGACCTTCTAATCCAGAAAAGTAGTACATATACATACCTAAAAAAAAGTTATTACTCCCTTCGTCTCATAATGTAAGACGTTTTTTAACACTAGTGTAGTGTCAAAAAGTGTCTTATATTATGGGACGGAGGGAGTAGTAAACATGTATCGGCAAACTTCCCCCTTGTAACGCGTCAAATAAGCATATGTCCATGCATGCAGCATCTATATATGGATGGATCCATCAGAATATCGGAGTGCATTAATCAATGGAAGTAGAAAATGACGCATACGCAGGTAGAAGTAGAAAACCAGGAACCATTGTCATTTCACCCCCACCATCCTCAGTTACACTCATATACTACATGCGTGGTTCATTTCGACGTTTATACCTGGATCAGTATTCATGAAATTAAGATCAGAACTACTCCTAGTTAACGTGTGCTAGTAATTAATTTTGTATTTACTCCAACGTACGTGACATGCATGTGCAGGGGACTGAGGCCAAAGATGACAATCACCATCTTCATCAAGATCATGGGGCTCGCACTCCTCGAGTACGTCCGTTGCGGTTGATTAATTCGATCCGCCGTCGTCCATCCATCCATGCATGCATGACGACAGAGTCCAAAGCTGCTGTTACTGACATGTGGTTTGTTGCATCGTTACCTGGCAGGCCTGTGCTTGACCAGAACCTCTACTACATGGGCGCGAACCTGACCTCGGCGGGGTTCGCGACGGCGCTGGTCAACATCCTCCCGGCCGTCACCTTCGTGTTGGCGCTCATCCTGCGCATGGAGAAGGTGCGGCTGCGGAGCCTGCACAGCCAGGCCAAGATCGCCGGCACGGTCCTCACGGTGGCCGGCGCCGTGCTGATGGTCCTCTACCACGGCCCCGTCGTGCAGTTCCCGTGGACCAAGGGCCAGCACCACGCCGGCGGTGCGGCTGCCGCCGCCGACGGAGCGGCGTGGCTGAAGGGGACCATCATGACCGTCGCCGCCTGCGTGGCCTGGTCGTGCTTCTTCATCCTCCAGTCGAGCACGCTCCGGGACTACCCGGCGGAGCTGTCCCTCACGGTGCTCATCTGCGGCGCGGGGTCGGTGATGAGCACCGCCGTCGCCGTCGTCGCCGAGCGCGCCAACACCCATGCGTGGGTCATCGGCTTCGACACTCGCCTCTTCACGGTTGTGTACGGCGGGATAGTGTGCTCCGGCGTGGCGTACTACGTGCAGGGCATCGTGTCCAGGCAAAGGGGCCCGGTGTTCGTGACGGCCTTCAACCCGCTCTGCATGATCGTAACCGCCGTCATGGGCTCCATAATTCTGAAGGAGGAGATCACTCTCGGAAGGTATGCATTATAGTACTTCTGCCATTTTCAGATCGACGAGTACATGCATTAGTGCAACGCACGAATGATATCATTTCCTCTTTCTTTTTTTCTGTTTTCAGTGTGATTGGTGCAGTGATCATCGTGGTAGGCCTCTACTTTCTCATCTGGGGCAAGAGCAAGGACGGCACCAGCCAAGTTTCCGACGTCAGTGTCAAGGGCGCCGGCGAGCTGCCCTTAACCACGGCGACCAGTGGCCACGGCAGCGGCAGCGGCAAGCACGTGCTTGGCAACGGCAACGGCGACGTCCATGTCTTGGATGTTGAGACCAATGGCCACTAGCCCACTACTAGTTAAGGGATCCACCGTTGTAGCGAGAGTAGCTACGTGCTATACTTCCACCATCGTCCATCGACGAGTATGTCTGCTTTTTCCCCTGGTATATAGTGCATGGTCCATCGATCAATCATGCATGAATGTGAAGATGAATTTTGTTCTCCATTTTCCTCTTGTCAGCTTTTCCCTAGCGACGATCCTATCATGTGACTATGTGAGACAGTGAGAGTGAGCAAGTGCTAATTATATCACCCCCTGTGCCGGGGTACGTGGATATTTGGAACTTGGGTCTACGCGCATCGGGCATCCGATTAAACATTTAAATTAGAAACAACATTAATTTTTTGAACATTTCTGATTTTTTTTCAACAAACATGATATAGTGTGTTATACTTATGTCTGAAGTTTTGTGAACTTCTGGGCGGAATTTTTTTGTAACTCCAAAAAACTTCAATAGCACCTTTTATGTATTAGTATTGATTCTGCATTTGTTTTTGCCCAGAATTTCTTCACGAAACTTTATACGTAAGTATAATACTAGACCACGTTTGAAAAAAAATCAGAAATGTTTGCTATTCTTTTTCTGTTGAGGTACATGTTCACCCAGGTTCCATTGGGTATTTTTCACCCCTGTGTCGGTTATACTTATACCGCATGCTAGTCACTTCTAAGCTTTGCATGACACGGGGATTTAGATGAAAACAGGGATTTATCGAAAATGTTTGCGCTCGGCGCGCCGGCCGAACATCGAGCCGGTCGCGTGCGAGGTGTACGATCTAGCAATATCGCACGCACGAGGAGGCACCTACCTCAAGCGCACACCGCTCCCTCCCCTTCTTATCTCTTCTCTCGAGCAAGCACAGCCACTCGTTCCTTTTCCCCAAGCGTTGACCCATCATGGTCCCTCTCTGCATCTCATCTCAGCGTCTGCTCTGCCATGGCCAAATCAAGCTCATGCACACCTCCAGCCACCGCCCTTTCTCCGATGCTCCGGCGCACTTCTGTTTCCTCCCAATCCCTCCGCCATGGAACAACGAGCTGCCACAAGACCGGCTGGGCACACGAGACGGAGGAAGGACCGCAGCCTCGCATGCTCCAACGGTGGCGGCCGGACGGTGGCGACCGCGCCGCGGGGTGCTGGAACCGGGCTGCTGCTCGGCGAAATAGCTGCAACCAGCGCTCACGACGCTGGAACCGGCCACCGCGGGTGCTGGAACGGGCATCAATTTTTGCTACGACCGGCAAGTTTTTTTGCTACCATCATCTTTTTTCTTCATTGTTCATGAGAAATTGGCGGGTCTTTTTTGCTGCAACCGTCATCTGATTTTGCTACGACCGGCGAGTTTATTTGCTACCACCTTCCTTTCCCTCATTGTTCTTGAGAATTTTGTGAGGTCTTTTTTACTACAATCATCAATGATTTTTGCTACAATCACCAATGATTTTTGATACGACCAACGAGTTTTTTTTGCTACAATCAACAATGATTTTTGCTACCAACATCTTTTCTCTTCATCTTTTGTGAGAAATTG
This sequence comes from Aegilops speltoides, assembly GCA_021437245.1. NCBI lineage: Eukaryota > Viridiplantae > Streptophyta > Magnoliopsida > Poales > Poaceae > Aegilops > Aegilops speltoides. The sequence goes on along the minus strand of CM038146.1, from coordinate 443,606,927 downwards.
GTGAGAACTTTTTGCTGCAAGCGTCATCTATTTTTGCTACGACCGGTGAGCTTTTTTGCTACCACCAATCTTTTTTTCTTCATTGTTCGTAAGAAATTGGGCGGGGGAAGCTGCAACGAACAGGGGCTTCGATGTCGCCGGCGAGGATGTGAGCAGAGGCTACCTGAGCAGGCCCGGCGGGGTGCTATGACGGCTTGAGGCGGACAGGGCGAGGTGTGCATCGTCGCTGTGATTTGGAGACAGAAGAAACGAACGTGGGGTCGAGAAGGTGGGGACGAAGAAGGAATCAGTTCGAACGGCTGGACGAGCAGGATCCGACGCGCAGGGTGCGACCGGCCCAAATTTGGGCCGGCGCACCGGCGCCTAGCACTCGCCTTTATCAAATTCTGAAAGTGAGCATGAAGGTTGGATGCCAATGGGGAGGGTGAGGTTCCGTCAATAGCGAAAATTTTCTAATGGCGCTCGACAAAGCACTTGCTACCCCGGCCCATCTCCTTGACTACTCAGGCTGCAAGTGGGACTACACATGGGAGTCCCATCTACCCCACTTGCTCCCAATACATTTAGTAGGAATAACTGGGCTATCCCATCACAAGATACATAAATTAGGTGGGAGAAAGTGGGATCCCACTTCGCATATGTACGTAGACGTAAACACTAATTTAGTACCCATTAGTAATCTGTTACTTACACTCTTACACTCTCATATGCACGATAGACCGGACCGGCGGCACTCTGGCTCGTGCTAGACCAAGCGGCTCGTTCGCCGCTTTGATGGTGGTTCAGGAGCGGTCGCCGGTGCGTGCATAAGACACAAGGAGATGCCATGCAGTGCAGGTGCAGTCGTGCGCTGGTGCGTGCAGCCGTGGTGCTCCCTATTATCAGGATGGTGCTCCTCCGCCACACCTCGGCCCTGCCTCTGGCGAGCACGGGAGCTTCGTCCCCCACATCCTTCATCTTTGCGGAGCCGAGGAGGTGGTCAATCGTGGCGCTTGGAGGCGGGGGGCGGTGGCGAGGAGCTGGACCGCGCCTGGTCCATGGGCAGCCGTAGCGAGGCAACTCACGAGGCGCCTATACAAGCAACTAAAGATGCAGCAGTCTGAAGTGCCGGTACAAGCAACTGAAGATGCTGGAGTCTGAAGTATAACCTGTTGCATGCATACTTTGTTTCAGGTTCCTGTTAACTGAATACTCCTAGCTGCACGAGACCCTGGCTAGCTAACAACGGCAAGGTGGGCTCCCAATGGGTTAAGTGGGATAATCCAATTAAATTTTTCCATCCAATGGGATCCCACTAAAGAAATTTAACTAGGATGAGCTAGTTAGTCCAACTTAAACCCACTCCCACCTACAGCTTGATTGACTACCATAAACATGGATGTCTTTGAAGGAAATATGCCCTAGAGGCAATAATAAAGTTATTATTTATTTCCTCATATGATGATAAATGTTTATTATTCATGCTAGAATTGTATTAACCGGAAACATGATACATGTGTGAATACATAGACAAAACTATAGTCACTAGCATGCCTCTACTTGACTAGCTCATTAATCAAAGATGGTTATGTTTCCTAACCATAGACATGTGTTGTCATTTGATTAGTGGGATCACATCATTAGAAGAATGATGTGATTGACATGACCCATTTCGTTAGCCTAGCACTTGATCGTTTAGTATACTGCTATTGCTTTCTTCATGACTTATACATGTTCCTGTAACTATGAGAATTATGCAACTCCGTTTACGGAGGAACACTTTGGTACTACCAAACGTCACAACGAATCGGGTGATTATAAAGGAGTACTACAGGTGTCTCCGAAGGTACATGTTGAGTTGGCGTATTTCAAGATTAGGTTTTGTCACTCCGATCGTCGGAGAGGTATCTCTGGGCCCTCTCGGTAATGCACATCATTATAAGCCTTGCAAGCAAAGTGACCAATGAGTTGGTTACGGGATGATGCATTACAGAATGAGTAAAGAGACTTACCGGTAACGAGATTGAACTAGGTATTGGATACCGACGATCAGATCTCGGGCAAGTAACATACCGATGACAAAGGGAACAACGTATGTTGTTATGCGGTTTGACCGATAAAGATCTTCGTAGAATATGTAGGAACCAATATATGGGCATCCAGGTCCCGCTATTGGTTATTGACCGAGAATAGTTCTAGATCATGTCTACATAGTTCTCGAACCTGTATGGTCCGCACGCTTAACATTTCGATGACAGTTTTATTATGAGTTTATAAGTTTTGATGTACCGAAGTTTGTTCGGAGTCCCGGATGTGATCACGGACATGACGAGGAGTCTCGAAATGGTCGAGACATAAAGATCGATATATTGGATGACTATATTCGGACACCGAAAGTGTTCCGGGTGATTTCGGAGAAAACCGGAGTGCCGGAGGGGTTACCGGAACCCCCCGGGGAAGTATTGGGCCTTAGAGGGCCTGAGGGGAGAGAGAGGGCAGCAGCCCAGGAGGTGGCGCGCCCCCTCCCAAGGGGAGTCCGAATTGGACTAGGGGAGGGGGCGTGGCCCCTCTTTCCCTCTCCCTCTCCCCCTCTTTCCTTCCCCCTTCCTCCTTCCTAGTTGGACTAGGAAAGGGGAGTCCTACTCCCACTAGGAGAAGGACTCCCCCCCTCCTTGGCGCGCCCCAAGGGCCGGCCAGCCTCCCCCTTGCTCCTTTATATACGGGGGCGGGGGGGCACCCCAAAGACACACAAGTTGATCTACGGATCGTTCCTTAGCCGTGTGCGGTGCCCCCCTCCACCATCTTCCACCTCGGTCATATCATTGCGGAGTTTAGGTGAAGCCCTGCACCGGTAGAACATCATCATCATCACCACGCCGTCGTGCTGACGGAACTCATCGCAGGAGCTCTGCTGGATCGGAGGCTGGAGATTGTCATCGAGCTGAACGTGTGCTGAACTCGGAGGCTCCGTACGTTCGGTGCTTGGATCGGTCGGATCGTGAAGACATACGACTACATCAACCGCGTTGTGCTAACGCTTCCTCTTATGGTCTACGAGGGTACGTGGACGAACACTCTCCCCTCTCGTTGCTATACCATCACCATGATCTTGCGTGTGCATAGGAAATTTTTTGAAATTACTACGTTCCCCAACAGTGTTATCAGAGCCTAGGTTTGATGCGTTGATGTTATATGCACGAGTAGAACACAAGTGAGTTGTGGGCGATACAAGTCATACTGCTTACCAGCATGTCATACTTTGGTTCAGCGGTATTGTGAGATGAAGCGGCCCGGACCGACATTACGCCAGACGCTTACGCGAGACTGGTTTCACTGCTACGAGCACTCGTGCTTAAAGGTGGCTGGCGGGTGTCTGTCTCTCTCACTTTAGCTGAATCGAGTGTGGCTACGCCCGGTCCTTGCGAAGGTTAAAACAGCACCAACTTGACGAACTATCGTTGTGGTTTTGATGCGTAGGTAAGAACGGTTCTTGCTAAGCCCGTAGAAGCCACGTAAAATTTGCAACAACAAAGTAGAGGACGTCTAACTTATTTTTGCAGGGCATGTTGTGATGTGATATGGTCAAGACGTGATGCTATATTTTATTGTATGATATGATCATGTTTTGTAACCGAAGTTATCGGCAACTGGCAGGAGCCATATGGTTGTCGCTTTATTGTATGAAATGTAAACGCCCTGTAATTGCTTTACTTTGTCACTAAGCGGTAGCGATAGTCGTAGAAGCAATAGATGGCGTAATAACAACGATGCTATGATGGAGATCAAGGTGTCACGCCGGTGACGATGGTGATCATGACGGTGCTTCGAAGATGGAGATCACAAGCACAAGATGATGATGACCATATCATATCACTTATATTGATTGCATGTGATGTTTATCCTTTATGCATCTTATCTTGCTTTGATTGACGGTAGCATTTTAAGATGATCTCTCACTAATTATCAAGAAGTGTTGTCCCTGAGTATGCACCGTTGCGAAAGTTCTTCGTCTTTGAGACACCACGTGATGATCGGTGTGATAGGCTCTATGTTCAAATACAACGGTGCAAAACAGTTGCACACGCGAATACTCAGTTATACTTGACGAGCCTAGCATATACAGATATGGCCTCGGAACACGGAGACCGAAAGGTCGGCGTGAATCATATAGTAGATATGATCAACATAGTGATGTTCACCATTGAAACTACTCCATCTCACGTGATGATCGGACATGGTTTAGTTGATTTGGATCACGTGATCACTTAGATGACTAGAGAGATGTCCATCTAAGTGGGAGTTCTTAAATAATATGATTAATTGAACTTAAATTTATCATGAACTTAGTACCTGATAGTATTTTGCTTGTCTATGTTTGTTTGTAGATAGATGGCTCGTGCTGTTGTTCCGTTGAATTTTAATGCGTTCCTTGAGAAAGCAAAGTTAAAAGATGATGGTAGCAATTACACGGATCGGGTCCATAACACGAGGATTATCCTCATTGCTGCCGTAAAAGTTACGCCCGGAAGCACCGCTGGGTGCCAGCCTGCTGCTGATGCAACTAACGACGTAAGAACGTCTGGCGAGCAAAGCTGATGACTACTCGATAGTTCGAGTGTGCCATGCTTTACGGCTTAGAACCGGTCTTCAACGACGTTTTGAATGTCATGGGGCATATGAGATGTTCCAGAGTTGAAGTTAATATTTCAAGCAAATGCCCGGATTGAGAGATATGAAGTCTCCAATAAGTTCTATAGCTGCAAGATGGAGGAGAATAGTTCGTCGGTGAACACATACTCAAAATGTCGGGTATAATAATCACTTGATTCAAGCGGGAGTTAATCTTCACGATGATAGTGTCATTGATGTAATTCTCCAATCACGCCACCAAGCTACAAGATCTTCGTGATGAACTATAATATGCAAGGGATGAACAAGACTATTCCCGAGCTCTTCGCGATCTTTGAAAGCTGCGGAGGTAGAAATCAAGAAGGAGCATCAAGTGTTGATGGTTAACAAAACCACCAGTTTCAAGAAAAGGGCAAAGGGAAGAAGAAGGGAACTTCAAAAGAATGGCAAGCAAGTTGCTCCTCAAGAGAAGAAACCCAAGTCTGGACCTAAGCACGAAATCGAGTGCTTCTCCGCAAGCGATCGACACGGAAGCGGAACTGCCCCAAGTATTTGGCGGATAAGAAGGATGGCAAAGTGAACAAAGGTATATGTGTTATACATGTTATTGATGTGTACCTTACTAATGCTCGCAGTAGCACCTGGGTATTTGATACTGGTTCTATTGCTAATATTTGCAACTCGAAACAGGGACTACAAATTAAGCGAAGATTAGTTAAGGACAAGGTGACGATGCGCGTGGGAAATGGTTCCAAAGTCGATGTGATCGCGGTCGGCACGCTACCTCTACATCTACCATCGGGATTAGTATTAGACCTAAATAATTGTTATTTGGTGCCAGCATTGAGCATGAACATTATATCTGGATCTTGTTTGATGCGAGACGGTTATTCATTTAAATCAGAGAATAATGGTTGTTCTATTTATATGAGTAATATGTTTTATGGTCATGCACCCTTGAAGAATGGTCTATTTTTATTGAATCTCGATAGTAGTGATACACATATTCATAGTGTTGCAACCAAAAAATGCAGAGTTGATAACGATAGTGCAACTTATTTGTGGCACTGCCGTTTAGGTCATATCGGTGTAAAGCGCATGAAGAAACACCATACTGATGGGCTTTTGGAATCACTTGATTATGAATCACTTGGTACTTGCGAACCGTGCCTTATGGGCAAGATGACTAAAACGCCATTCTCCGGAACTATGGAGCGAGCAACTGATTTATTGGAAATCATACATACTGATGTATGTGGTCCAATGAATGTTGAGGCTCGCGGCGGGTATCGTTATTTTCTCACCTTCACAGATGATTTGAGCAGATATGGGTATATCTACTTAATGAAACACAAGTCTGAAACATTTGAAAAGTTCAAAGAATTTCAGAGTGAAGTGGAAAATCATCGTAACAAGAAAATAAAGTTTCTACGATCTGATCGTGGAGGAGAATATTTGAGTTACGAGTTTGGTCTACACTTGAAACAATGCGGAATAGTTTCGCAACTCACGCCACCCGGAACACCACAACGAAATGGTGTGTCCGAACGTCGTAATCGTACTTTACTTGATATGGTGCGATCTATGATGTCTCTTACCGACTTACCACTATTGTTTTGGGGTTATGCTTTAGAGACGGCCGCATTCACGTTAAATAGGGCACCATCAAAATCCGTTGAAACGATGCCTTATGAACTGTGGTTTGGCAAGAAACCAAAGTTGTCGTTTCTTAAAGTTTGGGGCTGCGATGCTTATGTGAAGAAACTTCAACCGATAAGCTCGAACCCAAATCGAGAAATCGTCTTCATAGGATACCCAAAGGAAACTATTGGGTACACCTTCTATCACAGATCCGAGGGCAAGATTTTCGTTGCTAAATCAGATCCTTTCTAGAGAAGGAGTTTCTCTCGAAAGAAGTGAGTGGGAGGAAAGTAGAACTTGATGAGAATCTGTATCTACTCCCTTATTGGAAAGTAGTTCATCACAAGAACTGGTTCTGTGACAACTAGACCAATTAGTGAGGAAGCTAATGATATTGATCATGAAACTTGGATCAAGTTTCTCTTGAACCTCGAGGGTCTACGAGTAAGTTCCGCACTGAGTGGTACGGTAATGCTATTCTAGAAGTCATGTTACTTGACCATGATGAACCTACGAACTATGAGGAAGCGATGATGAGCCCAGATTCGCAAAATGGCTAGAGGCCATGAAATCGGAGATGGGATCCATGTATGAAAACAAAGTATGGACTTTGGTTGACTTGCCGATGATCGGCAAGCCATTGAGAATAAATGGATCTTTAAGAAGAAGACTGACGCGATGGTAATGTAGCTGTCTATAAAGCTCGACTTGTTGCGAAAGGTTTTCGACAAGTTCAAGGGGTTGACTACGATGAGACTTTCTCACCGTAGCGATGCTTAAGTCTGTCCGAATCATGTTAGCTATTGCTGCATTTCATGATTATGAAATTTGGCAAATGGATGTCAAAACTGCATTCTTGAATGGATTTCTAGAAGAAGAGTTGTATATGATGCAGCCAGAAGGTTTTGTTGATCCAAAAGGTGCTAACAAAGTGTGCAAGCTCCAACGATCCATTTATGGACTGGTGCAAGCATCTCGGAGTTGGAATAAACGTTTTGATAGTGTGATCAAAGCATATCGTTTTATACAGACTTTTGGAGAAGCCTGTATTCACAAGAAAGTGAGTGGGAGCAATGTAGCATTTCTAATTTTATATGTAGATGACATATTATTAATTGGAAAGGATATAGAATTTCTAGATAGCATAAAGGGATACTTGAATAAAAGTTTTTCAATGAAAGACCTCGGTGAAGCTGCTTACATATTGGGCATCAAGATCTATAGAGATAGATCAAGACGCTTAATAGGACTTTCACAAAGCACATACCTTGACAAAATTTTGAAAAAGTTCAAAATGGATCAGGCAAAGAAAGGTTTCTTGCCTGTGCTACAAGGTGTGAAGTTGAGTCAAACTCAATGCCCGACCACGACAGAAGATAGAGAGAAAATGAAAGATATTCCCTATGCTTCAGCCATAGGCTCTATCATGTATGCAATGCTGTGTACCAGACCTGACGTTGCTTAGCAATAAGCTTGGCAGGAAGGTACCAAAGTAATCTAGGAGTGGATCACTGAACAACGGTCAAGAATATCCTAAAATACCTGAAAAGGACTAAGGATATGTTTCTCGTATATGGAGGTGACAAAGAGCTAGTCGTAAATGGTTACGTCGATGCAAGCTTTGACACTGATCCGGACGATTCTAAATTGCAAACCAGATACGTGTTTTTATTAAACGGTGGAGCTGTAAGTTGGTGCAGTTCTAAACAAAGCGTCGTGGCAGGATCTACATGTGAAGCGGAGTACATAGCTGCTTCTGAAGCAGCAAATGAAGGAGTCTGGATGAAGGAGTTAATTTCCGATCTAGGTGTCATACCTAGTGCATCGGGACCAATGAAGATCTTCGTGACAATCTTGGTGCAATTGCCTTGGCAAAGGAATCCAGATTTCACAAGAGGACCAAGCACATCAAGAGACGCTTCAATTCCATTCGGGACCAAGTCCAAGTGGGAGACGTAGAGATTTGCAAGATACATATGGATCTGAATGTTGCAGACCCATTGACTAAGCCTCTCTCACGAGCAAAACATGATCAGCACCAAGACTCCATGGGTGTTAGAATCATTACTATGTAATCTAGATTATTGACTCTAGTGCAAGTGGGAGACTGAAGGAAATATGCCCTAGAGGCAATAATAAAGTTATTATTTATTTCCTCGTATCATGATAAATGTTTATTATTCATGCTAGAATTGTATTAACCGGAAACATGATACATGTGTGAATACATAGACAAAACTATAGTCACTAGTATGCCTCTACTTGACTAGCTCATTAATCAAAGATGGTTATGTTTCCTAACCATAGACATGTGTTGTCATTTGATTAGTGGGATCACATCATTAGAAGAATGATGTGATTGACATGACCCATTCCATTAGCCTAGCACTTGATCTTTTAGTATACTGCTATTGCTTTCTTCATGACTTATACATGTTCCTGTAACTATGAGAATTATGCAACTCCAGTTTACCGGAGGAACACTTTGGGTACTACCAAACGTCACAACGTAACTGGGTGATTATAAAGGAGTACTACAGGTGTCTCCGAAGGTACATGTTGAGTTGGCGTATTTCAAGATTAGGTTTTGTCACTCCGATCGTCGGAGAGGTATCTCTGGGCCCTCTCGGTAATGCACATCATTATAAGCCTTGCAAGCAAAGTGACCAATGAGTTGGTTACGGGATGATGCATTACAGAATGAGTAAAGAGACTTACCGGTAACGAGATTGAACTAGGTATTGGATACCGACGATCAGATCTCAGGCAAGTAATATACCGATGACAAAGGGAACAACGTATGTTGTTATGCGGTTTGACCGATAAAGATCTTCGTAGAATATGTAGGAACCAATATGGGCATCCAGGTCCCGCTATTGGTTATTGACCGAGAATAGTTCTAGGTCATGTCTATATTTCTCGCACCCGTAGGGTCCGCACGCTTAACGTTTCGATGACAGTTTTATTATGAGTTTATAAGTTTTGATGTACCGAAGTTTGTTCGGAGTCCCGGATGTGATCACGGACATGACGAGGAGTCTCGAAATGGCCGAGACATAAAGATTGATATATTGGACGACTATATTCGGACACGGAAGTGTTCCGGGTGATTTCGGAGAAAACCGGAGTGCCGGAGGGGTTACCGGAACCCCCCGGGGAAGTATTGGGCCTTAGTGGGCCTGAGGGGAGAGAGAGGGCAGCAGCACAGGAGGTGGCGCGCCCCCTCCCAAGGGAGTCCGAATTGGACTAGGGAGGGGGCGGCCCTCTTTCCCTCTCCCTCTCCCCCTCTTTCCTTGCCCCTTCCTCCTTCCTAGTTGGACTAGGAAAGGGGAGTCCTACTCCCACTAGGAGAAGGACTCCCCCCCCTCCTTGGCGCGCCCCAAGGTCCGGCCGGCCTCCCCCCTTGCTCCTTTATATACGGGGGCGGGGGGCACCCCAAAGACACACAAGTTGATCTACGGATCGTTCCTTAGCCGTGTGTGGTGCCCCCCTCCACCATATTCCACCTCGGTCATATCGTTGCAGAGTTTAGGTGAAGCCCTGCGCCGGTAGAACATCATCATCGTCACCACGCCGTCGTGCTGACGGAACTCATCTCCGGAGCTCTGCTGGATCGGAGGCCGGAGATTGTCATCGAGCTGAACGTGTGCTGAACTCGGAGGCTCCGTACATTCGGTGCTTGGATCGGTCGAATCGTGAAGACGTACGACTACATCAACCGCGTTGTGCTAACGCTTCCGCTTACGGTCTACGAGGGTACATGAACGAACACTCTCCCCTCTCGTTGCTATACCACCACCATGATCTTGCGTGTGCGTAGGAAATTTTTAGAAATTACTACATTCCCCAACAGTCTTTTGGGTTGACGGTAGTGCAAGGTAAGAATATAGGAATGAAGGTAAGAGCATCTCCAACAGCATGTGTAAATTTGGATGTCTACTAGCCATACCCGCGCGGCGGCACGCCGCGCCCCATTGATGCATCATAACAAAAATATGGTGCATGATAATAACTGTGTTACTTTTTTTCACTAATTTGGATTTAAGACGAAGGATGTATGTGTGCAATGTGGGGGTTATAATCTGGCAAGCAACGCAGAACCGAATTGAAAAACAAAGACTTAACATAGACTTATTCATCACATAAATCGATGTATTTTACAAAGTAGGAAGTATAAGTTGCTACTCTCGTACTAAGATCCACCATGCTATAGATCGAACATGTTACAATCATTTATAGATTATATTTGTCTTTCGGAAGAAATATATAGTAGTCGATGTTTCATTTGTACCACGAGAGTATTTGTGCTGGATCCCGAAGTAATGGTTGTGGTGAGAGAGATGATTAATCAACCAAATGCATGTTATATTTCACGTGAATATGCAGAGGAGGCCGATAAGATCATCATAGCACAAGAAAATTTTGCTCTACCCACGTCAACATGTTTCTGATGTTCATTCTTGTAGAGGTTTTTCACGGTACCTTTCCCCCATGATCTTGATCTAATTATGTGATAGTTTTTATATGAAAATAAACATGCCTTAAATGTCGCTGAAATTGAAATTTACATAAACACGTGAAGGCTTAGGTGTTGCCAAAGGTTACACTCTTAGTTGCATCCAAATACTCAAAGAATACCAACCAAGGATATTCTCCGAATAATGCCATGACCATATTCTTTGTATTACATCTAGTGAAAGTCTACATTGATTGCTTTGTACTCATGTGGTGTCAAAAACGCTCTTATATTATGTGATGGAGGGAGTATATATCAATGAAGTTATTTATTGAAGTACTCACACAATTACCATCAATTGAAGATATGCGATGTAGTCGTTCGATCACTGAGACAAAAATAGAGTTATAATTTCTCATATTGTTTTAGCAATTAAAACACTAATACATGTATTATTCTAGTGACCAAAATACATGATCTACTCGGATAAAGATTCAAAACTATCTCACTCTGAATATATTTTCCATATATGGAAATATCTTCCGGTCCATATCTTCCTCCAACCAGGCTCTAACAGTATGATGGGTCTACAAAATATTTTTAAATAGACCAAGTACAACACACAATAAATCATGTAACTACAAAGAGCCTCAATTAAATTTATCTTGCTTTTTAAAGGGGTTAAATTTATCTTGCTGAAAGTGTAAGCAGCTAGCATTAAAAAAGATGCTTCATGCTAGTAAAACCCTTCTTATGTTTTCTTTTGTCTTGAGTAGTCTATTTTTGTTTAGAAAATTGTGGAGCCATCATTTTTAATATTAGGGACGCTGTGTGGTAATATGGGATTACTTGCTGCATGCACTGGATGATTTTTAGGGTTGATGTGACCACGTGCATGGGTTTTGGGGTTGATGTGACCACATGCATGTGAGTAGTAGATCATCTGTCTACGTGCATAGAAATTTGTGGCCATTTTGTTCTCTTTCTGTTTGGTCTACGCATGCAAGGCCAATCCAAGAGAAGAAAAAAAAACTGAAAACATCCAGCGAGGGCAATTCTGGAGAAGCCCACCAAAGCGGCAGCGATCCATATTTCGTACCGAGACGGGAGTCTTTGAGGGAGACCGCAGATGCACCGATCGGCGAGGCTTCCAGATAGAACGATAACAGCGGCAGTGCGGCACCGATCAAACTGATCGACAGATGAACTCCTGTGCTACCAAATCAATAATCATTGCTGGCCCACACAACACAGAAAACGCTAGAGGAACCAATCAAGTAAACAAACACGTTCAGGAAATTTTGAACACAAACTTAGAATCACGAGGGGAATGTACACGGCCATATCCCAATTTAATACACGTGTTATGCACCGAATTACCTAGAGGTCATTTTCAACCAAGTGGCTAACTCTCGACACGAAGACGCTCCTCGATATAGAGGCTTGGGTATATATCCATATAAACAATGGTCTATAAAAATTCTTTGATATACACGTTCAGTTTTGTAACAGAATATAGAACGTCTATATTCTCTCTCCTATATTATAATACTATTTTCTTACTACCAATTCAACTACCATTTCAATGGTAATTCAAACAATTTATAATTGCATTGGTTTCTAATGGCTACTTGTCAAACTGCTATATTCCCAGCGACTACTTTTCCAACAGATTTGCTGATAGTATCCACAAAACTATCATCGTCTTCCATCTGCGAAATATTCGACACAAGTTTCATATACAGCTACATCATATAGCCTACCTAGTACCATCAATATCAATTCGCAAAAAAAGTACCATCAATATCAAAGAAAATTCTCTATATAAGTGGGAGTAGCAATATTTATCTTTCTAGAAAATCTAGGCCACTCGATATTTCCTACATATTCTAGCACAAGTCATGCCAAAATTCACGGAAAATTACGGCATGACCTTTGCTAAAACAGGACATATCGAGATGCCGGAACGGAAATTAATCAACACTCCAACAAAACATAGGCCACTCGGATATACATGTTTTTATCTACATAGGCCCATTTGAGCAACACAAGATATACATGTTTTTATCTACATCATAAATTATAGGACTAATATTGACATGGAGAGTTCGCTGGTCTCACCTCGAGGTCGGAGGGGGTCGGTGACGGGGACGACGGCGGGGATGATGGAGGGGCTCCTTGATTTCTGCAAAAACGAAAACCCTATAAGTTATCACTAATACATCCCGAATAGTATCATACATATAACATCACTAATTGCTTAAACTAAAAAAATAACAACAAATGTGACATGTTCAACTAGTTCTATTAATTCAACTAGTTCTTACTAAAAATAAACTTACTATAAATAGGAATAAACTAGTTCTTTCTAAAAATAAACTAGTTCAACTTGTTATATTAGTTTTCTTACTAAAAATACATTAGTTCTATTAATTCAACTAGTTCTTACTAAAACCAAACTAGTTTAACTAGTTTATTAATTTACTTACTAACTATTTCAAACACTTACTAAAAACAGTAAAAAACTACATCATACAATAGTAAAAACAGAAAAAAAAATATGGAGGGAGGAGGAAGAAGAAGAGAGGAGGAGGGGGAGGAGGCCGGTGAGATTGGAGGAGGGAGGGGGCGGGGGAAGGAGGGGGAGGGGTGGCCGGAGGAGGAGGAGGAGGGGGCGGGGTGGAGGGGGGTGGCTGGAGGAGGAGGAGGGAGGGGGCCGGGGTGGATGGGGAGGGGGCGGCCGGAGGAGGAGGAGGGAGGGCGCGGCCGGAGAAGGAGGAGGGAGGGGCAGTGGGAGGAGGGCGGCCGGAGGAGGAGGGGGGAGGAGGGAGTACCTCAGCGAGGAGCGGCGCGGCGGCGGCAGACGATGGGTTCGGCGCGGCCGGGCGAGAGCGAGTGAGAGGGAGAGAGTGAGTGAGAGGGAACTCCACCGCGCGCTCTAGGATAAGGTAAGTAAGTAGTAGCGCGTTTTAGAGAAAAGCGCTACTGCTAAGAGACGTAGCAGTAGTGCTGGCGGCGCATACGCGCTACTACTAAGTGTGTCTAGCCAACTGCGCCCAGTCCAAGTATAGCAGCAGCGTTCTTTGGCAGAACGCGCTACTGCTAAAGTAGTAGCAGTAGCGCGGTTAATTTAAAATCGCTACTACTAAGTAGCAGTAGCACCCTGTTTTGTCCAGCGCTACTGCTAAGATGTTGTGTATAAGGTTTTCCCTAGTAGTGACAAGGCAGGACACATCCTAGTCTATCTTATGTTTCCTAATGAATCAATATACTCAACAAGCTTAACTAGTTAAGGGTATTTCCAACGTTGACCCTTAAAGCGGATACACCATTTGACCGCTAAATGGTTTGAACTCATTCGCGGACACCAATATAGGAGCCGGTCATCCAACCATGTCCCTTAAATATCTGCCGCTATTTTTATTCTCTTAAGTCCGCAACACTCAAAACAATAGCATAATAAATCTTTGAGAAGTGAAAATATTAAAACACGGCAATAGTTCAAATGTAAATATTAAAATCCAACTAAGTTCTAAAATAAAATAGTTCAAACTTAAATTCAACTCACACATATATTCTAGTTATTCCCTTTAAGTGTTTACGGATGCTCAGTCGGATATTCCTTAAGCTGCTCATAAATTAGTCCATGTAGAATTTGTTGATGTATTTGGACAAACTCATTAAACGTGGCTGGATTCTGATTTGAAAGTTAGATACGGATCACCCATGCTCACAAATTCCAGACCTCTGGCAGCATCTTCACTCTCATCCTCCCCGATCATTTTGTGCCTAATCACACAATATGTCATCACTTCCCACAAGGTCTCCGGAACCATAGTTTAGCAGGTCCACGAACAACTACAAAATAGACTTAGAGCACTGCACACTACTAGGAAAAGGGCTATAGATGAAATGGATATTAATAGCACACCTGACATGGGTGCGCCACTACTATAGAGCAGTGGCGCACCATGTGCAGGTGCGCCATTAGTGTGGAAGACACTAATGTCGCACCAGGCACATGGTGCACCACTAGTAACAATTTTTTTATTTTTCCAAACATACTAATGGCGCATCCAGGCACAGTGCGCCATTACTAGTGCTAACTAGTAATGGCGCACCAGCCACACGGTGCGCCACTACTGTAGTTTTTTTATTCTTTTTTTTGCAAAACTACTAATGGCGCACCGTGGCATAGTGCGCCATGACTAGCTTAAACTAGTAAGGGCGACATTCGTATATTTTTTTTTGCAAAACTAGTAATGGCGCACCACCAGCAGGTGCGCCATTAGTAACCAGGGTTACTAATGGCGGATTTGCAGGTGGTGCGCCATTAGTAACCTGGGACCAACAAGATATTTTGGACAGCCACACCTACCCACTCACTTTCCTCACTTCATTCTCTCCACCTCCTCCTCCAAGCTTGTCTCGGCTGCCTCCTCCTTCTCACCTCATTTTCACCATAGATTCATCCAAATTAAAGTGGATAAATTACCTTTTTTTGATAGGTAAGTAAGGGGGAAGCTATCTTTATGTTGGTCTCCCTCCAACAATGTGCACATGCACTTTTTATGGCCTAGCTAGATCTATGTATGTTCGTGGTGTTGCATATGTTTGTGGTGTTGCATATATGTTTGTATTTGCAGGTACTGGTATTTAAAATGCTATAATTGCCAATATTTTGCCGGAATGTTGATTCATTTCCATTTCGGCTAGAATTTTGGCACTATGCATTCTTTTTGGTCCTATTTTTAGGGAAAGTCATGCCAAATTTTTTCTTGGTTCTAAAATATCGTTTTGCTCTACCCCGCAGGCGACCATGGTCCGCACGATGATCGAAGGCATCGTGAATTGGTTTTTGAGCTCCGCGAAGGCCGAGATGCTTCAAAAGAACGAGACGGAGATAATATGTCCGTGTCGAAGATGCAAGCTGAAGAGCCTTATTGCGGACCCGGATTCCGGGCAGGTGCTGGACCACTTGCTCTTGCGTGGTTTCATGGATGGCTATTGGTGGCAAGGTGATGAAGATGACTACGAAGTCGTCCATGGGGGCCGGGCGAGAAATGAGGAAGGGCAGCAAGAGAACCACCGCGGCTCGGGCGGGCGAGAAGATGAAGAATCTCCCGGACATGATCGCGACGGTGATGCTGTACACAGTCATCATGTAGAAGATGCAGGACATGATGATGAGGAAGATGCCGGAGTAGACGAAGGGCATGATCATGAAGATGAAGTTGCCGGCGGAGCAGACGACGATGGACCATCGATGGGCTGGGTGCAGGACCCTCATATTCAAGAGTTGCTTCTCAAGCAGACGGATAACGCAAGAGCTGCCGCCCAAGAGAAAGCCAAGCTGGATCAACTGGAGATAGACGCGGTTACTCCATTGTATGAAGGATGCAAGCCCGAGGATACCCGCCTGAAAGTAACGCTCATGGCTCTGGAGATGAAGGTAAAAAACAAAATGAGCGACGCATGCTTCAACAAGAACATGTCATTCTGGCACGAATGTCTTCCCAAGGGGAACAAGTGCCCGACCAGTTTCGAGGAGGCGAAGAAAATCGTGTGTCCTCTGGATTTACTGCACGTGAAATACCATGTGTGCATGAACAATTGCATCATTTATCGGGACGAGCTCGCGGAGTCTACCATATGTACGGTGTGCGGCATCACTCGATACAAGAAGAGGAAGAAAGCTCCTCGAAAAGTGGTGTGGTACTTTCCGATCACTCCTCGTCTGCAGCGGTATTTCACGGACCCTAAGGTAGCAAAGCTCCTGCGTTGGCACGCGGATAGGGAGGAGAAGAAGCGAGAAGATGACGCAAATGATCCGGAGATAAATAAAAAAGACAAGATGCTGAGTCACCCTAAGGATGGGAGCTAGTGGCAAGCGTTGAACTTCGAACACCCAGAATTTGGGAAGGATCCAAGGAACATCGTGGCCGGGCGCGAGCACCGAGGAGTCAATCCGTTTGGCAGCCGAGAAGCACACATAGCTTTGGCATGTGTTTGTGTAGATGTACAACCTTCCCCTGGTTGTGCATGAAGAGGAAGTACATTCACATGAGTATGCTAATTGAAGGGCGAAACAACCAGGAACGACATCAATCAGATCCGGGCTCTTTGAAAGAGGAGCTAGACACGCTGTGGAAAACGCCAGCCAATACGTGGGACGCCACAGAGAAAGAATATTTCCCTATGAGAGCCGCACTGCTAACGACGGTGCATGACTATCTCTGTTACGGATATCTCGCGGGGCAGGTGGTTCACGGATTTTCTGGATGCGTCAGGTGCATGGATGAAACAACGTATCGTCAGCTAGATAGAGATCCTGGGTCTTCGAAAACCGTGTTCATGGGACATCGAAGGTGGCTTCGCGATGATGACCCATGGAGGAAACGCAAGGATATGTTCGATGGTGAAACCGAACCCCGAAGACGCCCGCGTACGAGGAGCGGCGAGGAAATAGACCAGCTGTTGAAAAATTGGAAAGATTGCCCACTGCCGGGAAAGAAGGAAAAGGCGCCAGAGCCGGGAAAGAAGCGAAAGGCACCAGAGCCGCTGCTGAAGGTATGGAAAACGAGGTCTGTTTTCTGGGACTTGCCGTACAGGAAGATCCACCGTGTGCCTCACAGCCTTGATGTCATGCATATCACGAAGAACGTGTGCGAGAGTCTGCTTGGTACCCTGCTCAACATGCCAGAGAGGACCAAAGATGGGCCGAAAGAAAGGGCAGACTTAAAATCAATGGGCATCAGGGAGGAGCTTCACGCTAATGATGATGATGATGATGATGATGATGATGAGGCGAAGCAGGACACGGAAAGTCGTCGCAAAGGCAAAAAGTCCAAGAAGACCGGAAATGACTACCCTCCCGCATGCTTCACTCTAAGTCAGGTGGAGATCGATCAGTTTTTCACCTGCCTCGTAGGAGTAAAACCTCCTTATGGTTACGCGGGGAAGATAAGCAGATACCTAGACATAGCGAAGCAGAAGTTTAGCGGGATGAAGTCTCACGACTGTCACCTGCTGATGACGCAGATACTTCCAATTGCAATCCGTGGGATCATGGACGCGCACGTCCGTGAAACGCTATTTGCCCTATGAAACTTTTTCGACGTCATCTCCCGGAAGTCGGTTGGCGTGAGGCAACTCAGAAGGCTA
Organism: Aegilops speltoides; assembly: GCA_021437245.1. Lineage (NCBI taxonomy): Eukaryota > Viridiplantae > Streptophyta > Magnoliopsida > Poales > Poaceae > Aegilops > Aegilops speltoides. The sequence continues at coordinate 443,589,058 of CM038146.1, read as the reverse complement.
CAGGAAGAGATCGTGGTGATACTATGCGAGCTTGAGATGTACTTCCCGCCTGCATTCTTCGACATTATGGTGCATCTGCTGGTCCATATCGTGGAGGATATCATCCAACTCGGGCTGACGTTCCTGCACAGCATGATGTCGTTCGAAAGGATGAATGGTGTCATCACAGGATACCTTCGCAACATGTCACACCCAGAGGGAATCATAGCCAGGGGCTTTCTAACCGAAGAGTGCATCTCCTACTGCACGAATTATCTAGGCATCGAGAACCCCGTTGGTCTGCCCATCAACAGGCACCTCGGCAGGCTCGCTGGATGGGGTCACCGTGAGGGTTGCCGCGAAATGCACGTCGACTTCGAGGGTCGACTCGCCAACTTTGAAAGAGCAAACCTAGTCGTGCTACAACACATAGACGTGGTCGATTCTTGGGTGGTAGAGCACAAAACCTTTATTGAGAAGATGTACAATGACCGAGGCCAACAGAGGATGGACGGAGATATAATCAAAGAGCACAACTCATGTTTCACGCGTTGGTTCAAGCAGAATCTTTTGTCGTACCCTTTACATGAGGATTCTTCCGCGGAAGAACAACTCATATTCGCCTTGTCACAGGGCGCCGAGCACAACCTGATGACGTATGAGGCGTACGATATCAATGGCTACACATTCTACACCGAGGGAAAGGACATGAAGAGCGATGGTTATCAGAACTTCGGGGTAACGATGGAATCCTACACCGGTAATGACAAGGACAGATACTTCAGAAGGATCGAGGAGATCTGGGAGCTGAGCTACGCTGAAGAGAAGGTCCCGATGTTCCGTGTCAGATGGGCCAAGAGTGTCATAAAAGAAGACCGGTATTTCACCACCATGGTTATACCCGAAGTCAAATCCAAGACCGCGGGCGCAAACGTCATAGCGAAAAATGAGCCATGGGTACTGGCTTCCCAAGTGGACCAATGCTTCTTCATTACCGACCCGCCAAAGCCCAGTCGTGTTGTCGTGAGGAGAGGCAAAAGGATGATCATCGTTATGGATGAAGTCGCCAATGAGCAAGACTTCGACAAGTACGGCGACCCGAAGATGGAACATGACGACGACGATGAAGTATCAGCATACACCACAAGAATAAGCAGGACCACCCTACCTAAAGGACGTCCGTTCAAGAGAAGAACTCCATTTACAAAAAATAAGGGCAAGAAGATTGTGAATAGATAGCTAACTAAGATCGATTGTATTTAAATTGTAGCCTTCATTTCTCGATTGCATTTCATGGGCACTTTTTGAACTCATGAATGTTTTTAAATTTCATGGATACTCGATCTCGATCCCCCTCCACCTCAATCGCTATCCCACCTTGCCAGATCCGGTCCCCCTCGCCGCCGAGCAACCCCCGCCCTCACGAGGATGAGCACGGCCCTGTCTACTTGGAGAAGCACGGTGAAGGCAATGATTGAAAAAGGTGATAGTTATGAGAAGATCAAGGCAAAATATCCTTTGATCAGCAAAGATGACTACAAGGGGTTCAAGATCAAGTGCGAGAGCAGCGCAACCTCCGAATCAAGTCAGTGGGGGAAAGAAATGCGGCAGTTGAACTTAGGGGTCCACCAACTCGGTCCCGGCGGTTACAGAGTGGCGGAGCCTATATGGGAAAAGGAGGACGCGGAGCGTGCCGAGCAAGGTGACAAGCAGACCAGGAACTTTCTCGGGGCCCGGTACAAGGAGGACCCGGTAACAAAGGAGCTTACCACGGATCCGAAGACCACGGCCCTTGAGCTTGTTCTGGTAAGGAATACACCCCCACGTAATTAACTCCATACGATTGCATTCTAATTAATCCCCAATATTTCTAAATGGTTCACGTTCCTTCCGTAGGACACTGAAAGCAGTAGCGCAGGGTCGTCTCAGAGCTCCCCTTTCGACACCCCTTTAAATAGGGCATTGAACATAATGAAAAAAAAGGATAATCTCAGTAAGCCGACGTCAGCTGGTCGTGTGGCCGGCAAAGGCTTGTCCACAAAATGGTCGTCATACTATACCGCTGGTGGGCGAAAGGAGAAAAAGACCAGCTCGGAAAGCCAGTCGTGCGAGGTTGAAGCATTCAAGGCACAAGTGGCGCGGATTCCGGAGATTGTCCAAGAGCAAGTGCAACAACAACTGGGAACGACGCTCACCGCCTTGGTGCCTATTGATTCACGGGCTGACGACGTGGATTGCGGGCGGCCAACAGGGGCCTCCCCCGGTTCCCAGCTTCATGACCAGCAACTCGCACAACACGCAGGCGGCTCCATTGGTGTCTCCGGCGGAGGCGGTATTCGTGTCTCCGGTGCTGGCACGGGCATTGGAGCTTAATGCACCCGGGTGTACGCCGGCTGGCACCTCGCCAAAGAAGCGCCCTCCGTCGATTTACGCCGCCGTTGGCGGTGCCTCGACATTAGCCGAGCTCGATGGCATCACGGTAACTAAGCCTCTCGGTCGATTACTTCATCTCCTTGCCTTTGACTGGGCATCCCTGATGCCCTACATGTTTTCGCAGGGCACCGCCGACGTTCCTTGCACTCTCCTGCACTTCGTGGGCGGCGAGTTGGTCGATGTCGCCAAGGGCAGAATCGTTCAACCGGGCAACCCCGTGTTCCATGGTAATCCGATGCCACCCACCTTGTATAGGGTTGAACTGGTTCGGGTGTTGCCAGGCTGCAACGAGGTGTTACCTCCGATTTGACCCACTGGGGCCGACGAAGACGATCTGATGACCCTCAGAGCCTGCGTAAGCTGGCCCCTGCTTTGGTCGAAGAGCCAGATTCGTTTGGGTGCGGGGGACACCACCCCACATACAAGACCGCCAGTCGTGTCGGCGCCAAGCCATGGCAAGAATGCTGCAACGCTACCAGACATGCCGGACATCCCTATGGCACAGGATCCGGACATGCATATGGCACAGGATCCGGACAACGACGACAACGACGACGGTACATTTACCAACATCTATAAGTACTTTGCCGAACATGGGTACGCTGACGAGTTCTGTGGGCCTCCTTCTCAAGAACCCAACCAAGACGACCGCGAACTAGCTGGTACGGCGGAGAAACCCAATTGCAACAGGCGTCGTCTGGCGTTCAGTTTTCAGGAGACGCCTCCAGCTGCCGCCTTTACCGAGCCTCAGATAGCTGAGGTGCGAACTATTATCAGCCCCAACACGCTCAAGAAGGCGGTCTGTGAGCAGAACTCTGTCCCATTACAGCACATCAAGAAGAAGGGACGGAAACGAAAGACTAACAAGGGCGCCAGTGCGAGCCAGCCGGCACCGAGTACGATCCGTGCTCAGGACGGGCCACCTTCACCTAAGGATATCTCGAGGAGGGTGCATGTGGTGGGTAGGGCGATGCTACCGACAAATATGCTCAATGATGCAACCGGTGCTATGCGGAGTCTGCATGACAGTGTTCTTCCTTTGGAGAAGCGGCGTCTCTCCCAGAATGATGTGGCATACCCGGTTTTTGTGGCCAAGGTCCCAGAGGGCAAGGGCTTTGTGGATGGCGCCATCGGGGGTACGATCGTCCTGCAGTTTGATGACATCTTTGCTATGTTTAAACTTCATCCGCTGCACTACACCTTCGTTCGGCTGTTTTCGCTGAGTATGGAGATGCGGATCATTCGAGACAAGACCCCAGACATCGGGATAGTCGACCCCTTCTACATGCGTGCCAAGATCTTGGGCAGCGCTGGGGACCGGCAAGTTGCGAGTTCACACCTCGAAGGTGTCATTCTGGCAAACCCAGATAAGGATAACTTCCTCGTGCCTTACTTTCCCGACTAAGTCATCCCCTCACCGTCCCGTAACATATGATTTCTTAGATTTCGATCGTTATTTTTTTCTAACATTCCGTGTTCTGTGCAGTGACACACATTGCACACTCATCCTCTTAAGCCCGAGATATTCCATGGCCACGTATTTCGACCCGGACCGTGACTCCAAGATAGACCACACAAATATCAAGAAAGTTCTTGATGATGCTCTCCCCGGCTATGCCAAATCTGGAGGCACCTTTAAAAGGCCAGTTTGTAGGTACGGCAGGCACGTGTTCACCCACAATACGACGTTCCCCTGCATCAAGCAGCCGCTTGGCGGTCAGAAGGATGCCTACTACACCGTCCGTCACATGCGGGCGATCGTACGGGACCATAATCACATTCTGCTACCAAATAATGTCAAAGATTGGGCCGCAAGCTTGGCGGCAATCCAGGACGCGGACCTCCGACAAGAATTCTTTCGCATCCAGTCGGAGTTTGCAGAAATCATCCATCAAGATGTCCTTCATACCTCTGGGCAGTTCTACCTTAGGTATCAACCGTCCAATAGTGAGATAGACACAACGCTACAGATGTAGGCTGACAACGCCCGCGACTTCATGACCATCACGAAAGACGGCGACTTCATCCACGCTCCGGTCCCATGAGTCGAGTCAAAAGTAGTGATGCTATGTGTAGTTCTGAAACATCGATTAGCTCATGTTGTAATTAAACTTTAATGAACTTGTATGTCTCTTTGGTTTAAACAGTCATTCAACTTAGATGTAATCGATGCTATTTATTAGTAGGACCATGAATCGTGCTATTAATGTCTTGCTTTTCTCTTCCGATCCTTTAGTTGCATACTTACATATTGCTTATGTATTGTCTGTTGTTTGGCTTGTGCATAGAGATGTCGTCGTATGTCGTGTACAAGGGTAAGGTTCCCGGAGTCTACGACGACTGGGAGGAGTGTCGGAGACAGGTTCACCGTTTCAGCGGTAAGAGTTACAAAGTGTACACCACTAGGGCGGAGGCGGAATCTAGATACGCCCACTATCTAGCGGGAGAGAGGAGGGAGCATTGGAGGAACCGGATGAAGACCAGTTTCATCGCGATGATGCTCATCGTGATGACCGCAACTCTCTTCTATGTGATGGTAGTTTAGATGATCGATATCGACTTGTAATGTGAAGACAAACTCGCTACTCGCGGTCTCGAGACTTGTAATGTTCTATCTTTGTTCGGTCTTTTGAATTCGGAGACTAATATGATGAATTGTATTCGGAGACTAATCTTCTCTTTTATTCGATGAATCTGCTGTTGCTGTGTGGTGTTGTCTATATTCTATCCAATAATACATTTTGTAACCTATGCAAAAATCAGAAAAGTAAAAAAAACCTAATATTCATACTAATGGCGCATCACCAGAAAGTGCGCCATTAGTATGCCAAAGGATACTAATGGCGCATCACCCCACAGTGTGCCATTAGTATGCCAAAGCACCTGGGTAAATATGGCCCCCTAGGAGGCATACTAATGGCGCACCATGGGCTATACTAATGGCGCACCTGCGGTGCACCATTAGTATACCAGATACTAAAATACTAGTGGCGTGGTACTAGTGGCGCATCAGTAGTGCGCCATTAGTAGGCAAAACTGGTGCGCCACTAGTAGGCCTTTTCCTAGTAGTGGAAAATGCCCTCTTCACATCCTTTCAGTTCCTTCTTGTCTTTGGGCAAAGTGAGCTCTTTTCTTACTAACTGACTCAAAGATGGTTTTGATGAATGTCGTCCATGGAGAAAAGGTACCGTCAACCAGATAGTAGTCATGTTGTAGTCATGCCCATTGACAGTATGGTTGCACAGAGGAGCTTGCCATTCAGTCAACCTTGAAAATAATGGATACCGTTACAAATGTCATTGTGAGACTTGGGCATGCCAAAGAAAAGCGAGCCAAATCCAGAGGTCATGATGCAATTGCTTCAAGAATGTTGGTAGGATTTTTAACATGGCTCTGATATTGCCCTTATAGAGGTTTTGGGTAGTTCTTTCATCTTCGGTGCATGCAATCAAGAGATCCGAGCATAGCTGGTCACCTCCTTGCTTTAGACATTTCCATGAGCCTTTCGGTGTCTCCGGCAGCTGGTTCTTTCAAGTACGGATGTCCAAACACCTCGACCACTTAAAGGATCGGTATGGTTGACTAGAGAGAGTGAATAGGCGGCCCAGAATATTTAATCTCTTTCCAATTTTAAGGGATACAACAAGAATATAGGTTATCTAGATATGCAACTAGATGGATAACATATATGGCAAGCTCACAAATAACAACAAGCTACAAATATAAACAATAAAGCTAACTTATAGCAAGTAAGTGAAGGTAAGAACAAACCGCAAGTGGAGACGATGATGTCGTTCTCGGAGCATTCATACACTTATAGCTGTAGTGCATCCTTCGCATGGAATCCTTATTACTCACATTGACATCGATTGTAAGGCCTCTTCATTGCCTAACAATCAAGCCTCGTTGATGTGACACCGTCCTATATTTTTCTTCTTCTTTAATATTCCCATCATCATTCTCTTTACCATCCAAAGTGCTAAAGTCGTGACTTACACTCAAGTAGTGCGTCAAAATTAAAAAGTTAAAGCTAGAAAAGCTTGATTTAACAGCTTGGTTTGGCACCTGGATAGTTCATGAATTTTTATTTTTATACTAAGAAAACCGAGTATGCCATGTTTATTATGATTAAGTATTTGGGAATCACGTTCTTTACCATTACTATTCTGAAAGGAAAATGTTATCCATTTGTGTTATTATTTATTGTTGTATTTATGCCAAATTGATAGACTTTTTTTGTGAGAAAATTTTCAATCTTTTCATCATCGATCATGATGGTACAATGAATATTAGAAATAATAAAAATTACATCTAAATCCAAAGGCCACCTAGCAACGAATACAAGCACTACAGCGAGCCGAAGGTGCGCCAACGTCATCGCCCTTCCTTTCCTGGAGCCAGGCAAAACTGTTGTAGTAGATAGTCGGGAAGTCGTCGTACTAAGGTCATATAGGACAAGCGCACCAGAACAGCAACCGCCGCTATTGAAGAAAAATTTAGGTCAGAAGGATCCAACCTGTAGACACACGAACAAAGACCGGATCCATGAGGATCCACCGAAAGCAAACACCGATCGAATCCCGGGAAATTCGCCGGAGACTATCGCCTTGAATCGTTTGGATCCTAAGTTCATAACATAAGTTACATCAAATTGATCAAGATCATACTAGGTAGCATTCAACATCAAAAATTCTTTGGTTATCATTTACCTACTCGAGCATGAGTAGGAATTAACCATGGCGATGCTGATATGTCTCAAACGTATCTATAATTTTTATTGTTAAATGCTATTATAATATCATTCTTACATGATTTGGCTATTATTTTATATATATGTTTTGTACTAACATATTAATTCAGTGCCCAGTGCCACTTGTTGTTTTCTAATTGTTTTGATTTTATATAAAATGAATACCAACAAAGGTCCAAACATGATGAAACTTTGTGATGATTTTTTTCTGGAACATAAGAGACCTTAGAAGCTTGGGGGTGACCAGAAGATGGACCAAGGGGCCACAAACCAGGGGCACTGGCCTAGTTTGCGGGCCCTCTGTTGCTCTGTTTGCCCTAATTTATGGCCTATAAATTCACATGTATTCCAAAACCCTCGAGGCTCGCAAGCCTCTGTTCCGACGCGATCCGATATGGAGCCCTATTCTGGCACTCAGCCAGAGGGGGGATCACTCGGGAGGCCATCTCCATCAACCTTTTTGCCTCCATGGTGAGGTGTGAGTAGTTCTTTCAGGACCTATAGTAGCTAAATGACTCTCTCTCTCTCTCTCTCTCTCTCTCTCTCTCTCTTGATCTTTAATACAATTATCTCTTTAGAGATCCATCCGATGTAATTCTTGTGTTGTGTCTGTTGGAATCCGATGAATTGTGAATTTATGATCAGATTTTTCATTGATTTATATTAGTTCCCTTGAAGTCTCTCTTATGTGTAATTTCTATAGCTATGTATGATTTCCTATCTATAAGTCTTCTTTGGTCAAGAAATATGAGTAGTTTTTCAGATGGAGTGGTGAATCGTAGTGACTTCAATCTTGCAGTGATCTTGTCCAGTGTCAGAAAGGACAAAGGCATGTATTGTTTCCACTAAGGATAAAATGATGGGGTCAATCTTATTGTTATATTTTCTTCTGTCTATGTTATGTCATCTTGCTTATTGTGCTACTCTGTTTCTTGTAAACTTAGTACTTTGAGATGCATGGTGAATACTTTGAGATGCATGGTGAATACTTTGAGATGCATGGTGAACAGCGGTCTTGGGGTTGTATTAGACATCAATAAGTTTCACAGTCTACTTATCACAAACATAATGTCTATGTAAGGTTACGCATGATCATAGTTATAATTTTCCTATTCTGTCAATTGCCCAACAGTAATTTGTCTACCATACAACTACATACTTTCGAGATAGATGCCACTAGTAAACCTATGGCCACCGGGTCTATTTTCCATCAATACAAAAACACATACAATTGTCTTTTAACTTTATTTTATTTTCTTGCCGCTTTGCCATATCACAATTTCCTTTTCATCTTGTAGCTACCAAGAACAAGGGGATTGGCAACCTCCTTGCCTTAGATGGGTGCAAGGAATTTATTTGCTTGTGTGCAGGTACTGCCAACAATGTTAGCTTAGTGGCTTCTGCTGGTTCAATAAAACTTGATTCTTAACTAAGGAAAATAATTTCTGCTGTTATGCTACATTACCCTTCCTCTTCGGGAAAACCCAACAACTACTACGGGAGTAGCAGGGAGCGGTACTACTGTCTACCACAGTACTACCGAGTAGTGCAAAATCAAGGGCAACATAAATTATATGGGAAACTCCTCGAATGTTGGGAAGGCTATGTGGGTGCAATATAGTTTGTGTTCGCAGTCAATTCCACCCATACCTTTTAGAGAGGCCCCTTTTAATAGGAAGGTTTCCCCGCGACTCAAGAATTGAAAACACCGGAACACCGCCCTTGCTCTTTTCCTTTTAGAGGGGAACCTAACCATCACGTGCCACTTGAACATACATGTATAGCTCAAGCACATGATTAGACCACACATTTTGTTGTCATCTACACCAAAATCACTTAAGCAGGAAATGCCCTTTCAACCATCACAATAGCAAACCTCACCATGACGTCTCTGCATGTGCTCTTAGACATCTTGAGGTACTTGTCCCATGAATCTGCGGTCATGCCATGGACAAGCATCTGCAATGGAACCATGCACTTGTGATAGCCAAAGAATCCAATTTTTCAACGACATCCTTCTTGAAGATGAAGTACTTACTGTAGGCCTGAACACTATTGTAGAGGCAACTGAACACATTTTTCTGCATCCAAAAGCGCTGGTGGAAATTGTTCGCAAATAGAGCATCGGGCAAAGTATTCACCATCAGTGTCAAATGCCCCAGTGCCCTAATCCAATCAGCATTCAATGACCCTTGATCGATTGCTTCAAATTGAGAACATGCTATTCCGCATGCTCCGCGTCTGCTAGGACTACCTGCATCATCGTTGTTTCATCTGCATAATCCTCCTCGTGGGATGACTCGACATAGTGCTTGTAGATATACTCCATGCCCGATCCATTGCTTCAAAAGAGAAAAAATGTCAAGAACTTAGCACATTCGTTTCACAAAACACTTGCCGGGCGTGATGACTACCACGGATGGCAACTGCTGGGGCGCATGGTACATGCTCGACGAACGGATGAGAGGTGTGGGACGACGGCCTAGGAAAAGCGGTATGGTGACTGGGTGGAGTGGTGAAGGTCGCGGAAGCCCAACAAGGGCTTGGCACGCGACTAGGGTGGTACAGCAGCGACGACGGCCATGGAGGAAGCAGATGCATACAAAGGGAAATGGGTGGAGTTTTGCATTGGGCCACGAGTGTCGGAGTCTTATGTGATGGAGGTCTGAACACTTGCAGACTAGTCCCCAAACCAATGCAGGATGATGTTAAATGACAAACTGCGTCCGAGCAGCTTGGCCCAAAATCTAAGGGTCAGCTTAGAGATGACCTATGGGCATCTCCAATGCCAAAACCTCCCGCAACCGTCCGGACTATGGAAGCCATCCAACGTCGACCAGTATCGGTCCACGGGGCGGTTCGGACACGATTTCTCCCGCAAATCAAAGACAAAAGTCGGAGAGGTTTGCGGGAGTCCGGACTGATCCTAAGCCTGCTTCTAACCGCCCTGGCCCACCAGAAAACCCTACCCCCTCTCACGCGCGCATCCCGCCCTGCGCCAGCTTCCCGCATTAATGCCGCTGTAGAGCGCGCCGCTCCGCATTGAAGGCGGCTCAGGGCGGGCGCCGCCTCTCACTGCCTCCGCCATTGAAGCAGTGTGCCCACCGATGCACGCCCGGCTGAACACGCCTCCTCGCCGCATTCATACGCCTCCATTAACCCCGCGGGGAAGCCACGAAACCTACTCTGGCCAAACTTCCATTCATGAGCGGGCCGGCATTAAACACAATGCCGACCGAGCCCAGTCTAACCTCTATTTAAATAAGCCAAACGTCAGGCAAGGATCTCACCCCTCTGCTGCCCCCCATCTCCTCCTTCACCATTTTCTCCACTCTTTCGATGGCTTCCGAAGAGCAGTTCTCTAGCATACAAGCCGACTAGGTGGCCCGCCGAGCCCGGCGGATACGAGTGAAGCCGCTCGCTGCTCCACCTCCCTCACCTAGCCCGGCGGAGCCAGTTCTGCCCCAAGCCGGCGCGTGGTTCAGGGACTCGATGCTCGAGGCCAGCTCGATGACGAGTGGAGAGTTGCTCCACGCAGACACAGCGCGGAGCACAGCGGCAGGGCATCGCCACATCCAGTGTCTGCGACCGCGCCATCCGCTGTCTACGCGCGCATAGCCGCTCCATGTACGCAAGGAAAGAAGCTGGCTGCGCGGATGTCGACGAGGTGGCAGGCCGCATGTCCGCGCTCGTCGCCATCATTGAGGAGAAGTAGAACACAGGAGGCAGCTGTCGGTGAACTGGTCAGTTCTCGTTTATCTCAGACCATCCTGGGCACCCGCTTGATCTCCATGGAAGCACCCTTCGGCTGAAGCATCCTCTTTGCCGCTCCGAGCAGTGCAGTCGGATATAGGGAAGATACAGGGGAAGAATATACCTCTAGGGCTTCCGACAGTCCGGTTAGCGGGCTGTCGGACATGGGGAAGACAAAGGGACAGCCGCGGCCGGCCGTAGACTAGTGTAGTGTACCCGTGTCGTGAGAGTGGAGCTCCGCGCGACCGTACGTGCACATAGTTTTAGCTTTTTAGTTGAAAATATGTCCAAAATGTAACCGTTTTCGTCCGGTTTGTATGAAACCCGTCATGTTTGTATGAAATTTGGCAGTGTTTACATGAATCTCATCTAGTTTGTTGAAAAAAAATTAGAATGTATGCGGCTGGCGGTTGATGTCGACCTCCCGCATCCATATCCACGGACTAGTCCCCCTATCAGCGAACGGATGCGGAAAGAAATTTGCTGGTTGCCGTTGTAGATGCCTAAGGCACCATATCCACATTATCCACTATTTGGTGGCTCGATTAGTGTTGTACACATGGAAGAAGTGCCCTTTCTTCAGGGTAATGTCACTTAAGACAAAATTTCACAAAACCGCTGGAATCTGGTTGGGATATCAAAACTAGTTGTCTAACTCTGCCATATCGGACTGTTTTGTTTGATCGTCCACCTAGACAACTAGTGGTTTTGTCGTCTCCGGTAAGCAACACCTAGGGGAGGAGGACCACTTCAGTTTCCATCTAGCTTCTGTCGGCGTCGCTTTGCCTGGAAAGATGAACCAGATGTGGACATATCTTCGAAGCAGCCGCACCGGCGTTACACCGCCGGCACCGGCAGGTTATCCAGCCATGCATGGCATGAATCAGACGCACTAACCGCGGCGCGCGCCCTTTCTACCGAAAAAGGCTTTCGTCCCGCTTTATAAATAAAGCAACCACCAAGCACAGCGTTCACAAGGTACCACTCGAAACACGAACACACCCAACGCCACCACACGAAGGTCCAACACAGACGCACAAAACACAACACACACGCAACATAGGTTCAGCTGTGGGCACAGCACAACAAGCCCAACAAAACACCCAGGAATGCATAGACAACAAGCGGCGGTGGCGACGGCGACGAAGACGCAGAGCTAATCTGGCTCAGGTGGTGGAGTAGGGAGCGGGGGAGCCAGTCGGAGAGCCATCGCGCGAAGCTGAGTGATGATGGAGGTGATGGCGCGCACCCTTTCTTCCTCTCCGGTCAATTGAGAAAGACAAGGGAACGAAAAAGAAAATATGTTTTTTGGAAAAGAAGGATGACCCCCGGCCTCTGCATCTGGGAGATGCATACGACCACTTTATTGATTATTCTCGAGGACCTTACAAAGTGTTACAACAATATGCCTGAATCCACCATCATGGTAACATATGCCGCTACTCCTATCCATACGATGAAGGGGTGCTAGCTGGACCACTCAGACCACTCATCTAAGCCTAACATCAAAAGCCGGAAGCCCCAGCCAAGCCACATACCGGGTCTGGGGCACAATCCGGTCAGACGCACTCGTGTGTCACCGCCGCCATCTTCCACAGATCCGTCTTGAGCTCATATTGGGGCATCTACCTTGTCTGGCCACTCAGCCATCGACGTCACCATGACGCCGGAGAGCTACCTCCTCCTGCGCGAGTCCATCCCGTGCATCGGACAGAGCCTCCACAGCGCCATGCCGCCGATAACCGGCGCCATCAATGTGTGAGATGAAGCACCGCTCCACCATCCCCCAGCCATCACTTGCTCCAAAATAATGCCCCCAGGGGGAAATCGATAAAACGCCATCATCATCCGATCCGGAAGACCCAGATCTAGGGTTTCCCCCGGAACATCCCAAGCCTGATGAAGCAGACTGCAACGACGATGCCTCGACAAGGGAATGACATCTAAGACGCCGCCATCGTCCACCATGACCGTAGTCGGCGCGATTTTCATCAGCAGTTGCTCCACCAGACGTGCGCCACCGACGTCGCTGGTCCCTTCAACCGGAGTAAACTCCAAAATGATGCCCTAAATAGGGACAACGACGCAAAAGCGCCGCCATCGCTCGATCCCAAGGAGATCTAGGGTTTTCCCCGGAGTGAGTTATTTACCCAAAACCACCACACTTGGGGCTAGGGTAACCACTTGGTACCACATTGAAGGCAAGACAAAAAAAACCACCGAAAATGTGCCTAATGCGTAACGCGGAGCACTGATAGTCGGATAACCTCGCGAAAACAGTCAAACTGACTGGTTGGGCCCAACTATAAGGCTGACGTGGAATGCCTATGTGAAAATTTTGCTGAGTTGGACCTAGGTCCCACCTGTCATCCACCCACTGCCTTCTTCCTCATCTCTTCGACAGGTCACGCAGACAGGAGCAGCAGGGAAGTTGCAGACGACCTCGCCGGCGGCGGCCAGGAGCGGTGCAAGCCACCATGCTCCTGTAAGAGGAAAAGGAGGCCACCATGCTCGTCCGCGTCGCCCGCCCTACTCGGCCGGAAGAGAAAAAAGGGAGGCCAGGTGCGTGGCTGCAGCGACCCAGTTGCTGAACGGCGGCGGCGGTCGGAGTTGGCGGCTTGGAGCTCAGCGGCGGCTGCGGAAGACGGCAGCGCTCCTGAGTGGGAGCAAGGAGGCGCGGTCGCGCGGCAGGAGAGCGCACTATGCTGGCGCGGAGTCTCACGACCTGCTGCCGGCTGCTCCCGCTCGATGCGTCCCTGCCTCCTTCCTTCGTTCCTTGCCGCACAACCATTGACGGCAAAGTAAGAAATTTCGGCGCCTCCATCTTGCTGTCCATGCCAAGCGGGGCCGTACGCTGAGCTCGGGCGAGATCCCGCCCCAGCCATGTCCGCGTCCACCGGAGGACGAGCAGCCACTTCCACGACGCGGCCCGCGGACGCGAGCTGGTCTCCCGGAGGAGCTCGCCGGCGGCAGCCAGGAGTGGTGCTGGCCAGGCATTACCGCTGCACATGCCCTCTGTGGTGGCGGCGCCGGTGATGTCTGTGTCCAGTGCACACCCACAACCTGTTCGGCCAAATGCCCACAGAGAAAAAGAGAGAGAAATAAAAAAGAAACGGTGAAAAAAAATAAACACTTTAGTCATTGACAGGTGGGACCTAGGTCCAACTCAGGAAAATTTCCACATAGGCATTCCACGTCAGCCTTACAGGTGGGCCCAACCAGTCAGTTTGACTGTTTTCGCGAGATTATCCGACTATCAGTGCTCCGCGTTACGCATTAGGCACATTTCCGGTGGTTTTTTGTGACCTGCCTTTAATGTGGTACCAAGTTGTTACCCTAGCCCCAAGTGTGGTGGTTTTGGGTAAATAACTCCCACGGAGTTGCCCGCGCTGTCAAGGACAAGACAAGGGTAGAATCCCGGCGGAACTGCCCAGCTGCCGACGAGTCGCACCCGCCACCGTGCCGACGGCAATCCAGCGATCAAAGCCCACGCTTGGGCATAGATCCGGCCGCGCCGCCGCGAACTGATCCGGCCATGCCGCCGCCGTCCCTGGCGACCGCGACGCACCAGATCGTGAGGCCATTTGCCGCGGGGGAGCGAAGTCGCCCGGCGCCGCCACCACCCGCCGTGGCGTCTGCCCGCCGCCACGCTCCGGCCCGGGTGCCGCCCACCCGAGCAAGAGGGCCCGAGTCCCCAGCGCCGCCGGGCGCGCCTGGCCGTGCCCTTGGGCGGCGGCGAGGGAGGAGGAGGAGGAGAGGGGGAGGACCGGCCGACGGGATCTGAGGGCCTCCCGGCCGCCCACGTGGGAGGCGGCGGGGAGGGGGAGGGGGCTGTTTAGCTTGCTCGAAGAAGACGTGGTGAAAAAGAAAATACGTAGGCCACTTGACTTAACTAGTTTAGGTTAAGCCATCCCGGTGGCCAACTCGCCAACTCGCCTCTAGTCCGTGTTGCTCGCTGCTGTTGCAACAACATCAACGTTAACACCACCACCACCGGCGGCCGCCGCCTCACCAATGCAAGTCGTCGTAGCCATAGACCTATGCTAACCTACGTACTAGCTAACTTGTCCTCTTGCGTACCTATGCTAACCTACGTACTGTACTAGCTAACTTGTCCTCTTGCGTACGTACAGACGTGGATAGCAGCGACAACACCAGAGGCAGCATTGCTACCAGAAGGACTACTCCCATCCATTTCTTGCTGAAGTGTTCAAACTTTAGATTAACAAAATGTAATGCTAACCCCGCCATTAGCTAGAATAAGACAACACCAGGCGATAAGATATCAATAATCGAATATTTTACGGCAATGATTTGCAGCTTTTGGGTTGTGCTTTCACCTTAAACTATCAGTGGCTGGAGTTCCAGAGCCACCCCGGTCTATCACGCGACCGCGGATCTGATGGGGTGTTCTTTGCTTTCCATGAAAAATATATGTGACCTTGTTTGGAAGGAAAAATCGTACTCTTTTGCTTGCTTTACTTTTTGAGCAAAACTCTTTTGCTTGCTGCATCTTATCTGTTGTGGCTTACTCGTTTGCTCATCCGTTAAGAAACTTCATGACAAGTACCAAGAAGTTTGGCTGGTTTTGTGGCCTCGACGTGCCTAGGCGGGTGCGCGGCCTCAGGGCCAACACGGAAGTCGAAGTGGTGGCTTTGGAAATCTCGTGCGCGTTTGGTGTTGGCTTCGGTCGCATGGGTGAAAGGGCCATCGACTCGACTGGATCGCGGCCTCAGGGCCGGAGGGAAAGTCGAAGCGGCGGCTCGGGAATTATCTTAGGTGTAGTGTTGGCCTCCGTCGCTTGGGCGGCAGTGTCATTGATTGGTTTGGTGTGCAGCCTCGGGTCTGGTGTAGAAGTCGTAGCGGCGGCTCCGGAATCCTCTATAGTGATGTGGGTTGTCGTCTCCGGTCACTTGGCTGATAGAGTCATCGGCTCGGCTGGTGCATAGCCTCGGGGCTGGCGTGTGCGTGTCTGGCAAATGTATCAGGCTTCTGCCAGTTTTCCATATTAACTGATCAGTTCTCTTTTTCTTAATGAAAAGGCAGAGCTTTTGCTGGTTCCTGAAAAATAAATTAATTTCCTTTTTAGGGCCAACTGTTTTGGGGCTTATGAGTAGTCGCAAAATAAGTTGCTCTCTACCCAGCTTATTTTGGCAGCTCAATCTAAAATTTTATTCTAAAAGCCTAGTAGTTAAGCAGCCATCCATAAGTTTCGAAAGAATTGGTTCTTAATTTCAAAAGATAGATACACACCCATAAATAAAATATATATGTAATGGATTAAGTGTAGAATTATAGATTAGATTTTGGCACAAATAACAAACAATTCCTGAAAAATCTCAAATGCCCATGTGAAGTTTCATGACATGGTGGATTATGAAATTTCTCATTTGGCGCACTAAAGAATACGCTCCCTAGGAATCCCCTATTCACCACTGTCTACGGCGAACTATCATTCAATCGCACAGAGAAACGACTTAGTGACCAGATATGGGCCGACTCATATTTGAGCGTTTTACACAGTGCAACCAACCCTGTTTTAACCTTCTAGAAGGATACCTAAATCGGTTTTGTTTTTCTCGCTGGATTTCTTTTCGGCTTTAGCTTTTTATCTTTTTTTTCTTCTTCTATTTTTTTCCTTATTTTAATTTCCATAAATTGTTTGCTAACTTAAAAAAACGTTCATAATTTTTAAAAGTTTAGTAATTACAAACAAATGTATTTTCAAAAAATAATCGGTAATACAAAAAAGGTTTGGGATTTTAATAAATGTTCATAATTTTAAAAAATCCAGAAACATTAGAAAAATCAAAAAATGCTTGTATTTCAAAAATCAGTTCATATTTTCAAAAATATTCCAAGATTTCAAAAAGTGTTTCGAAGATTCAAAATTTACTACTGATTTCAAAAATTGTTCATGTTTTCCTGAAAAAGACTCACATTTTTTAAATATTGTTATCAGAATTGTAAAAATGTTTGTTATAGTATGTTCACTACAGTTTGGTTTTTGTATCCGAAGAATGCAAGACAGAAAAAAAAAACAAAAAAAACCCACTGGACTTCTGGCTAGATTTACTGGCACAGTGGGGCATCCCATTACCGTTCATTGTGCGTGTCAGGGGCGCTACTAGACCAAATAAGTGTCCAATGGGAGGTCTGCTCACCTTGTAAGCGTCCACCGGAAGAACTATATCTTACTTACAGCGAGACTAGATTATGTCTCAGTGCCGGTTTTCGTGCTCTCTGTAATAATGGCCAGCCCTTTTCTGCACCCTCCCCGGCTCCCTCGCTCAGGCGTGTCCGCTTGCTTGGTGCGTTTTGCTCGTGTTTTTTTTCTTTTTTGTTTATCTTCCGAATTTTTGTTTCTTCACGGGTTCTTTAAGTTTTTGGTTTTCCTTTGATTTATCATCATTTTATTATTTTTATTCAAGTTTCTAGTAGTTTTTTCTGTACTTTATTTTTCCTTTAGGCCATTTCTTCGTTTTTATTAGTTTTTTCTTTTCTTTTCTATTTTCTTGGGTTCATTTGTTTCTTCCTTCGTTTCCTTTTTTCCATTTTTCTTCGTTTCCGCAGGAGTTTTCAAGGTTTTCTGCGGGTTGTTTCGTTTACGGGGTCTTTCTTTTGTTTCTTTCTTCCGTTTCTTTAGTTTTCACCGTCTTTCGTTGTTTGTTTCCTCAACACATGTCTACATTTTCATGCGCATATATCTGAAATATTTTTATACATGTTTATCATTTTGAAAATACATGATTAAATTTGTCGTCCCAGTAGCTTTATACCCTAGAACACTTGATCGTGTTTATCAAAGAATCTTCCACCGTTGCTTCGATGGAACCTGAGGAAATCCAGTCTAGAGTCCTTTTATGGAGGGAGAAATCATCAAGGATGTCTACTTACTTGACGTTGGTGCTCCCATGGCGATGCGTGTGAGTCGTCGTCCCTTGGACTATGAGTTCATAAGAATAGCCATATAGCTTCTTCTCTCCCCTGTTCCTCAACACAAAGATCCGATGAGTTGACTAACATGATTGTGGTCAATCTAATGCAATCTATGGTATGTTCATTGCGGTGTGATAAATTGTCACTTTATGATTCGCAAGTGGGAGTTGTGTACATTAGTTGGTGATGATCTCTTTGAGTGATTATTTTTCGTGAAAGTGAAGAATCCAATGCTCATTGTTGTATCCTCACCCCTAAGGATAACAAGATAACTATATGGTTATTGTAGGATCAGATATCGACCAAAAGGGGGTGTGAAAGATAGATTCGGCAAATAATTTGGAATTGCAAGCTCTTTTGATGTAAAACATAGTACGTACAACAATTACTATAGAGTAAAATAAACTGAACAGATACACAACCAAGAAGAAATGTGTAAACCACACAGAGAAAAAAAGGTGTAACGACTAAGACGAAATCAACTAACTAGACAGGAAATTACTATGTACAGTACATAGCAAATTCTAAAAAAATGATAAAGTACAATAAGTAGAGCAGATTCGAGGAAAAAGCTAATCAAAGCATACACAACCTAAATTAGAAAATACTTGCAATAGTCTTTGTAGCAAACACAAAGAAAGAAGAAGGGAGATGTTCTTTCGAAAGAGGCACAATACAATAGCAAACGAGTGCGAAGAATAGAACACGTAGCTTGACAAAGACAATGATTTGTTCGGTCAGTTCGAGTTGCTGAAATAACTCTACATTAGGTTGGAGGGGCAAGTCACTTAGATTTCGCCCAATCACTCATGGTAGATCTTCGAGTTAGATCTCCCGGACCTTCACAGACTTTTTAGCCGTCCACAGTTACTCTAGGCTCAGAACAAACACCTAACCATCTAGTGGATGCACAGTCCATAGGGGCAATAGGTTAAGTTAAGTTTTGTCTAGTTCTTCAGTGATGCTCAATCACCAGCAGATTTTAAGCTTTCGCTTTTTCCTCTCTTAGGATTCTCTCAATCTCTTTCGGGAGGATGGGTTGCTCTCACAAATGGTTGTAAATTCTCTCATGAAGCAGCTAACCATTTATGGTTGAAGTGTTTGGCTATTTATAGCCGGAGCAATCCTGACATGTGAAATGACCAAATAAGGGAACTGATCACCTAATGGATAACTGGCACATGGTGCAATGGTCGGATTTCAAACACAACATGCGAGTTACTTGCAGAACAAGTCAAGTTGACTCAACTGCCAATGATTCTTCTTCGGAGTCCCAAGAGCATCGTCTCAGACTCAGAACATCATCTCGGACTCAGAGAGAAAATCACTGTGTAAGTGCATCTAGTGCCCCTTAGTGATTTTGGTGTATTGAAGACTTATAGGTTAAGTAACTGATGCGTTTGTGAGTGTACACAGGTCTATAAGTCTATGAGGAGTTTGATATTTACAGAGAAAGTCGACCCCTAAAAATGAAGTTCTTCGACTGAAGACTTTGATATTCTGAAGACTTTCTGAAGACTTTGAAAGTGAAGAAATTGGTGTGACCATGAAGACTTGATATTCATCCGAGGAATATGAAGCGTGAAGACTTTTGTTTTCGTAGTTTCATTTTCTCTTTCTTGAGTCATAGGAAACACCATACTGTTAAAGGGGGTCGAGGAAATACTAAGGAAAAATTTCCATGTGATGCTCAACTCAAAATCCTACACCTACCAATCCTTCGAGTGAAGCCATTGGAAATCTCATACAGATTCAGTCAAATTCTTGAAGGATGAGACGCAGTTCTTACAGTCACTGATGACTTTGCTACGACCGAGGAGTTAGGAATTCGCCGAAGGCGAATGGCCTACACGATGAGGAACATGATAGCCCCGAGGACTTTGAAAGTCAAATTTCCGACCGTTCTTTGTCATTGCGGCGCGGACCAAAATATCTTATCCACCTAACGGTCATATCATTGAAGGGCATTTATGTCTTATCATGTCGGGCTGCTCCCTAGGCTATAAATAGCCGCCCCCTACAACCACTAGCTGGTTGGCTGCTCCGAGAGAACTTGAGACTTGTCATTTGAGAGCAACCCTTCCTCCGAGGACTTTGAGCGAAAATCATCAAGTGAGGAAAATCCAAAACCAAACCCCCACAAAAACCCCAAGTGATTGAGCATCACTGAAGAAATTGATCCTGCGTGGATCCGACGCTTGTTACCTTTGAAGACTGTGCTTCTTCCAGACGGTTAGGCGTCAAGGTCTAGAGCATCCAAGAGGAATTGTGGATCGCCGAGTGACCAAGTCTGTGAAGGTTTGGATGTCACCTGAAGACTTACCACGAGTGATTGGACGAGGCCTGCGTGGTCTTAGTTCAAGGAGAATACGGTGAGGACTGGGTGTCCTGAGTTGCGGCTCAGAGACTGGGTGTCCGGGACTGTGTGTTCTCGAGTTTAAATACTCGGCCGCTCCAACAGACGCATAACCGAGACAGCAGTTGAACTGGTCTACCAAATCATTGTCTTCACCAATGGTGGTTCTATTTCCTCAACTCATTCATTTCCTCATTACGTGTTGCATGTTGTTCATATCTGTGCTTGAAGACTTTGACTAAAGACTTTCACAAATTCCTCGTTCAATTTCTTGATCTGTTTGTCTTCATCTTGTTATCCTGTGTTTACGCTTCGTACTCTGTTCTAGTCTTCATTTCATCATCTTGACTATGTGTGTAATCTGTTGTGTTTACCTCTGAGTACTTATTCCATTTGCAAATAGTTCTTCGCTAAGGAATTTCCTCACCGCAAATTCCTCGGTGAAGAATTTCATAAAATCGCCTATTCACCCCCTCTAGTCGATATAACGCACTTTCAATTGGTATCGAGCAAGGTACTCCTTGTTCTGTATGATTTTGGTTTAACCACCGGAGTTCTAGTTATTTCGACCGCAGGTATGATCAAGGTCTCGGCTGGGTGTCCTACCTTTGATGGAGCGGACTATCCCTCTATGGAAGAACAAGATGCGGATGCATCTTGAGGCAATTGATAATGATCTCTGGTATGTTGTGGAAAATGGTGTCCCCGCTGTCACTGAAACACTGACCGCTACTGATGTGAAGAGATTCAAACAACTCGACTCTCAAGCGAAGAATATCATCTGTGGCCATCTGAGCAAAGGACAGTATGGAAGAGTGAGTGCTTTGGAAACTGCCAAGCTTATCTGGGATAGGCTGTCCAAAGTAAATGAAGGAGTCTCAACTCAGCATGACTCTCGAGTTGATGTTCTTCGGAATCTTTTCAATCGCTTCAAAAGACTCGACAACGAAAATGTTCAACAAACCTTCGATCGCCTCACTGACATCTCAAATGAGCTTCAAGCCCTCGGTGCCACTGATATCACTGACCATGAAGTGGTGAAGAAACTGCTAAGATCGCTTGATTCCTCATTTGATACTCGGGACCGATGATACAAGAGCGTCTTGACTACAAATCACTTGATCCTGCTGATATCCTCGAAAGGCTTAACACTCACGAAGTTCCGACTTGCTGAAAAAGAGATCTCTATGGCTCAAACTATGGCAAACCACGTGCCTTGAAGGCTAAGGTTGTGTCGACTCTGAATGTGAGGATTACGAAGTAGCCTTGGTGATCCTGAAGAACTGAGCCAGGATCTAGCTCTCCTGGTGAAGAAATTCCAGAAATTCACAAGACATGGTCGCTTTGGAAAACCCTCAAGGGGAAGTGATTCTTCATCCAGTGACTACAAGAGAAGACTTTGCCACAAATGCAAGAAGCCTGGTCACTATATTCAAGATTGTCCTCAGTGGGAAAAGGAAATGAAGAAGAAGAAATACAAGGACTACAGTTCTGATGAAATGAAGAAGAAGAAGAAATCAAAATCTTTGTCTTCAAAACCATCAAAGTCTTCATCTCACAAGAAGGGCAGCTCCAAGAAAGCTCGGGCATTCATTGGCAAGGAAATGGACTCTGAAGCCGAATCTGAGGAAAATGATGAAGAGGAGGAGTCGAAGAATCTGAGTGCAGTGTGGCGAGTCGGCCGTTGCTCTTGCTTTCGTCGACAAGTCCATCTTCAACATCAAGAAACTGATTCCACTAACAAGCCGATGAAGATAATGATGGGTGCGCCCCACCTATTGCTTCATGGCAAAAGCAGCTAAGGTACTCAAATACAACTCCTCTCGATTCTAGTGAAAATGAATCGATGAGGATCTTAAGCCTAGCTACTCTAAACTTGCTAAAATTGCTGTGAAACAACAACGGGCTCTTGAAAAGGTTCAAAACATGCTAGATAAAAGTGATGATATGTTGGGTGAAGAAATGGATCGCACTAAATACGATTGAAAATCTTGAGACTTGGTCTAAGTATGATAACCTTTAAGGTCATCATAACTCCCTCTTATCTGATCATGAGAAACTTTCTTATGAATTTCTTCAAGGAAAGCAATACAATGAGAAGCTTTCTCTTGAAGCTATTCAAAGAAAGGCAGATCTTGAAAAGTTAAGAGTATGTTATGAAGATCTTCAGAAGGAGCGCGATTCATTACTAGCTCAACAAATCAGCGCTTCTCAGGAAGAATTTGTTCCTCCATGCTTAAAGTGGATTGAACGTGAATCTGCTAATTCTTCACCTGAATGTCCAAATGCTTCAAATGTTACAAATTCTTCATCTGCCTCTGCCATCACTAATTCCTCATCTGAGGACTTTGCTAGTATCACTGACAATGCAGGGCTGAAGGAATTGTACATGACAGGCATGTACTATTGGGGAACGTAGTAATTTCAAAAATTTTCCTACGCACACGCAAGATCATGGTGATGCATAGCAACGAGAGGGGAGAGTATTGTCTACGCACCCTCGAGACCCAAGCGAAGCGATCTGGCGTAGAGGAAGTAGTCGACGTTCTCCTCGCGATCCGACCGATCCGGCGCCGTTACTCGGCGCCCCGAGTTCTTGACACGTACAGCTCGATGGCGCCCTCGTACTCCGATCCAGCCGAGTGTCGAAGGAGAGTTCCGTCAAGACGACGGCGTGGTGACGATATTGATGTTCTACCGGCGCAGAGCTTCGCCTAAGCTACGCGACGATATGACCGAGGTGGAATATGGTGGAGGGGGGCACCGCACACGGCTAAGGAACGATCCGTAGATCAAACTTGTGTGTCCATGGGGTGCCCCCTGCCCCGTATATAAAGGAGGGAGGGAGGAGGAGGCGGCCCTCTCTATGGCGCGCCATGGGGAGTCCTACTCCCAGGGAGTAGGATTCCCCTTTCCTAGTCCAACTAGTAGTCCTTCCATGTATTAGGAGTAGGAGAGAAGGAAAGGGAAGAGAAGGAGAAGGAAGGAAGGGTGCGCCCCCCTTCCCTAGTCCAATTCGGACTAGAGCAAGGGGAGGGGCGCGGCCACCTTTTGGCCCTTTCTCTCCTTTTCCCGTATGGCCCAATGAGGCCCAATACGAATTCCCGTAACTCTCGGTACTCGAAAAATACCCGAATGACTCGGAACCTTTCCGAACTCGAATATAGTCGTCAATATATCGATCTTTACGTCTCGACCATTTCGAGACTCCTCGTCATGTCCCCGATCTCATCCGGGACTCCGAACTCCTTCGGTACATCAAAACTCATAAACTCATAATATAAGCATCGCATCGAAACCTTAAGCGTGCGGACCCTACGGTTCGAGAACAATGTAGACATGACCGAGACACGTCTCCGATCAATAACCAATAGCGGGACCTGGATGCCCATATTGGTTCCTACATATTCTACGAAGATCTTTATCGGTCGGACCGCATAACAACATCGTTGTTCCTTTGTCATCGGTATGTTACTTGCCCAAGATTCGATCGTCGGTATCCAATACCTAGTTCAATCTCGTTACGCAAGTCTCTTTACTCGCTCGTAATACATCATCTCGCAACCAACTCATTAGTTGTAATGCTTGCAAGGCTTAAGTGATGTGCATTACCGAGAGGGCCCAGAGATACCTCTCCGACAATCGGAGTGACAAATCCTAATCTCGAAATCGCCAACCCAACATCGCCTTTGGAGACACCTGTAGTACTCCTTTATAATCACCCGATTCGTTGTGACGTTTGGTAGTACCCAAAGTGTTCCTCCGCAAGCGGAGTTGCATAATCTCATAGTTATAGGAACATGTATAAGTCATGGATAAAAGCAATAGCAACATACTAAGCGATCGGGTGCTAAGCTAATGGAATGGGTCATGTCAATCAGATCATTCAACTAATGATGTGACCTTGTTAATCAAATAACAACTCCTTGTTCATGGTTAGGAAACATAACCATCTTTGATTAACAAGCTAGTCAAGTAGAGGCATACTAGTGACACTCTGTTTGTCTATATATTCACACATGTATTATGTTTCCGGTTAATACAATTCTAGCATGAATAATAAACATTTATCATGATATAAGGAAATAAATAATAACTTTATTATTGCCTCTAGGGCATATTTCCTTCAGTCTCCCACTTGCACTAGAGTCAATAATCTAGATCACATTACAATGTGATTAACATCGATAGTTCACATCATCATGTGATTAACACCCATAGTTCACATAGCCATGTGACCAACTCCCAAAGGGTTTACTAGATTCAGTAATCTAGTTCACATCGCTATGTGATTAACACCCAAAGAGTACTAAGGTGTGATCATGTTTTGCTTGTGAGAGAATCTTAGTCAACGGGTCTATCATATTTAGAGCCGTATGTATTTTGCAAATAGTCTATGTCTACAAAGCTCTGCATGGAGCTACTCTAGCTAATTGCTCCCACTTTCAATATGTATCTAGATCGAGACTTAGAGTCATCCAGATCGGTGTCAAAACTTGTATCGACGTGACCCTTTACGACGAACCTTTTGTCACTTCCATAATCGAGAAACATATCCTTATTCCACTAAGGATAATTTTGACCGCTGTCCAGTGATCTACTCCTAGATCACTATTGTACTCCCTTGCCAAACTCAGTGTAGGGTATACAATAGATCTGGTACACAGCATGGCATACTTTATAGAACCTATGGCCAAGGCATAGGGAATGACTTTCATTCTCTTTCTATCTTTTGCCGTGGTCGGGTTTTGAGTCTTACTCAATTTCACACCTTGTAACACAGGCAAGAACTCTTTCTTTGACTGTTCCATTTTGAACTACTTCAAAATCTTGTCAAGGTATGTACTCATTGAAAAAACTTATCAAGCGTTTTGATCTATCTCTATAGATCTTGAAGCTTAATATGTAAGCAGCTTCACCGAGGTCTTTCTTTGAAAAACTTCTTTCAAACACTCCTTTATGCTTTGCAGAATAATTCTACATTATTTCTGATCTACAATATGTCATTCACATATACTTATCGAAATCTTGTAGTGCTCCCACTCACTTTCTAGTAAATCAGGCTTCACCATAAGTGCAGATAAAACTATATGCTTTGATCAACTCATCAAAGCGTATATTCCAACTCGAGATGCTTGCACCAGTCCATAGATGGATCATTGGAGCTTGCACACTTTGTTAGCTCCTTTGGATCGAAAAAAACTTCTGGTTGCATCATATACAACTCTTCCTCCGTAAAACCATTCAGAATGCAGTTTTTACATACATTTGCCAAATTTCATAAATTGTGGCAATTGCTAACATGATTCGGACAGACTTAAGCATCGCTACAGTTGAGAAAATCTCATTGTAGTCAACATCTTGAACTTTGTCAAAACCTTTTTGTAACAAGTCGAGCTTTGTAGATAGTAACACTACTATCAGCATCCGTCTTCCTCTTGAAGATCCATTTATTTTCTATGGTTTGCCGATCATCGGGCAAATCCATCAAAGTCCATACTTTGTTCACATACATGGATCATATCTCAGATTTCATGGCCTCAAACCATTTTGCGGAATCTGGGCTCATCATCGCTTCCTCATAGTTCGTAGGTTCATCATGGTCTAGTTACATGACTTCCAGAACAGGATTACCGTACCACCCTGGTGCGGATCTCACTCTGGTTTACCTATGAGATTCGGTAGTAACTGATCTGAAGTTACATGATCATCATCATTAGCTTCCTCACTAATTGGTGTAGTAGTCACAGAACAGATTTCGTGATGAACTACTTTCAATAAGGGAGAAGGTACAATTACCTTATCAAGTTCTACTTTCCTCCCACTCACTTCTTTCGAGAGAAACTCCTTCTCTAGAAAGGATCCATCTTAAGCAACGAATATCTTGCCTTCGGATCTGTGATAGAAGGTGTACCCAACAATTTCCTTTGGGTATTCTATGAAGACGTACTTCTCCGATTTGGGTTCGAGTTTATCAGGATGAAACTTTTTCATATAAGCATCGCAGCCCAAACATTAAGAAACGACAACTTTGGTTTCTTGCTAAACCACAGTTCATATAGTGTCGTCTCAACGGATTTAGATGGTGCCCGATTTAACGTGAATGCAGCTGTCTCTAATGCATGATCCCAAAACGATATTGGTAAATTGGTAAGAAACATCATAGATTGCACTATATCCAATAAAGTGCGGTTACGATGTTTGGACACACCATAACATTGTGGTGTTCCAGGTGGCGTGAGCTGTGAAACTATTCCACATTGTTTTAATTGAAGACCAAACTCGTAACTCAAATATTCGTCTCCGTGATCAGATCACAGAAACCTTATTTTCTTGTTACGATGATTTTTCCACTTCACTCTGAAATTCTTTGAACCTTTCAACTATTTCAGACTTATGTTTCATCAAGTAGATATACCCATATCTGCTCAAATCATCTGTGAAGGTCAGAAAATAACGATACCGCCATGAGCCTTAACACTCATTGGATCGCATACATCAAGTATGTATTATTTCCAATAAGTCAGTTGCTCGCTCCATTGTCCGGAGAACGGAGTCTTAGTCATCTTGCCCATGAGGCATGGTTATAAGCATCAAGTGATTCATAATCAAGTGATTCCAAAATCCCATCAGCATGGAGTTTCTTCATGCGCTTTACACCAATATGACCTAAGCGGCGATTGCCACAAATAAGTTGCACTATCATTATTAACTTTGCATCTTTTGGTTTCAATATTATGAATATGTGTATCACTACGATCGAGATCCAATGAACCATTTTCATTGGGTGTGTAACCATATAAGGTTTTATTCATGTAAACAGAACAACAGTTTATTCTCTTACTTAAATGAATAACCGTATTGCAATAAACACGATCAAATCATATTCATGCTCAACGCAAACACCAAATAACATTTATTTAGGTTCAACACTAATCCCGAAAGTATAGGGAGTGTGCGATGATGATCATATCAAACTTGAAACTCCTTTCAACACACATCGTCACTTCACCCTTAACTAGTTTCTGTTTATTCTGCAACTCCCGTTTCGAGTTACTACTCTTAGCAACTGAACCAGTACCAAATACCGAGGGGTTGCTATAAACACTAGTAAAGTACACATCAATAACATGTATATCAAATATACCTTTGTTTATTTTGCCATCCTTCTTATCCGCCAAATACTTGGGGTAGTTCTCGCTTCGATGACCAGTCCCTTTGCAAGTAGAAGCACTTAGTCTCGTGCTTAGGTCCAGACTTGGGCTTCTTCACTTGAGCAGCAACTTGCTTGCCGTTCTTCTTGAAGTTCCCTTCTATCCCTTTGCCCTTTTCTTGAAACTAGTGGTCTTGTTAATCATCAACACTTGATGTTCTTTCTTGAATTCTACCTTCATCGATTTCATCATCATGAAAAACTCGGGAATCATTTTCATCATCCCTTGCATACTATAGTTCATCACGAAGTTCTACTAACTTGGTGATGGTGACTAGAGAATTCTATCAATCGATATCTTATCTGGAAGATTAACTCCCACTTGATTCAAGCGATTGAAGTACCCAGACAATCTGAGCACATGCTCACTAGTTGAGCGATTCTCCTCCATCTTTTAGCTATAGAACTTGTTGAAGATTTCATATCTCTCAACTCGGGTATTTGCTTGAAATATTAACTTCAATTCCTGGAACATCTCATATGGTCCATGATGTTCAAAACATCTTTGAAGTCCCGATTCTAAGCTGTTAAGCATGGTGCACTTAAACTATCTAGTAGTCATCATATTGAGCTAGCCAAAGCGTTCATAACGTTTGCATCCGCTCTGCAATAGGTCCGTCACCTAGTGATGCATTAAGGACATAATTCTTCTGTGCAGCAATGAGGATAAACCTCCGATCACGGATCGAATCCGCATCATTGCTACTAACATTTTTCAACACAATTTTCTCTAGGAACATATCAAAAACAAACATATGAAAGCAACAACGCGAGCTATTGATCTACAACATAATTTGCAAAATACTACCAGGACTAAGTTCATGATAAATTTAAGTTCAATTAATCATATTACTTAAGAACTCCCACTTAGACAGACATCTCTCTAGTCATCTAAGTGATCACGTGATCCAAATCAACTAAACCATAACCGATCATCACGTGAGATGGAGTAGTTTTCAATGGTGAACATCTTATGTTGATCATATCTACTATATGATTCACGCTCGACCTTTCGGTCTCCGTGTTCCGAGGCCATATCTGCATATGCTAGGCTCGTCAAGTATAACCCGAGTATTCTGCGTGTGCAAAACTGGCTTGCACCCGTTGTAGATGGACGTAGAGCTTATCACACCCGATCATCACGTGGTGTGCGGGCACGACGAACTTTGGCAGCAGTGCATACCGGGAGAACACTTCTTGATAATTTAGTGAGAGATCATCTTATAATGCTACCATCAATCAAAGCAAGATAAGATGCATAAAAGATAAACATCACATGCAAATCAATATAAGTGATATGATATGGTCATCATCATCTTGTGCTTCGTGATCTCCATCTCTGCAGCACCACCATGATCACCATCGTCACCGGCGCGACACCTTGATCTCCATCGTAGCATCATTGTCGTCTCGCCAATCTTATGCTTCTACGACTATCGCTACCGCTTAGTGATAAAGTAAAGCATTACAGGGCGATTGCATTTCATACAATAAAGCGACAACCATATGGCTCCTGCCGATTGCCGATAACCGGTTACAAAACATGATCATCTCATACAATAAAATATACCATCACGTCTTGACCACATCACATCACAACATGCCTGCAAAAACAAGTTAGGCGTCCTCTACTTTGTTGTTGCAAATTTTACGTGGCTGCTACGGGCTTTAGCAAGAACCGTTCTTACCTACGCATCAAAACCACAACGATAGTTTGTCAAATAGACTCGTTTAACCTTCACAAGGACGGGCGTAGCCACACTCAGTTCAACTAAAGTGAGAGAGACAGACACCCACCAGTCACCTTTAAGCAACGAGTGCTCGTGGCGGTGAAACCAGTCTCGCGTAAGCGTCACGCGTAATGTCGGTCCGGGCGCTTCATCTCACAATACCGCTGAACCAAAGTATGACATCTGGTAGGTAGTATGACTTGTATCGCCCACAACTCACTTGTGTTCTACTCGTGCAAAACATCAAACCATAAAAACCTGGCTCGGATGCCTTTGTTGGGGAACGTAGTAATTTCAAAAATTTCCCACGCACACGCAAGATCATGGTGATGCATAGCAACGAGAGGGGAGAGTATTGTCTCGCACCCTCAGAGACCCAAAGCGGAAGCGATCTGGCAACGAGAGGAAGTAGTCGACGTTCTCCTCGCGATCCGACCGATCCGGCGCCGTTACTCCGGCGCCCCGAGTTCTTGACACACGTACAGCTCGATGACGTCCCTCATACTCCGATCCAGCCGAGTGTCGAGGGAGAGTTCCGTCAGCACGACGGCGTGGTGACGATCTTGATGTTCTACCGGCGCAGAGCTTCGCCTAAGCTACGCGACGATATGACCGAGGTGGAATATGGTGGAGGGGGGCACCGCACACGGCTAAGGAACGATCCGTAGATCAAACTTCTGTGTCCATGGGGTGCCCCCTGCCCCCGTATATAAAGGTGGGAGGGAGGAGGAGGCCGGCCTTCTCTATGGCGCGCCATGGGGAGTCCTACTCCCACCGGGAGTAGGATTCCCCCTTTCCTAGTCCAACTAGTAGTCCTTCCATGTATTAGGAGTAGGAGAGAAGGAAAGGGGAAAGAGAAGGAGAAGGAAGGAAGGGTGCGCCCCCCTTCCCTAGTCCAAATCGGACTAGAGCAAGGGGAGGGGCGCGGCCACCTTTTGGCCCTTTCTCTCCTTTTCCCGTATGGCCCAATGAGGCCCAATACGAATTCCCGTAACTCTCCGGTACTCCGAAAAATACCCGAATGACTCGGAACCTTTCCGAACTCCGAATATAGTCGTCCAATATATCGATCTTTACGTCTCGACCATTTCGAGACTCCTCGTCATGTCCCCGATCTCATCCGGGACTCGAACTCCTTCGGTGCATCAAAACTCATAAACTCATAATATAAGCATCATCGAAACCTTAAGCGTGCGGACCCTACGGTTCGAGAACAATGTAGACATGACCGAGACCGTCTCAATCAATAACCAATAGCGGGACCTGGATGCCCATATTGGTTCCTACATATTCTCGAAGATCTTTATCGGTCGGGCGCATAACAACATACGTTGTTCCTTTGTCATCGGTATGTTACTTGCCCGAGATTCGATCGTCGGTATCCAATACCTAGTTCAATCTCGTTACGGCAAGTCTCTTTAATCGTTCCGTAATACATCATCTCGCAACTAACTCATTAGTTGTAATGCTTGCAAGGCTTAAGTGATGTGCATTACCGAGAGGGCCAGAGATACCTCTCCAGACAATCGGAGTGACAAATCCTAATCTCGAAATCGCCAACCCAACATCGCCTTTGGAGACACCTGTAGTACTCCTTTATAATCACCCGATTACGTTGTGACGTTTGGTAGTACCAAAGTGTTCCTCCGCAAACGGAGTTGCATAATCTCATAGTTATAGGAACATGTATAAGTCATGGATAAAAGCAATAGCAACATACTAAGCGATCGGGTGCTAAGCTAATGGAATGGGTCATGTCAATCAGATCATTCAACTAATGATGTGACCTTGTTAATCAAATAACAACTCCTTGTTCATGGTTAGGAAACATAACCATCTTTGATTAACAAGCTAGTCAAGTAGAGGCATACTAGTGACACTCTGTTTGTCTATATATTCACACATGTATTATGTTTCCGGTTAATACAATTCTAGCATGAATAATAAACATTTATCATGATATAAGGAAATAAATAATAACTTTATTATTGCCTCTAGGGCATATTTCCTTCATGTACAAAAGCCTCAAAGGGCATCAGACACTTTGTGATGTGCTCAAAAAGCAGATCCTCAACAGAAATCCTAGGAAAGAGGGTATTGCCTTTGAGAGGAAACTGAATGCCGATGGAACATACTGGAAACCTGAGCAGTATCCCAAAACCTCATGGGTTGCTGCAAAGGGACCTCAAGTTGATCCATCTAACTTATCTGGCTTTACATGTGAATCCCCTCATTCTTCTGATGAGTCATTTGACTCCAACTATAAACTGTTCAAAAATCAGAATGGTGAAGTATTTGCTAGATATGTTGGCACTAACTGCAGAAACGGTTCCCCTATGAAGAAAATCTGAGTTCCCAAAAGCTGTGTTGAAAGTCTTCAGGTGAATGTCCTCATGACACCACTAGTGAAGAACAGGAACCCCAGATCAAATTCTTCATATGGACCAAATTCTTCACGAGGATCAAATTCCTCAACTGGATCAAAGTCCTCATATGATTATTATCATGCTAACAAATCTGTCTCGCATGGTAAAGCTAAGGGCTATGAATATGTGCATTATTCTTCAAACCATTATGTTCATAAGTCCTCGAAGAATTACTCTGCTTATTCATATGCTTACCCTAACCCCTCCAATGCTAAGCGAAATGGTTTGGCATCTTTGCCACCTTTCTCACATGGTGCTCGCAGGATGATGAACTCTTTGCCACCCTCCAGATGTGGGTGGTGAAGAAAAGGAACTAATCTCTTCTATAGGTCAGGTCTCGGGCGTGCTCGAACGTCTGAAGAATTTCTTTGGGGACGACAAAATGCTCGAAAGGACGCAGAGGCGAATCATGATGAAATGAACCTTCATTTCACACGTCCTCATCTTGCTATATCTGTTTATCGCTTGATGAAATTCATCGATGAACTTGATAATATATTCTTCATCGATGAAGCATATGAGATTGTAAGTTACACTAATTCATCTGCGCAGGATGATCAACCCAAAACCACCGAATGGGTCCTCGATAGTGGGTGTACAAATCACATGATTGGTGACAAGAATCTATTGATGGATGCTCCTTTATCACCGTCACCTCTGAAGCATATCATATTTGGCTTGACAAAGGCAAAAGTCGGTATTGGGTCTTGGTAAGGTTGCTATCTCTAAGGATAAGCACATGGACAAAGTCATGCTTGTTGAATCCTTAGGATACAATCTCATGTCAGTCTCAATGCTTTGTGATCTTGATATGGTTGTTGTCTTTGGCAAATATCGCTGTGTTGTGATTATGGAAGCTGACAATTCCAAAGTCTTCGAAGGCTTTAGGAGAGGAGATTTGTATATTGTTGATTTCTCTATAGGACCACAACCAGCCATGTGTCTACTTGCAAAAGCCTCAGAAGGCTGGCTATGGCATCGACGACTTGGACATGCAGGCATGTGGAATTTGAACACGCTTGCGAAGAAGAAGCATGTCGTTGGCATTGCGAATGTCAAATTCCTCAAGGATCACTTATGCGGAGCATGTGAAGCCGGAAAAATGACCAAGGCCAAGCATCCAGCGAAGACTATCATGACCACTACTCGTCCATTCGAATTGCTTCACATGGACCTCTTCGGACCTAATCATTATTCAGCAGTCACTAATGATGCATCTCTATATGGTTTTGTCATTGTTGATGATTATTCTCGATATACATGGGTACACATTGTTACTTACAAACATGAAGTGCAGGAAGTCTTCAAAGGATTTTCCTCGAGGGCTTCAACCAACTTTGGTGTGAAGATCAAGCATATCAGAAGTGACAATGGAACTGAGTTCAAGAATTCTGGTCTTGATGCCTATCTTGATGAACTTGGTATTACTCATGAATTATCTGCTCCTTATACTCCTCAGCAAAATGGCGTCGTGGAGTGCAAAAACAGAACTCTTGTTGAGATGGCTCGCACTATGCTTGATGAATACAAAACGCCTCAGCGTTTTTGGATTGACGCAATTGATACTGCCTGCCACATCATCAACAGAGTATATCTTCACAAATTCTTCAAGAAGATCGCATATGAACTCCTCAGCGACAAGAAACCCAATGTGAGTTATTTCAAAGTCTTCGGTGCTAAATGTTGGATTAGAGATCCTCACCACAACTCTAAATTTGCACCGAAAGCACATGAAGGTTTTATGCTTGGTTACGGAAAGGACTCGCACACCTACAGAGTCTTCAACACTGTTCTTCACAAGATTGTTGACACTGTAGATGTGCGGTTCGATGAAACTAATGGCTCGCAAAGAGAGAACCTACCTTCTGTGTTAGATGAACCAGCACCTGAGGATGCTATCAAGCACAAGGCAACTGAGGATGTCATTCCTACTGAAGAATCTGGTGAAGAATTCATTCCTGTTCGTGAAGAACGTCGAGCTGATGCACCTGAAGAACATGATGAGGAAATTGGTGCTGAAGAAAATGGTGATCAAAATCCTCAGCGACAACCAACTCATCCACGTGTTGCAAAAGAAGTGCAAGTGGAGAAGATCATCGATGATATCAGCGCACCAGGTCCTCTCACCCGCTCAAAAGCCTCACACTTATCTAACTTTTGTGGGCACTATGCTTTTGTCTCCATCTCAGAGCCCACTAAGGTAGATGAAGCATTTCTGGAGCCGGAGTGGATTCAGGCTATGCAAGAAGAATTACATCAGTTCGAGCTGAACAATGTCTGGGAATTGGTCAATCGCCCAGATCCTCGCAAGCATAATATCATTGGCACAAAGTGGATCTACCGCAACAAGCAAGATGAAAATGGACTTGTTGTGAGGAATAAGGCACGACTAGTAGCTCAAGGCTACACAGAGTTGAAGGAATTGATTTCGATGAAACTTTTGCACTGTTGCTAGACTTGAAGCTATTCGCATTTTACTTGCCTATGCTAACCATCATGATATCATCTTATATCAAATGGATGTGAAAAGTGCATTCCTCAATGGTAAGCTTGAGGAAGAAGTATATGTTGCTCAACCCCGGTTTTGAAGATCCCAAGAATCGACAAAGTCTTGAGACTAAATAAGGCTCTCTATGGCCTCAAGCAAGCCCCTCGGCGTGGTATGATACATGAAGGAATTCTTCAGAAGAATGGCTTCACACCCGTTCACTCGATCCTACTCTATTTACTAAATCATATGATGGTGAACTGTTTGTGTGCCAAATATATGTTGATGATATTATCTTTGGGTGTACTAACCAACGATATAGTGATGAATTTGCCTATATGATGAGTGAGGAATATCAAATGTCTATGATGGGAGAGTTGAAATTCTTCTTAGGTCTTCAAATTTGTCAGCAGCACAATGGCATATTCATATCTCAGGAGAAATACCTCAAAGATGTACTGAGGAAATTTGGCATGCAAGATTGCAAAGGCGTCAAAATTCCTATGCCCACAAATGGTCATCTATGCACTGATGAAAATGGTATTGACTTCGATCACAAGGTATACCGCTCCATGATTGGTTCTTTATTGTACCTATGTGCATCTAGGCCAGATATAATGCTTAGTGTTTGCATGTGTGCCCGATTTCAAGCTGCACCGAAGGAATCACACCATAAGGCTGTGAAGCATATTCTTCGATATCTAGCTCACACACCAACACTAGGATTATGGTACCCCAAGGGCTCTGCTTTTGATCTCATTGGATATTACGACTCGACTATGCTGGTGATCGTGTGGACCGCAAGTCAACATCGGCACTTGTCATTTCCTCGGACGATCTTTGGTGCGTTGGTCCTCAAGAAATGTAACTGTATCACCGCTCATCGCTAAAGCTGAATATATTGCTGCTGGGTCATGCTGTGCTCAACTGCTTTGGATGAAGCAAACCCTCAAGGACTATGGCGTCAACGTGAAGAATGTGCCTCTCCTCTGCGGCAACGAGAGTGCCATCAAGATTGCTCACAACCCAGTTCAGCACTCAAAGACTAAGCACATCCAGATTCGTCATCATTTTCTTCGTGATCATGTGTTGAAGGGCGATATCTCCATCGAGCATGTGAAGACTGAAGAACATCTAGCTGATATCTTCACCAAGCCCTTGGATGAGAAGAGATTTAGCAAGTTGCGGTGTGAGCTAAATATCTTAGAATCTTCAAATGTTCTGTGAAAAGGACACACATCCTAACCCTTATGCATAATTGATGACTTAGATGTGCAACACATGAAGAAACATTGTTCCTTAATCAATGAAGAATAACACTCTACATGTGAAGAAATCAATGAAGAATTTGATTCTCAGAACCCTACGACAATTGTACGCGGTGTCTGAAATCATCATTCTTATACGGTGGGCTACGCCACCACCAAAGTTGAAAATCTTCAATCTGAGTTTTTCCTCATTTTTGAAATTCCTCAGTTCATCAATTTCTTCAACTTTGCAAAATCTTCAGCATTTCCGTCGTCTTTCTTCATTGGCTATATATATATATATATGAGTTTATGTCCTCTATAGCATTCACTTATTGCTAATTCTTCAAGTTGCGACTTCTGCTAAGTGAATGTGATCGGACCCTTACCCTCTATGCTATACTCAACCCAATCTATTCACAAATTCTTCATGTGCGTTCTGATTGAAACTCGTTCAAAGTCTTCACTGGTCCTTGACAGCTGAAGAAATTGCGAACGAAACTTTTAAACAAATCTTATCCAAGTTTTTCGTTTTACCGCTCAAACCGTTCCGCATCCCACGATGTATTAGTTTAATCACCCACGATCTTACACGATCTTATCTGCACAGTACGTGGGTGACACACGTCGCATGAAGGAGAAAGGGAAGGGGCATGTTCGTCCAAAATCTTCGGGCGAACAGTTTTTCACCGTGGCTATAAATACCCCCTTTACCCTCCTCACTTCATTTACTCCGCTCGATCGCTGTCTCTCGCTCGAGCTCTCCTCAAACCCTAGCGCCGCCGGTGAGGAAAAGCTTCACTGCCTTGACCTCATCGCCGTCGTACTCGCGCCGGTCGCCGAAATCTTCACTCCGCCACCGTCGTAGTTGTCTTCCTCCGCCAAGTTAGGGCGTGGAAGATCTAACGTGACGAACTTCTCTACAGTTCATCTCTGTTCGTCGTGTTCTTAAGTTCGGGTAATTAAAAGTCACTTTTATTACTCGCGTTGATTCTCAAATCTTTCTGAAAATCTTCAAAGGTGTTTTTAATCTTCAAAATCTTCACATATGAACACCTCACACACTATATGTTCTTGATTTATCTCCCTAAGCATTCATTTCTTCAAGATTCCTCAATTGTGCGGATTTTCGATCTGTACAACTCTGGAACCTAAGGCGAAACGCTTAGTGAAATTCCTCAAGGCTCAAACTGGTCAAATTCCTCAAAACTTGCTTCTTTTGAAAAATCTTCTGAGAACGCATATGACCTCTCCAAATTCCTCGCACCTACACTCTGTTCACAGGTACTCATGTCCGCCGCTGAATCACTAGGTTCTCATCAACTTAACTCATTTGCAGCGTTCCTCGAAGAAAAACTGCATACTTTTTCAGAGTGCTCTATTGTTCAAATTCCTCACCTGAAGAAAATGGCAGAAGGCAAGAGACCGCAGAAGGGAGGAAAGAGCAGGAAGTCATGATGCTTTTGAAATTCCGAGGAAATATACACAAACCATCGCACACCGATGAATCCAAGTTTGGCAAGGAAACCAAGAACCAGCGCAAAGTGCGCATACAGAGAATAGAAAGGAGATGGGCACGAGAATGGCGAGAATACCGCTATGTCACTCCTAAGTACATGAGGAAATTCGCTCTAAATCCTCCATGCCCAAGAGCTCCTCTGGCACCTGGCCAAGTCGCTGATCCCACCAGGGTCAAACGTGGTGAAGACTTTCCCGAAGAATGGTCGAGGCACCAAGCCAAATTGGCAAGACAGGCCAAGGAGGCAGTGAGGAAATTCAATGAGGATACTGCTGCTGCTGCTGCTGAGCCCTCGGTCAAACCGAGGAAATCAATGCCAAAGAAGCCTGCACGCAAGCCAAGTGCTTCACCGTCAGTGCCCTCACGGCCCAGTTCCTCACGGTGTGCCCTCACGGCAAATTCCTCGAGGATCGCTGCTGCTTATTCAAAATCCTCGGCAGCTCCTCCAAGTCCTCAACACTGTGCATCTTGCAACTTGTCAAAGGACTCAAGGATTCTCCATTGCTTCGGTGTTTGACAAGTTCCTCACTGCACCAATGTCCTCAACAGTCCCACTCTGCTGAAGACAAAAGCAAGCGCTGGGCCGCGTCCACGGCCAAGTCCAAAGAAGAAACAGGTTGCATTCAACGTTCCCTCTGATGATGAAGCCTCTGATGAAGAACTTGAAGAAATCATCAGAGACTGACTGACCAAGGCCGCTAGAGCCAAAGGAACAAGTGTGCCTCTGCTTTTGGATCCGAAGAAGATCCTAGACTTCATTGACCTGTGGCATCAGGATCCACACACTGCTCTTCCGGATCTGCCACTGACTCCTAGTCAAAGTCACATGCTGAACCATTTCATCTCTGAAGAGAAATGGAAATTTGAAAAGGCTCGTGAATTGAAGAGAGCAAAAGCAAGAAAAGAGAAGCTTCTGAGGAAAAACATCATAAACTTGACTCCTGAAGAACTTCTTAAAGCTCAATCAGAAATCCAAGCACTCAGAAAGGATTTTGATGCTTACAATGCTGACTGGCAAGGAGCCAAGGTGAATTCGTCACACTGACGAAGAGAATGTCAACTGTTGCAGTTTCATCGCAACAAGAAAATCCTCAGGCTGAAGAATCTGCTCAGCCTGCTGAAGAACATGCCAGCATTGGTGATAACTTTCAGCATGCTGATGAGAACACAAGTTCCAGGGCTGATGACTCCATTCCAATTCTTGAAGAAATTCCTGTGGCATCCACAAGTGGTGCGCTCAAGAATCAAGGAAACAGGCAGCTGCACAGTTGTGCCAGCTCAAGAAACTGTACCACAATCCTCGGCTCCTCCTGCACCAACACCAACTCCAATTCTTCCTTACGCCTATGAAGTGAAGAAGACAAAGGCTGCGAACGAGCTGCAGTGAAGAAAAGGAAGGCATCACTGCGTCAAATTCTTGACTGCGAAGAAATTGAAGCCAATGACCAGCTCAATTGAAAATCCTATCGATGCCATTCCCATTTCCTCCATGTCATCCAAGGAAATTGTTCCCTTTGGAGAAGAATACACGATCCCAAGCGGATCAGATGAAGAAAATCAATCTGTTGCTACTTCAGAACAGCTTGATGAAGAAATTGAAGTGGAAGCTTTCCCTTCAACTCCTGTTGCTTCCTCACCCGTGCCTCAGTTCACGGTGAGGCGGATGTTGAGGAAATTGAAAAAGAAGATGAAGATGTGGATATTGGGTGCACTACACCTGTAATGAACGATGACTTTTGGGAAAGTCAGCACCCCAATACTCCTCTCTTCACTCCACTTCAACAAGTTCCTCAGTCACCAACTACTACTGTTCAAATGGGCTCTGAAGAAACTCATCCCACATCATCTGTCAACAAAGAGATTCCAGCCACTAGTATTTGAAGAACCAACTCACGATCCTCAAACCGCACAAGGAGAGGAACCAGAAATTCCTCACTGAAGAACTGAAATCGCGATTCCCGAGGTTGTGCTTCAAATAACAGATATTCCTCTCGCCCAACCAAAGAATCCGTTTCGAGCAAGCAAAAGTTCAAGGCTGAAGATTTCTTTTACGAGCATGTGTTCTTCATCGCCTACAATCCTTATGACTCGCTCGAATGAGGAAAAGACGCTTCTGGACTCCAACACAAGCAAATTTCTATTCCTCAGTGCTATTCGACAAGGACAAGATCTTCGACCATGAGCATATTCCTCATGTGGATATGGAATCACTGCCGTGCTTTGAGCCAGTACTCCGTGTTCTTCACGATGCAGGGCTGCTGAATTTCTGCACCGATATCTGTGACTGGAATGAAGAACTCATTCTTCAGTTCTATGCCACCTTGCACATCACCGGAGATGAAGACATCAACTCATGGGTTCCGGATTGGATGACTGAGAATACTCACTACAATGCACCAGCAACTGAATTGCTTCGTGTCCTTCCTCTTGATCCTCCCCATGAATCGCTCGTTGCCTCTACAATGAGCGTGAACTGTCGATCACTTCATGCAAATCTTGATGAAGCCATGAAGCGAGGCCAAGCCCTCGAACCAAATTCCTCGTCAAGGATTTGCTATATGTGCCTCGGACTGTGTAATCTTGACGAAGACTATGAGTCCAATCAAAGGCCACGACTCAAATGATGAAGACGTCGTTGGCATCATGAAGAACATGCTTTTCAATATCATTCATGGCGTTCCAGTCAACTTCCATGATTTCTTCATGAGGACTCTGGCCAATATTGCAATGTCACCTTTTGAGCTAAAGCCATATGCGCCTTGGATCATGAGATTCATAAGGGCAAGATCTTCACTGAACTACAAGGCTGACACTCTGAATCATGGCAGCTTCCTGCCGCCCATTGAAGTCCTCAAGCGACCAATTTCATCATCTGATGACAAGGGCAAGGTAGCAGCTGTAATTGATGAAGGCACTCGGCCATTGGATGGACAGTTTCGCAAAGCTGCATCTTACTCCACCAATGACGATTCAGCTACGCATGATACTGCCGCAAATACTTGAACCAAGAAACAGCCTCAAGCCACAGCACCAAGGGTGATGACTGATCGTGAGTTACTCCTCAGTCTTCATCAGAAGGTTGATCGCAATCAGAAATGGGTCAAGCGCCAATTTGCTGCAATTCTTCATAATATGACCTCAACGCATAATGCTGTGAAGAAAAACCAGTACTACCTTCATGAAACCCTCAACCGCACCTGGGCTGTTCTGAATCATGTCTACTCCGTGGAAGAATTGAAGACTATGGGTCTTCGGGAAGCTTATGACTGGTCCGCACCACCCAAGAAATTCAAGAGAGTCAAAGTTCTGATTTGGTGGTGGCTCTTATTCTTCATCGCTAAACCGATGAATATGAAGATTTGGGCGACAACTGCGGCAGGCCCTACTTCAATAACCAACCCGACAATGCCGGGCGCTCCTCCATCAACTTGAATATCTTGAGGCGTTAGTCCTCGGCCGATCCTTTTGGTCATTTGATGACAAAGGGGGAGAAATCTGAGTTAGTCTTCAAGCGGGTTTATACTATGGGCATTTTTATTAAGTTACAACTCTCGTTCTTTTGAAACTTTTATTGGATCGAGTTGTAATCTTAAATCCGATGGTGCCCTGATACTTTTGATCGTGCATTGTGCTGACTTTGCACTGTGCTCTAATACTTTTGATCGTGCTTCTGATGCTCTGATTTTGATACGTGTTATGCTCTGATGTTTTTGAAGCACTAAGCTCTGAATGTGATATTTGAGCTCTGAAACTTTTGGTGTGATATTCCGCATGCTCATTCCCAGTTAATACTATTGCATGCATGCTGAATCTCATCAGGCACCATATTTCATCATGCATTTCAAATTCTTCATAGTATATGTATCAAATCGTGTATGAATTACAAGATATAGGGGAGATCTCCATGATTCAAATCTTCAAATGTGCATTGCCTCAAAAGCAAATTTCTCATTATGCACATGTTAGGGGAGTTCTTCTATATCTTGCAATCAAATTCCTCAATATCAGTATTTACACTTCATATGTTTATCCCCGTTGAAAACTTAACCTATGTTGTCATCAATCACCAAAAGGGGAGATTGTAAGTGCATCTAGTGCCCTTAGTGATTTTGGTGTATTGAAGACATATAGGTTAAGTAACTGATCGCTTGTGAGTGTACACATGTCTATAAGTCTATGAGGAGTTTGATATTTACAGAGAAAGTCGACCCTAAAATGAAGTTCTTCGACTGAAGACTTTGATATTCTGAAGACTTTCTGAAGACTTTGAAAGTGAAGAAATTGGTGTGACCATGAAGACTTGATATTCATTCGAGGAATATGAAGTGTGAAGACTTTTGTTTTCGTAGTTTCATTTTCTCTTTCTTGAGTCATAGGAAACACCGTACTGTTAAAGGGGGTCGAGGAAATACTAAGGAAAAATTTCCATGTGATGCTCAACTCAAAATCCTACACCTACTAATCCCTTCGAGTGAAGCCATTGGAAATCTCATACGATTCAGTCAAATTCTTGAAAGGATGAGACGCAGTTCTTACAGTCATGATGACTTTCTCGACCGAGGAGTTAGGAATTCGCTTGATCTGAATGGCCTACATGAGGAACATGATAGCCACGAGGACTTTGAAAGTCAAATTTCCGACCGTTCTTTGTCATGCGCCGCGGACCAAAATATCTTATCCACCTAACGGTCATATCATTGAAGGGCATTTATGTCTTATCATGTCGGGCTGCTCCCTAGGCTATAAATAGCCGCCCCTACAACCACTAGCTGGTTGGCTGCTCCGAGAGAACTTGAGACTTGTCATTTGAGAGCAACCCTTCCTCCGAGGACTTTGAGCGAAAATCATCAAGTGAGGAAA
This sequence comes from Aegilops speltoides, assembly GCA_021437245.1. Lineage (NCBI taxonomy): Eukaryota > Viridiplantae > Streptophyta > Magnoliopsida > Poales > Poaceae > Aegilops > Aegilops speltoides. Next base: position 443,547,365 of record CM038146.1, on the reverse strand, counting down.
ATCAAAACCAAACCCCCCACAAAACCCCAAGTGATTGAGCATCATGAAGAAATTGATCTGCGTGGATCCGACGCTTGTTACCTTTGAAGACTGTGCTTCTTCGCAGACGGTTAGGCGTCAAGGTCTAGAGCATCCAAGAGGAATTGTGGATCGCCGAGTGACCAAGTCTGTGAAGGTTTGGATGTCACCAAGACTTACCACAGTGATTGGACGAGGCCTGCGTGGTCTTAGTTCAAGGAGAATACGGTGAGGACTGGGTGTCTGAGTTGCGGCTCGTAGGCGGGTGTCCGGACTGTGTGTTCTCGAGTTTAAATACTCGGCCGCTCCAACCAGACGCATAACCGAGACAGCAGTTGGAACTGGTCTACCAAATCATTGTCTTCACCAACCGGTGGTTCTATTTCCTCAACTCATTCATTTCCTCATTCATGTTGCATGTTGTTCATATCGTGCTTGAAGACTTTGATCAAGACTTTCACAAATTCCTCGTTCAATTTCTTCATCTGTTTGTCTTCATCTTGTTATCCTGTGTTTACGCTTCACGTACTCTGTTCTAGTCTTCATTTCATCATCTTGACTATGTGTGTAATCTGTTGTGTTTACCTCTGAGTACTTATTCCGCTGCAAATAGTTCTTCGCTAAGGAATTTCCTCACCGGCAAATTCCTCAGTGAAGAATTTCATAAAAATCGCCTATTCACCCCCCCTCTAGTGGATATAACGCACTTTCACACTGTGCATGAAGAGATTTCCAAGTCTTCACTCGAAGATGTAGGTGTTGCATTGGGCATACATCGAAGACCTAAATCTCAACTTTTACTTAGACCTGCTCTGCTCTATTCAGGGACTTGGAGCAAGCCAAATGGTCCGATGACAATTGGCCTCATGTATCATTGGGTAACATTGTCTGGCCCATTTGAATATCATATTACAAGGACCAATTACAGGATATCATTCCAAATAGAAACATTTGGGAACCAAATTTTATATCAAGTTAGGATATTTAGAGTTTATTCGTTCAACGAAAAAAGAACATACGCAACTCCGTTTCGATTTCTGTAATGAACCCGTTAACATCACAAGTTAGCATACTTGCAAGTACAACTCTAGAACAGAGACAATCTTAGATCAATAGTTTCAAATTTTTCTACAAGCATAGCTTGGGGGCTTCCTGCTCATATTTGAAGCATAGCTTTGAATATCCCTCTTGATCGGCTCAATGCCACAAACCACTTGGGGGCTTCTTGCTCATATTTGAAGCATAGCTGTGAATATCACTCTTGATCGGTGCAATGCCAAAACTTATGGTCACTTGGGGGCTTCCTGCTCATATTTGAAGCATAGTTGTGAATATCCCTCTTGATCGGTGCAATGCCAAAACTTATGGTCATTTGGGGGCTTCCTGCTCATATTTGAAGCATAGCTGTGAATATCCCTCTTTGATCAGCGCAATGCCAAAACTTATGGTCACTTGGGAGCTTCCTGCTCATATTTGAAGCATAGCTGTGAATATCCCTCTTGATCGGCGCAATGCCAAAACTTATGGTCACTTGGGGGCTTCCTGCTCATATTTGAAGCATACCTGTGAATATCCCACTTGATCGGAGCAATGCCAAAACTTATGGCCGCTTGGGGGCTTCCTGCTCATATTTGAAGCATAGATGTGAATATCCCTCTTGATCAATGCAATGCCAAAACTTATGGTCACTCGAGGGCTTCCTGCTCGTATTCGAAGCATAGTTGTGAATATCCCTCTTGATCGGCTCAATAACACAAACCACTTGGGGGCTTCCTGCTCACTGAGCATAGCTGTGAAATAACCCTTTTGGTCCGGCTCATACGCCATGATTACAAAGCACGTGGGGGCTTCCTGTTCAAACATAGAGGTATTCGCCAAAGAGAACATAGCGTTACTACCCTGATGAGCTGGCTTTGGACGTTAAGTTGCCAGTGTATAATGATTTTATGTGCTTAGAGTGTTGTGCTCTAAGCTTTGGGATATTCCCCCTTGCTGCATATGGCGTGATAAACCGGCGGTATAAATCAATTGAACAGGGCTTTTTGCTCTCACTCTTTGGGTTGTAACCCTTACTGCATTGGTATCATAAACCGGCAGTACGATTCAATATCACAGGTATGATATTTTTATAATTATAAATGATTATGTCTAAACCGGCCCTGGTCATGAACTATTTTAGTCACCAATGGTTTTATATGGGGTATTATGACCCGCCCTGCGGTAAACCGCCAGGGCTCTTATGATCTACCTGTGGGCAGGATAAGACTAAGTCTCATCTGCATAAATCAACGTCATCCACTACAAGAAATATGTCAACTTGTGACCAGCACTACTGGTCACTGAATGGTCACTGTTTTCAATTTGTGACCTTTTTGTGACCAAAAACATAAGGTCAAAAGCTGGCGGTCGTAAACTGACTATAGCGACCTTCTCACAGAGAAGGTCATAGACGTTTATGACCAAAATACGTCTACTGTGGCATTTTGGTCACTAGCAACCTCCCCAGGCCACGTCGGATCCGACGTGGCAATCTGATGTGGCAAATTTGTGACCGATTGAAAAGGTCACTAGTAAGATTCAGCCCGGTCTGATTCATTGTTTTACGTGGGCTGAGCCCAATAATTCGGCCTTCTTGTTCCATAAGCTTCGTTCAGTGTTTTTGGGCCTTAGCCTTTCTAAGGTCCATTTCTTTTTTGGGTCTCATCTATTTTTCTTTTGGGCCTCGGCCTTTTTTCAGTCAATTTCCTTAATTTCCAGTCTTTCCTATGAATATTATTTGGTAAATGGCCTTTCTGATGCCAAATACTACTAGGTCCCACTTCTCAGGTTCTAATTAACAACGGCCCAGGTTTCAACTTCCACAATTTGAAACAATTATTTCAATGAGAACAGTAAACAAGTGAAAATTATCAAAACACATGCCAATTAGCCAAAATACTACAAATATACTTCTCAGGTTGTCCCAGGTTAGAGCTCTTGTAATAGCACAATCTTTACATCATTCATTTCACTAAGATACTATGATACTACAAATATACTTCTGACTTCTTCTTCCAGGCTAGAGCTCTTGTAAATGTTCGTAGAGGCTGAATGAAGCAGCATCACCTTGTTGAGCAGCAGATCATCAGCATCATCCCAGGTTGGATCAGCTCAGCAGAGCATTCCTGGTCGTCGCTATGACTTGAGCAGCAACATCTCAGGTTGATAACCAGATCCTGTAGTGAGCAGCAGCAGCTGATCCAGCATTACTGCAATAGCAACAGCAGATCGGATTAGCAACAGTACAACATATAATATCAGCAACATTAACTACTCCAAATCAACAAAAACTACAGCATATCAGATCAACAGAAACTACAGCAGATCAGATCAGATCCAAGTACAACATATAATATCAGCAACATTAACTACTCCAAATCAACAACAACTATAGCAAATTAGATCAACAACTACTACAGCAGATCAGATCAACAACTACTACTACAGCAAGATCAACATCACCTACTATAGCCGATCAGATCAGCACATTTGTTTGAATGGAGTAACTTGGAGAAACAGTACAAAAGATCAGTAACTTGAAGAACTCGAGAAGTTCCTCTCTACAGTAGCTAAAAATGGCACATATTATGTCAGTGAGATGGAATGCATTCGGCCACAATACTATGATAGAATTGCAGAAAACCAAGGGAGTCAAAAACCTGCTAGTTGATTCCATGCTGTTCCACCTGCCATGACTCTTCCATCTCATTACTTTCTCGATCAGATTCCTAAATGCCTGAAAGAACCAGCGACTCAATAATTCACAGTTGGTAATCACATATCATAGGTTACAATGATACATACGTAATAATCTTGATCAATAGCAAGATATAAAAGACACAGCTAAGACAACTCGCCGAGAAGCTTCAATCATTAAGCATATACTATAGCATAGTAATGTAGCGATTGTGGTGCCTATACAATAACAATCAAGAGGTACGACTTGTTACATTGCTCAAACAAGCATAAAATTATGTTATTTTCTCATTATACTGTCGTTGTTCCTTTACAAGTAAATTTTCGTAAGCCCATTGGTACCATCGGGCTGTTAACTTTACAATAAACTTCAATTCAGTTATTGCCAACAGTGTATAAAACTGTGATGGCATCCAACTACTGTTAAGCAATTGTGCATCTCCTGCAAGTGACAAAGATAGTGAGATGCCAGATGCAGATATGCTGCTTGAAGTGTATTGTAACCTGAATAGAATCATCATCCCTTGCAAGCATGTTTATCCAAGAAATAACAGTTATGGACAAGGCTGAAATGTGCAGTGTTCAGGATTCAGCTGGCTTCCAGAATTATAGAACTGAGGCTGTGAGTGGAACTAGGATAAATTAATAAGATTTAACAATTGCTTTCAGATTCTACTTACTCTCTACTGAATAATTGGAAATTACTACTCCAATAAGTAACAACTCCCTAACTCCATCTAGAAGTTGGACACCGACTCTCAGTTATACTGATTCAGTCATAGCTTACATTTAGCTACTTTCAGAAATCAAATCATCATCCAAACGCAAACTGTGTGGCACAGATTTCACGTGTCATGTACACATACGGATCCGGGCGGCCACCAGTGCCCGCACGACGCAACCCTCTCTTCTGCTTCAGCAACCTGCGAATTCCAAATAGAGAGTCAGCCAACAAATTTCAGAACATCTTCAGAGATGATAGTTGGATTAGCGGAAGTGTCCTACTCACCAGCGCACAGCCTTTCTAGTTACAGCATTGTCGCCAACGCCGGCGTGGATGGCCGTCTCCGTGACCAGCGCCGCCTTGGACCACGAGAGCGACTCATGATCAAATCCACCCTCCTCTGCCAGCCCGGCAAGGTCGGCCTTCCCTTGACACAAGACAAAGACATGGATATGATATGAGATGGATGGAAACCACACAAACAATGAATTTGTTATGGTTCAGATTAAGAAAATATGCAAACCCCTTGATATTTTTTATGGATCTCGCAGCAGCACCAGCAAAGTATGGCAGAGGAGAGATTTAGAAAAGGGAAAGAGATTGACCTGACCATGGCTTCCACAGAGAGAGGGACGGAAGGAAGGAAGGAAGGAAGGAAGGGCCTTCCATGGCCATGGCCATGGCCATGGCCATGGGGATGGTGCTCCTCCTTCACACGTTCCATGGTGATGACCTGCACAAACCAACCGCACGGGTCAGACCAACAAATTCATAAGAAGATGAGGGGAGGGGAGGGGAGGGGAGGGGCTAGGGTTACGAGAGGAGGATGGGTGTACGTACCTTGTGTGTCGTCGGAGATGTTGCAGGGTCACCGGAGAGAGCTCGACGATGGCGTGGGGGGACCGAAACCCTAGGCGCCGGGGAGGGGTCCTCTGCCACTGTGCTGCGCTGCGCTGCGTGGTTGGGGAGGGGAGAAGAGCTTCGTCTCCGTCTCCATGGCGGAGGTGCTGGACGGATGGAGCTCGACGACGGCATGGTGGTGGCGTACCACTCACCCTCTCCGTCTCTCCCGTCCCGAGCCTGGCGGATCTGGCCGCAACCTGACTTTGTCGGCTCGATCTGCAGCCTGAGAGAGAAGGAGAGGCCGTCGGCGGCGGGAGATTTGAGTGGGATGAGCTCTCGGGCGGCGGTGGCAGCGACTGATTTGGGGGAACGACAGACAGGGAGAGGAGGAAGATGAGGAAGATGAGGAGCCGCGGGGCTGCGGAAGGGATGCGGCAAAGTTGTCGAGGTCTAGGTCTGCAACAAAGGAGAGGTAGGGCGTGGCCGTGTGGGTGGAGAGGCAGGGCCGAGGTGCGGGCGCCGGCACCCTAGGATGACGACGGCCTGGGTCGGTGGATGGATCCCGGAGCAGAGCGGAGCAGAGGTCGGGGCGGTGGGTGAGGAGGAAGGGGGCGGTGGGCAGGGAGAGGAGTGGATCGAGAGGGGGGCCGCGGCGGCGAGGAGATGGGGGGATCCAGAAGGAGGAGTGGTGTGCGGTGGCGGTGGATCCAGAAGGGAGAGCGGGAGAGAAGGTGGAGAAGGTGGGGAAGTGGGGGCGTGGGGGTTGTGTTAGGGCTAGGTGGGCGAGAGGGTGGGGGGCGAGGGCTACCGTTGGATCCACAAGCATCCAAAGGTGCTTGACGCATGATCCGCGTGAGATGGCTATGGCCCAATCAGAACGCAGTACGCGTGTATAACGTTATGACCATTTAGTATTGGACGTTATGACCATTCAAAATTGGTCGTGGTCAAATAAAAACAAAGTGTAAAATCATGTCAGCATTTTAATTTTTATGTTTTGAGTGTCCAAAATGAATTATTTTGTGAAGAAGCTATCAAATATTTGCACAAGGTGCATCTTCGAATTCCAAACAATGTTGTCTAAGAGAGTTTTCATTTTCTTTGCACGGAAAATTAATTTTTTATTTTTCGAGTGCCCATAATGAGGTTTTTTTGTGAAGAACCTACCAAATAATTATTGCAAAATTGAACCAAATCTTTTTTCTAAAATACTAGGCCATATTTAATGCACAATTGACCAAATGGTTGGGTGTAAAAGTTTTAATCCACCTCCGGTGAAAAAGGCAAATTTCCGCCGATTCAGTTGGAAGCGGGTCAAATTTGAACTGCAGCTACCTCATAGTTTGCTCTTTATTTTTTTCAAAAATCATTTCTTGGTACATAAGTATCTATTTAATAAGAGAAACATCAAAAGTTTTTCAAGATTCAACCACTAGCTAGGAATGGTCAAGCCCGCCATTTTGAACGCATTTTGAAACGGGCATAAAAAATTCAAAAAAATCAAAAAAATGGAAAACCTTCGCATTGTGTCATTATATGTGACCAAGTTTCCAGGAAAAATAATAAACTTGTAATACGGAAATTATTTTAAAAAAGTGTTCTCAGAAATGAGCTGTCATGCGTGAAGATTCATGGCTTTCAAGCCAAATGATCAATCTTATGGCCACATTTATGGAATAGTTTGTTCAAATGATCTCATATTGTGCACAAGGGTGCATCTTGGAATTCCAAACAATGTTGATTTGGGGAGTTTTCACTTTCATTGCACAAAAGAGCCATTTTCCACTTTTCGAGTGTCCCAAGTGAGGTTTTTTATGAAGGACCTACCAAATAATTGTTGCAAAATTGGACCAAATCATTTTTCTAAAATACTAGGCCATATTTAATGCACAATTGACCAAATGGTTGGGTGTAAAAAGTTTTGATCCACCTCCGGTGAAAAAGACAAATTCCCGCCGATTCAGTTGGAAGCGGGTCAAATTTGAACTGCAGCTACCTCATAGTTTGCTCTTTATTTTTTTTCAAAAATCATTTCTAGGTACATAAGTATCTATTTAATCAGAGAAACATCAAAAGTTTTCCAAGATTCAACCACTAGCTAGGAACGGTCAAGCCTGCCGTTTTGAACGCATTTTGTAACGGGCATAAAAAATTCAAAAAAAAATCAAAAAAATGGAAAACCTTCGCATTGTGTCATTATATGTGACTAAGTTTCCATGAAAAATAATAAACTTGTAATACAGAAATTATTTTTAAAAAGTGTTCTCAGAAATGAGCTGTCATGCGTGAAGATTCATGGCTTTCAAGCTAAATGATCAATCTTATGGCCACATTCATGGCATATTTTGTTTAAATAATATCATATTGTGCACAAGGGTGCATCTTGGAATGGCAAACAATGTTGCCTAAGGAAGTTTTCATTTTCTTTGCATGGAAAATTCATTTTCCATTTTCTGAGTGCTTGAAGTGAGTTTTTTTTGTGAAGGACCTACCATATATTTGTTGCAAAATTGGACCTAATCAATTTTATAAAATAGTAGGCCATATATAATGCACAATTGAAAAAATGGTTCGGTGTCAAAAGTTTTGATCCACCTGTGGTGAAAAAGACAAATTCCCGCCGATTCAGTAGGAAGCGGGTCAAATTTGAACAGCAGCTGCCTCATAGTTTGCTATTTATTTTTTCCAAAAATCATTTCTAGTTACATAAGTACGTATTTAATCATAAATACATGGTTTGGTGCCGATACGTCGAGGTTTGGACGGTGGCCGAGGGCTCCAACTCTAGAGAGTGTAAACTAGCATGTCCACCGCGTGACCGTGGCGTTGCCATGTGTTCTGGGTGGCCTAGGCATGTCTAGTGGGTTGGGAACTCCCCAGGTAGGTGCTAGGAAGAAAATCACAACATAAGATTCTCACGAGGAGACCGATCGATGCTCAAACATGAATAAGCAGCCAAGTGTTTGATTAGCTGTACGGGAAATACACGTGGCTAATGTGCGTGAGCTTTGGCTAAGGATGATCAGTTACTAAGAAGACCGTCTTCACAAATTTTCAGCTCAAAAGGAGGAACCTAGGTGGTACTTGCTTTGCAAAGTACCACACTGGACATAAATATGAATGTTGAAGCTGGGCTCAAAATATTGAACAGATTGAGCTGGCATTTGGTGGAGGATGGTTATTTGGGCATAGGAAAGCACCGTAGAAAATGGATACTATTTGGACATGCCAAAGTGGTATTTCCTTCACAAAGTGTTTTTCTGAACAGAATAGTAAAATGAATATTTTTTAATTAATTTTGAACTATGCAAGGAAGGTTTTTTACATATTTGATGAATATATGCTCCAAAGAATTTATGAGATTTTTTTGGGAATTTTTGGAATGACAGAAATATAGGTTGCTTCACAACCTAGGGCTAAAACTGCCACATGGACATGACACATAGGCAAAACTGATGAGGTGGCGCCTAGTCATGGCAACCCACCACAATTTACATGGTTACGACCATCTATATTGGTCATGATCAGATAGAAATAAGGCAGCGGACTAGCACTGTTTGCTTTATGACCAGTTCGTGTAAGGAAATTACGACCTTTCTAACCAAAATGGTCGCAATGGTTTAGGGTTTCGAGGCCCCCGAACAGCTTTTGACCAATTGGTCTCAAATGGTCATAGATCTATGACCAATTCTTCCAGGGTCACTGACAGAAGGTCACTAGTTGACATATTTCTTGTAGTGATCATAAGGATATAATGATAGATTCCAAGTGGTGGATCAAACATTGTTGGGCAAAACACAAACATGTATCATGGTACGACAAAGCAAAGTTTTTACTAGCCTATTACATGACTCAATGAGCCAAAATGATTAAGTGTTTTTAGAAGATCAAATATACGAACCGCCCAACAGATCAATCTTCTTGGCCCTGACGGCTTGAAGCTTCTGGATTATCCTTCTCCAGTTCTTTGTCCTCCTCTGCTGCCTGGAAGTTTGGTGATGACCAATCAATGCCACACAAGGCTTGGAATTTAGCTTCATCATCTATAAGCTCGGACAATTCAACTTTAGGAGCGAAAGTGTGCTTACCGAGTAGGGGAATTAGATCCATCACTTTATAAGCCGACGTGGGCATCTTCTGGTTCTCCATGTAATAAGCCAGGTGATATCTTGAAAGATCTGTTTCATTGGCAATCAGGCTGGCTAGGGGACGTATCTCTTTCACGTAGGCAGCAAAGTCTTTCTTCTCAAAGGGAGTGCCATCTTCCTATAAGCTTGGATACCCAATAGCTAAATCGGCCGGGTCTAGCTCTACTAGCCATGCCTTGTCCCGGCTTAAAGCTGTCACAGCACCGGCTCTTGCATATGATCGCTTCATCTCATTAATCCTCTTAGGCAAAATAGAAAGTTTTTTCAAGATATCACTCAACAGAGTAGGTGCTTCATTAGTCGGAGAAATTGTGGCCAGTGCACGCTGAGTTCCCATATATATCTGTTCAGCAAGTGTATAAACAGCCTTGAGCTTCACAAGCATCTCTTGATTAAGATTGTTGCTCCTGGGACCTGCATCATAATTATGGATTGGTTAGAGGCGGTTTCTACAATCAAGGAGGAGATTCAAATTTGATACTAGTAAGGCGACTCACCAAAGATAGCAGAAACCATCTGGGATACACGGTGTTTTAAACCGGTAAGCTCAGTGGTCACCTCCTGAAGAGCCGCCTCCGCCTTTTCAGGCCACTATATCAAGGCAGTTTTTTCTTCAGGCCAGGCGTTTCTTTCAACCTCAAAGCTGGTCTTCAGTTTTTCCGTTTCAGCCAAGCTAAATTGGAATTTTGAGTCCGCTTTCCGGGTCTCAGATTCTTGGTGCTCCAACCAGGTTTTCACATCATTTAATTGCGATTGAAGTTGCGCAGTGGTATGCTGTACATACACTGGTTCAAAATCTTGTTCATATTTGGGTTACAGAAAGGAAGTCCCAAGCACTTTGCAAGCAACAACACTTGGCACTTGGGGGCTAATGCCTGCCGAAAAATTTATTCATACAATGGCTTATGTGACTAAGTGCCAAGCACTTTGCAAGCAAGAGTACTTGGCACTTGGGGGTTAATGCATATTGCTCGCATTTTACTATTATCTTATGATGACCCGGTTGTGCTGTGAACAAACACAGCCGGCTCATGGGGCTACACAAGTAAGCTCTGAGTCATAAACAACGATGAACAGGACCGGTTCATTCATGCTGAGTAAACCGGCCCTTGGGGGCTACGGATGCAGTGTTAATCATTAAAGATCTTCTTTAACTCAGATAGTGTAAGCTGGATTTTGAAGGATTCTATGAAGTCTACAGCATATTCAATTCTATCATATACAATAGACTTGGGGTCTGACAAGATATGCATAACTCATTAAAGAAGGAGTTCATACCTCAAATTTTTGATGCATCTGCTTCACCATGTCAACTTCAAGATCGCGACTGGTGTGCACTTGATTAAGATAACCAGAGTATACTTCACCAATGCTCAGTTGAGAGTAGTTGGAAAAGTCAAATCTCACTTTTTGTTTCTCAACATATTCTTCTTTGGCGGAGTGTTTGGCCAAGACAGTAGGTCTTCCCGGCTCTCTAAAGCCGGTGCTAGTAATCATCACATCATCGGCATGAGTTTCAGCCGGTTTTAATTGGGCTTGAGGACTCAGTATTCAAAGTATTGTTTGTCTGGTCAATGGAAGAGTCAGGAATTTCTAGTGGAATGTTAAGAGTAGGTTCTTCTTGTTGCGGTGTGGAGGTGGTCGCAGGAATTTGTTGCTCTGGTTCATGGGCTTTGGGGTCTTTGGCCGGCTTAGTCACCTTTGCCTTCTTGCTGGTTTTTGCTTTTCCACTTCATGAGTTATGAGAAGTCCGTACAAAGATAAGAACCTGAGGAGGAAGCTAGTAATAAGTAATTGTTATTACCCAGGAGCAGATTTGAAAGCCGATAGTTGGGACTGTGATGAGTCACCGGAAGAGGAGTGAGAAGTCTCCTGATAATTAGAATCGGAAGAATTAAGTGGCTGGCGGATGAGACCCGCCAGAGGACAAAAAGAGTTTAAATCGGGGATGACCTTGTTTCGACGTTTCCTTGGAGTGTTTGGTAAGCCGGAAGATAATTCTTCACCTTCGCTGGTCCAAGTCTGTCATCGCCTCTCGTGTTGCCGTTGCTTCAAAAGAAAGTGAGGATCCAGATGAGTTAAGGGGTGTGAAAAGCTTACTTTCGGGGTTACTCTTCGAATTTTCTGTCTTGGCAAAGGCTCGGAGTCGGAGGAAAGGATAGTTACCTCTTCCTCGCCAGCTTGACTGGCCCCCGTGTCATCCTGATGATAATCAATGTCAATAAGATTGTTGAAAAAGGAGCCAAGAGAATCCAGAGCTACCTCCGACTCAGAGCTGTCGTCCAGTTCAAACAGCTTGGAAGTACTGGATTTCTTATTATTCCTATTGGCGGTTTTCTTGGCGGCTTTCTTGGCAGCCCTGGCCTTTTTGGCAGCTTCATGGTTATACTTCTTTTCCCAAAAATCAGAGTCAGCCAGTGAAAGTCATCAAAGTTGAGTTAAAAGAATATTTGAATGATGAAGATAAAAGTAAGTAATTTAAAGACTCACATGTGGTGGCGGGTTATGTTTCCAGAAAGGGTTCAGACCCACTTTGCTGCAGTCTTCCGGGTCTTGATTCAGAAGGCTCTTTGTCATTTCATTGATTGCATCATCAGTTAAACGCACGGAGCTGTGGCGTAGTGGATCCTTTTTACCACCCGTGTAAGTACACATTAAGTCAGATCGGCGACTCAAGGGTATGATCCGCCAAGCAACCCAGCATCAAACCAAGTCAATGCCAGTTAAACCGTTTCCCAGCAGAGCCTTGACCTTTGTAATGGTGGGGGCGAGTATTGATGTCAAAACCGGCGGATCTCGGGTAGGGGGTCCTGAACTGTGCGTCTAAGGCTAATGGTAATAGGAGGCGGGGGCACAATGTTTACCCAGGTTCGGACCCTCTCTATGCAGGTAATACCCTACTTCCTGCTTGATTGATCTTGATGAATATGAGTATTACAAGAGTTGATCTACCACGAGATCGTAATGGCTAAACCCTAGAAGTCTAGCCTATGAGGATGTGATTGTTGTCCTACGGACTAAACCCTCCGGTTTATATAGACACCGGAGGGGGCTAGGGTTACACAAACTCGGTTACAGAGAAAGGAATCTATATATCCGAATCGCCGAGCTTGCCTTCCATGCAAAGGAGAGTTCCACCCGGACACGAGACAAAGTCTTCTATCTTGTATCTTAATAGTCGAACAGTCCGGCCAAAGTATATAGTCCGGCTGTCCGAGGACCCTTAGTCCAGGACTCCCTCAGTAGCCCCCTAACCAGGCTTCAATGACGATGAGTCCGGCGTGCAGATTGTCTTTGGCATTGCTAGGCGGGTTCCTTCCCCGAATACTTCAACAAACCTGACTAAAATATCAGTGTCCGGCTTTTCATTTAATGACACGCTCCTCGGCTTCTGCACCTTCATGATTCCAGCTTCCACGTGTCGAGCAAATACGGGAGGTCGAGGTATTTTTGCAATTACCAAGCCGACTGTATGAGAAAATTGTCTATCAAAGAGACCGAGATCTTCAGATCTAATCCACACCATCTCCCCCAAACGAGGAATCCTCAGAGCTTGCTTGGCAAAACCACCCCAACATGGCTAGCGCTCCCAGCTCTTCCTCCCGCCCTCACAGCCACAAGCAGGGGGATTGGAAAAAGTGTTACGTATCCCACGGCAAATTGGTGAAGCTGCAGACACAGGGATTTCTCCCCCCAGCAGATCTAGTCCCAGTCCGAACGGGACTGGCTTCTTTCGACGGCGGGGAACAGGCGGAGAAGTTCCCCAACCCGTCCAGGGGGGAGCGGGTATGCTTTGTTCCCTATTTGCTGAGAGGTGTCGGATTTCCAATCCATCCGTTCCTCCGAGGGCTTCTGGAGTACTATGGTCTCCAACTGCACAACTTCACACCAGCCTCCATCCTGCATATCGTAGGTTATGTTGCTCTTTGTCAGCTATTTCTCGGCTGTGAGGCTCATTTCGAGCTATGGAAGACGCTGTTCTGCCTCGTCCCTCGTAACCAAGAGGGATCAATATTCCAAGTGGACGGAGCCGAGATATGGCGCATCGCTAGGACCGGATACCTATCCGGTACGCCAAAGAAGGCATCCGAAGAATGGCCTTCCGAATGGTTTTCGAAGACGTATCCCTTCCCGACCCTATCTGGAAGGGTCTTCCTGAATATTCAAGAACTCCATTGAAGAAGTGCCTCAGCTGGCGTCCTCGGAGCCCCAAGGAGAAAGATAGCATGGAAGTCCACCAATTGATGAGCAAGGTAAAGATGCTCGCTCAATCCGGATTGTCAATAGTCGAGGTTATGGTGATATCCATAATGCGAGGGGTTTAGCCACTCCAATACCGAGGGTGCCCCATGTGGCACTTCAACGATGAAGATGATGCCACCCGCTATGGTCGGAAGGGTCCGTCTACTCACGCCGCTTTGGCAAAAATACTGTCCGGATTATACAAAGGGGAAGAGGAGGAGTTCATCCACATTAAGCCCAGGGATGGATTTTCCATCTACAATCCTCCCAGCTGGGTGAGTTTTCGTCTCACTACTCTACTCCATCAACTCCCTGAATCTTTTTTTCTAAATATTAATCCGTCATTTATAACAGGAATGGCCGAAAGTCACCAAGGAGATCCACAGGCCCGCAACACAGCCAGAGGACCAGAACCAGGCCCTCGACCCTAGATTTGAAGAGGATCCAGATATATTCTTGGAGCTCGGGGAAGGTTTTTTTACCAGGCGAGCTGTGACAGCACAGAAGTGGCCATCATGTGCGACTATCCCGGCCTTCTCCCTGCAACGCATCTAAGTAATCAGGAGACTTGTCCTTTGACAGAATTCCCTCTATCTGCCTTACCCACTGCACTATATTATGCTCTAAAGGGGAGGTGGTCGACGCGCAAGAAGGCGGCGCCTACGATGGGCAGGCTTCCGAAGAGGAAGGCCAATAGAAATATGGTCGAACCTTTAGCAAAGAGGTATGGTTGTTTTAAGTATGCTCTATGGCCATCACATTTAAAGTATGACAATATCCGTTGTGTCTTATCAGGAAAAACATTCACCGGACTATGTCCGGGGATCCTGCCGGTCATGCCGCCACGAGCCGGATTCCGGACCCTGTCGCAAGGACTAAGGCTAACACGAAAGTGACACCAGATTGTCCCTCTGCGGAGGAGTGGGATAAAGTATCCGCCACAAACTCTAAAGTGGAAAGCGCCATGAATCATCGGCACCGGAGGGTCATTCTTTGTGACCCTGGATTTTCAGAAGAGGCCTTCAGCGCTTTTAGCTTGGGTGATGCTTACATCTGAGCTGCTCGAGATGGGCTTGCAAGAGCCACAGACCAGTATTTGGAAGATATGCGGGTAAGTACACATTTGTAAAAAAACTGATAATCATATACCAGTAGCCCCCGAGACTTGAAACAGTTGGTACAACTGATTTAAGGATTGTTATATGGACAGGTGCTCACAGAGAAGAACAATTTGTTGTCTCAAGGGCTAAAAAAGTGTCAGGACCAGCTGACTGCTGCTACCGCCGAACAGGAGAAATCCAAGAAGGTGGCGTCTGGTAATGTTCCCCTCCATCGGGAAAACATAATCATATACCAGGTTTATTAATATAGGTGCAAATCTTATGACAGAGGCACCGGAGGTTGCACAAGCGGGAGTTCCAGGAGCTCAAAGGCAACTGGCCGCAGGCGAACGTATACTGACACAGGTCAGGGCGGAGAAGAACAAACTCCAAGATGCCAACACCCATCTCGGCGAAGAGCTAAAAGATGTGCGGGCCCAGCTAGCTGACTCCATGAATGAGAATAAGAAGCTGCGAGGCGGCATTTTTAGTATGTGGTCAATCTAATGCAATCTATGGTATGTTCATTGCGGTGTGATAAATTGTCACTTTATGATTCGCAAGAGGGAGTTGTGTACATTAGTTGGTGATGATTTCTTTGAGTGATTATTTTTTGTGAAAGTGAAGAATCCAATGCTCATTGTTGTATCCTCGCCCCTAAGGATAACAAAATAACTATATGGTTATTGTAGGATCAGATATCGACTTAAAGGGGGGGTGAAAGATAGATTCGGCAAATAATTTGGGATTGCAAGCCCTTTTGATGTAAAACATAGTACGTACAACAATTACTATAGAGTAAAATAAACTAAATAGATACACAACCAAGAAGAAATGTGTAAACCACACAGAGAAAAAGGTGTAACGACTAAGACGAAATCAACTAACTAGACAGGAAATTACTATGTACAGTACATATAGCAAAGTCTAAAAAAATGATAAAGTACAATAAGTAGAGCAGATTCGAGGAAAAAGCTAACCAAAGCATACACAACCTAAATTAGAAAATACTTGCAATAGTCTTCGTAGCAATCACAAATAAAGAAGATGGGAGATGTTCTTTCGAAAGAGGCACAATACAATAGCAAACGAGTGCGAAGAATAGAACACGTAGCTCGACAAAGACGACAATTTGTTCGGTCAGTTCGAGTTGCTGAAATAACTCTACATTAGGTTGGAGGGGCAAGTCACTTAGATTTCGCCCAATTACTCATGGTAGATCTTCGAGTTAGATCTCCCGGACCTTCACAGACTTTTTAGCCGTCCACAGTTACTCTAGGCTCAGAAATAACACCTAACCATCTAGTGGATGCACAGTCCATAGGGGTAATAGGTTAAGTTTCTTCAGTGATGCTCAATCACCAGCAGATTTTAAGCTTTCGCTTTTTCCTCTCTTAGGATTCTCTCAATCTCTTTCAGGGGGATGGGTTGCTCTCACAAATGGTTGTAAATTCTCTCATGAAGCAGCTAACCATTTATGGTTGAAGTGTTTGGCTATTTATAGCCGGAGCAATCCTGACATGTGAAATGACCAAATAAGGGAACTGATCACCTAATGGATAACCGACACATGGCGCAATGGTCGGAATTCAAACACAACATGCGAGTTACTTGCGGAACAAGTCAAGTTGACTCAACTGCCAATGATTCTTCTTCGGAGTCCCAAGAGCATCGTCTCAGACTCAGAACATCATCTCGGACTCAGAGAGAAAATCAATGTGCATGAAGAGATTTCCATGTCTTCACTCGAAGATGTAGGTGTTGCATTGGGCATACATCAAAGACCTAAATGTTAAATTTTACTTAGACCCGCTCTGCTTTATTCAGGGACATGGAGCAAACCAAATGGTCCGATGACAATTGGCCTCATGTATCATTGCGTAACATTGTCTGGCCCATTTGAATATCATATTACAAGGACCAATTACAGGACATCGTTCCAAATTGAAGCATTTGGGAACCGAATTTTACATCAAGTTAGGATATTTAGAGTTTATTCGTTCAACGGAAAAAGAACATATGCAACTCCGTTTCAATTTCTGTAATGAACCCGTTAACATCACAAGTTAGCATACTTGCAAGTGCAACTCTAGAACAGAGACAATCTTAGATCAATAGTTTGAAAATTTTCTACAAGCATAGCTTGGGGGCTTCCTGCTCATATTTCAAGCATAGTTGTGAATATCCCTCTTGATCGGCTCAATGCCACAAACCACTTGGGGGCTTCTTGCTCATATTTGAAGCATAGCTGTGAATATCACTCTTGATTGGTGCAATGCCAAAACTTATGGTCACTTGGGGGCTTCCTGCTCATATTTGAAGCATAGCTGTGAATATCCCTCTTGATCGGCGCAATGCCAAAACTTATGGTCACTTGGGGGCTTCCTGCTCATATTTGAAGCATAGCTGTGAATATCCCTCTTGATCAGCGCAATGCCAAAACTTATGGTCACTTGGGAGCTTCCTGCTCATATTTGAAGCATAGCTGTGAATATCCCTCTTGATCGGCGCAATGCCAAAAGTTATGGTCACTTGGGGGCTTCCTGCTCATATTTGAAGCATACCTGTGAATATCCCACTTGATCGGCGCAATGCCAAAACTTATGGCCGCTTGGGGGCTTCCTGCTCATATTTGAAGCATAGCTGTGAATATCCCTCTTGATCGGTGCAATGCCAAAACTTATGGTCACTTGCGGGCTTCCTACTCGTATTTGAAGCATAGCTGTGAATATCCCTCTTAATCGGCTCAATAGCACAAACCACTTGGGGGCTTCCTGCTCATTGAGCATAGCAGTGAAATAACCCTTTTGGTCCGGCTCATACGCCATGATTACAAAGCACGTGGGGGCTTCCTATTCAAACATAGAGGTATTCCCCAAAGAGAACATAGCATTACTACCCTCATGAGCTGGCTTTGGACGTTAAGTTGCCAGTGTATAATGATTTTATGTGCTTAGAGTGTTGTGCTCTAAGCTTTGGGATATTCCCCATTGCTGCATATGGCGTGATAAACCGGCGGTATAAATCAATTGAACATGGCGTTCTGCTCTCACTCTTTGGGTTGTAACCCTTACTGCATTGGTATCATAAGCCGGCAGTACGATTCAATATCACAGGTATGATATTTTTATAATTATAAATGATTCTGTTTAAGCCAACCCTGGTCATGAACTATTTTAGTCACCAATGGTTTTATATGGGGTATTATGACCCGCCCTGCGGTAAACCGCCAGGGCTCTTGTGATCTACTTGTGTGCAGGATAAGACTAAGTCTCATCTGCATAAATCAACGTCATCATAAGGATATAATGATAGATTCCAAGTGGCGGATCAAACATTGTTGGGCAAAACACAAACGTGCATCATGGTACAACAGAGCAAAGTTTTTACTAGCCTATTACATGACTCAACGAGCCAAAATGATTAAGTGTTTTCAGAAGATCAAATATATGAACCGCCCAGTAGATCAATCTTCTTGGCCCTGATGGCTTGAAGCTTCTGGATTATCCTTCTCCGGTTCTTTGTCCTCCTCTGCTGCCTGGAAGTTTGGTGATGACCAATCAATGCCACACAAGGCTTGGAATTTAGCTTCATCATCTATAAGCTCGGATAATTTAAATTCGGGAGCGAAAGTGTGCTTACCAAGTGGGGGAATTAGATGCATCACTTTATAAGCCGGCGTGGGCATCTTCTGGTTCTCCAGGTAATAAGTCGGTTGATATCTTGAAAGATCTGTTTCATTGGCAATCAGGCTGGCCAGGGGACGTATCTCCTTCACGCAGGCAGCAAAGTCTCTCTTCTCAAAGGGAGTGCCATCTTCCTTTAAGCTTGGATACCCAGTAGCTAAATCGGCCGGGACTAGCTCTGCTAGCCATGCCTTGGCCCGGCTTAAAGCTATAACAGCACCGGCTCTTGCATATGATCGCTTCATCTCATTAATCCTCTTAGGCAGAATAGAAAGTTTTTTCAAGACATCACTCAAGAGAGTAGGTGCTTGATTAGTCTGAGAACTTGTGGCCAGTGCACGCTGAGTTCCCATATATATCTGTTCAACAAGTGTATAAACAGCCTTGAGCTTCACAAGCATCTCTTGATTAAGATTGTTGCTCCTGGGACCTGCATCATAATTATGGATTGGTTAGAGGCGGTTTGTACAATCAAGGAGGAGATTCAAATTTGATACTAGTAAGGCGACTCACCAAAGATAGTAGAAACCATCTGGGATACACGGTGTTTTAAACTGGTAAGCTAAGTGGTCACCTCCTGAAGAGCCGCCTCCGCCTTTTCAGCCCACTATATCAAGGCAGTTTTTTCTTCAGGCCAGGCATTTCTTTCAACCTCAAAGCTGGTCTTCAGTTTTTCCGTTTCAGCCAAGCTAAATTGGAATTTTGAGTCCGCTTTCCGGGTCTCAGATTCTTGGTGCTCCAGCCGGGTTTTCACATCATTTAATTGCGATTGTTGTTGAGTAGTGGTATCTTGTACATACACTAGTTCAAAATCTTGTTCATATTTGGGTTACAGAAAGGAATTCCCAAGCACTTTGCAAGCAACAACACTTGGCACTTGGGGGCTAATGCCAGCCGAAAAATTGATTCATACAACGGCTTATGTGACTAAGTGCCAAGCATTTTGCAAGCAAGAGTACTTGGCACTTGGGGGTTAATGCATATTGCTCGCATTTTACTATTATCTTATGATGACCCAGTTGTGCTGTGAACAAACACAGCCGGCTCATGGGGGCTACACAAGTAAGCTTTGAGTCATAAAAACGATGAATAGGACCGGTTCATTCATGCTGAGTAAACCGGCCCTTGGGGGCTACGGATGCAGTGTTAATCATTAAAGATCTTCTTTAACTCAGATAGTCTAAGCTAGATTTTGAAGGATTCTATGAAGTCTACAGCATATTCAATTCTATCATATACAATAGACTTGGGGGCTGACAGGATATGCATAACTCATTAAATAAGGAATTCATACCTCAAATTTTTGATGCATCTGCTTCACCATGTCAACTTCAAGATCGTGGCTGGTGTGCACTTGATTGAGATAACCAGAGTATACTTCACCAATGCTCAGTTGAGAGTAGTTGGCAAAGTCAAATCTCACTATTCGTTTCTCAATATATTCTTCTTTGGCGGAGTGTTTGGCCAAGACAGTAGGTCTTCCCGGCTCTTTAAGCTGGTGCTAGTAATCATCACATCATCGGCATGAGTTTCAGCCGGTTTTAATTGGGCTTGAGGACTCAGTATTCAAAGTATTGTTTGTCTGCTCAATTGAAGAGTCAGGAATTTCTAGTGGAATGTTAAGAGTAGGTTCTTCTTGTTGCGGTGTGGAGGTGTCAGTTGCAGGAATTTGTTGCTCTGGTGGGGTCTTTGGCCGGCTTAGTCACCTTTGCCTTCTTGCTGGTTTTTACTTTTCCACTTCATGAGTTATGAGAAGTCCGTACAAAGATAAGAACCCGAGGAGGAAGCTAATAATAAGTAATTGTTATTACCCAGGAGCAGATTTGAAAGCCGACAGCTGCGACTGTGATGACTCGCCGGAAGAGGAGTGAGAAGTCTCCTGATAATTAGAATCGGAAGAATTAAGTGGCTGGCGGATGAGACCCGCCAGAGGACAAAAAGAGTTTAAATCGGGGATGACCTTGTTTTGACATTTCCTTGGAGTGTTTGGTAAGCCGGTAGATAATTCTTCACCTCCGCTGGTCCGAGTCTGTCGTCGCCTCTCGTGCTGATGTTGCTTCAAAAGAAAGTGAGGATCCAGATGAGTTAAGGGGTATGAAAAGCTTACTTTCGGGGTTACTCTTCGAATTATCTGTCTTGGCAAAGGCTCGGAGTCAGAGGAAAGGATAGTTACCTCTTCCTCGCTAGCTTGACTAGCCCCCGTGTCATCCTGATGATAATCAATGTCAATAAGATAGATGAAAAAGGATCCAAGAGAATCAAGAGCTACCTCCGACTCAGAGTTGTCGTCCAGTTCAAACACCTTGGAAGTACTTGATTTCTGATTATTCCTCTTGGCGGTTTTCTTGGCGGCTTTCTTGGCAGCCCTGGCCTTTTTGGCAGCTTCATGGTTATACTTCTTTTTCCAAAAATCAGAGTCAGCCTGTGAAAGTCATCAAAGTTTAGTTAAAAGAATATTTGAATGATGAAGATAAAAGTAAGTAATTTAAAGACCCACATCTGGTGGCGGGTTAAGTTTGCAGAAAGGGTTCAGACCCACTTTGCTGCAGTCTTCTGGGTCTTGATTCAGAAGGCTCTTTGTCATTTCATTGATTGCATCACTAGTTAAACGCCTGGCGCTGTGGCGTAGTGGATCCTTTTTACCACCCATGTAAGTACACATTAAGCCGGATCGGCGACTCAAGGGTATGATCCGCCAAGCAACCCAGCATCGAACCAAGTCAATGCCAGTTAAACCGTTTCAAAGCAGAGCCTTGACCTTTGTAATGGTGGGGGCGAGTGTCGGTGTCAAAACAGGCGGATCTCGGGTAGGGGGTCCCGAACTGTGCGTCTAAGGCTAATGGTAATAAGAGGCGGGGGCACAATGTTTACCTAGGTTTGGGCCCTCTCTATGGATGTAATACCCTACTTCCTACTTGATTGATCTTGATGAATATGAGTATTACAAGAGTTGATCTTCCACGAGATCGTAATGGCTAAACCCTAGAAGTCTAGCCTATGAGGATGTGATTGTTGTCCTACGGACTAAACCCTCCGGTTTATATAGACACCAGAGGGGGCTAGGGTTACACAAACTCGGTTACAGAGAAAGGAATCTACATATCCGAATCGCCGAGCTTGCCTTCCATGCAAAGGAGAGTTCCACCCGGACACGAGACGAAGTCTTCTATCTTGTATCTTCATAGTCCAACAGTCCGGCCAAAGTATATAGTCCGGCTGTCCGAGGACCCCTTAGTCCAGGACTCCCTCAGTAGCCCCCTAACCAGGCTTCAATGACGATGAGTCCGGCGTGCAGATTGTCTTCGGCATTGCTAGGCAGGTTCCTTCCCCGAATACTTCTACAAACCTGACTAAAATAGCAGTGTCTGGCTTTTCATTTAATGACACGCTCCTTGGCTTCTGCACCTTCATGATTCCAGCTTCCACGTGTCGAGCAAATATGAGAGGTCGAGGTATTTTTGCAGTTACCAAGCCGACTGTATGAGAAAATTGTCTATCAAAGAGACCGAGATCTTCAGATCTAATCCACACCATCTCCCCCAAACGAGGAATCCTCAGAGCTTGCTTGCCAAAACCACCCCAACATGGCTAGCGCTCCCAGCTCTTCCTCCCGCCCTCACGGCCACAAGCAGGGGGATTGGAAAAACTGTTACGTATCCCACGGCCAATTGGTGAAGCTCCAGACCCAGGGATTTCTCCCCTCAGCAGATCTAGTCCCCGTCCGAGCCGGACTGGCTTCTTTCGACAGTGGGGAACAGGCGGAGAAATTCCCCAACCCATCCAGGGGGAGCGGGTATGCTTTGTTCCCTATTTGCTGAGAGGTGTCGGATTTCCAATCCATCCGTTCCTCCGAGGGCTTCTGGAGTACTATGGTCTCCAACTGCACAACTTCACACCAGCCTCCATCCTGCATATCATAGGTTATGTTGCTCTTTGTGAGCTATTTCTGGGCTGCGAGGCTCATTTCGAGCTATAGAAGACGCTGTTCTGCCTCGTCCCTCGTAACTAAGAGGGATCAATATTCCAAGTGGGCGGAGCCGAGATATGGCGCATCGCCAGGACCAGATACGTATCAGGTATGCCAAAGAAGGCATCCGAAGAATGGCCTTCCGAATGGTTTTATGTCGAAGACGTATCACTTCCTGACCCAATCCGGAAGGTCTTCCTGAATATTCAAGTACTCCATTGAAGAAGTGCCTCAACTGGTGTCCTCGGAGCCCCAAGGAGAAAGATAGCATGGAAGTCCACCAATTGATGACCAAGATAAAGACGCTCGCTCAATCCGGATTGTCAATATTCGAGGTTATGGCGATATCCATAATGCGATGGGTTCAGCCACTCCAATACCGAGGGTGCCCCATGTGGCACTTCAACGGGGAAGATGATGCCACCCGCTATTGTCGGAAGGGTCCGTCTACTCGCGCCGCTTTGGCAAAAATACTGTCCGGATTATACAAAGGGGAGGAGGAGGAGTTCATCCACATTAAGCCCAGGGATGGATTTTCCATGTACAATCCTCCTAGCTGGGTGAGTTTTCGTTTCACTACTCTACTCCATCAACTCCCTGAATCTTTTTTTTCTAAATATTAATCCGTCATTTATAACAGGAATGGCCGAAAGTCACCAAGGAGATCCACAGCCCCGCACCACAACCAGAGGACCACAACCAGGCCCTCGACCCCGGATTTGAAGAGTATCCGGATATATTCGTGGAGCTCGGGGAAGAGGTTTTTTACCAGGCGAGCTGTGACAGCACCGAAGTGGCCATCATTGCTGACTATCCCGGCCTTCTCCCTGCAACGCATCTAAGTAATTAGGAGACTTGTCCTTTGACAGAATTCCCTCTATCTGCCTTACCCACTTCACTATATTATGCTCTAAAGGGGAGGCGGTCGACACGCAAGAAGGCGGCGCCTACAACGGGCAGGCTTCCGAAGAGGAAGGCCAATAGGAATATGGCCAAACCTTTAGCAAAGAGGTATGGTTGTTTTAAGTATGCTCTATGGCCATCACATTTAAAGTATGAAAATATCCGTTGTGTCTTATCAGGAAAAACATTCACCAGACTATGTCCGGGGATCCTGCCGGTCGTGCCTCCATGAGCCGGATTCCGGACCCTGTCGCAAGGACTAAGGCTAACACGGAAGTGATGCCAGATTGTCCCTCTGCGGAGGAGTGGGATAAAGTATCCGCCACAAACTCCGAAGTGGAAAGCGCCATGAATCATCGGCATCGGAGGGTCATTCTTCGTGACCCTGGAATTTCAGAAGAGGCCTTCAACGCCTTCAACTCGGGTGATGCTTACATCCGAGATGCTCGAGATGGGCTTACAAGAGCCGCAGACCAGTATTTGGAAGATATGCGGGTAAGTACACATTTGTCAAAAACTGATAATCATATACCAGTAGCCCCCGAGACTTGAAACAGTTAGTACAACTGATTTAAGAATCGTTATATGACCAGGTGCTCATGGAGAAGAACAATTTGTTGTCTCAAGGGCTAAAAAAGTGTCAGGACCAGCTGACTGCTGCTACCACCGAACTGGAGAAATCCAAGAAGGCGGCATCTGGTAATGTTCCCCTCCATCGGGAAAACATAATCATACACCAGGTTTATTAATACAGGTGCAAATCTTATGATAGAGGCACCGGAGGTTGCACAAGCGGGAGTTCCAGGAGCTCAAAGGCAACTGGCTGCAGGCGAACGTATCCTGACACAGGTCAGGGCGGAGAAGAACAAACTCCAAGATGCCAACACCCATCTCGACGAAGAGCTAAAAGATGTGCGGGCCCAGCTAGATGACTCCATGAAGGAGAATAAGAAGCTGCGAGGCGGCATATTTAGTATATGGACTTACCTTTACATAGTTCAGCAAGAAAAGAAACTGACAATAATTCTGTCTTGTAGGTATATTGACGGGCCGTCCCGAAGAGGAGGTGTCCGGATCATCAAGCGATCTGCTACAGAAACTGTCGCAAATGCACGAGAGAGCTCGGCAGTTGATGCGAAGTGTGCAAAGGCCTTATGGCCATCCGACTCTCCTCCAGGAAGTATGGAGGGGCTTGTACAGCTATTCCAGGGAGCGCAGCGACACTTCCGATTATGGAAGATACGAGCCTGCCAGGAAGGTGCGTGAGAAGTCTGGGCAATGGTGAAAACTTGGTATACCAAGCTCGACCCAAACCACATGGCCCGAGTCGGACCTGTAGGGTCAAATGGGGAAGAAATTCCCGTTAGTCTAGTATATGACCAGGTTCAAGTAGCCGCCAAGTATTCCTAGCAGGATTGTAGGCTAGATAGCTTATAAGATGGCATTGAAGAAGTGTTTGAGTCTAAGTTACTATGTACTTCATTTGACAAATTTATGTCTATAGCTGAATTGTAAAACGCTTGTCATGGCAGACCTTTTCGCTTCAACCTGTGGACCCGAAGGTGCGGAGTGCTTCCAAATACCCGCTCGGTAATGTAAACTGGGGTACACGTGGAAGCCAGGCGTAGGGGTCATAGTTGCTTGAACAGACAAGTATCCGGCTAGTTATGTTATATTACATTTTGATGGTAAGAAACATCTTCCAAAGAGAATAGTTCCGTTAAGGGTTCCTTTCCCTAGGTAAGCATGCATTAATGTGCATGTCCAAACTGTGTTTGAAAAACCACAATATGCATAACATCTGGGGGTTCATAGGGTGACAAGTATTAAACATCTTTAGTCCGCCGACCGAATATTCCCTTAAGAATGCTAGCTTTTGGCTTCACCCAGTCTGAGGTACACATCCGGATGACCCGGCAGTAACAATCGCAGAGGTGCTCCCTTTATGCCCTAGCCGAACTAACGGGAATGTAGGGCATAAGCACAGGAGCCAGGTAACCTAGCTTGGCCATAACTTAAGTCATATTGATGCATATAATGGCGAAGAAAAGGTACATACGTGGAAAAGACACATATGTGGTGAGCTTGATGCTCGGAAAATAATAGTAAGCTTCTGTATAAGAAGCCCCCAGGTATAATTGACATACATATTAAGAAGTGTATGCGTTCTAGGTGTACGGTTTAATCGTACAAGAGCTTAACAGCTTAAGAAATAAAAGTGAAAAGAGAGGAAAAATAAGTAAATGGAGGAAAAAAAGGGAAAAAGGAGACGAACGAAGAGTCCGGCGCTAGGCATAGAATTTTCGAAGTGTGGCCACGTTCCATGGGTTCGCCTCCAGGCGGTTGTCTGATGCATCACGCAGGTGATATGCTCCTTCGGTGAGCACTTCGTCGATGATGAAGGGACCCTCCCACTTGGGCTTGAGTTTGTCCTTTTTCTTCTCCGGCAAGCGTAGAACGAGTTCACCAATGTTATATGTCTTGTCCCGTACTTCTCTGCTTTGATATCTGCGACCTGTTGTTGATAGAATGCGGAATGGGCCTTAGCAACGTCGCGCTCCTCCTCCAGGGCATCTAGGCTGTCCTGCCGATCCAGCTCGGCCTCTCTCTCTTCGTACATGCGCACTCGAGGTGGGTCATGAATAATGTCGCACGGTAACACAGCCTCTGCATCGTACACCATGAAAAAGGGTGTATATCCGGTAGAACGATTGGGCGTGGTCCGCAGCCCCCAGAGTACGGAGTCGAGCTCCTCCACCCAATGCTTGTCTGATTCTTTCAAAGACCGCACTAATCTGGGTTTGATGCCGCTCATAATAAGACTGTTAGCTCGTTCGACTTGACTATTGGTTTGCGGCTGGTATACGGAGGCGTAATCGAGCTTGATGCCCAGATTAGCACACCAGGCTTTCACCTCATCGGCTGTGAAATTGGAGCTATTATCAGTGATAATGCTGTGTGGAACACCATAACGGTGCACAACGCCGGATATAAAATCTATCACTCGCCCGGCTTCGGCCGTTTTGACTGGTTTGGCCTCTATCCACATAGTAAATTTATCCACCATAACCAACAGGTATTTTTTCTTGTGGCTTCCTCCTTAAAGGGATCCGACCATATCAAGCCCCCAGACCGCAAAAGGCCATCTGATGGGGATTGTTTGTAGAGCACTAGGTGGCATATGGCTTTGGTTGGCGAAAAGTTGGCATCCGACCTAATGTTGGACGAGGTCCTGTGCGTCTGCTCGGGCCATTGGCCAATAGAAACCAGTACGGAAGGCCTTGCTTATGAGGGCCCGACCCGCAGCGTGGTGACCGCCAAGACCGGCATGAATTTCAGCCAAGAGCTGCCACCCTTCCTCCTTGGAGATACACCGGTAGTGCTTTTCTTATAGAGTTCTCCCTCATGAACTTTGTAGGCTTTAGAGCGCCGCACAATGTAGTGTGCCTCATTCTGGTCCTCGGGAAGCTCTCGCCTATTAAGGTAGGCCAAGAAGGGTCCATGGGGTGATGACCGCCATGATGAGATGGGCCGACGGTGTAATTTCGGTGGCTGAGCCCCTGATAACCCACAAGTGTAGGGGATCGCAACAGCTTTCGAGGGTAAAGTATTCAACCAAAATTTATTGATTCGACACAAGGGGAGCCAAAGAATATTCTTAGGTATTAGCAGTTGAGTTGTCAATTCAAGCACACCTGGATAACTTAGTATCTGCAGCAAAGTATTTAGTAGCAAAGTAGTATGGAAGTAACGGTAATAATGGCAAAAGTAAAGATAGCAGTTTTGTAGTAATTGTAACAGTAGCAACGGAAAAGTAAATAAGCAAAGCACAATATGTGAAAAGCTCGTAGGCATTGGATCAGTGATGGATAATTATGTCAGATGCGATTCCTCATGTAATAGCTATAACATAGGGTGACACAGAACTAGCTCCAGTTCATCAATGTAATGTAGGGATGTATTCCGAATATAGTCATACGTGCTTATGGAAAAGAACTTGCATGGCATCTTTTGTCCTACCCTCCCGTGGCAGCGGGGTCCTAATGGAAACTAAGGGATATTAAGGCCTCCTTTTAATAGAGAACCAGAACAAAGCATTAGCACTTAGTGAATACACGAACTCCTCAAACTACGGTTATCACCGAGAAGTATCCCGATTATTGTCACTTCGTGGTTGTCGGATCATAACACATAATAGGTGACTATAGACTTGCAAGATAGGATCAAGAACTCACATGAAAACATAATAGGTTCAGATCTGAAATCATGGCACTCGGGCCCTAGTGACAAGCATTAAGCATAGCAAAGTCATAGCAACATCAATCTCAGAACATAGTGGATACTAGGGATCAAACCCTAACAAAACTAACTTGATTATGTGGTAAATCTCATCCAACCCATCACTGTCCAACAAGCCTACGATGGAATTACTCTCGCACGGCGGTGAGCATCATGAAATTGGTGATGGAGGATGGTTGATGATGACGACGGTGACGAATCCCCCTCTCCGGAGCCCCAAACGGACTCCAGATCAGCCCTCGTGAGAGAGATTAGGGCTTGGCGGTGGCTCCGTATCGTAAAACGTGATGAAACTTTCTCTCTGATTTTTCTCTCTGTGAAACGGAATATATAGAGTTGGAGTTGAAGTCGGTGGAGCATCAGGGGGCCCACGAGACAAGGGGCACGCACAGGGGAGGGGGCACGCCCCCACCCTCATGGACAGGGTGTGGGCCCTTGGCCTTGATTCTTTCGCTAGTATTTTTTATATTTTCCAAAAGTTATCTCCGTGGATTTTCAGGCCATTCCGAGAACTTTTGTTTTCTGCACAATAAACAACACCATCGCAGTTCTGCTGAAAACAGAGTCAGTCTGGGTTAGTTACATTCAAATCATGCAAGTTAGAGTTCAAAACAAGGGCAAAAATGTTTGGAAAAGTAGATACGTTGGAGACGTATCAACTCCCCCAAGCTTAATCCTTTGCTTGTCCTCAAGCAATTCAGTTGATAAACTTAAAATGATAAAGAAAAACTTTTACAAACTCTGTTTGCTCTTGTTGTTGTAAATATGTAAAGCCAACATTCAAGTTTTCAGCAAAGATTCTAACTAACCATATTCACAATAACTCTTAGGTCCCACATTTACTCATATCAATAGCATAATCAGCTAGCGAGCAACTATAATAAAACTCGGATGACAACACTTTCTCAAAACAATCATAATATGATATAACAAGATGGTATCTCGCTAGCCCTTTCTGACACCGCAAAACATAAATGCAGAGCACCTTTAAAGATCAAGGACTGACTAAACTTTGTAATTCATGGTAAAAGAGATCCAGTCAAGTCATGCCCAATATAAACTAATAGTAATGTATGCAAATGATAGTGTGCTCTCCAGCGGGTGCTTTTTAATAAGAAGGTGATGACTCAACATAAAAGTAAATAGATAGGCCGTTCGTAGAGGGAAGCAAGGATTTGTATAATTATTTTGATTTGCTTTGATCTTTTTGATCATGGGACAGGGCATCCCGGTTACCAGCCATTTTCTCATGAATGAGGAGCGGAGTCCACTCCTCTTAAGAATGACCCACCTAGCATGGAAGATACAAACATCCCTAGTTGAAACATGAGCTGCTCGATGATACGTCTTGAGCTTGCGTTGGTTTTCCTTGAAGAGGAAAGGGTGATGCAGCAATAGTAGCGTAAGTATTTCCCTCAGTTTTTGAGAACCAAGGTATCAATCCAGTAGGAGGCTCCTCAAAAGTCCCACACACCTACACAAACAAACAAAGAACTCGCAACCAACGCAATAAAGGGGTTGTCAATCCCTTCACGGCCACTTGCGAAAGTGAGATCTGATAGAGATAGTATGATAAGATAAATATAGTTTTGGTATTTTATAATATAGATTGGAAAAGTAAAGATGCAAATAAAAGTAGACTGAAAGCTTATATGATAAAAGATAGACCCGGGGGCCATAGGTTTCACTAGTGGCTTCTCTCAAGATAGCATTAGTATTACGGTGGGTGAACAAATTACTGTCGAGCAATTGATAGAAAAGCGAATAATTATGAGATTATCTAGGCATGATCATGTATATAGGCATCACGTCCATGACAAGTAGACCGACTCCTGCCTGCATCTACTACTATTACTCCACACATCGACCACTATCCAGCATGCATCTACAGTATTAAGTTCATAAAGAACAGAGTAACGCATTAAGAAAGATGACATGATGTAGAGGGATAAACTCATGCAATATGATATAAACCCCATCTTTTTATCCTCGATGGCAACAATAGAATACGTGCCTTGCTACCCCTATTATCACTGGGTAAGGACACCGCAAGATTGAACCCAAAGCTAAACACTTCTCCCATTGCAAGAAAGATCAATCAAGTAGGCCAAACCAAACTGATAATTCAAAGAGACTTGCAAAGATGACTCAATCATACATAAAAGAATTCAGAGGAGATTCAAATATTTCTCATAGATAAACTTGATCATAAACCCACAATTCATCGGATCTCGACAAACACACCGCAAGAGTTACATCAAATAGATCTCCACAAGAGAGGGGGAGAACATGGTATTGAGATCCAAAAAGAGAGAAGAAGCTATCTAGCTAATAACTATGGACCCGAAGGTCTATGGTAAACTACTCACAACTCATCGTAGGGGCTATGGTGTTGATGTAGAAGCCCTCCATGGTCGATTCTCCCTCCGACGGAGCGCCGGCGAAGGCTCCAAGATGGGATCTCGCGGATACAGAAATTTACGGCGATGGAAATTGTTTTTCGTTGGCTCCATGGATGTTTTCGGGGTACGTGGGTATATATAGGAGGAAGAAGTAGGTCGATGGCCGCCCAAGGGGCCCACGAGATAGGGGCATGCCCTGTAGGGGTGGGCGCGCCCTCCACCCTCGTGGCCGCCTCGGCTGCTTCATGGCTTGCACTCCAAGTCCTCTGGATCACGTTCGTTCCAAAAATCACGCTCCCGAAGGTTTCATTCAGTTTGGACTCCGTTTGATATTCCTTTTCTTCGAAATACCGAAATAGGCAAAAATACAGCAATACGGGCTGGGCCTCCGGTTAGTAGGTTAGTCCCAAAAATGATATAAATGTGTAAAATGAATCCCATAAACATCCAAAAAGGGTAATATAATAGCATGGAACAATCAAAAATTATAGATACGTTGGAGATGTATCACTCGAGCATACAAACATAATTTCATTTAAAGGTTTGGAGTTTGGCACATAAAAATTTACTTGGCACGGCAAGTAGATACCGCATATAGGAAGGTATTGTGGACTCATATGGAACAACTTTGGGGCTTATGGAATTTGGATGCACAAGCAGTATTCCCGCTTAGTACAGGTGAAGGCTAGCAAAAGACTGGGAAGCGACCAACTGAGAGAGCGACAACAGTCATGAACATGCATTAAAATTAATTTACACCAAGTGCAAGCATGAGTAGGATATAGTCCACCATGAACATAAATATCGTGAAGGCTATGTTGATTTGTTTCAACTACATGCGTGAACATGTGCCAAGTCACGTCACTCAAATCATTCAAAGGAGGATACCATCCCATCATACCACATCACAATCATTTTAATAGCATTTTGGCACGCAAGGTAAACCATTATAAGCTCCTAGCTAATTAAGCATGGCATAAGCAACTATAATCTCTAAATGTCATTGCAAACATGTTTACTCATAATAGGCTGAATTAGGAATGATGAACTCATCATATTTACAAAAACAAAAGAGGTCGAGTTCTAACCAGCTTCTCTCATCTCAACCAGTCCATCATATATCATCATCATTGCCTTTCACTTGCACGACCGAACAATGTGTATAATAATAATAGTGCACGTGCATTGGACTAAGATGGAATCTACAAGCATTCAATTCAAGAGAGAAGACAAGGTAATATGGGCTCTCAGTTTAAATCAACAATCATGCATATGAGAGCCACTGGACATTTTCAATATGGTCTTCTACTCTTGACCCCCAAAGGAAAGAAAAGAAATAAAACTATTTACACGGGAAAGCTCCCAACAAGTAAAAGAAGAACGAGAAATCTTTTTGGGTTTTCATTTGATTACTACTACTACAAGCATGGAAATTAAGCTAGCTAATTTTTTTGGTTTTTCTCAAGGTTTATCAAAAACACAAGAAGAAAGCTAGAAAAATAAATTAAACTAGCATGGATAATACAATGAAAGAGTATGAGCACCGACAACTAGAATAGTGTGTGAACATGAATTTAAAGTCGGTGAGAAATACGTACTCCCCCAAGCTTAGGCTTTTGGCCTAAATTGGTCTAATGCCAAGGACCGCGGCTACTCTCCCCGGTGTATTGAGGAGTGTCATCAGGATACCACTGGCTAGCGATCTCCTCCGGATCCCATTGATAAGATGATGGATGATAAGGGTCCAGTGGAGGTTACAGCTCAGGCTCTGGAGCGGATGTCTGGCCTCGATGAGCGTACACCGCTTCCGGCAAGACAAGATAATTAACTACAGTCAAATCAAACAGGTGCAGGCAGGGTAATAATCTCATTGTGTTTCTTATTAAATCTCAGGTTATACAGGAGCATTTATCATCATTGTGAACAATAAACTTATGCGTTACCATGCTCCTGTTATCTGAAAAGGTATGAGGTAGCAGTGTCTCCTCTTTCTCTAGTGCCTAATAGGTATCTCAAAATGTTTAGAAAGGCGTGCAACATAGATACCTCCAAAGATGGGGCCCTTTGTACGGTTCAGGCTTAGCTGTTTAGCAATAACGGCACCCATACTAAAACTGTTATCACCAAACAAGGCATGGAACAAAATAATAATATCAGAACACTGAAGTTTCCACTATTTCCACGACCAATTAAGCATCGACTAGCAAATATGGCAAAGTAGCGTAAAACTGGAAAGTGTATGCTAGTGATTCTCGCATCGGAACCCTTTTTCGGATCCCCTACAGTAATGGTGTTAACAAAACCATCCACATCTTTACGATGTGGTTCATCTAAGCTGCCCTCAAAGGGTATTCTACATACCGTGCAAAAATTACATAAAGACATTTCCTTGAATTCATCATATAAATGAAATGATACTGATGGAGGTGAATTCTTGGGATGATAATAAGAGTTTTGCACGAAAGTATTGGTGAGTAAGAGATACTGATCGATCCGGTCGTGGAGGAAGTCGGTGAGGCCCGCATTTTCAATCAAAGAATAAAAGTCTTCATAAATCCCGGCTTCTCTCAAGAAATTATCACAAGGCCATTCACACGGCCGTACTTCTGCTACACGAGGAAGATTATAATTGGCCTTTTCCTTCTCTTTAGCTTGTTTATCCTTGGAGTCTTGGCTAGAAGAGCCCCTCAAAAATCTCCTTATCATTTTCGCACCGGGGATATGCACATCCCCAACAATAAGAATATCATACTTTTTCTTGACAGTAGGAAGAGGAAATCCAAAACCTCCAATAATGATAGTTGGAACTTTTCCAATAGAATTGATGCTATGAACTTGAGGTTGTTTCCTCGGAAAGTGTACCGTATGCTCATTACCATTAACATGAAAAGTGACATTGCCTTTGTTGCAATCAATAACAGCCCCTATAGTATTCAAAAAGAGTCTACCAAGGATAATCGACATACTATCGTCCTCAGGAATATCAAGAATAACAAAGTCCGTTAAGATAGTGACATTTGCAACCACAACAGGCACATCCTCACAAATACCGACGGGTATAGCAGCTGATTTATTAGCCATTTGTAAAGATATTTCAGTAGGTGTCAACTTATTCAATTCAATTCTACGATATAAATAGATAGGCATAACACTAACACCGGCTCCAATATCACATAAAGCAGTTTTAACATAATTTCTTTTAATGGAGCATGGTATAGTCGGTACCCCTGGATCTCCAAGTTTCTTTGGTATTCCACCCTTAAAAGTATAATTAGCAAGCATGGTGGAAATTTCAGCTTCCGGTATCTTTCTTTTATTTGTAATGATATCCTTCATATATTTGGCATAAGGATTTAATTTAAGCATATCAGTTAAGCGAATACATAAGAAGATCGGCCTAATCATTTCAGCAAAGCGCTCAAAATCCTCATCATCCTTTGTCTTGGATGGTTTAGGAGGAAAGGGCATGGGTTTCTAAACCCATGGTTCTCTTTCTTTACCATGCTTCCTAGCAACAAAATCTCTTTTATCATAACGTTGATTCTTTGATTGTCGGTTATCAAGATCAACAGCAGGTTCAATCTCTACATCATTGTTATTGCTAGGTTGAGCATCAACATGAACATTATCATTAGCATTATCACTAGGTTCGTGTTCTGATTGTGTTTCAGCATCAGAAATAGAAATATCATTGGGATTCTCAGGTGTGTCTACAACAGGTTCACTAAAGCATGCAAAGTCCTATCATTTTTCTTTTTCTTGTTTTTAGAAGGACTAGGTGCCTCTAAATTATTTCTCTGAGAATCTTGCCCGATTCTCTTAGGGCGGCCTTCAGGATACAAACGTTCCTGAGTCATTCTACCAATTCTAGTAGCCACTCTAACAGCAAAATCATGTTTATTATTTAATTCGTCGAGCAAATCACTTTGAGCTTTAAGTACTTGCTCAGCTTGAGTGGTAACCATAGAAGCATATTTGCTAATGAGTTTAAGTTCACCTTTAACTCTAGCCATATAATCATTCAAGCATCCTATCTCGAAAGCATTATTCTTTAATTCTCTACCAACATAAGCATTAAAACTTTCTTGTCTATCCATGAAGTCATCAAATTCATCTAAGCATGGGCTATGAAATTTAGTAGACGGGATTTCAACTTTATCATATCTATAGAGAGAATTTACCTTTACTACCTGTGTCGGGTTATCAAGACAATGTGTTTCTTCAGCAGGCGGTATATTAAGACCATGTATTTCTTCAATAGGTGGTAAATTCTTAACATCTTCAGCTTTAATATCTTTTTCTTTCATTGATTTCTTTGCCTCTTGCATATCTTCAGGACTGAGAAATAGAACGCCCCTCTTCTTCAGAGTTGGTTTAGGAATAGGCTCAGGAGTTGGCTTAATTGGCTTAGGAATTGGCTCAGGAAGAGTCCAATTATTTTCATTAGTCAACATATTATTCAATAGTAATTCAGCTTGGTCGACTGTTCTTTCCCTGAAAACACAACTAGCACAACTATCCAAGTAGTCCTTGGAAGCATCGATTAGTCAATTATAAAAGATACCAAGTATTTCATTTTTCTTAAGAGGATGATCAGGCAAAGCATTAAGTAATTGGAGAAGCCTCCCCAAAGCTTGTGGGAGACTCTATTCTTCGATTTGCACAAAATTATATATTTCCCGCAAGGCAGCTTGTTTCTTATGAGCAGGGAAATATTTAGCAGAGAAGTAATAAATCATATCCTGGGGACTACACACACAACCAAGATCAAGAGAATTAAACCAAGTTTTAGCAGCACCCTTTAATGAGAATGGAAATATCTTAAGGATATAATAGTAGCGGGACTTCTCATCATTAGTAAACAGGGTGGCTATGCCATTCAACTTGGTAAGATGTGCCACAACAGTTTCATATTCATAGCCATAGAAAGGATTAGATTCAACTAAAGTAATAATCTCAGGATCAACAGAGAATTCATAATCCTTATCAGTAACATAGATAGGTGAAGTAGCAAAAGTGGGGTCATATTTCGTTCTAGCATTAAGAGATTGCTGCTTCCATTTAGCTAATAACTTCTTAAGATGATGTCTATCACTGCAAGCAAAAATAGCTCTAGCAGCTTCTTCATCCATAACATAACCCTCAGGAACAACATGCAATTCATAATCAGGGGGAGAACCTTCATCGTCACTATCATCAATAATTTCATCTTCAACAATTTTGTTCTCTCTAACCGTAGCAAGTTGTTCATCAAGAAATTCACCTAATGGCACAGTAGTATCAAGCACAGAAGTAGTTTCATCATAAGTATCATGCATAGCAAAAGTGGCATCATTAATAACATGCGACATATCAGAATTCAAAGTAGTAGCAGGTTTAGGTGTCGCAAGCTTACTCAAAACAGAAGGAGAATCTAGTGCAGAGCTAGATGGCAGTTCCTTACCTCCCCTCGTAGTTGAGGGAAAAATCTTAGTTCTTTCGTCTTTCAAGTTCCTCATAGTGGTCAGCAGATATAAATCCCAAGTGACTCAAAGAATAGAGCTATGCTCCCCGACAACGGTGCCAAAAATTAGTCTTGATAACTCACAAGTGTACGGGATCGCAACAGCTTTCGAGGGTAAAGTATTCAACCCAAATTTATTGATTCGACACAAGGGGAGCCAAAGAATATTCTTAAGTATTAGAAGTTGAGTTGTCAATTCAACCACACCTGGATAACTTAGTATCTGCAGCAAAGTATTTAGTAGCAAAGTAGTATGGAAGTAACGGTAACGTGGCAAAAGTAAAGATAGCAGTTTTGTAGTAATTGTAACAGTAGCAACATAAAAGTAAATAAGCAAAGCACAATATGTTAAAAGCTCGTAGGCATTGGATCAGTGATGGACAATTATGTCAGATGCGATTCTTCATGTAATAGCTATAACATGACACAGAACTAGCTCAGTTCATCAATGTAATATAGGCATGTATTCCGAATATCGTCATACATGCTTATGGAAAAGAACTTGCATGACATCTTTTGTCCTACCCTCCCGTGGCAGTGGGGTCCTAATGGAAACTAAGGGATATTAAGGCCTCCTTTTAATAGAGAACCGGAACAAAGCATTAGCACTTAGTGAATACATGAACTCCTCAAACTACGGTCATCACCGAGAAGTATCCCGATTATTGTCACTTCGGGGTTGTCGCATCATAACACATAATAGGTGACTATAGACTTGCAAGATAGGATCAAGAACTCACATGAAAACATAATAGGTTCAGATCTGAAATCATGGCAATCGGGCCCTAGTGACAAGCATTAAGCATAGCAAAGTCATAGGAACATCAATCTCAGAACATAGTGGATACAAGGGATCAAATCCTAACAAAACTAACTTTATTACATGGTAAAGCTCATCCAACCCATCACCGTCGAGCAAGCCTACGGTGGAATTACTCACGCACGGCGGTGAGCATCATGAAATTGGTGATGGAGGATGGTTGATGATGACGACAACAACGAATCCCCCTCTCCGGAGCCCCGAACGGACTCCAGATCAGCCCTCCTGAGAGAGATTAGGGCTTGGCAGCGGCTCCGTATCGTAAAACGCGATGAAACTTTCTCTCTGATTTTTTTTTTGCAAAACGAAATATATAGAGTTGGAGTTGAGGTCGGTGGAGCATCAGGGGGCCCACGAGACAGAGGGCCCGCCCAGGGGGAGGGGGCGCGCCCCCACCCTCGTGGACAGGGTGTGGCCCCCCTGGCCTTGATTCTTTCGCCAGTATTTTTTACATTTTCCAAAAGTTATCTCCGTCAATTTTCAGGTCATTCCGAGAACTTTTGTTTTCTACACAATATACAACATCATGGTAGTTCTACTGAAAACAACGTTAGTCCGGGTTAGTTTCATTCAAATCATGCAAGTTAGAGTCCAAAACAAGGGCAAAAGTGTTTGGAAAAGTAGATACCTTGGAGACGTATCAGCCCCCGATGATGTCGGTGTGTTTAGATTCTGGGGTTGTATTCGGGTCTGGATTTGTAGTGCCGCTCTCCCCTTGCCACACCACGGATGGCTTGAAAAGCCTTTCCAGAAAGATGTAGGTGGGACGGGGTCGCGCTTGGCGCCGGTGCGAGCAAGGACATCCGCCAGTTGATTACTTTCTCGAGCCACATGGTGAAACTCATGCCCCTCAAACCGAGCCGACATTTTGAGAATGGTGTTATGGTAAGCCGCCATTTTCGGAACTTTGGCATTGAAATCTACATTTATTTGAGATATTGCGAGGTTTGAGTCCCCGCGCACTTCCAGGCGTTGTATGCCCATGGATGCGGCCATCCGGAGACCATGCAATAAAGCTACGTATTTGGCTGCATTGTTAGAGTCCGTGAACAATATTTGTAGGACATACTGAACAGTATCTCTGGTAGGGGATGTTAGGACGACGCCTGCCCCTAGGCCTGCCAGCATTTTGCAGCCGTTAAAGTGCATGATCCAGTTGGAGTATGTGTTGTACTCTTTAGGGAGTTTGGCTTCTGTCCATTCGGCGATGAAGTCAGCCAATACTTGAAATTTAATGGCCCTGCACGGTTTGTATGATATGTCGAATGGAAGGAGCCCAATGGCCCACTTGGCAATCCGGCCCGTAGTGTCGCGATTGTTTATTATGTCATTGAGTGGTACTTCGGAGGCCACCGTAATTGAGCACTCTTAAAAGTAGTGTCGTAGCTTCCTGGATGCCATGAAAACCGCATATGCTATTTTTTTGGTAATGAGGGTACCGGGATTTGCATGGTGTGAGGACGGTGGATACGTAGTATACCAGCTTCTGGAGCAGGAATTTGTGTCCGTCCGCCTCTCGTTCGACGACGAGCACCACGCTCACGACTTGGTGTGTGGACAATATATATAATAACATGGGTTCGCCAACATTTGGCGCGGCCAGGATTAGGTTGCTTGCTAGAAGAGCCTTTATTTCTTCCAATCCGGCCGTTGCCGCGTCCGTCCACTTGAAGTGTTCGGTGCGTCGGAGAAGGCGATACAGCGGCAATGACTTTTCTCCCAGTCTGGAGATAAAGTGGCTTAAAGCTTCCACGCATCCAGATAATTTTTGGACCTGTTTAAGGTCTGTTGGGGTAGCCAACTGATACGTCTCCAACGTATCTATAATTTATGAAGTATTCATGCTATTATATAATCTGTTTTGGATGTTTAATGGGCTTTATTATACACTTTTATACTATTTTTGGGACTAACCTATTAACCGGAGGCCCAACCCAAATTATTGTTTTCTTGCCTATTTCAGTGTTTCGAAAAAAAGGAATATCAAACGGAGTCCAAACGGAATGAAACCTTCGGGAGAGTTATTTTTGGAACGGAAGCAATCCAAGAGACTTAGCGCAGACGTCAGGGAAGCAACAAGGAAGCCACGAGGCAGGGAGGCGCGCCCTACCCCCCTTGGCGCGCCCCCACCCTCGTGGTCCCCTCGTGGCTCCCCTGACCGACTTCTTTCGCCTATATATGTCCATATACCCCAAAACATCCAAGAGCATAATAGATCGGGAGTTCCGCCGCCGCAAGCCTCTGTAGCCACCAAAAACCTCTCGGTATCCCGTTTCGGCACCCTGCCGGAGGGGGAATCCATCACCGGTGGCCATCTTCATCATCCCAGCGCTCTCCATGACGAGGACGGAGTAGTTCACCCTCGGGCCTGAGGGTATGTACCAATAGCTATGTGTTTGATCTCTCTCTCTCTCTCTCTCTCTCTCTCTCTCTCTCGTGTTCTTGATTTGGCCCGATCTTGATGTATCGCGAGCTTTGCTATTATAGTTGGATCATATGATGTTTCTCCCCCTCTACTCTCTTGTAATGGATTGATTTTTCCCTTTGAAGTTATCTTATCGGATTGAGTCTTTAAGGATTTTGAGAACACTTGATGTATGTCTTGCGTGGGATACCCGTGGTGACAATGGGGTATTCTATTGATCCACTTGATGTATGTTTTGGTGGTCAACTTGCAGGTTCCGTGAACCTATGCATAGGGGTTGGCACACGTTTTCGTCTTGACTCTCCGGTAGAAACTTTGGGGCACTCTTTGAAGTACTTTGTGTTGGTTGAATAGATGAATCTGAGATTGTGTGATGCATATCGTATAATCATGCCCACGGATACTTGAGGTGACATTGGAGTATCTAGGTGACATTAGGGTTTTGGTTGATTTGTGTCTTAAGGTGTTATTCTAGTACTAACTCTATGATAGATCGAATGGAAAGAATAGCTTCATGTTATTCTACTACGGACTCTTGAATAGATCGATCAAAAAGGATAACTTTGAGGTGGTTTCGTACCCTACAATAATCTTTTCATTTGTTCTCCGCTATTAGTGACTTTGGAGTGACTCTTTGTTGCATGTTGAGGGATAGTTATATGATCCAAATATGTTATTATTGTTGAGAGAACTTGCACTAGTGAAAGTATGAACCTTAGGTCTTGTTTCCTAGCATTGCAATACCGTTTGTGCTCACTTTTATCATTAGTTACCTTGCTGTTTTTATAATCTCAGATTACAAAAACCTATATCTACCATCCATATTGCACTTGTATCACCATCTATTCGCCGAACTAGTGCACCTATACAATTTACCATTGTATTGGGTGTGTTGGGGACACAAGAGACTCTTTGTTATTTGGTTGCAGGGTTGTTTGAGAGATACCATCTTCATCCTATGCCTCCCAGGATTGATAAACCTTAGGTCATCCACTTGAGGGAAATTTGCTGCTGTCCTACAAACCTTTGCACTTGGAGGCCCAACAACGTCTACAAGAAGAAGGTTGTGTAGTAGACATCAAGCTCTTTTCTGGCGTTGTTGCCGGGGAGGTGAGTGCTTGAAGGTATATCTTTAGATCTTGCAATCGAATCTTTTAGTTTCTTGTTTTATCACTAGTTTAGTTTATAAAAGAAAACCACAAAAAAATGGAATTGAGTTTGCCTCATATGCTTCATTTTTTTAATATCTTTCATGAAAATGATGGAAAGGAAAATTGTGCTCAATTGCTAGAGGAATAATGCATTAAAATGTTTGGCACTAAATATTTGAATGATGAGCATGATTGTAGTGTTGTTAGTATGAATTCTTTGAATACCCATGATGCTAATGGTATGCAAGGCCACAAGCTTGAGGAAGCTATGTTTGATGAATATGATATTTTTGGTCCCCCAAGTTTTAGTGAGCAAATTTATTATGATGAAAGCATGGCTCCTATTTATGATGATTATTGTGATGACATGTATGCTATAAATAATAAATATAACCATGAAACTTGTCATCATGATTTTAATTTTCAATTGGATTATGCTTCACATGGTAGTTATTTTGTTGAGTTTGCTCCCACTACTATTAATGAGAATAAATTTGCTTATGTGGAGAGTAGTAAAATTTCTATGCAAGTAGATCATGAAAAGAATGCTTTATGTGCTGGTTATATTGTTGAATTCATTCATGATGCTACTGAAAATTATTACGAGGAAGGAACATATGCTTGTAGGAATTGCAATAATATCAAGTTTCCTCTCTATGTGCTTAAAATCTTGAAGTTATGCTTGTTTTGCCTTCCTATGCTAGTTGATTATTGTTCCCATAAGTTGTTTGCTCACAAAATCCCTATGAATAGGAAGTGTGTTAGACTTAAATGTGCTAGTCATATTCTTCATGATGCTCTCTTTATGTTTAAATTCTTATCTTTTATGCGAGCATCATTGAAATCATCATGCCTAGCTAGGGGCGTTAAACGATAACGCTTGTTGGAAGGCAACACAATTTTATTTTCGTTCTTTGCTTTTTGTTCCTGTTTAGTAATAAATAATTCATATAGCCTCTGGTTAGACGTGGTTTTATTTTTAATTAGTGTTTGTGCCAAGTAGAACCTTTGGGAAGACTTGGGTGAAGTCTTTGTGATCTTGCTGTAAAAAACAGAAACTTTCGCGCTCATGAGATTAGCTGCCATTTTTTACTGGAGAGTGCTTTTAGGTTGATTCGTTTTGCAGATGATTAATAGACAAATTCCTAAGGTCCACCAATTTATTTCAGAATTTTTGGAGTTCCATAAGTATTCGAATGATACAGATTACTATAGACTGTTCTGTTTTTGACAGATTCTGTTTTCTATGTGTTGTTTGCTTATTTTGCTGAATCTATGAGTAGTATCAGAGGGTATGAACCATAGAAAAGTTGGAATACAGTAGATATTATGCCAATATGAATTTAGAATGAGTTCACAATAGTACCAAAAGTGGTGATTTATTTTCTTATACTAACGGAGCTTACGAGTTTTCTATTGAGTTTTGTGTTGTGAAGTTTTCAAGTTTTGGGTAAAGATTCGATGGACTATGAAATAAGGAGTAGCAAGAGCCTAAGCTTGGGGATGCCCAAGGCACCCCAAGGTAATATTCAAGGATAACCAAGAGCCTAAGCTTGGGGATGCCCCGGATGGCATCCCCTCTTTCGTCTTCGTTTATCGGTAACTTTACTTGGAGCTATATTTTTATTCACCACATGATATGTGTTTTGCTTGGAGCATCATTTTATTTTGTTAGTATTTGCTTGCTGTTATTTAAATAATGTTTTGCATCTCTATTTTCAATAAAAATGTCAAGGATAGTCTTTACCATGCTTATTTTGCAAGTATACATGTTGCTGTTTCAAAACAGAAAGTTTATCGCTGTTGCAAAAATTCCCTAGAAAAGTCAGAATATGATAAATTGTTGAAACTTTTTGCAAAATCATATCTGATAAATTTTATACTGTGTAGTATTTTTCTCATAATTTTTGGAGCTAGGGAAGTATGATGAATCTTGCATTCTTTATAGACTGTACTGTTTTGGCAGATT
The DNA here is from genome assembly GCA_021437245.1 of Aegilops speltoides. NCBI lineage: Eukaryota > Viridiplantae > Streptophyta > Magnoliopsida > Poales > Poaceae > Aegilops > Aegilops speltoides. Next base: position 443,505,430 of record CM038146.1, on the reverse strand, counting down.
GCTGTTATGTTTGCATTGTTTGCATATGTTTGCTTGTTTAATGATTCTATTTGAGGATAGGAGTATTAAATATGCAGAAACATTTAGTATGCAATGTTATAATAATTTGTGTGATTTGTTACATTAGAAAATGATAAGGTTTTTGCATTGGTTTATACTAACTTATCTCACGAGTTCTTGTTGAGTTTGGTGTGGATGAAGCTTTCGAGATTTAGGAAACCGAGATATAAAAGGAATTAAGGAGACACAAAAGCTCAAGCTTGGGGATGACCAAGGCACCCCAAGATAATATTTCAAGAAGTCTCAAGCATCCAAACTTGGGGATGCCCCGGTTGGCATCCCACCTTTCTTCTTCAACAATTATCGGTTAGTATCGGTTGAGCCTAAGTTTTTGCTTCTTCACATGATGAGTGCTATCCTTGAAATGCCGTTTTATTTTGTTTTGCTTGCTGTTTGAATAATATCCCAAGTTCTTAAATTCTTAAGTGAGAGAGAGTCTTCACATAGCTACATAATTATTTAACTACTCATTGATATTCACTTATATCTTTTTGGAGTAGTTTGTCATTTACTCGTGTGCTTCACTTATATCCTATGAGTAGATGATTGAATGATTTGAATATCATAAATCTGAAATTATATATGTTTCATATGCTTATCACATGGGAAGTAATGACTTCACATATAAGAAGTACAGGTGGTAAAATTATTGAAGGTTAGCAAACATTGTATTGGTCACTTGAACAATTCATGAAAGAATATTGAAGGAAGAGAGATTTTACATATAAACATACTATCTTAGACATCTTCTATGATAGTGAGCCCCATTAATTATTTTCAAACCTGAGAAAATTAGTTGAAGTTGGACAAGGAAGACAACATAATGAGCTATGCTTTGGTATATTTGTATAGAAGTTATATTGTTATGGATCCTCTAACATGTGGTGCTTGCTATTTAGAATCCTTAGCTAGGCAAAATTTCTGTACTAAGCGGGAATACTGCTTGTGCATCCAAAATCCTTGAACCAAGTTTCTACCATGAGTGTCCACCATATCTACCTATATGTGGTTTTTACCTGCCGTTCCAAGTAAATTTGCATGTGCCAAACCTAAACCTTCAAATAATAATCTGTTTTGTATGCTCGAATTGCTCATGTAGAGACTAGGGGTTGTCGGTATCTTCCATGCTAGGTGGGTTATTCTCACGATGAGTGGACTCCGCTCATCATTCACGAGAAAATGGCTGGTAACTGGGATGCCTAGTCCTATGATCAAAAGATCAAAAACAAAATTGCAAACAATTTAAACAAAACTCCCCCAGGATTGTTGATAGTTGGACGGCACCCGTTGTTTCCGACAAGCCATGGAGTGTGATTCTTGGTGGAGGGGGAGCAAAATCTTTACCTTTCTGTTTGGGAACCACCTATAATATATCCAGTATGGAAGATATTGGGAACTCTTGGTCGTTATGTTGACAATGAAATCATACCTCTCAAAATAATTTTCATCTTTTTTTTAAAGCTTCGAGCTCTGGAACCTCTGCAAATCCCTGCTTCCCTCTGCAAAGGGCCTATCTTTTACTTTTATGCAGGAGTTAGTAGTATTCCTTCTCATTCCAACCTACTCTTTAGTTGGCAAGCATCATGTGATGGGAAAAGATCTAAGCATATATGGCCATTCAAATATTTGATCATGAATTATTATTGTTGATAATTATCTATATGATAAATAAGTTGGGAGGAGAAACATTAAGCCCCTATCTTTCTCTATGTTTGATGGATGCTATTTGTTCTAAAAATATGCTTTGAGTGGTAGCAATCATGGAAGACTATAGATAGTTGAGTATGTGGGATTTGCTAAATCAAAGCTCTTACATAGACCCTTCCTGAAAATAAGATGAATTGCAATTGTTTGATGACTGAGAACATAGTTTGTTAGTTTTCAAGAAAGTTTATGGTCTATGCTTTAACATGTGAATAGCTTGTTACTTGATCATGAGAAGTTTTATGAGATGAGTTACTGTTATGAAATATAATGATGCTAGAAAAGGTGATTGAAATTATCATTGATCAAACTTGTGCACCTGCTAGCATTCACACTTCATAAATTATTTCTTTTATCATTTACCTACTCGAGGACGAGTAGGATAAGCTTGGGGATGCTGATACGTCTCCAACGTATCTATAATTTATGAAGTATTCATTTATATAATCTGTTTTGGATGTTTAATGGGCTTTATTATACACTTTTATACTATTTTTGGTATTAACCTATTAACCGGAGGCCCAGCCCAAATTGTTGTTTTCTTGCCTATTTCAGTGTTTCGAAGAAAAGGAATATCAAACGGAGTCCAAACGGAATGAAACCTTCGGGAGAGTTATTTTTGGAATGGAAGCAATCCAGCAGTGTCGGGTGGTAGGTGCGACATATGCCAACGGGTGGCCTATCATTGTGGGAGCCAATAAGACATCGCCGGTGCCTGGAAACGGGATGAGGCGAAGACATGCACGCCGGCGAATCTTACCCAGGTTCGAGGCTCTCCGTGGAGATAACACCCCTAATCCTGCTCTGCGGGGTCTCCGCATGATCACTAGATCAACAAGTGGCTACAAGAGGCTCCTTGAGCTGTTTGGCGAGAGGAAGAAGAAGGGCAAGGCTAGCTTTCTTCTCCCCTCAATGTTATGTCTAAAACTATCAGAGTCCAACCCTTTGCATGGGTGCCCTGGGGGTTTATATAGGCCTACCCCCAGGGGTACAATGGTAATCCGGCTGGGGGTGGGCCCCAGCCGTCAGTGTCTACGCTCGCCGGCTTCTCCGCCGACCGCTGGGGCCCGACGACTAGTGGGTCCTGCCGGCTCCCAGCCTCCTGGTCGACAGGTAGGTTCCACCGCATGGGGGTCTTGTCGGGGGCTGGTTACTGTTGCCTCACTCTTGATGACGAGGGCTTGGTCAAGGTAAGCATGGCTACAGTGCCGCCACCTGGCGGGCTCTCACTGTAGCCTTACCTCGTCTTGTCTCCTTAATGGCGCGCATACTTCGAGGGAGGGAGCGAGCCGGCTGGTGAGGGCCGGCTACATCCCAGGCCGACTAGGGGAAACGTGGCCACCTTCGGATGTCTCTCTGACCAAAGGGGCCTGCCGCCTGTGGGCCGTACTGACAGCCTGTCGTGGGTGGCGTCATGGTCAGCATGGCAACAGTGCCCCGCCGGACAGGTCGTGGCTGCCCCATATGGCGCACTGTGGCCATGCGTGCTCCGGGATTCGGGGGTGGCAGGCTCCACTGTTGCCACGCCCCGTCCCATCTCCGTTATGTGGGTGCAGACTTTGAGGGCACGATCTTGGCTGCCTATCGGGGGCCGGCTTCTTGGAGTCGGTCATCTCGTGGCCAGCTTCTTGGAGTCGGCCCTCTCGCGGCTTTCTTCATGAGGGTTTTGGGGCCGGGCCGCCTTCCGATAGTCGGCTTGTGGGATAGCCGACCGGGGGAAGGCGGCCCCATGTCTTGGGTGCTTGAAGGCTCGATCGGCCTGTTATTTTTTGAAGAGCCAGGGGAGCCGGCTAGGCTACCCGTGGTTATTTACTCTGACAGTAGTCCCCGAAGGTGGTTGGGCTTCATGGCTTAAAGGGGAACGAGAAGCTCAATCAGCTTCCTATCCTGAAGAGTCCGCAGCTAGGAGCCGGCTTTGCACGGGCGCGCCACCTCGGCAAGATCATTTGAAGTCTGAAGGCAGGAACCAACTGGCGCGCGAGCCAGGCTGTGGGCTGGCCGCCCGCCGCCTGCGCGCCACATGGCACCCTCCGGCTGGAAGGGCCTGCCAGCCCACGCGCATGAAGGGACGCCGTCGCAGACTAGGGCCCGCCACTTCCATGCCTCGGCCCAAGTGCGGATCTTCTGTGGCCCGAGCGGGCTGCTCGCCTTCCGGCGGCAGTTTTCGCACGCCGTTAAGGCGTGATAATCGCGGGGCGTGGAGGAGTGGGCGCAGTTAATCCCACGTCCCCCCATGCCTCGCCTCCTCGGCTTCGCCGCACGAGGCTATAAGTAGGGGGAGGAGGGCAAGCGGCATACGCTCGCACGCTCGCCCTCGCTCCTCCATTTTCTTCCTCTTCCTTCTCTCCGTCGCGGCAGCTGCTCTCCACCGCACCACCATTCCACCAACCTTCTTGGTGCGCTGTAGCCTCACCGCAGCCGAATTGCGTGCCCTCCGCCGCTGCGCTTTCCCTGTCGCTTCTCTGTCCTCATGGCTCCAACGTCCAGCTCCTGGGATGACTCCAACGTCCATGAGGACCACATCGACTTCCTCTGCAAGACGCAGCGGATGCCGGGCAAAGATTATGTGCGAGTCCATCTCTTGCCAGAGAGGGAGATCTCGCCGGTCTTTGGAAGAGGCGGCGGGTAATCTTCGCTTCGCCTTTGCTGTCTGCTGACATCGCCTGCCGGGCGAGCGGTTTCTTCCGCTCCTTCCTCGAGTTCTATCATCTCCAGCCGCACCACCTCACTCCAAACACGGTGTGAAGGAAATATGCCCTAGAGGCAATAATAAAGTTATTATTTATTTCCTCATATCATGATAAATGTTTATTATTCATGCTGGAATTGTATTAACTAGAAACATAATACATGTGTGAATACATAGACAAACTTAACGTCACTAGTGTGCCTCTACTTGACTAGCTCATTAATCAAAGATGGTTGTATTTCCTAACCATAGACATGTGTTGTCATTTGATTAACGGGATCACATCATTAGAAGAATGATGTGATTGACTTGACCCATTCCGTTAGCTTAGTACTTGATCGTTTAGTATGTTGCTATTGCTTTCTTCATGACTTATACAAAGTTCCTACAACTATGAGATTATCGACTCCGTTTACGGAGGAACACTTTGTGTGCTACCAAAGCGTCTAGCGTAACGGGTGATTATAAAGGAGCTCTACAAGTGTCTCCAAAGGTACATGTTGAGTTGGCGTATTTCGAGATTAGGTTTTGTCACTCCGATTGTCGGAGAGGTATCTCTGGGCCCTCTCGGTAATGCACATCACTATAAGCCTTGCAAGCAATGTAGCTAATGAGTTAGTTACAGAATGATGCATTACGTAACGAGTAAATAGACTTGCCCGTAACGAGATTGAACTAGGTATTGGATACGGACGATCGAATCTCGGGCAAATAACATACCGATGACAAAGGGAACAACGTATGTTGTTATGCGGCTTGACCGATAAAGATCTTCGTAGAATCTATAGGAGCCAATATGAGCATCCAGGTTCCACTATTGGTTATTTACCGGAAATAGTTCTAGGTCATGTCTACATAGTTCTCGAACCCGTAGGGTCCGCACACTTAAGGTTTCGATGACAGTTATATTATGAGTTTATGAGTTTTGATGTACAGAAGTTTGTTTGGAGTCCTGAATGAGATTACGGACATAACGAGGAGTCTCGAAATGGTCGAGACATAAAGATTGATATATTGGAAGCGTATGTTTGGATATCGGAAGTGTTCCGGGTGAAATCGGGATTTTACCGGAGTACCGGGAGGTTACCGGAACACCCGGGGGCTTAATGGGCCTACATGGGCCCTAGTGGAGAAGAAGAGAGGAGGAAAGAGGTGGGCCGCGCCCCCTCCCCCCTAGTCCGAATAGGACAAGGAGAGGAGGCGGCCCCCCTCTTCGTCTCTCCCTCCTCCTTCCCCCCTTCTCCCACTCCAACTAGGAAAGAAGGGAGTCCTACTCCTGGTGGGAGTAGGACTCCCCCTTGGCGCGCCCTCCTTGGCCGGCCGCCCCCTCCCCCTTGGCTCCTTTATATACGGGGGCAGGGGGCACCTCTAGACACAACAATTGATCTCCAAGATCTCTTAGCCGTGTGCGGTGCCCCCCTCCACCATAGTCCTCGATAATATTGTAGCGGTGCTTAGGCGAAGCCCTGCGACGGTAGAACATCAAGATCATCACCACGCCGTCGTGCTGACGGAACTATTCCCCGACACCCTGCTGGATCAGAGTCCAGGGAACGTCATCGAGCTGAACGTGTGCTAGAACTCGGAGGTACCGTAGTTTCGGTGCTTGATCGGTCGGGCCATGAAAACGTACGACTACATCAACCGTGTTGTTCTAACGCTTCCACTTTCGGTCTACGAGGGTACGTGGACAACACTCTCCCCTGTCGTTGCTATGCATCAGCATGATCTTGCGTGTGCGTAGGAATTTTTTTGAAATTACTACGTTCCCCAACAGTGGCATCCGAGCCTGGTTTTATGCGTAGATGTCATATGCACGAGTAAAACACAAGTGAGTTGTGGGCGATACAAGTCATACTGCTTACCAGCATGTCATACTTCGGTTCAACGTTATTGTGAGATGAAGCGGCCCGGACCGACATTACGCGTACGCTTATGCGAGACTGGTTTCACCGTTACGAGCACTCGTTCTTAAAGGTGACTGGTGGGTGTCTGTCTCTCTCACTAGTTGAACCGAGTGTGGCTACGCCCGGTCCTTGCGAAGGTTAAAACAGTACTAACTTGACAAACTATCATTGTGGTTTTGATGCGTAGGTAAGAACGGTTCTTGCTCATCCCGTAGCAGCCACATAAAATTTGCAACAACAAAGTAGAGGACGTCTAACTTGTTTTTGCAGGGCATGTTTGTGATGTGATATGGTCAAGACGTGATGCTATATTTTATTGTATGAGATGATCATGTTTTGTAACCGAAGTTATCGGCAACTGGCAGGAGCCATATGGTTGTTGCTTTATTGTATGAAATGCAAATGCCCTGTAATTGCTTTACTTTATCACTAAGCGGTAGCGATAGTCGTAGAAGCAATAAATGGCGTAAACGACAACGATGCTATGATGGAGATCAAGGTGTCGCGCCGGTGATGATGGTGATCTGGCGGTGCTTGGAGATGGAGATCACAAGCACAAGATGATGATGGCCATATCATATCACTTATATTGATTGCATGTGATATTTATCCTTTATGCATCTTATCTTGCTTTGATTGACGGTATCATTTTAAGATGATCTCTCACTAATTATCAAGAAGTGTTCTTCCTGAGTATGCACCGTTGCGAAAGTTCTTCGTGCTGAGACACCACGTGATGATCGGGTGTGATAGGCTCTACGTTCAAATACAATGGGTGCAAAATAGTTGCACACGCAGAATACTCAGGTTAAACTTGACGAGCCTAGCATATACAGATATGGCCTCGGAACACAGAGACCGAAAGGTCAAACATGAATCATATAGTAGATATGATCAACATAATGATGTTCACCATTGAAACTAATCCATCTCACATGATGATCGGACATGGTTTAGTTGATTTGGATCACGTGATCACTTAGATGACTAGAGATGTACATCTAAGTGGGAGTTCTTAAGTAATATGATTAATTGAACTTAAATTTATCATGAACTTAGTACCTGATAGTATTTTGCTTGTCTATGTTTGTTGTAGATAGATGGCTAGTGCTGTTGTTCCGTTGAATTTTAATGCGTTCCTTGAGAAAGCTAAGTTGGAAGATGATGGTAACAACTACACGGACTGGGTCCGTAACTTGAGGATTATCCTCATTGCTGCACAGAAGAATTACGTCCTGGAAGCACCGCTGGGTGCCAGGCCTGCTGTAGATGCAACTGACGACGTTAAGAACATCTGGCAGAGCAAAGCTAATGACTACTCGATAGTTGAGTGTGCCATGCTTACGGCTTGGAACCGGGTCTTCAACGACGTTTTCAACGTCATGGAGCATATGAGATGTTCCAGGAGTTGAAGTTAATATTTCAAGCAAATGCCCGGATTGAGAGATATGAAGTCTCCAATAAGTTCTATAGCTGTAAGATGGAGGAGAATAGTTCTGTCGGTGAACACATACTCAAAATGTGCGGGTATAATAATCACTTGATTCAACTGGGAGTTAATCTTCCTGATGGTAGTGTCATTGACAGAATTCTTCAATCACTGCCACCAAGCTACAAGAGCTTTGTGATGAACTATAATATGCAAGGGATGGACAAGACTATTCCCGAGCTCTTCGCAATGCTAAAGGCTGCAGAGGTAGAAATCAAGAAGGAGCATCAAGTGTTGATGGTTAACAAAACCACCAGTTTCAAGAAAAAGGGCAAAGGGAAGAAGAAGGGAAACTTCAAGAAGAACAACAAACAAGTTGCTGCTCAAGAGAAGAAACCCAAGTCTAGACCTAAGCACTGGCTGAGTGCTTCTACGCAAGCGATGGACCTTTGGAAGCGGAACTGCCCCAAGTATTTGGCGAGATAAGAAGGATGGCAAAGTGAACAAAGGTATATGTGATATACATGTTATTGATGTGTACCTTACTAATGCTCGCAGATAGCACTGGGTATTTGATCTGGTTCTATTGCTAATATTTGCAACTCGAAGCAGGGACTACGGATTAGCGAAGATTGGCTAAGGACGAGGTGATGATGCGCGTGGGAAATGGTTCGAAAGTTGATGTGATCACGGTCGGCACGCTACCTCTACATCTACCATCGGGATTAGTTTTAGACCTAAATAATTGTTATTTGGTGCCAGCGTTAAGCATGAACATTATATCTGGATCTTGTTTGATGCGAGGCGGTTATTCATTTAAATGAGAGAATAATGGTTGTTCTATTTATATGAGTAATATCTTTTATGGTCATGCACCCTTGAAGAGTGGTCTATTTTTATTGAATCTCGATAGTAGTGATACACATATTCATAATGTTGAAGCCAAAATATGCAGAGTAGATAATGATAGTGCAACTTATATGTGGCACTGCTGTTTCGGTCATATTGGTGTAAAGCGCATGAACAAACTGCATACTGATGGACTTCTGGAATCACTTGATTATGAATCACTTGGTACTTGCGAACCGTGCCTCATGGGCAAAATGACTAAAACACCGTTCTCCGGAACTACGGAGCGAGCAACTGATTTGTTGGAAATCATACATACTGGTGTATGTGGTCCAATGAATATTGAGGCTCGCGGCGGGTATCATTATTTTCTCACCTTCACAGATGATTTGAGCAGACACGGATATATCTACTCGATGAAACACAAGTCTGAAACATTTGAAAAGTTCAAAGAATTTCAGAGTGAAGTGGAAAATCATCGTAACAAGAAAATAAAATTTCTACGATCTGATCGTGGAGGAGAATATTTGAGTTGCGAGTTTGGTTTACATTTGAAGCAATGCGGAATAGTTTCGCAACTCACGCCACCCGGAACACCACAACGAAATGGTGTGTCCGAACGTCGTAATTGTACTTTACTAGATATGGTTCGATCTATGATGTCTCTTACTGATTTACCGCTATCGTTTTGGGGTTATGCTTTAGAGACGACCGCATTCACGTTAAATAGGGCACCATCAAAGTCCGTTGAGACGACGCCTTATGAACTATGGTTTAGCAAGAAAGCAAAGTTGTCGTTTCTTAAAGTTTGGGGCTGCGATGCTTATGTGAAGAAACTTCAACCTGATAAGCTCGAACCCAAAACGGAGAAATGTGTCTTCATAGGATACCCAAAAGAGACTATTGGGTACACCTTCTATCACAGATCTGAGGGCAAGATTTTTGTTGCTAATTTCGGATCCTTTCTAGAGAAGGAGTTTCTCTCGAAAGAAGTGAGTGGGAGGAAAGTAGAACTTGATGAGGTAACTGTACTTGCTCCCTTATTGGAAAGTAGTTCATCACAAGAACCGGTTCCTGTGACAACTACACCAATCAATGAGGAAGCTAATGATATTGATCATGAAACTTCAGATCAAGTTACTACTGAACCTCGTAGGTCTACCAGAGTAAGATACGCACCAGAGTGGTATGGTAATCCTATTCTGGAAGTCATGTTACTTGACCATGGCGAACCTACGAACTATGAGGAAGCGATGATGAGCCCAGATTCCGCAAAATGGCTTGAGGCCATGAAATCTGAGATGGGATCCATGTATGACAACAAAGTATGGACTTTGGTTGACTTGCCCGATGATCGGCAAGCCATCAAAAATAAATAGATCTTCAAGAAGAAGACTAACGCTGATGGTAATGTAACTGTCTACAAAGCTCAACTTGTTGCGAAAGCTTTTTGACAAGTTCAAGGAGTTGACTACGATGAGACTTTCTCACCTGTAGCGATGCTTAAGTTTGTCCGAATCATGTTAGCAATTACCGCATTTTATGATTATGAAATTTTGCAAATGGATGTCAAAACTGCATTCCTGAATGGATTTCTGGAAGAAGAGTTGTATATGATGCAACCGAAAGGTTTTGTCGATCCAAAAGGTGCTAACAAAGTGTGCAAGCTCCAGCGTTCCATTTATGGACTGGTGCAAGCATCTCAGAGTTGGAATAAATGCTTTGATAATGTGATCAAAGCCTATGGTTTTATACAGACTTTTGGAGAAGCCTGTACTTACAAGAAAGTGAGTGGGAGCTTTGTAGCATTTCTGATATTATATGTAGATGACATATTGTTAATTGGAAATGATATAGAATTTCTGGATAGCATAAAGGGATACTTGAATAAAAGTTTTTCAATGAAAGACCTCGGTGCAGCTGCTTACATATTGGGCATCAAGATCTATAGAGATAGATCAAGACGCTTAATTGGACTTTCACAAAGCACATACCTTGATAAAGTTTTGAAAAAGTTCAAAATGGATCGAGCAAAGAAAGGGTTCTTGCTGTATTACAAGGTGTGAAGTTGAGTCGGACTCAATGCCCGACCACAGCAGAAGATAGAGAGAAAATGAAAGATGTTCCCTATGCTTCATCCATAGGCTCTATCATGTATGCAATGCTGTGTACCAGACCTGTTGTATGCTTAGCAATAAGTTTGGCAGGGAGGTACCAAAGTAATCCAGGAGTGGATCACTGGACAGCGGTCAAGAATATCCTGAAATACCTGAAAAGGACTAAGGATATGTTTCTTGTTTATGGAGGTGACAAAGAGCTAGTCTTAAATGGTTACGTCGATGCACGCTTTGACACTGATCCGGACGATTCTAAACCGCAAAGCGGATACATGTTTATATTGAATGGTGGAGCTGTCAGTTAGTGCAGTTCTAAACAAAGCGTCGTGGCGGGATCTACAAGCGAAGTGGAGTACATAGCTGCTTCGGAAGCAGCAAATGAAGGAGTCTGGATGAAAGAGTTCATTTCCGATCTAGGTGTAATACCTAGTGCATCGGGACCAATGAAGATCCTCTGTGACAATACTGGTGCAATTGCCTTGGCAAAGGAATCCAGATTTTAGAAGAGGACCAAGCACATCAAGAGACGCTTCAATTCCATCTGGGACCAAGTCCAGGTGGGAGACATAGAGATTTGCAAGATACATACGGATCTGAATGTTGCAGACCCGTTGACTAAGCCTCTTCCACGAGCAAAACATGATCAGCACCAAGACTACATGGGTGTTAGAATCATTACTGTGTAATCTAGATTATTGACTCTAGTGCAAGTGGGAGAATGAAGGAAATATAACCTAGAGGCAATAACAAAAGTTATTATTTATTTCCTCATATCATTATAAATGTTTATTATTCATGCTGGAATTGTATTAACCGGAAACATAATACATGTGTGAATACATAGACAAACTTAACGTCACTAGTGTGCTTCTACTTGACTAGCTCATTAATCAAAGATGGTTGTGTTTCCTAACCATAGACATGTGTTGTCATTTGATTAACGGGATCACATCATTAGAAGAATGATGTGATTGACTTGACCCATTCCGTTAGCTTAGCACTTGATCGATTAGTATGTTGCTATTGCTTTCTTCATGACTTATACAAAGTTCCTACAACTATGAGATTATGCAACTCCCGTTTACTGGAGGAACACTTTGTGTGCTACCAAAGCGTCACAACATAAGCTGGGTGATTATAAAGGAGCTCTGAGGTGTCTCCAAAGGTACATGTTGAGTTGGCGTATTTCGAGATTAGGTTTTGTCACTCCGATTGTCGGAGAGGTATCTCTAGGCCCTCTCGGTAATGCACATTACTATAATCCTTCGAAGCAACGTAGCTAATGAGTTAGTTACAGAATGATGCATTACGTAACGAGTAAAGAGACTTGCCGGTAACGAGATTGAACTAGGTATTGGATACCGACGATCGAATCTTGGGCAAGTAACATACTGATGACAAAGGGAACAACGTATGTTGTTATGCGGTTTGACCGATAAAATCTTCATAGAATATGTAGGAGCCAATATGAGCATCCAGGTTCCGCTATTGGTTATTGACCGAAACAGTTCTAGGTCATGTCTACATAGTTCTCGAACCCGTAGGGTCCGCACGCTTAAGGTTTCGATGACAGTTATGTTATGAGTTTATTAGTTTTGATGTACCGAAGTTTCTTCGGAGTCCCGGATGAGATTATGTACATGACGAGTTGTCTCGAAATGGTCGAGACATAAAGATTGATATATTGGAAGCCTATGTTTGGATATCGGAAGTGTTCCGGGTGAAATCGGGATTTTACCGGAGTACCGGGAGGTTACCGGAACCCCTCGGGGGCTTAATGGGCCTACATGGGCCCTAGAGGAGAAGAAGAGAGGAGTCAAGAGGTGGGTCGCGCCCCCTCCCCCCCTATTCCGAATAGGACAAGGAGAGAAGGCGGCGCCCCCCTTTCCTTCCTCTCTCCCTCCTCTTCCCCCCTTGTCCCACTTAGGGATGGCAATGGGTCGGGGTTGGGGCGGGTGGAGCTGGTCGAAATCCAACCCATGACCCATCTTCCTACCCTCTGGCCATCCACCAAATTATCCATGGGCACAATTTGTGCTCATGCCCAAACCCGCTGGATACCCATGTACCCATGGAGCTCCATGGGCATAGAAACGTCAGCATCAAGCCTTCCCAAAGATCAAAGTAACTCATCATCATTCACTCACAAATGACAACATAAGCTACTTGCATAAGTAGGCAACAAGTAATACGATGAGTCCTTAATTGTGACATATCAGAGGTTGATTCTACAGCATATAGCTTATGGCACCAATTGCATATTGCCTGCCATTGCCCATTGATTCGCTCTTTCTACTGTCACTGGCATATGGCACCACATGTCATATGGGTATCCATTGTATATCCATGGAGCACAAACTATAACCGTGCCCAACTCGGCTATTCGTGGGTATCCATATCCACGGACCCATGGGCAGAAATGTGCTCCATACCCTTGCCCAACCGGGTCAGGTATCCATGGGTATCCAGATCCATGGATAAAATTGCCATCCCTACTCCCACTCCAACTAGGAAAGAAGGGAGTCCTACTCCCGGTGGGAGTAGGACTCCCCCTTGGCGCACCCTCCTTGGCCAGCCGCCCCCTCCCCCTTGACTCCTTTATATACGGGGGCAGGGGGCACCTCTAGACACAACAATTGATCTCCAAGATCTCTTAGCCGTGTACGGTGCCCCCCTCCACCATAGTCCTCGACAATATCATAGCGGTGCTTAGGCGAAGCCCTGCGACGGTAGAACATCAAGATCATCACCACACCGTTGTGCTGACGGAACTCTTCCCCGACACCCTGTTGGATCGGAGTCCAGGGAACGTCATCGAGCTGAACGTGTGCTAGAACTCGGAGGTACCGTAGTTTTGGTGCTTGATCGGTCGGGCTGTGAAGACGTACGACTACATCAACTGCGTTGTTCTAACGCTTCCTCTTTCGGTCTATGAGGGTACGTGGACAACACTCTCCCCTCTCGTTGCTATGCATCACCATGATCTTGCGTGTGCGTAGGAAATTTTTTGAAATTACTACGTTCCCCAACACGGTGGTGCTGCTGTCGGCCTTCATCACTCTATGCGAAGGCTTCCTCGGCATCCTCCCCACCCCTCAAACTTTGGGGGAGTTCTTCCAGTCCAAGCTTGGCACCGTCGTCGCGGGCGTGCCTGCCCCATGCGGCGCCTTCATCACCATGCGGAGATCGATGGCTGACAACCCATTTTCGCCCATCGCGCTGATCCAGTCGGTGAAGCTCTGGCAAAAATCTTACTTCTACGTGAAGAACGTCGCTTTGTAAGGCGACTTCATCAATCTGCCGGCTTACGTAGCCGGCCCGCCGGCTGGGACGCAGCCTTCGTGGTCCCTACGGGCCGGTCGCCGACGCTGGCTGAAATTTGGCGCCGTCGCCCGCCCTCCGGTCTGGTCGATCGGAGGGGCTGACGGGTCCGTCGATAGCTGCCGTGGGGAGCGGGTGCTCCCGCTCCAAGGCCGCCCTCACATGATTTGCCAGATGAGCGGTCGTTTCGACCCCAGTCGGCTAAGCACCAAGGAGATGCCTCATGACGAGGTATCTTACATGGTGAATTATATCGCCAACTGCAAGCTTACCGAGGAGTGGCGGTTCGGCAAGGAGCCGTATTCTCGTGCCAATCCCCCTGCCTATGGTAAGCCTTCCTTCTATTCTTCTTCTCTTGTTGCCGAGTTCACACTGGCCGGCTCCTGACCAGTCGGCTTGTTTTTAATCAGAACCCCCTCCTTCATCCAGCGGCCAGAACCGCAGGGGCGGAACGCCAGTTTGCTCCTGACCGTGCGACGGACGACTTGGACGACCCCGACTTGGGGGCGGACGCCCTAGACGACGATGCTGTAGGGGGAGGCGGCAAGGAAGGCGGCTCCGGGCTCACCGCCGGCTTCGAGGACTGGCCGGATGATGACGTGGCTGAAGCTATTCCGCGCCGCCAGCCGACATCCATTCATCAAGGCGCGGGCTCATCTGCCGCGCCGACTGCTCGAGGCAGCGCACGAAAACGGCGCCAGTGAAAGTGCAACTAATCCCCGGGTGGTTTTGGTAATTAATAACAACATATATATCATTGAACTAATTATCTCTTGAGAATATTTCAGAAAGTTCAGTGATATGGGTATGGCAATGACTGATGATGTGGACCCCTCAAAATGCTAAGGAAAACATTGGCAAAAGCTCAAGACTCTATTTTTGGTTTAGTGATCCAAGATCACATTGAGTCCATAGGAAAGCCAATACTATTAAAAGGGGATGAGGTTATGATGATGATCTGGTTGCTCAAAGTGCTTAGTGATTTATCTATCAAACTATCAGCAATCTTTCATTCCAACATAAACCCATAAGTAATCCCGGTCCCACCGATTCCATAAACTCAGTCACACCGAGATGAACCACCTCAGCCATATACCCAAACCCTAAAATTTCGGATTTTCGATTCCAAACTCGGTCATACGAAATTGGTGTTGCCAAGCTTCAGTAACATACGTACTCAAATCGGTGTCACCGAGATGAGAAAGTCGGTCCCACCGAGATTGGCAAACCCTAGACTTTGGAAGAATCGGACTAACCGAGATTGTATTTTCGGTCCCACCGAAAATCCCAACGTTCTAAGATTTGAACTTTCGGTCTCACCGAGTTGTCAACTTCGGTCTAACCGAGATTGGTCAAATGTGTGTAATGGTTGGATTTTGTGTGGAGGCTATAAATACCCTCCACCTCCTCTTCATTCGTGGAGAGAGCCATCGAAAGAACTACCACTCCTACCTTACATTTACGAGAAGAAAACTACCTACCCTTGTGTTGAGATCAAGTTGCTCCACTCCCACCATATGAAACTTGATTTCTAGCCTTCCCAAGTTGCTTTCCACTCAATCCCTTCCTCCACCACAGCCAAATCGGTGAGGAGAGTTGAGTGTTGGGGAGATTATCATTTGAAGCACAAGAGCAAGGAGTTCATCATCACCAACACCATCTATTACCTTTTGGAGGTGGTGCCTCCTAGATTAGTTAGGTGTCGCTTGGGAGCCTCCGTCAAGATGTGGAGTTGAACCAAGAAGTTTGTAAGGGCAAGGAGATCGCCTACTTCGTGAAGATCTACCCGAGTAAGGCTAGTCCTCCGTGGGCGTAGGCCATGATGGCATAGACAAGGTTGCTTCTTCGTGGACCCTTCGTGGGTGGAGCCCTCCGTGGACTCTCGCAGCCGTTACCCTCGTGGGTTGAAGTCTCCATCAACGTGGATTGACGATAGCACCACCTATCGGAACCACGAGAAAAATCTCCGTGTCTCCAAATTGCGTTTGCTCTTCTCCACCTCTTATTTACTACATGTGCAATTTACTTTCCGCTGCCATAACTCTAGAATTGCATGTGTAGGGTGATACTTGACTTGGTCATCATTGTGAACTTGCTAAAAACTTACCCTAATCAAAAGGCCAAACTTTTAAGTTGTCAAGTAGTCTAATCACCCCCCCTCTAGACATACTTCCGATCCTACAAGTGGTATCAGAGCTTTGGTCTCCATTGGATTGGTTTCCATTGCATTGGATTCAATAAGCTTGGTTTCACAACCTAGGAGAGTATGGCGTCTAGTGAGGGTAATTTCCGTAGAGGTCCTTACTTTGATGGTTCAAACTTTGCTAGTTGGAAGCATAAAATGAAAATGCATATTCTTGGACATAACCACGCATGGGGCATTATTTGTGTTGGCTTGCAAGGTGAGTTCTTGAGGAAGGAAAAGTTCGGATCGCGAAGCTCTGCGGATGAGTTGCGGATGTTCTGAACAATGCTCAAGCTTGTGACATTCTCTTCAATGCTTTGTGTCGAGGAGTTCAACAAGATCAGCCGTCTTGAGAATGCAAAGAGATTTGGGATACTTTGGTGAAATGCACGAAGGTACCGAGTCCGTGAAGGAATCAAAGCTAGATGTTCTTCAAGGTCGACTTGACAAGTTCAAGATGAAGGAAGGTGAAGGAGTCGCTGAAATGTACTCTAGGCTTGCTCTCATCACTAATGAGATGGCAGGCTTAGGAAGCGAAGAAATGACCGACCGATTCATCATCAAGAAGATTCTCAGAGCTTTGGATGGAAAGTATGACACCGTGTGCACTTTGATCCAAATGATGCCAAACTACAAAGATCTCAAGCCTCTGAAGTCATTGGAAGGATTGTTGCTCATGAGATGACACTTAAAGATAAGGAAGAGCTTCACAACAAGTCAAGTGGTGCTTACAAAGCTGCAGTTGAAGCTCCCACAACCTCAAGTGACAAGCTAGTTTCCAATGAAGAGATAAGCCTAATGGTGAAGAACTTCAACAAATTCTACAAGAGTAGAAGCAAGGAAAGAAGCTCAAAGTCTAGATCATATGATGAAAAGAGATCTTCTAGTCGTGATCGAAGCTGCAACAATTGTGGAAGACCGGACACTACTCAAATGAGTGTTCGACTCCCCACAAGAGAAGAGAAGAATCTCCAAGAAGAAGAAGCTCAAGAGAAGAGTCGCCTCGAAAAGAGAGAAGGAGTAGAGATGATCGTTATGAGCGAAGATCCTCTCGGAGAAGCAAGGATTCGGAAAGGAAAGACAAGTCATCAAGGAGCTACACAAGAAGAAAACATCAAGCTCATGTTGGTGAATGGGTTTCGGCTCCGACTCGACAATCACTCGAAAGAAGCTATCACTCCAACTCGAATCTGATCAAGATGAAGGTGTTGCGGTCTTGCTCTCGTGTCCTCCAACTCCAACTCCTATGACATATTTGATTCACCAAATGAGGGAATTGGAAGATGCTTCATGGCAAAAGGCCCCAAGGTATCACACCCTGAGTTTATTGACTTTGATAGTGATGAGGATGACTTGCTTGGTGAAGATGAGCTTTTACATGACAAATCTAGCGAGCTTAGCAATGATGAACATGCTAGTAGTCTTTATAGTCGAGAAGAGTCGAATGACAATGCTATGAAGGAGATTGAGCATCTAACTAAAGAACTAAACACTCTTAAGTTAGCTCATGAAACAACTCAAGAAGACCATAGAGAGCTCCTAAGATCTCATGAGAAGCTACGCTCGAGAAGCTCAATCTAGAGCAAGAACATGAGTTTCTAAAAGCTATCAATGGCGATCTTCAAAGAAGAGTTCTTCATATCTTGCCAAACGACTTCTCTTGTCTAATTTCTTGCCACCTATTAAAACTAAGCATGACAAGCATAAGAAAAATTCTTCATCTAGTAGTAACAATAATCATGCTAAATCAAATGTTGTTACTTCTAGTAATTCTCTTGATTCCACTAACAATGTTTCAAGCCAAGTTTCACTTGAGCAAGAAAATAGTCTATTGAAAGGGATTATAGAGAAAGGTGTCTACAAGAGTCTTGCGGAAGCAAGAGCTTTGAGAAATTGTTCGCAAACAAGGAAGACAGGAAGAATCAAGGAATTGGTTTTGAGCGAAAGTTCAACGCCGAGGTGTTGAATGGGAAGAAGGTCAATATCCCACTCCAAAGTTTGTTTCTCAAGAGGAGAAGTATGATCCTACTTCTTCCAATGAGGAACAAGCTCAAGATGACCTTCCACCACAAGACCACAAGCTAAAAGGCAAGGACAAGCTTCAAGAGGAGATTGATGCATTCATTGAAGCACCCAAGGCCATGGTCAAGTGGGTTCCCAAGACAACTTCAAGTTCTACTTGACAAGCTCAACTACTACACCAAGGATTCCCATCAAGATGATGTGGATCCGAAGAAGAAGAACTAGAGAGTTCTTGAGGGTGACTCGCCAACATACTTCACTCACATTCATTTTGGCAAAGAACTTGTGCAATCAACTTCCACATCTTGCACTAGTTCATGGAGTCACAAACCCTCATGTTGGTAAGTCAAGGGACAAGGTAATCATTGCTTTCATGGACATCATCTATTGTGTACTTCAATCTATGTCCATGGATATCCTTGTTTGTTCCTTGTGGGACTAACCCATGTAGGTATTGAAAGTGCCGAATCCAAAGGATTGCTCCCAACTCTTGGTGATCTTCATCAACATTGAGCATCCACATCTTCAACATCTACATGAAGTCTTCAACGACAACCCAAGGTTAGTTTGACCCTTTAAAAGGGTTCTCACATCAAGGGGAGCTTTGCTCTAAAGAAATGAGCTAAAGCATCTTCAAATGATGTGAACACATTAATGCTTTATGGAAAAGTGGTAACCCCACTTGTGCTTAAGCGATGAGTATGACCTATGATCAAATGTTCTCATTTGACTCCTAAGTCAATATACTCATATATAGATGACCTAGTCATCGCCAAATTGTGTGCTAGTAGCTAGTGTTTTGTTTGTGCATGTTTGACACATATTTTATTTGCTATCTTATTGTGTGAGCATGTTGGATGCATGATTTTATCCATTCGAGGACATCCATTTGTTGCTTTGGTCTTTTGGATTTTTCTTTTGACCAAATGGATGGACAAGAATGCCTAAGTTCCTCCCTAGCTATCTATGCTTTCTTGTCTCAAACTCTATTCATGCTTATATCACAAACTTTGAACAAGACTTTTTGGACGAGACCGAGTGAGGAGCACTCGGAGCCACCGATCCGTCAAAAGCCTAAATTCCAAAACCTTCTAAGTACTTTCGGTCAAACCAATATACTCAAATCGGACGGACCGAAATCACTTGGATTGATCTAGGTTTTCACCTCGGTGAAACCGAGTTACAAATTCGGCGTGATCGAAGTGAGTAATTGCACGATTAACCATCTCGGTCCCACCGAAGTTTTCAACTCGGTCCCACCGACAACCGAAGGTATATATACCCGAGGACAGCGCGTTGATTACTTCTTCAAACGCCTCGCCCTCAAACCCTTCGCTGCCGTCGCCGTGGTCTTTGGATCGTCTCCGCGTCGCTTCAGGCGCCTCTCCATGGTCTCCTTCGCCGTCAGCGGACAATCTCGTCGCGCCGTTGCGCCGTGAGTGAAACTCCACCAGATTGGGTGAGTTTCATCCCTCTCGTGCTTCAACCGCTGATTCTATGCACGATAGGTTTTGCCTAGCTTCTTGCCAAGATTGAAATCTTCCTATCCAGCAGATTAGATCATAGAACAAAATTCGAGTGAAAATTTTAGGGTTAGGTTTCCGCGAACACATCTCGGTGTGACCGATTCTACATTCTCGGATGACCGATTTGGCCTCTGGCCATCAGACCGCACTTTTCGGTTAAACCGAGTTGTGCAAATCGGTAAGACCGAAGTGAGGATTTAGTGAAACCCTAGTGCTCTCGGCTAGACCGAAACCCATTTCGATCCAACCGAAAGTGGTGTGTACGGTTAGGTTTAGACACTTCGGATTCACCGAATTTTAGACTCGGTCAGACCGAAATGCATTCTGTGAAAACCTAAAACTAATGTTTGAACTCATTTATTTTGCAAAATCCTCTGCAGTTTGTGATAACTCTTCTATTACGCCTATACCTATTCTTTTCACAGGTTGTCGGTCATATACGATGCAAGTGACAGCGAACAGATCTGAATCGCCATTGAGATTCCGAGGCGGTGACAAGTCTGAAGCAAGCAGTTTTTCAGATGATGAGAGAGAAGCACTCCAAGTGGTTTGCTGCAGCTGCCACTGGGCAGGAAGAAGAGGAATTCGATGAGGAAGACTCGACTTTGTTGCAGATGAGGAGATTTCTTCCAAGCCAAAAGGCAAGTGGTTGCCAAGGGCTATCAAGGGCAACAAACAAAGAAAGGCACCAACAAGGTGAAGAAATCCACATTGCAAAGAAGCTGAGCATGGAAGAAGAAACCTCCAGCAAGATCAAGAAAACTTCCAAGAGGAAGAGGCTAGTTCATGAAGAAGGCGATGATGACTCGATGAGGAAGCACCCCAGCCTCCTCGAAGCGAAGTTGATGGGAGATGCCATCGAGGCAGGAGCACCCACAAAAGCTAAGCCATCAGCTCCAGCAAAGGCAGCCCAAGCCAAACCTGCTGCCAAGCCAAAGAAAGCTGTGAGGAACATACCGCTTGAGAGAAGAAGAAGGACAATGTGCCACTGCTGAATCGATGAAGAGGCACATGTTTTGCTAAAGCTCGAGACAAAATTGCCGAGTTCATAATGATGCTCATCCTCGAGCTGAAAATATGAAGGAAAGGAAGGACAAAGGTCTCGAGCTATGGAGGCAAGTTGATCCATATGCCACCGGAGAAGGACAGCTGTTGACTCTAGGTTCCACACGAGAGAGCAACAAGATTTCTATGAGGCAGTGCTCATGGATAAGAAGCCAATTGTTGCTAACACAGATATGTAGACCGGGATTACATCGACGGTGAAAGCACAGAGACTATTTCCCACATGTGCATGAGAGCTTCTTTGCATGTGGAGTTCTGAGTTTGTTGGTCGAAATCGATCGCTTGGAATGATGAGATGATCATGCAGTTCTATGCCACCGCACACTTCTATCCAGATGGCGAATTGTATGGATGATGGAAGACGAGATTCCATTCAACTGTTGAGGAATGGAGAGCGTTGCTGAATGCACCAAATATCAAGGGACGATGATGTTGATGTCTATGGCATTCCAAAGAAGAATCACGAGTCTATGAAGAACATGTACAATGAGGTACCGACAAGGATGTTGAGATATGGAAGCTTGGATCAGTTTATCATCTTGAGCAGGTCTCCCAACCACTAACACCATTACGAGGCATACTTTGATGCCCAAGTCGAGACCACCGCATGATAAGAGGCTACTCTATCAACATGCTGCACATTCGGATCGAAGACACCTTTTAAGGTGATGGACCTAATAGTAGAGACTATCAAGAGGACATGCAGCAGACTGAGAAGAGGTCGTGTGGGTTTGCTCCGCATATTCAGATGCTCATTAATGCCAAGTTTGGCACGGACACCTACGTTGGATAGACCCCACTTGCCATTGCAGCCCTGAACATGAAGATAATGAAGTTGTGATGGTGAGGATGCTCCCACATCCGTCGAAGGACATGCAAAGTCTGAAGCTGCCAAACAAGCTAAAGCTGAAAAGGAAGCAGCAGCAAAGCCCAAGAGCGTTGGAGAACAACTTCTTGAAGCCACTCAGAGAATTGAACTACGCTTTGGCCAGCATAGTGCGATCTCGGGAGAGTCTTGAGAGGATAGTTGAAGATAAGTTCCATGCTCTGGATGTCAAGTGGATGAAGTGCAGTCACCGTCAACAAGCTTGAGGCGACATTGAGGAAGCGAAGAGGAGAAGGCAGAGCTCATGAAGGAGATGGAAGGTGATCTAGTCGGGATGACTATGAGCAGCCTGCTGCAGTGCCCACAAAGCCCAGATCAGCTGCTATTCGATGGATGACCCAGGCTACTACATCAGCACCTCCACAGCTCCATCGGCCCAAAGCACCAGCTCCAAGTATCCACTCCTCCAGCTCCACAGACTTGCAGAAGCTTTGCAGATGCAGCTATCTCCACTCCATCGGCGCAGATAGGAGCCGCCCGCAGAGTCCCTAGTGACGATTAGCTCTATACCTTCGAACTTTTGGTAACTTGTTGCCAAAGGGGGAGAAATTGTATAGATCATAGGACTTCGAGAGAGAGAGTGCTCGTTTTTGCTCTTTCGTTTGCGGTTTTCCTTGAGATACTTTTGAGTTCTTTGAGACATTTCGTGTGTTTGATACTACGTTTGCTCTATCTTGATGAGTGCTTGATCATACTATGCTTAATGTGTGCTTGATGCTTATCATATTCTATTCATATCTTGTATGATCACTTACTCATATCTTGGTGATTGGGTGCGTGTTATTCATTCTTATCATTTTGTGCGCTCCACCAAGATGTATGTGACATGGAAGAGTAACCCATGATCCTAATCGATTGTGCATTTGCATTCAAGCGCAAATCTTAAATAATGCACAAATTTAGGGGAGCTCTTGCTTATCACATACTTCTCAAAGCGACGATGTTATTCATTGATTATATCATTTGTCGAAGCTTTGATCTATATGTTGTCATCAATTACCAAAAAGGGGGAGATTGAAAGTGCAACTAATCCCGGGTGGTTTTGGTAATTAATAACAACATATATATCATTGAACTAATTATCTCTTGAGAATATTTGAAAGTTCGATTGATATGGGTATGGCAATGGTGATGATGTGGACCCTCAAAATGCTAAGGAAAACATTGGCAAAAGCTCAAGACTCTATTTTTGGTTTAGTGATCCAAGATCACATTGAGTCCATAGGAAAGCCAATACTATTAAAGGGATGAGGTTATGATGATGATCTGGTTGCTCAAAGTGCTTAGTGATTTATCTCTCAAACTATCGCAATCTTTCATTCCAACATAAACCCATAAGTAATCTCGGTCCCACCGATTCCATAAACTCAGTCACACCGAGATGAACCACCTCAGCCATATACCCAAACCCTAAAATTTGGATTTTCCGATTCCAAACTCGGTCATACGAAATTGGTGTTGCCAAGCTTCAGAACATACGTACTCAAATCGGTGTCACCGAGATGAGAAAATCGGTCCCACCGAGATTGGCAAACCCTAGACTTTGGAAGAATCGGACTAACCGAGATTGTATTTTCGGTCCCACGAAAATCCCAACGTTCACAAGATTTGAACTTTCGGTCTCACCGAGTTGTCAACTTCGGTCGACCGAGATTGGTCAAATGTGTGTAACAGTTGGATTTTGTGTGGAGGCTATAAATACCCTCCACCTCCTCTTCATTCGTGGAGAGAGCCATCGAAAGAACTACCACTCCTACCTTACATTTCGAGAAGAAAACTACCTACCCTTGTGTTGAGATCAAGTTGCTCCACTCCCACCATATGAAACTTGATTTCTAGCCTTCCCAAGTTGCTTTCCACTCAATCCCTTCCTCCACCACAGCCAAATCGGTGAGGAGAGTTGAGTGTTGGGGAGATTATCATTTGAAGCACAAGAGCAAGGAGTTCATCATCACCAACACCATCTATTACCTTTTGGAGGTTGGTGCCTCCTAGATTGGTTAGGTGTCGCTTGGGAGCCTCCGTCAAGATGTGGAGTTGAACCAAGAAGTTTGTAAGGGCAAGGAGATCGCCTACTTCGTGAAGATCTACCCCAGTAAGGCTAGTCCTCCGTGGGCGTAGGCCATGATGGCATAGACAAGGTTGCTTCTTCGTGGACCCTTCGTGGGTGGAGCCCTCCGTGGACTCTCGCAGCCGTTACCCTCCGTGGGTTGAAGTCTCCATCAACGTGGATTGACGATAGCACCACCTATCGGAACCACGAGAAAAATCTCCGTGTCTCCAAATTGCGTTTGCTCTTCTCCACCTCTTATTTACTACATGTGCAATTTACTTTCCGCTGCCATAACTCTAGAATTGCATGTGTAGGGTGATACTTGACTTGGTCATCATTGTGAACTTGCTAAAAACTTACCCTAATCAAAAGGCCAAACTTTTAAGTTGTCAAGTAGTCTAATCACCCCCCCTCTAGACATACTTCCGATCCTACAGCCGGCCCTCTTCGGCAGTCGGCCGAAGAAGCCCAAGGGTTCTGCGGCGGCGACCAAACGGGACGAGGCGGCCGCGAAGCCAGCCCGCTTCCGCAAGGTGGTGAAGCA
The DNA here is from genome assembly GCA_021437245.1 of Aegilops speltoides. Lineage (NCBI taxonomy): Eukaryota > Viridiplantae > Streptophyta > Magnoliopsida > Poales > Poaceae > Aegilops > Aegilops speltoides. Next base: position 443,481,073 of record CM038146.1, on the reverse strand, counting down.
GCCGCAGGTAGTTTTGGCATAAGTGTCAATTCATGCCTTTCTTTTTTCTCTTTGGTTGGCGTTATTCTAAGCCTTTTCTTGACTTAAGAAACAGGGCTCCGCTCTCTCTCGAGCGGACTTCTGCTGCCTCCATATTCGGAGGGGCGGGAGGATCTGCAGGCTCCCACCGCGTGGACCCCCGTGCCAAGCTCCTAGCGGCGACGGAGCGGAATGCGCGGGAGGCGCAGGAGGAGCGGGAGGCGAAGGAGCAGAAGGCGGCCGCCGCCAGGGCGGCTCAGGAGACGACGGAGGAGTCGGCAGAGGCGCAGGCCAATGCGGCAGCCAAGGCTCAAGCGGAGGCCGCGGCCGCGGAGAGGGCGGCGGAGGCCCTGCATAACCAGCCTCCACAACTCATCATCCCCCTCCGCACCATGGCCCCCGATATCCCAGTGCCCCCGCCGGAGGAAGCCGGCCGCGACCAGCCGGCGATGGAGAGGGAGGAGGGCGACAAAGTCGTCCCGGAGGGAGAGGCGGTACCGCCATCGTCGGTTGGAATGGACCAAGGCGGCCGGCCTGAGGCGCCGCCTGAGCAGCCGGCTGGAGGCGAGCCGACTGTGAGGGCGGATCTTGTGGTCCTGTCGCCATCTCGTCGGCACGCAGGGAAGGCGACTTCAGAGCTGGACCCACAGAGGGCCGCGGGCTCCAGCTCGTTGGCCCATGATCTAGAGACGGCCAGCGTCAGCTCGCTAGGATGGACGCCGGGCGGTGGGACGGCCGTCTTTGAACGTGCGGGCGAGAAGTCGAGCCAGCTTGATCCCGTGCCACCCATGGCTGAAGCAGTATACTCAAGAGTTTCTTGCAACGCGGTCGGCCATTCGGGTGAGTCTTCTCGCTTTTCGTCGATTGCTCTTGATTTCTTCCGTGGGGCGCGTCAGCGCACCCACTGGGTGTAGTCCCCGAGTTCCGAGTCGGCTTCTGAGCAGGCGGCTTGGAACTTCTTAGCAGACTTTGATTGGTGTCTTATTCTTATTCGCACCTTCGTCCTATTTGCAAGACTATCACATCCTTCATGCGGCTACCTTCAACTCCCAGGCCCGGGAGATGAATCAGAAGACCACTGATCTGACGGAGAGCCGGAGTAAGTGCTTCATTTATTTTTTATCTCATGTGGGGCGGCGTCGGCACACCATCTGGGTGTAGTCCCGAGATTCGGCCGATAGCTGGCGATCGGGTCGGATCTTTCCTGACGACTTCTTCCTTATTGCTTTTTTCTTCTTCTTCATATCTGCAGGGGCCAATGCCGACTTGAGGGAGCAGCTAGGTGGGGCCCAGACCGCCCTTCGCGCCAAGGAGGCCGAGTACAATGCCTTGGCTCAGGAACGTGATCGCCTGGCCAAGAAACTGGCCGACCAGCAGGAGAACCACAAGGCGGCACTGAAGACGGCGCAGGACAGCGAGGCCGCCCTCAAAGCCGAATATGAGACCGAAGAGGCGAGCTGGGCCGAGGCAAGGTAGGCGCTGAGTGAAGGCTATAGCCGGATTGAAGATTTGATTGACGGTAGGGCACCTTCTTCTTCGTCCCTTTGCTCGCCCCTATCATCTGGTCTGTCTTCTGATTTGTTCTACTTCTTTCTTCTTTGTGCAGATTACTTCCCCGGTTACTCCGTTGCCGCCAACCAAGCCATCGAAGCTCACCGTGAGGCCCAACGGCAGGCTGGGGTTGAGATCACACCGGACTCCAGTCGGTCGCTTGAAGAGCAGCTTCTGGCGATTCAAGCCCGCCTCCAGCCGGCTTACCGCATGCTCCGCTGTCTTCAGCGTGTCGGGGCGCAGGTGCTAGCCGCATCTCTGGCCCGGCGAGGTGGTTCCCCGCACCCCAGTCGGACTGCCGACTGGCTGGAGGTAACAGTCGGCCGCTTCGAGGCCTGGAAGGCTTCTGTAGCTCGGTACGGTGCTCGACGGGCGCTAGAGTTCATCCGGGCTTGGTATCCTGGGCTGAATTTGGCCCAGCTGCGCACCTGGCGACAAGAGGTTGACGAGGAGCTGGAGGCGGTGTGGCCGGCTATCATCCAGCGTGCCTCGGCGATCGCCGACTTCACCGACACCAGCGCCTTTGCCCCTGCGGTAAATGAAGACGGCGTCGCTCAGCCGGAGGAGTGGTTCGGGCTGAACCCGGCAGAAGGAGAAGACTCGGCGGAGGAGATCAATTCCAGCGACGAGGGGGAAGAGGAAGAGGAGGAGGATGGTGAAGACGTCGTGCCAGACGGTGGAGCGACCGGCCAGCCTCAGCCTGATCGTGCCTCTAGCAACGAGGCGCGTGTGAGCACGCTGCCTGCAGCAGGTGATGATCATGCCGAGACTCATCAGCAAGCCACTCCTCCAGCCAGTGCTGCCGTCTCCACCAACCTGCCCGACTCGCCAGTTGCTCCCTTGGCCTGACTCGCCGTCTTTGCTTTCCTGCTCGTTACTCTTTGAACAACTTTTATTACATTTGCGTAGTTCCACCCACTGGGGGTGTATTCAAACTATGTTGAATGCTGGCCTTTCGAAGGCCTTTTGTTAAATATAATCATGCATGCGCTTGGCTTCCGTTCATACTTGCTTTTCATCCTTTGGCTGTTTTCCTTTGCCGCCCTCCTTTGGCCGCCGCCCTCCTAGCCGGATAGCTGCTCTGCAGTCTGTGGCTGGGAAAGGGTTTGGTCGCTTAGGAGGACAAGTACTCGAGCTTTCTTGGATTGTAGCAAGGTAAGAAGGGAAGCCAGCCAACCGGCTGCTCTGACAGCCGGTTGGCGGGGGGAGGCCGGCATGTGTTATATAAGTTCGTTAGTCCTTAGCCGTTTTTCGTGTGGGCATCCTTTCCTGCCTTTGGCTCTTGTCAATCGGACAGTCTATTCTTCGAGCTGCGACTTTCAAAAAGAGAGGCTTGGGTGCCGGCACACTACTTGTCTGACTGCAGGTGGAACTTGAATACAACTCAAGGCGGCAAGTCCCCAGGCCGACTGATCGAACCCGATGCTAGACGAAAAAACAAATGTAGTAACATAATCATAGGCATGATACTCATCATTCATAGATAAAAGAGGGTAGTCCCCGAGTGCTCCTCGGGGTGCCCGTTGTCTCGTACTTAATACAAAAGGTAGTGTGGTACATACTACATTTTAACTGTAAAATCTTCGGAGGAGATTGGCGTTCCATGGTCGTTCCGACTCCTTGCCGGAATCATCCCTCTTGCGTGCCTTCGGCTTCTGCGCGTCGATCAGGTAGTAGGAGTCGTTGCCTAAAGCCCGGCTGATGATGAATGGGCCTTCCCAAGGGGCCGAGAGCTTGTGCTGACCGGCTGTTCGTTGGATCAGCCGGAGCACAAGATCACCCTCTTGGAAGGATCTTGGCTTGACCTTCCGGCTGTGGTAACGGCATAGACCCTGCTGGTAGATGGCGGACCGGCTGAGGGCTAACAGCCGACCCTCTTCCAGCAGGTCGACACCGTCTTCTCGCGCTTCCTTGGCCTCCGCCTCCGTGTACATGGTGACCCGAGGTGAGTCGAACTCAATGTCAGTTGGGATGACAGCCTCGGCACCATATACAAGGAAGAAAGGGGTGAAGCCGGTTGACTTGTTCGGGGTAGTGTGCAAGCTCCAGAGGACGGACGGCTCATCGAGCCAACAGCCGGCCGAACTCTCCAGTGGCACGACCAATCGGGGCTTGATGCCGGAGAGGATGAGGCCGTTTGCTCGCTTGACTTGGCCGTTTGACTGCGGGTGAGCAACGGATGCTAAGTCCAGTCGGATGCCCTGTGTTGCGCAGAAACGTGTCAGTGCTCCCTTGGAGAAATTCGTGCCATTGTCGGTGATGATGCTGTGTGGTACGCCATACCTGGTTGTAATATCTGCGATGAATGTCATGGCAGTCAGCCCATTCAGTTTCTTGATCGGCTTCGCTTCAATCCACTTAGTAAATTTGTCCACAGCGACGAGCAGATGTGTCATGCCGCCGCGCGCCGTCTTGAATGGGCCTACCATGTCCAGTCCCCAGACGGCAAAAGGCCAGGTGAGGGGGATGGTCTTGAGTGCAGAAACCGGCAAGTGTTTCTTGGAGCTGAAGACTTGGCACCCTTTGCAGTGTTTGACTAATTCCTTGGTGTCTTCCAAAGCAGTCAGCCAGAAGAACCCATGGCAGAAAGCTTTGGCGATGAGTGATCTTGAGGCTACGTGGTGGCTGCATTCGCCTTGGTGGATGTCCTTGAGGATTGCTCTGCCCTTCTCTGGCTTGACGCAGCGCTGGAAGACTCCAGTGACGCTACGCCTAACAAGCTCTCGGTTCATTATTGTGTAAGCTCCGGCTCGGCGTTGGACTTGTCTTGCCGAGATCTCGTCAGTCGACAGCTCTCTGTTTACTAGGAAGTTGAGGATGGGATGGGCCCATGATGGAGCTGTGACTTGTTCTATTGCCAATACGGCTACTGCGACCCGGGCGGGTGGGCTGGGTGGTGAAGAGTTGGAGTCGGCCACCGCTTGTTGTGTCAATGCAGTCCCCGGGCCGACTGCGGTAGTCCCCGGGCCGGGTTCTGAAGTCCCCAGGCCAGGTGTGACTATAGCAGTCCCCGAGCCGCCTGTCGAAGTCCCGAGCCGCCTGCTTGGTTCCCCAAGCCGGATCCGACTGCGTCGGGGTCAGGCGGCATGAAGATGGAATCTGATTCTGGAGATGGCTTGACAGACGGCTTGAGGAGGCGTTGGAGAGGGACGCCGGTTGGTATAGCTTGCCGGGTGGAGCCTATACGTGCCAAGGCATCTGCTTGCTCGTTGTCGGCCCGTGGCACGTGGAGGAACTCGCATCCTTCAAAATATTCGCTGAGTTGCTGAACAAGGAAGCAGTAGCTCGCCATGTTTGCTTCCATGGCGTCCCAGTCGCCGGATGATTGCTGGACTACCAAATTCGAGTCACCAAAGCATAGGATCCGGCGGATGCCGAGTTCTTTGGCTAGCCGGAGCCCGTGTATGAGTGCTTCATACTCGGCCACATTGTTGGAGGCGGCAAAATGGATTTGCAATGTGTATATGAGCTTGTCGCCCTTGGGAGAGGTGAGGACAATGCCGGCTCCCAAGCCGGTGCACATCTTGGATCCATCGAAGTGCATCCGCCAATGAGAGGAGTTGGGGGCCGGCAGCAGGTACTGGGTCTCGGCCCAGTCGACAAGGAAGTCGGCCAATGCCTGGGATTTGAAGGCGGTGCGGGGTTGGTAGAAGATCATGTAAGGAGCCAGCGCAATGGCCCATTTTGCCACCCGACCGGATGCATCCCGGCTGCCTATGATCTCGGCGAGCGGGACAGTACATACGATTGTGATGGGGTGCTCTTGAAAGTAGGGCTTGAGCTTCTTGGCGGCGAAGTACACACCATAGCACATCTTCTGATAGTGTGGGTATTTCTTCTTCGAGGTGGACAACACTTCACTCAGATAATATATCGGCCTCTGGACTAACTGAGCTCGGCCTTCTTCTGGGCGCTGAACCACGATAACGGTGCTGACCACCCGGCTAGTGGCGGCAATGTAAAGGAGCATGGGCTCTTTCTCAGTCGGTGCCGCCAAGACAGGCAGCGTGGACAGCATCTTCTTTAGCTCGTGGAAAGCTTGGGCTGCTTGGTCATTCCACTCGAAGTGAGTGGATTTCTTCATGAGTCGGTAGAGGGGGAGAGCCTTCTCTCCGAGCCAGCTGATGAAGTGGTTGAGGGAGGCCAGGTATCCGGTAAACTTTTGGACGTCTCGCAGCTTGGTAGGAATCTCCATTCTGTCTATGGCCTTGATCTTCACCGAGTTGCATTCGATGCCGCGTTCGGAGACCAGGAAGCCTAGGAGCTGGTCGGCTAGTACTCCGAACACGCATTTATCGGGATTGAGCTTGATCTAAAACCGGCGCAGGTTTTCGAATGTCTCTCTGAGGTCTTCCAGCAAGGTGTCGTGCTTATTCATCTTCACCACAATATCGTCTACATAGACATGGGCATTTCTGCCGAGCTGCTTGAGGAGGCATTTCTGCATGCAACGCTGAAAAGTGGCACCGGCATTTCTCAAGCCGAATGTCATAGTCAGGTAATAGAAAGCTCCGAATGGTGTGATGAAGGCGGTCTTCAGGCAGCCAGCTGGGTCCAATTTTATCTGGTGGTAGCCTGAGTAAGCAATCAAGAAGCTCAACAGCTCGCATTCGGCTGTGGAGTCTATCACTTGATCAATCCTTAGCAGAGCAAAAGGATCTTTAGGGCAGGCTTTGTTGAGGCTGGTGTAGTCAATGCACATGTGCCACTGCTTGTTTTTCTTCAACACCAGGACCGGGTTGGCAAGCCACTCTGGGAAGAACACCTCCATAATGAAGCCCGCTGCTAGAAGTCGGGCTATTTCTTCTCCGACTACTCTTCTCTTCTCTTCTTACAGGCGGCTCAAGGGCTGGTTGACTGCCTTGGCGTCAGATTGGACATGTATCTTGTGCTCGGCAAAATCCGTCGGAACACCTGGCATGTCTTTGGGAGACCATGCGAAGATGTCCCGATTCTCACGGAGGAAATCGACGAGCTTGCTTTCCTATTTGCTGTCAAGGCCGGTGCCCACAACAGCATGCCTCTCCGGGTGCTCCGGGTCCAGAGGTATCTTCTTTGTTTCTTTGGCCGGCTGGAAAGAACCTTGAGCACCATATTCCTTGGGGTCGGGGGACAAGGTCGGCAGCTTGCCAGCCATGGCCACGACTCGGTCTAGCATCTTCTTCTCTTCAGCAATCACGAGGGACTCGGCCAGCCGGCTGCTGGCCGCCGCACACTTAGAGGATTTCTTGTGGTCTCCGGCTATGGTAATGATGCCCTTGAAACTCGGCATCTTCATCTTGAGGTAGGCGTAGTGGGGCACAGCCATGAACTTGGCCAGAGCAGGTCGGCCAAGCAATGGGTGGTAAGGGCTCTCCAGATCCACCACTTCAAACCATATTGCCTCTCGGCGGAAATGATCTTTGCCCCAAAGAGAACATCTATCTTGATCCTGCCGATTGGTGAGCAGGACAGGCCGGGTACGATTCCAAAGAACATAGTCCGACTAGGCATGAGCTGCTTTGTCTTGATGTTCAGCTTCTCCATGGTGTCACGGTACAGTATGTTGATGTTGCTCCCGCCATCTATCAGCACGCGGGAGAAGCGGGCAGCTCGCCTTTCTGTCGCGAGGGTCGCGTCCAAAACCAATGCATAAGAGGTGGGAGACGGCATCACCTCTGGGTGATCGGCCCGGCTCCAGCTGATGGGCTTCTCCGACCAGTGCATGAACTCGGGGTTGTTGGAGGCGACCGCGTTGACTTCTTGGTGCTGCCGGCGCCGGCCGCGCCGGTCTTCAGGCTGGCTTGTAAAGACGACGTAGGCAGCATGCTCGTCAGGGAATTCGTCTTAAACGGCCCCGACCGCTGGCCGAGCGGCCGGCTGCTGAGGAGCCGGAGGCGGCTAACCAGCAGGCGGAGGTGGCACCAGCCCTTCACCCTTGGAGATTCGTGTGAGCCAATGGCACTTCCGAGTCATGTGGTTGTACGCCTTCGCGCCGCTGTGGAACTTGCAGCGGGCATCTAGGGCTTGCTCATAGGAGAAAGCCGGCTGCCAAGACGGCCTGCCGCCCTTCTGCTTCTTGGGCGCGGGCCGCCCTTTGGATTGTTCGTCTTCGACTGTGGCCACCTGCCGACTGGTGGAAGGCGGCATAGGGACCTAGCGCTTGTTGTCATTCAGGTACGGACGTCGGCTGGAGTCTCCAGCCGGCGTCTTGGGAGCCGGAGCGAGCACCTTCCCGAAGGCGTCTACTCGGAGCTCGGTCTTCATTGAAGAGTCAGCCGTGGCATACTTGTCTGCTATGACCAGCAGCTCGTCGAGGGTAGTCGGCTCGTCACAGAGGAGTCGGTGCTTGAGGATGGTGCCCTCTCGGCACCCGGCGGTGAAGTACTCTATGGCTTGAACCTTGTGCACCCCCTCGCAGGAGCTGCGGAGCTCGGCCCAACGCGTGAGGTAGTCGCGAGTCGATTCATCGGGCCCTTGTACACACAAGGAGAGCTGTCGGGGCTTGGGAGCCCGCCTGTAGGTGCTGGTGAAGTTGCAGATGAAGGTTTCCGTGAAGTCTAGCCAGTTGTTGACGTTGTAAGGCTTGAGGCTATTGAGCCAGGTGCGCGTCGTGCCTTGGCGCATGAGGGGGACATATTTCACGGCAACACGCCTATTGCCGTTTGCTATGCGAACTGTTGTGGAGTAGTCAATCAACCAATCTTCCTGCTTCACGGAGCCGTTGTACTTGGGCGTGTCTCTTGGGAGAAAGAACCCTTTGGGGAAGGGCTCATCGCGAATGCGGGGGGCCAAAGCAAGGCGGGCCGACATCGTCTTCTTCTTCTAGCGCCAGGGATCGCGCTAGGCGGCCGATCCGATGGCGGGCATCGTTCTCGCCGACTCCTTCGCGGAGGCCTAGTCGGCCGCTGAGAGTCGGATGCGTGACAGGCGGCGGGGTGGGGTATCTCTACCCACGAGGCGGAGGAGGAGGCAGATCGCCTCGTCGCTCCACAGCTCGAGGACGGCCTTCTGCGTCGCGCTGGATGGTGACTCGAGTTCGACTGCGGCTAGCAGCCGGCGCCTTTTCTTGCCTTGTGCGGGTGCCGCCCGTAGTCGGTGTCCGTGACGTCGCGCCGTGCTCTCGGCATGGGGGGGCTTCCAGCGCAGACGCCGGCTTCATGCCGCTCTGTGGCCGCGTCGATCAGCTGCTGGATGCATCTGGTCATGTAGGGGAGCTCGTCAGCCCCTAGTCCATTCAGCTCGTCTACGATCGACTGGGCGGCGCATAGGTTCTCGAGAGGCGTGGCATAGACTGGGCGGTCCGCTCCCAGCATGTCGGCGATGGCCGCGCCGCGCTTTTTGATGATGCCGGCCCGGCTCGGCCCGTCAGGAGGCAGCGTACCAAAGGCGGCACGGTCGACTTCGCGCTGGTGAGCCTCAGTGAGGCGTCTCATGGTGGCTATCTTCTGGCCCTCCGCAATGAGGGCAAGGCGGCATGCTTCCGCCGTTGTCGGCTCGAGGAAGAGGGTCGTCAAAGATCACCACGTTGGTGGGGAAAGCATCGAGTGAGGCCGTGTCGGAGTCGACAAGCATCGGGTCGGTGGAGCCAACCGACTCCAGGTCCGCAGCAGGCTCGCTGGAGACGTAGAGTTGGTCGAGGAGGCTGACGAGGCGGCTCTCGGGGCAGCCTATGCCTGCATCGGACGCGGGCTCGTCGGAGATGCGAGCCTCGCCAAGAAGATCGGCAAGGCAGCTCGCCGCGCAGGCGTCGTCGACACCTTGCAGCGCGTCGGGGCAAGCACCATCGGGCGTGCCGGGCTGGCTACGCTTGCTGGGGAGGAAAAGGGTTCCCATCCAGAGCAGGTCTCCGGACGATGATGCACCTGGCCCCACAGTGGGCGCCAAATGTCGGGTGGTAGGTGCGACATATGCCAACGGGTGGCTTATCATTGTGGGAGCCAATAAGACATCGCCGGTGCCTGGAAACGGGATGAGGCAAAGACATGCACGCCGGCGAATCTTACCCAGGTTCGGGGCTCTCCATGGACATAACACCCCTAAACCTGCTCTGTGGGGTCTCCGCATGATCACTAGATCAACAAGTGGCTACAAGAGGCTCCTTGAGCTGTTTGGCGGGAGGAAGAAGAAGGGCAAGGCTAGCTTTCTTCTCCCCTCAATGTTGTGTCTAAAACTATCAGAGTCCAACCCTTTGCATGGGTGCCCTGGGGGTTTATATAGGCCTACCCCCCCCCAGGGGTACAATGGTAATCCGGCTGGGGGTGGGCCCCAGCCGTCAGTGTCTACACTCGTCGGCTTCTCCGCCGACCGCTGGGGCCCGTCGACTGGTGGGTCCCGCCGGCTGCGGCCTCCTGGTCGACAGGTAGGTCCCACCGCTTGGTGGTCTTGTCGGGGGCTGGTTACTATTGCCTCACTCTTGATGACGAGGGCTTGGTCGAGGTAAGCATGGCTACAGTGCCGCCACCTGGCGGGCTCTCACTGTAGCCTTACCTCGTCTTGCCTCCTTAATGGTGCGCATACTTCGAGGGAGGGAGCGAGCCGGCTAGTTAGGGCCGGCTACGTCCCAGGCCTACTAGGGGAAACGTGGCCGCCTTCGGATGTCTCTCTGACCTAAGGGGCCCGCCGCCTGTGGGCCGTACTGATAGCCTGTCGTGGGTGGCATCATGGTCAGCATGGCAACAGTGCCCCGCCGGATGGGTCGTGGCTGCCCGTACGGTGCACTGTGGCCTTGCGTGCTCCGGGATTCGGGGGTGGCAGGCTCCACTGTTGCCACGCCTCGTCCCATCTCCGTTATGTGGGTGCAAACTTTGAGGGCACGATCTTGGCCCCTGTCTGGGGCTGGCTTCTTTGTGTCGGTCATCTCGTGGTCGGCTTCTTAGAGTCGGCCCTCTTGCGGCTTTCTTCATGAGGGTTTTGGGGCCGGGCCGCCTTCCGATAGTCGGCTTGTGGGATAGCCGGCCGGGGGAAGGCGGCCCCATGTCTTGGGTGCTTGAAGGCTCGATCAGTCTGTTATTTTTTGAAGAGCCAGGGGGAGCCGGCTAGGCTACCCGTGGTCATTTACTCTGACAAGCAGACTAGGAGTAGACGTCAGGAAGCAACAAGGAAGCCACGAGGCAGGGAGGCACGCCCTACCCCCCTAGGCGCGCCCCCCACCCTCATGGGCCCCTCGTGGCTCCCCTGACCGACTTCTTTCGCCTATATATGTCCATATACCCCGAAATCATCCAAGAGCATAATAGATCGGGAGTTCCACCGCGGCAAGCCTCTGTAGCCACCAAAAACCTCTCGAGAGCCCATTTCGGCATCTTGCCGAAGGGGGAATCCGTCACCGGTGTCCATCTTCATCATCCCGGCACTCTCCATGACGAGGAGGGAGTAGTTTACCCTCGGGGCTGAGGGTATGTACCAGTAGCTATGTGTTTGATCTCTCTCTCTCATGTTCTTGATTTGGCATGATCTTGATGTATCGCGAGCTTTGCTATTATAGTTGGATCTTATGATGTTTCTCCCCCTCTACTCTCTTGTAATGGATTGAGTTTTCCCTTTGAAGTTATCTTATCGGATTGAGTCTTTAAGGATTTGAGAACACTTGATGTATGTCTTGCGTGGGATACCCGTGGTGACAATGGGGTATTCTATTGATCCACTTGATGTATGTTTTGGTGATCAAGTTGCGGGTTCCGTGAATCTATGCATAGGGGTTGGCACACATTTTCGTCTTGACTCTCCGGTAGAAACTGTGGGGCACTCTTTGAAGTACTTTGTGTTGGTTGAATAGATGAATCTGAGATTGTGTGATGCATATCGTATAATCATGCCCACGGATACTTGAGGTGACATTGGAGTATCTATGTGACATTAGGGTTTTGGTTGATATGTGTCCTAAGGTGTTATTCTAGTACTAACTCTATGATAGATCGAACGGAAAGAATAGCTTCATGTTATTTTACTATGGACTCTTGAATAGATCGATCAGAAAGGATAACTTTGAGGTGGTTTCGTACCCTACAATAATCTTTTCATTTGTTCTCCGCTATTAGTGACTTTGGAGTGACTCTTTGTTGCATGTTGAGGGATAGTTATATGATCCAATTACGTTATTATTGTTGAGAGAACTTGCACTAGTGAAAGTATGAACGTTAGGTCTTGTTTCATAGCATTGCAATACCGTTTGTGCTCACTTTTATCATTAGTTACCTTGCTGTTTTTATAATTTCAGATTACAAAAACCTATATCTACAATCCATATTGCATTTGTATCACCATCTCTTCGCCGAACTAGTGCACCTATACAATTTACCATTGTATTGGGCATGTTGGGGACACAAGAGACTCTTTGTTATTTGGTTGCAGGGTTGTTTGAGAGAGACCATCTTCATCCTACGCCTCCCACGGATTGATAAACCTTAGGTCATCCACTTGAGGAAAATTTGCTACTGTCAAACCTCTGCACTGGGACGTCTACAAGAAGAAGGTTGTGTAGTAGACATCACCAACTGTGACAAAGCTCGGATTTTAGCTGGGTTTGCCTCAATTCCTCTATTGGAAACGATGAAGCCCAGAAGTTTTCCAGCGAGAACGCCAAAAACACATTTTTCCGGATTGAGCTTGATGTCATATGTTTAGAGGTTGTCGAATGTGAGACGAAGATCGTCTATTAAGGACTCGACGTGCCTGGTTTTGATGACTATGTCATCTACGTATGCTTCAACTATCTTGCTGATTTGTTTCTCCAGGCATGTTTGATTCATGCGTTGATAGGTGGCACCGGCGTTTTTGAGCCCGAAAGGTATAGTGTTGAAGCAGAAAGGCCCGTATGGGGTGATAAATGTCGTTGCGGCCTGGTCGGACTCCTTCATCTTGATTTGATGGTATCCGGAGTATGCGTCGAGGAAACACAATGAGTCGTGTCCTGCGGTAGCGTCGATGATCTGATCAATGCGGGGGAGGGGAAAGGGATCCTTAGGGCAAGCCTTGTTGAGGTCTTTAAAATCGACGCATAGGCGCCAGGATTTATCCTTCTTTGGTAGCATCACCAAGTTTGCTAGCCAGTCCAGATGTTTTATCTCTCTGATGAATCCAGCCTCGAGTAACTTGGCTAGCTACTCTCCCATGGCTTGTCGTTTGGGTTCGGAGAAGCGCCGTAATGTTTGCTTGACCGGCTTGTATCCCTTCAATATGTTTAGGCTATGTTCGGCCAGCCTGTGTGGGATTCCTGGCATATCAGAAGGGTGCCAGGCAATTATATCCCAGTTTTCGCATAGGAACACCCACAGTGCGGCGTCGACCGTGGGGTCCAGCTGTGCCCGATAGATGCTGTCTTCGTGGAGTCCATTGGGTGGACCTGGAATTTGACTATTTCGTTGATACGTCTCCAACGTATCTATAATTTTTTATTGCTCCATGCTACTTTATCTACTGTTTTGGACTATATTGGGCTTTATTTTCCACTTTTATATTATTTTGGGACTAACCTATTAGCTGGAGGCCCAGCCTGTAATTGTTGTTTTTGCCTATTTCAGATTTCGAGGAAACGGAATATCAAACGGAGTCCAAACGGAATGAAACCTTCGCGAGCGTGATTTTCTCATCAGATAAGATCCAGGAGACTTGGACCCTCCGTCAAGAAAGCCACGAGGCGGTCACGAGGGTGGAGGGCGCGCCCTCCCCCCTTGGCGCGCCCCCTGCCTCATGGGCCCCTCGAAGCTCCACCGACGTGCTCCTTCCTCCTATATATACCTACGTACCCCCATTAGACCAGGGACGGAGCAAAAAAACCTAATTCCACCGCCGCAACCTTCTGTATCCACGAGATCCCATCTTGGGGCCTGTTCCGGAGCTCCGCTGGAGAGGGCATCCACCACGGAGGGCTTCTACATCATCACCATAGCCCCTCCGATGAAGTGTGAGTAGTTTACTTCAGACCTTCGGGTCCATAGCTAGTAGCTAGATGGCTTCTTCTCTCTTTTTGGATCTCAATACAATGTTCTCCCCCTCTCTCGTGGAGATCTATTCAATGTAATCTTCTTTTTGCGGTGTGTTTGTTGAGATCGATGAATTGTGGGTTTATGATACAGTATTATCTATGGAAAATATTTGATTCTTCTCTGAATTCTTTTATGTATGATTGAGTTATCTTTGCAAGTCTCTTCGAATTATCCGTTTGGTTTGGCCAACTAGATTGGTAGTTCTTGCAATGGGAGAAGTGCATGGCTTTGGGTTCAATCTTGCGGTGTCCTTACTAAGTGACAGAAGGAGTTGCAAGGCACGTATTGTATTGTTGCCATCGAGGATAACAAGATGGGGTTTTTATCATATTGCATGAATTTATCCCTCTACATCATGTCATCTTGCTTAAGGCGTTACTCTGTTTTTAACTTAATACTCTAGATGCATGATGGATAGCGGTCGATTAGTGGAGTAATAGTAGTAGATGCAGAATCATTTCGATCTACTTGTCACGGACGTGATGCCTATATACATGATCATTGCCTAGATATACTCATAACTATGCTCAATTCTATCAATTGCTCAACAGTAATTTGTTCACCCACCGTAGAATACTTATGCTCTTGAGAGAAGCCACTAGTGAAACCTATGGCCCCCAGGTCTATTCTCATCATATCAATCTATATCACTTTATTTACTTGCTTTGTTTTTACTTTGCCTTTACTTTTTACCTTGCATCTATCTATCAAAAATACCAAAAATATTATCTCTATCAGATCTCACTCTCGTAACTAACCATGAAGGGATTGACAACCCCTAGGCGTTGGTTGCGAGTTGCTATCGTTTTGTGCAGGTACGAGGGACTTGCACAGGACCTCCTACTGGATTGATACCTTGGTTCTCAAAAACTGAGGGAAATACTTATGCTACTGTGCTGCACCACCCCCTCCTCTTCGGGGAAAACCAACGCTAGCTCGAGACGTAGCAAGAAGGATTTCTGGCGCCGTTGCCGGGGAGGCTTATGCAAAAGTCAACATACCAAGTACCCATCACAATCCCTATCTCTCGCATTACATTATTTGCCATTTGCCTCTCGTTTTCCTCTCCCCAACTTCACCCTTGCCGTTTTATTCGCCCTCTCTTTCCCAATCTCCTCCTCTCTTTCCTGTTTGCATTTTCCCTTTGCCTTTCTGTTTGCTTGTGTGTTGGATTACTTGTTGCCATGGCGCAAGATAATACCAAATTGTGTGATTTCTCAAATACCAATAATAATGATTTCCTTAGTACTCCGATTGCTCCTCTTAATAATGATGAGTCTTGTGAAATCAATACCACTTTGCTGAATCTTATTATGAAAGATCAATTCGCCGGCCTTCCTAGTGAAGACGCCGCTACTCATCTAAACAATTTTGTTGATTTGTGTGATATGCAAAAGAAGAAAGATACGGATAACAATATTGTCAAATTAAAGTTATTTCCGTTTTCACTTAGAGATCGTACTAAAATTTGGTTTCATCTTTGCCTAAAAATAGTATTGATTCTTGGAACAAGTGCAAAGATGCTTTTATCTCTAAGTATTTTCCTCCCGCTAAGATTATCACTCTTAGGAACGATATCATGAATTTTAAACAACTTGATCATGAGCATGTTGCCCAATCTTGGGAAAGAATGAAATTAATGCTTTGGAATTGCCCTACTCATGGTTTGAATTTATGGATGATCATACAAAAATTTTATGCCGGATTGAATTTTGCTTCTAGAAATCTTTTAGATTCGGCCGCGGGAGGCACTTTTATGGAAATTGCTTTAGGGGATGCTACCAAATTGCTTGATAATATTATGGCTAATTATTCTCAATGGCACACCAAAAGATCTTCTAGTAAAAAAGTGCATGCTATAGAAGAAAGGGATAATTAGATTTATGCCCCTAGTTGTGTCCCACTCGTCTGTTTTACCCCTAATTCCCAAAAGTCACCGGTTCTGTCCAAGTCACTTTGCTCCTCTTATGCTTTTGCCCTTTGACCGTTTGACCGTTAGTTTGAAAACTTCATAACTAATTCATACTAAATCATAAAAATGCAAATAAGATACCAAAATGTTCAGAAAAACATCACTTATATGTCAGTGTCATTTGCATTCATGAAAAAAGTGTTGGATAGGGCCCATCCGAGTTTTAGTTCTTATGCTACCACCATGAATAGTAGAATCTAAAAAAGTTCAAAAAAATTCAAAAAAAATTGGTGGCAAAGAATGACAAATGTTTTAAGTGCTTGCCAAGTTTCATCAGGGAATAACATTCGTGGGTGCCGCGGCAAAAAACACAATCAGCACTCCAAAATAGATTATTTTTTTGCCACTGCTTCCATGAATGTTGTTCCCTAATGAAACTTGGCAAGCACTTAGAACATTTGTCGTTCTTTGCCACCATATTTATTTTGAATTTTTTCAAACTTTTTTAGAGTTTAGTATTCATGGTGGTACCAAAAGAGCTAAAACTCGGATGTGCACTTTCCAACACTTTTTTCATGAATGCAAATGACATTGACATATAGGTGATGTTTTTCTGAACATTTTGGTATCTTATTTGCATTTTTCTGATTTAGTATGAATTAGTTATGAAGTTTTCAAATTGACGGTCAAACGGTCAAAGGGCAAAAGGATAAGAGGAGCAAAGTGACTTGGACAAAACTGGTGACTTTTGGAAATTAGGGGTAAAACAGACGAGTGGGACACAACTAGGGGCATAAATCTAATTATCCCAAGAAGAAATCAATGTTTTGAGTGAAAAGATGGATGAACTTATGAAGATGTTTGCTCCTAAAAATACTCCTCTTGATCCTAATGATATGCCTTTATCTACTTTGCTTGAGAACAATAATGAATCTATGGATGTGAATTTTGTTGGTAGGAATAGTTTTGGAAACAACGCTTATAGAGGGAATTTTAATCATAGGCCTTATCCTAGTAATCCTTCTAATAATTATGGAAATTCCTACAACAACTCTTATGGAAATTTTAATAAGATGCCCTCTGATTTTGAGAGTAGTGTTAAAGAGTTTATGAATTCACAAAAGAATTTTAATGCTTTGCTTGAAGAGAAATTGCTTAAAGTTGATGATTTGGCTAGGAACGTTGATAGAATTTCTCTTGAAATTGATTCTTTAAAGCTTAGATCTATTCCTAATAAGCATGATATCAATGAGTCTCTCAAAGCTATGAGAATTTCCATTGACGAGTGCAAAGAAAGAACCGCTAGGATACGTGCTTCCAAAGATGCCTTTATTAAAGCGTGTTCTTCTAATCCCTATGAAAATCAAGATGAAGATCTAAAAGTTATTGATGCATCCCCCATTAAATCTTTGTTTTGCAATATGAATCTTGATGAATCTGAATATGATCTTCCCTTACCTAGAAGGCGTTCTAAGAATTCTGAGTTTCTAGATCTTGATGATGAAATTGATGAAAGTAGGATTGAAATAAATAGAAACCGTGATGTTGCTAAACCTACTATTTTGGATCTCAAGGAATTTAATTATGAAAATTGCTCTTTGATTGGTTGTACTTCCTTGTTGCAATCCGTGCTAGAATCTCCTCATGCTTATAGTCAAAATAAGGCCTTTACCGAACACATTGTTGATGCTTTGATGCAATCTTATGAAGAAAAACTTGAGATGAAAGTTTCTATCCCTAGAAAACTCTATGATGAGTGGGAACCTACTATTAAAATTAAAATTAAAGACTTTGAGTTTCATGCTTTACGTGATTTGGGTGCTAGTGTCTCTACTATTCCCAAAACTTTATGTGATTTGCTAGATTTCCGTGATTTTGATGATTGCTCTCTAAACTTGCATCTTGCAGATTCCACTATTAAAAAGCCTATGGGAAGAGTTAATGATGTTCTTATTGTTGCAAATAGGAATTATGTGCCCGTAGATTTTATCGTTCTTGATATAGATTGCAATCCTTCATGTCCTATTATTCTTGGTAGACCTTTCCTTAGAACAATTGGTGCAATTATTGATATGAAGGAAGGGAATATTAGATTCCAATTTCCCTTAAAAAAGGGTATGGAACACTTCCCTAGAAAGAAGATAAAATTACCATATGAATCTATCATGAGAGCCACTTATGGATTGCCTACCAAAGATGGCAATACTTAGATCTATCCTTGCTTTTATGCCTAGCTAGGGGCGTTAAACGATAGTGCTTGTTGGGAGGCAACCCAATTTTATTTTGTGTTTTTGTTTTTGCTTCTGTTTAGGAATAAATAATCCATCTACCTTCTTTTTGGATGTGGTTTTATGTTTTAATTAGTGTTTGTGCCAAGTAAGACCTATAGGATAACCTACGATGATAGTTGATTTGATTCTGCTGAAAAAACAGAAACTTTGCGCGCACGAATTTAGTTATGATAAATCACAGGAACGTGCTTTTGCGTTGATTATTTTTGATGCTGATCAATAGACAAATTTTCCAGGACTTACTATTTTGGTAGAATTTTTAGAGTTCCAGAAGTTTGCGTTAGTTACAGATTACTACAGACTGTTCTGTTTTTGACAGATTCTGTTTTTCGTGTGTTGTTTGCTTATTTTGATGAATCTATGGCTAGTAAATTAGTTTATAAACCATAGAGAAGTTGGAATACAGTAGGTTTAACACCAATATAAATAAAGAATGATTTCTTTACAGTATATTGAAGTAGTCTTTTGTTTTCTTTCTCTAACGGAGCTCACGAGATTTCTGTTGAGTTTTGTGTTGTGAAGTTTTCAAGTTTTGGGTGAATTCTTTTGATGGATTATGGAACAAGGAGTGGCAAGAGCCTAAGCTTGGGGATTCCCATGGCACCCCCAAGATAATCCAAGGACACCAAAAAGTCAAAGCTTGGGGATGCCCCGGAAGGCATCCCCTCTTTCGTCCACTTCCATCGGTAATTTACTTGGAGCTATATTTTTATTCACCAACATGATATGTGTTTTGCTTGGAGCATCTTGTATTATTTGTGTCTTTGATTGTTAGTTTACCACAATCATCCTTGCTGTACACACCTTTTGAGAGAGCCATATATGAATTGAAATTTGTTAGAATACTCTATGTGCTTCACTTATATCTTTTGAGCTAGATAGTTTTGCTCATAGTGCTTCACTTATATCTTTAGAGCGTGATAATTTTTGCTCTAGTGCTTCACTTAGATATTTTAGAGCACGGTGGTGGATTTGTTTTAAAGAAACTTGATCTCTCATGCTTCACTTAGATTATTTTGAGAGTCGTTAATAGCATGGTAATTTGCTTAATGTTAATATACTTGGTATTCAAGATATGTGAAACTTTCTTTTAAGTGGGTTGAATACTAAGATAAGTTTGACGCTTGATAATTGTTTTGAGATATGGAGGTAATAATATCAAAGTCGTGCTAGTTGAGTAGTTGTGAATTTGAGAAATACTTGTGTTGAAGTTAGCAAATCCCGTAGCATGCACGTATGGTTAAAGTTGTGTAACAAATTTGAAACATGAAGTGTACCTGGCTTGTGCACCCTTATGAGTGGCGGTCGGGGACGAGCGATGGTCTTTTCCTACCAATCTATCTCACTAGGAGCATGCGCGTAGTACTTGAATTTTTGATGACTTCTAAATTTTTGCAATAAGTATATGAGTTCTTTTGACTAATGTTGAGTCCATGGATTATACGCACTCTCACCTTTCCACCATTGCTAGCCTCTTCGGTACCGTGCATTGCCCTTTCTCACATTGAGAGTTGGAGCAAACTTCGCCGGTGCATCCAAACCCCGTGATATGATACGCTCTTTCACACATAAACCTCCTTATATCTTTCTCAAAACAGCCACCATACCTACCTATCATGGCATTTCCATAGCCATTCCGAGATATATTGCCATGCAACTTCCACCACCATCATCATCATCATGACATACATTACTTTTGTCATATTGCCATTGCATGATCTTGTAGTTGACATCGTATTTGTGGCAAAGCCACCATGCATTATTTTTCATACATGTCACTCTTGATTCATTGCACCATCCCGGTACACCGCCGGAGGCATTCATATAGAGTCATACTATGTTCTAGTATCGAATTGTAATCATTATGTTGTAATCAATGGAAGTGTGATGATCATCATTATTAGAGCATTGCCCAATCAAAAAAAAGGCCAAAAAGAAAAAAAAAAGAAAGGCCCAAAAAAAGAAAATAAATAAAAAGGGCAATGCTACTATCTCTTTTTCCACACTTGTGCTTCAAAGTAGCACCTTGTTTTCATGTAGTGAGTCTCATATATTGAGCTTCAAAGTAGCACCATGATTTTCATATAGTGAGTCTCATAAGTTGTCTTTTTATACTAGTGGGAATTTTTCATTATAGAACTTGGCTTGTATATTCCAACGATGGGCTTCCTCAAAATGCCCTAGGTCTTCATGAGCAAGCAAGTTGGATGCACACCCACTAGTTTTCTTTTGTTGAGCATTCTTAGCTCTAGTGCATCCGTTGCATGGCAATCCCTACTCCTTGCATTAACATCAATCGATTGGCATCTCCATAGCTCATTGATTAGCCTCGTTGATGTGAGACTTTCTCCTTTTTTGTCTTCTTCACACAATGCCCATCATCATATTCTATTCCACCCATAGTGCTATATCCATGGCTCACGCTCATGTATTGCGTGAAGGTTGAAAAAGTTTGAGATTATTTGAGTATGAAACAATTGCTTGGCTTGTCATCGGGGGTATAGAAGTTGGGAACATCTTTGTGTGACGAAAATGAAGCATAGCCTAACTATATGATTTTGTAGGGATGAACTTTCTTTTGCCATGTTATTTTGAGAAGACATGATTGCTTTGATTAGTATGCTTGAAGTATTATTATTTTTGTGTCAATATGAACTTTTGTCTTGAATCTTTTGGATCTGAATATTCATACCATGATTAAGAAGATTTACATTGAAATTATACCAAAGTATCACTTCGCATCAAAAATTCTTTTTTATCATTTACCTACTCGAGGACGAGCAGGAATTAAGCTTGGGGATGCTTGATACGTCTCCAACATATCTATAATTTTTGATTGCTCCATGCTACTTTATCTACTGTTTTGGACTATATTGGGCTTTATTTTCCACTTTTATATTATTTTTGGGACTAACCTATTAACCGGAGGCCCAACCCAGAATTGTTGTTTTTTGCCTATTTCAGTATTTCGAGGAAACGGAATATCAAACGGAGTCCAAATGGAATGAAACCTTCGGGAGCGTGATTTTCTCATCAGATAAGATCCAGGAGACTTAGACCCTCCGTCAAGAAAGCCACGAGGCGGTCACAAGGGTGGAGGGCGCGCCCTCCCCCCTGGGCGCGCCCCCTGCCTCGTGGGCCCCTCGAAGCTCCACCGACGTGCTCCTTCCTCCTATATATACCTGCATACCCCCATTAGACCAGGGACGGAGCAAAAAACCTAATTCCACCACCGCAACCTTCTGTATCCACGAGGGCGTCCACCACGGAGGGCTTCTACATCATCACCATAGCCCCTCCGATGAAGTGTGAGTAGTTTACTTCAGACCTTCGGGTCCATAGCTAGTAGCTAGATGGCTTCTTCTCTCTTTTTGGATCTCAATACAATGTTCTCCCCCTCTCTCGTGGAGATCTATTCGATGTAATCTTCTTTTTGTGGTGTGCTTGTTGAGACCAATGAATTGTAGGTTTATGATCCAGTATTATCTATGGAAAATATTTGATTCTTCTCTGATTTCTTTTATGTATGATTGAGTTATCTTTGCAAGTCTCTTCGAATTATCCGTTTGGTTTGGCCAACTAGATTGGTAGTTCTTGCAATGGGAGAAGTGCATGGCTTTGGGTTCACTATTGCGGTGTCCTTACTCAGTGACAGAAGGAGTTGCAAGGCACGTATTGTATTGTTGCCATCGAGGATAACAAGATGGGGTTTTTATCATATTGCATGAATTTATCCCTCTACATCATGTCATCTTGCTTAAGGCGTTACTCTGTTTTTAACTTAATACTCTAGATGCATGCTGGATAGCGATCGATGAGTGGAGTAATAGTAGTAGATGCAGAATCGTTTTGATCTACTTGTCACGGACGTGATGCCTATATACATGATCATTGCCTAGATATACTCATAACTATGCTCAATTCTATCAATTGCTCAACCGTAATTTGTTCACCCACCGTAGAATACTTATGCTCTTGAGAGAAGCCACTAGTGAAACCTATGGCCCCCGGGTCTATTCTCATCATATCAATCTATATCACTTTATTTACTTACTTTGTTTTTACTTTGCCTTTAGTTTTTACCTTGCATCTATCTATCAAAAATACCAAAAATATTATCTCTATCAGATCTCACTCTCGTAAGTAACCGTGAAGGGATTGACAAACCATAAGCGTTGGTTGCGAGTTGCTATCGTTGTGTGCAGGTACGAGGGACTTGCGCGTGACCTCCTACTGGATTGATACCTTGGTTCTCAAAAACTGAGGGAAATACTTACGCTACTGTGCTGCATCACCTCCTCCTCTTCAGGGAAAACCAACGCTAGCTCGAGACGTAGCATTTGTCTACTGGTTTGAAGGAGGCGGATTTGGATCGCTTATAAAGTATCACGTCATCTCTATCCACTGTGGAGCGTAGTGCAGTTAATTCTTCGGCCGCAAGGGCTTCAGACAATGCCTCGAGGGCCAGGGCGGCGGTTTTGTTTTCGGTGCGGAGTGCTATGTCCGGATCGCTGGCGAGAGTGATGATTCCATTGGGCCCGGGCATCTTGAGCTTCATGTACCCGTAATGGGGTACAGCTTGGAAGCTCGCAAATGCATCTCGCCTCTAAAAGGGCGTGATATCCACTGTTAAAAGGGGCCACTTGAAAGTTTATCTCTTCGGACCGATAGTTCTCCAACGTGTCGAATACCACATCAAGGGTGATTTTTCCCGCACACCGTGCCTCCCGACTGGGAATAATTCCTTGGAAGGTCGTGCTACTTTGCTTAATGTGGCTCCTGTCTATTTCCATTCTGTTGAGAGTTTCCTCGTAAATGAGGTTTAGTCCACTGCCACCCTCCATGAGCACTTTGGTAATCCGAAAGTCGTCCACAATTGGACTGAGGACCAGTGTGGCAGGTGCCCGGACTGTTCTGAATTTAGGTTCGTCATTGGCATTGAAAGTTATGGCCGTGTCGTTCCAGGGGTTTATTGCAGCAACTTGGCAGACTTGGGCGAGGCCGCGGAGTGCCCTTTTGCGCCTATTGTTTTAGGCTGAAGTCTCAAAGACTGTCAGCACTGTACGGTTGTTGTCTTTCGTGGGATGTTGCTCTGTGCTATTTTTGATGAGGAGATCCTCGCCGCTCTTGGCCACCTACCAGAGTATCCAACATGCTCTAAGGTTGTGGGTTGGTATGGTATCTGGCGTTGAGTGTATCTTGCAGGGCCTATCGAGCCATCCCTCTAGGACGGTTCCGCACCCCGTAATGGGCTTTGATTTTTTTTGTTACTGGATCAGGCGACCAACGAGGGTGCACCCTTTTTGTCCGGACGAGGGGTTTAGTGGAAACCGGTGGCTGCCAAGAGGCTGCCTGAGTTTTCCAGGCGCTTTCCGTTGTGCAGTACTTCTGTACTATGGTGGCCAAGTCAGCGAAGTGTGATACGTGACGGCGATTGATTGCATTGAGGATTCCCTCGTCCGTGCAATTTTTGAAGAATAGTAAGATTGCGTTTTCGTCACGGCAGTCTTTGATCTTGTCCTTAACAAGGAGGAATCTGGCCCAAAAGTGATGGACTGTTTCCTTGGACTGCTGTCTGATGTGGGTAAGATCGCTTATATCTGTGTGGGTGGGTAGCTTTAAGTCTGAACCCTGACCCAATCTGGTATCCGGAGCTTGAGAAACCTCCGAGCTTAACAGTTCGGGCTCCGGGATGTCAACCAATTTTTCAAGCCCACAGTCTGATTCTAAGTTTGGAGTACGGGGCAAGTCCTCCCGCGGGTGAGTATCCGACTCTGCGAGCTCGGAGATCCGAACATAGTTCATCCTCAACATAGGGGAAGAGTCGTCGCACTGCTCCTCCAATTCCGCTATATGATGGGTGATCGGCGGAGATTCAATTTCTCTCTGATCGGGTTTAGGCCCAATCCGATCGTAGTCCGTAGCGACTCCCAAGGAAGCAATGTGATCTAGGAGTTCATTTAAAGAAGACAACTCCATTGGATCCATCTGTTCGGAGTATTCTGAGTTGACGCGGAGGCAATTTTTGATAACACGAGACGTCATCATCGGCCCGATGGCCGAACGGGCGACCATGGTAAAACTGCCCAGCCGGAGGGTTTGGCCTGAGGCCAGGGCTTCCCCGGAGGTGATGTTATCCTTGATGACAAGGCGAGCCATCAAGCCTATCTTTGACGTAGCAGCGGAACTCTCAATGAAAGCACCAATGTCGGTGTCAAAACCGGCGAATCTCGGGTAGGGGGTCCCAAACTGTGCGTCTAAGGCTAATGGTAATACCAGGCGGGGGACACAATGTTTACCCAGGTTCGGGCCCTCTCTATGGAGGTAATACCCTACTTCCTGCTTGATTGATCTTGATGAATATGAGTATTACAAGAGTTGATTTACCACGAGATCGTAATGGCTAAACCCTAGTAGTCTAGCCTATGAGGATGTGATTGTTGTCCTACGGACTAAACCCTCCGGTTTATATAGACACCGGAGGGGGCTAGGGTTACACAAAGTCGGTTACAGAGAAAGGAATCTACATATCTAAATCGCCGAGCTTGCCTTCCACGCAAAGGAGAGTCCCACCTGGACACGAGACGAAGTCTTCTATCTTGTATCTTCATAGTCCAACTGTCCGGCCAAATTATATAGTCCGGCTGTCCGAGGACCCCTTAGTCCAGGACTCCCTCAGTGAGCTTTGCATGTTCAGCAGCGGTAAGCTTCTCAGGAAGATGATGTTTTGAGTCAAGACACTGGGCACGATAGCCTGGCAGTGGGTTCTCATCAGCCAGAGAGGCATCTTTCCAATAAAACCATGTCCGGTTCCAATCTTTGGGGTGACTCGCCAAGCGAGCATAGGGAAAGATAGCATCTCTTCTTTGTTGAATTGAGATTCCGCCAAGTTCCAAGTTGGGTCTGTTCGTAAACTCATTTTGGCGGTTCAAATAAAAATATTCCCCAAACAGTTCAACACTGGGCTCCTCTTGAAGATATACTTCGCAGAAAACTTGAAAGTTGCAGATGTTTGACACGGAATTGGGTCCGATGTCTTGAGAATGAAGCTGAAAGAAGTGCAGAACATCACGGAAAAATTTAGAACCGGGCGGTGAGAAGCCCCGATTCATGTGGTCAGTAAAAACGATGACCTCATCATCCTTTGGCTGAGGTTTTTCTTCTTCTGGATTGGGGGCGCGATAATGCATGACAGTTTTTTCTGGTAAATAGCCGATTTTCACAAAGTCTTTGAGCGTGTCCTCAGTGACAATGGAGGGAACCCAATTACATGAAGTGGCTGTCTTCGGCGGCATTGTGAAGAAAGAAGCCTAAAAGAAAGAACAATTTTGCCGATTTAAGTTGATTCATTAAGCCGGAGGTAAAAACACTACATCACATATTCAGAATGGCGGCTTAAAAGGGCCTAATGACATATGACCGGCTATGACTAGTGATGTAAGCCGCCATGACAATACTCATAGTTAAGATCTATCAAGAAGGAAAATTTTGCTAGGTGATGGACAAACAGATTTCACAGACTGAAGCTACAATTTTGGATCGACGACAGTTTAGAAAATGCAATAAATTCTAAACCTAAAGCGGCAGTAGAGGAGTTCGTGTGCTCCGATGAGATCTTCTATGAAGAAATAAGTATTCTGGTATTAAAAACGAAGGCTAAACTGCTACCACACGAGTTCTATACTATATTCAGATCAGAAGCTACCGGGGTTGAAGAAGAAAGCAAAAAACAACGAAGAACACCGAAGAACAGGGCTAACCCTAATGCAGATCTGACGCGTAGGGAGACGAATACTTACAGATGCAGATGGACCGCGGTGGAGCGCCGTCGTTTTCCGGACCGGTCAGGTTGATGCAGCGGCCTGAGTTGGTGCAGCGGTCCGAGGACGGCGGTGGCAAAGCTCGAGGCGGCAGCGGACTCGCCAGAGGAAGAAGAAGACGAGAAGGTAAGGGGAAAATGAAAGGAGGGTTGTTTGACCCTATTTATAAGGAGAAGGGTAACAGGTGGGCGCGAAAAACGAAGAGGCCAAAGAATGATTATACAGCCGCTCGGGCGCCTCGATTTTTGGGATGGTTATGAAAGATAAAGGATCTGTTAAGATATATTGAGTATTGTGTATAATTAAATGGCAGATGATGTCATGGCGGGTTACCACAATCGCAGAAGATGACGTCATGGTGGGTTATGAGGTCTCGCACAAATGAAGAAGGAAAGATTTTTTCTAAGTGTTGAAGATTGACATGAACAAGTTCAAATCAATCTGGGGCCTAATGTTGGGGATATGACTATTACGTATGACCCGCCCAGGAGGGGCTGGGTTATACCTATGTCGGTTCATCAATTTAAAGCCCATGAGGATATTGAAGATGGCGGTTCATAGGCAAGGGCCCAAGGCCCAAGGGCGACTTAAGGCCCATAGGGGTAAACCGCCATATGTGTATGACTTATATTGTAAGGCAAGTATATTTAGTCACCGAGCCGGACACGTTGTCTATGAGCCGGCTGGGACTCGTGAGCCGTTGGGCGTCAACCTGTGTATATAAAGGAACGACCCGGCGGCGGTTCAGGGCAAGAGACAATAGATCGAAAGCTAGGTCAAGCGTATTCGCTCCCTCTTAATCGAGACATAAGCAATACCACCTCAAATTGGATTAGGCCTTTACCTTCACCGCAAGGGGCCGAACCAGTATAAACTCTTGTGTCCTTTGTCCAGTTAACCCCTTTAAGCTAACCTAATTGTGATGGCTCCTCACACTAGGACATCTGCTGTGACTATTCCACAGCACATAATAAAGCTAATAATGTTTTTTGCGGGTAATAAAGCTAATAATTTTCCAAAGACATTGTAATGGATATTACACACCGAGGCAACAAAGTCTGGTCGACCCTCTCGAATAGCGGTGACCGACTAACCTGTCCCAAAAGACCCATCGGCCTTGAAATTTCCGGCCGGGCCAATGTCCCAATGGGTGCCATCGACGTCCAGCCTTTATGCTCACTTTCAGAATTTGATGAATCCTTGTTTCAATCTTGTTGAGTATCGTGATTATTAGGAAAGGCGAGATAGACTAGGATTTGTTCTGGCTTGTCTTGTACTCCAAGTAGATCATTGTACTCCTATATATATGCCCACGAGACTCAATTAATACAACAACAATTTCACCAAATCCCTCTCTTCCTTCTAACATGGTATCAGTTTCCGGGTTCAAAACCCTAGCCGCCAGTTGCTTCCGCTCCGTGCGCTGCCCCCGGGGCGGTCGGCCTTCATGATCGCCGCCGGGAGCCGTGCCGCCCATACCTAGGGTTCGTCCGCTGGTCGTGTCGACCGGTTGCCCTAGAGAGTCTTTTTCCCGATCCTTTGATCCGGGTTTTTCTCTCTCTCGCCAATCGCTTTGATCGGCATCTACATATTGGTTTTCCGATCTATGTGATCAGGTTTGAGTCACCCGCCGTCGTCGTCGGCCCTCATGTGCCTCTACTCCGACACCGGCGTGACCGGCCGGCCTCTTCACCAACCCCGGCTGCCTCGCGCGATAGGCGGCCCCTCAC
The DNA here is from genome assembly GCA_021437245.1 of Aegilops speltoides. Taxonomy (NCBI): domain Eukaryota; kingdom Viridiplantae; phylum Streptophyta; class Magnoliopsida; order Poales; family Poaceae; genus Aegilops; species Aegilops speltoides. The sequence goes on along the minus strand of CM038146.1, from coordinate 443,453,785 downwards.
AGCCGTCGTTTGCGCATCGGCCCCGCCCGTTGATCTACGACGGCCGTCACCGCCTTGCTCCGACCGGGACACTTGCATCGCCTCGACCCGGCGGCATCGCGCCTTGTGACGGCCAATCATAGCCGTCATTTGCGCGCCAGCCCGCCCATCGATCCACGTCACCCGCCTTCGCCGCGTCTACACGGTGGACCGGCGGTCTACCTCGCCGGCCTCGTCCTCGGATGCGGCGGGACGGCTGCTCGGGATGGCTCGTCGGATGCCTCAACTCGGGCGCCGCTACTCCATGGATCGCTTGGGCCTCGCTGCCCGGGAGTCGGCGCTGCTTTGGCAGCCTGGGTGCCGGTGCTGACACGCTCGTCCGCACGACATCCCACATCGTCCATCGTCGGCCTCATCCCGGACTCCGCCGCCACCACGCCTCCACCGAGCGGTGTCCCCGACCTCGCGCGTGATCGGCTTGATCACCCGCTCGCCGCCGCGATCCGCCTCATCTACGTCGCGCGACCATCCTGGCCCGTCGGTTGCACGCGTCGCCGCAGGTCTCGTGAAGATTGTCCCCGAGTTCAGCGCGCCCCTCCGCCGATCGACCAACGGGCTGCCGCTGCGTCGCACCGTCGGGCCGCAGCACCGCCGCCCCGTCGTTCTCCTTGCGACTGCATCGACTCGTACGTCGCTGTTGCGTCGCCCCTGCGGGTTGTAGTGCCGCGATACGCGGTCCCAGCCGCCACCCCGAGGTCGTCCCGCCTGTTGCACCGACCAGCGCTCCGCTGCACCGCCCCTTCAGGCCGTAGCGCCGTGGCCCATGGTCCCCGCCGCCGCCCCGAGGTCTTCCAACCTTCGCCCCGACCTGCCTGCCGCCACTGCGTCGCCCCTTCGGGCCGTAGCGCCGCGGCCCGCGGTCCACTCCGCCGTCACCGCGCGTCGACCTCCCGTGGTATGCGCCGCGCCGTCTTCCTTGGCGCGGGAACGCCAGCGTCCGTCCCGGTCTTCGTCACGTTGTTAGGGTTTTTCGCCTACTTCGAGCACCGCCGCCGCGCTCCTAACCTAGCCGCCGCCGCCGGTCTTCTTTGGCCGCCGCCGCTACCCCTGTAGCTGCCACAGCCGCCCTTCCACCTCCTTCGTCTTCATCCAGCACCAGCCCGCCGTCATCTACCCTGACCACCGTTGGTTACATTGGCCCTGCGTCGATGGACACCGCAATTTTCGTCGAGTTCTTCTCTGCTGGCCCCTATGACTTCTCCTACATGGCGTACAGATCGTGCAAGTCCCTCGTCTACGCATGCCCGGTGCTGGCAACACCAATGCAAGCCTTCATCCACGACGTGTCCCCGGGTCTGGCAAGCCTGGTTGGTGCTTCGTCAACTTCGTCTTCGTCCATTTACGCATGCGCGGTGCTGGCAACACCGGTGCGTGCCTTCGTCCACGATGTGTCCCCGGGCTTGGCAAACCCTCCGTGACGCGTAGTCAACAACATCTTCTTCCCGGCGCACCACTACTTCGACACCACTGCGCCATGCTAACTCGGCGCCCCCTTGCGCCCGCGCCTCCACGGCGACTTCCTCGGCACCAGCCACCCCGACTCGACATCGACCACGGCATTCTTCGCACGACTACCTCGATCACGGCTCCACCACCCACGCTCTCGGCTACCTCGACAACGACACAAAGGGCTACCGCCTTGCTTGAGCAACCTCGTCGGTTTTCAGTCTAGCCACGACTCCGCAATGCATCGATCGTTACGACTGGGGGGGGGGGGGGTCCGTCGGCTTGCCTTCGGATTCTTCTTCAGTCTCGCCGTCTGCATTGCTACCGTTGTGACTGCGGTGGATGTTGAGTATCGTGATTATTAGAAAAGACGAGATAGAATAGGATTTGTTCTGGCTTGTCTTGTATTCCAAGTAGATCATTGCACTTCTATATATATGCCCACGAGTCTCAAGCAATACAACAGCAATTCCATCAAATCCCTCTCTTACTTCTAACAAATCTAACCATGCTTCTAGCCTAAAAAATAATATCTAACCATGCTTCTCTGCCCGCGTCTCCACGTCCAAGACATGGCCAGCTTTCTCGTTGCCGAGCTCGTGCTTCTTGCCGTGGCCGTTGGTCACCGAGGTCAAGGGCAGCTCACCGGCGCCTGTGGCGCTGACGTCGGAGACTTGGCTGATGTCGTCTTTGTTCTTGCCCCAGATGAGAAAGTAGAGGCCTATCACGATAATCACTGCACCAATCACACTGAAAGCAAAAATGACATGATATCATTAGTACTCCCTCTGTCTCGGTGTATAAGTTTTTTGCGTAGTTCTAGGTCATCAATTTGAGAAATTAAATATATATTATATGTCATTAAAAGTATATCACAAGATTTCTAGTTTTTAAATATATTTTTTTTTACATATAATAAATATTTAGATAGTTAAATTGTCGACCTAGAACCACGCGAATGACTTATACACCGAGACGGAGGTAGTATATGTCTATCTTTAATTCTTTATATATATGCGCACCCGTGTAGTAACTGTACCTTCCGAGAGTGATGTCCTCCTTGAGAATGATGGAGCCCATGACGGCCGTAATGATCATGCAGAGCGGGTTGAAGGCCGTCACGAACACCGGGCCCCTTTGCCTCGACACGACGCCCTGCAAGTAGTACGCCACGCCGGAGCACACTATGCCGGCGTAGACCACAGTCAAGAGGCGGTTATCGAAGCCGATAACCCAGACCTGGGTGTTGTTGCGCTCAGCGACGAGGGCGACGGCGCCGCTCATCAGCGAGCCCATGCCGCAGATGAGCGCCGTGACGGAGAGCTCCACCGGGTAGCTCCGCAGCGTGCTGGACTGGAGAATGAAGAAGCACGACCAGACCATGCAGGAGCCGATGAGCATTATGGTCCCTTCCAGCCTGTCCCGCGCGGCGGCGGCAGCGCCAACGACGCCCTGGCCACCGGCAGTGGCGTGATGTTGTCCCTTGGACCACGGGAAGTGCATGGCGGGGCCGCGGTAAAGGATCATCAGCACGGCGCCGGCCACCGTGAGGACCGTGCCGGCGATCTTGGCCTGGCTGTGGAGGCTGCGCAGCCGCACCTTCTCCATGCGCAGGATGAGGGCCAGCACGAAGGTGACGGCCGGGAGGGTGTTGAGGAGCGCCGTCGCGAATCCCGCCGAGGTCAGCTTCGCTCCCAAGAAGTAGAGGTTCTGGTCAATCACGGGCCTGAGAGCCCATGCAACACACAGCACATCCACCTACGTGTCAGTCAGTAATCAAGAAAGAGTTCTGTGTAATCAACAGTACGGACGTACTCGAGGATTGCGAGCCCCATGATCTTGAGGTAGATGGTGGTTGTCATCTTTGGCCTCCGTCCCCTGCACATGCATGTTATACGTAGGTTGGAAGAAAATACACAATTAGGTAGTGTTCTGTTCTCTCATGGATCATGATCTAGGTAAATATGAATCGAAATGAACTCGTATAATTTGAAGTGTATGAGTGGATGTAACGGTGCATATGCTTCTGGTTGACATGTGGGGTCTGGTGGTTCCATGCATGGTAGGTCCTCCACCAGTGGCCAATCAGGTCACACTGCCTAGTGGAGGTCGTCCAGGTGCGTTTACACGTACGCAAACACACATACCGCACATAGGCCGGTTAGCTAGCCACATGTACCTGCTCATGTGTCATTTCTACTTATGCTAATTAATGCACCCTGACATTCTGATTGATCCATCCATATACAAATGACGATTTAACGCCTGATAAGGAAAGCCCCCAAAGGTAGCTTCGCCGGTGCAAAATAGAATAAGGTATCAAGATGTGCACCTACACTTTAATGGATTAGGATCCATGAGTGCAGCTTGCACCATCTATGTGAGACAAACATACCCCTCAACAGAAAATTATAAATGAGACAAACATGAGAATATATGAACCCAGCAAATTGTACGTGTGTGTTGATCGATCGTGGGGGTACACGTTTGGCAAGTTGGCGTTGTTAATTTTCCTGATCCTCCTTCGCTCCGTTTGTTCAGTTGTCCCTAGTTAGCTCTTCGAAAGTTTGCATAACTAAATAAAAGTGAATGGTAGACTGTGGGAGCATCGATCGGAATAGTGGCAGCTAACTGAACATCCAAGCGTGCTTCTGCAAGTTGTGATGTACTCCCTCCACTCACAAATATAAGATGTTTTGGATATTTTAATATGAACTACTAACTGACTGAAATGAGTGATTAAAAACACTAAGACATGGCTATATACATCCGAATTTTCTTTAAAAAAAAGTTAGAACATCTTATATTTGTGAACGAAGGGAGTAAATTTTTGGTAAAACATGAAGCGCTCATGCATGTGCAAACTAATTAATTAATGATCTATCTCTAGTCATCTAAAAACAATCGGGCCCTTGCTTGGATGGTTAATGAGATCATTATTGTACTATGATCTAATTAAGACAACTCGCATATATTGTGTTTCATATCCTGCAATATGGTTCGGTAATGGTTGCATTTGTTTTGTATTGTGCTTAATACTTAATGAAAATGGGTGTGTGCCTTGCAGTAATGTAGAGACCGAAGGTTGTAACCTCCTTTCGATAGAGAAAAGTCCCGTATTGTGTTTTGGTCCACGAGAGTGCAGCTTGCACCATCTAATTAAATGAGACAAAAATGAGATCAAATTGTACGTATGTGTTTGCTCGATCGTGGGGTTGCACGTTTGGCAAGTTGGCCTTGTTAATTTTCCCGATCTTCCTTTACTATATTGATCCATTTGTTCTGTTGTCCTTGGCTCCTGGAAACTTTGTCTAACTAACTAAAAGCAAAAGCCAGAGTGTATGGGAGCATCGGTCAGAATAATGCTGCCAGCTAACTGGATATCCATGCATGCTTGTGTCAGTTGCGTTGTACTCCCTCCGTTCCTAAATGTAAGTCTTTGTAGAGATTCCACTATGAACCACATACGGATGTATATAGATGCATATTAATAGTAGATTCATTCATTTTCCCCGTTTGTAGTCCATCTAGTGGAATCTCTACAAAGACTTATATTTAGGAACAGAGGGAGTACAATTTTGGTAAAACTTGAAGCTCTCATTTATGTTGGAACCATCTATTCTAACTACTTAATGATATATCTCCTCTATTTCATGGTAGCTCATAACAATATAATCAACCGAGCCCTCGCTTAGATGGTTAATGAGATGATTTAACTCTGAGTTAATTAAGATCATTACATCTCGTGTTGTGTGGGGAACTGGTGACTTTGCCGTTTGAGGTAGAGGCTCGTCTGCTGAAGTGTGCGTGTTGATCATGATCCTCTACCGGATGTTTTTCGAAGGAAAAATACGCAACGGTGACATTATATGCATGCCATCCGCAAGATGCGTGTGCAAGCGAGAGAGCCCTCTCGAAGTAGAGGGCGAAGAGAGTGGCGCTTGCGTACGTGCGAGAGCGTCGTGTGTGTGAAAGAGAGTATAGTTAGTCGATGCGTGGAGGAATGGAACTAGATAGGGTTACCTCTCGAAGTAGAGGGCGAAGGGCGCCATGACGGCGGTGGCGACGAGGTTACGGTAGACGACGAGGACGAAGTGGCTCATCCCGGCCTTGAGGGACGCCACGGCGATGATGTACATCCCGGCGAACCCCACCTGCAGCAGCACCATCGCCATGTATGGCTTCACATCGCTCAGAAATTTCCACCCCATACCCATACTTCTATCTCTCTCCTCCGGCTAGCTACTTCTCTCGCACTCAGTAGCCCGAGCTCGATGTGACTCACGCAAGCAATGGCCAATGGCTGTGATCGTTGGCGATGAGCTCACAGGGAAACCGGCTCCTTTATATAGACGCGCTCCACCGACACTGTGCGGCCAACGGTACATGTAGGGTTCAGGAGCAGGATGAAAAGCGTACGTAGTGTAGCTCATCGGTGGATCCGAGTCATGGATCCGCCTGCCACATCATGCCCTTTGCGTCCCAGCGCTAGCTTAGCTAATAAGATTTAGCCGCAATACTATCACTAGTAGAAAAACACCTATTAGTCCCGGTTCGTAAGGGTCTTTAGTCCCGATTCATGAACTGGGACTAATGGGTCGTTACAAATACCTCCACCATTAGTTCCGGTTCAAACACGAACAGGGACAGATGTGCCTCCACGTGGCCGGTCCGCCGAGCCCAGTCAGGGGGGCCTTTGGTCCCGGTTGGTGGCACCAACCGGGACTAAAAGTCCATGTTTTTTTTAGAAAAATGGATGCTTTAGGGGTTTTGGGGGTTATTTTTAGGTTGTTATTAGCTAGCTAATAGAGAGAAGTGTCCTCTCTTATATCTTCGTCCTTGGTTTATCAACGCTGCTGCTATGTTCATTTCACCTGCTGATATAACATGCTCATGCATGCTTGCATCATACATCATCATATATAATAACAAGTCCTACTAATCATGCATCATCATACAACTTCTACTCGTTATTAATAATAAGTCATACGATCATCATCCTCATAGTCATCGAACCCAACCCTACATAATTGTTCTTAGCACATGATCATCGATGTCGGTAGGACCTAAACACCCTTAAGGTAAAATAGCATAAAACAATATAGACCCTGACTCTCCATTATGAAGAATGGCGATCATCCTGTCTCCAATTCTTGCCCTTCGCTGCTTTTTGCTTCCAAGAAGCTCCTTACAACTGTCCATACATTTTTTTCATTCTTTGATTGTCATGTCTCCACTTCTTTTAGAAACCCGGTATGGACAGTTGAGATTCGTAGGACGACCTGGTTGTATGTTCAAAACATGAAGTCTACCATGCGTATACATCAGATGAGGCACACAATCATTCGGGATTATCTGTTGAAAAACATAGTAATAACTTCGTAGTTAGCAATGATGTACTAGTTTTAGAAGTGTGCAAAAAGATGCACGGATGTTGTAATAGTAAAAAATAATCTTACCAGGGTATCTCCATGGTAGTTACTGTAGTTCAACACGTGCACTAGTGGCACGTATTGACCATAATGTTGAGGAGTTTGATTGTAGATATTGTAATTCTCAAGATCAGTACAAAATGCGACCAGATGATTTTTCTCCTGATAAGTTAATTCGGAGCCTTCGGTGTAGTAGGTTCTGTCTACCATCTTCCACACATTCTTTGAAGAATGAAAATAAGCTGTCAATGGAGATAAGTTGTCAACTATTTTGAAATAAACAATATAAATTACTTAATAACTATGTTAAGCTCACATGGGGGAAGAATTGGAGGTGTATCCACAAGGACTCAAATCGAAGGTCTCTCTTACTCGATTGTAGGATCACCAAGATTCATGGTGACAAGCATACCCTCATCAAGACCATACATCTTGCAAAGTGCTTCCCAATTTTTGCAACCAAAATGGGTTACACTCTGAGCATTGTACAGCTTTACTTGAAAATCCACACCATGATGGGTACTTAGGATAATTTTTTTGGTTTCGAAACTTTTATGGTCTTCAAAACCCATCTTCTCCAAGACATAGCGTCTTGCAAAGCATGGGATAAGCTAGTCGAATTGGAAAAGATGAAAAATATGGTCATGATTAAAATAGTTGAAGTCATGATTAATTACGAAAAAAACTATTGTCGTCGTTGCGTACCGTATGAACATCGAAGGTCTCCTTGAGCTTAATGCTGAAGCGCCGATCTTCGTCCAGCTCAATGAACCTGTCGCAGATACCTCGGTCGTCGTGGCACCAGTCGCACTCCCCAGGGCGGTTTTCGTCGTCCGAGTACGACATTTCCGGCCTATGTTCATAATTCAAATATTAAACTAGATTATTAATCACTGGTTGACTATCGGTGATGTACGTATCTCCTCCTTTCATTCCCGAGTGCATTATTACACCAAATTGTCTAGCACACGGGAATGAAGGAGAACTTATCCAATATGAGCATTCAATAAGCAAAACCAAATCATAAAATAAGCAAAACCAAATCATAAAATAAAGTAGTATTCAAATTAGCATGCATTCAATAATTATAAGCAAAAGTACATCATCTCTTGGTGTCCGTACATCGTCGAATATTATCACTAATATAGCAACACTAATACAACTAGAACCGTAGCGCCCGACGGGTATCGACGCGGGCGGTGGACACCCAAAGATAAGGAACCATCAAAGGATCATAGCTCCAGTGAGATCCCTGAAGAACCTGCCAGGTATTGTCGAACCTGCCCTCCAATGCAACCATGTAGCGACGGACGTGCTCGTCTTCCTCGCTGACACGGTGACGTACCACCTCCGCGGTGTCCGGAAGCCTCGGCACCATCACTGGCCTACGCAACCGCCACCAAACAAGGATCGGGTCAACAACGGGCTGCCTCCTGACCAACCTACGTCCCCCGGAAGGTAGCACCTCCCAATACCAGCCCGACAGAGCCCAGTCCCGAACATGGCCCTGATCAAGCAAGCCTCCACCGCCGAGTCGACGACGACGAGGATGCGGGATAGGCATCGCCGACGTCGATGCGGGAACTACTTCTATATATAGTTAAATAAAGTAGTTTTATTAATTAAATCAACTATCTAGTTCAACTACTAATTAAGCACTTACTATAAATAAATAAAGTACTACTTACTAAAAACAAACTACTTCTATATATAGTAAAATAAATTAGTTTATTAAATCAACTAGCTAGTTCAACTATATATATATATATGAAGCATTTACTATAAATAAAATAAAATAGTACTTACTAAAAATGAACAAATTAATTACACAATCTAAATTACACAATATGAACTACATATCTAAATTACACCACATCTAATCTAACAAAAAGATCTAACAAAAATAATATCACCAAACATGCATATTCAACAATAATATCACCAAAAAATCTATTAACAGAAAAAAATCTAACATAATATGAACAAATTAATTGCACAATCTAAATTACACAATATGAACTACATATCTAAATTACTACACATCTAATCTAACAAAAAAATCTATTAACAGAAAAAAAATCTAACAAAATATGAACAAATTAATTACACAATCTAAATTACACAATATGAACTACATATCTAAATTACTACACATCTAATCTAACAAAAAAATCTACTAACAGAAAAAAAATCTAACATAATATGAACAAATTAATTACACAACCTAAATTACACAATATGAACTACATATCTAAATTACTACAAATCTAATCTAACAAAAAAATCTATGAACTATACAAAAAAATCTAACAAAAATAAAAGAAAGTTGCTCACACGGCGACGGCGACGGCGAGTGCAGTGCAGAGGCGGGCGGCGACGTGGGCGGGCGGCAACGACGACGCGGCGGCGGCAAGGCGGCGGCGGCAGCAGATGCGGCGGCGACGGCGGCGGGCGGCAGGCGGCGGCGGCGGCGTCGGGCGGTGGCGACGGCGAGGTGGCGGCAGGGATGACGCGGCGTCGGGAGGGATCGAAGTCGGGGCGGGGCGGCAGTGCTACTTATATATCAAAGGCTTTGGTCCCGGTTGGCGGCACCAACCGGGACAAATGACCTCTTTGTCCGGTTGGAGCCACCAACCGGGACCAAAGGCCTCTTTTCGGCAGGTCCCGGTTGGTGGCTCCAACCGGGACAAAAGAGGGTCATTTGTCCCGGTTGGTGCCACCAACCGGGACCAAAGAGCTGGATTGCTACCGGTTGGTGCCACCAACCGGTTCCAATGCACCTCTTTCTGCAGCTGTTTTTAATTAGTCCCACCTCACCAAGCGAGAGGCACCGCAGCGCTTTATAAGCCCTGAGTGCATAGACGATGAAGAAGAGGCTCAATGCTCACCTGCACGTTGGTTAGCTTCAAGCCTTGAGGATTAGGGTAGACTGCACGGTGCTGTGTGCAGTGCAGTTTACACTATTCCGAAAGGCTTGAAGCTAATTAACGAGCATTGCGCCTCTTTTTTATTTTGACATATTTTTAATAGTTGTGCTTAACTTTACTAAAAAATGAGCATAGATGCTTATTTTTAATGACTTATTACAACTCAGAAATAAAAAGAAAAAAATAAATATAGCAGAAAAGAAAAAAATTATATAAAAGCTACTCAGAAATAAATAGAAGAAAAAATAGTTGTGATTAACTTTACCAAAAAAATGAGCATAGATGCTTATTTTTAATGACTTATTACAACTAAGAAATAAAAAGAAAAAAAATAAATATAGCAGAAAAGAAAAAAACTATATAAAAAACTACTCAGAAATAAATAGAAGCAAAAATAGTTGTGATTAACTTTACTAAAAAAATGAGCATAGATGCTTATTTTTAATGACTTATTACAATTCAGAAATAAATAGAAGAAATAATAGTTGTGATTGACTTTACTAAAAAATGAGCATAGATGCTTATTTTTAATGACTTACTAGTAAGTGTGCACGTGCAACGCACGTCTCCATCCATACACATGATGAACATGGATATAATGAGTAATAATGCACACAAGGGATGTCTCAGCTGATGTATACATTAAATCAAACACAAGAGACCTTACAAATTTTATGTTCAAATTTTGTGGTAAAAGAACCAAGAACAAAAACTGAAGTGCTGCAATACAACCGAAAGAAACCCAGATATATCTTTTGTCTACTACTCCCTCCGTCCCATAATATAAGAGCATTTTTCACACTAATCTAGTGTTAAAAAAACTGTCATATTATGGGACGGAGGAAGTATATGCTTAAGAAAAATTCGCGCAAAATAGGATGTTTTTCTAAGATTGGTCTCTTTAAACTTTGATAAATATATCTAATACCGGCATAAATGGCATACAAATGATCCCTTCGTCTCTAAAGAAAAGCAGGGGGTGTCTCAATCTACTTTGAAAATATAGTCATGGTATATAGACAAAACATGTGCCTGTCTGATGAGACATCATTCTTCATATTCAACTCCATACTCTTACAACAAATCTAGAAGTATGGAAACGATATACCAACTCACACACAAAATAAGCTTAGTGCTTACTTCATCTTCCTGTTCTTGGCTTGTTTTGTGTCTCTTTGTCTTGGTTGTCGAGAGGTCAATAGTCATCTCCTCATCGGCAGCTGGCTGCATTGAGTCTTCTTGTTTGCCAAGCCAGGGTGTAGTAGGAATGGGCATTGTACGGGTAATTGGTCTTCTTGTTGAACTGAACCCTGGAAGTGATGTCAACATGTGTACCAATACCAAGTAATCATGGACGTCTCTCTATAAACATAAAAACTAATTATACTTGAATAGTAAAAAAATAAAAACCACATTTTTCATAGCGTTGTTCACCCAAAAAATTTCTTGAACTGAAAAATTTGAACATAAATTATGAAATGGTGTATCAAGTGAAATGAATAAAATATAGTGAATTGCTTATATGCAGGAATGATTTAAGAAGGTCATTCCACCTACCTGCAATAAATTGTATAAGGGCAGTGATATAATTTCTCTTTGGTTTGTGTATGCAAATTTGTACTATGATTTTATAGGAGAACACAAGTTACAAGAGCACCCCAAAGGGGCGGCATCCATGCTGACCTACCAGCACAGCTGACGCAAACTTGATGAATTCAGAACTCAACAATGAATTCTGCCGGTATCTTTAGCACAACAAATTCAACCCATATTTTGCTCGGTCTTTGTCTGCTCACCGAAAAATTCCACATGAATACTCTCATCCTAAAAAACACTATGTCTAATGCAGGCACCACCTGAATGCTTACTGGTTGGAGCACTTCCAATAATTCACATCATTCTTCAGCCACACGATCACCTGTTCACAACCCAGGTATATCAAAGGAGGGCACCGTTACTTCTAGAATCAAGCTCTAAAATTGCAGCACGAAACTGAAGACGAAATCCTCTTAGATGCTTAGAAAACATGTATAGTCATGTGATTACCTTCTGAAACATCCTCTTTGTAAAATTCATCCTCACAATCAGAAAGAAACCATGCTTGAGACTTGCAAAAAAATTCAGCATTGGTACCTAAAAAATAATTAATTTATGTTAGTTTTGCCCTTGAGAAAAGAATGGTCAATTTGGTTCAGAGAAAATTGTTATAAAGGAAAAAATATCAATTAGCAAAGTTGTAGCTTGCAGACTGTCTCGTAATGTACTAATTTAGATAATAATGTTGGCTTCGCAGTTGTAGTCATCCTTGGAATTATTGGACCTTGGAGAGGCATGTAGTAGCATTTCAGGAGCATATGTACTCTATCTACAGGTTATATGAATGCCAAAAATAGCTAATGTCTTACCAATGTTGATTCCTTGTTGCCCATGGTCTCAGTAGCCTGTTTTGAAGGTATATTAGGTTAATACAATATTATACAAGTAAATACATTGGTAATACAGGAAAATGGATCCCCTAAGTTCAGGTGCTACCTCTGAAAGCAAGAATTTGACAGCCATTATGAGGATAATCCATGAAAAGGTCCCCAATATGTTAGGTCCATTTGAATTATCGGTGTAGGAATCATGTGATAAAATAGCTTGACATGCATTTTCATCAATCTTTAAGAGCAAAACATATGAACAGAACCATATACACTACAACTACAAGCACGAACTCCACCTTGTCTGACCAAAAAATAGCACCCAACATCTGTTAATCAGATGAATCAATAAGCTCGCAGGACAGAAAGACCAACTACCAACCTAGCTGAAAAATATTGTATATGGTACATGGTACACCCACCTAAATAACATCTTAAAATTATTACAACTTAAATCGGGTAACTGAAGCACCAAGTGTAGGAAGATATGTTTCAGTGGTGGAAAAAAACTAAAGATCATGACTTGGTTAATCAGGAAATCGTGTTAATTCTGAGATATACATCATGCCACACTCGGTAGCCTTTTCCTAGATATGAGTTGTAATATCACATTATCATTTCCATCGAACTAATTCAATACAATATATAGTGCCGTATGAGGACTCAAACAATGGATTTGCCCAACTTTAACAAATAAAAGGGGTTCGTGTTATAAAACAAAAATGATAAATACTGCAATCCAATAGGAGTCGAGAGCAGTATAAGCGAGAATTAAGATATTTCACACTGTTCATATGGAAGTAATTTCACAAAATCAGATCCCACCGACCAATCAAAAATATTTGTTATGAAGTAAGATGGATCTAGGCCTACAGTATAAATTGAATCATAAATAGGCCTACAAATACAAGAGGATGAGTGAAACAAAACTTTCATGCCCGTGACTTCCACAAGAACATATTTCTATCCAGCTCATTTTGCGAATGTATCTTTCTACTGGTTAACAACGTGGCCATGGAATTAACCACCCAAAGGAAGTAGAACAGGAATTGTACCAATACTGCTGACCACACGGGTTGATCTTATCCATCATAAAGCAATCCTGAATCTGCCATCACATGGTCGGCCCTTGGCGGAGTCCAGCGGTGGGCGGGCGGGCAGAGTGCTGCGCGGCAAGGTCGGCGAAGGAGGCGCAGACGGCGAGGATCTGGCAGTGGAGCTCGCCGAGGCGCGGGGCGGCATCGACGCGCGTAGTGGCGGAAATGACTCGGTCATCGGGGTCCTTCCAGGATGCCTCGTGCCGGGACTCCTCGTGCCTGATCAGGATGTGTGACGCCCGCATCGTCTCCACCCCCGCCGCTGCCGACGCCATCACCCCCTTCCCCCATCGCTCTCTCCCTTCCTCCGCCACTCGCTGCTCCGGTTGCTTCGGGTGATTGGCTACGTTTGCTCGGGCCCATGGGAAGTAGAGGAGCCGTGGGCGGCGGCAGCGATCCGCGCTCGCATCTGTGAGAAAATTACGGGATTAGGATAGCAGAGGAGGAGCGGCAAAGCTTTGTGGGCACCGGGGAGAGAGAAAATTATGGGATAATAATCCCCCTAATTGAGGACGAGGGGATGCACGGGGGCGGGGCAGTCTGCTCCGGCAGAACATTTAATCTGAATCGTTTATTTATGTGGCAGACCTTTGATCTAATATGGACTGTTAGATGTGATTTAGTTAGATTGATCGAACGACTCATATAATCCTGTGTACAGTTTGTGGTGTGTCTTTAGTGGAATTCATGTTTGCTCTTTTAATAGTAGTATAGATTACAACTCAGAAATGAAAATAAAAAAATAAATATAGCAGAAAAGAAAAAAAACTATATAAAAAACTACTCAGAAATATATAGAAGCAAAAATAGTTGTGATTAACTTTACTAAAAAAATGAGCATAGATGCTTATTTTTAATGACTTATTACAATTCAGAAATAAATAGAAGAAAAAATAGTTGTGATTAACTTTACTAAAAAATGAGCATAGATGCTTATTTTTAATGACTTATTACAACTCATAAATAAAAATAAAAAATAAATATAGCAGAAAAGAAAAAAACTATATAAAAAACTACTCAGAAATGAGCATAGATGCGCTTATGGAGAAAATTCAACCTAAATTCATAATAAATTTCTACTAACTTCAGAGAAATTCAGTATGAATTTAGGTTAAATTCCCTGTATAAGGGCATCTATTTTCATTTTGAGAGGAGCTCAACAAGGCAGAGAGGGAGGGGCTTATAAACCGGTCTGATTTCCCTTCGGTTGGCGAGGTGGGACTAAACTCTGGCCGCAACGAGGACCAACCCTTTAGTCTCGGTTTGTGGCGTGAACCGGGACTAAAGGTCATCCTTTGGTCCCGGTTCATGCCACCAACCGGGACCAATGGTGGTGGGCCAGGAGCGAGGCCCATTGATCCCGGTTCGTCCCACCAACCGGGACCAATGGCCCACGTGGCCCGGCCGGCCCCCGGGGCTCACGAACCGGGTCCAATGCCCCCATTGGTCCCGGTTCTGGATTGAACCGGGACTAATGGGCTGGACCGGCCTGGATCATTGGCCCCTTTTCTACTAGTGTATGCTACATGAGTGAATGATATTATTCCCGGAAAAATAAAAAAGTAAAAGTTAATCTCTTTGTTCTAAATGTGTAATTGTAAATCAAGAGATTCTTCCAAACGGGCCAGAATCAAATATCTTCTTTCTGCTAATAAATAAAAGTAGAGTTAAATGCATTGAAGGTCCTAAAAGTTTCATCGAAGTGTCATTTAGTTCTAATTCTTTCAAAATGTACATTCAGGTCCTAATCCTATAGCAAGTGATTCACTCGAGGTCCTTTTTAGCACGAACACTTGCTGACCTCTCACGTGGCGCCTTGACCCATGTCATGTCAGCAGAGGCACTACTGAGAAAAGACATGCCACCATAGCTATTTTCGAAGAGTAGATGTGGCGGGTAACAAAAGGTACCCGCCATTGGTATTAGCATAGCAGTGGTGGACAGAAACACATGCCCGCCACACATAAACCCTTCCAAATTTGCCCACTTGAAGAAATCTACCAGTGGCGGGCGTCTACTAACGCCCGCCACTGGTTCATCGTTCAATAGTGGCGGTCAAAACTTATGCCCGCCACAGCTAAATTGTGGTAACAAAAATGAATTATAGATATCCAAAAGTTAGCTGTGATGCGCGCTGATATCTGCCCGCCACACATAAGTTAGGTCCAAAATTTTCTAAGAATATCGTATGTACTAGACATAGAGTAATCCCAAATTTGAACGGAATCCGAGAATTCCTAAGAAAATGCTATTTAATAAATCTAGAATAGCTCGTTTGTTTGCTACTTCAGGGGAGATCGAGTGTCCAGTTTGTACACGAGGTACTGCATCAAGTTATTGTCGTAACATTGTCAAAATTTTACCACACCTACTAGTGTCCAATGAAGACACAATGCCTAGTTTCATTCCTTTTCGAGCTCATTTGCACGCTCAAAGCTGTTTGCCATTTTAGCTACCGAAAAGTCAATTAATACCGCGAAAATAACAAACCAACTCAGGCAAATTTTTAGCATAGGGCTTGGGATAGTGCCTATTACTCATGTAAAAAGTCTAGAGTTGAAATAATTTTTAATAAATGATTGTGTGTGTAAGGCGGCGGTTTTCATTCCAAACCCTTACACTGGGGGGGGGAGTGTCCGGTTTGTACACGAGGTGGATGAAGTTGTCATCGTAACGATGTCAAATTTTTACCACACCCTAGGTGTCCAACGAAGACACCATGTAAAGTTTCACCCCTTTCCAAGGTCGATTGCACGTTCAAAGGTTTTTGCCATTTTTAGTTATCGGACAGTCAATTAATGCCACAAAAATAGCAAACCAATACAAAAACTGCCGAATTTTGAGCATGAGGCTTTGTATGTTGTGTACTAATCATAGAGTTTGAGGTTAAAATGATGTAGAAAAGTGCACGTAGAATGGCGTGCAGAAGGGTCGACAGAATACTGTCTCGGAAGTGGCGGGCAATAGGTAGTGCCCACCGCCGCTTTTCCCCTTTCGGGTGGCAGGCGGTATCCTGCGCCCGTTACTCCTACACCCACGCCGCGCGCGGTCCAGTTTTTGTGCAAAACACTGCTTCGCACCCAAAACTCCTCCCTGCCCACCCCAAATCTTGCCCGACTCACCGCCGCTCCCCTCCTTGCTCCACGGCCTTCATCACCGCCGCGGTGTTGGAAACGTAGTAGAAAACAAAAACTTTTGCCCTACGATCACGATCCCAGGAACACTATAAAGATGCATACAAGGTTAGATCGGATCTTTACCAACTTCGAGTTGCAGCGGAAGAAGAGATGGTGTAGATTGAACTTGAAGTACCTCGAACCGTCCACGACGATCCCTCGATCAAAAGACCGAAAGCACGGCCTCTCTACGGATTGCGGGCATACATGCTTCACGTTCGGGCAGCGCTTCACCTCCAAAGCTAATCGTTGCCGCAAAATTAGAGGAGGGGGAAGAGAACCTCACGTGGATTATCTATTATAATATAAGGATTAGAGAGAACTAGAAGTAGCTCTAATCTAGATCAAGTCTAGATAAAAAAACTAGAACTAGAGAGAGGGGGGCGCCGGAGATCAAGGAAGAACTTGCGTGTCTCAAAGGGGGCGCCCTCCTCACATATATATATAGGTGGAGGGAGGGGCCAGGACGACTTGGAGGAGGGAAAACCCTCCTTTGGGCCGCCACCAAGGAGGAGGTGTCCACCTCCAATTTCCCCATGCCCCCTTAGCTTCTCCAATAAGCTAAAAGGGGGTCCCATCCCTACATGGGCCTTCTATTGGGAAATGTAGTAGAAAAAAATTTGCCCCGCGATCACCTAGGAACAATATGAAGATGCATCAACAGTTTGGATTTGATCATTACTATCTCCAAGTTGCAGCGGAAGAAGATGAGTCGGTGTAGATCGTACTTGGAGTCCCTCAAACCGTAGATGAACGATCTTGCGAACCGACCGTGAAGACCGAAAGCATCATCTCTCTACAAGTTGCAAGCGTACGGTCTTCAGGGTCCGGCAGCGCTTCGCCGTCCAGAGCTAATCGTCATCGGAGAATTAGAGGAGGAGATTAAAACCACACTGGGCTTCTAATTATGAGGATCTAGGTCTAGCTCTAATTGATCAACTAGGACCAACTAGAACTAGAACTGGAGAACTAGAGGAGGACCCAAAACTTGTGTGTTGAAAAGGTGCAAAAGCCTCTAGTATATATAGGTTAGAGGGGAGAGGAGGGGGGCGCCATAAGGGGGGAAAGGACTCCCGCACCTTGCGCTGGCCAAGAGGAGGGGAAGTCCCCCTCGAATTCGGCCTCGGCGCCACCCCTTTTGGGCCCAAGTGGCCCAAGTAGCCTTCCACCACTTGGCCTTTTAATGCCCATTGATATTAAATTAAATATAAAAGCCTCCTAACAATTACTAGAACCTTTTATTATTAATTTAACATCATCGAAAACATTTTTCATCTATATATTATTTATTGAAGATATCCAGTATTACCCGATAAACTCCGAAACCCTTCCGGTGACACTGAAACGCTTTCGGTTCCTATCTAAACTATTCTGGATATTAGTTCACTATTTTACAAATATATTCTCATTATTTCCGTCCTACTAACACTCAGTAGTTCGTGATTACCTTAAGTTTGTGACCTTGTAGGTTCGGTAAAACATAGACATGAACAAAACCACTTCTTTCAATGATCGATAGCGGAACCGTGGATGTCCATATCGATATATATATATATGAATACACGAATGACATTCAAGTGAACCTTTGATGTCGCAGCTTCTTTACCAAAGTCTTTGGAATATTTCTTCGAGCAAAGACTGATACCACGAAGAAGGTGTTTCCAAGATATTTTATTATAATTCTTAGTCATAGAAGTTACTTTGTATTTTCTAGGATCTTAGATCTAAATCAGTGTACCTGTAATTGTTATGAGTATGAATAAAATTGCAGGTGTTTTAGAAAAAAATATTTTCACATTTTTTCTAGAAAATGAGAGAATATTTTCAGTTATGACGGACCCTATTGACGCGCGTTCATTATACAAGGCCACGGGGTGGCATTTCCCCTTGTGGGCTTAGTCCAGTCTCCTGAGATAGTCCTGTAATCCTTAGGCTTGTTTAATTGACATGTTGATGGCCCAAAAATAAAGTTATGGACGAGATCTTCACCCTCCACATTAACGTCCATCCTTTATACAGACTTTTAAAATGGACCCCAATATCCAATAACGGTTGCGGGGAAGATGGCATTTGTGACCGTTTTACCTGTCGTCTTTCTAGAAACACCATTTTTCTTAGAGGCACATGGCAGTTTTTGTTAGGAAGGAAAAAGTGCGCAAGAACAGACATACATAAACTACCATCAAAATACATTCGCTATGATCTAAAATTGCCAGGCAAGCCCGTTCGCTGGCCATCTAGCTCCCAGCGACCGGTCGCCAGTTAGCAGAATTTGATGAATACCCTTGTGCACCTAGGGCATCTCCAACGCGGACCCTCAAATCGCCTCTATATGTCCTTTTCAGGAGTACAAACACTTTTCATCATCCAATGTTATCCCCCAAGCGTCTAGACGTCAAAACTCTTTCAGAATAAGCGAACTTTGTTTTTTTTTGGGTGGGGGGGGGGGGGGGGGCTTTGGGGAAGTCCCGACATCCATCTAGCCAACCAAAAGCCACCACGTTAGACATCCAGACATCTCCTCTCTTTCCTCGACCGCGACGTGCACAGGCACAAAAGGACATTTAGAGGACATGGTTGGACGACCGACTCCTGCTAGTATTGACTAGCAGCGTCCGGTATAACCATCACAGGAAATGCTATAACCAGCACTTGCTAATTCTCACAGTCGCATGATAAGATCGTAGCTAGGGAGAAGCTGACAAGAAGAAAGTAGAGAGAGAAAAATCGTCTCCATGCATGATCGACCGATGGACTATGCAGTACAAGGGGAAAAGCTAGATGGACAACAAGAGGACGTATAACACGATCCCCTTGGCTAGTAGTGCCCATTAGTCGTGGGCGTCTCGACATCGACATGGCCGCCGTTGCCGTTGCCGAGGCCGCACTGCTTGCCGTCGCCGTGGCCGTTGGTGACCGAGGTTAAGGGCAATTCACCGGCTCCCTTGACGCTGACGTCGAAGACTTGACTGGGGCTGATATCGTCCTTGCTCTTGCCCCAGATGATAAAGTAGAGGCCTGTCACGATGATCACTGCACCAATCACACTGAAAGCACAAAGGAAATGGTATCATTAGTCCATTTTGATATATATCCTCGTCCATTTAGATATGGTGGCAGGCAGCACTAATGTACGTACCTTCCGAGAGTGATCTCCTCCTTGAGAATGATGGAGCCCATGACGGCGGTTATGATCATGCTGAGGGGGCTGAAGGCCGTCACGAACACCGGGCCCCTTTGCCTTGACACGACGCCCTGCAAGTAGTACGCCACGCCGGAGCACACTATGCCGCCGTAGACGACGGTGAAGAGGCGGTTATCGAAGCCGATAACCCAGACCTGGGTGTTGGCGCGCTCAGCAACGAGGGCGACGGCGCCGCTCATCAGTGAGCCCATGCCGCAGATGAGCGCCGTGAGAGACAGCTCCGCCGGGTAGCTCCGGAGCGTGTTGGCCTGGAGGATGAAGAAGCCCGGCCAGATCATGCAGGAGGCGATGAGCATTATGGTCCCGATCAGCCAGTCCCGCGCGGCGGCGGCCTGGCCACCGATGGTGGCGTGGTGATGGGCCTTAGTCCACGGGAACCTCACGGCAGGGCCGTGGTACAGGACCATGAGCACGGCGCCGGCCACCGTGAGGACCGTACCAGCGATCTTGGCCTGGCTATGCAGGCTCCGCAGCCGCACCTTCTCCATGCGCAGGATGAGGGCCAACATGAAGGTGACGGCCGGGAGGGTGTTGAGGAGCGCCGTCGCGAACGCCGCCGAGGTCAGCTTCGCGCCCATGAAGTACACGTTCTGGTCGAGCACCGGCCTGAGAGACAATGGGCACCTACGTGTCAGCGGTAATCAAGAAAGAGTTCTGTGTAATTAACCATATATACGGACGTACTCCAGAAATGCGAGCCACATAATCTTTATGAAGATGGTGGTTGTCATCTTTGGCCTCCGTTCCCTGCACATGTTATGCGTCTTATCATGAAATGATGATCTAGTAGCTAGGTAAAAATGAATCGAAATGAAAACTCATATACTCCCTCCGTCCCATAATGTACTACATTATGGGGTAGTATCAAAAAACGTCCATCATTATGGGGTAGTATCAAAAAATTCCTACATTATGAGATGGAGAAAGTAGTAAATAAAATTAATTGTACGAGTGGATGGAACTGTAACCGTGCATGCTTCCACCTGACATGTGGCGGGTTCCATGCAGATCCCCACCATTGGCCAATCAGGGCACACTGCCTTAGTGGAGGTCGTCAAGTGCGTTTACACGTACGTAAGCACACATACCGCAGACAGACAGGATAGCTAGCTACGTATACCTGCTTATGTGTCATTTTCTACTTCTGCTAATTAATGCACTCCGATTTTTTTTTCTTAACAAAAGACGTTTTTATTGGTTCATAATAAAGCAGTAAGAAGATACAAACACAATGAGTACATACCTGATCTCTGTATGATTAGGATGCACGTAGCCAACGCAAATGCACACACGCATGGAATCAGCCGGGAAGGAACAAATTCATACAAGAACGAAGTTATGCACGAGCGGAAAACAAAGAAAAAAACCTGAAGTGATCGAAATAATGATAAAAAAATGCAGCAACATAATGACTTTGAGTAAGGTTCTGCAAAGGCAACGCCTTCGGGATCGGATTGACCATCAATTGTCAGTTCGTTCATTTTCACCCTAAAGGTCATATCTAAACAAACTCCGACACAGAGCTTTCCCCAAGGTAATAACCCAAATCACCGCAATTGCCAAATATGACTAACTTGGGTCTGAACTATTATTTTCACCTAATAGTTTTTGATCGGGTACTCAAGAAGTACCACCAAATTGAAGCCCTTATCTGATGTCGCCTTCACTTTCCACCATTCCAACAGCTACATACGTTCATGACATGAGATTCCACCCAAGTGATGATCATGCCCGCACAAGAAAGCAATCGAGTGCCAACAAGAGTTACTTGCCACACACAAAATGCAGAACAACGGAAGATCAATGTCACACATGTAACGACGCCATTCATGAAAGGGAAGATTGGCAACACGATAATCCCCAAGTTGGGACGCTTGGCCAGTCTCACATAATCCTCCCGGGTGGCATACGGTGTCAGATCTATGTCAGACAACACACCACCACATGATGCTATTGCTCGGCCGTCCTCGGCCGTGGTAGCAAATCACCACCATCAAAAGAATGATGATGAATCTATGATATGGTCGAACGATCGTCAGCTATTCTCGACATCGTCGTTGTTTCACAGCCTTCATCACTTCCTCAAGTCACCACGCACACACATATGCCTCATGCCGCCGTGCGCAGACGGCGTTGGATCTTGCTGTGCACACCAAGGATGACATTATCACACGACGATGGAGAAGCATAATGTGTGAGTCTGCGAGACATATTATAGATCGACGACGAGGGTTTGAGACCGCCAGGAGTTTGGGTGAGGGAAATGGAGAAAAGGAGGAGGAGGGTCCCCTCCTGCCGCCAGCCCCGCCTGCATCCTCCAGCGGCGGCGGGGCCTCCGGGATCCCCTAGGAGCGACCCTAAGACAGGTTTGTGGTCGTGTGTACTCATGCACTATGATTTTCTACATATCCATATGTAGATGCTGCTTGATGTGGTACATACATCTACACATATTTGATTTAACTCGTGATAATACTAGCGTCGGCGGCGGCGGGAGTGTGGAAGTTTGTCTCCAGTGGATCTCGTGGGATTCGGTTGACGTTTATCTTCGATGAACCCATGTAGATCCGGTCTTTATTATTGTGTGTTCATGTGTCTACAGGTTGGATCCTTCCGATTTACGCTTCTCTTCAACGGTGGTGGTTCTTCTTCTGGTGCACTAGCCTTGTAGGGCCTTAGCAAGATGACTTCCCAACTGTCTACTACAAGAAGATTTGACCGACTCCGGTGAGGGAAGGGCGATGATGACGGCGCGCCTTCCGCTCGCTCCAGTGCTTGTAATCGTTGCTAGGTTGTCTACGTTCGTGGATGTAATTTTACTTCTGGTGTTCTTTGTACTACATTGACAGTTAATGACTAAATTGGATGTTTTTCTTGCAAATAAAATGCCGGTATAAAATGAAAGGTATCAAGATGTCCATCTACACTTTTCTGTATTAGGATCCACGTGAGTGGTGGCCATGTAGCTTGCACCATCTAAATGAGACAAAAAAATGAGAATGGACTGAGCAAATTGTACGTGTTTGTTTGCTCGATCGTGGAGGTGCACGTTTGGCAAGTTGGCCTTTAGGCTATCGATGATCTGTTTGTTCAGTTATCCCTAGATCCTCGAAAGTTAGTCTAAAAAATACTGAACTTTTTTTAGCGGAAGTACTTGCCCGAGCTTAAACTGAGGCCTTTACAAGTTCAAACAAATACCTGGGAGATCGAAAAGTCCGAAAAGTGTGATACATGGCCAGAACTAGGTCAGCATGCATAGCGAGGCAGCGCCAAGCATAGGCTGCTATATAACTGGACTGAATCATAGGCTGCCAACTCGACTGAAACAAATCGATCGAATCGTTTCGGGCTTCCCCTACTCATCCATGCTTGCATACATGTGTAAGTGGTGCTGTAAATTTTTGAAAGTTGTGGTGTAATTTTATGGTAAAACATGTGGAACCATCTACTCTAATTAACAACCGAGAGCCCTTGGTTGGATATATGATGGTATATGAGAGAGTAGTCAGTCCGTCTGTCGATGCATGGATGAATGGAACTAGGTAGGGTTACCTCTCGAAGTAGAGGGCGAAGGGCGCCATGAAGGCGGTGGCGACGATGTTACGGTAGACGACGAGGACGAAGTGGCTCATCCCGCCCTTGAGGGACGACACGGCAACGATGTTCATCCCGGCGAACCCCACCTGCAGCAGCACCATCGCTAGGTATGGCTTCACATCGTTCAGAACTCTCCATCCCATACCCATCTCTCTCTCTCTCTCTCTCTCTCTCTCTCTCTCTCTCTCTCTCTCTCTCTCTCTCTCTCTCTGGCTAGCTAGCTATAGTTTCTCTCTCACTCAGTAGCTCGAGCTCGATGTGACTCAGGCAAGCAATGGCCAATGGCTGCGATCGTTGAGGCGATAAGCTCACACGGAAACCTTCTCCTTTATATAGACGCGCTCCGTCAACAATGTGCGGCCAACAGAACATGTGGTAGGGTTCAGGAGCTGGATGCCAAGTGTAATGTAGCCCATGGGTCAAGTGTAGTGTAGCCCATGGGTGAATCCGAGTCATGGATGCGCCTGCCTCAGCATGCCCTTGTGTCCCAGTGCGAGCTTAGCTTGACAAGATGTATCAGCAATACTTGTTAATTCCGGCAAGACTTGTTTCAACAAGTCCAACCAAGCTATCAATCAAAGGTGAGAGAAAAGGCACATTTCTCGTGGTCACGCGTCTCCCACGCACATTCCTCCTCTTCTGTTTCTCACCAAGAAGACACGATGCGATGGATTTGTGCCGAGAGTGTGCGTGAATATTACGACCAGGGTGCTGGCTTTCCTTTTCTGCACAGACGAGGCATGCATGAGAGGGGCGTCCACCTGCACTGTACGCAAATGGACGCAATTATGCAGGACGCGGCGTGTCGCAGTACGATCGGCGATCGACGACGTCCGGCGCCCAGTTGCCATGCCACGCCTAATGCTAGCTAGTGAGCCATGGACGCGCCTCCGTCGAGTCGAGAGAGATTGATCACTTTGCCTTTCGTTGAAGCCTCAGTTTGACCCTTCCACGCATGCATCCATGGAAGGTTTATGCAACCCCGCCGCCTGCACGAATGCACGTTCGTACCAGGACGACCGCCTCCGGAAAGGTGTGGGGTGTGGCTACGCTCGGGTGTGCGAGTTAGCAAAAATCTGAAGAAAATAAAACAGTATCAAACAAGGTCCAAAAAACATATAATATTTTGTGACATCAAACCTTATCATATGTTTAAGGTTCTAGCAAAATTTCATCAAAAACTAACATATGAGGAGCTCTCACCAAAAAGAACAAAATCACTGCTCAAACAGTGCACAAAACTTTGAGGAGCGATTTTGTTCTTTTTTATGAGAGCTCCTATGATGTTAGTTTTGGATGAAATTTTGCAAGAACCTGAAACATATGATAAAGTCTGATGTCGCCAAATTTCAGATTTTTTTTGGATTTGGTTTGATACCCTTTTTTCATATATATTTTGCTAACTCCGGTGTAGTACACCTGAGAGTTTAAAATCCAGTCTGGCCAGCATTTTTGGATTATTAGGCACGGGTGCTAGATGCGTTGCGTCTTAGAAATTGATGTGCTTCCCTACACACAGTGCTTTGTATGGAGTGCTAGCTGGGTCGACTGGTGAGTTGTGAGCGCCGAGAGGAGGAGGACATACGGAGAGGCGGCACGGAAGGGCCGAGATGGCTGCGTGGTTCAGTCCCCATCGAATCCCTCCAAAATGCAACGACGTCGATGACTGGGTGCGTCGAGTCCAGCGACCAGCCTAGATCCCTCAAAGTGGATGAGGAGCGGAGTGGGAAGGGTGTGCGGCCGAGGGGGTAAAAATTTACTCCACATGTGGGAGACCAAATCACATCACATACGATAGCAAATCATCAAATATAACTATCGAGGCTCCCGCAATGTTTGCTCCGTCGTGGTGGGTAATCACATCCACGTTTTTAGAGTTAACCACAAACTTGATACGCCCAATGAACTGCCTAGAGTTAGTCCATATTTTAAAGCTATGACATCAGCAGCCAACACATCTAAGCACTAAGCACCACTCAATCATGTCATTTCCTGCAGCTATAAATTTCTCCGAACTGTCTCAGATAACAGCACCTGCAGTTCCTCTGAGCATCCGATCATCAAAACTTGCGTCGAGGTTCAGTCTCACATAGCCCCTGGGGGAGGTGACAATCATCCGCGTTTCACTTCTTCCTTTAGCGAAGCTGCCGCTGCATAATTTGACAACAAAGCTCCGACAGGCACGGTAACATGAACCGGTGATCGGGTGTGCTCATCATGAACTGGTTTTCTGCTCTCCCACCACAAGTGCCAACGGCCAAAGGCTACCGTCAGATCGATTCTTCCTTGGCCTAGCACAGTCTCAAACTATTCGGGTGTGCCAACCAGATGTTCAAGGATAGCTTCACCTGCATGGTCACGGTGCAAGCCTTTGAGATAACATTGCTCAGGTCTAAGGGCATTTCTAACCGTTCCCCTAAAAAGTCATAAGGGAGTAAAAATTTCGGTTTACTCTCTTGTGCCGGACCTAGCCGATCACCTAAAAGAGTTAACGAAGTAAATCTTTTACTTAAACTCCCTATTTGCCCAAAAAAAATCCCTAAATTTACTTCAACTTTGGGCAGCCGAGTAAAACTGAGTCTCTCCCTCCCGCGCCGCACTGCCTCCCGCCCCCGCCGCCACCACCGATGACCTCCGAGCCACCCAGAATCCACCCACACGCCACCGCCGATGGCGAAACAAAGCTTGGGGATGACAAAGAACCACCACGTCCAAGCGCCACCTCCAACCACGCCAATGGTGTCCGGCTTGGCCACCATGTTTCCGGCGCACCTACCGGAGGCAAACGGCCTCAAAAGCCGACGGCGGCGGCGGCGGCGCTCGCCGAGGCGGCCGCCAAGAAGAAGATGAAGAAGACTGCGGCGTCGGCTCGTCCAAGGCCTAAGCCTCGTGTGGCAACTCCGTCTGCCCCTACGACGACTGCTCCGGCGCGAGCGGCGGCCGCGGCCGGCAATAAAAAACACGACCACCAAGTGCTCAATGAAAGGCCAACAAGGTAAAAAATTCGTGTCCCATTGAAATTCGATAGTGATTGTTTGTGATCGGTAGTGAGGGCTTATATAGTGCTTGCTTTGACATTGTAGAGCGGAGATGAGCACGGCCGAATTCATCGCATCGTTGGAGTCCTCGGCCACCGTTGGCCTTGATGATCTCAACTATGGTGATTCGTTTTTCGATCATTCGGCCATCCAAGACACGGAGGAAGCCGAGGTGGTGGTGGCCGAGGAGGAGGCCGATGAGGAGGTAGTGGAGGTGACCGAAGCAAGCATCAAGGCCGCAAGGACCCGCACCCAAAACTACAACAATGTGTTTTGAATCAAACATTGTGTTTGAAGTGATGTCTTTTGGGTGAACTTCACATGTTTAAATTAGAAAAACGCGGTGATAAAACTTTATGTTATGATGATTATTTGCTATCCATGTTTTAATTTGAATGATTTTAAAATATGTATTGTGTAGTGTTTGAAGTTGGTGTGGCTAGGACACAAAATCGAGACAATTTTTTGTTTACTCCATTAACTTTTAAAGGATCAGTTAGATGCGGCCACCGTTAGTGGAATAAAATTTTACTCCAGTAACTTTACTTCGCCGTTTACTCCCTTAGATCTTAGGGAATCGGTTAGACATATCCGAACTCTGACTCTACCTCCCTTGTCTTTTGGAACACCCAGAAGGTACTTGATAGTCTCCGGCCCCTCATCATAAGCTGCCTGTATCTTCATGTCTATCGGCCAGAATTGCTCGACACGGCGGTGCATTGCTCTCCACAAGAGTATTTTGACTTTTGCCGGACAGCTCGATCGAACTCCATAATTTCTCCCAGATTGGGGGCATGGTGTTGGCAAGGCATAGGTGGTAGGTGTGTGCTAGGTTTGACACGAATGAAGTCACTGTGGTCTGTGGAACGGCCTATCCACTATCGTTGGCCACAAGCCCACAACCACCGTCTCAGCGTCTCGCGGCTTCTCCACCGCCTCTTGTTTTCGTCCTGTAGTAAGACGCACTTTCCATGGCATGCTGCCAACTGGATAGGCACATGTAAAGTCGCACAGCCCAATGGTAATATACAGTGTGTAACTAACGATGTAGAGTACTCCCTCCGTCCTAAAATGTAAGAGATAAGCGAGTACCATATCCGTTGTTTGGTGGGTGGGTGTTGCACACTTGAAAAGACATCACACTCACCAGCCGCACGCTTTCTCTCTCTGGTCAACGTCAATTGGCAAGCCCTGAGAAAGACAAAGGAAAAAAAGGTATTTGCAAGTTGCCTGGAAATGGCATTTGCGATTAGTCGATATGGGGAGAAGAAGATGGTGGGCCGCTGTTTCTGGCAAGGCCTCGCTAGGACTTGGCCGGAGACGGGGATGATGTCTTCGCCTCAGGGGGTTGACAGTGTAGGGTTCGTCGTCGCTGGATAATAGAGCAAGGCTTAGAGGATGGACGGAGACGGTGGCGTACCGGCGGAGCCGGCGGCTTGGCAGGCCTCAGGCCCGGACGAAGAGGCGTGCGTGACAATGCCACCTGTCACGGCTACGTGGTGAGGGCCATGGATGGGAAGAAGAAAAGCTAGGCGGCGGGAGAAAGATGGAACCTAGGGCAAAAGTCAACCGATCGATACTTGGAATTTTTTTTTCAAGCAACTTATTACAACTCAAAAAGAAAATATATGCTCTCTCCGGTCCTTTTTAGTCCGCATATAAATTTGTTCGAAGTAAAAGTATCTCTACTTTGATCAAATTTATAGAAAAAATCATTAGTATTCACAATGCCAAATCAATATTGTTAGATTCATTACAAAATGTACAAGACCACAAACTCAGATTACAAGTACCAATGTACTTTGCAAGTCAGCCTTTTTTTCATTTACTTAAATCATTAATACGCCTCGTGCATGCAAGAAAATTGAGTGGAGAAAGCAGCTGGTAGTCATTATGACTGACAAGTTGCTAATACAAGAAAAATCATTAATTTTGCCTCGATTACTGTTGTTGCTCTTATATAGATGCAAAATGTATATTTCATATCCCGTAAAAAAATGTATATTTCATAGTGGTCTTGTATAAGTAAATAGATGGAGTATACACATTTGATATTGGAATATAAATTTGGTCAAACAGTGCAAAGTTTGACTTGACATAAATTTAATATGCGAAGTGAAATGCACCGGATGGAATATATATGTAGACCGATGGACCTATCTAGTTTCAGCCATTGATTCTAGTGGCCAACTTGCCTCCAATCCGCGTTGCTCCCTCCGGATAGAACAGCAGCAGCAGCAGCACTGTTGCTCAAAAAAAAAAAAAAACAGCACTTACAGACGTTGATCGCTGAAACGACAGCAGCCACAGCAACAAAGACGAATTACTTTTGGCACCGGAACGACTAGTCCCAGCCGCTAGCTTCTGCCTCAACTTTTGCAACTTTGGATATATAGATTAACTAAACGATAGTAATGCTAACCCTGTCATTAGAAGAGATGTCTTTTTTCTTTTTGCGAGGAATTAGAAGATGATGTCAAAGCCGATCGATATGATACTACCAAGCATCGGTGTCATTTCGCGGCAATAATTCAAAAAGTAACAGAGAAAGCATTATTGTTGGCATCGAATGGGCCAGGATTTTTCATTAGCATTTATATATGAATTGAAAAAATATTATAAAGTTTTTTAAGAATCAAATATATTAAAAAGTAAGAATTTAATGGACAATTTCACTAATGGCCCAGCCTGGCCCATTGGGCTAAATCCGGCACTGGCTGTCAGCTTCCTTTCCATAGCCAGAGTTTCAAGGCCACCCCGGCCTATCTCTTCTCTACTACTATAAAACAAGCAAACATCTTCTTTCTTAGAAACACCCCGTTAAGTGTACACCGGTTAATTATTACCGTCGGATTATCCGACCAAATTAGATCTAACAGCCTAGATTAATATGAGGTTAGCAATTAGCAATTACAGTCCGCCCGACGTATACTCTGCCAAAGATTCGTCCGCCTAATACGTGTTCCATGAAAGCGTAATCAGCTCCTATCATAGCGATTGTAAAGTCCACAGACCGCTCCTCCCTATTCCATGTCCATCGTACCCTAGGGCTGGATCCAGGGTTATTAGATCGCCGCCGCCGCCAGCATACGGCTGCAGATGAAGGCCACAACTCTTCTCTCCGGCTATCCCCGACGCCAACCCACCACGCCATGTCCGCCGGACCGACGACGGCCAGGACGACGTTCGGCGTCCAGCGCTGGAACGAAGAGCTTGACCAGGCTGAGCTGGGCGTCCAACCGGACAAGGCGGCAGTCCACGCCGGCGATGGAACCCGGGGACGAGCGGGTTGCGCATCGTCCAGCCCTGCTCAAGTGCGTGCATGGCCCACCCCTCCGCCGACGGCGATGCGGCTCCCGGCTGCGCAGCCGCAGCGTGGAGCAACCACGCGTATGTGTCTGCGTCAGCGGCCACCCCACATGCTGCATCTTCATGAATACGCCTATTAAATCCAGACTTGCAGCAAGGCGTCGCCGCGGTACGACCCATCACGCCCTCTGCATCCGATCTCTCTTTCTAACATCTCAGTGCATCAGCAGGTTTGAGCAGAGAATCTAGACCGAGAAGGTCACATAAGCTTGCTGGCATCACCCCTTTTTAAACTGATTTTTTGTCCCAAAAGCTCAGGGATTTATTCCCTAGAAATAACATGGCACACCAATTTTATCGATCCCGCATTCTTGAAAATTTATGAGTATGACACTCTCTTGTGTTTGCTTCAAGACCCTTTGATGTATCCAATCCCTTTAAACATCCGTAAATAGAGACAGCCATGATAGTCAGGCACTCACTATTCAAGTATAAGATCAGCTCCATGGTCTCCAATTAGTCTTCTTTCTTGATGCTCAGGTCTTCATGAGCAGATAATCATTTAACAATGGATGGATGGGGTACACTGTTTGGATCGCTCTACCAAACTGAAATAGTGTTCTGATTTCACACTTTACAATTTTCAGAATTGAGACACATGTAGGCTCTGGGTTGTGCCATCACATTAGTGAAAATAGATGTACTATATGACGATTAGTATTTGTATTGTTGCTTCATCATCCCTCACATAGACCCACTGCCTGAAACGCGGTGTCACACTCTATTCCAGGACTTTACTGACCCAACGCTGCCGTGATGGCCGCCACACTCCTCACGCGGACACCATGGCCTGGACGCAGCAGCGTGACACCACATCACTACGCCTACACTGAATTCAGCAAAGGAACTCCGGCCCATCCAACTTTCAGGTTTGGAACATATTCCTTTGTGTTTCACAAATAACATGACAGGGTCCTATGCTTTTAGTTCTTATTAGGTTGTGTTTCACAAATAACATGACAGAAAATCCTATGCTGAACTGGAATAAATTATTCAGATTCTATTGTGCTAAAGACACGATATCTTCCTTTTGGCAAGCGAGAACATCTGGAAGTCTTTGTAATGAAACACTATGACTAAGTAATGATCGTACTACTTAACAATGTAAAAAGAAATTAATGATCATGCTCAACTGAATTTTCTCTGATGTGAGCTGATGTTGGAGCTGATGTTGGACACATAATATGTGAGTGCAAAACCCCAACAAGGCCCGACGTGGATCTGAAAACTGGTTCGAAATGCACAAGACACTGAAACTTCCTCCTGATTCAGTGCAGCCATACATCGCTTCAGCCTTCTACACCACACCGGCAAGCCGGAAAGTGGTATAACAGTGGCAGCGCTCTCCCAGGCACTTGGGCTTCCCACAACTCCTACAAAATAAATTGGCACAAGCTTATTCACATAGATTTGCAGATCGGCGCGTGTTAAAAATATGTACATTCAGATGGATCATTCGCAGATCATCTTTATCGGGAAGGACTACTTCTCAAGCGACTACTGCCTTTATCAAGTAAAGGATCTTTGTCAGCAGTACATTCTTTGAACTTTATTAGTTATATCATCTCACTCTTCCTATGTTGTATTGTTTGTACATAATGAGTATTGCTGCTCAATGCAACCACTAGAATGCAATGATTAGTAACTCTTCTTGCACTGTTGCATCTATATGATTGACCTTGTATATTCCGGGTTGACATGCCATTATATTTGACTGTACTGACATTGATGATATTTGATGACAATAGCAAAATTATAACCTATTGGCATGTAACATTCTTTGAAATGATACGACTATGTTTTTTTTTTCTTTTTACAACTTGCTTACAGATATACTCCCTCTGTCCCTAAATATAAGTCTTTTTAGAGATTTCAATATGAACTACATACAGATTTATATAGATATATTTTAGAGTGTAGATTCACTCATTTTGCTCTGTATATAGTCCATATTGGAATCTTTAAAAAGACTTACATTTAGGAACGGAGGAAGTACGTGTTTTCTGCTTTTGATAATTTGCCGGAGCATTTAGGGGTAGTGAATTAACCAGAAAACTGAACGTGCCCAAGTAAAAAATAATATGAGAAGAAAATTTAGTCTAGAATCATCGTAGCCATAAATCTCACACCATAACTCTGCTGGATATATTGCCGACACCCTCACCAATTCGCCCACCCGCTGGATATATTGCTACTCCTCTACGGATGTCTTTCTTCTTTGCAGCTCTGTGTGCCATGTCGGCGGCCAGGTTGACCGGTGGTGCCCATGTCATATGGGTTGGGATGTATCGGTTTTAGCCCAGTTTTCCGTCAATTAACCGTGCAATTCTCTTCTTAATCAATGAAAATGGCAAGTCTTTTGCCTTGTTTCAAATGTTTTTTTTACTCAGCCATCAAACTTGCCAAGCCTCAAATCTACATTCAAATTGCTAGGAAGCTTCTCCTAATTTCTGACCACTCCTAATTGGACCCATACAACAAGTATTATAGTTCTTTCATACAAGTTGAGTATGAACATACCGATTTTGTACTAATGGAGATTGCCCTCAGCCAGTGAAATATCCAATTTCTGGATCAGCTCATTTTCCAATTCTAATCTATCTATAATCTTTTTTGAGATATTAAGATTGTATCCATGACATGGGAAATGTAAGTAGCATGTTGTGAGATGCATGGTTTTGTTTTTCTATCAATGTTGACGCTCCAACATCTGATCAATGGTCCTTATTCTAGATTCTGTACTATCACTGTACATATTTGTTCCGTTATATAGTCATTGTCGTTGTAAATTGTTTATCATTTCTGCTTTTATAATACTGATGAGGAAGAATAATCTAGATGTAGTTCCGACAATGTCAATGGATCCTTCCCCGCTGCATGGCTTGGCCGAAGTTGGGCGAAAGAGTTCATGGGGCCAGAGAAATATGAGTTGGACGTCCGAACAATGTTTTCAGGCGACATTTGTTGTAGCCCCACAAGCTTAAAATGAGAGCACAGTTGTGCCAAACATTGTTACATATTTTGATTTCTTGTTGGTTCCTTTCATGGCTAAAACAATGGTATGCCCCTTGCAACATTTTTTTCGATATATTTCTGTGCACTATGCTATTCCTGGAAAAATCTTTATATACATACTTGTGCTTTCACTTCGGAACTTGGAGAGGCAATTTGAGTTGGTGTTGTGCATCAATATTACGTATTGTTGCTCAATGGTTTCTTCATAATCGTTCCTTCTATTTTCTGAATTTTCCAGCATATGACCTATCACATGAATTTCATGTGCATTGGTTGAGACGTGCGTTGCACGTGCATGTTTACTAGTGGCGCAAAGTGCGGATCCAGGGATATCGTGTGCTCTTAATCTCCTTTTGTAGGAAGGGAATACTATCGGTTTTGCTAAACTTTCATCGACTAAGTTGCAATCGATGATATATCGGATCCGCGTGAATTTTGCCTTTTTAGTTTTTCTTTGCTCTTTTAGTTGTTTGTATTGTATTTACACGTACAGTTGTTACTGAGCAAGACACACATCGTCATATTGCCTAGGGGGATAAAAGGACACTATCCATGCAAATGCAAAAAGAAAATAATAGAAGACACAAGCAACAGTGAATAAGTTGCATTTATGTCCTACTCGACATTTGGGCATCATATCATCTCAGACATGTGTAGAAGATACACGGGTAAGCTATTCCTTCATGTTTCTCAACTAAATAGATAGTGATCTAAACGCTTTTATATTTCTTTACAGAGGGGTATATATGAAACAAGCTCAACCCGGCCCAAATAACAACCGGAAAAGGCAGCACAAGGGGGGAAAATAACCATGACAGCCCATGTTGATGGTGTAGGGATAACACGTGTGACCTTGCATTTTCAGAGTACTACGGTCTTCGTCATCGTCTAGTGATCATCGTATTTTGTGAGAATAAATGTATTCTCGTTCTTTTGGTAATGCCATGAGGTTAGAGAGTTTTCTGTCCTCGCATATCCGATTGTTCGGATCTGATGAGTTTAGGTTGGTGTGTCAAACTTTTCTTGTTGGTTTGGTTCTTTGTGAAGTTGAAGTGTTTCATCGACATCATGGTGAAGATTTTGTGATCCGATGTCCTGCACTTCTAGGGGGTCATCCCCGGCCCAAGTACGTTCAACGATCAAGGCTTCCCATCTTTTTGGATGGGCGACTCAAGGTGCTTTCAAAAACTATTATTGGTAATGTTCGTGCGGGTGAAAAAGTGACAACATCGTTGCTCCAGTCCAATTGCAGTCTTTTTACCGAAGTGTTTGGAGTATTTCTTCTAACAGAGATTGATGTAGCGAAGAAGGTGTTTCCAATATTCATTGTAATTCTTAGTCATATGAGTTACTTTGTATTTTCTTAGATTTTAGATCCAAATCAGTGTACCTGTAATTGTTATGAGTATGAATAAAATTTCAGGCGTTACTCAAAAAAACAAACATGTGACTGAACCACAATAACAACAATGATGAGGTCAATGTGAGGTGAATAAGGCCAAACTATATCTTATCTAGATGAGTTTTAGGCATTCTCAAGTTACATTAAGCAAGCGATCACGACACGTGCATGCGGTCTCGGCCGTTACACTTGGTATAACCAGCACTCGCTGATCATTCTCTCACATGACAGGGGAGAAGCTGAAAAGAAGAAAAATGAAGAAAAAATTCGTCTCCATGCATGCATGCATTACCAGGAAAATAGTTAGACAGACTACTCGATCGACGTATGCTCCGACCCCTTGACTAGCTAGTAGTTGTCATTGGTCGCCGGCGTCTCGACGTTCAACACATAGCCGCCGTTGAACTTGCCGTTCCCGAGCTCGTGCTTCTTGCCGTTGCCGTTAGTCACCGAGGTTAAGGGCAGCTCACCGGCGCCGCTGCTGCTACCGGCTACGAAGTCGTCGGAGACTTGGTTGACTATGTCCTTGCTCTTGCCCCATATGAGAAAGTAGAGCCCTACCACGATGATCACTGCACCAATCACACTGAAAGCAAAAAAAATGAAAGGGTGTCATTAGTATTGTTGCACTATTGTAATACTTCCTTCATCTGGGTTATTAGTTCCACTCATATTTTGGCTCAAACTTTAATTATATGTTTGACTAACAAAATACATATTGTATGCTCTAAAAATAATGTCACTAAAGATTTTCTTTGAATAGAAATCTAACAATACAAATATATTTGTAGCATATAACACATTTTTGATCGAGAAATATATGGTCACCAAAAATCATGTGGATCAATAAATCGTGACAGAGGAAGTATACGTCTTTGTCGATCCTGACATGGTAGCAAAAAATGAAGAAATGTAGTGTACCTTCCGAGAGTGATCTCCTCCTTGAGAATGATGGAGCCCATGACGGCGGTTATGATCATGCAGAGCGGGTTGAAGGCCGTGACGAACACCGGGCCCCTTTGCTTAGACACGATGCCCTGCACGTAGTACGCCACGCCGGAGCACACTATGCCGGCGTAGACGGCGGTGAAGAGGCGGGTGTCGAAGCCGATGACCCATGCGTGAGTGTTGGCACGCTCGGCGACAAGGGCGACGCCGGTGCTCATCACCGAGCCCACACCACAGATGAGCACCGTGAGGGACAGCTCCGACGGGTAGTCCCGGAGGGTGCTGGACTGGAGAACGAAGAAGCACGACCAGGCCACGCAGGCGACGATGACCATGATGGTCCCCTTTAGCCACGCCGCTGCATCGGCGCCGGCGGCCGCACCGTCGGCGTGGTGCTGGCACTTGGTCCACGGGAACTGCACGGTGGGGCCGTGGTAGAGGACCATGAGCACGGCGCCGGCCACCGTGAGGACCGTGCCGGCGATCTTGGCCTGGCTGTGCAGGCTCCGCAGCCGCACCTTCTCCATGCGCAGGATGAGCGCCAGCACGAAGGTGACGGCCGGGAGGATGTTGATCAGCGCGGCCGCGAACCCCGCCGAGGTCAGGTTCGCGCCCATGTAGTAGAGGTTCTGGTCAAGCACAGGCCTGCCAGGTAACGACCCAATAAGCCACATGTCAGTAGCAAGATTTTTGTACATGATCGCTATGGTCGGACGACGGTTGATATAGAATTAATCAACCATATATACGAACGTACTCGAGGAATGCGAGCCCCATGATCTTGAGGAAGATGGTGATTGTCATCTTTGGCCTCAGTCCCCTGCACATATTACGTACGTTGGAGTAAATACGCAAAAAGATTGCGGGAGGGAGAAAATACAGAAGGGTTTGTCTAGGTCTCAGTCGACTGAGACTTGGCGAAGTCTCAGTCAGCTGACATGTCATGCATGTGGCCGCGACGATGTTTGCCTCTGCTTTCGCTAGTTCGCGACTTCTCCATGTTGGGCTGGATCGGTAGTTGCTTTTTCTTTCTTGCTGCAAGCCCTCATCAAAGTCCGTCGCTCATGGGCTAGTAAAATCAGCCCGTTTTTTCTTTCTTTATTTGTTTGGCAAATCAATTTTACAACTTCCGGTCCATTTCCCTGCTTTCTTCATTTTTTGATATTATTTCTTCTTACATTTAAAAATATATTTTGTATTGTTAATAAAATAAAAAATAACAAATAAAAATAAAAATCATACTCGCACCAGTTGCATTCATGTTGTACCACTTGTTGTTGATAGTAGGTTGCGACACATGTAGTTGCAACTCTAGTGATGGACATGCAGCTGGCCCCCTCACCCTCTAGTTGCAGTCACGTTGTATCCCTTACAGTTGAAGGTAGGTTGCGATATGTGTAGTTACAACTCTAGTGGTGGACATGCAACTGGCCTCTCTCCCTCTAGTTGCAGTCGTATTGTACCCATTGCAGTTGCAAGTAGGTTGCGACATGTGCGTTGCAACTCTAGTGGTGGACATGCAAATGACCGACATCCTCCCCCTCTAGCTGCAGTCGTGTTTTATCCCTTGCAGTTGCAGGCGGGTTGTGATGCGTGCAGTTGCAATTCTAGTGGTGGACGTGCAACTAGTCGACGTCTCCCCTCCAGTTGCAGGCGGGTTGCAACGCATGCGGTTGCAGCTCTTGCCGAGAACATGCACCTAGTCATCCACCACCACCACCACCCCTCCAGTTCCAAATCGTAATGTATCCCTTGCGGTTGTAGACGAGTTGCGACACGTGCAATTGCAACTCTAGTGACGGACATGCAACTGGCCAACATCCATCCCCTGCAGTTGCAGTCACGTTGTACCCCTTGCAGTTTCGTGCGCGTTGCGACAAGTGCAATTGCAGCTCTAGTGATGGACATGCAACTAGACAAACGTCCCTCCCCCTCAAGTTACAATCGCATTGTACTCCTTGTAGTTACACACGGATTGTGACACGTGTAATTATAGGTTGCGTTATAATACCACCCTATATGTGTGTGTGCGCGCGCATATATATATAGCAAAAACAAATTATCAAAAATGATAAAATAAAAAATAAAAGAGGAAACAACATATAACTAAATAAATAAATGAGGAAAAGCATAAAATACATGAAGATGAGAAAAAATGGAAAATTAAACGTGTACAAACGAGTAAATGAAAAATGAAAAAAGAAATGGCAGACCAACAAACAAACAAAAAAAGCGACTGACAATGAAAAAGGCTCCAGCCAGTAGCTAGGCAGCCCACCACGCAAGCAAGCCTCACCCCTGACAGAAAAAACAAAGCCGAAAGAAAGCAGCCCAATACAAAACGTCAGACCTTGGTTTTTCACGAAACAGCATACGTCGTAATTCGTAAACTAGCAAAAGAAAATCTAATGGCTAGGCCGGTCGACTGAGACTTCACTAAAACTCAGTCGACTGAGTTTTAGCGCTTCCTTCCCAATACAGAATTAGCTAGTGATCTTTCATGAACTATGATTTAGGTAGAGTCAAAATTAATGGAACTGAACTAGCTAGTATGCATGCTTCCAGCTGACATGTGAGTTCCGTTCATGTTACCAACCAGGGCAGGGCAGAATGCCTAGTGGAAGGTTGCCAAGTGCGTTTACACGTACGTAAGCACACATACGTCACACCGCACACGCATATATATACCTGCTCAGGTGTCATTTTCTATGGATCCATCCATATATAGATCGATGCTGCATGATGAAGCACGTACATATACACACACAGATGCTAGCTGATGTAACTATAACGCGTGTGACAATTATTCTCATTTGCCGGTGCAAAACAGAATAAAGTATCAAGAATAAGCCCTGGTCCAGTCCACAAGCACTGGTCGATCGTGAATAAGGTATCAAGAATAAGGTATCTCCCGGTAAAAGAAAAAGAACAATGCATCTTAATGAGACAAAAATGAGAAAGAACTGAGCAAACTGTACGTGTGTGCTTGCTCGATCGTGGGGTGAGCACGATTGGCAAGCTGGCGTTGTTAATTTCCCCAATCTACCTTTTCCTCTTCATGCATGCATGCATGCATGTACATTGTCCCCCCTCGAAATTTTGTCGAACTAAACGAGAACTGGAACTTCCCTTAAAAAAACGAGAACTGGAACAAATAATCGAGCCATTTCGGGTCATCACTGATGTGCAAGTGCTGCAGCTATGAGGCAAAAACTACATGAACTTGCATTCATGCACGCGGGAGCTCACAGTTCCAATCTATCGCATGTTGTGTGGACTGTACTGTATAGCGGCTCTTGTGCTAAATATTTGTCCATCCAAGGAAAAATTGGGAAAGAACATGCATGCACACGTGATTACGTATTTCGCATGATGCACGCACGCATGCATGCGAAACGAGGCCATGATATGCACGTACGGGAGGTGCGTGGATGAGATGAGTTGTTACCTCTCGAAGTAGAGGGCGAAGGGCGCCATGACGGCGGTGGCGACGAGGTTACGGTAGACGACGAGCACGAAGTGGCTCATCCCGCGCTTGAGGGACGCCACGGCGACGATGTACATCCCGGCGAACCCCACCTGCAGCAGCACCATCGCCAGGTACGGCTTGGCGTCGTTCACGACTTTCCACCCCATGCCCATGATCCTCTCGATCTTCCTCACTTCAAACTTTTCCAAGTCCTCTTCTTCTTCTTCTCTCACTCACTCTCTCGTTACTATGGTAGCTCGATGGGAAGTAACCACTACGCACGCAATGGGATCGATGAGGCGATGAGCTCGCACCGCGGCTGCTGTCTCGTTTATATAGAGGCTCCAACGCTGCTGCGCACAGTACGCATACCCAGGGTTCAGGAGGTGGATGCAAAGCGTAGTGTAGCCATCGTCGATCGGTGGATCCGAGTCACGGATGCGCCTGCCCGGTCTGTCTCAGTGCGAGCTTAGCTGTATGTTCCGTTCCTAGTTTGATATTCCATTTCCGGGCAAAGGAGAA
Organism: Aegilops speltoides; assembly: GCA_021437245.1. NCBI lineage: Eukaryota > Viridiplantae > Streptophyta > Magnoliopsida > Poales > Poaceae > Aegilops > Aegilops speltoides. The sequence goes on along the minus strand of CM038146.1, from coordinate 443,414,680 downwards.
GAATTTGAAGCCGACAGAGTCAACGTCTGTGGGAACTGGGCTCATTAGCTGAGGCTTACTTCACTTTGCCTCAGCCATCCATGTTCATGCGTGCGTGCATGGTGTGTGCAGTAGCTAACCTAGACAAGGATCTGTTGGGCTAAGTCCCTCCACATGGAGGTGTGTTGGCAGCCCAACATCAGCCCATAAGTCCAACACATGCCAGCCGTTGATCTTCGCTGCATCCAACGGTTGAGAGCGCTTCCAAGGAAAGTGAAGCAAGAAGAAAACCCTAGCCACTCCACCCCTTGCTGGTGGTGGCTGCCATTCGTGAGTGTGAGAGAGAGAGCACACAAGAGAAAACACAACCTGAGAGCAGGCCCGGCCCTGAGGGGGGGCGAACGGGGCGGCCGCCCCGGGCCCCCAGGTGCCAAGGGGCCCCTAATTCTGCTCTTAACTGGCCCAGAATGCCGATCTATTGCCTACTGCTATCCCTGATTTCCTCGCCTTCCTTCTGGCTACTGCTACGAACGAGGGCAATCGAATAGAGCAGTTATTGCATGCGATTAATTAGGCGTGGTTATAATGAATCCGCTCTTTATTTCCTTCCTTAATCTTTGTGCAAAAAATGTTTTTCTTAATCCACAAGCTGCAACATGTGTGCCCAATTTATGGGGAAAACAATACCGAGGGAAGTGACAATGGCACATACGGGCAAGAATAGATCAAGATCGTGATGCTTTACATCCATCTACTATGCGTCCATGGTGCCGCCTCGGGTCAGAGCAGATGTAGGCTGGAGGAGGGCTGGAGTGCCGGAGATAGCATCGCTGCCTCGCACAAGACCACACTGACGAGAGGCTAGATCTTACTGCTAGGGCATGATTACAATTATAGAAGGGAAGGTATGTCTCTTATCTCTATTTGTATAGGTAGTCTGTATAGTCCATAGGAAATTTAATCATATGCATGATTATCCTCATGGCCTCTGCGTTTTTGCAATTGGACACTAATAATTGATTTATGAGTAATGCTAATGGATACATATCATTGGGGTTATTAAGTTTTATGTTTGGAGACTTGCCGGTAATTGCTGTGGAGGAATAAACTAATTCTTAAGGTTGGGGCTACACATAATATAATATAACATCTAAATGGATGACAACGTGTGTGATCATTGGCATTTAAATCATCCATTAGACTTGACCAGGTACCAATTTTTACTATAGCTAATTAGGATCAAAGAAAGTAGGAACACTTAATAATAGAGCAATCTTCAAATCATCAAATTATAAGGCTACCGGACAAAAATATTGTGTTTCCTTTGACTAGAGATTTAAAATATCTTTTGCAATACTTATTCGTGTTTATGTTAAGGGCCCCTAGGTTTAGTTTCGCCCCGGGCCCCGAAAATCTCAGGACCGGCCCTGCCTGAGAGAGAGGAAGAAGAAGAAGCAGAGATTCTGTCCAGATTTGCTGCATCTGACTAGACAGTGTTCAAGCTGGTGATTGGAGGCTCAAACGTGCTTGGATCGACCCCGGACTTGGTGAGCTCGTTCCTTACTTTGAGTACTTCGATCTGGTTAGCTGGTTTGAGGATTGGGTCAGTGGAGCATCAGATTTGAGAGTGGTTTTGTCAGCTCTGACTGCTGCAGTTTCAGAACAGAGTAGTTTTGGGAGACGAACAGTTTGGGTAGGCAAACGATGTCCGATTGAGCTGAATTTTGGAGGGGATCTCAGGAACTCGTGTGTCTACTTGTCTGCCAATTTTGGTGCTGTTTGGTTCAGCGGTTTAAGAGCAGTTTGCAAAACACTAGAGGGTCTGAAGCTGTGTAAACTCTGCTTTGCTGAAATCTTGCCTCTTGTGGCTGTTGTTCTTGTTGCCGGTTGGCAACATGGAGAGTGTGTTGTAAATCTCTAGAGGTTCTAGAAGACTTTGTACTCATCATTCTCATAGTGAAGTTGTGTGGACCGGTCGGTCCACAGCCGTGGTTTTTTACTCCTCAAGTTGAGGAGGTTTTTCCACGTTAAATCCTGTGTCACTTGTGCATGTTGTTTGTGTTATTTCGCTGCTTACTTGTTGGTTGAAGCTGTCCTCAAAGTTCATCACAAGTAGAGGGGGCTGTGTAGTGTGCATATTTGCCGTGCCGGTGAATTTGTGCAGCGCATTGTTGCTGTCCAGCCCCAACAAAGTGGTATCAGAGCCTTGGTTTGCTCGTGCAAATTGCTGAGTTTCTTGTGGTGAAAGATGGAAGTGAATACTAGCAGGATGATATCTTTGAATGGTACAAATTATCAAGCATGGAAGGGCAAGATGGAGGACTTGTTATATGTGAAAGAATACTGGAAGCCAGTGTTCTCCACTGAGATGCCGGAGGGCATTGAGGAAGGTCAGTGGAAGGTACTTCATCGCCAAGCTTGTGGGTTTATTCGGCAATGGGTCGATGACAATGTTTTGAACCATATCATTGATGAGACACATGCACGCACCTTATGGCAGAAATTGGAAGAGTTGTTTGCCCGGAAAGAAGGTACAAACAAGATGTTCTTGATCAAACAATTGATGTGCTTGAGGTACAAAGAGGGCACTCTAATTGCAGATCATGTGAATACATTCCAAGGCATTATAAATCAGCTTTCTTCAATGGGAATAACATTTGAAGATGAAGTGAGAGCTTTGCTGCTACTAGGCTCATTACGGACAGTGGGAGACCTTTAAGGTCACGGTTTGCAATTCAGCACCTAATGGAGTTGTCACTTGGAATCTTGTGAAAACCAGGTACTAAATGAAGAGTCCAGAAGGTGGTGAAGCCACTTCTTCCTCACATTCAGAGGTACTAGTCACTCAGTCCGTGGGGAGAAGCAAGAGCCGAGGTCCGTAAAGGGCGAAAGAGGTAGGAGCAAATCAAAAGTAAATATGCTGATTATGAGTGCCATCACGCCATCGGAAGGGCCACATTAAGTGGCAATGTGACAAGTGGAAGAAAGACAAGAAGAAAAGAAGAAACAAGATCGAAGCAAGTTGGCGGTGATAGTGACACGAGGGCAACCGAAGTTCTGCAGAGAAGAGGACATCATGCTTGTTATGCATGAAGAAAATGAGGGCAGATTTGGTTCCCTTTGTTGAGGAGAAGATCACTGTTGTTTCGATGAGACCGTCAACCTAGTAGATGGTGACGAGATGATTTGAATACCGGACAGCGGTGCTACCATTCATGCTACATCTCGCAGAGAGCTCTTCACTAACTATATATCAGGTGATTTTGGTGTTGTGAAGATGGGGAACAATGATAGAGCAGCCATCATTGGAAAAGGAGATGTGCATTTGGAGACCGCAAATGGTACAAGGTTAGTCCTTAAATCTGTGAGGCATGTTGAGGCACTTCGTCTCAATATTATCTCGGTTGGTTTGCTTGATGGAGATGATTACTTGAGCAGTTTTGGAAAAGGCAAGTACAAGCTCACCAAAGGCAACATGATTGTTGCAAGAGGTAAAATGGTCTCGATTTTGTATCATGTTCATGCTAAGCTCTTGATTGCTTACATCAATGCACTAGAGAAGGATGATCATGGTGCCTTATGGCACAAGAGACTTGGGCACATGAGTGAGAAGGGATGACAGTGCTAGTGAAGAAAAACTGTTGAAGGGTGTGAAAGGAGTTCACATCAAGAAATGTTCAGATTGTCTAGCAGGAAGCAACACAGAGTTGCCTTCAAGACTCTACCTCCTCACAAGAAGCCCGAGAAGCTGGACTTGATACATTCCGATGTTTGCAAAATGTCGGTAAGATCTCTTGGTGGTGCTAAGTACTTTGTGACTTTTATTGATGACTTTTCCAGGAAAGTTTGGGCCTTCACTTTGAGGACCAAAGATCAAGTACTAGGTGTATTCAAGCAATTCCAAGCCTCGGTTGAGAGAGAAATTGAGAAGAAGATCAAGTGCATTCAAGACCGATAATGGAGGAGAGTACATTGGGCCATTTGATGCATATTGCAAGCAGCAAGGTATTAGGCATCAATTTACTCCCTCAAAGACACCACACTGAATGGTCTTCTTGAGAGGATGAACAGGACAATTGTGGAGAGAGTTAGATGCTTGTTGTCAAGTGCAAAGCTACATAAACACTTTTGGGGTGAGGCTTTGATGACTGCAGTTTATCTTATTAATCTCTCACCAAGTTATCCTTTGCAGGAGATGTTCCTAACAGGTTTGGTGTGACAAGGACGTCTCATATGACCACCTAAAGGTTTTTGGGTGCAAGGCCTTTGTTCATATTCCTCAAGATGAAAGGTCAAAGCTTGATTCAAGACACGGCGGTGTATTTTTCTTGGTTATGGTGGTGATGAGTTTGGCTACAAGTTGTTTGACCCTATAGCAAGGAAAGTTGTGAGAAGCCGTGATGTTGTGTTTGTTGAAGACCAAACAATTGAGGATATTGTGAAGACAAAGGGCAGGTTCCTCCTCGGCAGAAGACAAGACATGATTGATTTCGGCCCAGTTCCTGCAGCTCCAGCTCTGTGCAAGTTGAAGCAGATGCGAAGATGTACAAGATGATGTACATGGTGGTGCAGTGAAGAAGATGCTCCCAGCAGCAGCAACAAGAGTATGATTTGAAGTTGATGATCCGGATCAACAGGAAGCACCAGCACCGAAAGTCCACCACCTGCTCCACTCGGAAGATCCAACAGGGTCGAATTCCTTCCAGCAGTATCCCTCGAGATCAATATGTGGTGTTATTATCGACGGTTCGAACCTGAATGCTTTGCAGATGCAATGGAAGATAAGCACAAGAAGGAGTGGAAAAATGCTATGCAAGAAGAGATGGATTCCTTGCATAAGAATCATACTTATGAGTTGGTGAAGTTGCCCAAGGGCAAGAAAATTTTGAAGAACAAGTGGGTCTACAGAATCAAGCAAGAAGAGCACACATCACATCCAAGGTACAAGGCCGGGCTAGTTGTAAAGGATTCGGCCAGAGAAAAGGCATTGACTATGATGAGATCTTTTCTCTGGTTGTGAAGATGACATCCATAAGAGTAATCCTTGGCATGGCAGCAAGTCTCAACTTGGAGGTTGAGCAAATGGATGTGAAGACTGCATTCCTTCATGGTGAGTTGGAGGAAGAAATATACATGGAGCAACCTGAGGGGTTTCTTGTGAAAGGCAAAGAAGACTATGTGTGCAAGCTGAAGAAAAGTCTCTATGGCCTGAAACAAGCACCAAGACAATGGTACATGAAGTTTGAAACTGTCATGGGGGAGCAAGGCTACAAGAAGTGTAGCTCAGACCATTATGTGTTTATTCAGAGGTTCTCAGATGATGATTTCATCATATTATTGCTCTATGTTGATGATATCCTGATTGTTGACAAGAATGTCTCTAGGATTGCTAAGTTGAAAAAGGAGTTGAGCAAATGTTTTGCTATGAAAGACTTAGGTCCAGCAAAGAACATTCTCGGAATGAGAATTGAGCGAGACAGAAATTGCAACAAGTTGTACTTGTCTCAAGAGAAGTATATTGAGAAAGTACTTCAGAAGTTCAGGATGGAAAATGCTAAAGTTGTGAGTTGTCCACTAGCAGCCCATTTCAAGTTGAGCAGAAAGCAATGTCCTACTACTGATGAGCAGAAAAAGAAAATGTATCATGTTCCTTATGCTTTTGGTTGGGAGTTTGATGTATGCTATGGTGTGTACAAGGCGACATTGCTCATGCGGTTAGTCTTGTGAGCAGATTTATGTCCAATCCAGGAAGACCTCATTGGGAAGCCGTGAAGTGGATTTTGAGATATCTCCGGCAGCACAAATCTGAAACTTTGCTTTGGTGATGGTGAGGCAAAGCTGATTGCTTTTTCAGATTCGACATGGTGGAGATGTTGATGAAGAAGTCTACTTCAGGTTACTTGGTTACCTATGCAGGGGAGCGGTGTCATGGCAAAGCAGGCTGCAGAAGTGTGTGGCATTGAATACAACTGAAGCTGAATTCATTGCCGTAACAGAGGCGAGCAAAGAGCTATTGTGGCTGAAACGGTTGGTTTGCGAGCTTGGTTTTAAGCAAGACAAGTATGTGTTGTTTTGTGACAACCAAAGTGCTATCCACTTGAGTAAGAATGCAAGCTTTCATTCAAGGTCCAAGCATATAGAAGTCCGTTATCATTGGATTCGAGATGTGTTGTATTCCAAGAAAATGCAACTTGAGAAAGTTCACACCGATGACAATGGGGCTGATATGTTGACTAAAGTGGTGACAAGGAAGAAGCTTGAAGTATGCATGGCTCGCTGGCATGGCTGCCGGAAGGCAGTGAGACCCTCCATGATGTCGGGAGGGGGAGTTTGTTGGGCTAAGTCCCTCCACATGGAGGTGTGTTGGCAGCCCAACATCAGCCCATAAGTCCAACACATGCCAGCCGTTGATCTTCGCTGCATCCAACGGTTGAGAGCGCTTCCAAGGGAAGTGAAGCAAGAAGAAAACCCTAGCCACTCCACCCCTTGCTGGTGGTGGCTGCCATTCGTGAGTGTGAGAGAGAGAGCACACAAGAGAAAACACAACTGAGAGAGAGGAAGAAGAAGAAGCGAGATTCTGTCCAGATTTGCTGCATCGACTAGACAGTGTTCAAGCTGGTGATTGGAGGCTCAAACGTGCTTGGATCGACCCTGGACTTGGTGAGCTCGTTCCTTACTTTGAGTACTTGATCTGGTTAGCTGGTTTGAGGATTGGGTCGATGGAGCATCAGATTTGAGAGTGGTTTTGTCAGCTCGACTGCTGCAGTTTCAGAACAGAGTAGTTTTGGGAGACGAACAGTTTGGGTAGGCAAACGATGTCCGATTGAGCTGAATTTTGGAGGGATCTCAGGAACTCGTGTGTCTACTTGTCTGCCAATTTTGGTGCTGTTTGGTTCAGCGGTTTAAGAGCAGTTTGCAAAACACTAGAGGGTCTGAAGCTGTGTAAACTCTGCTTTGCTGAAATCTTGCCTCTTGTGGCTGTTGTTCTTGTTGCCGGTTGGCAACGTGGAGAGTGTGTTGTAAATCTCTCTAGAGGTTCTAGAAGACTTTGTACTCATCATTCTCATAGTGAAGTTGTGTGGACGGTCGGTCCACAGCCGTGGTTTTTACTCCTCAAGTTGAGGAGGTTTTCCACGTTAAATCTGTGTCACTTGTGCATGTTGTTTGTGTTATTCCGCTGCTTACTTGTTGGTTGAAGCTGTCCTCAAAGTTCATCACAAGTAGAGGGGGCTGTGTAGTGTGCATATTTGCCGTGCCGGTGAATTTGTGCAGCGCATTGTTGCTGTCCAGCCCCAACAGGATCAGCGTACTGTCAATGGGTTAATCAGCTCGTGCTTGAGATGTATCACCAATTTTCCAGTGAATTAATGTTGGGTTTTCAGAAAACTGGTTTGAGGAGAAATTTAGGGGAAACGAGTTTTAGTTAGTTTTTGGTGGTACGGATGAGATGTATGCCGGATTGCTGTATCAATGAGGCATGGGTGAGTGTGTGGTGGCAAGAGCATCTCTAGTCGATCCCCTAAAAGGCTTTAACTCCTTAATTTAACCGGACCTCCGTGGACACCCTGTAGCGCCTGCGGCCATTCTGCCCCACTTGGATTCGCTCATCAGTCGTCGGCGTCATCAAAGTTGAAGCATCTATGCTTGTCTCTGTTGTCTCCAGCTTCGACGCACCTGGGCCTTTGCGACGTCCCGTTTCATCGAAAACTGAACCACGCAGCCTCCGGAGCTCCTCGAGATATGTCTTCCTCCTCTCGTGCTCGCATCTCATCGCTCGTTGGACTGCCGGCACATCCGCGTTCGCTGGTCGGCCATGTTTAGCCCTCGCCCAAAAAATCGTCGTCTTGCCTTTGCTAACCATTAAGTGTGACCACTGTTGGCGGTTGGTGGTGCGCCGGGTCTCGAAGACGAAAGAACATCCCATATGGATCTTCTATAAGTGTGACATGGACAAAGTGAGTGCAATATTGTTCGGTTGTTCTTTGGTTTCAAAATAATTTGTTCTCGATGTTTGCTTGATGTTATTGCAAAAAGATTGCAACTTTTGGTTTTTGGGAGAAGAATCCATTGATCTATTTATCAAAAGAGTTAGGTAGAGAAGAAACAATTGTGCAAGTCAAGGAAGTCAACAGAGAAGAGCAAAAGATGAAGAAAGTATTGATTGGACTTGTAAGAACAGTCAAGGAAGTTATGTTTTATATTGAAGTGTGTAACTTTTCTTGTTGTGTTCTTTGGTTCAGTTCTCGTAGTTCAGAACCGGTGAAGTATGTGCCTAAGATATCATTTAATGAAGAAGCTTAACTCAAATTTGCTTCTCTTAGCAGGCAACTCTACACTTTGAGCTATGCCTAAAAGTAAATGAATTCGTGCAAAATTGAGGGATTAAGTTTTAAGGATGAAGTTAGTAATCACTTTTTTAACATCTCATATTTAAGGAGTTAAGGTTTGAGGAGAAACTTGATGAGTTAAATTATGGGAAAGTTGTGATTCTACCGCCATACAACCATACCTTCTATCCTCACCGTACATTTTTTGCATCAAAGTTTGTGTGGGTGAGCTTCTCTTTTTTGTTCCCCCCAGATAAAAGAACATCTAAACTTGAAAATTTTGCGGATCAACATCACACAAGTATACTACCATGTGAAGAAATGTTTTTGGATTTTATGGCGCAGCGGAAAATTTTAAAATGATGCAACTTATTCAATTGTAATTTAAAAAATATATGTTTCATCAAAAAATTGGGAAGATTTTATGCATAGAGTGGCACTTGTGTATCGTTGAGCTGCAAAGTTTCAAGGTCAAATGTTTCTCTTGTTTGGAAGAAACAAAAAAGATGAAATTCATATGTGAAGGTAATACGGATCTTGATGCAAACTGGGTGATCTAGGTATAAGGTTTATCTACATGGGAGTATGAAAAATGCACACTTGAATTATAAGGGGCCGGTTAGACATGCTCTAAGGGGTAGAAGTGTGTTTGGTTTGACACGAACGTACACGGTGGGGGTTGTGTTCTCTCCATTATACCATCTCGCGGCTTCGGTTCTTGTTTTCTTTCTGCCATGGCAGGGAGGCTAAGCTGACTGGCCGACATACGCAAGGACTCGTACACTCAATATTGTACGGTATGTCACTAAGCTGCAGCATAATATCTAATTAAGGTACTCCCTTCGTTCTTTTCTATAAGACGTTTTGGACAGATGACATTAAACTGTTTTGTGCTTTGTCTGAATTGTCTAAACGTCTTATAAAAGGGAATAGAGGGAGTGCCATATCCACTACTCCGTGCCGCGTACACGTGAAAGAGAGAAGTGATCACTCTTGTGGATAGGATTAGTTATTATTTGAACAAAAGTCCATCAAATTGCCGCAATCTTAGCTGAGAAATCATAACCACTACCCAGTATAGTCTGACTCGCTGCCACATCGGACTGTACTGTTTGATCCAAATGGACAGATAGCGATCTTGTCTCTGGCCGGTATTACCACGAGACTACCTGGTCGTACGTGTGTTACATCACACGTTCCACACCGCCTTGAGGATATCAGTGGTCCGGCGGGCATGAAACACACGCACGCACTCATGGCGTGCTTTCTCTCGCTGGTCAATGTCAGTGATCGCCCAGCCCCAGCCGGGAGAAAGACAATGCAAAGGAAAAAAAGAAGTACGTAGGCCAGTTGCAGTGGCCAACTCTCGCCTCCAATCGGAGTTTCTCCCTGGGTAGAACAACACCGCCGCCGCCGCCACCACCCACCGGCGGCGGTCGTCTCGCTCGCCAAAGCAAGTCGTCGTAGGTATAGACCTACAGCGACCTGCTAACGGCTGCAACAAGGCATTATTGTTGGGAGCAGAAACGACGAGCCCCAGCCGCTTCCGCCCGAAGTTTTGCAACTTTAGATTAACTAAACAAATGGTAATGCTAGCCCTGTCATTAGAAGAAGATGGCACGGCCGATACGAGATATCGGCCTTCGAATATTCAATCCCTACCGGTGCTCGCATGCGATCGTCGATGTCACTGTCATTTGCGGCAATGATTTCCGGCTTTTGAAGCCCGGGATGCATGCTCTGTCAGCTTAAACTACCCGTGGCTGGAGTTGCAGGGCCACCCCGGGGCATCGTCTGCTTGCTTTTTTCCTTTTGCAGCGAGGAAATAAATGTAATGTAATGTTGTCTTTTGTTGGAAGGAATGAAGAATAGTACGTACTCTTGTTCTGCATCTTATCCGGCCGGCCGGTGTGGCATCCTCGGCCAGCGCTTATCCACTCCCTCATGCATGACAGGTGCACACAAGCTTGGCGTGCCTGCCTGCGTGCTTGGCTGAAATTGACTACCTTTTCTGTTTCAAATGGTTATAATAGATGAAGAATTTAGTAACACTATGTATGCTGATAAATATCAAATATTTATTACTCTGACTACTTTTTCTTGCGAAAATATCAAACCTATTATAAAAAAGTTCATTGGCAATACAAAGCGTTTCAAACATAATAAAAATTACATCAAGCTTTTAAGACCACCGAATGACTACTACTGCCGTCAGAACAAGCCGCCGATGCACCGTTGTCGCCACTCCCCTACCGAAGTCAGCTTGACCTTGTGGATGACAGACGGGAAATCTTCATGCACAGGACCCTAAGCACCAGCGCCATGGAGACATGGAGCCACAGTTGTCGCCCTTGAACCCTTACATATATCTAAATTATCTGACACCAAATCTCGCCACATGACGAGAAACCCTAACCTTACCGTCTCAAGGAGACGACATGAATCTACATTGGAGCTCCATCTACTATGTTCAGCTGGACAAGCTTGAGAAGGATTGGAACCCGGAAGAAAAACTCGAAGAAGAAGCGCCACCATCCGCCTGAACGCCCTAATTGTGAGGACTAAAAAACCTAACCTAAACTACCAACCGGAGCAAAGGCATTGGGATTCCCCTCCTCACCCCCGGCAGGCGAAGTGGAGTCGAATTCACGGGCTTGTCGATGAAGCCTGGAGAGGAGAGTTTGTCCTATCCACCTAGGGTGGGAAGAAAACGAGGAAGTCAACTGTGCCCCCGCGGTTATTAGTCCGAGTACTTGGCTATATACTCCATCTGAATTTTCTTCATTTGGAAGCATGAGATGCGTTAGACTTTGGTTCCAAATATCCAAGGAGCTTCAAATTTTTAGACATGTCAAATCAAAAAAAAAAGTATGGCAAATTATGTTTGTCGAGCATGGCAAGTTTGGTTGGCGAGCATGACAAATTCACTTCCATATTTTTGCTAAGAAATTGTCACGCTTGCAAACTAAATTTATCATTCTTACGCCAACATAAATTGCTATGAAAAATGTTTTATTTTCCATGTCTAAAAATCTGACGTTGGATTTTTAGCATTTTCATAGACATTTTACGTTCCACGATGCACGACTTCGACTCCGACTTTAAATACAAACAAAATGTACTTAGCTAAGTTTGCTCCTTTTTTGGCAGACAAACGTGCTGCTTGCTTGGTTCCTCCCCTGCTGCTCAGCCAACCCACACGGAGCTTAATGCACCTCGCCAAACATCCTTTCGGCAGCATTCCCCTCAAAAAGGAAAGAGATCCTTTCGGCGGCATTTGTGCGTGACCCAGCATAACCTTCCTCACCTTTTCTCAACCGAGTCATCGAGCATGTTCCTGCAAATGGAAACTGAACCTGGCATCCAGACCGACGCAGCCGGACACACCGCCACCCAACGGATTCCTGATTCATCACTCGCAAAGAATCGATGCCTAGCTCAGCTGGATAGCGCATGTGTTTTTGACCTTTCTACTTGGAGACGCCACCACGCACCGTCAGTTCTCGACCCGTTCCCTCGTCACCACGGATCTGTGCTACCTGCCTCTGTGGTTCCTGATTCAGATGCCGTCTTCGGGATCAAGCACATGTTCTCGAGTATCCTCGTGCTGCACAACGTTTTGTTCTTGGTGATTGTGACAGTTTGTTCCAATGACGTTAGAACCGTTTGTTCTAAATAAGGACCTGCTCTCGAGTCTTCCCCGTGCTGCACAACGTTTTGTTCTTGCTGATTATGACCGTTTGTCCAAATATGATGTTAGAACCGTTTGTTCTAAACAAGGACCTGCTCTCAAGTCTTCCTCGTGCTGAAAAATGCTTTGTTCTTGCTGATAAAAATTACACCGTACCGTACGCCTTGTTCTAATAAGAACCTGTTCTGATGAAGTATCCTCGTGCTGCAAAATGTTTTGTTCTTGCTGATTTTGACTGTTTGTTCTTTATTAAGTTCAGAGAAGGTGCTGCACTTTTCAACCCTGAATTTACCATATGGTTTCAGGTTCAACCCTGAACTTAAGCTTACTGCACAGCCTTCAACATTCGATACCGGTTAAGTTGCAACCCCAAAGAAGATTGGAGAAGGTGTTCTTGCGTGACATGGCATCCATGCATGACGTGGCATTTGCCTAGCAAGAAGAATCGATCATGACCTTGTAGGCAGAAATAACCTGCTATTTGTTGAGTGTAGATTTTTTTCCTCCCCGGCTGCACCGAACCCCCTTTTATAAAATAACACTTATTTAAGTTCGAACAAGTGCTGAAGAAGATATTTTGTGATTTTTGTGCAAAATTTATTTCATCATGAAACTTTGCAAGCATGCAGAATGCATCCCTATGTACACGTGTATTTTGCTGAAAATTTTAAAACAAAAAACTTCACCTTTTGAATCTTTTAGAAAAATGTTTTCATAAAGACCGAGCTCCAATACCCACAAGAAAAAGAACGAGCTCCGATAGCAATTTTCACTATTTGCCTTTCATTTTTCATGTGTAGACCCCAATACGAGAACCATTCGTTGTTTTTTCGAGAACAAACACCCACGAAAGACCCAAACAAGAAATAAGGAAAAATACATCATAGTCTTCAAAGTCTTTCAACTCCATCTTAGCAAGCCAGCGAAAACGCCACCGACCTCATCATCACAGAAAACTGCGGTGAGGAGCAGTTGCAAAAGCCGCACCATAATCTCTATCAGCAACACACACCACCATGTGCTAGAGGAACCGCAATAGAAACGTGCCGCAAGAGGCATGTCAAATTACACGCTGGAAGAATGTTGGTTAGGGGCGCGTCCCGTGAATAAGTTGTTGGAGATTTGTCGCGGAACCACCAACATGGAGGAAGAAGAACACACATATAAGGCTTTACAAACAGACGAGGCTCTCTCGTTCCACTTTCACACTCACCTAGATCCAACATTGGGATTGACTATTTTGATCCCGTCGTCAGCACCATCTCATCGCCCTAAAAATCTGGTTGCCAATATCCATGGGACCACACACCGAGAAGCCCGCTGCTGACATTGGAAAAAACATTGTCTAGACAGGAAGGAAGCCAAAGGGACTCATTCCATCTCGGCGATGTTTTTGCCGCCTCAACATTTCTGCGTGTTGTCGCCGCTAAGACACATGAACAAAAACCTACACAAACTGAAAAATGAAAATACACATCGTACGAAGAACCGCCCGTCTCCTCGCGCCTAAATGGCGGTTGGAGACAGAGGGGAATAGCGGCCTTGCTGGAGAAGAGGGAGAAATCCTAATTTTATGTTGAAAAGAAAAATTATAGATCCAATGTCACATTCCGTAAAAAATTATGATATCCACCTTGTATGGGGGAAGGAGAAGGAAATGAGAGGCGGCTAGGTGAGAAACAGTCATTGTTTGGCGCCTCATGTGTCCAAGTGATGCTAAATTGTTCTCTGAGTGAGATCATCGTAATATACTATCAACACTTAGGCGCATATGGTGATTTAGTCAATCTAAAAACTTCGCAACTCTATTCTTTAGTAAGTAATGCACACCTTGTAGAAGTACATGCTCTAGCCAAACCGATCTGAGGGAGAGGGCCCGACACCGGACATTATATTCCAACACTCCCCCCACGTCTATACTTTTTTGGAGCTATATGACGGTTTTGACCCTGAACCTCTTGGTTGTAAATTTATGTACCTAATCAGTTCACCCATCAGACCGATCTTATGGAAGAGACTAGGAAATACATTTATACGTCAACACTCCCCCTCACGTGTGGCTCCCTCAGGCCTAAACGTGCCGAAAGTGGGCTGCAATTTAATTGCGCCAGCCGGGTGTTGAACTCAAGACCTATTGGCTCTGATACCATGTAGAAGTGCATGCTCTAGTCAATGTAACCAAAAGACCGATCTGAGAGAGACGACCGAACGTTATACTCCAACACACCTATGGTGTACAAGTGTTTTCTACCTATACATGTGAAAAGATGACGATAACATGAGTTATTTTCCTTCAGATTTTAAGGTCGCGTTTGGTACAAAAGATAACCGTAGAAATTTCAGAAGATAGAATTCCCATAGAAAATATTTCTTTGGTAACATTTCGAACAAAGAAATTTTTGTTCTACGTTTCTTTGAATTTTTCTACGGAATGGCCTATTCCATATAAATTTTGGAGGAAAACCATACATGGGATCTTACTTCATTTCTTTCTCTTTGTGTCTACAATTCATCTGTTTTTTCTACATGCCATCCAAACAACAACATTTTTCTGCATTTCTAATTTCTGGTGTTCCAGACGGGGAATGATTGTGTTTTCAGTCCAATGAGTTTTTTTAGGGGAATTGAGGAAAGACGAATGGAAGCACGTACCATGGGAGCCCAATTCTTTAGCCCAGCACCCAAATGGGCCTAAGCGTACCCTACGAACAAGCCCTGCACGTGGCCCATGAAAACATTCTCGAGATCTGTCAGGATAGGGCCCACCTAGCATAGCCCGTAGCCACCACGCAAAATCCGCAAAAAGTTTCATCGCCTCGTCATCCGCAGCTCCACTTTCCAGTCCGCAGTGACCGCCGCCGCCGCCACCTCCACCCGCTCCTCACCTACCCCGGCGGCGACCCCCCAGGGACACCCCGAATGGCGACGGCGGTCACGGCGTCCGCGACGGCGGCGACCCGATTCACGCGCCTGGCCTGCGCCGGCCTCCGGCGCAGCAGCTGCCGCCCCCGCACCGCCGTGCGCTTCCAGCGCCCGGGGCTCACCACCACCGCGCTCCTCAGGCCCACCGAGCTCAAGCCCAAGGACCAGGGCCAGCCCGAGACGCTCGACTACCGCGTCTTCCTCGTCGACGGCGCCGACCGCAAGGTGTCCCCGTGGCACGACGTGCCGCTCCGCGCCGGGGACGGGGCGTTCCACTTCATCGTGGAGATCCCCAAGGAGAGCAGCGCCAAGATGGAGGTCGCCACCGACGAGGCCTATACGCCCATCAAGCAGGACACCAAGAAGGGCAACCTTCGTTACTACCCGTAAGGACTCTGAAACCAAGGAAATTTCGACCCCAAATGCCGTAATTTACGTTATTGCTGAAAATATTGCGTCTTCGGTGTCAACACTGGAAGCACACAAATTTAAGTGGAGACTATAATAGCGAGCCAAATGATTGGGATTGTATAGTAGAGGCCAGATGTCAAACTGGTTGCTATTCTGAACAACTCCAATTTCATCCTGAAATTGGGGGCTGTGAGGCCGTTTATAAATGGAAAAAATAAGTAGGGGGCTAGAGGTTTCGTCGACAAGAAGAGAATGCCATAAGTTTACCAAATTTTCAAGCTTTTTACTCCCACCGTGAGAACGAAGAATGGAGTAGATTAGAGATGAGTAACAGTTGTTGACTTCCTGTTGCACTACCAGAAATCCTATTTTGTTTTTGGTTCCAGAGCCTTAAGTCAAGGGGACAACAGTGTGTTTTAAAGAGGGAGGATACCATCCCCATGATATGCATTTGGTGAAAAAGATTGGCACCTTTACAATTTCAGTAGCAAAGTTTATGGTTCTGGGTTTTAGAAATTTAGTGGCCATTAGAACTAAGTTGGAGATTACATCCTTCTCATGAGTTTAGCTGGTACTCCCTCTGTTCCTAAATATATGACCAAAACGTCATATATTTAGGAACGGGGGAAATATAATTCAATTGTCGTAACAGGCGGCTGGAATTGGTAATTTGGTTCATTTATTGATCGTATGATGAGAGAGTAGTTGTAGTCTTTAGTCAAATGTTTACAGTCTCTTTCGACTTTATGGCTGAGACTATGGAATTATTGCTGAGTAAATATGTCTGTTGTCTGGCCAAGCCAGTGTCAAGGGTTACCATTTTTATGCAAATTGGCAAATATCAAGATGCATTTCGTGTATTTTTTTGGCAATTTGATGATCCTTTTGTGGAAATGCTGGCAGACAACTTAACCATGATAGAAAGATTTGTAAGTGGCAATATGAAGAGAAACACTCGCACTTGTAGCGATAGTTCATATATGTGTTCTAGTGGCACCAACTAAAGTGTTGTGGTGGAATGTCCATAACTAAGCTCTTTATTGTACTGTTGATTGTCATTTTGCGTTTATGAAGACAAACACATGATGTTTGCTTGTCACTGTAGATTGTCATTGTCCATAACCGTAAGTGGCAATATGAAAACAAAGACATGATATTTGCTTTTCACTGTAGATTGTCATTGTCCATAACCATAAGTGGCAATATGAAAACAAACACATGATCTTTGCTTGTCATTTTAGATTTTAATTTTGTGTTTATATTAGCAAACCTTGCATCAATCGATGGTTGTTGTTGTCCTTTATTTAAAAGGTAACTTTGGAAGAAAAAATGTCAGAGTGGTAGTTCTTTTTGTGCTTTTCTTTGTCGTATTGTGGGAAAAATAATAGGAGATAAGTATTGTTGCATCAATCGCTTTTGGGAAGCTTTACTTCAATGTAGAAAGGCTATAGAGGCGGCATATGTTTTATGCAGGGAGAGAGAAGTCCATATTATAACAGAAAATGCACGGGAGCTCTTGGGTGCTCCAGACCCCAATACGAAAATTAATCATAAAAAATACCAAAAAAATCTGAATTTTGGGGATGCCAAACTTGGGTCCCCGATCTATTCCCATGTGAAATTTCGTGAAAAAATACTTAAAAACGTATCCGTGGCGAAGGAAATACTATCCGAACAAAAATTCATCCAAACAGTGTTTTTTTATACATAGGAAATTTTTGTCTTTTTTGCCATGAATACGTTTCCTGGTATTTTTTTCACGAAATTTGACACGGGGGTAGATCGGGAACCCAGGTTCGATATCCCAAAATTGTAGATTTTTTTAAAACTTTCTCGGTATTTTTTTGAACGAAATGTTCGTATGGGGGTGCGGAGCACCTGAGAGCTCCAAATCCTCGTCCATATTATAACCATGAACTCTTCCATCTGTCTAAGATTCAATCCGGAACTCTGAAACCATCTAAGATTCAACCCTGAACTATCAAAACCAGCTAGGAATCAACCCTCCCCTCTCCTCAAACCGGTTTTTGCTGAGTAGACCTGGTTCTGACCCGTTGACTGGCCGGTCAGAATCCCAGTTAGCACGCCCGCTTAAATAAAATTTTAACCAGAAAATGAAAGTTTCCAGAAAAAAATGAAAAAGTTATGTAATATCAACACTACTATAGTGATCATTTTGTGAAAGTTTCACACTTTTTTTGCCAAACAGAATTAAAAATACACTTAAATTACATTTTCAGCCCCTTTTTGGTCAAATTTTGAGGGCATTCTTAATTCTGTTAGGAAAAATGTTTGAAACTTTCCCAGAATGATCACTATGTTAGTGTTGATTTTGCAGAATTTTTTTCAATTCTTTTCCGAACACTTCCATTTATTGGTCAAAATGTGACCAAAAAAGGGCTGAAAATGTAGTTTATTTGCATTTTGAAATCCGCTTGGTCAAACTGTGTGAAACTTTGCCAGAATTATCACTATATTTGTGTTGATCACTATGTTAGTGTTGATTTTGCAGAATTTTTTTCAATTCTTTTCCGAACACTTCCATTTATTGGTCAAAATGTGACCAAAAAAGGGCTGAAAATGTAGTTTATTTGCATTTTGAAATCCGCTTGGTCAAACTGTGTGAAACTTTGCCAGAATTATCACTATATTTGTGTTGATTTTACAGAAGTTTTTCAATTATTTCTGGATATTTTCATTTTTTGGAGCAAAACTTGACCAAAAAGAGGCTGAAAATGTAATTTAAGTGTAGTTTTAAACCTGTGTGGTAAAAATGTGTGAAACTTTCCCAGAAGTTTCACTATACTAGTGTTGATTTTACAGAATTGTTTCAATTTTTTATGGACACTTCATTTTTTGGTCAAAATTTGAACAGAGAAGGGGCTGAAATGCAATTTAAGTGTATTTTTAAAATATATTTGCCAAAAATGTCTGAAACTTTTCCAGAATGATCACTATATTAGTGTTAATTTTGCAGAATGTTTTCAATTTTTTCTGGACACTTCCATTTTTTGGTCAAAATTTGACCATAAAAGGGGCTGAAATGTAATTTAAGTGTATTTTTTAAGCTGTTTGGCAAAAGTGTGTGAAACTTTCGCAGAATGATCACTATTTTGGTGTTGATTTTAAAGATGTTTTTCAATTTTTTATGGGCACTTCCATTTTTCAGTCAAAAATGTGGCTGCAAACTGAGATGCTGACTGGCCGGTTAGCTGTTAACGGGTCAAAACCAAGCCTATTCAGGAAAAATCGGTTTGAGGAGAGGGGAGGTTGTTTCCCAGCCGGTTTTGATAGTTCAGCATTGAATCTTAGGCAGTTTCATAGTTCAGCATTGAATCTTAGACAAATGGAAGAGCTCAGGTTGTAATATGGGCATCTCTCTTTCAGGGATTTCTTCAAGATTTTATATTCTCCTATGTTTGGCAATGGGATCACTTTAAGTCTGGTTTGGTTTCCTTTTTTCATACGCCCATCTCAAAAAATAGCAGATCTCTTGAAGATACACTGTTCATATTTATACAAAATCAAATCGAGAGTGCTCTTAAAAATCTCTAGTTCTCTACGATTAAATGGCACCAAAACTTAACTGACCATAGCTAGGTTGTACTGATTCAAGTTAAAGTGTGTCCTTGAATATTTAGTGTGCTTGGTCGTTTTTCTTGAAAAAAGAAATCTTAAGCTGTTCTTTTATGCCTTATCTTGGTTCCTGTAGAAAAGGGCTTAGTGTGCATATTTATTGAAGTGTTCATTTTCTTGTCGAGCTTTTATTTGGCATAAGCTTCCAACTGAGAAATTTCCCTGCTTCTTAGGCCTTGTACAATGGGAGGTGCTTAGGGGAGGTTCTTAGAGAAATAAACCAGGCTTTTCTTAAGCACCGGTGCTTATTTGTACAGGACAGACGCTTAACTAAGCGTATGTCCTGTAGAAATAGGCACCGGTGCTTTAGAAAAATCCGGTTTATTTTTCTAAGCATCTCTCTAAGCACCTCCCATTGTATAAGGCCTTAGCAAGGCAATTGAGACATTGAGTTTACACTGCTATTGCCCCTGTTGATATATTTGTGCATTTCTATTCCTGATATCATATGTTATGTCAGGTACAACATCAACTGGAACTACGGGTTACTTCCTCAGACATGGGAGGACCCGACAGCTGCAAATGCTGATGTTGAAGGAGCACTTGGAGACAATGATCCTGGTAGTTAACTTCTCTGTTTTACTATTTTTGGTGAGCATGGTTTTCATATCAGCTCTATCCACTCTAATAAATCTTTCCCTTGAACTTCTTTCTCAGTTGATGTTGTCGAGATTGGTGAAAGACGGGCCAATATTGGGGATGTTCTTAGGGTGAAACCATTGGCAGCTTTAGCAATGATTGACGAGGGAGAGCTTGACTGGAAAATCGTGGCCATCTCTCTGGATGATCCCAAAGCATCTCTTGTGAATGATGTAGATGATGTTGAGGAGCATTTTCCGGTATGATTGATGTCCTTGTCCTTACGTTTTAGTGTTTGTCATTGTTCTCCTTTGGTATCTGGTGCCTATATATCCTTGAGGAAAGTAGGATATGCGCATACTATATCATATGACCACCATTTTCTGCTTCTTGTATTGACCTTAGCTAAGTAGCTTGGGAGCAACTCAGTTGCACCTGCGTCTGGATGTTTTCTTTGTACTCATTTCCCCTAATTAATATAATCCATATATCAGTGTCAAAAATATTTAGATTGCATTCATGGCATTGAAAAGAAAACACATTACTCCTGGTCTAATTATTGAACTCTAGTAATCTACCACATGCTTTTCTGTAACAACCACAAGTGCATTTACACGAGGCTTTTTCCTGCCTGTGGTTGTTAGGTTTTTATGTTAAAAATGTGCAAGTTATCATAGCTTTTCCAAGTTCAGATCAGTTCAACAGTTGGCATTGACTGAAACCTAATGGCAACTAATTATACCCCCCATCTGTCATGCGTTCTTATCACCATTTTGCGGCACCTACTCAGGGAACATTGACTGCAATCAGAGACTGGTTCAGAGACTACAAGATACCAGACGGGAAGCCGGCCAACAGATTTGGCCTCGGCAACAAGCCCACAAGCAAGGTAAGGCCGATCTTAGCTCAGCTTCTTGGGTTACCCTCCTGAAACGCAGAAGATATTTATACAATATATATCTGATGGTATGTATCTACATCCTTTTTCGCCGCAACCAGGAATATGCCCTGAAGGTGATAGAAGAAACCAACGAGTCATGGGAGAAATTGGTGAAGAGGAAAATCCCGGCGGGAGAGCTCTCGCTAGCCTAGCCTTTTATAGGCCCATGAGAAGCCAACAACACATTCTTTCAGTGACATACCTAAGCGTGCGTGCTGCTCTTTTGTGATATATACCTATGAACATGCTTTTCTTCATCTGCAGAACATCCTGCGTACCTGTGTGTAACAACAGGAATAAATGAATAATCTGGTGGAGCAAATAAAATGATTTCCGAGCAAGTTTTTCACAAGGAACAGAAGATTGAGTGCCTGTTCGGCAATCCACCAGCTCTGAGAAATCCGAGGATCTGCGAAGCATCTGTTTCTCTGCTCGTAATTTTCAAGTAGCTCTGTCTGTTTCCGGAGCAGAGGGACTCGGAACAGGCCCTGAATCTTCTTTTGTCGAGTTCATACGCAGCTCTGCCGAAAATAGGTCAAAATGGATCATCTGCCTGGAAATCCGGAAAGTTGGGCTGGCTGGGAGAGTGCGTTGCTACGAAGAAATGAGAAGATTCATTTGCCGAGTTCTTCCTCCTCTTTTCAAAAGTTTGTCTCCATGCGGCCATCGCCATGCCTCTGTTTTTCTCAGAGGAAGCCATGCCTCTGTTGCAAGGCCTGGGCTGGGCTGGGCTGGGGCTGGGCTGTCAGCCAGTCAGGGTGGTGGTGCCCGCTGCATGGGGCATGTCAGCGTTCGGTACACACCTGTCCTCTCCTCGGCTCGCCACCGCACCGGAATCAACCGCCACCTCCGCGTCTCTCTCCACGTCGGCATCTTCCCCGACCAAATCATTGGCCCTGTTTGGATCGTAGGGTTAGAGTTAGTTTGGGTTAGTTTGGACCCAACTAACCCAAAAATATCCAAACATGTGGGTTAGTTTGGGTTAGATGCATCTAACCCATTCAAAAAATCTAACCCACCCAAGAGGTGCTTATTTGGGTTAGTTCTTCTTGAAACCACTAAAACATTTTTTTTTCTCTCGTTTTTTCCGCAGCAGATCCTTCCCCACTTCCTCAAAGCTTCTCGTCCTCTCCTCCCCTCCCTCTCGCACCACCCGTGAAGGCGCCTCGCCGTATCCGTGCTCCATCTAACCCTGTCATCCAAACACCTCATCGGCTAGAGTTAGTTCAGGGTTAATTCAGGGCTAGAATCTAACTCTAACCTCTAACTGAGTTAGAGTATCCAAACAGGGCCATTGCACGCATGCATATACTACTGCATGCATTAGCCTGACCGCTCAGACCACCTAGCTCGACCAGGGAACCGACCGAGGCAATGGCGCGGCACTTCGCGGCGGCGGGGGCGGGGGCGGTGCAGCGGTACTACTGCGGCGGGGCGTGCGACGGCGGGGACGACGGCGCGGTGCAGGCGATGCTGCAGTGCCAGCGGGTGAGCGACTTCCTCATCGCGGCCTCCTACCTCTCCATCCCGCTCGAGCTGCTCTACTTCGCCTCCTGCGCCGGCCCGGCGCCGCTCAAGTGGCTGCTGCTGCAGCTGGCCGCCTTCGCCGTGCTCGGCGGCGCCACCCACCTGCTCGCCGTCTTCTCCCTCGCCCACCCGCACTCCTCGGGCCTCCTCCTCGCCTCCACCGCCGCCAAGCTCCTCGCCGCGCTCGTCTCCTTCGCCACCGCCGTCTCCCTCGTCGCGCTCATCCCGCGCCTCATCCGGGCCAAGCTCCGGGAGGCCTTCCTGCGGGCCAAGGCGCGCCAGCTCGACCGCGACCTCGGCCTCATCCGCCGCCGCGTCGAGGCCACCTCCCGCGTCGTCCGCATGCTCACGCACCGCATCCGCAGCTCCCCGCTCGACGCGCACTCCATCCTCCACACCACCATGCTCCACCTCGCCGACGCCCTCGAGCTCCACAGCTGCGCCGTCTGGATGCCCGGCCAGGACGCCGGCGCCGACCTCCACCTGGTGCACCAGCTCAGCCTCAGGGGCAAGGGCCCCGTCCGCGTCGTGCTCGGCTCACAGGCCCCCATCTCCCCGGATGACCCGGACGTGCTCGACGTAATGGCAAGCGAGGCTGCCAAGGTGCTCAAGCCAGGCTCCGAGCTCGCGACGGCGAGCAGCGGTGAGCTCCAGCCGCCAGGTGCCGTGGCTGCCATACGGATCCCCATGCTCAAGGTCTCCAATTTCGACGGAGGAAAGACACCGGTGGCGAGCTCATATGCCATATTGGTGTTGGCTCTTCGCAGCAAGGCATCAGGCTCCGGCTCCAGAGAGTGGAGCGGCCATGACCTGGAGGTTGTGCAGGTTATCGCCGACCAGGTCGCTGTGGCGCTCTCTCACGCGGCGGTTCTAGAGGAATGGCAGGCCATGAGTGACAGGCTTGCCGAGCAGAACAGGGCCTTGCTGCACGCCAAGCAGGACGCGATGATGGCGACCGAGGGCATCAACAGCATCCAGAGCGCCATGTGCGAAGGCATGCGAAGGCCGATGTACTCGATCATCGGGCTGCTCTCCATGGTGCGTCAGGCGGAGGACATGCGCCCCGAACAGAGGCTCGTGGCCGACGCCATTGCCAGGACGAGCACCCTCTCGCTGGCGCTGATGAACGACGTCGACACGGAGACGTTGACAGTGAACCGCATGCCGTTCGACCTGCGCTCCCTGATGAGGGAGGCCATGAGCGTCGCGGGGTGCCTGGCCAGCTGCGGCGGGGCTGGTTTCTCGTACCAGCTGGAGAACGCCTTGCCCGAGTGGGTTGTCGGCGACGAGACGAGGGTCTTCCATCTCCTGCTGCAAATGGCGGGTGATGTGCTCGGTCAGCGGCGCGATGGAGCAGGGAGTCTCTCATTCTCCATCAAAAGCTGCAGCGCGGACCAAAAGGATTGCATCCCGGTGTGGCCAGATCTGTCTGCAGGTTGTAGCATATGTGTTGAGTTTCAGGTTGCCATGGAAAGATCAACTGGATGCAGCCAGCCACCCAGCAGTCCGGCCGGTTCTCAGATCAACATGTGCAAGAAGATTGTGCAGGTTGGTACTCACTTAGTCACTTGGTATAGCAAAAGAAAATTTTGCAGCTCCCGGTTGTTAATCCATCGCCTCATTTCTTCAGATGATGAACGGTACCATGTGGTCGGCATCGGATGGCGAAAGCATCACCCTCATCCTGCACTTCCAGCTGCAGCAATCACGCGTGTGCCGAAGAACGTCGTCGTCCATCCCTCACTTCAATGGCCTGAGGATCCTGCTCGCAGACGGCGACGGCATGAGCCGGGCGGTGACCCAGAAGCTCCTCGAGCAGCTCGGTTGCCAGGTCATATCGGTGTCGTCAGGCGCCCATTGCCTGGCCTTGCTGGGGAGCGCCGGCTCCTCCTTCCAGCTCCTTCTCCTGGACCTTGACATGGATGCATTTGAGGTGGCACACCAGATCAGGGGGCTCAAGAACAGGCGCTGGCTCCTCATAGTTGCTGCTCTCGCCGTGACCGTCGACGACAACATCCGTGAGATGTGCCGCCACTCGGGGATAAACGGCCTGATCCAGAAACCCCTCACACTGACGGCGCTGGGAGGTCAGCTCCACAGAGTCCTTCGGAACTGATGATGGAATTAGTCATCTCATGCATAATGCCTTGTGTTTCCATCACAAGACAAGGAGCTGATCCACAAGCCTCTGAGATGAACAAGAGGTAAATTGGCAAGAAAAAAGTATTCGATCATTTGATATATAGTTTCATATCGATGACTTTGCGCGTAATTTGCGCAAATGCATTTCAAAAGAATAAACCATGCAATGTAATGCGCAAGAAAAAATGAAAGGGGCGCGGACTAAAACCGAAAAAAGGGGAGGGGCAGCATACACTCACCAGTCACCAAGATAGCAGCATCATCCCAAGCGCATGAGTCCTGGGACAAATAACAAGGAGCAGGGGAGCAGATGAACCAGCAGAATTCCCAACTGATAATGTTGTATGCATGTATAATGTCTTGTATTGTCCTCTGTAATTGCTGTATTGCTACTTATTGGCTATTGCTGCTGCTTGCACGATTATATCATCAACTGAAGATGCTTGCAAAACTCACTGCAACTTGCCATCAGTGTCGTGCAAAACAGCACAGCAACAAGTCGCAATCTGCACTATATTGTTCTCTGGCTCTTGCTGGCCATCAACAGAACAAAAATATGAAGATGCATTTGGCATGGACGCATGGAGTGCCTGACTTGAACATCAATGGCATATGAAAAATAATCAACTGTTTTATGGCAGATCGTGGAACTGGGTATTCGGTAACGCACGTTAAGCAAATTATTTTCACCACACCATCAAGCAATGAAAACCAAAAGATGCTGGGTTCTTACAGCTGAAAAATGCAGGCCTAACATCACGGACACAGACGTTAAAAACAGTTTACAAATCGGCTGAGCATCTGAATCATTTTCATGGTCTAAATCTAAAGGAAGGGCAAAACTAACACCTATATGAACCTAAAGCAAAGTGACAGTCACTTCACTAGCCGCAGCAGACAGAGACATGCAGATTGTACAGCTACAGCATGCCGGCGCTGATCATTAAGTACTTGATAAGGTCTTGTAACTCAGTAACTGAATACAGATCTAGCTGGCTCGGCGAACCTCATCAACTTGTACCTGCAGGAGCGTTGGTTAATAGCAGTTGTGTTTGGATAACACGAGTGGATGCTAACAAGGGAAGAGGATATCTCACGCAAAATATCTTAACAAGAGATGGTAAATTCAAGTGGTGCTGAGTGCTCAGCGGGTAAGACAATGCAAGAAAGCTCACTGGGATGTTACTATAAACTTTACTGCAAACCGGCTGCAGCCGGTCACAAAACAAATGGAATTCATATAGGTGCGACTCTGCAATGTAGATATTCAGGAGAGATTTCAAGCGGGGTAGGGACAAGATGTCTACTATGGCGTCTAGATAATTCAGGTGCTCTAAGGAATGTACCAACATTACTCATGTATTGATAGAAGATTCTGTCATTATTATGCATAGACCAAGAAGTCCAGACAGCATCTCAGTAATCAGTATCATTGCATAGAAGAAGCACATAGGTTGATTTCAAGTGGGGTAGGGTCGTAGGGACATAGATTGCATAGATCGTACTGTATCATTGCATAGAAGAAGCACAATTATAACAACACTGTTTGTGCCTTCTCAGCTACTTTGCCTGGCTTCTCAGCTACCAGTAACGTGTTGAATAGATGGCTGAAGTAGAATGTATTTGTATTTGAGAATCGGATGTGCATGGATAAATCGAATTAAGGGTTACAGTACAAGAAAACTAAGAACTTAGGAGTTGCTGGCAATTTAGAACTGATGTCATCAAGTCTGATGTAGAGAACAAATAATTGAATCTGAGATCCTAGTTATGCAATTATCTGGGCTAAGTAGTGTAAACAAACGGAAACCAAACTATTTTTTCGACAAGATGTTACTTCGTTTGCACTGAAGGGGAGCATAACTGCAGAATTTAACAGTACCTTCTAGCTGACGGGATGGAAAAGTTGATGTGCTAATTTTGTGAAACGAAGTCATACTACCACACAAGAGGGCTACCATTGACAAATATTCTACTCCCTCCGTCCCATAACATAAGATCGTTTTGCAAGCTGTTATGGGACGGAGGGAGCAATAGCCAGACACTACATAACAAGAATGCACAGCAACTGTAAAGTTGATGCGCTAATCTACATAACAAGAATGCACAAAATATTCTAACTCAATTTTCAAGCAAATCTACTGTAATTGACCCTAACAGACACTAAATAACAGAATGCACAGCATCTGTAAGCTGATTACCCAGCAAGAAGTTAAACTGGTGAAGACCAGATGCAACATGGTGGGGTGACAGTCATACCAGAGCTAGGGGCCGAGGCCCTTAATGGCGTCAAGGAGCAGGCCGTAGACCTCCTTGGCCAGATCGTGCCGCTTAATCTGCGAGTGCACTTCTGCATCCAGCTGCCGCCTCCACTTGGCTTCGATCCATCTCGCGTCTTCCGTTGCTAGCTTTGACAGCCCCTTCTCCAGGGACACCCCGGACAGCGCCGGGCCATCCGTCTTCCAGTACGCATCGAGCACCTCGGTCGCCACCGGGAGCATGGCTGCCGCGTCCGGGACGTTGCCGCGCCCGCGTCCCTCCTCCTCGTCTTCCTCCTCTTCCTCCGGCGCGGCATCCTTCTCGGCAGGCAGGCCGAAGTTGGCGCCCCAGACCTTCTTGCAGAGGTCGCGCAGGCGCTGCTCGTGCCGGCTGACGACCGCGGACGGCACCGCGTGGTCGAACTTGCTCTTGAGCCGCTTCAGCTTGTAGTACACCTTGGGCTGGTCGATGTGCGGGGAGATGGAGCCCCTGATGGCGTCGAAGAGCGCGCCCATGTCCGGGAGGCCCGGGACGCGGCCGTGGCGCACGCGGAAGGCGGCGGCCGCGTTGAGGAGGGCGACCTCGTCGGCGTCGCTCCAGACCACGCCGTAGGATCTGGCGCCGGAGGAGGACGCGGCGGGCGCGCTGGCCGCGAGCGCGGCCAGCGCGGCGGCCTCCTGGAAGGCGCGGACGGGCCTGCGGAGGGCGGGCGAGGGCGAGGAGTCCGGGGCGCGCGGGCCCTGCGCTCGGCAGGCGCGGTCACCGCGTCCGAGTCCGGGGGCGCGCGGGGCCTGCGCGTGCGCTCGCTCCTGCGGGAGGGGGAGCCGCGCGGGCTAGGGTAGGGCTCCGGGCGGCCGTCGTCCGGGCGGGGCCTGGGGCGGGACGAGCGCTTCCTCGACCCCGGTGGGGACGGGGTCGCCGCGTCGGCCTCCATGGCGCTCGGGGCCGGCCGCTGCGTTGGATGGCGTGGGCACGGGGGCGGGTGCTGGTGCGTGCGGCGTGCGGGTGCTGGTGCGAGTACGCAGGCGTGCGCGTCGTGGGCTCGTGAGGTTATCGAGTCGGGCGCTCTGGAGGCCGGCCTGGGGTGGGTGACCAGAGGCAGAGCGACAGGCAGCAGAACGTGAGCGTCGGTTTGGTTTTGGACAAAATTTCCTGCCTGGCACGCCGCAGAAACGTTAGTATTTGCTCTCATATATCCCGCGGATGGTGATGCATTTTGTGTAAACTTGCTCAAACCTTTCTAGATTTGACTTGTGACAAAACTAACATGCAATGTAATTTGAAAATGGTCAACGTTTGGCATCGGTCGGTCGACTGGTGCAAGTATAGGATCGGTCACCTCCTGGTTCGTAAGAGTATCTAGAGCCGGGCGTCCCAAACCAACCTCAAATGCCCGGGCGAACGGACGTCTCCTCCATCGTCGTGTGGCGCCACTCCGACGGACCACGTAGTGCCCTAGCCCGGTTATTTAAGTCGGCCCCCGGCACCGAAACCCTACCCATCCACACACCCCTCCCGTCTACCACCGCCACCACTTTCCGCTCCTCGTCCGCCACTTTTTGCTAGTAGCTATGCCCCCATGTTGTCAGGCAACTTATCTAACGCCGGAGCACCGGCTGCAGCTCCTTGAGCAGGTCCTGGCAAGGCGCGAAGCCCGGATATCCGAGGGGCTACCTCTAGATGCGTTAGATCCGGAGGAATGGGAGGACGAGCACGAGGGCGGGGAGGAGGAGGAGGAGGACGTGGGATACGTTAGGGCCGCAGATCTGCAGGCGGAGCAGCAGGCGGTCCTCGATTTCCTCTGGTCGGAATTGGCGGCGGAGGCCAAGCGGCGTCGTGTGAAGGAGGCGAAGGCAGAGCACGCCACAGATGGTCTGCAGGAGGTGGAGGCGGAGCACGCCGCGGACGTCTACAGGATGCTCGTGACTATGGATGAGGAGGAAGAGGAGCCGGAGCCCTCCTACGCGCCGGCACGGACGTCATGGACATCCCCGACGACGAAACTTAGTTTAGAATAGTGTGGTGTACGTACTATGTAGGAAATCTTTCGCATGGTTTGTACGGATCTAATGGGTGAAATATGAGGTATTCAGATGCATATCACCAAATATGAGGTGTGACCGCAGACGCGTTCGGACGCGTTCGCATGCGTTTGAGGGGCCGAATTCGCCAAGTCCGGCTGTAGATGCTCTAATATGGCATGTGACGGAGCAAACTGTCAGATCCCTCGGTAGAGTTCATGATGACATCGGAAGTACCAGAATGGAGTCTGCACACACAATTTACCCAAGTTCGGGCCTCCGAAGAGTAATACCCTACATCCTGCTTCTTCTCGTTATTCATGGTGTGGGGACACCTCGTGTAGAGGATTACAATGGCGTACAGGATGTCTGCCGAGAGTTTGGATCTGAGATTGGATGATGAATGAAGACCTATACCTCCCTTTATATAGACAGCAGAGGTTTGGGGTTTACATAGGGGGATGATATGGTCGGTTCTGCCGCCACCCTCCAACTTGGAGAGCACGCACATCGTCTTCGCCTCTTTAGGGCTTCCTGGTCTTGGGACTGGTGGGCCCCGTCCGTGGTCGAGGCCAGGCTCCCTTATGTCAGGTACCCCGGGTTCAGGACCCTGTCAGTAGCCCCCGAGCGTAGCGGAGGTCGCCGGCGTCCGAACTCCAAGGCCTTCGTCAGGCTCCTCTTGTCGCATGCCCGGCCTCCTTGATCCATAGTGATGTAGATTATTTCTCCTGCCTTGGTGGGGTTGCCTCTTCCTTAGATGGGAGGCCCAAAGCCTCGTGGGGCGGCCCACCATTGGCGCTAGTGTCGTCCTGGATAAGATTCGTGTGCCCCTCCATTTTAAATAACAGACGGGGTGGATGGGCAATTGACCCATGCATTCTTCTCCCCTAAAAAAGATTTGACCCTTGATCGGTCTCCAGCCGACGCCGCCCGTGCCTGGCGCGCCAGCTGCAGAGCAGATTTCCGTCGGATCCCTCGGTAGGGGTCCAAGCATAGCTAGAAGTCATAGATTGGAGGTCGCACAAGGTGTTTATTGAAGGAAATATGTCGTATAGGCAATAATAAATTTGTTATTTTATATTTCCTTATATCATGATAAATGTTTATTATTCATGCTAGAATTGTATTAACCGGAAACTTGATACATGTGTGAATACATAGACAAAACACCATGTCCCTAGTATGCCTCTACTAGACTAGCTCGTTGATCAAAGACGGTTAAGTTTCCTAGCCATGGACATGAGTTGTCATTTGATGAACGGGATCACATCATTAGTAGAATGATGTGATGGACAAGACCCATCCGTTAGCTTAGCATAATGATCGTTCAGTTTTATTGCTACTTCTTTCTTCATGCCATATATATATTCCTCCGACTATGAGATTATGCAACTCCCGGACACCGGAGGAATGCCTTATGTGCTATCAAACATCACAACATAACTAGGTGATTATAAATATGCTCTATAGGTATCTTTGAATGTGTTTGATGGTTTGGCATAGATTGAGATTAGGATTTGTCATTCCGAGTATCGGAGAGGTATCTCTGGGCCCTCTCGGTAATGCACATCATATGAAGCCTTGCAAGCAATGTGACTAATGAGTTAGTTGCGGGATGATGCGTTACGGAATGAGTAAAGAGACTTGCTGGTAACGAGATTGAACTAGGTATGGAGATACCGACGATAGAATCTCGGGCAAGTAACATACCGATGACAAAGGGAATGACGTATGTTGACATAGCGGTTTGACCGATAAAGATCTTCATAGAATATGTGAGAACCAATATGAGCATCCAGGTTCCGCTATTGGTTATTGACTGGAGAGGTGTATCGGTCATGTCTACATAGTTCTCGGACCCGTAGGGTCCGCACACTTAACGTTCGATGACGATATGTATTATATGAGTTATGTGTTTTGGTGACCGAAGGTTGTTAGGAGTCCCGTATGAGATCACGGACATGATGAGGAGTCTCGAATTGGTCGAGAGGTAAAGATTGATATATTGGAAGGTAGTATTCGGACACCGGAAGGATTCCTGAGTGTATCGGGTACATACCGGAGTACCGGAGGGGTTACTGGAACCCCCCGGGGAAAGATATGGGCCATATGGGCCATAAGAGGGAGGCTAACCAGCCCACAAGTGGCTGGTGCGCCCTACACAAGGGAGGAGGCCGAATTGGACTAGGGAAGGGGGCGCCACCCCCCTTTCCTTCTCCATCTCCCTCTTCTCCCCCCTTTCCCCCTCCGTTAGAAGGAAGGGGGGACGAATAGGACTAGGAGTCCTAGCAGGACTGCCCCCCATGAGGCGCGCCCTAGGCTGACCTCCTCCCCTCTCCCTCCTTTATATACGGGGGGGGGACCTCTAGACACATCAATTGTCTTAGCCGTGTGTGGTGCCCCCCTCCACCGTTTACTCCTCCGGTCATATTGTTGTAGTGCTTAGGCGAAGCCCTGCGCAAATCATATCACCATCACCGTCACCACGCCGTCGCATTGACGAAACTCATCTCCTTCGTACCTCTACTGGATCAAGAGTTAGAGGGGCATCATCGAGCTGAACGTGTGCAGAACTTGAAGGTGTTGTACGTTCGGTACTTGATCGGCTGATTCGAGAAGACGTTTGACTACATCAACCGCCTTAAGTTAACGCTTCCGCTTTCGGTCTATGAGGATACATGGACACACTCTCCCCCTCTTGTTGCTATGCATCTCCTAGATAGATCTTGCGTGAGCGTAGGATTTTTTTGAAATTGTATGCTACGTTTCCCAACAGTGGCATCCGACCCAGGTCTATGCGTAGATGATATGCACGAGTAGAACACAAAGAGTTGTGGACGGTGATCGTCATACTGCTTACCACCAATGTCTTATTTTGATTCGGCGGTATTGTTGGATGAAGCGGCCCGGACCAACCTTACATGACCGCATTCATGAGACCGGTTCTATCGACTGACATGCAACTAGTTTTGCATAAAGGTGGCCGGCGAGTGTCTGTTTCTCCAACTTTAGTTGAATCGAATTTGACTATGGCCGGTCCTTGTGAAGGTTAAAATGACAAACTTGATAAATCACCGTTGTGGTTTTCGTGCTGTAGGTAAGTACGGTTCATGCTAGAAGCCCGTAGCAGCCACGTAAAACTTGCAACAAACAAAGTAGAGGATGTCTAACTTGTTTTTGCAGGGCATGTTGTGATGTGATATGGTCAAGACATGATGTGATATAAAGATGTTGTATGAGATGATCATGTTTTGTAAAAGTTATCGGCAACTGGCAGGAGCCATACAGTTGTCGCTTTATTGTATGAAATACAAACGCCATGTAATTGCTTTACTTTATCACTAAGCGGTAGCGATACTCGTAGAAGCAATAGTTGGCGAAATGACTACGCCGCTACGATGGAGATCAAGGTGTCAAGCCGGTGATGATGGAAATCATGATGTTGCTTTGGTGATGGAGATCAAAAGCACAAGATAATGATGGCCTCATGGCCATATCATGTCACATATTTTGATTGCATGTGATGGCTATCTTTTTATGCATCTTATTTTGCTTAGTGTTGGGGATATAACTATTAGGTATGACCCGCCCAGGAGGGGCCGGGTTATACCTACGGCGACTCGTAATATGAAGCCCAAGACGATACTTGAAGATGGCGGTTCAGTTAAGGGTCCAAGGCCCAAAGGCGGCTTAAGGCCCGTATAGATAAACTGCCATATGTATATGACTTGTATTGTAAGGCAAGAATAGATAGACACTGATCCGAACACTGTTTATGAGCCGGCCGGGACTCTGTGAGCCGCTGGGCGTCGACCTTTGTATATAAAGGGGCGACCCGGCGGCGGTTCAGGACAAGTAACATCAGATCGAGAACTAGGTCAAGCGAATTCGCTCCCTGGTAATCGAGACATAAGCAATCCCACCTCAAACTGGATTAAGCCCTTACCTTCACCGCAAGGGGCCAAACCAGTATAAACTCACGTGTCCTTTGTCCCGTTTTAACCCCTTTAAGCTTCCTAGTTGCGATGGCTCCACGACTAAGTCCTTTTGCTAGGACATCTGTCGTGACATTTCCATGACAGTTGGCGCCCACCATGGGGCCAACGCATGGTGGATTTGAGTTCTTGAAGGGCAGCTTCGAAGGGCTCAAGGGATACGATGTGGGCTGGATGACCAAGAGTCATCGCAGCAAGCTCTACATCGACGACGCAGGCTGGGGGCTCAACGCCGGCTCAATTGAGTACGGGTAACGGGTCCCCTTTGGTGAAATCCACGTCTTCATCGGGAAGATCAATGAGCCCGGCCCTGAGCCGGACATCTGCATCGACATTGTCGAGACGGCTCAGTGTGCGAGACTCGCCCGGGCTCAGCTCGCCGTGAAGCGTGCCTTCGTGGGATGCATCCATGGAGGGGAACTTTCTGAAGGATCTGTGTCTGGCGGTGAGACGGCCATCTACTCTGATGGTGAGTCGTCGATGGGTGAGACGGATTCGTTGTATCAACTGCAAGATGGCGGGCTTGGGGGCTGTTCCGATGGCAACAGTATTCCGGACCCCTTTGAGCCGCCGAACAGAGTCGGGATCTTCATGGCTGGCGCACAACCCGGGCAGAACTCTACGGCTGCGGCAGCAATGACTTCCGGGTCAGCAGCGGTGACGGCAACCGGGGCAGGAGGCCCTGCACGCCCACCAGCTTAGGTCTTGATGGCTTTAATGGATAAGATGACAGCTCTGTTAACCGCCGTGGTTAACCCGACGGATCAAGCTCAACATGACGCTGAAGTGGCACAATTACGTGAGGAGGTAGCGCAATCCAAGGAAAACCTGGCGGCAGAGGACGTCAGGATGGCCGCAGAGCGGGCGGCTTTGGATGCCCGAGCCCAGAAAATTCAATCAGAAGCTCTCCAGCTTACGATGGATCTGAATGCATCAAATGAGATCATGAGGAGAAGGCACCAGAAGGCTCATTCCCGTCTGCCTACGGTTTATGAGCCTAGAAACCTCTTCCGCACGCCTGGTGCAGGGCCCAGTAACCCACCGGAGGTAAATCGGGCTGCAGCCCCTGGGACTGGGACGCCGGTTCAGCCACATGTGATGGAACCCCCTCATCTAAATGCTGCTCCACCTTACCATGTACCGACACCATCGGGTCTTTATTCTAACCCTTTGGAGAACATGATTGCTGCAGCGACACGATTGGCGGCTCTCCCGGTGGATGGCGACTCTCCGACGGCGGTTGAAACTCAAAGGGTCAGAGAACTTCTTCAGACAGCTTTGGCGCAGCAGGAGACATATTCTTATAGTCGAGACAGGATTCATTCGACCCCTCGCCCAAGCCGGAGCCCGAGCTATAGCAGGCACATGGATTCACCAGCCGTTTCAAGCAACACCCAGCGCCGTGACCAGCCACACGGGTATGACCCGGCACGCGATGGAGTTCCTAATGTTGTTGATCAGGACAGATTGCGTCAGGAAGCTGAGCTGGCGGCTCAACAGGCGGCTTATCAGCCTCTTCCGGTTTATCCGACGACTTCAATTGAGGCAGGCATGACCTCTAGGACTGCGGGCGTACCTTGTTTTGTACCGGCTCTATGCAATGAACGTTTGCCCAAGGATTTTAAGGGACCTCAAAAGGTGCCTAATTACACGGCCGACTTGCCCCCTCAGGCGTGGATTGAAAGCTATGAGATGGCCATGGAGCTGCTAGAAGTCAGTGACGCTGCAATGGCCAAGTACTTCACCATGATGCTGGATGGAACGACCCGTACTTAGTTGAAGGGGCTGCCACCTAATTCCATCAGCTCATGGGCACAGTTAAAAACCCGGTTTATTCAAAACTTTAAAGACACCTGCAAGCAGCCCATGTTGATTGTGGACTTGACTAATTGTAAGCAGGAGGAGGGTGAATCCATGACCAATTGGGTGCGCCGGGTCAAAGCAATCATACATTCATCAGATAAGATGGACGCCGGCTCTGCAGTCTTAATGTTGGAGAAAAATTGCTGTTTTGAGCCTCTAAAACAGAAGCTGGAGCGGCTCAAGCGCGATTGTAATGACATGGGCCAGCTGATGGCGGCTCTAGTCAAATATGCCGAGTCTGATAGTACCAAGGATCCTAAGTCTGACAATGAGAAGACAGGGAAGGGAAAGAAGAACGGCAACGCTAAGGGCCCTCAGCATAACCCGGTGAATCAAGGGGGCAATAATAAACGTAAGGCTGATGGTAGCTCGGAGTTTGTGGCTAACACCAATGCGCAGGGCAACAATCAACGACGTAAGGGGAGGCCGCCTCCTCGGTCCAGCGGGTCAGGTCCCATTCTTGAGCAGTTGCTAAATGAGCCCTGTCCAAGGCATGGCACTCAGCAGAAACCGACCACTCACTTGTGGAAGGATTGTACGATCATGAAGGCTTTCAAGAACTCTAACATGTTTGACAACAATCATGGACCGGGCGGTGGCTCAAGCGACGGCGGTTTTCATGGCCTGGGTTGTGGAGGTGGCGGTTCTAATTCTAGTTTTCAAGGCCCTCAAAATAATCAGGGTGGTTATAATCAGCAATCTGGCTAGGGAGGTCAGTAGCATCAGCAATCTGGATATCAGAGTAATCCAAAGCAGCTGAATAGTGGACTGTATCATGTGTTTACCACCAGTTTGTGCAAACGGGACCAGAAGCTTCATAAGAGGGTTGTGAACGCTGTTGAGCCGGCAGTTCCTCGTTACTTGAGATGGTCTGAGCAGCCTATTCTGTGGAGTAGGGAGGATCACCCTCCCCGGGTTGACAATCCGGGTCACTTGGCCTTGGTGGTGGCACCTCAAGTTGGTGGATATAAATTCACTAAAGTGCTCATGGATGGAGGCAGTAGCATCAATGTCCTCTATTATGAGACTTTCCGTCGCATGGGGTTGACTGATAAAAATCTTAAGACGTCCAACACTGTTTTCCATGGAGTGGTGCCCGGTAAGTCGGCGAACCCAATGGGTAAGATTGAGCTAGAAGTGGCCTTTGGAGATGAGCATGATTCCAGGGCTGAGAAGTTAACTTTTGAAGTGGTCAAAATCAAAATCCCGTATCACGCTCTGTTTGGACGGCCAGCTTATGCAAAGTTCATGGCACGGCCGTGTTATGTCTATCTGCAGCTCAAGATGCTGGGTCATAGGGAACCATCACAGTGCATGGGAGTCGGAAGATAGCCCTTGAATGTGAGGAAGGCGATGCTGCTTACGCTGAGTCTGTTTGTGCAACAAAGGAGTTGAAGTTTTACAAGGACAATGTTGACCCGGTGGACATGACGTCTTTGAAAAAACCAACCACAGAGCATGAGCTAGTGATGAAGTTCAAATCGGCCGATGGCACCAAGCTGTTTGATTTTGTTCCTGGTGACTCATCTAAGCAGTTCAGTATTAGTGCTAACCTGGATCACAAATAGGAAAGTGCGCTCATCGAGTTCATCCATGAGAACTGGGACATCTTTGCATGGAAACCTTCTGACATGCCGGGTGTACCGAGGGAACTCGCTGAGCACACTCTCAATATTGATCCAAAATTTAAGCCGGTCAAGAAGTTTCTTCGGCAGTTCAATGAGGAGAGGTGTAAGGCCATTGGTGAAGAAGTGGCCCGGCTCTTGGCGACCGGGTTCATTGTTAAAGTTTTTCATCTAGAGTGGTTGGCTAACCCGGTGCTAGTGCTTAAGAATAACGACACCTGGCGTATGTGTGTGGATTACACAGACTTAAACAAGGCTTGTCCGGCTGATCCTTTTGCTCTCCCTCGTAATGATCAAATCATTGGTGCTACGGCGGGTTGTGAGCGTTTGAGCTTTTTGGATGCTTATTCTGGTTATCATTAGATCAAGATGGCAGTTAAGGACCAGGAGAAGACGGCTTTTATTACTCCTTTTGGAGCCTTCTGCTATGTATCCATGCATTTTGGGCTCAAGAGTGCCCAGGCGACTTATCAACGATGTGTGCAGAACTGTCTTCACAATCAGATTGGGCGCAATGTTCATGCTTATGTGGATGACATTATGGTGAAGTCCAGAGAGAAGGAGACCTTGATAGATGATTTGAAGGAAAACTTTGATAATCTCCCGGTCTACAAGATGATGCTTAACCCTACCAAGTGCGTTTTTGGTGTGCCAGCAGGCAAGCTTTTGGGTTTTCTGGTTTCTAATAGAGGCATTGAGGCTAACCCGGAGAGGATCAAGGCCATCACCTCTTTGGCTAAGCCGGCGTGTATCAATGATGTTCAGCGTTTGGCGGGTCGTATTGCTGCCTTAAGCCGGTTCATAAGCCGGTTAGTGAGAAGGCCATACCATTGTATCAGATGATGAAGAAAACAGACGACTTTGTCTGGAGTGATGCTGCTAACGATGCATTTGAAGATTTGAAGAGGCAGCTAGCTGAGCCGCCGGTTCTTGCTGCTCCCATTGATAAGGAGCCATTATTGTTATATGTGGCTGCTAACACACGTGCTGTCAGTGTGGCCATTGTGGTGGAGCGCAAGGAGGCTGGCAAAGAATATCTAGTTCAACAGTCGGTTTATTACATTAGTGAGGTGCTTATTGAGTCCAAGCAGAGATATTCGCATTGGCAGAAGCTTGTTTATGGGGCATTCATGGCCAGCCGGAAGCTTAAACAATATTTTCTGGGTCATCCCATCACCGTGGTCAGTTCTGCTCCTTTAGGAGATATCATTCAAAACAGAGAAGCCACATGACGAGTCGCCAAGTGGGCCATTGAGCTTGGGCCTCATGGTTTAAAATATGTGCCACGCACTGCTATCAAGTCTCAAGCACTGGTGGATTTCATCAACTATTGGACAGAGCTGCAGATGCCTGAAGAGAAGCCGGACAACACATATTGGACTATTCACTTTGATGGGTCCAGGCAATTGGAGGGCTCGGGGGTTGGAGTTTTTTTAGCTTCCCCTCGAGGTGACAAATTTTGTTATGTGCTAAGGTTGATGTTTCCTTGTACTAACAATGCAGCTGAGTATGAGGCCTTGCTCCATGGTCTTCGGATGGCTAAGGAGATGAACTTAAGCGGGGCGTGGTGCTTTGGCGACTCAGATTTGGTGGCTCAACAAGTCTCAGGCAAATGGGATTCCAAGGATCCTCTCATGGCGGCTTATCGCCGCGAAGTTGATGCTATTGCTGGACACTTCAAGGGTTATCAAGTGGAGCACATTGGTCGCAGAAAGAATGAGGCGGCTGATGCTTTAAGCCGGATGGGATCTCAGCATAAGCCGGTGCCACCTAACGCTTTCTTGGATATTCTGCATAACCCTTCTATCAAGTTGCCTATAGAGGAAGTCTTGGCTGTTCCTGACCCGGAAGCACATTTGGTGGCAGCTCTTCATGTCATCCCAGATTGGACAGTGCCATATTTGGCTTACATGACCCGGGGCGAGTTGCCTGAGGATGAAACCTTGGCTAGGCAGATAACCCGATGGTCTAAGTCAATGACAATTGCCAATGGCGAGTTGCATCATCGCAGTATCACTGGGGCGTTTCAGCGTTGTATCTCTCCTAAGGAAGGTCAAGAAATTCTTTGTGAGATTCATGAAGGAGCTTGTGGCCATCATGCCAGTTCAAAGTACCTTGTGGCCAAAGCTTTTCGTCATGGATTTTATTGGTTGACGGCTCACGCGAATGCAGAGGATCTGGTCAGTAAATGTGATGGTTGTCAAAAATTCTCACGGCGAGCTCACATGACGGCTCAAGAATTGCGGATGATTCCAATTACTTGGCCGTTTGCAGTCTGGGGACTTGACATGGTTGGGCCTTTCAAAAGGTCCAAGGATAAAAAGACCCACCTTTTGGTGGCGGTTGACAAATTCACTAAGTGGGTTGAGGCAGAACCAATTAGTAAATGTGATGCAGCCACACCAGTTCAATTCATGAAAATGTGATCTTTCGTTTTGGCTTTCCACACAGCATTATAACTGATAATGGCACTAATCTGTCCAAGGGCGCCATGGAGGAGTTCTGTCAACATGAGCATATTCGACTTGACGTTTCATCAGTAGCTCACCCCTAGTCCAATGGTCAAGCGGAAAGAGCCAATCAAGAAATCTTGAAAGGCATCAAGCCCCGGCTTATGGTTCCTTTGCGACGGACGCCAGGTTGTTGGGTGGAGGAGTTACCTTCTGTGATATGGAGCATCAATACTACTCCCAACAGGTCTACGGGTTACACGCCTTTCTTCATGGTTTACGGAGCAGAGGCGGTTCTCCCTAGTGACATCCGTCATGACTCGCCCCGTGTGGCGGCTTACGTTGAAGCTGATAACGAACAAGCACGTCAGGATGCACTTGACCTGTTAGATGAAAAGTGTGACTTGGCAGCAGCCCGCTCGATGATTTACCAACAGGACCTGCGCCGTTATCACAGCCACCGGGCTAAGTCCAGAACCTTTCGAGAAGGTGATTTGGTGCTCCGGCTCATCCAGGATCAAACTGATGCACACAAGTTATCCCCACCTTGGGAAGGGCCCTTTGTGGTCAGCAAGAACTTGAACAACGGGTCATACTACCTCATTGATGTTCGAGAGCATAAAGACTCACGTAAATCGGAGGAGTAGACCCGCCGGCCATGGAATATTGCTCATCTTCAGCCTTACTACACTTGAGCCACTAGCTCTTATGATGTACATATTTTTGACGATGTATATATTATGATAAGTAATAAAGCAGGACCTCTATCCTTTTCATCCTCAATGATCATGTGTCTTCATCATCATAATTCCAAAGACCAACTGGGGGCTGAATGTATTCGAATCTAGCTTAACCCCTTTTGGTCCGACTTTAATCGTATTCGAATCAGAGTCGTTAAAAAATCTCAAGGTCATTTGGGGGCTTCTTGTTCAAACATAGGTCGTATTCGAACCAAAGAGAACATAATTGTCGGTACCCTCTTGATCGGCGCAATGCCAAACCCATTAGGGGGCTTCTTGATCGTATTCGAATCATAGCTTCACCCCTTTTGGGTCCGACTTTGATCGTATTCGAATTAGAGTCGTTAAAAAAAGTCTCAAGCTCATTTGGGGGCTTCCTGTTCAAACATAGGTCGTATTCGAACCAAAGAGAACATAGCTGTCGGTACCGTCTTGATCAGCGCAATGCCAAAACCACTAGGGGGCTTACTGATCGTATTCAAATCCTAGCTTAACCCCTTTTGGTCCGGTTTACTGATCGTATTCGAATCGGAAGCCTCGATTTTTCTCTCTGTTTGGCTTAAGTTTTTGAAAACAATCTTTGGTTT
This sequence comes from Aegilops speltoides, assembly GCA_021437245.1. Taxonomy (NCBI): domain Eukaryota; kingdom Viridiplantae; phylum Streptophyta; class Magnoliopsida; order Poales; family Poaceae; genus Aegilops; species Aegilops speltoides. The sequence goes on along the minus strand of CM038146.1, from coordinate 443,374,986 downwards.
TGTCTTGAGACTTTTTGTTCATATCTGAGGCATGTATATATGGTTTCTATTTACCCCGGCTTGGCTTTGGACGATAAGTCACCAACATATGACAATCATCAAACATTTGGAAGTTTTGGCTACTAAAAATTGGGTTATCACCCTTACTGTGCAGGTCACATAAACCGGCAGTGCAAATTCAATATCACAGGTATGATATTATAGTTATGTTTCAAAGTTATGATTCGTAACAGGTTTATCTGTGACTTCTTTTTTACACATCAGTGGTCATATGTAAGATATTATGACCCGCCCTGCAGTAAACCGCCAAGGGTTCTTGTGATCTATTTCTGTGTGCAGGATAGTTCAAGGATTTTCTTATGCATAAGGAAAACATATGATAAGTATAATAAGGGCAAGTGTAAGATGGCGGCTTAACAGTGTTGAGCACCAAAACATGCACGATGGCACGACAGATCAAAGTCGTTTCTACCCTAGTACATGACTCCCTGAGTCCAAATGGTTAAACTGTTTTTTCAGAAGGCTACTAATATAAGCCGCCCGGTGGGTCAATTCTCTTATTGGCCTGATGCTTCTGGATCAACCCTCTCCGCTTCTTTGTCATGTTCCCCGTCCTGGAAGGTTGATGATGACCAGTCAATGCCATTCAAAGCTTCAAATTCAGCTTCATCATTAATTAGCCTGGATGGGTCAACTTCAGGGGCGAAGGTATGCTTACGGATTGGGGGGATCAGGCTTGTCACTTTATAATGTAGCATCGGCATCCTCTAATTTCCTGCATCATAAGCCAGATGGTACTTGGTGAGGTCCGTCTCATCGGCAATCAAACTGGCCACAGGGCATATTTCCTTCACACAAGCAGCAAAGTCCTCTTATTCAAATGAAGTGCCATCCTCCTTAAGGCTTGGATACCCAATGGCGATGTCGGGCGGGTCTAATTCTGGTAGCCATGCTTTGGCCCGGCTTAAGGCAACCACAGCTCTGGCTCTCGCAGAGGACCGCTTTAATTTGGTGAACCGCTGTGGTAGCACAGAAAGCTTCTTTAACACATCAACAAGAAGTGTGGGGGCTTCATTTGGCAGGGCAACTGTGTCTAAGGCACACTGAGCTCCAGTGTAAAGTTGTTCTACGAGCGTGTAAACCACCTTCCGCTTCACCAGCATGTCCTGATTGAGGTTGGTGCTCCTGGGGCCTACATAGCAATAGCAGGTGAGTTAATGACAATTCATATGATCACCACAAAGATTCAATGCTTTGACACTTGTAGGGCGGCTTACCAAAGATTGCTGAGACCATCTGAGACACATGGCATTTTAAGCCGAACAATTCAATGGTCACCTCTTCAAGAGCCGCCTCTGCTTTCTTAGCTCGATGGGTTAAGGCAATCTTTTCCTCAGCCCAGGCCTTTTTCTCAACTTCAAACTCGGCCTTTAGTTTCTCTTGTTCAGACACACTGAATTCAAATTTGGAGTTGACCCTCTAGGTTTCAGTCTCCTGCAACTCCAAGCGGTTCTTTGCTTCAGACAACTCAGATTGAAGTTGAGCAGTGATGGTTTGTACAAATACCAGATCAAAATCGTGAATATTAACATACAATATTAAGTCCCAAGCCTTTTGCAAGCAACAACACTTGGCACTTGGGGGCTAATGTCTACGAAAGTTCTATCTAAGTGGCGGTTCATGAGAGTAAGTCCCAAGAACTTTGCAAGCAAGAGTACTTGGCACTTGGGGGCTAATGCATATTGCTATTAAAAGCTACACAAGTACTATATTCTACACAAGCATGTGAAGGACTAGCTCATTCATGCTGATTAAACCGGCCCTTGGGGATTAAGGATTAAGCCAGATTTTTTACAGGTTTTACCAAAGGATATTACTGATGCTCATAAGTTTGTTCTAACTCTTATTCATCATAAGCAATAGACTTGGGGGGCTGGCATAGTAAGGATAATTCAATGAAGGAAAGAATTTATACCTCAAATTTCTGGTGCATTTGTTTCATCATATCAACTTCAAGATCGTGGTTGTTGTGCACTTGGCTAAGATAGCCAGAAAAACTTCGCCAATGCTCATTTGAGTATAGTCAGCAACATCAAATCTGAATTTACGTCATTCAATGTGCTCCTCCTTGGCAGAACACTTGGCTAGCACAGTAGGTCTCCCCGACTCAGTATAGCCGGTCTTGGTAATTTCCACATCAACATCTTGTGGGTCAGCTGTCTTAGCCGGGCTTGAGGCTTCAGGGTTTACAGAGCCATCGGTGGCTTGATCGACAAGCGGGTCAGCAGCCATCATTGGCGTATCGTGAACCGGTTCAAGCGGCGGCTCAGGAACAGAGGTCGCAGGCGCGATCGTCTGGAGCTCCGGCTCATTGACGGTTGGCTCTTCGACCGGCTTGTTCTTCTTCACCCTCTTGTTGAGCTTTGCTTTTCCACTGCATAAGGTCAAAAAGGTCAGTACAAGTATAAAGGATTGTAATGAGTACAGGATAAGTAAATTGTCATTACCCTGGAGCGGTCTTAAAAGCCGGCATGTTGGACTGGATTGAGTCGCTGGAAGAATGTGAAGTTTCCTGATAATTTGAATCAGAAGAGTTGAGTGGTTGACGAGTGAGACCCGCCAAAGGATAAAAAGGATTTAAGTCGGAGGTGACCTCGTTCCGGTGCTTCCTTGGTGTATTCAGTAAGCCAGAGGAGAGTTCCACATCCTTGCTGGTCCGGGTTTGCCTCCGACTCTCATGAATCTGTCGCTTCAAAAGAAATTGAGGATCCTGATAAGCTAAGGGATGAGAAAATCTTACTTTCTGGGTTACTCTTCGGATTTTTTGTCTTGGCAAAGGCTCGGAGTCGGAGGAAATAATATTTACCTCTTCTTCTATTCCCTGACTCGTTCCCATGTCAGCCTGATGATAATCAGTGTCAATAAGGTGATTGAAAAAGGAGGCAAGAGAGTCGAGGGCTACCTCTGACTCAGAGGAGTCCGCCAGTTGAAGCAATTCAGAAGTGCTGGGCTTCTTTCCTCCTTTATTGCAGTGGCTCTCCTGGCGGCTTTCTTGGCATTCCTGACTCTCTTTGCAGCCTCATGATCATACTTTTTCTTCCAAAATTTCTCATCAGCCTGAGAAAATGAGCAAAGGTTTGGGTAAAAGACAAAATATCAAGGATGAAGGTAAATTAACTCAGTTTTACGGCTTACTCCTGGAGCCGGGTTAGCTTTGCAGAAAGGGCTTAAGCCCACCTTGCCGCAGTCTGCTAGGCTTTCATTCAAAAGTGACTTTGTCATATCATTGATAACATCTTCAGGTAAATCGTCAGGGCTGTGGTGCAGTGGATCTTTCTTTTCGCCCGTGTAGGTGCACATTAAACCGGGGCGACGGCTCAATGGGATGATCCGCCACGTGACCCAGCACCGGACCAAGTCAATACCATTAAAGAGCTTTGACTTTAGCCATGGTAGGAGCAAGCTTCTGGTGGTCAGCAGCTGACAACTTGTCTGGAAGAGGATGATTGGAATCGAGGCGCAGGGCGCGAAGGCCGGGAGAGGGTTCTCATCAGCCGGAGAAGTGTCTTGGCAGTAGAACCATGTCTGGTTCCAGTCTTTGGGGTGACTTGGTGGATTCACGTAAGGGAAAATGGCATCTCTCCGTCGTTGGATTGAGACCCTGTCGAGTTCCAAACTAGGCCTGTTGGAGTATTCGTTCTGGCGGTTCAAATAAAACAACTCTCTGAAAAGCAGCAAGCTGGGCTTTTCTTCAAGATACACCTCACAGAATACTTGAAAGTTGCAAATATTAGACACGGAGTTGGGTCCGATGTCTTGCGGACGGAGGTCAAAAAAGTGCAGGACGTCTCTGAAGAACTTTGAGCCGGGTGGCGAGAAGCCCCGGTTCATGTGATCAGTGAAAATGATGACTTCCCCCTCTTTCGGCTGAGGCTTTTCTTCTGTTGGATCAGGAGCACGGTACGACATCACATCCTTTTTAGGCAGATAGCCGGTTTTCACAAAATCGTCAAGTGTACTCCTCGTGATGATGGATTTGACCCAGTTACACGAAGTGACTGTTTTGGGCGGCATTGTGAAGAAGGAAGCCTAAAAAAGAGAAAAATTGCTGATTCAAATTTAAACCAGAGGAAAAGTATTACAGCACGTATTCGGAATGGCGGCTTATGAAGGGGCCTAATGGTATATGACTAATTACGTCAGGTTATTTAAACCACCATGAGCAGTCAGGTTATTTAAGCCGCCATGGGTAGTCGGATGTTATCTATTGAGCATTGCAATTTAAGCCAGTGGTTTTGAGCCGCCATGACTAGGTGGATCTATCAAAATGTAGTTTTTGGCTAAGTGTTACATAAACAAGTTTCAAAGGTTGCAGCTATTATTTTGGATCAAGGACTGTTTAGGAAAAGGAAATAAATCTAGACCTAAAAAACCAGTACATATGAGTTCATAAGCTCTGAAAGGATATTTTTTCCAGGAAAGGGGATCTGCTGGTATGAAAGGTGAAAGTAAAACAACTACCGCATTGGTTATACGCTGTTTTCAGATCCAATAGGTTTACGGTGCAAGCACTAAAGATGAACTACGATGAACTATGAAGAACACAGAGAAGTTCATAAACCATAATGCGGATCTGAGGTGCGGGAAAGCAAAAACTTACAGGTGCAGATCTACTGCGGAGGGTCGTCGTTGTTCTCTGGTTCGATTCAGGGGGATACAACGGCCTGGGACGAAGACGACGGTGCGCTCTACGGTGGCGGCGGAGCTCGAGTGGCAGAGGTCGCGAGAGGAAGAAGGCGCTGGAAAGGGGAGAATGAGGAAAGACCAGTCGTGGATATTTATAAGGAAGGATTGATAAGTGGACGCGAAAAATGAGGAGGCCGAAAACATGGTTATCCAGCTGTTCAGGTGGCTTGATTCTTGGACGGGTATTAAAATAAAGATCCGCTGAGATATGTTGATAAAGTGTGAATTAATGACAGATGACGTCATGGCGGGTTATCACAGATCTAGAAGATGACGTCATGGCGGGTTATCACAAATCCAGAAGATGACGTCATGGCGGGTTATAAACTCTCGCGCAATGAAGAGCAGAAGATTTTTTCTAAGTGTTGAAGATTGACATGAACCAGTTCAAATCAATCTGGGGCCTAATGTTGGGGATATAACTATTAGGTATGACCCACCTAGGAGGGGCCGGGTTATACCTACGGCGACTCGTAATATGAAGCCCAAGACGATACTTGAAGATGGCGGTTCAGTTAAGGGCCCAAGGCCCAAAGGCGACTTAAGGCCCGTAGAGATAAACCGCCATATGTATATGACTTGTATTGTAAGGCAGGAATACATAGACACCGAGCCGGACACTGTTTATTAGCCGGCCGGGACTCTGTGAGCCGCTGGGCGTCGACCTCTGTATATAAAGGGGCAGCCCGACGGCGGTTCAGGACAAGTAACATCAGATCAAGAACTAGGTCAAGCGAATTCGCTCCCTCGTAATCAAGACAAGCAATCCCACCTCAAACTGGACTAATCCATTACCTTCACCGCAAGGGGCCAAACCAGTATAAACTCCCATGTCCTTTGTCCTGTCTTAAGCCCTTTAAGCTTCCTAGTTGTGACGCCTCTGACTAAGTCCTTTTGCTAGGATATCTGTCGTGACGTTTCCACGACACTTAGTACGGAGGTAGCATTATAAGATGATCCCTTACTAAAATTTCAAGGTATAAGAGTTCTCCCCGAGTATGCACTGTTGCGAAAGTTCTTCATGCTGAGACTGTTGGGTAACGTTGCCGAAAATAAAAAATTTCCTACGGTTTCACCAAGATCCATCTATGAGTTCATCTAGAAACGAGTGATAGGAGTGCATCTACATACCCTTGTAGATCGCGAGCGGAAGCGTTCAAGAGAACGGGGTTGAGGGAGTCGTACTCGTCGTGATCCAAATCACCGATGACCAAGTGCCGAACGGACAGCATCTCCGCGTTCAACACACGTACGGAGTAGATGACATCTCCTCCTTCTTGATCCAGCAAGAGGGAAGGAGAGGTTTATGAAGATCCAGCAGCACGACGGCGTGGTGGTGGATGCAGCAGAGTTCCGGCAGAGCTTGCGCCTCTGCGAGAGGGAGAGGTGTAGCAGGGGAGAGGGAGGCACCAAGACTTCAGGGTGCGGCTGCCCTCCCTCCCCCCTCCTTTATATAGGCCCCCAGGGGGGCGCCGGCCCTAGAGATGGGATCTCTAGGGGGGCGGCGGCCAAGGGGGGAGGAGTGCCCCCCAAGGCAAGTGGAGGCGCCCCCTCCCCTAGGGTTCCCAACCCTAGGCGCAGAGGAGGGGCCCAGGGGGGCGCACCAGCCCAGCCCACCAGGGGCTGGTCCCCTTCCCACTTCAGCCCATGGGGCCCTCCGGGATAGGTGGCCCCACCCGGTGGACCCCCGAGACCCTTCCGGTGGTCCCGGTACAATACCGGTGACCCCCGAAACTCTCCCGATGGCCGAAACTGCACTTCCTATATATTATTCTTTACCTCCGGACCATTAGGAACTCCTCATGACGTCCAGGGATCTCATCAGGGACTCAACAACTTTCGTTTTGCTGCATACTCATATCTCTACAACCCTAGCGTCACCGAACCTTAAGTGTGTAGACCCTATGGGTTCGGAGACACGAGACATGACCGAGGCGGCTCTCGGTCAATAACCAACGATGGGATCTGGATACCCATGTTGGCTCCCACATGCTCCTCGATGATCTCATTGGATGAACCACGATGTCGAGGATTCAATCAACCCGTATACAATTCCCTTTGTCAATCGATGCGTTACTTGCCCGAGACTCGATCGTCGGTATCCCAATACCTCATTCGGTCTCGTTCTTGGCAAGTCACTTTACTCATCCGTAATGCATGATCCGTGACTGACACTTGGTCACTTTGAGCTCATTATGATGATGCATTACCGAGTGGGCCCAGAGATACCTCTCCGTCATACGGAGTGACAAATCCGATCTCGATCCGTGTCAACCCAATGACACTTTCGGAGATACCTGTAGTGCACCTTTATAGTCACCCGATTCACGTTGTGACGTTTGGTACACCAAAGTACTCCTACGGTATCCGGAGTTACACGATCTCATGGTCTAAGGAAAAGATACTTGACATTGGAAAAGCTCTAGCAAAATGAACTACACGATCTTGTGCTATGCTTAGAATTGGGTCTTGTCCATCACATCATTCTCCTAATGATGTGATCCCGTTATCAACGACATCCAATGTCCATAGTCAGGAAACCATGACTATCTGTTGATTAATGAGCTAGTCAAGTAGAGGCTTACTAGAGACACATTATGGTCTATGTATTCACACATGTATTACGATTTCCGGATAATACAATTATAGCATGAATAAAGCCAATTATCATGAACAAGGATATATAATAATAATCCTTTTATTATTGCCTCTAGGGCATATTTCCAACAGTCTCCCACTTGCACTAGAGTCAATAATCTAGTTACATTGTGATGAATCGAACACCCATAGAGTTCTGGTGTTGATCATGTTTTGCTCGCGAAAGAGGTTTAGTCAACGGATCTGCGACATTCAGATCCGTATGTACCTTGCAAATATATATGTCTCCATCTTGAACATTTTCACGGATGGAGTTGAAACGACGCTTGATGTGTCTGGTCTTCTTGTGAAACCTGGGCTCCTTGGCAAGGGCAATAGCTCCAGTGTTGTCACAGAAGAGTTTGATCGGCCCCGACGCATTGGGTATGACTACTAGGTCGATGATGAACTCCTTCACCCAAATTGCTTCATGCGCTGCCTCCGAGGCTGCCATGTACTCCGCTTCACATGTAGATCCCGTCCACGACGCTCGCTTGCATTGCACCAGCTTCTTGCTCCACCATTCAACATATACACGTATCGGGTTTGTGACTTAGAGTCATCGGATCGTGTCGAAGCTAAGCGTCGGCGTAACCCTTCTGACGAGCTCTTCGTCACCTCCATAAGCGAAACATGTCCTTTGTCCTTTTCGGTACTTCAGGATATTCTTGACCGCTGTCCAGTGTTCCTTGCCGGGATTACTTTGGTACCTTCCTACCAAACTCACGGCAAGGTTTACATTAGGTCTGGTACACAGCATGGCATACATAATAGATCCTAGGACTGAAGCATAGGGGATGACACTCATCTCTTCTTTATCTTTTGCCGTGGTCGGGCATTGAGCCGAGCTCAATCTCACACCTTGCAATACAGGCAAGAACCCTTTCTTGGACTGATCCATTTTGAACTTCTTCAAAATCTTATCAAGGTATGTGCTTTGTGAAAGACCTATGAGGCGTCTCGATCTATCCCTATAGATCTTGATGCCTAATATGTAAGCAACTTCTCCAAGGTCCTTCATTGAAAAACACTTATTCAAGTAGGCCTTAATGCTGTCCAAAAGTTCTATATCATTTCCCATCAAGAGTATGTCATCTACATATAATATAAGAAATGCTCTGAGCTCCCACTCACTTTCTTGTAAACGCAGCTTCTCCATAAGTGCAGATAAACCCAAACGCTTTGATCATCTCATCAAAGCGAATGTTCCAACTCCGAGATGCTTGCACTAGCCCATAAATGGATCGTTGGTGCTTGCATACTTTGTTAGCATTCTTAGGATCGACAAAACCTTCCGGCTGCATCATATCAGTTCTTCCTTAAGATGTCCGTTAAGGAATGCCGTTTTGGCGTCCATCGCCATATCTCATAATCATAGTATCGGCAATTGCTAACATGATTGGACGGACTTCAGCTTCGCTACGGGAGAGAATGTCTCATCGTAGTCAACCCCTTGAACTTGCCGATAACCCTTAGCGACAAGTCGAGCTTTATAGATGGTAACATTACCATCCGCGTCCATCTTCTTCTTAAAGATCCATTTGTTTTCTATCGCTCGCCGATCATCGGGCAAGTCTGTCAAAGTCCATACTTTGTTTTCATACATGGATTCCATCTCGGATTGCATGGCTTCAAGCCATTTGTTGGAATCTGGGCCCGCCATCGCTTCTTCATAGTTCGAAGGTTCACCGTTGTCTAACAACATTATTTCCGTGACGGGGTTGCCATACCACTCACGGTGTGGAACATGTCCTTGTGGACCTACGAAGTTCAGTAGCAACTTGATCCGAAGTACCTTGATCATCATCATTAATTTCCTCTCCAGTCGGTATAGGCACCACAGGAACATTTTCCTGAGCTGCACTACTTTCCGGTTCAAGAGGTAGTACTTCATCGAGTTCTACTTTGCTCCCACTTACTTCTTTTGAGAGAAACTCTTTTTCTAGAAAGGATCCATTCTTGGCAACAAAGATCTTGCCCTCGGATCTTAAGTAGAAGGTATACCCAATGGTTTCCTTAGGGTATCCTATGAAGACGCATTTTTCTGACTTGGGTTCGAGCTTTTCAGGTTGAAGTTTCTTGACATAAGCATCGCATCCCCCAAACTTTTAGAAACGACAGCTTAGGTTTCTTCCCAAACCATAATTCACACGGTGTCGTCTCAACGGATTTAGACGGAGCCCTATTTAAAGTGAATGTAGTTGTCTCTAGAGCGTATCCCCAAAATGATAGCGATAAATCGGTAAGAGACATCATAGACCGCACCATATCCAATAGAGTGCGATTACGATGTTCGGACACACCGTTACGCTGAGGTGTTCCAGGCGGCGTGAGTTGTGAAACGATTCCACATTTCCTTAAGTGCGTACCAAATTCGGTCGTAGGAACTTTATCTTTCGGTCACATTGATTTTCTACCTCATTCTGAAATTCCTTGAACCTTTCAAAGGTCTCAGACTTGTGTTTCATTAAGTAGACATACCCATATCTACTCAAGTCGTCAGTGAGAGTGAGAACATAACGATATCCTCCGCGAGCCTCAACGCTCATTGGACCGCACACATCGGTATGTATGATTTCCAATAAGTTGGTTGCTCGCTCCATTGTTCCAGAGAACGGAGTCTTGGTCATTTTGCCCATGAGGCATGGTTCGCATGTGTCAAATGATTCATAATCGAGAGACTCTAAAAGTCCATCAGCATGGAGCTTCTTCATGCGCTTGACACCAATGTGACCAAGGCGGCAGTGCCACAAGTATGTGGGACTATCGTTATCAACTTTACATCTTTTGGTGTTCACACTATGAATATGTGTAACATTACGTTCGAGGTTCATTAAGAATAAACCATTGACCATCGGGGCATGACCATAAAACATATCTCTCATATAAATAGAACAACCATTATTCTCGGATTTAAATGAGTAGCCATCTCGTATCAAACGAGATCCAGATACAATGTTCATGCTCAAACTTGGCACTAAATAACAATTATTGAGGTTTAAAACTAATCCCGTAGGTAAATGTAGAGGTAGCGTGCCGACGGCGATCACATCGACCTTGGAACCATTCCCGACGCGCATTGTCACCTCGTCCTTTGCCAGTCTTCGCTTATTCCGCAGCTCCTGCTGTGAATTACAAATATGAGCAACGGCACCGGTATCAAATACCCAGGAGTTACTACGAGTACTGGTAAGGTACACATCAATTACATGTATATCACATATACCTTTAGTGTTGCCGGCCTTCTTGTTTGCTAAGTATTTGGGGCAGTTTCGCTTCCAGTGACCCTTCCCCTTGCAATAAAAGCACTCAGTCTCAGGCTTGGGTCAATTCTTTGACTTCTTCCCGGCAACTGGCTTACCGGGCGCGGCAACATCCTTGTCGTCCTTCTTGAAGTTCTTCTTACCCTTGCCCTTCTTGAACTTGGTGGTTTTATTGACCATCAACACTTGATGTTCTTTCTTGATTTCTACCTCTACCGACTTCAGCATTGAAAATACTTCAGGAATAGTTTTCACCATCCCCTGCATATTGTAGTTCATCACAAAGCTCTTGTAGCTCGCTGGGAGTGACTGAAGGATTCTGTCAATGACCGCCTCGTCCGGAAGGTTAATGTCTAGCTGGGACAGGCGGTTGTGCAACCCAGACATTTTGAGTATGTGCTCACTGACAGAACTATTTTCCTCCATCTTACAACTATAGAACTTGTCGGAGACTTCATATCTCTCGACCCGGGCATGAGCTTGGAAAACCATTTTCAGCTCCTCGAACATCTCATATGCTCCGTGTTGCTCAAAACGCTTTTGGAGCCCCGGTTCTAGGCTGTAAAGCATGCCGCACTGAACGAGGACTGCCAAGCGTTGATAACGTCTTGGTTCTCTGGGATGGGTGCTTCACCTAGCGGTCCTTCTAGGACATATGCTTTCTTGGCAGCTATGAGGATGATCCTCGGGTTAGGACCCGATCAGTATAGTTGCTGCCATCATATTTCAGCTTGGTTTTCTCTAGGAACGCGTTGAAGTTCATGTTGACATGAGCGTTGGCCATTTGATCTACAAGACATATTTGCAAAGGTTTTAGACTAAGTTCATGATAATTAAGTTCATCTAATCAAATTATCTAATGAACTCCCACTCAGATTAGACATCCCTCTAGTCATCTAAGTGTTACACGATCCGAGTTGACTAGGCCGTGTCCGATCATCACGTGAGACGGACTAGTCATCATCGGTGAACATCTCCATGTTGATCGTATCTTCCATACGACTCATGTTCGACCTTTCGGTCTCTGTGTTCCGAGGCCATGTCTGTACATGCTAGGCTCGTCAAGTTAACCCTAAGTGTTTTTGCATGTGTAAAATTGTTTTACACCCGTTGTATGTGAACGTAAGAATCTATCACACCCGATCATCACGTGGTGCTTCGAAACGACGAACTTTAGCAACAGCGCATAGTTAGGGGAGAACACTTTCTTGAAATTATTATAAGGGATCATCTTATTTACTACCGTTGTACTAAGTAAACAAGATGCATAAACATAATAAACATCACATGCAATTATATAGTAGTGACATGATATGGCCAATATCATATAGCTCCTTTGATCTCCATCTTCGGGGCTCCACGATCATATTCGTCACCGGCATGACACCATGATCTCCATCATCATGATCTCCATCATCGTGTCTCCATGAAGTTGCTCGCCAACTATTACTTCTACTACTATGGCTAACGTTTTAGCAATAAAGTAAAGTAATTACATGGCGTTAAATCATTGACACGCAGGTCATACAATAATTAAGACAACTCCTATGGCTCCTGCCGGTTGTCATACTCATCGACATGCAAGTCGTGATTCCTATTACAAGAACATGATCTCATACATCACAATATATCATTCATCATTCATCACAACTTTTGGCCATATCACATCACAAGGCAATTGCTGCAAAAACAAGTTAGACGTCCTCTAATTGTTGTTGCATCTTTTACGTGGCTGCAATAGGGTTCTAGCAAGAACGTTTTTTTACCTACGAAAAAGCCACAACATGATTTGTCAACTTCTATTTACCCTTCATAAGGACCCTTTTCATCGAATCCACTCCAACTAAAGTGGGAGAGATAGACACCCGCTAGCCACATTATGCAACTAGTGCATGTCAGCCGGTGGAACCTGTCTCACATAAGCGTACGTGTAAGGTCGGTCCGGGCCGCTTCATCCCACAATACCGCTGAAGCAAAATAAGACTAGTAGTGGCAAGAAAGTTGACAACATCTACGCCCACAACAAATTTGTGTTCTACTCGTGCAATAGAGAACTACACATAAACCTAGCTCATGATGCCACTGTTGGGTAACGTTGCAGAAAATAAAAAATTTCCTATGGTTTCACCAAGATCCATCTATGATTTCATCTAGCAACGAGTGATAGGAGTGCATATACATACCCTTGTAGATCGCGAGCGGAAGCGTTCAAGAGAACGGGGTTGAGGGAGTCGTACTCGTCGTGATCCAAATCACCGATGACCAAGTGCCGAACGGACAGCACCTTCGCGTTCAACACACGTCTTGGCGGATGGCGTCTCCTCCTTCTTGATCTAGCAAGGGGAAGGAGAGGTTGATGAAGATCCAGCAAGACGACGGCGTGGTGGTGGATGCAGAGAGTTCCAGCAGAGCTTCGCCGAGCTTCATGCGGGGGAGAGGTGTAGCAGGGAGAGGGAGGCACCAAGACTTGTGGTGCAGTGCCTCCCTCCCTCCTTTATATAGGCCCCTGTGGCACCGCCCTAGAGATGGGATCTCTAGGGGACGGCGCCAAGGGGTGGAGTGCCCCCCAAGGCAAGTGGAGGCGCCCCCTCCCCTAGGGTTCCCAACCCTAGGCGCAGAGGGGGCCCAGGGGGGCGCACCAGCCCACCAGGGGCTGGTCCCCTCCCCACTTCAGCCCACGGGGCCCTCCGGGATAGGTGGCCCCACCCGGTGGACCCCCAGGACCCTTCCGGTAGTCCCGGTACAATACCGGTGACCCCCGAAACTCTCTCGATGGCCGAAACTGCACTTCCTATATATTATTCTTTACCTCCGGACCATTCTGGAACTCCTCGTGACATCCGGGATCTCATCCGGTACTCCGAACAACTTTCGGTTTGCTGCATACTCATATCTCTACAACCCTAGTGTCACCGAACCTTAAGTGTGTAGACCCTACGGGTTCGGGAGACACATAGACATGACCGACACGGATCTCCGGTCAATAACCAACAGCGGGATCTGGATACCCATGTTGGCTCCCACATGCTCCTCGATGATCTCATCGGATGAACCACTATGTCTAGGATTCAATCAACCCCGTATACAATTCCCTTTGTCAATCGGTACGTTACTTGCCCGAGACTCGGTCGTCGGTATCCCAATACCTCGTTCAGTCTCGTTACCGGCAAGTCACTTTACTCGCATCAGTAATGCATGATCCGTGACCGGACACTTGGTCACTTTGAGCTCATTATGATGATGCATTACCGAGTGGGCCCAGATATACCTCTCCGTCATACGGAGTGACAAATCCCAATCTCGATCCGTGTCAACCCAACAGACACTTTCGGAGATACCTGTAGTGCGCCTTTATAGTCACCCAGTTACGTTGTGACGTTTGGTACACCCAAAGTACCCCTATGGTATCCGGGAGTTACATGATCTCATGGTCTAAGGAAAAGATACTTGACATTGGAAAAGCTCTAGCAAAACGAACTACACGATCTTGTGCTATGCTTAGAATTGGGTCTTGTCCATCACATCATTCTCCTAATGATGTGATCCCGTTATCAACGATATCCAATGTCCATAGTCAGGAAACCATGACTATCTATTGATTAACGAGCTAGTCAACTAGAGGCTTACTAGGGACATATTATGGTCTATGTATTCACGCATGTATTACGATTTCCGGATAATATAATTATAGCATGAATAAAGACAATTATCATGAACAAGGAAATATAATAATAATCCTTTTATTATTGCCTCTAGGGTATATTTCCAACAGAGACACCATGTGATGGTCATGTGTGATAAGCTCTACGTTCAAATACAATGGGTGCAAGCCAGTTTTGCACATGCGGAATACTCGAGTTAAACTTGACAAGCCTAGCATGTACAGACATGGCCTCGGAACACTAGAGACCGAAAGGTCGAACATGAATCATATAGTGGATATGATCAACATAGAGATGTTCACCATTGATGACTACTCCATCTCACGTGATGATCGGACATGGTTTAGTTGATTTGGATCACGTATCATTTAGATGACTTGATGGATGTCTATCTAATTGGGAGTTCTTAAGTAATATGATTAATTGAACTTTAATTTATCATGAACTTAGTCCTGATAGTATTTGCAAATTATGTTGTAGATCAATAACTCGCGTTGTAGCTTCCCTATGTTTTTAATATGTTCCTAGAGAAAACTAAGTTGAAAGATGATAGTAGCAATGATGCGGACTGGGTCCGTGATCTGAGGTTTATCCTCATTGCTGCATAGAAGAATTATGTCCTTGATCACCGCTAGGTGACAGACCTATTGCAGGAGCAGATGCAGACGTTATGAACATTTGGCTAGCTCAATATGATGACCACTTGATAGTTTAGTGCACCATGCTTTACAGCTTAGAATCGAGAGTTCAAAAACATTTTGAATGCCACGAAGCATATGAGATGTTCCAAGAGCTGAAATTGGTATTTCTGGCTCATGCCCATGTCGAGAGGTATGAGACCTCTGACAAGTACTTCGCCTACAAGATGGAGGAGAATAGCTCAACCAGTGAGCATGTGCTCAGAATGTCTGAGTACTACAATCGCTTGAATCAAGTGGGAGTTAATCTTCTAGATAAGATAGTGATTGACAGAGTTATCTAGTCACTATCACCAAGTTACTGGAACTTCGTGATGAACTATAATATGCAAGGGATGACGAAAGCGATTCCCGAGCTCTTCATGATGCTGAAATCAATGAAGGTAGAAATCAAGAAAAAGCATCATGTGTTGATTAAACAAGACCACTAGTTTCAAGAAAAGGGCAACAGGAAAGAAAGGGAACTTCAATAAGAATGGCAAGCAAGTTGTCACTCCCCTGAATAAGCCCGAAGCTGGACCTAAGCTTGAAACTGAGTGCTTCTACTGCAAAGGAAATGGACACTGGAAGCGGAACTACCCCAAATATTTGGTGGATAAAAAGGATGGCCAAGTGAAAAAAGGTATATTTGATACACATGTTATTTATGTGTACCTTACTAGTGCTCGTAGTAACCCCTGGGTATTTGATACTTTTTCAGTTGCTAAGATTAGTAACTTGAAACAGGAGTTACAGAATAAATAGAGACTAGTTGAGGGTGAAGTGACGATGTGTGTTGGAAGCAGTTCCAAGATTGATATGATCATAATCGCACACTCCCTATACTTTCAAGATTAGTGTTGAACCTAAATAAATGTTATTTGATGTTTGCGTTGAGCATGAATATTATTAGATCATGTTTATTGCAATATGATTATTCATTTAAGATAGAGAATAATTGTTATTCTGTTTACATGAATAAAACCTTCTATGGTCATACACCCAATTCAATGTTAATGGTTTATTGAATCTCGATCGTATTGATACACATATTCATAATATTGATGCTAAAAGATGCAAAGTTGATAATGATAGTGCAACATACTTCTGGCACTGCCGTTTAGGTCATTCGGTGTAAAGCGCATGAAGAAACTTCATAAAGATGGACTTTTGGAATCACTTGATTATGAATCATTTGATGCTTGCGAAGCATGCCTTATGGGCAAGATGACTAAAACTCCGTTCTCCGGAACAATGGAACGAGCTAATGACTTATTGGAAATAATACATACCAATGTATGCACCAATGAGTGTTGAGGCTCGTGGCGGGTATCATTATTTTCTGACCTTCACAGATGATTTGAGCAGATATGGGTATATCTACTTAATGAAACACAAGTATAAAACATTTGAAAAGTTCAAAGAATTTCATAGTAAAGTGGAGAATCATCGTAACAAGAAAATAAAGTCTCTACGATCTAATCGTGGAGGAGAATATTTGAGTTACGAGTTTGATCTTCATTTGAAACAATGTGGAATAGTTTCGCAACTCACACCACCTAGAACACCACAACGTAATGTTGTGTCCGAATGTTGTAACCGTACTTTATTAGATATGGTGCAATCTATGATGTCTCTTACTGATTTATCGATATCATTTTGGGGTTATGCTTTAGAGACGGATGCATTCACGTTAAATAGGGCACCATCTAAATCCGTTGAGACGACACCATATGAACTGTGGTTTGGCAAGAAACCTAAGTTATTGTTTCTTAAAGTTTGGGGTTGTGATGCTTATGTGAAAAAGCTTCAACCTGATAAGCTCGAATCCAAATCGGAGAAATGCGTCTTCATATGATACCCAAAAGAAACTATTGGGTACACCTTATACCACAAGTCCGAAGGCAAGATTTTTGTTGCTAAGAACGGAACCTTTCTAGAGAAGGAGTTTCTCTCAAAAGAAGTGAGTGGGAGGAAAGTAGAACTTGATGAGGTAATTGTAACTACTCTCAATTTGGAAAGTAGATCATCCGAGAAATCTGTTCCCGTGATGCCTACACCAATTGGAGAGGAAGCTAATGATAATGATCATGAAACTTCAGATGAAGTTGCTACAGAACCTCATAGGTCAACCATAGTATGATCCGCACCAGAGTGGTACGGTGATCCTGTTCTAGAAGTCATGTTACTTGACCATGACAAACCTACGAACTATGAAGAAGCTATGATGAGCCCAGATTCCGATAGATGGATTGAGGCCATGAAATCTGAGATACGTTCCATGTATGAGAACAAAGTGTGGACTTTGGTGGACTTGCCCGATGATCAGCAAGCCATTGAGAATAAATGGATCTTCAAGAGGAAGACGGAGGCTGATGGTAGTGTTACTATCTACAAAGCTCGACTAGTCACAAAAAGGTTTTTGACAAGTTCAAGGTGTTGACTACAATGAGATTTTCTCAACCGTAGCGATGCTTAAGTCCGTCCGAATCATGTTAGCAATTGCCATATTTCATGAAATCTAGCAAATGGATGTCAAAACTGCATTCCATAAATGGATATCTTTAAAGAAGAGTTGTATATGATGCAACTAGAAGGTTTTGTCGATCCTAAAGGTGCTAACAAAGTGTGCAAGCTCCAGTGATCCATTTATGGACTGGTGCAAGCATCTCAGAGTTGGAATATACACTTTGATGAGCTGATCAAAGCATATGGTTTTATACAGACTTTTGGAGAAGCCTGTATTTACAAGAAAGTGAGTGGGAGCACTACAACCTTTCTGATAAGTATATGTGAATGACATATTGTTGATCGGAAATGATGTAGAATTTTTTGGAAAGCATAAAGGAGATTTTGAAAGGAGTTTTACAAAGAAATACCTCGGTGAAGCTGCTTACATATTGGGCATCAAGATCTATAGAGATAGATCAAGACACTTGATAATATTTTTTCAATGAGTACTTACCTTAACACAATTTTGAAGTAGTTCAAAATGGAACAGTCAAAGAAGGAGTTCTTGCTTGTATGTTGCAAGGTGTAAAGTTGAGTAAGACTCAAAACCCAACCATAGTAGAAAATAGAAAGAGAATGAAGTCATTCCCTATGCCTCAGCCATAGGTTCTATAAAGTATGGTATGCTGTGTACAAGACCTATTGTGTGCCTTATCATGAGTTTGGCAAGGGGGTACAATAGTGATCCAGGAGTGGATCACTGGACAGCGGTCAAAGTCATCCTTAGTTACCTAAGAGGACTAAGGAAATATTTCTTGGTTATGGAGGTGATAAAGAGTTCGTCGTAAAGAGTTAGGTCGATGTAAGCTTTTACACCGGTCCGGATGATTCCGAGTCTCAATCTGGATACATATTGAAAGTGGGAGCAATTAGCTAGAGTAGCTCCATGTAGAGCATTGTAGACATAGAAAATTTGCAAAATACATACGACTCTGAATATGGCAGACCCATTGACTGAACTTCTCTCACGAGAAAAACATGATCACGCCTTAGTACTCTTTGGGTGTTAATCACATAGCGATGTGAACTAGATTATTGACTCTAGTAAACCCTTTGGTTGTTGGTCATATGGCGATGCGAACTCTGGGTGTTAATCACATACAGATGTGAACTATTGGTGTTAAATCACATGGCGATGTGAACTACATTATTGACTCTAGTGCAAGTGCGAGACTGAAGGAAATATGCCCTAGAGGCAAAATAAATTTGTTATTTTATATTTCCTTATATCATGATAAATGTTTATTATTCATGCTATAATTTTATTAACTAGAAACTTGATATATGTGTGAATACATAGACAAAACACCGTGTCCTTAGTATGCGTCTACAAGACTAGCTCGTTGATCAAAGATGGTTAAGTTTCCTAGCCATGGACATGAGTTTTCATTTGATGAACGGGATCACATCATTAGTAGAATGATGTGATGGACAAGAACCATCTGTTAGCTTATCATAATGATCGTTCAATTTTATTGCTACTGCTTTCTTCATGTCATATATATATATTTCTCCGACTATGAGATTATGCAACTCCTGGACACCGGAGGAATGCCTTGTGTGCTATCAAACGTCACAACGTAACTGGGTGATTATAAAGATGCTCTATAGGTATCTTCGAAGGTGTTTGTTGGGTTGGCATAGATCGAGATTTGGATTTGTCACTCCGAGTATCGAAGAGGTATCTTTGGGCCCTCTCGGTAATGCACATCATATGAAGCCTTGCAAGCAATGTGACTAATGAGTTAGTTGCAGGATGATGCATTACGGAAGGAATAAAGAGACTTGCCGGTAACGAGATTGAACTAGGTATGGATATACCGACGATCGAATCTCGGGCAAGTAACATACTGATGACAAAGGGAATAACGTATGTTGACATAGCGGTTCGACCGATAAAGATCTTCGTAGAATATGTGGGA
The DNA here is from genome assembly GCA_021437245.1 of Aegilops speltoides. Lineage (NCBI taxonomy): Eukaryota > Viridiplantae > Streptophyta > Magnoliopsida > Poales > Poaceae > Aegilops > Aegilops speltoides. Next base: position 443,355,568 of record CM038146.1, on the reverse strand, counting down.
ACCAATATGAGCATCCAGGTTCCTCTATTGGTTATTGACTGGAGAGGTGTCTCGGTCATGTGTACATAGTTCTCGAACCCATAGGGTCTGCACGCGTAACGTTCGATGATGATATGTATTATATGAGTTATGCGTTTTGGTGACCGAGGTTGTTAGGAGTCCTAGATGAGATCATGGACATGACGAGGAGTCTCGAAATGGTCGAGAGGTAAAGATTGATATATTGGAAGGTAGTATTCAGACATCGGAAGGGTTCCGGAGTGTATCGGTACATATCGAGAGTCTGGGAGGGTTACTGAACCCCCGAGGAAAGATATGGGCCATATGGGCCATAGGAGGAGGCTAACCAGCCCACAAGGGCTGGTGCGCCCCCACACACACACACAAGGGAGGAGGCCGAATTGGACTAGGGAAGGGGGCGCCAACCCCTTTCCTTCTCCCTCTCCCTCTCCTCCCCCCTTTCCCCCTCCATTAGAAGGAAGGGGGCGAATAGGACTACGAGTCCTAGTAGGACTCGCCCCCCATGAGGCGCGCCCTAGGTCGGCCTCCTCCCCTCTCCCTCCTTTATATACGGGGCGGGGGGCACCTCTAGACACATCAATTGTCTTAGCCATGTGTGGTGCCTCCTCCACCGTTTACTCCTCCGGTCATATTGTCGTAGTGCTTAGGCGAAGCCCTGCCCGGATCACACCACCATCACTGTCACCATGCCGTCGTGTTGACGAAACTCATCTGCTTCGTATCTCTACTGGATCAAGAGTTCGAGGGATGTCATCGAGCTGAACGTGTGCAGAACTTGGAGGTGTCGTGCGTTTGGTACTTGATCGGTTGATTCGAGAAGACGTTCAACTACATCAACCACGTTAAGTTAACGCTTCCGCTTTCGGTCTACGAGGGTACATGCACACACTCTCCCCCTCTTGTTACTATGCATCTCCTACATAGATCTTGCATGACGTAGGATTTTTTTTGAATTTGTATGCTACGTTTCCCAACATTTATCCAAGTCCAGGCCTCCGGAGAGTAATACCCTACGTCATGCTGGTTTTGGTTATTCATAGTGGAGGGATACCTCATGCGAGGGATTACAATGGTGTATGATCTTTCTATAGAGAGTTTCTCCTATCTGAGGATAGATCACCAGGAGAACCCACACCTCCATTTATATAGACATGAGAGGTCTAGGATTAACATGCTAGATGAGATCTGGGGACGGTGTCGTCCTCTAGTCTTGGGCGTCAAGAAGGTCTTCAGGCTCCTTAAGGTTTGCATGATGTTGTGGCCCTGTTGGGCCCCCTTGTAGTTGACGAGGCCCGGGCTCCTCGGTGTTAGCCACCCCCTGTTCAGGACCCCGTTAACATGGCTAGCAGGCTCTCATCCTCACCAGGAGGACACACTTTCCTGCTGGTGGCGATTGAATAGTTCACCAAGTGGATAGAGGCAAAACCAGTAACAAACGCAGAGGCCGACACGACAGTCAAATTTGTTTCCGGACTCATCCACCGCTTCGGCATCCCACACAGCAACATCATGGATAACGGGTCCAACTTCACCCTTTGGTGTTCAAATATTTCTGTCACAAACGATGGATCCACGTAGACTACCCGTCAGCGGCCCACCCTCAGTCTAACAGATAGGTCTAATGGGCCAACATGTTGATCATGTAAGGTCTAAAGCCACGACTCATCAAAACACTCGTTCAGGAAAGGGGCAACTGGGTGGAGGAGCTTCCCTCCGTCCTCTCGATCTTGTGAACGACGCCAACAAGTCCATTGGCTACACGTCTTTATTACTGGTATACGGGGCGGAGCCGGTCCTCCCATCACACATCGAGTATGACTCGTCCCGACTCCGAGCATGCGATGAGGATGCCACCTAAGAGAGCAGGAAGGACGACATCACCAATGGAAGAGGCACACCTCTTCGCTGTCGAATGCACCAACATCTACCAGCAAAAATTATGCTAGTACCAAGTCCGGCGCGTCCGAGCATGCGAGTTCAACGTCGGCGCCTCGTTCCGCACCTCAAGCAGAAACCATGCAAGAACAAGTTGTCCTCTCCATGCGAGGACCCCTTCATCATCCACGAGGTCCACAACAACGGGGGGTACTACCTTTGCAACAAGAAAACAAGTTGAATCACATCATGACCTTGGAATGTCAAGCATCTCCAATTAATGCATAGACATCCAAGTATTGCGTACTTTCTGCATAAATACAATACAAAATCTGCATTTCATGTACTTTTAGCTCAAAGAGAATTAGGTTGGAAAATAAGGAGGTTGCAGAGACCTACCATACCTTTTCATTTTCTTTCTATAGTTTGCTAAAATATACATGACGCATAGCTATTCAGCACAATTAACTATACTAAACCCCCTGGGATAGACAAATCATGGAAGAACAAATGAATCTCTTTGTTGATGACTCGGGGCTGCATCACTATCCAGTGGACCTTCCCGCAGCTCCACCTTAAGGTTGCATCGTACTTTCATGCTTTTTGAAGGATCCTTGTGTACGCTTCTTCTGCTGGCCTCCCTGCTACTTCTTGAGCTTGCGTTGGTTTTTCCCTAGAAGAGGAAAGGGTGATGCAGCAAAGTAGAGATAAGAATTTCCCTCAGATAGAGAACTAAGGTACCAATCCGGTAGGAGATAATGCAATGATTATGAAATATAGGCATCAAGTCTGTGTCAAGTAGACCGACAACTGCCTGCATCTACTACTATTACTCCACACATCGAGCGACTCCTACCTGCAACTAGAGTATTAAGTTCATGAAGAAGAGTAACGCCTTAAGTAAGATGACATGATGTAGAGGAAGAAACTCAAGCAATATGATGTAAACCCCATCTTTTTATTCTCGATGGCAACAATACATTACGTGCCTTGCTGTCCCTACTGTCACTGGGTAAGGACACCACAAGATTGAACCCAAACCTAAGCACTGCAAGAAAAACCAATCTAGATGGTCAAACTAAACCGATAGTTCAAAGAGAATTACAAAGATATCAAATCATGCATATAAGAATTCAGAGAAGATTCAAATAATATGCATAGATAAACTGATCATAAATCCGCAATACATTGGATCTCGACAAATACACCGCAAAAGAAGATTACATCGGATAGATATCCAAGAACATTGAGGAGAACATGGTATTGAGAATCAAAGAGAGAGAAGAAGCCATCTAGCTACTAGCTATGGACCTGTAGGTCTGAGATAAACTACTCACGCTTCATCAGAAGGGCAATAGGGTTGATGTAGAAGCCCTCCGTGATCGAATCCCCCTCCGGCAGGATGCTAGAAAAGGCCCCTAGATGGGATCTCACGGGAACAGAAGGTTGCGGCGGTGGAAATGTGTTTTCATGGATGCCTCTGGTGGTTTGGGAATATATGTGAATATATAGGAGGAAGATCTAGGTCAGGGGGTCACCAAGGGGCCCACAAGGTAGGGGCGCGCCCTACCCCCTGGGCTCGCCCTTCCCCCTTGTCGCCGCCTCGTGGCTCTTCTGACTTGTTCTCCAAGTCTCCTGGGTGTCTTGTGGTCCAAGAAAAATCATCCCGAAGGTTTTATTCCGTTTGGACTCCGTTTGGTATTCATTTTTTGCGAGGCTCAAAAACAAGGAAAAAGAGGAACTAGCATTTAGCTCTAGGTTAATAGGTTAGTCCCAAAAATAATATAAAATAGCATATTAATACATATAAAACATCCAAAACATATAATATAATAGCACTACTAGGGAAAAGCCTAGCGAAGGCGCGGAGTTCTTAGCCTATCGAGAGCGGGCAAGCGCACTCTTGACACTGGCGCTCTGAGAAGGTTAGCGATGGCGTTTGCTAACACACACTACTGCTATATCTACTTAGTAGTAGCGCGTGCTGCAACAACCTCTACTGGTAATTACTGGTAGCGCTTCTCCCTGCCCGCGCTACTTCTATTATTTCGTATTCTATTTCTTTTAAATTTTAGGTCCTATTCATACACCTTTATACAAGTTTTCATACAATAGCAATTTAGAGATTGTTTTGACATTATAATGAGTTATTAAATCACTAGGTGAAAGAACCGCGGATTAGTTTCAAATGGATGGATCCTAAGTGACCAAGTCATGGATTATCACGATAATCCATGGCTTGATCACTTAGGATCCATCATCCGTGGTTCTTTCACCCAATGATATAATAACTCCTCCTCCTCCTCCTCCTCCTCCTCATCATCATCATCATCATATTAATATAAAAACTCTTGCATCATATCATCACCAACAATACTAGCTAATAATCATCATAGTTATCACCACCAACACTATTTAATCATCATAGTCATAGATAATCACGACCAACACTGGCAAATAATAATCGTCATAGTCATCACCACTAACACTCATTCTAGCTAGCTAATCACTCATGCTGCTCTCTCTCAGGTAAAATAGCATAGAACATGTGTAGCACTCCTGATTCATCATATTGGAGCATGCAGATGAACCTGTCTCCTAATTGTGGGCTACATTTTTGATTGCTGCCCCCTAGTACTTCTCTGCGATCCTTCACAATTTTGTTCTAGTCTTTGACTATTAAGACTTGGTCACTTTTAGAAATCCTGAATGCACTCATGTGCAATATAGGATGCCTTGGCCGTATGCTAACCATGGACATGCAACTTTTAGCGTCGATCCATTGAGGCACAACTATCATCAGGAGTCCCTGTTGAAGAACATCGTAGCAACATACTTAGCAATGAAGTTTAGCTTAAGAAATAATGTATGCAAAAGATGCACTGAGGACAAATAGTAAAAATCTTACCATCTTTCCTAAATAGATGTGACCGTAGTTCAGTACGAACACTATTGGTCGCACGTTTTGAGTACTAAAATTTTCAAGTTCAGGAAAATAATTTGTCTTGACAGTATGAAGATCCTCAAGCCATGAAACATAATGACTTATCTCCTCGCAGTTTAGTTCAGCCTCGGGACAGTAGTAGGTCATGTCTACCAAGCACCAGACATGTTTGCTTGAATGGAAATAAGCTGTCAATAGAAATTAGTTGTCAACTATTTTTGAATAAACAATATCCAAGACATAAATATGGTTGAGAAACTCACATAATGGTAGAACTGGAGGCGTCTGCACATCGACCCAGATGTCAATATTATCTGCAATATCATCTTCCGGACGAATATCAAAGGTGATAAGCATATCAGGCTCAAATGCATAAGCCTTGCATAGTGCTCTCCATTGTTTGCATTCAAAATGGGTGTAGGTGTCTGAATTGTATAATTTTGTGGCAAAACTATAACCATGCTCGGTCCTCAAGTTAACTCTTTTTACCTCCATAGTTTCCATAGTACTGAAACCAACCTTATCCAAGACATACATTCTTGCATGGCAGGGGATACGCTAGTAGAATAGTAAAAAATTAAAATTATAAGTTGAAGTAAAAGAAGCAGAAGTCATGCTTAATTACAAAAAAGACTTGTCATTGTGACTTACGGTATCCACTTCGAAGGTGTCATCCAGCTTGATGCTGAAGCACCTACCACCAACTAGGTGAGGCCTGTCGCACAGACCGCGCTTGTCTTCACAGTATTCGCACATACCGAATTCCTTTTCATTGTCAGAAATTTCCTATGTTCATAGTTGAAACATTAATTAAAAGTAAGGCAACTACCAGGAAACTCAACACATAGATCACTATTACTCAATATGCAACGGGTTGACTTTAGGTCTGTCGAGTCTTCCTTCCTAAACTCTCATCTCACGTATATGGTGGGCACTCCCTCTCTGATATTGTGACCGTCGGTGATGGTCGCTACTCTTCCTTTCCCTAGTGCATTACAAATATCTAGCACAAGGAAAAGAAAGAGAAGCGACCCCCACGACAACAGTCGGCATTCTTCTTCTCTCAAATATGGTGGACACTCCCTCACCGTTTCGACCGTCGATGATGGTCGCTACTCCTTCTTCCCCTAGTGTATAACAAAGGTCTAGCACAAAGAGGAGAAGGAGAAGCGACCCCCACGACAGCAATCGGCATTCTTCCTCTCTCAAATATATATATGGCGGACACTCTCCCTCACCGAAAGACACACAAGGAGCCGAAACAGACCTAAAGTCAACCCGTTCCATATATCAAGCAATGACATAGAAAAAATGCCCTATGTTTTGCCGAAATATCATTGAATTCTTGTTCTGGCAAATCACGAGCACTCGATATACCCTACATTGTAGCACAAGTCATGCTAAAATTCAAGAAAAATTTCGGCATGGCCTTGGCTAAATACAAGACATATCGAGCGCCTGAAATTTGTCAGGACGGAAACGAATCATCATTCCGGCAAAACATAGGTCACTCGTTAGCACATTGCAAACAAGAACACCAAGACATCCTCTACATTCAGAATGCATCATCATCGACAGCAATGACATGGCAACTATATAGCACTAGCATTTTCATCATCGACATCTACAACACATTATCATTCGGCTATTCTCACCTGGAGGTCTTAAGGGGTCAACGATGGGGACGACTGCGGGGATGAGGCAGGGGCAAACTTGATTTCTCCATAAACAAAATATAGACAGAATATATTAACCACTTACTATTAATAAAGTAATTCTATTAAGCACTTACTATAAATAAACTAATCTATTAAGCACTTACTATAAATAAACTAATTCTATTAAGCACCTACTATAAATAAACTGGTTCTATTAAGCACTTGCTATAAATAAACTAGTTGTATTAAGCACTTACTATAAATAACCTAGTTAGTTAACCTAGTTAACCTAGATAATTAACCTAATTAAACTAGTTAACCTAGCTAGCCAACCTAGTTAACCTAGCTAGTTTGAATTCTTACTAATTTACTAAAAAGTTCTACTCTATGCAAGAACAGAGTGAGGAGAGACGAGGGAGGGAGGAGGGAGCAGGGGGTGGGGGAGGGAGGAGAGAGGAGGAGGGGGAAGGAGGGAGGAGGAGGAGGGAGGAGGAGGGAGGTGGGTGGGAGAAGGGGCACGGAGAAGGAGGAGGAGAGGAGGAGGGAGGAGGGGGAGGACGGCGGTGGGAGAAGGGGGTGACCGGAGGAGGAGGGAGGAGGGGGCGGCCGGAGGAGGAGGGAGGAGGGCGCTGTGGGAGGAGGAGGGAGAGGAGGGAGGAAGGCATACCGAGGACGGCGGCGGCGATGCGGTGGCGACGGCAATGTGGCGGCGACGGAGGAGCGAGGCAGCAGGGAGTGAGGGGAAGAAGAAGAAGATGGTCAGGGCACGGGGGAGGAAAATTTGGGGATAAGTCCCGCATAGCAGTAGCGCGTTCCCAGGACGAGTGCTACTGCTACGACCAATAGTAGTAGCGTTGTCCACGTACTAGCGCTACTACTATAACTAGCCTGTCGGCAATGATGTGGCAGTTATAGTAGTAGCGCTTTTTGCGTGGAACGCGCTACTGCTACTTACATAGTAGTAGCGATCTTGTACACAAGGCGCTACTGGTACATAGTAGTAGCACATGTTTTTCACCATCGCTACTGGTAAGCTTCTGTGTATAAGGTTTTCCCTAGTAGTGTAGCATGGAACAATAAAAAATTATAGATACGTTGGAGACATAAAGCATCCCCAAGCTTAATTCCTGCTCATCCTCGAGTAGGTAAATGAGAAAAACAAAAATTTTGATGTGGAATGCTACCTAACATATTTATCCTTGTAATTTTCTTTATTTTGGCATGAATGTTCAGATCCATAAGATTCAAAACAAGAGTTTACTATTGACATAAAAAACAATAATTCTTCAAGCATACTAATAAAGCAATTATGTCTTCTCAAAATAACGTGGCCAAAGAAAGTTATCCCTACAAAATCATATAGTCTGGCTATGCTCCATCTTCATCACACAAAGTATTCAAATCATGCACAACCCCGGTTTCAGTAAAGCAATTGTTTCATACTTTAGTATTCTCAAACCTTTTCAACTTTCACGCAATATATGAGCGTGAGCCATGGACATAGCACTATAGGTGGAATAGAATATGGTGGTTGTGGAGAAGACAAAAAGAAGGAGGTAGTCTCACATCAACTGGGCGTATCAACGGGCTATGGAGATGCCCATCAATAGATATCAATGTGAGTGAGTAGGGATAGCCATGCAAAGGATGCACTACAGCTATAAGTGCATGAAAGCTCAAAAAGAAACTAAGTGGGTGTGCATCCAACTCGCTTGCTCACGAAGACCTAGGGAAATTTGAGTAAGCCCATCATTGGAATATACAAGCCAAGTTCTATAATGAAAATTTCCCAGTAGTATATGAAAGTGAAAATATAGGAGACTCTCTATCATGAAGATCATGGTGCTACTTTGAAGCACAAGTGTGGAAAAAGGATAGTAACATTGTCTCTTCTCTCTTTTCTCTCATATATTTTTTGGTGGGCTTCTTTGGCCTCTTTTTTATTTGGGATTCTTTGTCCTCTTTTATTTTTCATGAAATCCAGATACTCATCCCAACTTTTGAGGGAATCATAGCTTCCATCATCCTTTCCTCACATGGGACAATGCTCTAATAATGATGATCATCACACTTTTATTTACTTACAACTAAAAAATTACAACTCTATACTTAGAACAAAATATTACTCTATATTAATGCCTCCAGCAGTGTACCGGGATGTGCAATGACTCAAGAGTGACATGTATGAAAGAATTATGAAAGGTGGATTTGCCACAAATACAATCTCAACTACATGATCATGCAAAGCAATATGACAATGATGGAACGTGTCATAATAAAATGGAACGGTTGATAGTTGCATGGCAATATATCTTGGAATGTCTATGGAAATGCCATAATAGGTAGGTGTGGTGGCTGTTTTGAGAAAGGTATATGGTGGGTGTATGGTACCGGTGAAAGCTGCGCTGTACTAGAGAGGCTAGCAATGGTGGAAGGGTGAGAGTGTGTATAATCCATGGTCTCAACATTAGTCATAAAGAACTCACATACTTATTGCAAAAATTTATTAGTTAACGAAACAAAGTACTGCACGCATGCTCCTAGGGGAAGGTTTGGTAGGAGTTAACCATCGCGCGATCCCGACCTCCACACAAAGGATGATAATCAATAAATAAATCATGCTCTGTCTTCATCACATAACGGTTCACCATACGTGCATGCTACGGGAATCACAAACTTTAACACAAGTATTTCTACCAATCCACAATTACTCACTAGCATGACTCTAATATCACCATCTTTTTATCTCAAAACAATCATAAGGAATCAAACTTCTCTTAGTATTCAATGCACTTTATATGAAAGTTTTTATTATATCCCTCTTGGATGCCTATCATATTAGGACCAAATTTATAACCAAAGCAAATTACCATGTTGTTTAGAGAAACCCTCAAAATAATATAAGTGAAGCATCAGGGTTAAATAATTTCTACAAAATAAGGCCACCACCGTGCTAAAGATATAAGTGAAGCACTGGAGCAAAATTGCCTAGCTCAAAAGATATAAGTGAAGTACATAGAGTATTCTAATAAATCACGATTCATGCGTGTCCCTCTCAAAAGGTGTGTAAAACAAGGATGATTCTAGCAAACTAAAAAGTAAAGACTCATATCATACAAGACGCTCCAAGCAAAACACATATCATGTGGTGAATAAAAATATAGCCTCAAGTAAAGTTACCGATAGACGAAGACGAAAGAGGGATGCCTTCCGGGGCATCCCCAAGCTTAGGCTCTTGGTTGTCCTTGGATATTACCTTGGGGAGCCTTGGGAATCCAAACTTAGGCTCTTGCCACTCCTTATTCCATAGTCCATCAAATCCTTACCCAAAACTTGAAAACTTCACAACACAAAACTCAACAGAAAATCTTATGAGATCCAGTAGTATAAGAAAATAAATCAACACTTTTGGTACTGTTTTGAACTTGTTCTTTATTTATATTGGTGTAATATCTACTGTATTCCAACTTTTCCATGGTTCATATCCCCCGATATTACACATAGATTCATCAAAATAAGCAAACAACACATTGAAAACAGAATATGTTTAAAATAGAACAGTGTGTAGTAACCAGGAAACTTTGAATACTTATGTACAAAAACAACAAAGCCTTTAGTCCCAAACAAGTTGGGGTAGGCTAGAGGTGAAACCCATAAGATCTCGCAACCAACTCATGGCTCTGGCACATGGATAGCAAGCTTCCACGCACCCCTGTCCATAGCTAGCTCTTTGTCGATACTCCAATCCTTCAGGTCTCTCTTAACGGACTCCTCCCATGTCAAATTCGGTCGACCCCGCCCTCTCTTGACATTCTCCGCACGCTTTAGCCGTCCGCTATGCATCGGAGCTTCGAGGCTCGCTGAATATGCCCAAACCATCTCGCAACGATGTTGGACAAGCTTCTCCTCAATTGGTGCTACCGCAACTCTATCTCGTATATCATCATTCGGACTCGATCCTTCCTCGTGGCCACACATACATCTCAACATACGCATCTCCGCCACACCTAATTGTTGAACATGTCGCCTTTTAGTCGGCCAACACTCCGCGCCATACAACATTGCGGGTCGAACCGCCGTCCTGTAGAACTTACCTTTTAGCTTTTGTGGCACTCTCTTGTCACAGAGAATGCCAGAAGCTTGGCGCCACTTCATCCATCCGGCTTTGATTCGATGGTTCACGTCTTCATCAATACCCCATCCTCCCGCAACATTGACCCCAAATACCGAAAGGTGTCCTTCCGAGGTACCACCGCCATCAAGGCTAACCTCCTCCTCCTCACACCTAGTAGTCTGAAACCGCACATCATGTACTCGGTTTTAGTTCTACTAAGCCTAAACCCTTTCGATTCCAAGGTTTGTCTCCATAACTCTAACTTCTCATTTACCCCCGTCCGACTATCGTCAACTAGCACCACATCATCCGCAAAGAGCATACACCATGGGATATCCCCTTGTATATCCCTTGTGACCTCATCCATCACCAATGCAAAAGATAAGGGCTCGAGTGACCCCGATGCAGTCCTATCTTAATCGAGAAGTCATCGGTGTCGACATCACTTGTTCAACACTTGTCACAACATTATCGTACATGTCCTTGATGAGGGTAATGTACTTTCTTTCGAACTTTGTGTTTCTCCAAGGCCCACCACATGACATTCGCGGTATCTTATCATAGGCCTTCTCCAAGTCAATGAACACCATATGCAAGTCCTTCTTTGCTCCTATATCTCTCCATAAGTTGTCGTACCAAGAAAATGGCTTCCATGGTCGACCTCCCTGCATGAAACCAAATTGATTTTTGGTCACGCTTGTCATTCTTCTTAAGCGGTGCTCAATGACTCTCTCCCATAGCTTCATTGTATGGCTCATCGGCTTAATTCCACGGTAATTAGTACAACTCTGAACATCCCCTTGTTCTTGAAGATTGGTACTAATATACTCCGTCTCCATTCTTCCGCATCTTGTTTGCTCGAAAAATGAGGTTGAAAAGCTTGGTTAGCCATACTATCGCTATGTCCCCGAGACCTTTCCACACCTCAATGGGGATACAATCAGGGCCCATCGCCTTGCCTCCTTTCATCCTTTTTAAAGCCTCCTTCACCTCAGACTCCTGGATGCGCTGCACAAAACGCATGCTGGTCTCATCAAAGGAGTCGTCCAGTTCAATGGTAGAACTCTCATTCTCCCCATTGAACAGCTTGTCGAAGTACTCCCGCCATCTATGCTTAATCTCCTCGTCCTTCACCAAGAGTTGGCCTGCTCCGTCCTTGATGCCTTTGACTTGGCCAATATCCCTCGCCTTCCTCTCCGGATCTTAGCCATCTTATAGATGTCCTTTCACCTTCCTTCGTGCCTAACCATTGGTAGAGGTCCTCATATGCCCGACCCTTGCTTCACCAACACTCGCTGCGGCCTTCTTCGCCATCTTGTACTTCTCTATGTTGTTCGCACTCCTATCCGGTATAGGCGTCTGAAGCAATCTTTCTTCTCTTTAATCGCATATCGGACATCATCATTCCACCACCGTGTATCCTTATCTTCGCTTCTCCTTCCCTGGACACTCCAAACTCCTCCGAGGCCACCTTACGAATGCAAGTCACCATCTTCATCCACACATTGTCCGCATCCTCCTTCCTCCCAAGGGCCCTCCTTAATTACCCTCTCCTTGAACACCGAGCTACCTCCCCTTGAGCTTCCACCACTTCGTTCTAGCGACTTTGGCACGCTTATCCGCTGGACACGAATCCGAAGCGGAAGTCAAGAACCACCAGCTTATCTTTGGGGTACAACACTCTCTCCGGTATCACCTTACAGTCTAGGCACACACGCCTATCTTCTCTTCTCGAGAGGATGAAATCAATCTGGCTAGAGTGTTGGCCACTACTAAAAGTCACCAGAAGTGATTCTCTCTTCCTAAAGAGGGTGTTAGCTACAATCATGTTGTAGGCTAGAGCAAAGCTTAAGACATCTTCTCCTTCTTGATTCCTGATGTCATAGCCAAAGCCCTCATGCGCCCCTTCAAAACCTGTGTTAGATGTACCCACGTGGCCATTGAGGTCTCCTCCTATGAAGAGCTTCTCACCAATCGGTACACTCCTAACCATGTCTTCCAAGCCTTCCCAGAACTCCCTCTTGGTGTTCTCATTGTGGCCTGCTTGCGGGGTAAATTTGGGTTTCATCTCCATAAGAGTGGCTGAGTTTTTACGTTGGCTCGCCAAGCCTATCACAACCCTCCTCCTTTACCCGGGCTTGGGACCGGCTATGTTGAGACAACATAGGCGGAGTTAAACTTTGAATACTTATGTAACTCCAAAAATTCTTAAAAATTAGGAAAACCTGGGAAATTTTTGTACCAATCTTGTGCAGAAATAATAAGATCAAAATCACGCTTCTGTAAAAAACTAAAATTATTTTCCTGGGTGCAAAAGTTTGTGCTTTTCAGCAAGATCAAAACAACTATCACCGCAAGCCATCCTAAAGGTCTTACTTGGCACAAACACTAATTAAAACACAAAAAGACATCTAACCAGAGTCTAGATGATTTATTTATTGAAAAACATTACCAACAAGCAAAGAAGAAAAAAAATTGGGTTGCCTCCCAACAAGCGTTATTTTTTAAACGCCCTTAGCTAGGCATTAAAACACAAATAGATCTAGGTATTGTCATCTTTGGTATGCATTTCATAAGTAGCTCTCATAATAGATTCATATGGATACTTAATTTACTTTTTGGGAAAGTGTTCCATGCCCTTCCTTAACAGAAATTGAAATCTAATGTTTCCTTCTTTCATATCAATAATTGCACCAATCATTCCAAGGAAAGGTCTACCAAGAATAATAGGACATGTAGGATTGCAATCTATATCAAGAACAATGGAATCTACGAGCACATAATTCCTATTTGCAACAATAAGAACATTATTAATCCTTCCCATAGGTTTCTTAATAGTGGAATCTGCAAGATGCAAATTTTAGGAACAATCATCAAATTCACGGAAACCTAGCACATCACATAAAGTTTTTGGAATCATGGAAACACTAGCACCCAAATAACACAAAGCATGGCACTCATAATATTTTATCTTAATCTTAATAGTAGGTTCCCACTCATCATAAATTTTTCTAGGGATAGAAACTTCCAATTCAAGCTTTTCTTCAAAAGATTGCATCATAGCAACAACGATATGTTTAGTAAAAGCTTTGTTTTGATTATAAGTATGAGGATAATTCAACATGGATTGCAACAAGGAAATACAATCTATGAAAGAAAAATTATCATAATTAAATTCCTTGAAATCCAAAAGAGTGGGTTCATCGTTACTTAAAGTTTGACCTCTTCAATCCCACTTTTATCAATTTTTGCATCAAGATCTAAAAACTCCGAATCAATTGGACGCCTTTTAACTAAAGTCGACTCATCTCCAGTCCCATCTTTATCAAGATTTATATTGGAAAACAAAGATTCCATAGGAGTCACATCAATCACCTCGATCTTCATCATTATTTTCACAAAAACTAGAAGAACACGCTTTTACAAACCAATCTCATTTAGCACGCATCTTAGCGGTTCTTTCTTTGCACTCATCAATGGAGATTCTCATAGCCTTTAGAGATTCATTGATATCATGCTTGGGTGGAATAGATCTAATTTTCAAAGAATCAACATCAAGAGAAATTCTATCCATGTTCCTAGCCAAATCATCGCAATTTTTCTTCAACCAAGGCATTAAAATTATTTTGCGAACTTATAAATTCTTTAACACTATTCTCAAAATCAGAGGACATCTTATTATAATTTCCATAAGAATTGTTGTAGGAATTACCCTAATTCTTAGAGGAATCACTAGGAAATGGTCTAGGATTAGAATTACCTCTATACGCATTATTATCAAAATTGTTCCTACCAACAAAATTCACATCCATAGATTCATTATTATTTTCAATCAAAGTAGACAAAGGCATATCATTAGGATCGATAGAAGCACTCTTGCTAGCAAATAATTTCATAAGTTCATCCATCTTTCCACTCAATACATTAATCTCTTCAATCGCATGTACTTTTTTTTACTAGTGGAAGATCTTTTGGTATGCCATTGAGAATAATTAACCGTAATATTATCTAGGAGTTTACTAGCTTCATCTAGAGTAATTTCCATAAAAGTACCCCCTGCGGCCAAATCCAAAATATTTCTAGAAGGAAAATTCAATCTGGCATAAAAAATTTGTATGATCATCCATAAATTTAAACCATGCGTAGGGCAATTTTGTAACATCAGTTTCATCCTCTCCTAAGATTGTGCAACATGTTCATGATCAAGATGCTTAAAATTCTTAATCTCATTCCTAAGGGAGATGATCTTAGCGGGAGGAAGATACTTGGAAATAAAAGCATCTTTACACTTATTCCATGAATCAATACTATTTTTAGGAAAAGTTGAAAACCGAGTTTTAGCACGATCTCGAAATGAGAAAGAAAATAGCTTCAATTTAACAATATCATTATTCACATCTTTCTTCTTTTGCATATCACACAAATCAAGAAATTGTTTAGATGGGATGCGGCATTTTCACTAGGAAGGCCAGAAAATTGTTCTTTCATACCAAGATTCAGCAAAGCAACATTAATTTCACAAGATTCTGCACTAGTGGCGGGAGCAATTGGAGTACTAATAAAATCATTATTATTAGTATTAGAAAAGTCACACAATTTGGTATTCTCTCGATTCATCGTGACAAAGCAAGCAATCTAACACACGAGCAAACAAAAAGACGAAGGGAAGAAGGGCGAAGAAAAGGGCGAATCTTTTCGAAAATCATTTTAGAAGTGGGGAAGGGGAAAATGAGAGGCAAATGGCGAATAATGTAATTCAAGAGATGAGAGTTTTATGATGGGTACTTGGTATGTCTTGACTTGGCGTAGATATCCCCGGCAACGGCGCCAGACATTCTTCCTGCTAGTTCTTAAGCTTGCGTTGGTTTTTCCCTTGAAGAGGAAAGGGTGATGCAGCAAAGTAGAGATAAGTATTTCCCTCATTTAGAGAACCAAGGTTTCAATCCAGTAGGATACAATGCACAAGCCACCAATAGCTGCATAAACAATCAAACAACTTGAACCCAACGCGATAAAGGGGTTGTCAATCCCTTCACGGTCACTTGCAAAAGTGAGATCTAATAGAGATAGATAAACAAAAGATAAAATATTTTTGGGTTTTTTTGGTTTATAGATCTTAAAGTAAAAGATTGCAAAATAGTGGATCGGAAACTAATATGATGGAAAAGAGACCCGGGGGCCATAGGTTTCACTAGAGGCTTCTCTAATGAAGGCAAATAATATGGTGGGTGAACAAATTACTATCAAGCAATTGATAGAAAAGCGCAAAGTTATGACGATATCCAAGGCAATGATTATGAAATACAGGCATCCCGTCCGTGTCAAGTAGATCAACTCCTGCCTGCATCTACTACTATTACTCCACACATCGACCGACTCCTGCCTGCATCTAGAGTATTAAGTTCATGAACAACAGAGTAACGCTTTAAGTAAGATGACATAATGTAGAGGAATAAACTCAAGCAATATGAAGTAAACCCCATCTTTTTATCCTCGATGGCAACAATACAATACGTGCCTTGCTGCCCTTCCTGTCGCTGGGAAAGGACACCGCAAGATTGAATCCAAAGATAAGCACTTCTCCCATTGCAAGAAAAAACAATCTAGTTGGCCAAACTAAATCGATAGTTCAAAGAGAATTACAAAGATATCAAATCATGCATATAAGAATTCAGAGAAGATTCAAATAATAATCATAGATAAACTGATCATGAATCCACAATTCATCGGATCTCGACTAGCGCACCGCAAAAGAAGATTACATTAGATAGATCTCCAAGAACATCGAGGACAACATGGTATTGAGAATCAAAGAGAGAGAAGAAACCATCTAGCTACTAGCTATGGACCCAAAGGTCTGAGGTAAACTACTCACGCTTCATCGGAAGGGCAATATTGTTGATGTAGAAGCCCTCTGTGATCGAACCCCCCTCTGGCAGGATGCCGGAAAAGGCCCCTAGATGGGATCTCACGAGAACAGAAGGTTGCGGCGGTTGGAAAAGTGTTTTCGTGGATGCCTTTGGTGGTTAGAGAATATATGTGAATATATAGGAGGAAGATCTAGGTCAGGGGGTCACTGAGGGGCCCACAAGGTAGGGGGCGCGCCCTACCCCCTGGACGCGCCCTCCCCCCTCGTCGCCGCCTCGTGGCTCTTCTGACTTGGTCTCCAAATCTCCTGGGTGTCTTCTGGTCCAAGAAGAATCACCACGAAGGTTTTATTCCGTTTGGTATTCCTTCTTGCGAGGCAAGGAAAAAACAGAAACTGGCACTGGGCTCTAGGTTAATAGGTTAGTCCCCAAAAATAATATAAAATAGAATATTAATGCCTATAAAACATCCGATACAGCTAGTAAAATAGCATGGGACAATCAAAAATTATATATACGTTGGAGACGTATCACTCCCACAGCTTCATGCTTTGGGGCTACATCGATGCAATTTTATTGATAGTCCTTCCTTTCAGGAGAGCAACCATCGAGGGTGTCGGACGGCTGAGTCGGGCATTCTGGTCACGCCGAGCCCCACTAAATATGCCTACGGCGCCGACCAGCACAAAATGGTATCTCTGCTCCTAACACGGGCAGAGGCACTTCACCGCCTCTACAACATAACCAAACGGTACACCTCATTTTCAGGCAACAAAAGCATATACATGAGGTTGTATTAATAAGTTTTGCAAAGAAAGTTGTGAACTACTATGTTTTCAGGCAAACAATTTAGGCCTCGCGATGACTCCTCTCCGTAGCAAACGCCGCGATCGATTCCACGTCTCCATAGAAGCTCTGCACCGGCCGGGCCTGCGGTTCCATGGTAACTACACATGGGCTGATCATTTGGGATGACATGATCGCAGTCTAGCCAGCACATAATATGCACCCGCCATGGTCGCAACCTCCTAACGATCCATCAGGCGCTGAGCTGCATGTGGCATACACGTGATGAGTCAGTTGAGATCGGCACTCCCAGCTTCGCTGGCCCACAAGGCCCCCTCAACCTGGGTCAACGCCTCGGACATCCTCCCCAGGGTAGACATCACAACGCCGAGCCGTGACAAGCCCAACAGACAAAGCAAATCTGGCAACAAAGTTGCACAAAGGAATGTTACCACAATGCATGGTCAGCTAATGAATGGAGAAGACTAATCATAAAAGGCAAATACTCACCGCTCGGGGCGGCCTCGAGCCGTCCTTAGCGCGCACGCTGCATCTGGAGATCTTGCGCAGCACACTATCTTGCCTCCGTCAAGGAGGTCTCCCGTGTCTTGCAGCCCTCCACACTGTCATGCACGTCCGCAACATGGTCCCAAGCGGCCTCCAGCCGATATTGGAGGTCATCCTCCAGTCCTCGGCTTTCCCTTAACTAAGCGGGGAGGCCTTCGATAATACCGCGATTACTGCCCAGCATACCACCATTCGCCCTCAGCAGCTCCTGGCAAGAGCGAGCCTCCATGCCCTTGGTTTCAGCCACATCCTGCACATGACTCGCAGCCCTGCGATCAATGGCGATGTCTACTACGCAACTTTATTCTTGTAGACACGTGTTGGGCCTCCAAGCACAAAGTTTTGTAGGACAGTAGCAATTTTCACTCAAGTGGATGACCTAAGGTTTATCAATCCATGGGAGGCGTAGGATGAAGATAGTCTCTCTCGAGCAACCCTACAATCAAATACAAGAAATCTCTTGTGTCCCCAACACACCCTATACAATGGCAAATTGTATAGGTGCACTAGTTCGGCGAAGAGATGGTGATAAAAGTGTAGTACGGATAGTAGATATGAGTTTTTGTTGTGCGAACAATAAAAAACAGCAAGGTAGTAAATAAAATGGAGCACAAACGGTATTGCAATGATGGAAAATGAGGCCCGGGGTGCATACTTTCACTAGTGCAATCTCTCAACAATGCTAACATAGTTGGATCATATGATTATCCCTCAAAGTGCAATAAAGAATCACTCCCGAGTTCCTATTAGTGGAGAACAAAAGATAGAAATTGTTTGTAGGGTATGAAACCACCTCGAATCTATTCTTTCTGATCAATCTATCCTAGAGTTCTTATTAAAATAACACGAAGTTATTCTTTCCGATCAATCTAACCAAGAGTTCGTACTAAAATAACACCATATGACACATATCAACCAACTCTAATGTCACCTAGATACTCCAATGTCACAACAAGTATCAGTGAGTTAATTCTACGATATGCATCAAACAACTTCATGATCATAATATTCAATCCACACAAAGAACTACAAGGAGACCCCAAAGTTTCTATTGGAGAAAAGATAATAAAAGCGTGCATCAACCCCTATGCATAGATTACCCCAATGTCACCGCGAGAATCCGCAAGTTGAGTGCCATAACATACATCAAGTGAATAAATATGATACCCCATTTTCACCTCAAGTATTCATACCGCAAGACATACATCATGTGTTTTCAAATCTGAACATTCAATCCGACATGACAAAACTTCAAAGGGTAAAGATTCAATTCATCACAACAAGAGTTTAGAGGGGAGAAACATCATATGATCCATCAATGTTAAAAAAGCCCATGATATATCAAGATCGTGACATCTCAAGACCACGAGAGTGAGAGAGATTAAACACATAGCTACTGGTGCAAACCCTCAGCCCCGAGGGTGGACTACTCCCTCCTCATCGTGGTGGCCGCCGGAATGATGAAGATGGCCATCGGTGATGATCTCCCACTCCGGAAGGGTGCCGGAACGGGCTCCCGATTGGTTCTTGGTGGCTACAGAGGCTTGCGGCGGTGGAACTTCTGATCTAGGGTCTCCTATGATGGTTTATCTATTTATAGGATTTTTGGCGTTGGTTTCACGCGAAGATGGGTCTCGAGGTGAGCACAACCCATCGGGACGAGCCGGGCCCACCAGGTGCCCCCCTGTGTCTTGTGCCTTACTCCTTCACCTTCTGGTCCTTCCACGAAGCTTCGGGGGTGAGGGAGTCCCGGACTAGGGGGTGTCCGGATAGCCGAACTATCATCTTCGGCCGGACTCCTGGACTATGAAGATACAAGATTGAAGACTTCGTCCTGTGTCCGGATGGGACTTTCCTTGGCGTGGAAGGCAAGCTTGGCGATACGGATATGTAGATCTCCTACCATTGTAACCGACTCTATGTAACCCTAACCCCTTCGGTGCTTATATAAACCAGAGGGTTTTAGTCCATAGGACGAACAACAATCATACCATAGGCTAGCTTCTAGAGTTTAGCCTCTCTGGTCTCATGGTAGATCTACTCTTGTACTACCCATATCATCAATATCAATCAAGCAGGAGTAGGGTTTTACCTCCATCGAGAGGGCCCGAACCTGGGTAAAAACATCGTGTCCCTTGTCTCCTGTTACCATCCGCCTAGACGCACAGTTCGGGACCCCCTACCCGAGATCCGCCGGTTTTGACACCGACATTGGTGCTTTCATTGAGAGTTCCTCTATGTCGTCATCTTTAGGCCCGATGGCTCCTCCGATCATCAACAACGATGCGGTCCAGGGTGAGACTTTTCTCCCCGGACAGATCTTTGTATTCAGCGGCTTTGCACTGTGGGCCAATTTGCTTGGCCATCTGGAGCAGATTGAAAGCTACGCCCCTGGCCATCAGGTCAGATTTGGAAGTTTGAACTATACGGCTGACGTCCGCGGAGACTTGATCTTCGACGGGTTCGAGCCACAGCCAAGCGCGTCGCACTGTCATGATGTGCATGATCTAGCTCTGCTGCCAGACAGTGCCCTGGAGGCCACACAAGTGTCCGCTCCGACCCTTAGCTCGGAGCCGACTGCGCTAATCGAGGATGGGTGGCTGGACACCGCCTCGGGGGCTGCTATCTCTACGGCGATTGAGCCGAACACCAACACCAGCCCTGTCCTTTGCGAAGCTCGTGACTCCAAGGTGCCAGACTCCGAACCTTCCGCGCCCCTGCCAATCGAATCCGATTGGGCGCCGATCATGGAGTTCACTGCTGCGGACATCTTTCAGCACTCGCCCTTAGGCGACATCCTGAATTCGCTAAAGTTTCTCTCTTTATCAGGAGAGCCCTGGCCGGATTATGGTCAGGAAGGTTGGGATGCGGACGACGAAGAAATTCGACTCCCACCCACCACCACTTTGTAGCCACAGTCGAAAGTTTAAACGACGTGCTCAACTTCGACTCTGAAGACATCGACGGCATGGACGACGATGTAGGAGACAAAAATGAACCAGTACCTATAGGGCACTAGACAGCCACCTCATCTCACGATGTATACATGGTGGACATACCTCAAGGAAGCGACGACGAGGAACAACGGGACGTCACGAGGGATCATCCCCTCGAAAAGCAGTCAAAACGACGACGTAAGCGCCGCTCAAAGTCCCGCCTCGACAAAGACAGCAGCCATACAGACCCAGCCATAGAGCAGGGCGAACCGGTGGACGACGAACATGCTATTGAGCAACCGTCCGAACAGGACAATCTGGATAAACAACCCATCCCCGGCGAAGATAACAGTTTGGGCGATCTCACGCCGGACAAGTTACTGGAGCAAAAGAACCTCCACAAAAGGCTCGTCGCCACTGCGTGTAGCCTGAAAAAGCAGAAGCGGAAGCTCAAAACAGCAGAAAATGCACTCAGAATCAGATGGAGCAAAGTACTCAACACCGCAGACAAATATGGCGATAGTCGCCAAACAAAGAGCTACCCGAAGCGAAAACTACTGTCCGAATTTGATGAGGAGGCCGTAGAGCCCCAATCAAAGAACAAGGAGACCACTCAGTCGGATAGACGACCCCATGGCAAACATAGAGCGGAAAACGGCGCCGCACACAAGCCGGCCCGCAATCCGCACACGGATTTGCATCAAAAAGATGGCCCAGTTAGAGCTATCTACGGGCCAAGAAAGCAAGCTCTAGTAAGCAATGCAACACATCAAGTATCCGAATATTACGACACACCTAAATATAGGGGTGCCGCACACCCCCTATGTTTTACCGATGAGGTTCTGGATTATGAATTTCCAGCGGGATTCAAGCCGTAAACATAGAGGCATACAACGGAACAACAGACCCTGGAGTCTGGATCGAGGACTACATCCTCCACATACACATGGCTAGAGGAGATGACCTCCACGCCATAAAATACTTACCCCTCAAGCTCAAAGGGCCAGCCATGCATTGGCTCAAAAGCCTCCCCGAAAACACCATTGGAAGTTGGGAAGAGCTCGAGGATGCTTTTCGGGCAAATTTTCAAGGGACCTATGTCCGACCTCCGGATGCAGACGATTTAAGTCACATAACTCAACAACCCAGAGAGTCAGCCCGAAAATTCTAGAACAGATTCCTTACTAAAAAGAACCAAATAGTCGACTGTCCGGACGCCGAAGCCTTAGCAGCTTTCAAACACAACGTCCGAGACGAATGGCTCGTGAGACACCTAGGCCAAGAAAAGCCAAGAACAATGGCTGCATTAACAAGCCTCATGACCCACTTCTGTGCGGGAGAGGATAGCTGGCTGGCAAGATGCGCATCAATGACCCAAGTACATCCGGGTTAGGGATGGAACGGAAAATCGCGACGCAGAAGGACCAAAGATCGGACCAAGGGAAACAGCCCGAAGAGCATGGCAGTCAATGCCGGATTCAAAAGCTCACAGCAGAATCATAAAAAACTGCCCCTAAGGATAACAGGGACGAGCTATCTAACTTAAACAAAATCTTGGACAAGGTATGCCAAATCCACAGTACCCCCGGGAAGCCTGCAAATCATACCCACAGAGATTGTTGGGTCTTCAAGCAGTCCGGCAAACTCAACGCCGAACGCAAGGGGCTCGACACACCAAGCGAGGGCGATGACAAACCCCACAAGCAGAGCACCGGACAACAAAAGAATTTCCCACAAGAAGTCAAATCAATAAACTCACTTTACGTGACAAAAGGGAAAAACAGAATGGAGCCCATAGATATACGCGCCATACGGCCTATCCCAGAGGAGTCCCGCCACTGGTTGTCAAAACCAATCACCTTCGACCATCAGGATTACTAGAAGTATCCGGAATGCAGGATGGACTGCCTTGATATTAGATCCGATAATTGACGGACTCCAATTTACACAAGTCCTAATGGACGGCGGTAGTGATCTAAACCTGCTATATCAAGACACAATCCGCAAAATGGGGATAGACCCAACCAAAATTCGCCATAGCAACACTTCCTTTCAAGGGGTAATGCCAGGCCCATATGCCCATTGTACGGGCTCTCTACTGCTAGAAGTTGTGTTCGGCTCACCCGACAACTTCCGCCGCGAAAAGTTAACCTTCCACCTCGCCCCACTTACAAGTAGCTATCAAGCACTACTGGAGCGCAAGGTTTTCGCCCGCTTTAACGCAATACCGCATTATGCATCCCTCACACTTAAAATGCTCGGTCCACGAGGCATCATCTTCTTAAAGGGAAATATCGAGTGTTCCTCGCGCGGAAGATTGTGTGACCGCCTCGACACCACACACTAAACCGCTTCACTAATCCAAGCATCTAAACAGGTCGTTCGGACCGGACACGATTAGACGAGTCCGCGTAAACATAAGGGCTTACCAGCCGCATACCCCGCACAAGGGCTCCGCGATATACAAAGAAGAGACAATAAAGCTCAATTTTATTCGTTTTTTGAATCGTACTTTGTTTATTTAATATAACATACATTTTCGCACGATCCTTTTCAACTAAGTTCCTCTCTTTTACAGATGAACACCGTGCTACACCCGTCCAGGATACGGCACAACGGAGATACAGGCGCAGACGTGCAGTAGGGACCCGTTGCAAGGATTCTTTTCAGATTAAGACCCTGCGTAAACCTTTTTTACTGTCTCTTATTGATACACATCCCCTGGTTTCTTGTTATAACCAAGGAGGAGGCTAGCATTTTGGCATAGGCCACGTCAGGATTTTGCGCGTACCTGGACACCAGGGGCTTATTACCAAGGGCGTTGTTCAGCCCGTTTTCATAAAGACCGAATACCTTAGGGAGTGTTCGGTGTCTCGAGTTAGGCCTTATATGCATCAGCTCCGAATCATATCTTTGGTCAAATGTTGGGTTTGCCCGGCTCCTGTGTTTTGCTGCCTTACGTTCCGCTCTATCGGCTAACGCGGCACCAGGAGAACTACTGCGATTGTGCCCCGGTTCGTCCAGGCGAGCACCTCAGTAGAGAAAGCCGAAAACGGACTGTCATGATATAGCGTGAGACTGGTCAACCACTCGATGACCCTCCGGAATCTATAGGATTCCTCCGCATTGACGAAGGGCCGTTTCCCGGTCAGGCACATACGCGCCCCGAATTCAGGTGAGCGCGGTGCCCCTAGGGGCTATATAGTAGCCCCACTGTCGAACTCCTATGGCTAAGTGAAAGTGATAAAGCATCATAGTCCGGTTGCCTAGTTTGCTACGCTACCACCTCCTTTATAGGACCAAGACATTGGATCAAGTGTGAAAATGTGCCTTTTGCAAACACCCCCGCATTATATGCGTAATGTGAAGTCAAGACCGCCATCTTTCAGGTTAAATACACATATACATTAACGGCCGCACAGGAGGTATTTTAATTCTTGAAGGCACAAGTATAAAAAGCTTTTATATTTCATCGGAACATTGTTTCACAATAATACATGTTATTCGAACATAATATCCTTCGAGCACTGCGTCTCTATTAAACGAGCGCCCTGCAGAACTTCCTGAAAATATTGCTCGACGGGTACTTGGCTTCCGTCCGAATCTGGGGATGCAACATCGGTGGCCTTCATCTTTGCCCAGTATGTATTGACACGGGCAAGAGCCATCCGCGCACCCTCTATGCATGCCGACCTCCTCATTGCATTGATATGCGGCACCGCACCAAGGAACTGCTGCACTAAGCCAAAATAACTCTTCGGCTCGGGCCTCTTCGGCCACAAAAGACTCACGACATCCTCCATCACAAGTCCGGATAACCTATTCAACTCCGCTCATTCGGCCAAGCGATCGTTCATGGAAGAGGGCGCTCTGGATTATGGAACTGCGACCAAAAAACCTTTTCCATTTCGTGATCTTGTTGATCTCGGAAGTGTTCGGCCGCGTCCGCAGCACTTGCCGCCATGTCCAGATAAGAACCCTCCGAACTCCACAGCCGGTCCAACTGAGCATATTTAGGATCCGTGAACTTCCTCCGCAGCAGGAAGGGCTTTCTAGCAGCGATATCTCCGGCCCGACCCAGCTCCTCCTTCATAGCTCTCATCACAGAGCGAGCATCCTTGGCCTCGGTAGTGGCCTTCTTCAGGTCCTCTTATACCGCTCGATCTTCTTCTTCAAGAAGCATGCAGCGGTCGGCAGCATTCTTCAACTCCACGGCCATCTCAGCCATTTCCCTCTTGCTTCGGCAGTGAGCAGCCTGTTCGGCTTTTAGATCTTCGGCCGCCTTTAAAGCAGCCGTGTCACTCTTTCTGGCCTGCTCCTTGGATCGGCGAGCTCCGCCCGCAGGTTCTCCATGGCAGCGGCACCATCTGCGTCAAGCATACTTGTTGTAAGGCACGGGCATCAAGCTCCCTTACCAGGTGTCCGCGGAGAAATCACATACCTTGTGACTCGTCCAGCCGCTTATTAACAAGCGCGATGTCGGCATCCGCCACATCAAGTTGCCGCTTTAATTCGGCAAATCCATCAGTCCGGCTAGCCACCGGACACTTCGCCACCTACATAGGAAGGGCGGCACATTATACATGGGATTATGATCCTCGGCGCGCTGTCATTTTTGACAACACAACGTGTCTCAGGGGCTACTATCTACACATGGCGCATTTTATATGCGGAACTGTCAAAAGGTACATCATTTTGTGTACCTCAAAACCTGTCAGTAAACTTCTGACGGCTTCGTGCAATCCGCTCTCAGCGGATGAAATCCTTTTAATCACCGTACCCATTAACGCACGGTGATCTTCTGAGGTAGACGCTCGCCCGAGCAGATCCTTCAGCTCCTCCGACCGTACACCAAGTGGTGCCAGACTCGTCTGATGGCCTTTTTCGAAGGCCGAACACGGAGGGCTTTGAGGGGAAATATGACTGCCTTCCGGCCCCGCCGGACTCAGAGAAACCCTCCGCGACGACACCTCAGGGTTGCCCGCCTCGCACGACGGTATGGCAAGGGGAGGCATTTCGCTCTCTATCATCTCCGGACGAAGATGCTCCGAAGATGAGCTCTGCTGAGAAGGGCTGAGATCCGAACTACAAGGTAAAACTTCGGTTATCTTCATCAGAAATAGGGCAGGGATATCCTTTATTTTAATAAAAACTCCCCTTTTTACTTACGGCTCGGTGGAGGGCTGATCCCCTTGGGGGCATAATGCGGCTGAGGCATCTCTCGGCGTAGGACCCTCTGACGAAGATTTCTTCTCCCGCTTTGAGACCATGGTCCCCGGGTCTTAAAAGGCGGTCCTCTTCTTCCCTTGGATGGATTGATTCTTGATCCCTCCTTTCCTGACAACCTCCTTCACGGAGGCGGTAGCTTCCTTGTTCCCCCTTCACCTTCTTCCAAAGGCGCAACCTCCAGCATCCTAGTCAACACGGGATCCGGCGTGGTCTCAGGGAGGGGGGCCGGACACCTGATTAACTTTTCTTTCGCTATCCACTCCTGTTCAAGGGACAGCTCTTTTGAGAGCAAATTCATGATAAATATGGGATATCATGTCCTGGTACAGGACTACTTACTTGAGTATCCGGGCGATTGCAGCTCAGACCTGCATCCTCGGTCAAGTCCGGACACATTGCTTGTGATCCGAAGAAAAGCTTGTACATCTCCACGGGCATCGCGCCCATAAAATGTTGGAGAGCTCGTGGTCCCTCCGGGTTAAATTCCCACAGGCGGAGGGGACGACGTCTGCAGGGCAGGATGCGATGAATCAGCATGACCTGCGCTACTACGACTAGAGTGATCTCTCTCTAGGAGATCTTGAATGCGGCCCTGCAGCAAGGGCACGTCCTTGGACGACCCCCAGTCAAGTCCTTTATTAACCCATGACGCCAGCCGCGATGGAGGACCCGAGCGAAAGGCAGGTGGCGCCACCCATTTGGTGCCCCTGGGAGCTGTGATATAAAACCACTCTTGTTGCCATAGGCTGAGCTCCTCTTGAAGAGACCCCTCGGGCCACGGAGCGTCAGCATTCCTGCTTATAACAGCCCCTCTGCACTCTGCCTGCTGCCCCTTGATTATCTTTGGCTCCACTTTGAAGGTCTTGAGCCACAATCCGAAGTGAGGGGTAATGCGGAGGAAGGCTTCGCATACGACAATGAACGATGAGATGTGGAGGATGGACTCCGAATCCAAGTCATGAAATTCCAGCCCATAGTAAAACATGAGCCCCCTCACGAAGGGGTCCGTCGGGAAGCTTAGCCCCCAAAGGAAGTGAGACGCGAACACCACGCTTTCACCAGGCTTTGGGAGTGGGAAGAACCTGCCCTTGGGCAGGCAGCCTATGCGAAATTTCGCCGGTTAGATACCGGGCATCTCTTAGCTTTAGCACGTCTTCTTCCGTAACGGAGGAAGGCATCCACCGTCCTTGCAGGTCGGAGCCGGACATTATCGAAGGTCCGAAGCGCCTGTATCTGGAGCTTTGGGTGTTGGAACTCGAGGCGAGGGGCGGATTCTATTGAGATTGAAAGAAAGGAGTGGAGCCTTGGTCTCTTTATAAAGAGGTTGAATACCAAGGGCCTTCCCTGTGACCGTTCAGGACTCGCCTTCGATAGAGGAGACATGCCAACGGGCACGACTGGGTTACCCACGCCCGTATTAATGAGAATCCCGGAATAAGGGGACATGGTCTCTGCTTTGACAAGACGTGCCAAGGAAACCGCCTCGCTAAATGCGCTGAGGTGGGACAGTAAAAACGATTTGAATAAAGGCTTGGCCATGGTGTGATGTCACGCCACGAAATACGTCAGCAGATTGAATTTGTGTAAATATTATTCTCTCTACGGTGGTATGTGGAACTTATTTTGCAGAGCCGGACACTATCCTTGTGTTCAAAATCTTCTATGAAGTATTCGGAGGAGGAACCCGCCTTGCAATGCCGAAGACAATATGCGCGCCGGACTCGTCATCATTGAAGCCTGGTTCAAGGACTCTTGAGGAGTCCGGACTAGGGGTGTCCGGATAGCGAACTATCATCTTCGGCCGGACTCTGGACTATGAAGATACAGGATTGAAGACTTCGTCCGTGTCCGGATGGGACTTTCCTTGGCATGGAAGGCAAGCTTGGCGATACGGATATGTAGATCTCCTACCATTGTAACCGACTCAGGTAACCCTAACCTCTTGGTGCTTATATAAACCGGAGGGTTTTAGTCCAGAGGACGAACAACAATCATACCATAGGCTAGCTTCTAGGGTTTAGCCTCTCTGATCTCGTGGTAGATCTACTCTTGTACTACCCATATCATCAATATCAATCAAGCAGGAGTAGGGTTTTACCTCCATCGAGAGGGCCCGAACCTGGGTAAAAACATCGTGTCCCTGTCTCCTGTTACCATCCGCCTAGACGCACAGTTCGGGACCCCCTACCCGAGATCCGCCGGTTTTGACACCGATAGGGGGTCTCTTTTATTCCAAAAAAAATCGTCAAAAAGTTTCATCTCATTTGGAGAACTTCCATTTCTCACAAAAAACGACACCACGGTAGTTCTGCTGAAAACAACATCAGTCTGGGTTAGTTCCATGCAAATCATACCAAAACCATATAAAATTGTTGTAAACCTGGCATGAATACTTCATGAATTATAGATACGTTGGAGACGTATCAGCATCCCCAAGCTTAATTCCTACTCGTCCTCGAGTAGGTAAATGATAAAAGAAATAATTTATGAAGTGTGAATGCTAGCATAGTGCATAAGTTTGATCCATGATAATTTCAATCACTTTCCCTAGCATCATAACAACAACTCTTTCTCATAAAACTCATCATGACAAAGTAGCAACCAATTCACTTGTTAAGGTTCAAACAATGAATTCTCTTGCAACTCAGCAACCTATATTTTCAGTCACCAAGCAATTGCAATTCAACTTATTCAACAGAGTCTAAGTAAGAGCTCCATATACTCAACCATCATATAGTCTTATATGATTGATAACACTTACCGCATACACATGAGCAAAACGTTTCAACTAGACACATAGAAAGATAGGGGCTTATGATTTCGCCTCCCAACGTATTCACCTCAAGGGTGATGTCAACAATAATAACTCATGCTACCCATATCCAACTGGATACATGTGCCTAGATCTTTCCTCAACACATGATGCTTGCCAAAAAAAGAAAAAAGAAAAAGGAATAGAGAGAAAAACTTTGACTCTTGCATGAAAGTAAATACATAAAAGTAAAAGATAGGCCCTTCGCAGAGGGAAGTAGAGGTTTACATGCGCTTTTTGTTTGTATGCTCAACCCCTTAGTGCAAAAGAACGTCACCTTATATTGCCCCTTATGATAGCAACCTTTATTATGCAGTCTGTCACTTTTAATCTTTGCCATCACAAGTTCATACAACGCTCAATTTTCTCTTACACTAAATGATATAACACTTTTAGAAGCAATTTTTATTGCCCTATTGCACTGATGACAACTTACTTGAAGGATCATACTCAATCCTTAGGTAGGTATGATGGACTCTTGAAAATGAGGTTTGGGTTTAAGGGTTTTTGGATGCACAAGTAGTATCTCTCCTTGGTGCAAAATTTTTGGCTAGCAAAGATGGGGGCAAGCACCACATGTTGAAGGATCTATGACAATATAACTTCTATGTGAATATGAACAAACATAAATCATTACGTTGTCTTCCTTGTCCAACGTCAACAATTTTGGCATATAATATTTTGATGGGGCTCACAATCACAAGAGATTTCCAAGATAGTGTATTCGCATGTGAAAGTTCTCTTCCTTATATTAATCATTCAGGAATTGCTTGTATGACCAATATTGTGATTGTCAAGCTTCAAAAGCTTTCACTTTCTAAACCCAATGTGAAGCCACTACTAGGCATGATATGAACATGTAATTTCAACTTCATGATATTCAATTCATTCAACAATTTACTCATAGTATATAAGTGAAGCACAAGAGTAAATGACAAACTACTCTAATAAGATATAAGTGAAGATCAAGCGAGTAGTTACGTAAATGGGTAGCTATTTGAGGACTCTCTTTTATTTAAAACTTTTAGATCTAAGTATCTTATTAAAACAGCAAGCAAAGCAAAATAAAATGGCATTCCAAAAATAGCACATATCATGTGAAGAAGCAAAAACTTAGGCTCAACTGATACTACCCGATAATTGTTAAAGAAGAAAGGTGAGATGCCTACCGGGGCATCCCCAAGCTTAGATGCTTGAGACTTCTTGGAATATTATCTTGGGATGCCTTGGGCATCCCCAAGTTTGAGCTCTTGTGTCTCCTTAATTCCTCTCATATCACGGTTTTCCTAAATCTCAAAAACTTCATCCACACAAAACTCAACAAGAACTCGTGAGATAAGTTAGTACAAATCAATGCAAAAACCTTATCATTCTCTACTGTAGAAAAACAATAAAATTATTATTCAACATTGCACACTAAACTCCTCTGCATATTGAATACTCCTATCCTCAAATAGAATCATTAAACAAGCAAACATATGCAAACATAACAACAATCTGCCAAAACAGGACAGTCTGTAAGGAATCCAAGAGGATCCATACTTATTCAACTTAAAAAATTCTGAAAATTTAACACACTGTAGAAAATTTATCAGATCTTATTGTGCAAAGAGTTTCAACATTTTATGACATTCTAATTTTTCTCAGTAATTTTTGCAACAACGACAAACTTTCTGTTTGTAAACAACAACTCATAAACTTGCAAAATAAGCATGGTAAAGGCTATCCTTGCCACTTTTATTGAAAAGAAAGATGCAAAACATTCTTCTAAATAACAGCAAGCAAATCCTAACAAAATAAAATGACGCTCCAAGCAAAACACATATCATGTGACGAATAAAAATGTAGCTCCAAGTGAGGTTACCAATAATGTTGAAGACGAAAGAGGGGATGCCTTCCGGGGCATACCCAAGCTTAGTTGCTTGGATCTTCCTTGAATATTACCTTGGGGTGCCTTGGGAATCCCCAATATTAGGTTCTTGTCACTCCTTATTCTCCTCATATCGATATCTCACCCAAAACTTGAAAACTTCAATCACACAAAACTTAACGGACTTTGTGAGATCGGTTAGTATGATAAAGAGCAAACCATTTCACTTTGGTACTGTGAAATACAAGATTCATAATTGTTTCCACATAATTACTACTGTATCATATCATTTCCACAATTTATATTGAGCAATATAAGCCATAGAAACTAGACAACAAGCAAACTATGCATTGAAAACAGAATCTGTCAAAAACAGAACAATCTATAGTAATCTGTACTCCAACCAAACTTATGCTACTCCAAAAATTCTGAAAAATTAGGAAAACATAGGGAATTTTTATATATATCACGTGTAGAAAATTCATATCAACAACACATTCCAGTGAATTTTCGAAATTCCTAGACTGAGCGCAAAAGTTTCTGTTTTTGTACAGAATCAAGTCAACTATCATCCACGCTATCCCAAAGGCTTTGCTTGGCACTTTATTGAAACAAAAGCAATAAACATGATTACTACAGAAGAATAATCATGTAAACACACAAAAACAATAGGTAAAAATGTTGGGTTGTCTCCCAACAAGCGCTTTTCTTTAGTACCTTTTAGCTAGGCATGATGATTTCAATGATGCTCGCATAGAAGATAAGAACTGAAACATAACAAGAGCATCATGAAGCATATGACTAGCACATTTAAGTCTAACCCACTTCCTATGCATAGGGATTTTGTGAGCAAACAACTTATGGGAATAAGAATCAACTAGCATAGGAAGGCAAAACAAGCAGAACTTCAAGATTTCCAACACATAGAGAGGGAACTTGATATTATTGCAATATGTAAAAGCATATGTTCCTCTCTCATAATAATTTTCAGTAGCATCATGAATGAATTCAACAATATAACCATCACATAAAACATTCCTTTCATGACACAAAAGCATAGAAAACTTATTACTCTCCACATAAGCAAATTTCTTCTCATCAATAGTAGTGAGAGCAAACTCAACAAAATAACTATCATGAGAGTGAAAATTAAAATCATGATGACAAGTTCCATGGTTATCATTATTCTTTATAGCATACATGTCATCACCATAATCATCATAGATAGCAAATTTGTTATCATAGTCAACTTAAGCCTCATCCAAAATGGTGGATTCATCACTAAATAAAGCCATGACCTCTCCAAATCCACTTTCGTCATTATAATCATCATAAATAGGAGGCATGCAATCATTATAACAAATTTGCACATCAAATCATGGGGGACTAAAAATATCATCTTCATCAAACATAGCATCCCCAAGATTATGGCTTTGCATATCATTAGCATCATGTATATTCAAAGAATTCATACTAACAACATTGCAATCATGCTCATCATTTATATCAAACATTATATTGAATTCTTCTTCTATAAATTGAGCACAATTTTCCTTTCCATCATTTTCATGAAATACATTATAAAGATGAACAATATGATGCAACCTCAATTCCATTTTTTGTAGTTTTCTTTTTATGAATCAAACTAGTGATAAACCAAGAAACTGAAAGATTCTATTGCAAGATCTAAACATATACCTTCATGCACTCACCTCCCCGGCAACGGCATCGGAAAAGAGCTTCGTTGATGGGATGTAAGTGTTGCTTACCTAACCTCCCCGGCAACGGCGCCAGAAAAGGGCTTGATGCCTACTACACAAATTTGTTCTTGTAGACTCATGTTGGGCCTCCAAGCGCAGAGTTTTGTAGGAAAGTAGCAATTTTCCCTCAAGTGGATGACCTGAGGTTTATCAATCCGTGGGAGGCGTAGGATGAAGATAGCCTCTCTCGAGCAACCATGCAATCAAATACAAGAAATCTCTTGTGTCCCCAAGACACCCAATATAATGGCAAATTGTATAGGTGCACTAGTTCGGCGAAGATATGGTGATAGAAGTGTAGTATGGATAGTAGATATGAGTTTTTGTAGTGCGAACAATAAAAAACAGCAAGGTAGTAAATAGTAAAGTGGAGCACAAACGGTATTGCAATGATGGAAAATGAGGCCCGGGGTGCATACTTTCACTAGTGCAATCTCTCAACAATGCTAACATAGTTGGATCATATGATTATCCCTCAAAGTGCAATAAAGAATCACTCCCGAGTTCCTATTAGCGGAGAACAAAAGATAGAAATTGTTTGTAGGGTATGAAACCACCTCAAATCTATTCTTTCCAATCAATTTATCCTAGAGTTCATACTAAAATAACATGAAGCTATTCTTTCTGATCAATCTAACAAGAGTTCATACTAAAATAACACCATATGACACACATCAACCAACTCTAATGTCACCTAGATACTCCAATGTCAAAACAAGTATCCGTGAGTTAATTCTACGATATGCATCAAACAACTTCATGATCATAGTATTCAATCCACACAAAGAACTACAAGGAGACCCCAAAGTTTCTATCAGAGAAAAGATAATAAAAACGTGCATCAACCCCTATGCATAGATTACCCCAATGTCACCGCGGGAATCCGCAAGTAGAGTGCCATAACATACATCAAGTGAATTAATATGATACCCCATTGTCACCTCAAGTATTCATATTGCAAGACATACATCGTGTGTTTTCAAATATGAACATTCAATCCGACATGACAAAACTTCAAAGAGTAAAGATTCAATTCATCACAACAAGAGTAGAGAGGGGAGAAACATCGTATTATCCATCTATGTTAACAAAGTCCATGATATATCAAGATCGTGACATCTCAAGATCACGAGAGAGAGAGAGAGAGAGAGAGAGATTAAACACATAGCTACTGGTACAAGCCCTCAACCCTAAAGGTGGACTACTCCCTCCTCATCGTGGTGGCCGCCGGGATGATGAAGATGGCCACCGGTGATGATCTCCGCCTCCGACAGGGTGCCGGAATGGGCTCAAGATTGGTTTTTGGTGGCTACAGAGGCTTGCAGCGGCAGAACTTCTGATCTAGGGTCTCCTATGATGGTTTCTCTATTTATATGATTTTTTGGCGTTGGTTTCACGCGAAGATGGGCCTCGAGGTGAGAACAACCCACCGGGACGAGCCGGGCCCACCAGGCGCACCCCGATGTGGCAAGGATAAGAGAAGGCCTGACGAATGCATGGGTTAGTTGCGGACCATCCACAGACGGGGCGAAAGCCTGAAGAGGGTGTCACTATGTTTGGACAATTGACCCAAAGCCACCTGCTTAAGTGGCCAATGACTGATACAGATGAGATTCCCCATGGATATGCCGGTACCGGAGACGTAGTGGCAGATAATCCACACTCAGGGGAGAAGAATGCATGGCTTAGTTGCGAACCATCTGCGGACAAACCACCTATTGTCATCCCCGAAGGCCAGAAAATGAATATGTATAAGCCCGGGGAAACGCTTCTATCAGACTATATGTTGATGACCCTCTAGATTGGTCTTCAAGTTCTACACGCCCATGTGATAGATAAATCAAAAGGTCAACATGGATACACGGCCAAGGTCATAGAAGGTTATAGTTTCGTCCATGAGTTTCCAGCAGACAGAATTGATCTGGCCTTTAATGAGGTCATCCATGCAAATATCTTATTTGTTAGCACAGTCTCGCCAGAGTTAATGAAGCTTTGGGTACTTCATCGAGCTATAGATCCCCTACTCCCAAATGGTAAAGTGTCCTTGCCTAATCCTTTTTACATGCACTACCACAACCTAGAAACCATAGATAGCCAAGAGGTCATCTCGGACTACCTGTTCCCATTCTTTATTGTCAATCATCCACATAAGGACACCTTTCTAGTGCCATACTGCGACAACTAAGTCATTCACGTTCACTCATTTATTTTGAAACACATAAATGCCCTTGTGGTTTGATCTCATCAATGCTAATTTCTTTATTTTTTTCTCAGCGACCAACATTGGATCGTAATTGCACTATTGCCAACATAGGGTGATACCTCTTGAGCTTGCATTGGTTTTCCCTTCAAGAGGAAAGGGTGATGCAGCAAAGTAGCATAAGTATTTCCCTCAGTTTTGAGAACCAAGGTATCAATCCAGTAGGAGACGAGCACAAGTCACCGAATACCTGCACAAACAATCAACAACTTGCACCCAACACGATAAAAAGGGGTTATCAATCCCTTCATGGTCACTTGCAAAAGTGAGATCTGATAGAGATAGATAAACGGTAAAGTAAATATTTTTGGTATTTTTGGTTTATAGATTGGAAAGTAAAGATTGCAAAATACTAGATCGGAAACTAGCAAGATGTAAACGAGATTCGATAATATGGAAAAGAGACCCTGGGGCCACAGGTTTCACTAGTGGCTTCTCTCGAGATAGCAAATATTATGGTGGGTGAACAAATTACTGCTGAGCAATTGATAGAAAAGTGCATAGTTATGACGATATCTAAGGCAATGATCATGAACATAGGCATCACGTCCGTGTCAAGTAGACCGACTCCTGCCTCCATCTACTACTATTACTCCACATATCGACCGCTATCCAGCATGCATCTAGAGTATTAAGTTCATAAGAACGGAGTAACGCATTAAGAAAGATGACATGATGTAGAGGAATTAACTCAAGCAATATGATGAAAACCTCATTTTTTTATCCTTGATGGCAACAATACAATACGTGCCTTGCTGCTCCTACTGTCATTGGGAAAGGACACCGCAAGATTGAACCCAAAGCTAAGCACTTCTCCCATTGCAAGAAAGATCAATCTAGTAGGACAAACTAAACCAATAATTCAAAGAGACTTGCAAAGATATCAAATCATGCATATAAGAATTCAGAGAAAACCCAAATAATATTCATAGATAAACTTGATCATAAATCCACAATTCATCGGATCTTGGAAAACACACCACAAAAGAGTATTACATCGAATAGATCTCCAAGAACATAGAGGAGAACATGGTATTGAGAATCAAAGAGAGAGAAGAAGCCATCTAGCTAATAACTATGGACCCGAAGGTCTGTGGTAAACTACTCACGCTTCATTGGAGAGGTAATGATGTTGATGTAGAAGCCCTATCGAATCCCCCTCCGGCAGGACGCCGGAAAAGGCCCCAAGATGGGATCTCACGGGTACAGAAGGTTGCGGCGGTGGAAAAGTGATTTTCTGGCTCTCCCCGAAGTTTTTAGGGTATAAGAGTATATATAGGTGAAGGAACTAGGTAAGGGGAGCCACGAGGTGCCCATGAGGGTGGGGGCGCTCCTACCCCCTGGGTGCACCCTCCTGCCTCGCGGCTTCCTTGTTGCATCTCCGAATTCATCTCCAAGTCTTCTGGTTTGCTTTCGGTCCAAGAACGATCATCGCGAAGGTTTCATTCCGTTTGGACTCCATTTGGTATTCCTTTTCTGCAAAACTCTAAAATAGGCAAAAATACGGAAACTGGCACTGGGCCCTCGGTTAATAGGTTAGTCCAAAAAATAAGATAAAATAGCATATAAATGCCTAGTAAACATCCAAAATAGATAATATAATAGCATGGAAAAATCAAAAATTATAGATACGTTGGAGACGTATCATAGGGCTTGGCTTACGTCTTTGATTCGAAGGGACACCCTAAAGATCAATGGACCAGATTGAAAAGGTTCTAAATGATGCTCTCGCCAGACGTAAGAACTTCGGAGAGAGGATAATAGAACATTTAGAATTCAAGTTCTTCACTAGCGCTTGTTGCTATCAAGAACCAAATGTCAAAACCTCTCATAGGTTATGCCATGGCTGTCATGGAAGACTTTTTGAAGAAAAGAAAATATTGTGTAATCATAGCCAGATCATTAAGTGGTCCAAAGAGATGAGATGGAGATGGACATAGGGGAACTATTAACAGACCATGGGCGCCTCCAAAAGGTGTTGGCCAGAATCATCAACAAAGAGGTAGTAAATTAGGATGGGAAGTTCCACTTCCAGCCAGAGCGAGATGAAGAATGACTTCACCAAGTTGAAGACATATTACGATAATCCATTGCGAGCGATACACTGCTTCAAAACATCTTGATTCATTGTTCATTCTATGAGTTGAGACATGCATGTTTATTTGTTGCCCTACACTTCTTATACTATATGTTTGCTTCATTGATACTCTTAATTATTGTATCATTGTTGTAATATGGTTGTTTGAATGTGGATGATTGTTTGAATGGTAAGACAATAAAATGGGATGACCGAGTGCAAAATACTACTACAACACCATTAAAATGCTACCATGACAACAAAATAACGTTGTTGCGGCAACAATTTCTCGATATGCCGACATCACTACCAGTGGCGGGTGGCAAAGGTGCGTGCCACTGCTGTTATGCACAACAGTGGCGGGCAGAGACAAAGTAGTAGCGGGCACAAAGAAATACATCGCTCGGGAGCTACAATAGTTGTGGCGGGCAATCCCGCATGCCCGCCACTACTACACTGTCATCAGTGGTGGGTGCCCGCTCGCCACTATTGCCATAATAACAGTAGAGGGAGGTTAATGGCGGGCGGTCCTGACAGCCTGGCCCGCCACTACTGGGCTTTTTGCACCCGCCACTACTAGGCATTCCTGTAGTAGTGTATACTAGGGTTTTTTGCTCTATGGAGATACAAGTTGGAGCCTCCTCTAGTTCCCTTTAGTTGTAGTTCTGGTTGATCCTAGATGATCTAATTAGAGTTAGACAAAGATCCTCTAAAACTCATAATTAAAAGCCCACTATGGTTCTAATCTCCTCCCTCTAATTCTCGGGTGATGATTAGCTCTGGACGGTGATGCACTGCCAGATCGTGAAGGCCGCATGCTTGCAACCAAGTAGAGAGACCATGCTTTCGGTCTTCAGTTCGAGGGACTGTTCGTGGGCGGTTCGCGGCATTGTTCATTGACGGTTCGAGGGACTCCAAGTACAATCTACACCAACATGTTCTTCTTCCGCTGCAACTCGATGACGGTAACGATCGTGATCCCAACCCGTAATGCATATTCATATTGATCTTGGGTGTGTAGGTGCATTTTTTGTTTTCTACTATGTTTCCCAACATTACAATCAATGTTCTCTATATCCTGTCACTTTTATAACCTATATCCCCCAATACAGGCGATAAAAACTTTTAAACAAGCAAACATAGACACCGAAAAATAATTTGTCTAAAGCGGAACAATATGTAAAGATGCAATTTTTAGTAATACTTATGTAACTCAATTTAAAAATCAGTAAAAAGTATAAAATTTGCACCCCAATACAGTGTACAAATTCCCAACAAAATATGAATTGGTTTGCAACAGTACTTAAAGAAGTGATTTGTTTTATTATACTAACGGATCTTACCGAGCTTCTGTTAAGTTTTGTGTGGATGAAGTGTTCAAAGATCGAGGAGGTCTCGATATGAGGAGGAGGAGAGGCAAGAGTTCAAGCTTAGGGATGCCCAAGGCACCCCAAGTAAATATCCAAGGAGACTCAAACGTCTAAGCTTGGGGATGGCCCGGGAGGCATCCCATCTTTCTTGAACAAGTATCGGCATGTTTTCGTCTCCGTTTCGTTCATGTGATATGTGTAAATCTTGGAGCGTCTTTTGTGTTTAGTTTTCATTTTCCTTTCATGCACCATGCTGGTATGAGATAGTCCATGGTTGATTTATAGAATGCTCATTACACTTCACTTATATATTTTGAGTATGTCCTTATAGAATGCTTCATGTGCTTCACTTATATCATTTGAAGTTTGGATTGCTTGTTTCTCTTCACATGGAAAATCGTTATTTGTAGAATGCTCTTTTGCTTCACTTATATTTATTAGACCATGGTCTTTTGTAGAAAGAATTAAACTCTTATGCTTCACTTATATCTATTTAGAGAGTCAACATGAATTGGCTATCTGCATGGTTAGTCACAAAATCCTACATAAAACTTATGGATCACTGAATATGATATGTTTGATTCCTTGCAATAGTTTTGCGATATAGAGATGGAATGTGTGTGTGTGGGGGGGGTACCAGTAAACGGCTGTGGTTAGTAAGAATATTGGTGTTAAGGTTTGTGATTCCCGAAGCATGCACGTATAGTCTCTCGTTAGGCTATGAAGTTGGAGCATGATTTATTATTGATTGTCTTCCTTATGAGTGGCTGCCGGGGACGAGTGATGGTCTTTCCTACCATTCTATCCCCCTAGGGGCATGCATAGTAGTACTTTGCTTCGAGGGCTAATAAACTTTTGCAATAAGAATATGAGCTCTTTATGACTAATGTGAGTCCATGGATTATACACACTTTTACCTTTCCGCAATTTGCTAGCCTCTACGGTATCGTGCATTACCCTTTCTCACCTTGAGATGTGGTGCAAACTTCACAAGTTACATCCAAACCCCGTAATACGTTACGGTCTATCACACATAAGTCTTATTATATCTTCCTCAAAACAGCCACCATACCTACCTATTATGGCCTTTCCATAGCCATTCCGAGATATATTGACATGCAACTTCCACCACTTCCATTTTGACGACTTGAGCATTCATTGCCATATTGCTTTGCACGATCATATAGCTGACATAGTATTTGTGGCTCAGCCACCGTTCATCATGTTTTATACATATTACGCTAGATCATTGCACATACTGGTACACTGCCAGAGGCATTCATATAGAGTCATATTTTGTTATAGGTATCGAGTTGTAATATCGAGTTGCAAGTAAATGAAGTGTGATGATCATCAATTTTCATTATTAGAGCATTGTCCTGGTAAGGAATGGATGATGGAGACTATGATTCCCTCACAAGTCGGGATGAGACTTCGGACCGAAAGAAAAAAAAGAAAGAAAAAAAGAAAGAAAAAATGGGAAAGAAAAAAATGAAAGAAGGAAGGAAGAGAAGGGGCATGCTAATTCCACACTTGTGCTTCAAAGTAGCACCATGTTTTTCATATAGAGAGTCTCCTATGTTGTCACTTTCATATACTAGTGGGAATTTTCCATTATAGAGTTAGATTGCACACCCATTTAGTTTTCATGTGGAGCGTTCATTCACTTATAGCTCTTAGTGCATTCGTTGCATGGCAATCCCTACTCCTCTCATTGGTATCAATTGATGGGCATCTCCATTTTCTTTCTTTTTTTGTCTTCTCTATATTTACCCCTATAATCATACTCTATTCCACCTGTAGTGCTATATCCATGGCTCACGCTCATGTATTGTGTGAGGGGTGAAAAAGCTGAAGCACATTAAAAAGTATGAACCAATTGCTTGGTTTGTCATCGGGGTTGTGCATGATAAATACTTTGTGTTAATAAGACAGAGTATGACAAGACTATATGATTTTGTAGGGATGGCTTTCTTTAGTGTTGTATTTTGAAAGTCATGTTTGTTTGTTGGATGCCTAATTATTGATGTCTTTATGTCAAATTATAGACTATTGATTTGAATCACTCGTGTCTTAATATTCATGCCATGATTAGACATATGATCAAGATTATGCTAGGTAGCATTCCACATCAAAAAATATTATTTTTTATCATTTACCTACTCGAGGACGAGCATGAATTAAGCTTGGGGATGCTGATACGTCTCGGTCATATCTATAATTTTTTATTGTTTCATGCCAATATTATACAACTTTCACATACTTTTGACAATATTTTATATGATTTATTGGACTAACCTATTGATCCAGTCCCCAGTGTCAGTTCCTGCTTGTTGCATGTTTTTTGTTTCGTAGAATATCTATATCAAACAAAGTCCAAACACGATAAAAATTTACGAAGAATTGTTTTGGAATATATGTGATTTTCTGGAGGCAGAATCAACGCAAAAGGAGGCCCATGGCCCCCAAGATACACCAGGGCATGCCCCAGGGGCTAGACATGCGGTGGTGGGTTGTGCTCACCTCATACGTTAGTTGGAGCTCTACTTCGGCCGCAAGGAATCTTATATCCAGAAAAATATCGTGCTAAAATCTCAGCGCAATCGGAGTTACGAATCTCCGGGAATATAAGAGACGGTTTTCGGCCAGAAAAAAAGGCGAAATAGAAGAGAATAGAGAGACAGATCCAATCTCGGAGGGGCTCCAGCCCCTCCGCTGCCATGGAGGCCATGGACCAGGGGGGAACTCTCCTCCCATCTAGGGGGGAGGCCAAGGAAGAAGAAGAATGAGGGGGGCTCTCTCTCCCCCTCTCACCCGGTGGCGATGGAGCGCCTCTAGGGCAAGGATCATGACGGCGATCTACATCAACAATCTTGCTACCGTCAACACCAACTTTCTCCCCCTCTATATAGCAGTATAACACCCCTTATCCCCTATGTAATATCTACTTAAACATGGTGCTCAATACTATATATTATTTCCCAATGATATGTGGTTATCCTATGTTGTTTGATTAGATCCATTTTGTCCTATGGGCTAATTGATGATCGTGGTTGGTTTGAGTGTATATTTCATTATGGTGCTGCCTACAGTGCCCTCCGTCTTGCGCAAACGTGAGGGATCCGCGCTATAGGGTATTGCAATACATTCATAATTTAATTATTGTCGGTTGCCGGAGTGACAGAAGCCTGAACACAGATAAGTGGGTTACTGCGTGTGCGAGTAAAGAGGACTTGATACTTAATGCTATGGTTGGGTTTTACGACCTTAATGATCTTTAGTAGTTGCGAATGCTTGCTAGAGTTCTAACCATAAGTGCATATGATCCAAGTAGAGAAAGTATGTTAGCTCATGCCTCTCCCTCATGTAAAATTGCAAGAATGATTACCGGTCTAGTTATCAATTGCCTAGGGACAAATGACTTTCTTGTTGACAAAGGCTATCTACTTTTATTACCTTGCAATTTATTCGTGGTTTTATTCTCGCAAAGTACTCGTAGTTTTATTCTTGCAAACTAGTTTCATACTTGTTTTAGGTAAAGCAAACGTCAAGTGTGCGTAGAGTTGTATCGTTGGTCGATGGAACTTGAGGGAATATTTGTTCTAGCTTTAGCTCCTCATTGGGTTTGACACTTTTATTTATCAAAAAAGGCTACAAATGATCCCCTATACTTGTGGGTTATCAAGACCTTTTTCTGGCGCGGTTGCCAGGGAGCAATAGCGCGGGGTGAATATTCTCATGTGTGCTTGTTTGCTTTATCACTAAGTAGTTTTTACTTTGTGCTCTTGTTTTCTATCTCTAGTTATGGGTAGGAAACGCAAAATGCCAAAAAAAACTAGTTGTACATGCTCAACCAATGGTTGAAGAACCACCCAAAATCTATCATACTACTGAAGCTTTCTACTTGGATCATCTTTGATCCTTATGTGCTCGTGCTGAAACCCCAACTAGCTTAGTTGAGGGAAAATCATTAAATGAGCATGCTTATTTTGTGCGACACCGCTTATCTCAAAAAGGGGAAATTTTATGGCATCATATCAATAGTTTATATTGCTATGTTTGAATTTATGCAAAATACATGATTTTACTTGTTGTTCTGAAGACCCTAAAAAACACCTTCCCTCCAATGTGAGTTTAAGGATAATGGAATTTTATCTTCTTATGCCAAGGGTATTTATAATAATTATGATATTGAACAAACTTAAGAATTTGTTGCTTTTAACGGTGCTTATGAAATTGCTTCTTTTATTGAAAAGTATGATGCTACTCTTTACAAATCTAGAAATTTTGCCATACTTAAATATTGCTATGAAAATTATTCTTCTAATGCTTATATTAAACCATATATTGAGGACTTCTCTGTTGTCCAAGAAGAGACTAATATTTTGCAGGAGTCTATGGAAGAAGTAATTGATGAAACTGTGAGCTCATTGGATGAAAAAGATAACGAGGAGAGCGAAGAACAAAAGGAGGAAGAGCGGATTGATCACCCGTGCCCGCCTTCCAATGAGAGTAACTCTTCAACTCATACATTGTTTAATTTCCCTTTGTTCGTACTGAAAGATGAATGCTATGATCATTGCTATGATCCCGTTGATTGGTTTGAAATATCCCTTTTTGATGAACTTGATGCTTGCTATGCTTGTGGTCAGGATGCCAATATGAATTATGCTTATGGAGATGAACTTGCTATAGTTCCTTTGTTAAACATGAAATTGTTGCTATTGCACCCACACATGATAGTCCTATTATCTTTTTGAATTCTCCAAACTAAACTATATCATAGAAGTTTGCTCTTATTAAGGATTACATTGATGGGTTGCCTTTTACCATTGCACATGATGATTTTGATGAATGTGATATGCATGTGCTTGCTGCTCCTACTTGCAATTATTATGAGAGAGGAACTATATCCTCCATCGGCTACTGTTCAACCACCCTTCCACGGGCTACTGTTCATCTAACCCTCCACCGGCTAATGTTCAACCAGCCCTCCACAGGGTCCTGTTCATCCACCCCCAACCGGCTCGATCGGGGTCCTGTTCATCCAGCGGCAATGGCCTCTACTACCACGGGGTCCTGTTCATCCAACCCCCATCGGAAACTGTTCATTCAACCCCCAACAATGCTCACTGTTCATCAAGAGGCAGCAGGTTCGATCGGCTTCAGTTAGCAGCAGTAACAAAGGAATCACTCGATTGGGTTCAGTTAACAGCCAGGGATCGATCGATCGCTCGGCTTCAGTAACGCGTAGCCAGTGCAATCGCTTGGGTTCAGTAGGCGAACGCCTCGCTCGGGTTTAGTTAGAGCCCAACGCCTCGCACCCATGTGTGTACGTGTACAAGAGAAACGCGCAATCCCTCCGTGCATCGCTCGGCCCCGACCACCCACTGTAACCGGAAACTCCCCGGTATTTTCTTCGCCCTCGCTTCTACCATGGTTTTTTCCATCATGGATGGCCCAAAGAATGTCATGCAACTGCGTCTCCGGCCCGCACAGGACGAAAACCCCATTTTCTATCATGAATTTTTGTCATAGAAGTAGGAGCCCACGATATCTAAGATGATACCGGGTTTGTCGCAATTATCGTCATAGAAGTGTCATAAGCATGACAGGAAAAAATCCGTTCGGCCCAAAATGTCACGGATGTGTCTTTTTTTGTAGTGTATTCCACCTATAGTGCTATGTCCATGGATCATGCTCATGTATTGCATGGAAGTTGAAAAGGTTTGAGAACATCAAAAGTATGAAACAATTGCTTGGCTTGTCATCGGGGGTGTGCATGATTTGAATATTTTGTTGATGAAGATGGAGCATAGCCATGCTATATGATTTTGTAGGGATAGCTTTCTTTGGCCATGTTATTTTGAGAAGACATGATTGCTTTATTAGTATGCTTGAAGTATTATTGTTTTTATGTCAGTATTAAACTTTTGTTTTGAATCCTATGGATCTGAACATTCATGCCACAATAAAGAAAATTTCATGGATAAATATGTTAGGTAGCATTCCACATCAAAAATTCTGTTTTTATCATTTACCTACTCGGGGACGAGCAGGATTTAAGCTTGGGGATGCTTGATACGTCTCCAACGTATCTATAATTTTGATTGTTCCATGCTATTATATTATCCATCTTGGATGTTTTATACACATTTATATGCTATTTTATATTATTTTTTTGGACTAACCTATTAACCTAGAGCCCAGTGTCAGTTTCTGTTTTTTCCTTGTTTCTAGTTTTGCAGAAAAGGAATATCAAACGGAGTCCAAACGAGCTGAAAATTTACGGTGATTTTTTATGGACCAAAAGAAGCCCCCGAAGCACAAGAGTTGGGCCAAAAGAGTCCCGAGTCAACGACAAGGGTGGAGGACGCACCCACCCCCTAGGGAACACCCCCTGCCTTACCACTGACTCGTGGACCCCCCCCCCCCGACGTGAAACCGATGCCAAAAATTCATATAAATCCAGAAACCCTGAGAAAGAAACCTAGATCAGGAGTTCCGCCGCCACAAGCCTTTGTAGCCAGAAAAACCAATCGGGAGTCCGTTCTGGCACCCCGTCGGAGGGGGAAACCATCACCGGAGGCCATCTTCGTCATCCCAACGCTCTCCATGACGAGGAGGGAGTAATTCACCCTCGGGGCTGAGGGTATGTACCAGTAGCTATGTGTTTGATCTATCTCCCTCATGTTCTTGATTTGGCACGATCTTGATGTACCGCGAGCTTTGCTACTATAGTTGGATCATATGGTGTTTCCCCCTCTCTACCTTGTGA
Source organism: Aegilops speltoides (assembly GCA_021437245.1). Taxonomy (NCBI): domain Eukaryota; kingdom Viridiplantae; phylum Streptophyta; class Magnoliopsida; order Poales; family Poaceae; genus Aegilops; species Aegilops speltoides. The sequence goes on along the minus strand of CM038146.1, from coordinate 443,310,644 downwards.
TGAATTGAGTCTTTTTCTTTGAGGTTTCGTTATGTTGGATTGAGTATTGGATTTGAGAACACTTGATGTATGTCTTGCAATGGGATATTGTGGTGACAATGGGATGTTCTGTTGATTCACTTGATGTATGTTTCGACACTCAAGTCGCGGATTCCCGAGGTGACATTGGGGTAATCTATGCATAGGGGTTGATGCATGTTTTCGTCCTACATTCTCTGATAGAAACTTTGGAGTGATTCTTTGTTACATGTTGAGGGATTGTTATATGATCCAATTATGTTATCATTGTTGAGAGAACTAGCACTAGTGAAAGTATGAACCCTAGGCCTTGTTTCCAAGCATTGCAATACCGTTTTTGCTTACTTTTACCACTTGCTACCTTGCTGTTTTTATATTTTCAGATTACTAAAACCCATATCTACCATCCATACTACGCTTGTATCACCATCTCTTCGCCAAACTAGTGCACCTATACAATTTACCATTGTATTGGGTGTGTTGGGGACAAAAGAGCTCTTTGTTATTTGGTTACAGGGTTGTTTGAGAGAGACCATCTTCATCCTATGCCTCCCATGGATTGATAAACCTTAGGTCATCCACTTGAGGGAAATTTGCTACTGTCCTACAAAACTCTGCGCTTGGAGGCCCAACACGAGTCTACAAGAAGAAGGTTGCGTAGTAGACATCAATGCTACTCTTTACAAGTCCGGAAATTTTGCCATACTTAAATATTGCTATGAAAATTATTCTTCTAATGCTTATGTTAAACCATATATTGAGGACTTCTCCGTTTTCCAAGAAGAGATTAATATTTTGGAGGAGTCTATGGAAGAAGTAATTGATGAAACTATGAGCTCATTGGATGAAAAACATGATGAGGAGAGCGAAGAACAAAAGGAGGAAGAGTGGATTGATCACCCGTGCCCACCTTCTAATGAGAGTAACTCTTCAACTCATACATTGTTTAATTTCCCTTCGTTCTTACCGAAGGATGAATGCTATGATAATTGCTATGATCCCGTTGATTGGTTTGAAATATCCCTTTTTGATGAACTTGATGCTTGCTATGCTTGTGGCCAAGATGCCAATATGAATTATGCTTATGGAGATGAACTTGCTATAGTTCCTTATGTTAAACATGAAATTGTTGCTATTGCACCCACACATGATAGTCCTATTATCTTTTGAATTCTCCAAACTAAACTATATTGAAGAAGTTTGCTCTTATTAAGGATTACATTGATGGGTTGCCTTTTACCGTTGCACATGATGATTTTGATGAATATAATATGCATGTGCTTGCTGCTCCTACTTGCAATTATTATGAGAGAGGAACTATATCTCCACCTCTCTATGTTTCCAACACGATAGAATCGCAAGAAACCGCTTATGCTATGTATTGGCCTTTACTTGATGTGCATGAATTGTTCTTGTATGACATGCCGATGCATAGGAAGAGAGTTAGACTTTGTCATTAGATGATATATGTTGCTTTTTGCTCACTACTAAATGCCAAATCATTGTTAATTAAAATTGGCTTTGATATACCTTGGGATCCAGGTGGATCCATTACTTGAGCACTTTATGCCTAGCTTAACGACTTTAAAGAAAGTGCTGCCAGGGAGACAACCCGGAAGTTTTAGAGAGTCATTTATTTTTGTTGAGTGCTTTTATAAAGTTTTAAAACAAAAAAATAGAGGGTAACCTAAAAACCTTTTTCTGAAAGAGAAACGACTGAAAGGTGATGCATTGGAGAAGGGAGGGTCGACCTTGAACACTTTTGTTCATGCTCATGGAAACAATGTAAATTTTTCATGGAAGTTTCTCAAAACAATAATTAATCCCTTGTACAAATCCATTATATCATAAAAATAATGTGCCAATATTTGCCTTTAGGATGATTAGATTGCTTGTTGGTATGTGCGGTGCAAACACAGAAACTTTGGTTGTAGTGCGCAATTTTACATTTTTTTACTGGAACTCCAAAATTTTCTGAAACTTTTTGCGCAGTATTGTTATACAAATTATTTATTTATTCCTAATTTTTCAGAATTTTTGGAGTACCAGAAGTATGGTTAGAATCTAGATTACTACAAACTGTCATGTTTAAGACATATTCGGTTTCTAATGCATTGTTTTGCTTGTTTTGATGAAACTATCAATTTTATCGGTGGTATAAGCCATGGGAAAGTTATCATACAGTAGCTACAATGCAGAAACAATCTTGCTACCGTCAACACCAACTTTCTCCCCCTCTATGCAGCGGTGTAACACCCCTTCTCCCCGCTGTAATCTCTACTTAAACATGGTGCTCAACACTATATATTATTTCCCAATGATATATGGTTATCCTTTGATGTTTGAGTAGATTCATTTTGTCCTATGGGCTAATTGATGATCATGGTTGGTTTGAGTGTATATTCATTATGGTGTTGTCCTACGATGCCCTCCGTCTTGCGCAAACATGGGGGTCCCCGCTATAGGGTGTTGCAATACGTTCATAATTTGCTTATTGTCGGTTGCCGGAGTGACAAAAGTCTAAACACGGATAAGTGGGTTACTGCGTATGGGAGTAAAGAGGACTTGATACTTAATGCTATGGTTGGGTTTTACGACCTTAATGATCTTTAGTAGTTGTGGATGCTTGCTAGAGTTCCAATCATAAGTGCATATGATCCAAGTAGAGAAAGTATGTTAGCTCATGCCTCTCCCTCATGTAAAATTGCAAGAATGATTACCGGTCTAGTTATCAATTGGCTAGGGACAAAATGACTTTCTTGTTGACAAAAGCTATCTACTTTTATTACCTTACAATTTATCCATAGTTTTATTCTCCCAAAGTACTCGTAGTTTTATTCTTGCAAAATAGTTTCATACTTGTTTTAGGTAAAGCAAACGTCAAGTGTGCGTAGAGTTGTATCGGTGGTCGATAGAACTTGAGGGAATATTTGTTCTACTTTTAGCTCCTCGTTGGGTTCGACACTCTTATTTATCGAAAAAGGCAACAAACGATCCCCTATACTTGTGGGTTAATTATCAACGTACTATCATCTTTTTAATTCCTCAATAAAGCAACCTGATTTCCTAGGAGGTTTGGAAAGCATACCATGAATCATAACACTCCTAGGCACAAAATTTAAGAAATGGGTATCAAAGGTAGGTTCCCTTTTTATTTTAATATAACTAGGATGAACACTAATCATCTTAAGATCTCCTTTTTCTTTACTAGATGAAGCATCCTTACTTGGTTTAGGAAACTTAGGCATGTAGGTAGCCTTCAGATTTTTACTCGTGGGAATTTCATCACTATTTTTAATATAAGAAAAAGCGGAACCCAAAGCATTAATAACTTCTTCCATTTTATCAACTCTATTGGGATTTTGTTCTATGATAGAATCCTTTTCTTTAAGCAACTTAAGCACATTACCTACCATGGATCCTAATTTGGTAACTTAATTATGCACCCTTTTATCCAAATTCTCAATTTGTTCAGTAGTTGGCATTTTTTTCAATAATGTCCAATCTTTACATATGGTTAACTCAGTTTCATTAACTTTGATATGTGGTGATCCCACTAAGTTTCCCATAGCATTGAAAGCATCCCAATGGTTACTACTCAAGAAATTTCCTCAAGTAATAGTATCAAGCACAAATCTATACTAAGTAGTAACACCAAACTAAAAAATTCGAAGAAGAAAGGTAGTAGATTGCTTATGGTAGATCTATTTTGAGCATAAAAATTCTATACCAAACATCTTTTAAACTTTCTCCTTGTCTTTGTTTAAAATTAAGAACCTCCAATTCAGGCTTGGAAATAACAATTAAAGGACTAGCCATGACAACAAAACAATAAGAAATAGCAACACAATATTTTTTTTTGGTGTTTTTGGAATTTTTAGCAAACGACAAAAAGCAATTAGACAAGAAAATTAAAACAAGAAAACAAAAGTAATTGTGCGAAGGCACCTGATTTGATAGATGATGACTCCCCGACAACGGTGCTAGAAATTCTTTTACCACTCACGCAGGAGTTGTTGGACTTCCCTCAAGAGGAAGGGTGATGTAACATAGCAGGAAAAAGTAATTCCCTCAGTTAAGAACCAAGGTTTTATTGAACCAGTAGGAGGCACCATACTAATAGCAACATCTGCACACAACTACAAAAGATGCTTGCACCCAACAAAAGGCTAGAGGGTTGTCAATCCCCTTGTTTCCCGCTAGTTGCAAGATTAAAACGGACAGTGATAGGATAATAGTTTGCAAGATAATAAATAACAGAACAAAAATAAACGACAAATAGGATTGCAATTGTAGGAAGTTTGTATTAATGAGAAGATAGACCCGAGGGTCATAGGTTCACTAGTGGCATCTCTCTCTAAAGCATAGCAATGGTGGGTACCCAAATTACTGTTGGGCAATTAATAGAATAACACATAGTTATGATGATCATTCATAGCATAATATAATATATGCATTACGTCCGTGACAATTAGAACGTTAAACTTACTGACCCTTACTACTATTACTCCACCCCAAGACCGCTACCCAGCATGCATATCAAAGCATTAAGTTCATAAAATAGATTAACGCAATAAGTATGATGACATAATATAGACAGGAAGAGATCAATCAATATGATCAAACCTCATAGTTTTCCCCTTAGTGGAAACAATACAATACGTGCCCTTATCCCTTTTGTCACTAGATAGAGTTACCGCAAGATGGAACCCACTACTATGCACCACTCCCTTCAAGATATAATCATCTAATTGGCCAAAGAAGAATCAATACATAGGAAAGCATACATAGCTATGAAATTACATATAAAAGATTTCAAATAAGATCTCATATAACTCAATTAATAAGTCTGATCCTAAACTCACACTTCATCAGGTCCCAACAAACGCACTGCAAAGAAGATTATATCGAATAGATCTCAAAGTAGATCATTGCATTGAGAGAGAGAGAGAGAGAGAGAGAGAGAGAGAGAGAGAGAGAGAGAGAGAGCCATCTAGTTACTGCTATGGACCCGTAGGTCCTGTAGAAACTACTCACACATCATCATGGTGGCAACAAGGTTGATGAAGACCACCTCCGTGATGATTGCCCCCTTGGCAGATTGCTATAACAGGGCTCCATATTGGATCGCAAAATAGCAGAAGCTTGCGATGATGATAAAGTTGTTTCTGGTCTCGCTCCGAGGGTTTATGATTATTGGGGTATTTATGGAGCCAGAAATAGGTCAAACGAAGCCATGGGGGGCCACAAGCTTGGGTGGCGCCCCCTAGGGGCATGCCCCTTTGAGCTTGTGGCTCCCTCGTGGGTCTTCTAGCCTCCTCTCGAAGCTTCTAGTGTCACATATATTACAGAAAAAGATCCCATAATGTTTCAGCGTGTTTGGACTTTGTTTAGTATGGTTTTTCTGCGAAACCAAAAACATGCAGAAAACATGAACTGACACTGGGCACTAAATTAATAGGTTAGTCCATAAAAATGATGACACATAAACTACTCCCTCCGTCCCAAAATATAAGAACGTTTTTGACACTAGCATTTTGGGACAGAGGGAGTAGTTTATATGTCATCATTTTTTATGGACTAACCTATTAATTTAGTGCCCAGTGTCAGTTCATGTTTTCTGCATGTTTTTGGTTTCGCAGAAAAACCATACTAAACAAAGTATATTGGGACGGAGGGAGTAGTTTATATGTCATCATTTTTGGTTTCTGCACGTTCTTATATTTTGGGACGGAGGGAGTATATGAAAGTGATAATATAATATCATGAAACCATTAAAAATTATATATACATTGGAGACGTGTCATAGGGTATACTAGCTAGGTGATTGGGTGTGATGGTAGCAAAAGCAAGAATTTTATCCAGGTTCGAGCTCTCACGGTGGAGATAATACACTACTCATGCTCGTGTATATTGCGTTGGTTGGTGTACAAAGCTCAGATAAAGTACCAAGGGATTGTGAGTTGTCCTATGCCCAACCCATGGCTTATATAGCACACCGAGAATCCTAGGGTTACAGATCCTAGTCGGAAATGCCGGTGGAGGTAGAGTCGTCCACAACTCTGATATCTTTAGATTGCACGCCAAGTCTTCCAGAGTCTTTGTATAACCCGCCATGGGCCGCCCAATATGGCCTAGGACGGAGCTGACCCAGGGGTTATCAGCCCGGCCCACGAGGCCGGGAACTGACGTGGTGAGAGTCCCCTCACCCGAAACACCATCACCAAGTTTGCTCCAATTGTTGCTCTGTCGCTAGCAGTAGGGCTATTGACGCAAGCGGTTGGTGGTTGCTACGAAGGAGAGCTTGCGGGCTGTGAAATCTTTTGATGCTATATTTCTTGATAATCCTTTACAACTACAAATTCGATACAATGTCACTGCATTCTGTGTTATTGTTCTTACCTTTTCTCGTTTGATTTCTTGGTCGTAAAAATCATTATGATTTGAAATATTTAGACAAGCCAATTCATGGTGTGGTGATCCATGACACGTCATATGTTGCTTAATAAACTCTCCTAACATTTCGATCGCTCGTCCTTCGTCCAACCTCCCCTACCACACTCCTACCCTCTCACCATTACGATCTTTTTCCCTATACCATCCTTGTTTTTTTGGAAAACAGTTTCAACTGCCCCATATTTTATTGACTTACCAATTTATTTATTTATTTTATAGGTAAAATTTCTTACCGAATATAATCTCTTCGCATACTTTAAGTAGATAGAAAGATAAAATATGCTAACGTTCTGTTGTCTGCTCGTCCTTCGTCCAACCTCCCGCATATACTCCCTCTCATTCCCCTTTTCATTTTGATTCCCCCTCCCATCGACAGTTCTTCTCCACCGTGTATTTCTTTCAAACCGTCTCAACTATCCCACATTTTTTGGTAAATAAATAATTATACTCCCTCCATTCCTAAATATAAGTTTTTTTTAGAGATTTCACTATGTACTGCAACGGAGCAAAATGAGTGAATTTAGACTCTAAAATATGTTTATATACATTTGTACGTAGGAACGAAGAGAATATTGTTTTCTTTAAAGTCAATAAATGCTTTACCAAATATAATCCTAATGTTTTCTTTGACAAGTCAATAAATGCTTACCAAATATAATCGTAATATTTTTCTTTGGCAAGTCAATAAATGCTTACCAAATATAATCCTAATGTTTTCTTTGGCAAGCAAATAAATGCTTACCAAATATAATCGTAATATTTTTCTTTGGCAAGTCAATAAATGCTTACCAAATATAATTCTAATGTTTCTTTGGAAGTCAATAAATGCTTACCAAATATAATGCTAATGTTTTCTTTGGCAAGTCAATAAATGCTTACCAAATATAATCCTAGCATTTTCTTTGAAAGTCTACAAATACATACCAAATATATAATCCTAATAAATATGGACCCATTTATCTGGCGAACGCTCGTTCGGGAGAAATTGCCAGCAAACTCCCCAGTTGCCATGCCAATACAACTAAAATTGCCATGTATGAAAGGGGAAACCGCCATGTTTAGAAGAAAATAAATGCCAACAACATAGTGTAATTTTTGAAAAAAATGACATGCATTTGATCACAATCCAATGGCTTTACAGTCGTTCGCCGGGAGCTCCATCCTAGCGAACGTTCGCCATTTGGATATACCAATAAATAATTATGTCCCGCTGCAACGCATAGGCAATTATCTGGTAAAATCAGATCGCGATCGAGGGCGTATATCACCCGCAAAATAATAATTAATAACATTAATTGTTGGTGCATGTCTCTTGCTGCGTCCATCCTGCACCGTCGAATCGCCAGAGATGGAAGCCTCCAAATGCGGTTGCCAGTAGGACGGGACACGCTCCCCCGTTTTCCGTCCGGTCTGCACTCCCGGCCTCGCTTCACCCGAACGAAACACCGCGCGCACGCCAGCCCGGGGGCTGTAAAGTTGCCGTTTGCGACGTGTATCCAGCCCGCGATTTGGGTCTATGCACAACGGACCCCGTGTCCCGGCGCGGCCGCGCACGCCTACTACGCGCCCCTAGCCAGCTAGCCCCCACCACCCCACCCCACCCCGCCCCGCTCCCCCCCTCTTCTCCCTCCCTCCCTCCCATCGGATCCGAACCCCGTACCGAGAAAACCGGGCCGGAGAGAGAAATCGAAGGCGCGGTCGGGAAACTGAGCAGAGCTCTCCCCGGTCGGTCGCTCGCTCGGAACGAAACCCTAACCCTAGCCCCGCCCCGGCCCTCCCCGCCGTCCCGCCTCGCCGGAGGCCTCCTCCCCCCGACGCGGGCGCCGCCCCCGGCGATGCGCCCCTCCCCCGCATGAGCGCCCGGGGCATGGCCGGCGCCGAGGGCTCGCCGGAGGGCCCGGCCCTCGGCGGCGTCGACCCCTTCGAGCAGGCCAGGAAGGCGCTGTCCCTGCGGACCCCGTTCGAGGGCGAGGAGACGGCGTCCAGGGCGCCCACCCTGCCCGCGCGCCTCGTCAGCTGGTCGGGGCCCAGCGACAGGCGGAAGAAGCACAAGAAGCTCGAGCTCCCGGACGCGGCCGCCGAGGAGCGCCCGCCGCAGCTCAACGCGGCGGCGCTCTCCTCCGGGAAGAAGGGCGCGTGGGACCACTTCGAGGCCTATTTCAGGCCGGTCACCATGGGCGACGTCGAAATGTTGGCGCCCAAGCTCCCCTTCGCCCACGGGGAGCTCGACCCGTGCCTCGCCATCCCATTTCTGGGCACCACCCAGGACTTGCTGGACCAAGGCGAGACGTTTGATGTCGCTGTGGCCGAGACGAGCTCCTACCTGGGCGTGGGCGGCGAGGAGGTCGTCAGTACCAAGGAGCGCAGCGGGCAGACCATGGATTTTGTCAGTAGCATGAGTGTGGAGCAGGGCATACATGATGTGGTCGTGCAGCAGCTGGTTACTACCAGAGAGCGTGGTGACCAGAGCCTCGAGCAGCGCTTACATGATGCTGTTGTGAAGCGGGAGTGGCCAATGGAAGTGGAGCAAGGTAGTAGCAGCGGCGGCACCGCGTCACCAACATGTGCAGATGAGGCAGGCACATCGCTCAACTGGCTGCTAGGAGCAAGGCAGCGAGTTGTGCTCACTTCTGAGAGGCCAAACAAGAAGAGGAAGCTCATAGGTGTGGATGCTGGGTTAGAGCAGCTTGTGCTGCTTCCACGCCTGGGAGCTCAGGCTGGGACGATGTGCGATGTTTGCTGTTTGGGAGAGACTGACATGGCGTCAAATAGGATGCTTTGCTGTAACAACTGCAAGGTTTCCGTGCACCAGTGGTGCTATGGTTTGCATGTTGTGCCAGATGGCCAGTGGTTGTGCACTTGGTGCAAGTATGTGGAGTCGACAGGGTGCTCATTGAAGAAAGATGCAGGCATCACCCTTTCAATGCCGTGTTTGCTATGCCCAAAGGAGAAAGGGGCCCTAAAACCTGTAATAGGGGAGCCTAGTCGAACTGCAGATGGAGGCAACCTAAAATTCGCGCACTTGTTTTGTACTCTTTGGAGGCCAGAGGCTCTTGTGGAGGACATGGACTCAATGGAGCCTATTACAAATGTTGGATGGGTGCAAGAGAATCAGAGGAAACTGGTGTGTAACATTTGCAAGGTTAAGCATGGTGCATGCATTCGATGCAGCCATGGTATGTACTTTTACTCCTTGTTTCCATTATCACATTTTGAGTTTGATTGACTAAATATACTCCCTCCTTCCCAAAATATAAGGCGCGATTGACTTTTTACGGTCTTTGATGCACGACTTTGACCACTAATATATTTCAATGTATATGGATTGAACATGTATAAATGGCATCATCGTATTTGTCTTGCAGAACAATTTTATTTCATATGTATGTATACTAATTTTATAGACATAGAATACATGAAAATCATAGTCAAAGTTCCGTAACGAAGACCAGAAAAGTCAAACCGCGCCTTACATTTTGGGAAGGAGGGAGTAATTCGTAAGGTTATGAGACCATATGTTTTGCAGAATATTGCTTGAGAACTGCAGTCTTGTTGTATCATTAATTGTTAAAATTAGAGTGCTGTTTGCAGTCGAGCGTAATGATCCGTATTCTGCTGTACCAGGCTGGGGCATTAGAATGCTTTCTAAAATAGTGATCTAGCAATAGGCCTCGTGATATTTGATCCGGCTTGTATCTCTTCAGTGTTTTGCTATCCTTTCTCCTATGTGGAGTGACAAACTTCTGTAGTAGCCTTTTGTAATAAGACCATTAGGCCAGGGTGCCACCTTCATCATCTAAAATGGTGCATTATGCGTGACTGCTGTTTTTCCCGTGAAATATCGTGTTCACCGGGTGCTACTTTTCAAAAAGCCAGCATCACTTTCAGCACTTGGCTTGTAGTGCTCGAGTGGATGCAGCCTCTTAGTAAGGTTTTCCTTGACTAAAGTGGTGTCCTGTGATACTTTGGTATTGTCTTGTGTTAATTTACTTGCTTGTCTAAGTAAACGAAGATGTTCTCTGTTATTTTCTTGTGGCCACATGAAGGAATCTTATTTTATGTTGATTGATTCCTTGGCTATGTGATTGACACTTATTTCATTGTGATACTGTTATTGTCTTGTGTTGATTGACTTGTTTGCCTAATTAACCAACATTGTTTTCTGTGTTATTTTCTCATGGCTGGAACATTCTCTTAGACATCGCAATACCCTGAACTCTTTTTGATATATGATATTTTTATAAAGTGTCTGCTTAAAATAGAGTAAGCATTGAATTATGTCCTAAATATGTGCCCTAAAAGCTGTTCATATGTGATACATTATATGAAAAGAAACATGTTCTGTTTGAGTTATCTTTGTTATTTCCCTCAACTTTTCTGCCAATTATAATTAGTACCATCTATGATATATATAGCCATGCTAAAGAATTATTAGTTTATGGTTACTATCCAGTCGTGCAGAGTTTTACCAACTTTTGCATGTTGTTAATGCTAAGCTCCATGTGGTTTCAGGGGCCTGCCGGACAGCCTTTCATCCTATATGTGCACGAGAGTCCAAGCACCAAATGGAGATATGGGGAAAATCTGGACTTCCTAATGTGAGATCATTATCTTCTGGCTGTTGCCACAACCTTATGTAGATTGTTGCAGTTCATTTTTCATGTTTGTTTGTTCTTCAGGTTGAGCTGAGAGCGTTTTGCTCAAAGCATTCTTCAGTTGGATATGTCAATTCTGTAGACAAAGGTAATAATGCATCTGAGCAGAGGCCTACAGAAGCGAGGCTGAACGATGCAAATCTCGGCAGTGGAAAGATACCAAAACTGAGGTTCACACGCAAGAAAAAGGACAGATCCTTGAACCATGAAACCAGTAGCTTTAACCCTGATAACCTTATCAAAGTAGAGACAATGGAGCATGGTGCTTTGCCCCATAAAGTTAGAAATTTAAATACTCAAGCAACTCGAAATATGGAAATTGATACTGATCATCCCTCAGTTGGTGAGAATCTTATGAGAAACTCTGGTGATATTGCTATGGTGCTTAAAAAGGTAACCGGCTAACTGCAGTCCTGATTCAGAATCCAATAATTACTTAGCCATGTACTGCTGAGCCTTTGGCAAGGATTTTTTAATGTTTATTGTATTTGCAGCTAATCGACAGAGGGAATGTTAGCGTGAGTGACATAGCATCCGAAGTGGGTATTTCTTCAGCATCCTTGGAAGCTGCTCTCGTGGTACTTTGGATGTAGCTTATGCCTAGTATTACAAATTTATTTCCAAGCTATTTTGCTAATCCTCTAATTCTCAGGGTGAAACTACGACCTTTTCCCATGGGCTGAAGTTGAAAATCATCAAGTGGCTTCAAAAATCTGCACATATACTAGCTGTTCAAGCAATCACTTGTAAAGGGAGCTCAGAGGTGGTGCAAGATAACAAACTAGATGGGTCTGACAGTACAGATAGTGTCAATGTGAAGAGTTCATTAGTCCCAGAGGACAAAGGAGCTACATTTGAGATGTCAGATTCTGCTGTACCAAAACCCTCATCACCAAGATCTAAAGATAACGACAAGATTCTTGAAGAAGAGAAGGCAATACGTGCAACTGGAACTACTTTGGAAAATGGAAAAAAGAACTTAGTTAAAGGAAGTGCTGATCATGAGTATTTTCTTGCTGAAGATCTTGCAAAAGAATATACTGGAAATTTGTCCCTAGTTGGAGGCAAGGATACTTCAAAGGAAGTGGATGAAAAATTGGTAAGGAAAGCATACTATTGAGTATTCTGTGAAGCTTTGCTTGTTTCTTGTACCTGAACTGGTGCGAAGCATGAAATATCAGTGTGTAGACAATAGTTTTCTTTGATTTATTTTCCTGCATAATGGACAAAGTGAGCATAGACCTTAATTGACAATGTTTCTGTTAGCGTTCACAAACGGATTGTCCATTAGATGTAATTTGTCTCTCCCTGCTGAGCGTTGGTTTTTGGGGTGTCTTCTTAATCTTTACCTCAAGTTCAACTGAGATGATAGCTAACCGATGTCATTTAGATTCAGTTCTGTCATCATCGTTTGTGTCTCCCTATTCTGGTTAGGTTGTGACCTCCAGGTTACCTTTGCTTAGTAGGCTGTGCTTTCATTATTTACGGTCTTAAGGAAATGATCTTTAAATCTGGACGCAGTTTTGATTCCCATCCTTGTGACAGATATCAAACAGCATCTCTGGCAATAAAGTATTTGATACTTCCATGGAGATACCAAATCAACTTCAAGGTAAAAATCTTTTGTGAGACCAGTACTCCAGAGTTATCACTGCCTTTCGCATGACCTCTAGGCTCTAGATAGCATTTTAGTTGCTTGCTGTTTTATTCTTCTGATCTCTTTTGTATTAGCCACTGAATGTTAGTTTTATTTTGGTTAATTGTTCATTCACGAAACCAAATTAGGCAAGGCAAAACAAACATTTTAAACAAAGGTTACCAGTTAGATGTCAAATATGGCACGACCCAGTCTGAGAGGCAGCCTGAAAAGAACTTCACTTAGTGCTGGACCAGCTCTAAATGCTCTTTGTTTTAGATTGTCTGCTTCTATTATAATGAGGTGGCTGCCAACTTTGTGAATTTTCCAAGCTTACATGGGATCCTTGTTTTCCGTGTTATTAAAGTGTTTAATTGGTTGCAAATTTCAAGCATGCATTACTCATTTGTTATAATTTTGAACTATATTAGATATCTCCACTCGTAGGTGTAACTGGGTTACAACTTACAAGTTCACTTTTATTATTCCTTACAATGATGCAATGCAATGGGCGTGACAGTGCTGTTCTACATTTATCGCTTGTGGGTGTTTTAAGGCTATTGCCGGTGTCTTCTTAATTATTTCTTGTACTGGGCAAGACCAGTTCTTCCCCGTCGTTACTGCCATGCAAGAAACCTTTAATTAATATGTTTTGGTAAATGTTCTCTTTGTGAGGCATAGAGTGCTTTACTAGCTAGACCAACTCATTCTAGGGCCAGTTTGAGCTTGTTATTCTGTGCTGAATTATGTAGTAGTGTTTTCCATTCTAGTAAGATTTTACTGTTGTGACCCCAAAAAGAAACTTTCAACTACTTATTCTATCAAAAAGTGAAAATTATAAGAGCACCCAGTCTTTATACGCAAATCTACCTCTAAGCTAGGACCCACACCTTGCATCTATTCCTGTCAGAGAACTCTAATGGATGGAGGCACCTGTTGCCTGACCAAGTAAATATGTTTTGAAAACAGTGATTACTTTGTGAAGCCGTTGTGATGACAAATGAGCAAAACTTTGTATTTTAATTAAATCTTTCATTTAAAGTCATAGCTAGTCATTTGCAAGATTAATTTAACGATTTCATTTCTTTTGCGGGCTCAAAGCGCTGCACAAAAATAGGCGAAATTGAAGGCATTGCATGTTAAATGCGGTGACATTGTTGAATTTGAAATTGTACCATTGAAAGTTAGCTTCTGTAAAATTTAGGTGACTTGGAAGTTTTAGTGTAAAGCTTCTTCTATCTTTCTTCCAACTTGTAAGTGGTATTTTATTTCCTTTAACGGGTTCAAATGATCTGATACATGGAACATAATAAAAACGGGTGAAACAAAGCATACAACGAGAAGGTATAGAAATCCTCAAATCAATAGAAATCCCTTTCACAGACAGGATTTCCTTATGGAAATTCTCAAAGCATTGCTTATTTTATGGACCTAGATGGGAAAGTTAACTCTTATTCACGCAGAAAGGACTGTTTATATATACATTACAGTATTTTCTTTTAAAATCTATATGTTTTATTTAACAAATTATTTACATAATTATTCACATAATTGTGTGGTATCGTTCTAGTTCTTACAATATGTTTGTAAACAGATACATCACTTGGAAGGAAAAGTAACGACTTGACTGACGCTGAACTGGGCTCGGAAGTGGAGGAGTGTGTATCTTCATTGGATAAAACCTCTTCTTGGGTTGATGATGCTAAACATGGGTCAGATTCAGTTGAAAATGGCATATGCAATCATCATGATTGTAATATGGAGCACGTTCATGGACAACCTTTTTTCAAGTAAATAACCCAACTAATTGTTTTTTGGCCTATTCTGCTGTGGTTTCTTCTAACGATCTTCTTTCTTTACTTTCAAACCACTTTTTTTTTTCTTTCTTTTGCATGAACGTAGGTCCTCCTATTTTGCTCAGGTTGTTGAACCCTATTTTGCTTCATGCAGCTTTGATGATTCTCATTCTTACATCCATCCATTTATCAAGACAAAGATTGCTCATTTATGGAACCATGATTTGAAGCAGAATAAGCAGACACAGCATCGTCCTGGTAAATTCTTAATACCTTCTCCAAATAAATACTTTTTATATATTTTTGGCATCTTAATATTTAAATGACATTTTACTTTCGACGCTCTAACTGAATCTATTTTTCCGTGGTCTAATATTATTAGAAGAGCAATTATGCTCTTCCGATGAGAAAAGGCATGTGGATTCCTCAGTAGAACTTACGGAAACAACAGGAATTGATGTGACAGATCAACTTTCTAAGGCAAAAGCTCTGGGAATCCTTGATCATTCGCCTGATGATGAAGTAGAAGCAGAAATGTTGTTCTTACAATCTAGGCTGCTTGACAATGCTATGGTTCTGAAGCATAGATGCGGTAAGATTTCTTCTGTTAATATATTATTTGTATCTATTACTTTTCTGGTGGCGTTTTTCCAGAATAATAAAACCTTGTCAATTCCTTTGTTGCTCATTTTACGTCAATGGCCTTATTGTGTCAACACTGTCCATGAAGCTGCCCTAATATAATGAAGCTGCCGTGTCTTCATTTTTCTGAATCACTATACACTTGAATCTTGCAGAAGACTTAATAGTAAAGGTTGTCCAGAATCTTTCTTGCGAGTTGGATGTTTTCAGTAAAAGAAAATGGGACTTCATCCGTGTCAATCAGTTTCTTCGTGACGTTAGAGAAGCTAAGAAACGTGGCAGAAAAGAGAAGAGACATAAAGAAGCCCAGGCTGTTCTAGCAGAAGCTGCAGCTGCTGTTGCAGCCTCCTCGCGTAACTCCACTGTGAGAAAAGATGCAAATGATGATGTAGGTCGTCGAGAGGTTTCTTACTGTACTTTTTTTAGATGATTTTTTGTTGTTGTTGTTGTCCATATTACCCCCCTAAACATGTGCTGGAGTTCAGATTACAACACTCAGTTTTAATACCGTTCAAAATACACTCTTAAACTCTTAAAACAGCTCAGATTACAACCCTTCCCAGTTTGAGGTGGTTTTGACCCTAGTATTGGCAGGTCAACATGCCCACGTCAGCTTCCTCTCTCTTGTTCCCACTGCATCCCTTTTGTTTGTCCCCCGTGTGAAGCAACTGTCAGATCCCAGCTCCTTGATTCGGACGGTGTGCGTGAGGCTGCTAATTTCGCATGAGTTCCGACGGTGTGAGGACGCATACAGCGGCCAACTCGAGGAAGCCACATCTCACAGTTCCAGAGATGGAGTCTCAATCCACCCGGTGGCCCCACGTCGTGAACGATCATGGTGATTTGTGGGCACTTTGGTGGCCCTGTCAAGTGTCTCCAGATCGTTCTGTTTTTTTAATCTCTCCAGTACTTTGATGCTGTGAGATCTGGCTTCGTCATTGGATCATACATGAGATTGGGGGAAAAAAGATATATGTTGATCAAGTTGCACTGTGGCTATTTGATGGAATGCCAGACCTGTGATGTTTCGCAGTGATGCGTGAGCTTGGTACAAAGTCATTTGATTTGATTCCTCCCTCCCGATTCAAATTCTTTCTTTCACTTCCTCTGGTGCTTTTCTTATACAATGGAAGCATACAGATTGTTTTCCACTTTCCTTTTCCAGTTCCCCTTCCTTTCCTGTTCATGCTTCTAGTAGTATTTAGTCTGCCGCCAGACGTGCAGTGGCCAGCTACCGGTTCCAGCATGGATTAACTCCGCTATTTCTCCTGTGGGGACGTGAGGTAAGATGCGACGCACACACCGGTAAGAGGCGCTGGGTGGCGGCTCAGTCCTATTCGCTCGGGAAGAGAAGAAATACAAAGAAGGGGATTGGGACAGAGAGGGAAAGCGGGAGTTGGGCCGGTGTGTTTGTGTGTGTGTGTGTGTGGGGGGGACAGCGCCCAGCAGGTAACTTCTCTCGCTCTCTCACGGGACGAGAGGGAAGAGAGAAGTATCGAGTTCTTTTTCAGGAGAGAGAGTTTAGTGACGTGGAAACGCTAATGTGGCACCACGGAGGACAAAACCGGAGAACAAAACCACCTCAAGCAGGATAGGGTTGTAATCTAAACGGTTTTCGTAGTTTGGGGTTGTATTTTCACTGGTATTGAAATTGAGGGTTGTAATCCGAACTCCAACACAAATTTAGGGGGATAATATGGACTACTCAGTTTTTTGAGAGGCTATGTATCTTATTTCTTGTGTACTTGTAGAGTTCTCCAAAATTTGGTGCTGGATCTTCAAGAGTTGGCCAGCGGACTCCTTCATTACCACGGCCCAAGGATTCATCGAAGCCATCCAACAGCAAAGTTTCACCAGTTACTAACTCCGGCATTTTTCATATGCCAATTTACTCAAAAGAAAATGCACTCTACTGTGATGTATGCATGCGGGGTGAAACTGTGTTGAATCGAGTATCTGTCTGCTCCGGATGCAAGGTGCTTTGGATTCTGTTGAGTTTTGAGGTATTATGCTCCATTGTGCTATATTAACTTTGACCTGTTCAGCAGGCTGCTGTCCACATAGATTGCTATAAGTATCTAGAGATATGCATTGGCCGCTGGAAATGTGAACTTTGTGAAGATATTTCACCAGAAGCTGCTAGCTCTAGTGATCAATCTGACAGTAATGACACAAAATTATCCCTGGTACGATGTGCCCTGTGCCATGGAACATCTGGTGCTTTTAGAAAGACTATAGATGGGCGGTGGACTCATGCCTTCTGTGCTGAGGTATTTAAATTATTGTCACCCTTTGTTTCCATATGAGGTTGAGTTCTAATTTTTTTTTCTAATATTTTCCTAGTGGTTGTTGGAGACGAAGTATATGAGAGGACAAGATGATCCAGTGAGCGGAATGGTACTCTTCTCTGTCCAGCATTGCAGTTTTCTCTAGCTTTCCTTTTCAGGAATAGACGAACCTCTGTTATTTTTTTGGTTCATATAAATCAAATGTGGTGTTCATTTTCAGGAATAAATATAACACTGTCTGATTTTACTGTCCATATAATTAGAAGCTGTTGTTATTCGTTAGTGTTATCCTCTCTTGTTATGCTACATCGTTTTAATATTTGGCTACTTACTGTTATATCAATCAGGAAACCCTTGTAAAGGAGAAAGATACTTGTTGTGTCTGCAACATCAAAGTTGGTGTGTGTCTCAAGGTAAATCATCACCTGTCCCTGCTTATGTAACTTAGAGCATGAATTCACACACTTCAGAGTTTTGACAAGTTTCTCTTCCTATTACGTAGTGCAACCGTGAGGACTGCCACACCACTTTTCATCCTTCTTGTGCTAGAGATGCTGGTTTCTACATGAACACAAAAGGATTTGGGACTGTGGTGCAGCACAAGGCATACTGTGGCAAACACAGCAGCGAGCAGAAAGAGGTAAGTGCAGCATCAAGACTATTTTGGAGCAATGGGTTTCTTTCACTTGTACCTACGAACAGGCTAACTATTCACCTTCTATCCTGCAAATAAATGTGCTACTATAACAGTAAGTGAACTTGGTCCCCTGCCGCAAATTGATAGCTTAAATATAGCATTAGATTTTTACCATAATGAGGTAAAATAATGTGCACGGGCAAGGGTTAGTATAATGGATCAACAGGGGGGATATTTGTTAGTTTTTCCTGTGCTTGGTACAGTTATCTTCAGTATCTTATTTTGCTCTTCAAAATTTACGCAGACTGATGCCTGGAAGTACTGGCCTGAGGAAGTCAATAGCTTGAAAAGGACGAGGGTTAGTAATAATGCCTGTTACATATTATTGGCTGTCAAGTAAATTTGGATGAGCACAGAACCTATGATAGTTAGGTATCAATTAAACGCTTCTTTTGGAAAGGATTTTATTGTGCGTTGATTATTGCTTGGTAGAACTTCCTAACATCATATCAGCATGCCGTTCCATTACTGGAACATACTAGTGAGCTGGATGCAGTAACTAGATTCTTGTTTTGATCTTAGTAATCACTGATAATCTGAACAATCAACCCTACTAGTACTAGTAGCATTTTTATTTTATTTTTTGCGAATAGTACGAGTAGCAGTTGGTGCTTCATCTCGAGCATGGAAGCACCATGCACCCACCATTCTCATTTTTATCTCTTATCGGGGAGTGCTGCTGAAAGATAACCGATACATATTAACTTATTAAGTGGTGAGATGCACCTGCTAGCTCAAGTTATGGTGGTGCACACTAGATGCTCGTAGCTAACCACCTTTTTTGTGTTCTACATGGTTCTTTCAAATTGATGCACTAGCCTTGCTTGCGAGGCATTTATGTATGATACAAGACATTTCTAGAGATTGGCTTTAACTACTTGAGGCATTATTATATCATTTGCAGGTTGAGTTGGAGAAGTTCCGCCTCTTATGTGAGAGGGTAATTAAGAGAGAGAAGGTGAAGGTATGTCCGGCCGTCAATTGTACTTCTCCTGTGGTGCCTTGAAAACTGAAGTACATCTTGAAGCTACATCTATTTATTTATTTATTTATTTTGTATCAGTCACTTTCTTTTTTCCTTACAAGAATAGATGGAAATAATACTTGAATACTAACCTATGAAACAGCATATACAATTTCATAGGATTTGTTTTGTTGCACTATCTAAAAGTTTGCAACCTTATCTGTCTGGTGTTTCCTTCGATTTACTTCATGATGGTGTTGTTTTGGAATTTATGGAATGGTATTGTTATGGGCTAAAGAGGTAGCCCAGCCATGCTTATCAACTAGGAATCACAGAAGGTTACCGTGTTATGCAAGATCGGTTTAGAGTTTGTTTCTTGTGGGACAAGCTGAGTCACCTATACAAAGATCCATTGTGCAACTCTTTGTATCAAGCAATGAAATAAACTAAACTTCTCTAGGCCTCGGAGCCTTTCGTTGATGTTAGGAACCCACGTCACTGACCTGTTACCGGATTATTGAGGATGAGTTCCCTATCTCCAGTATTCGGGCCTTAGCACACTCAAATTATCTCATTGTGACCGATATCAGATTACGGATAGGCAAACCACGCTGTTCTGAAGAAGGGTCTCATGGCCCTGCAGCAAAGCACCACCACCCTCTCCAACTAATCCACTTCCGCTGGCACCACCAAATATGTTTCCACACCACCCGCTGCCACCTCAACTACAGCCACAGGCTGCAGCAACCACGTCCACTGCCCAAGATGCCAATCTCATGGACGATTTTCCAGCAACGGCTGGTACATCCATTGCCAAATTCACTTCCGTCCCCATTGGAGCCACCAGTGTGGGGCCTTCTGCCCCTGCTTAGACTCACCTCTTCGCAGACTTCTGTTCTGGCATCACGCGCCACACCCGTTAGCCTCCCCTGCCCCAGTACCTTTACCACTGGATCGACATCCTCTGATCGCCATGAAGTTTCATGCACCAACCAGTATAGAACCAAAAATCCTCTGATGCCCCAGTACCTTTATCTGTCAGTTTGTCATTTGTGAAAAGAGTTGTCCCTTTACAGTTTGCTCCTTTTCTTCTTTTAGCAAGTCTGGATATTCTGTGTAAAGAAATACATGATCATTTAAGTGGTTGATGATCTACGTAGTGAGAAAGTATGTTCTATATGAGTTTGTGAATCGAAATCGCCCGATGCACAGATTCTTCCTCCAATTCATATTCGTGGTTCGTGATTTGTCACAACATGATCTGGATCTTCTCAAGGACGTCGTCTTTTTTGTCTCTTCCACTCCAGGTTCTCGACTCATCGGCTCGTTCCAATAATCTTCCACTACCTCTCCGACGACGGCCTGCCTGCCTTCACTTCCTTGTCGCTGCACCGAATGGCGACCGCCGCTCCGGGCCACTAGTAGGGGTCGCCTCCCCAGTGCAAACGCGGTTCTAATCATGGATCTCACTCTGATACCAAATGTTGGTTTCCCCCCCGGATCGATCATATCAAAGTATCACGAACACTCACGCACAAAATACTTCACCAAAGGCACCTCCTTGTATTACTTCTGTGACAAACCCATGTTACAAACCTATAGGTTGACTGTGTTTATGTATACTCACACACAATCAAAGTTTTTAAAAACACTAGGCGTTAATTGTGCGTTATGCCACCACCTTGCGCTTTTCTTACCAAAGCGCACACTTAAGCGCAATTAAGCGCTAGGCGTTTTGCTATATCCTAGAGCCTAAAAAAGGGCAGCCCGGTGCACGTAACTCCCGCTTGCGCAGGGTCCGGGGAAGGGTCCGACCACTTTGGATCTTTTCTACGCAGCATTTCTGCAAGAGGCTGTTTCCAGGACTCGAACCCGTGACCTCATGGTCACAAGGCAACAGCTTCACCGCTGCGCCAAGGCTCCCCTTCACTTCCTTGTCGCTCCACCGAATGGCGACCGCCGCTCCGGGCCACTAGTAGGGGTCGCCTTCCCAGTGCAAACGCGGTTCTAATCATGGATCTCACTCTGATACCAAATGTTGGTTTTCCCCCACGGATCGATCGTATCTAAGTATCACGAACACTCATGCACAAAATACTTCCACCAAAGGCACCTCCTTGTATTACTTCTGTGACAAACCCATGTTACAAAACTATAGGTTGGCTGTGTTTATGTATACTCACACACAATCAAAGTTTTTTAAAACACTAGGCGTTAATTGTGCGTTATGCCACCACCTTGCGCTTTTCTTACCAAAGCGCACACTTAAGCGCAATTAAGCGCTAGGCGTTTTGCTATCTCCTAGAGCCTAAAAAAGGGCAGCCCGGTGCACGTAACTCCCGCTTGCACAGGGTCCGGGGAAGGGTCCGACCACTTTGGATCTTTTCTACGCAGCATTTCCGCAAGAGGCTGTTTCCAGGACTCGAACCCGTGACCTCATGATCACAAGGCAACAGCTTCACCGCTGCGCCAAGGCTCCCCTTCTATCGCCTAGAGCCTAGGCGCGCCTTTTTTAACTACGCGCACAACCAGGACAAAACACCTACTCGGACATGGTATTGAATCCAAACTGGACTCAAAGTTGTTTCCTTACTAATCTGTTCGCATGTAACCTTGATGGCTACGTAAACCTAACTAGCTTGTACTAACTCCAACATGAACTCCTAGTAATACTTGCAAGTCGCAACACAAATGCAAGTGCTTACGGGACTCACGTACATGGCAAAGTCCAGACCGATTTGAACCCAGCTACAAAACTGACGAAAGAAACCAACTCAAACCAAGACCATAACATGCAAGCCAGACTGACTTAACACTTTCCAAATTGATCTAACCAATCAAGAATATGCTAACATCCACCACAATGCCTTCTGCCTTGTCCCCTGCCCTCTCTTCCCTCCTACCTCTCCTTTGCCAAATCAATTTAACTATCTTTCCCTTGAATTGAACATTTATCTTCTTAACGTTTGTAAAAGAAAATATCATATGCACTGTTACCCGTTTTCCTTCGAAAATGTACCCAGGTTCTGGCCCCTATACGTTTCAGTTTTGTAGTGTATGCGTGTGGTTGGTGCAGTGCAGAAAAGAGGTGGGAGATATGTGCCATTTATTCCACGTCTACTGTTTGTAAAATATGACCTCCAATTGTTAGAGCAGTGGCATTGGTTGAATAATTAAATTAAGTTGATCACTTTGAGCTATATTTGGGAGGTCATTCATTCCATCTGTACTTGTTTTAAACTCTAACCTTCAACTGCCGACTGGATTGGTGGATTGAGTTGATCAGATTGGATTATATTTGGCGTAGTCAGCGAGTCTGGTAACTATAAAAAATAAATCATCGGTTTTTTTTGACAAAAAGGAGAAGTCCATTCACATTCACCCTTGTCGTGGCTTCAATGCATATTGTCCTATTAGGTTTTGTGTAAATGTTCATAATAGCGGATGCCCTTTCAGTTTCAAATATTTTGCTGACAACAGATTGCAATGCCTACAATGAACTAATTTGCTCTGTTACTTATTGTCCTTCAATGCATATTGTCCTATTAGATTTTGTGTAAATGTTCATAATAGCGGATGCCCTTTCAGTTTCAAATATTTTGCTGACAACAGATTGCAATGCCTACAATGAACTAATTTGCTGTGTTACTTATTTTGCCAGAGAGAGACAGTTCTGTGTGACCATGACATACTCGCCAAAACCAAGGATACTGTTGTTTTCTCCTACCGAACACCCGGAGCTAGTTCAGAATCTGCCACTACTTCGGTTAATAATAAATCATGCAGTGGAACCATGCAACGATCTGATGATGTCACGGTGGATAGCAGTATTTCTGGGATAAATACCGTCAGATTTTCCCTTAACAACAGAGATGCTGAGGGAAACACAGCTGATAGCTCAAGGACACTGATATCTTTCAAACGGAAATTCAGTGAGAGGGGGCCACTTGCTGGTAAGCGACTTCCACAAAGATCAGTGAATGCCCTACTGAAATTGGAAGATGGAAAACAAAAAACAAAAGATAATAAGGTTTGTACTATTTTCTTTCCAGTTGTTAAGTTATTTCTGGCACCAAGCTAATGCACAACACATGATTTTGCAGCAGGCAGAAACCTTTCAAAAGGAGCTGGTTATGACATCTGATCAAGCGTCCACACAGAATCAACGCCTTCCAAAGGGATATGCATATGTACCCCGTGATTCTCTTTCTAAAGAGAAACCATGGAAACGAAATACACAGACCCATGAACCACAAGAGCCTGGTGGATAGGAATAGCTGAAATCCACAAAAAAATTTGCATGCCTAGTGTTGTCAACTGAAAAGCACAAGCATCAAGCAGTGCTGGCCTGTGCTTTTGCTGCAAGGATGACCAAACTAATTGGAATCAAGCTGTAGAATGATGCAAACCAAACTAGTTGTGAATGAGTGTTTGGTATGGGCTGGGGTGACTTGGATGAATGGAAACATAGGTGCAATTCACCTAGCAGGGCTATACAAAGATGCCTGTCACCTGTGTATATAGATTTGTTTTTTAGAGTACAGATTTTGTAAATTTTCCTTGTACATTCCTACCTTTTACAAATGCATAGTTTAGTTATGCAAAAGAGAGTGAGAATTACCATTCCTTTTTGGCTGTAGAGGAAAATAAGGGACCTGGAATGACTGCTGGGATGGCATTCCACCTGTGATTGGGAGGACGCATTTGGTAACATCTATCTAACAAGATCTGATTCATGTTATTTGTAGGAATGGAGACAGTGAAAGCAAGTCCGGTAGACTGGACCAGCTACTAACGTTGAGCAGGCAGTTACCGGTGAGAGCCAGTATAGCAGAGGCCAAGATTGGATTGGCCCCTTTTGTGTTGATTGGTATCAGATGGTCGTCTGATGGAACCAGTAGGGTTTCTGATATATTTTTCTAGGATTAACATGATTTATGCTGTCAAGCAAGACAACAGCAAAGGGGAGGTTAACATGTTAAATGTGTTGGGATTCAGATGTTTTGGTCTGAGACAGGTTTTTTTCGCTTGCCGTCCAGATTTGTAAGTTTGGTCAAATGTGTGGGCTTGTACCACAAGCTACACTGGCAATGTAAAAGCATTTGTTCAGTTTTGTAATGGTAACTGTTGCCATTAATTGTCTCGAACACTGCCGGTTGGTGCCTGCTGTATGTTTCCAGCTGGTGATTTTCTGATGGGCTTGGGCATATCACGTCGTTTGTATTCCTAACTAAACACTGATGTGGCGATTTGGTGTGGAATCTCTCCAAAATTGTCTTGTGGAAGCAGGGGTGATGATCTAGCGTGAAATAGTCTCCTGTGCCATTTGTATGCCCCTTTATGCTGTTGCATTTGGCTTCTGGGTGCTTGTTCTGTAAGGTGCAGGTACTCAGAGATATTTGCGTGAAGATGCACGTGCTCTTCTTGTTGCGTAGTGTTTTGGTTTATTTCTGCTGGTGATTCACGTTTGGTCTGTGTCTTGGGGTTCGACCCGGTGGACGAGAACACACGACCTTGCTTTCACCAGCAGGCAAAACATGTCATTTGTGCACTTATTTTGTCACCCCTCGCCCGTAGGGGCACGCTGTTGGTGTGCTGTTTCTGGCGTTTGCTTGCGCCATAAAAGCAAGAAGCCATTCACTCGCACGTTTCCAAAAACGGGCAACTGTTTCCTGTCGTTGTTGAATCTCCTGCGCAAGCTGTTGGACACGTCGCAAAAGACAGTAGTGAAACAGAACACATGCCCAGTTCAGAATTCTTATATGAGTTGGAGAACATGGCACATGTGTAGGCTATCTAAAAAAAAACCCGAACCACATTCTTCTTTTTTGCCGTAGAAAAACGAAAAACCACGGTGCCACTTTGGTTTCTCCGACTCCGCGCGCAGAGGCGCAGGCGCCCGTTCGACCGTAACCAGCCACGGACACAGCCGAGAAAAGAAAGAAGCGCACGCCAACAGCCGTAGAAGCTTCGGTGAGACCATGACAGGTCGGCCAGTGGTCAGACCGGCGACCGTGCAAGCAAAGCGTTCCCAGCTCGACCGAAAGCCCAAGCCGTACACCATCATCCACCCGTCTCTCCTCCACCGTCGCGGTGTCCCTTATCACGGCATATCGCAATGAGAAATGTAGCATTTCTCTGTTGCAATAGGCGCCTTTTTCCAGACGTGGCTTGGCTTTCTTTTCGGGAGATTTGGCGGCCGATTCGCCCGGGCCGTGGCACCTCCGGAGCCTCTCCTCCCCCCTTCGTTTTTTTCTTCGGCCTTTCCTTTGGTACGACCCGGCACGCCCGGACCCAACTCGCAGTGCGCCGTGTTTGCCTGGCATCTCGCCCCGGCCACGCGTGGGTCTGCCAGTGGCAGCCAGTCAACCGCGAATCGAGCAGGGGAGGCCAGGACAGCCCTGCATCGATGATACGATACGAACGGCATCCCGTCCCGTCCATGGGACCGGCGCGCGGACAGCGACGGCCACCAACGGCAACGGCGAAGCTTTTGGAAGGAATATTTGCTGCCCGTGGCTCCGTCGCTCTCATCGCCAAAGCGCCAGGCGGCCGGGACAGACAGATATAAAGGATAATTGGTTTGATGCCAACAATTGGCAATATCAAAAGTTGCCAATTTTACCAAGCACTAGTCAATATTTGACATTTGCCAAATGTTGGCATGCCAATTTTTGGCATCAAACCAATCATGCTCATAGATTGCGAGCACGGACTGTACCGCCGATCGAATCCCTCCCACACCACACCACACCACACCCCCGCCCACCATGGCATGGCACCATCGACGACCACGATTCCACGAGCGGCTTCTTGATCCTTCGAGGCCACCGCGCCACACCTTTCTACGCACTGTATGAGCGAGAGCAACCGCGACTGGTCGACCTGTGGTGTATACCGTACCCTCTGGATTGAACGCACGTAGTACGTGGTAACTGGTGTTCATGGCAGGGAACTGGAACTGGAACTGCATCTGATAGGTCGTCGTAAGTTGTCTATCATGTCAGCCGTGCCTGTGAGGCCGCGAGGCAGCCTAGCACCAGTATGAACACATTTTTGTCCCGGTGATTCCGAGGGCGTAATGATCCGACCGGTCGGTAATGTTCTTGGCCCAGGATCAGCGGGGGGTTCGGGTCCCATCGCTGGCTTGTCGCAGGTTCCATCGCCACTTCATTCGTGGCCGGATCGACACGGTTTGTTCAATCCGCTGCGCTGGTTAAATCGAGGCGACGGATAGATGGGACGGGAGCCGTGCTCCGCCGGGCAGGCAGCCATGCATTCCCGGCCATGCATTCTCCCGCTTGCAAGCTAGTGGCAGCCACGCGCTAAGCTCGAGATCTTGCTGACACACTGAATGCATGGGTCATCGTCACGCTGTCTTCTAGTACGATGGTCGCGACCGCGCCATGGTGATCGCGCACGCAAGTTCATGGACGGATTTGCTAGCTGCCCCAATGGCCAATCAGAATCAGGCGAGCCGATCGATGGTGTGGTTTCTTGTACTAGGTGAAGTACTAGAATGACTCGGACTGGAAAAGAGGAGCGATTGGAGAGTGGGGAATGGCAGAAGTATCCGCGTGTGGCGTGATAACTAGATCCCGAGACCCTTCTCCTACAAACCCATTACTCTGCAGGGGAGATGTAGGATACGATTTGTCTCAGATTTGCTGAATAATAATGGGTCATGGAATGCTGCTGTGCTACAGGAATTCTTCCTTCCAGCTGATGTGGTCGAAATTTTGAAGATTCGGGCTTCCCCCCGTCAGGAGGATGACGCACTTGCTTTGGGTCCCGGTAAATACGGAGTTTTTTCGGTCAGAAGTGCATATGAGTTTGGTTTTGAAGATGCTCACAGGACCCCCGCTACGGGATCTAGTGCTCATCCGGATGGGCGTCGCAGCTGCTGGAAACTAATTTGGTCCTCTGATGTTCCCCCCACGGTCAAGAACTTTGCATGGCGGGTAGCTACTAACTCGCTGCCAACATGCAGAAACAAAAATAGGAGAGGACTGGAAGTGCATGCCTTGTGCCCTGTTTGTGCTTCAGAACCGGAAGACTGCCATCATGCGCTGTGCCGTTGTACACTGTCAAGAGGCCTCTGGGACACGATGTCTGAAGTTTGGCCGCTGCCGTGCCTAGCAACAGTACTAAATAATGGTGATGAATGGCTTTTGCATATGCTAGAACCACTACAGGAAGTGGAAAGATCCATGGTCCTCATGACGATTTGGAGAGCCTGGCATATTCGGAATGAGATCGTGCATCATAAACCTCCTCCGCCTATGGAAGCTTCTAAAAGGTTTTTGGTGAGCTACATGAACTCTCTCATTGGTATTAAAACAGATCTTTCATCTGATCCCAATAGAGGAAAGTCGTACATCACGTATGAGCCCAGAATGCCACATGTGATACTGAATATAGCCGAGCGCAAATGGTCTGCTCCTAAGCTGGATACTGATGGTTCGTTTATGGATGATGGGCCTGCTGGTGCTGGGATGGTGTTAAGAGATGATAAGGGTGCAATTATATTCTCGTCCTGCAGACAGTTATTTTCTTGCCGAGATGCTCTTGAAGCCGAGCTTTGTCCGTGTATGGAAGGTTTGTCCTTTGCACTGTAGAGAAGTGAATTACCGGTGCAGATGGAGATGGATTCAATAGTGGCGGTCAAATTAATCCAGGTTTCAGGGATGGACAGATCGGTCTACACGTCGGTCATCAAAGAGATTAAATACCTTATGTCCCTTCATGAAACTTGTATTACTCATGTAAATCGCAGCCAAAATAAGGTTAGTGATAGTCTAGCAAGATTTGCTCGTGTTGAGGGAAGAACCTTGACTTGGCTAGGGTCTGGCCCTCCGGAAGTTTTAGAGCTAGCTGCGATTGATTGTATGAACCTTGGGAACGAGTAATACAATATTTTCACCCGTAAAAAAAAGATTGGACTGGAAAAGAGTTACTGCGGCTGGGCACACCAAGTTGATTGATCGGTCGTGCGACGTCGCCTCCCGCTTTTTATCGTGGCGGTCGAGGTCGATAGGTCGATGGATCGCTTTTCACCCGGCGAGAGAGCGAAACAAGTACCAAAGCAGCCACTTCGTGAACAAAGTAAAACAAATTCAAAGTTTATCTTGTTGGCCCGCGCAAACTCTAGACCTAATTAAAGTACGTTAACTTAAGCGCCACCCAGATCATTTGTAAGCCAGTGGAGACAAGTACTTTGTGCGTGCCGCATAAACTTTGCCTCCGGCGTCATCCATTGGTTACCCGATGAGATCGATGCGCTGGTGATTTGCTTTGCCCGGCGCGCGCACCGCAGACCGCACCATGTACGCAGCCATGTCCATGCCGGCCTGCTCCCCGGCCCGGCGCCGGCTCGAGGAGAGCAATCCACCGCACCGTACGTACGGGTCCGGGCGCGCACGGCGCAGCGATTCACTAGCAGACCGGGGCAACATCCCGAACACGCCATCGAACTCCAGATCTTGCACCCCACCATGAATAAGATGCCATCCATCAACCACGAACCCAACATACGTTATGTTTTTCAGATATCATCTATGCAGACCACAATCTGCATCCACTCCTGAACTACCTTTCAAGCTCCGCGCCGATGCTAGAGCAGACGCCGTCGCAACGGCAGAGCCTGAGGACACAAGTCCACCACAAGGATGCCGTCGCTGCCACGTCATCCCAACTTGAACAGATTGATTCCCAAATTCATCACCGACCGAAGAGATGATGCCTCGCCATAGAAGAATCTGGAGCTTCTTTATTCAGCATCGTCATCGCCGCCGCCTAAGCCAAGATGTCGAACGATAAAAAAACCTAAGCTACTAGGGCCCTAGAACCTACAGCTAAAACGATTTGCACGCTCGGGATCCGACGACTCCCCTCACCATTGACGACCAAAAGCTCGCCGACGGAGGGGAGCCACCGAAAGACAGCACCAGAAGGGTTGGATCTCTTGGCGGCGGCGGCTAGGTTTCCTGGAACCTTGCGAACCAATCAACCAAAGTGCTTTTTTGTACCTCTTCATTACATAAGCAACAGAAATAACTCCCAAACAATCAAACACCCTCTTGAGAGACCTGGGACTCCCCCCTCCCCAAAAATGCTAAACACATGGACTGCATACGGGGCTATTATGGGCTTCCCAACTATACTCTTCAGCCCCCCTGATTATCACACTGGGTGGGCCCCCAGCCTACTCCTTAATCCTATCAAAAAGTGACAAGTCACTATCACTAAACGTCCGTTGATGTAGCAAAGTCGGACTCCCCCAGGAGGAAGTCCCCCTCCCTGGTATAGTTTTGGGAAACGCTTTGTATATATAGTTCAATTTCGTCTATGCTTTTCCTCTGGTGGGCAGACAGCTAGGCGCCAAGTAGGGACGTGGTAACGAATCCTATTATTGGAAAATTGAGATTTTTTGTTAGCTTGTGTTGGTTTGTCTACTATACGTATACGTTGTCGCGGTTAATTAAGACATAGCGACAATAGCTTATTACTAGAACTGGAACTTGTCGGAATGTAATACTCCCTCCATTTTTAAATACAAGGCCATTTTGGAAAGGTGGATGTTAGGCATCAAACGGATGATCTTTCCTAAAGATAAGCAGCCTAGCCAGCTGTCCGATTCAGCCACACATAGCGGTTTGATCGGAAGTGTGCAATGCATCTTCCTTCCCTTCCCTCCATCTACATCCAATATGGCCAGCAATGAGACACGTTGTTAGGGCATATTTCTCCCTAATTAGTTTTGGTGATTGATGACAACATGTTTGCCGACTAATCGTGTGCATTGAGCATTTCAGATTATCAAGCATATGACGCACGACGATTCATATCCCTCGGAGTTTCAAGAGAAGACGGTTTTCTTTTTCTACGGTTCTTTTCTGGTGGTCTTGAGTCGTAGGGATAACCGTACTATCAAGAGGGGGTCCGCTTCGGATAGGTTCGGGTGGAATCAACACGTACACACTCATATTGCACCCTTTGCTCCTTTCCGTATCATTGGAGTTATCCATCATTTGTACCGAAGCAGTGGTGAAAGGCTGCAGGCGGTAGTACCACGGACTTGGGCAGTAGTACCGCTCGTGGCTGGGACCTCGTTTTTTGTGTCGGGATCTACGGTAGTGCCTCTGGGTTACTACCGTGCTTCCCGTTGGTCCCTAGAAACTGGGTGGTTGTAACAGTGGTAGTTGAGGCGGTAGTACCACCCCTACTACCGCGGATACCACCGCCCAGGCCTCTGGTTTTCCCTTGTTTCCCATTCTCTCCTGTGCACCCTTCTGGGAGCGGTAGTCACTACAAAAAAAATACACTTCCGTGATGATACGTGTTTGTCACAGTAGGTCGCGTTTTTTGTCATGCATGTACATCCATGACGATTTTATGACAGAATCAAGATAGTCATACCTGTGCTATCGTAGAAGTGTTCCATGACATTACCAAAATTATCATCATAGAAGTGTCCACTTCCATGACGATAAATCGTGCGTCACATAAGTGCTTTCGTGAAGGGTGACCGACACGTGGCATCCACCATAACGGAACGCCGTTAAGCTATCGGGTCCGGTTTTGGATCCGATAACCCGCTAACAGCCCCGACCAATGGGGATTTTCCATGTGTAAAATCAGCATTGGCTGGAGGAAACATGTGTCGGCTCACCGTTGGGACATATGTCATCCACTCATTGGACCGAAGGCGCCTATGATACGTCGACACATGGCACGACCCAACAGAGGCCCATTCCTGTGAAAAGGCCGGCCCGTTTGACTTGGTCAAAAGGTGGCGGGCGCCCCTGAAAGCTCGTTAACTACTGTTCGCATATAGCCCATTTACAACCCGCTAACCCAGGGCCCGCTACGACCTATCCGAATTAGGCCCAGTAGCGTCATCTGGGCCATCCAATATGATTCCAGCCCATTTTAAGTTCCGGCCCATGTATGGCCCATGACGTCTTTCGGCCCATATGAGGCCCTTTGTAAATCTTGGCCCATTAACGGCCCATGGTGAAACTGGCCCGTAATGAACAGTGTATCACTTTATACCCATTGACGGCCCCTTAATCCATTGGGCCATTTGCAGCCCATGTTCTTTCGGCCTTCTCAGGGCCCATTTATTCTTGGGCTCATTTCCAGCATTCGGTTACTTACGGCCCGTTACTGCCATTTTCTGCTTGTGGGCCAAATTCAGTCCGTGGTTACAGTCGGCCCATTTGTGGCCCGTTAATACATTGGGCCATTTTCATAGCGTCATCAAATATGGCTTATTAATGACGGCCCGTTATGGTCGGCCCATGAACGGACGATTCCAACTCTAGCCCGTTTACGGCCATAATGTGGTTTGTTATTGGCCCATGTTTGGCCAATTGATCATACAACCCGTAGAAGGCCCATTGTTTCTACGGCCCGTAGGAGGCCCAGTGTCACTACAATAAATAAGTAGCCCATGGTTATTGTGGCCTAGTTTTAAAAAATAGGTTATCGCGGCCACTAGCAAACCGCGGAAAAAGAACTGCACTGACTACAAGCAAACAAATAAACAAGACAACAAGGAAATAAATAAGCAGCAAACTTATGCTAGGCTATCACGGCTATTACACATATTACATCCACTGGGCATCAAAGTTCGCCACCAGTGCAAATAAACGCGTCGACAAAAGAATATACAAAACTGAGAGCACTTCAGAAGGAACTAGGCATGGCCAGGTCGGCCCCCCTAAACAGCCGAACAAGCCGACTAGACCTCAGTTGTATCAACGATAGATGCATCACCCGTAGCTGTATGGCATGATGGTGCGCAAGGCAGTCCTCTGACATCTTCATTACATCTTTGACTTCAAGTCGGAGCTAAGCTGAAGCAAGCCTTTCCGCTTTAAGTTGAGACTCAAGAAGTCGAACTGATTGAGGCAGTGACTGCACAGAGGTTGTCTCGCACCTGCTGGTGAGTAGCTTCAACTCACTGTCTTCATCAAGACAGGACCTTGGGGTCATCTCGCTGTCCTCAAGATGGTTTGGCTCACTATCTTCCCCAAAGTTCGCACGGCATAAGAGATACGACTACGAAAGAGAAACAAGGAGACACGTAAAGGTTTCACAATTATATAAGCAAATAAATGGATCTGTTCTGCATAAGGAACATGTTTTTACAACTACAATTTGAAACTGGTAGTTGTTGCAAACATCCAATTAGATGTAAACATCAAAGCAAACAGCAGTGGAGGAAATGATGCCTATCTAAATCTATACTAGAACAAAGTTTGAAGGCTTGATAAGGATGAACTTACATTACATGTTAACACGGGCTGGACAAAGCCCTTCTCCATGTTGGTGGAAGGATAATTCAATAAATCCCCCAAAGAAAATTCTTTATAAGCATTGCCATTATTCTACATTTTGTAAAGAGTAAATATAGATCAAATAATATTGGAAGAAACAAAGGATAATGAAGCTCAGGTGCAGACTGATGATACATAATCAAATATCAATTAATTAAGTACAACATTACAAGGCAAAAGGGAGAGAGGTACTGACAAGAGCAATGCAGAGCCCATTATTGTTGTGAGATCATATGATCCTTTGAGCAAGGAGATTCATCTGAAATTAGTTTTCATACAAGAGAGAAGGTAAGGCACATGCAGAAATTTAGGAGTTCAAATTTTGAAGTGATATCATAGGCAGTACCTGACGCTGGGCTCTCAGCAGTTCTAATAGGGGTTTGGCCACTGGAGTAGGGGTAAAGTGTGGTGCAGTTGGGCCTGTGTTTTCTGTAGCTGCTGATCTATCTGATTTAACAGGTATCACTACCTTTTCCAAATACCTAGTTTGTACTCCTTGAGGATCTGCACTCACCCTCTTCCTTTTGGACATCTATTACGAAAGAACAATATTTGACCGGTAAAACATAGTATGACGACACATGGAATAGGTACAGAAAATGGATAGGTATGGCATATACTCATATATGATGCTTAAACTAAGCAGATGGTGTAACAAAGTAGAAGTAATGCAAGAGGTCAGATGCAAAATATGTGCGACCAATACAACCTTGCCAAGTTAGAGCAAGCACCTTGATGGGTGAATAAGATAGGCCATCCTCCACCATGCCAAGTTTGTTAGCCAGTGGATTGTTCCGCAATATTCCTCTCATGCGCCCATTCTCATATTCATTTTGATAATGTTCAATATCTGACATGCATGAAAACATAAAAACAAGTGAGATTATCTTTGTAATGCAGAAGTGATTCTAATCCAATACTGCCTCCCTGTAAACCCCTTTGTGCTATCTCTGCAATTCTTTTAAGAGATGTCATGCATGCTGTAATTTGGTGTGTGCATTAATATAATGTGGCCTACTACTCAAAATATGAGAGCTCCAGAAGTGATGACACTTCGCAGATGACAGCTTCAACATATAGTAAAGAAGAACAAGTCGACCTGACATGACAGATTCAAAATATACTAAGGGAGAACAACTCTACCTGACCAGTAAACCACAATAGAAGAGGATCATCTTAAAGAAGAGCAGAGGAGCAAGTAGATTGAAGATATTACAAGTCTTTCAATACAATGTCGGTTGGCCACCCATGATGAACCAGAGCACACAGAGAAATACTATTCTTTCCGGTCTCTGAAGGAAATATGCCCTAGAGGCAATAATAAAGTTACTATTTATTTCCTTATTACATGATAAATGTTTATTATTCATGCTAGAATTGTATTAACCGGAAACATAATACATGTGTGAATACATAGACAAACATAGTGTCACTAGTATGCCTCTACTTAACTAGCTCGTTGCTCAAAGATAGTTGTGTTTCCTAGCCATAGACATGAGTTGTCATTTGATTAACAGGATCACATCATTAGGAGAATGATGTGATTGACTTGACCCATTCTGTTAGCTTAGCACTTGATCGCTTAGTATGTTGCTATTGCTTTCTTCATGACTTATACATGTTCCTATGACTATGAGATTATGCAACTCCCGTTTACCGGAGGAACACTTTGTGTGCTACCAAACATCACAACGTAACTGGGTGATTATAAAGGAGCTCTACAGCTGTCTCCGAAGGTACATGTTGAGTTGGCCTATTTCAAGATTAGGATTTGCACTCCGATTGTCGGAGAGGTATCTCTGGGCCCTCTTGGTAATGCACATCACTATAAGCCTTGCAAGCAATGTGACTAATGAGTTAGTTGTGGGATGATGCATTACATAACGAGTAAAGAGACTTGCCGGTAACAAGATTGAACTAGGTATTGAGATACCGACGATCGAATCTCGGGCAAGTAACATACCAATGACAAAGGGAACAATGTATGTTGTTATGCGGTTTGACCAATAAAGATCTTTGTAGAATATGTAGGAGCCAATATGAGCATCCAGGTTCCGCTATTGGTTATTGACCGGAAACGAGTCTCGATCATGTCTACATAGTTCTCGAACCCGTAGGGCCCGCACGCTTAAGGTTTGGATGACAGTTGTATTATGATTTTATGAATTTTGATGTACTGAAGATTGTTCGGAGTCCCGAATGTGATTACGGACATGACAAGGAGTCTCGAAATGGTCGAGACATGAAGATTGATATATTGGAAGCCTATATTTGGATGTCGGAAGTGTTCCGGGTGAAATCGGGATTTTACCGGAGTACCGGGAGGTTACCAGAACCCCCCGGGAGCATAATGGGCCTACATGGGCCTCAGTGGAAATAGGGGGCAGCAAGGGGAGTGTGGGGCATGCCCCCAAAGGCCCAAACCGAATTGGTTTAGGGCAAGGGGGGCCGGCCCCCCTCTTTCCTTCTCCTCCTCTCCCTTTCCTTCCCCCTCTCCTAGTCCAACAAGGAAGGAGGGAGTCCTACTCCCGATGGGAGTAGGACTCCCCATGGCGCGCCCCCTCCTAGGCCGGCTGCCCCCCTTGCTCCTTTATATACGGGGTCAGGGGGGCACCTCTAGACACAACAATTGATATCTTGATCTTTTAGCCGTGTGCGGTGCCACCCTCCACCATAGTCCTCCCCGATAATATTGTAGCGGTGCTTAGGCGAAGCCCTGCGACGGTAGAACATCAAGATCGTCACCACGCCGTCGTGCTGACGGAACTCTCCCTCGACACTCGGCTGGATCGGAGTTCGAGGGACGTCATCGAGCTGAACATGTGCTAGAACTCGGAGGTGCCGTAGTTTCGGTGCTTGATTGGTCGGGCCGTGAAGACGTACGACTACATCAACCGCGTTGTTCTAATGCT
Organism: Aegilops speltoides; assembly: GCA_021437245.1. Taxonomy (NCBI): domain Eukaryota; kingdom Viridiplantae; phylum Streptophyta; class Magnoliopsida; order Poales; family Poaceae; genus Aegilops; species Aegilops speltoides. Next base: position 443,275,237 of record CM038146.1, on the reverse strand, counting down.
TCCGCTTTTGGTCTTTGAGGGTACATGGACAACACTCTCCCCTCTCATTGCTATACATCAGCATGATCTTGCGTGTGCGTAGGAAAAATCTTGAAATTACTACGTTCCTCAACAGTGGTATCAGAGCCAGGTTTTATGCGTAGATGTTATATGCATGAGTAGAACACAAGTGAGTTGTGGGCGATACAAGTCATACTGCTTACCAGCATGTCATACTTTGGTTCAGCGGTATTGTTGGATGAAGCGGCCCGGATCGACATTGCGCAGACGCTTACGCGAAGACTGGTTTTACCGCCGTGCTTTGCACACGGTGACTAGCGGTGTCGGTTTCTCCAACTTTAGTTGTACCGAGTGGCTACGCCCGGTCCTTGAGAAGGTTAAAACAACACTAACTTGACGAACTATCGTTGTGGTTTTGATGCGTAGGTAAGAACGGTTCTTTCTCAGCCCGTAGCAGCCACGTAAAATTTGCAACAACAAAGTAGAGGACGTCTAACTTGTTTTTGCAGGGAATGTTGTGATGTGATATGGTCAAGACGTGATGCTATATTTTATTGTATGAGATGATCATGTTTCGTAACCGAGTTATCGGCAACTGGCAGGAGCCATATGGTTGTCGCTTTATTGTATGAAATGCAAGCGCTCTGTAATTGCTTTACTTTATCACTAAGCGGTAGCGATAGTCGTAGAAGCAATAGATGGTGAAGCGACAACGATGCTACGATGGAGATCAAGGTGTCGCGCCGGTGATGATGGTGATCACGACGGTGCTTCGGAGATGGAGATCACAAGCACAAGATGATGATGGCCATATCATATCACTTATATTGATTGCATGTGATGTTTATCCTTTATGCATCTTATTTTGCTTTGATTGACGGTAGCATTTTAAGATGATCTCTCACTAATTATCAAGAAGTGTTCTCCCTGAGTATGCACCGTTGCGAAAGTTCTTTGTGCTGAGACACCACGTGATGATCGGGTGTGATAGGCTATACGTTCAAATACAACAGGTGCAAAACAGTTGCACACGCGAATACTCAAAGTTAAACTTGATGAGCCTAGCATATCTGAGATATGGCCTCGAACACGGAGACCGAAAGGTCGGCGTGAATCATATAGTAGATATGATCAACATAGTGATGTTCACCATTGAAAACTACTCCATCTCACGTGATGATCGGACATGGTTTAGTTGATTTGGATCACGTGATCACTTAGATGACTAGAGAGATGTCTGTCTAAGTGGGAGTTCTTAAGTAATATGATTAACTGAACTAAAATTTATCATGAACTTAGTCCTGGTAGTATTTTGCAAATTATGTTGTAGATCAATAGCTCGCGTTATTGCTTTCATATGTTTATTTTGATATGTTCCTAGAGAAAATTGTGTTGAAAGATGTTAGTAGCAATGATGCGGATTAGATCCGTGATCTGAGTTTTATCCTCATTGCTGCAAAGAAGAATTATGTCCTTAATGCACCGCTAGGTGACAGACCTATTGCAGGAGCAGATGGAGACGTTATGAACGTTTGGCTAGCTCAATATTATGATTACTTGATAGTTTAGTGCACCATGATTAACGGCTTAGAATCGGGACTTCAAAGACGTTTTGAACGTCATGGACCATATGAGATGTTCCAGGAATTGAAGTTAATATTTCAAGCAAATACCCGAGTTGAGAGATATGAAGTCTCCAACAAGTTCTATAGCTAAAGATGGAGGAGAATCGCTCAACTAGTGAGCGTGTGCTCAGATTGTCTGGGTACTACAATCGCTTGAATCAAGTAGGAGTTAATCTTCCAGATAAGATAGTGATTGACAGAGTTCTCTAGTCACCATCACCAAGTTACTAGAACTTCGTGATGAACTATAATATGCAAGGGATGATGAAAACGATTCCCGAGCTCTTCGTGATGTTGAAATCGACGAAGGTAGAATTCAAGAAAGAGCATCAAGTGTTGATGATTGACAAGACCACTAGTTTCAAGAGAAGGGCAAAGGAAAAAAAGGAACTTCAAGTAGAATGACAAGCAAGTTGTCACTCCTGCGAAGAAGCCCAAAGCTGGACCAAAGCCTGAAACTGAGTGCTTACATCGCAAAGGAAATGGTCCCGAAGCGGAAATGCCACAATATTTGGTGGATAAGAAGGATGGCAAATTGAACAAGGGTATATTTGATATCTGAGTTATTGATGTGTGCCTTACTAGTGTTTATAGTAGCCCCCAGTATTTGATACTTGTTCGGTTGCTAAGATTAGTAACTCAAACAGAGTTGAGAATAAGCAGAGACTAGTGAAGGGAAGTGACGATGAGTGTTGGAAGTAGTTCCAAGATTGATATGATCATCATCACACACTCCCTATATTTTCGAGATTAGTGCTAAACCTAAATAAATGTTATTTGGTGTTTGCGTTGAGCATAAATATGATAAGATCATGTTTATTGCGATACGATTATTCATCTAAGATAGAGAATAAATTGTTATTCTATTTACATGAATAAAACCTTCTATGGTCATACACCCAATGGTGATGGTTTATTGAACCTTGATCATAGTGATACACATATTCATAATGTTGATGCCAAAAGATACAAAGTTAATAATGATAGTGCAACTTATTTGTGGCACTGCCGTTTGGGTCATATCGGTGTAAAGCGCATGAAGAAACTCCATAAAGATGGATTTTCGGAATCACTTGGTTATGAATCATTTGATGCTTGCGAACCGTGCCTTTTGGGCAAGATGACTAAAACTCCGTTCTCTGGAACAACGGAATGAGCTACTAAGTTGTTGGAAATAATACATACTGATGTATGCAGACAATGAGTATTAAGGCTCATGGCGGGTATCGTTATTTTCTGACCTTCACAGATGATTTGAGCGGATATGGGTATATCTACTTGATGAAACATAAGTCTGAAATAGTTGAAAGGTTCAAAGAATTTCAGAGTGAAGTGTAAAATCATCGTAACAAAAAAATAAAGTTTCTGCGATCTGATCGTGGAGATGAATATTTGAGTTACGAGTTTGGCCTACAGTTAAAACAATGTGGAATAGTTTCAGAAACTCATGCCACTGGAACACCACAGTGTAACGGTGTGTCCGAACGTCGTAACCGCACTTTATTGGATATGGTGTGATCTATGATGTGTCTTACTGATTTACCACTATCGTTTTGGGGTTATGCATTAGAGTCAGCTGCATTCACGTTAAAGGGCACCATCTAAATCCGTTGAGACGACACCATATGAACTATGGTTTAGCAAGAAAGCTAAGCTTTTGTTTCTTAAAGTTTGGGGTTATGATGCTTAGGTGAAAAAGTTTCATCCTGGTAAGATCAAACCCAGATTGGAGAAGTGTGTATTCATAGAATACCTAAAAGTAACTGTTGGGTACACCTTCTATCACAGATCCGAAGGCAAGACATTCGTTGCCAAGAATGGATCCTTTCTAGAGAAGAAGTTTGTCTCGAAAGAAGTGAGTGGGAGAAAAGTAGAAACTTGATGAGGTAATAGTACCTTCTCGCGAATTGGAAACTAGTTCATCATTGAAATCAGTTCCAGTGGTGCCTACACCAATTAGTGAGGAAGCTAATGATGATGATCATGAAACTTCAAATCAAGTTACTACAGAACCTCGTAGGTTTTTCAGAGTACGGTCCGCACCAGAGTGGTACGGTAATCCTATTCTGGAAGTCATGTTACTTGACCATGGCGAACCTACGAACTATGAGGAAGCGATGATGAGCCCAGATTCCGCAAAATGGCTTGAGGCCATGAAATCTGAGATGGGATCCATGTATGAGAACAAAGTATGGACTTTGGTGGACTTGCGCGATGATCGGCAAGCCATAGAGAATAAATGGATCTTCAAGAGGAAGACGGACACTGATAGTAGTGTTACTATATACAAAGCTCGACTTGTTGCGAAAAGTTTTCAACAAGTTCAAGGGGTTGACTACGATGAGACCTTCTCACTCGTAGCGATGCTTAAGTCTGTCCGAATCATGTTAGCAATTGCCACATTTTATGGAATCTGGCAAATGGATGTCAAAACTGCATTCCTTAATGGTTTTCTTAAAGAAGAGTTGTATATGATGCAACCAGAAGGTTTTTTCAATCCTAAAGGTGCTAACAAAATGTGCAAGCTCCAGCAATCCATCTATGGACCGGTGCAAGCATCTTAGAGTTGGAATATATGCTTTGATATGTTGATCAAAGCATATAGTTTTATACAGACTTGCGGTGAAGCCTGTATTTACAATAAAGTGAGTGGGAGCACTACCGCCTTTCTGATAAATATATGTGAGTAACATATTGTTGGTCAGAAATGATGTAGAATTATTCTGGAAAGCATAAAGGAGTATTTGAAAGGAGTTCTTTAAAATAAAGACCTCAGTAAAGCTACTTACATATTGGGCATCAAGATCTATAAGATAGATCAAGACGCTTGATAAGATTTTTCAATGAGTATATACCTTGGGAAGTTTTGAAATAGTTCAAAATGGATCAGTCAAACAAGGAATTCTTGTCTGTATTACAAGGTGTAAAGTTGAGTAAGACTCAAAACCCGACCATGGCAGAAAATAGAAATAGAATGAAAGGTCATTCCCTATGCCTCGATCATAGGTTCTATAAAGTATGCTATGTTGTGTACCAGACCTATTGTATACCTTGCTCTGAGTTTGGCAAATGAATACAATTTTGATCTAAGAGTAGATCACTGGACAACGGTCAAGAATATCCCTAGTGAGGACTAAGGAGATGTTTCTCGATCATGGAGGTGATAAAAGAGTTCTTCGTAAAGAGTTACATTGGCGCAAACTTTTACACCGATCCAGATGACTCTAAGTCTCAATCTGGATACATATTGAAAGTAGGAGCAATTAGCTAGAGTAGCTCCGTGTAAAGTATTGTAGACATAAAATATTTGCAAAATACATACGACTCTGAATGTAATAGACCCGTTGACTAAACTTCTCTCACGAGCAAAACATGATCATACCTTAGTACTCTTTGGTTGTTAATCACATAACGATGTGAACTAGATTATTGACTCTAGTAACCCTTTGGGTGTTGATCACATGACGATGTGAACTATGGGTATTAATCACATACAGATGTGAATATTGGTGTTAAATCACATGGCGATGTGAACTAGATTATTGACTCTAGTGCAAGTGGGAGATTGAAGGAAATATGCCCTAGAGGCAATAATAAAGTTATTATTTATTTCCTTATTTCACGATAAATTTTTATTATTCATGCTAGAATTGTATTAACCAGAAACATAATACATGTGTGAATACATAGACAAACATAGTGTCACTAGTATGCCTCTACTTGACTAGCTCGTTGATCAAAGATGATTGTTTTTCCTAGCCATAGACATGAGTTGTCATTTGATTAACGGGATCACATCAATAGGAGAATGATGTGATTGACTTGACCCATTCTGTTAGCTTAGCACTTGATCGTTTAGTATGTTGCTATTGCTTTCTTCATGACTTATACATGTTCCTATGACTATGAGATTATGCAACTCCCATTTACCGGAGGAACACTTTGTGTGCTACCAAACGTCACAACGTAACTGGGTGATTATAAAGGAGCTCTACAGGTGTCTCCGAAGGTACATGTTGAGTTGGTGTATTTTGAGATTAAGATTTGTCACTCCGATTATCGGAGAGGTATCTCTGGGCCCTCTCAATAATGCACATCACTATAAGCCTTGCAAGCAATGTGACTAATGAGTTAGTTGCGGGATGATGCATTACATAACGAGTAAAGAGACTTGCCGGTAACGAGATTGAGCTAGGTATTGAGATACCGACAATCGAATCTCGGGCAAGTAACATACCGATGACAAAGGGAACAACGTATGCTGTTATGCGGTTTGACCGATAAAGATCTTCGTAGAATATGTAGGAGCCAATATGAGCATCCAGGTTCCTCTATTGGTTATTAACCGGAAACGAGTCTCGGTCATGTCTACATAGTTCTCGAACCCGTAGGGTCCGCACGCTTAAGGTTTCGATGATAGTTGTATTATGAGTTTATGAGTTTTGATGTACTGAAGATTTTTCGGAGTCCCGAATGTGATTACGGACATGACGAGGAGTCTCGAAATGGTCGAGACATGAAGATTTATATATTGGAAGCCTATATTTGGATGTCGGAAGTGTTCCGGGTGAAATCGGGATTTTACCGGAACCCCCCGGGAGCTTAATGTGCCTACATGGGCCTTAGTGGAAATAGAGGGCAGCAAGGGGAGTGTGGGGCGTGCGCCCCAAGGCCCAAACCGGATTGGTTTAGGGCAAGGGGGGCCGGCCTCCCCTCTTTCCTTCTCCTCCTCTCCCTTTCCTTCCCCCTCTCCTAGTCCAACAAGGAAGGAGGGTCGGGAGTAGGACTCCCCATGGCGTGCCCCCTGCTAGGCCGGCCGCCCACTCCCCCCTTGCTCCTTTATATACGGGGGCAGGGGGGCACCTCTATACACAATAATTCATCTCTTGATCTTTTAGCCGTGTGCGGTGCCACCCTCCACCATAGTCCTCCTCGATAATATTGTAGCGGTGCTTAGGTGAAGCCCTGCGATGGTAGAACATCAAGATCGTCACCACGATGTTGTGCTGACGGAACTCTCCCTCGACACTCGGCTGGATCGGAGTTCAAGGGACGTCATCGAGCTGAACGTGTGCTAGAACTCGGAGGTGCCGTAGTTTCGGTGCTTGATCGGTCGGGCCGTGAAGACGTACGACTACATCAACCGCGTTGTTCTAACGCTTCTGCTTTCGGTCTACGAGGGTACGTGGACAACACTCTCCCCTCTCGTTCCTATACATCACCATGATCTTGCGTGTGCGTAGGAAAATTCTTGAAATTACTACGTTCCCCAACAGTCTCTCCATATGTGGCTCACATGCATTTCGAAACTAAAGTAGGAACATTTAGCTGACCAATTAAACATCTCTCACTTTTACTAATATCAGCATAATATCAGATATGAATTTGTACAACTAAACTTGTTTAGCTCGATGGGTGGAGCAGTGCTATTACGACATGAACCACGCAGGTTGATCGTGGTCATCATAAAATGGGGAAACCATAAGCATGATGAGTACAATGTTGACCGTGGCAGTGGGATGGCAGATCTGAAGCTGCAAACCGCACAAAGGGTAGTTAGCAACCGATGTTTGTTTTTAAATAACAACTAAGATTTGGTATAGACAAGAAAGTACAGTCAGCAAGTGACAAAGAAATGCAATTCTTCTATATCTCTATATGTCGCGGCATGCATTTGGAAACTCAAGTGGGACCTTTAGCTAACCAATTAAATGTGCCTATTAACTAATATTAGTATCATAGCAGAATCATATTTGAACAACTAAGATTTAGAATTTTGAGTGTTGTGTTGTTTAGCTTGAAGGGTGAAGTAATGCTAGTACGACAGAAAGCACCTACACAGATCATAGTAGAGTAGATAAAAGGGGAAAACCCTAAGCATCAAGAGAAAATCAAGAAAGTGGAACTAGCTGGACCAGTGGGTGGCGCACATGCTTTTCAAACAAATATAGGAACATTAGGTGACCAATTAAACGTTCTCTGTTTTAGTGATATGAGCATCATATCAGATACATATTTCATCACGTAAGCTTTGGGTTGAGGTCTTGAGGAGCAGTGCTAGCACGACACGAAGCACCTATGATGATGCTAGTGAATATAAAGGGGGAAACCATAAGCTTTACGAGTATAGTGCCCGTGCCATGGCGGATCTGAAGGTGCAAACCGGACAAAGCTACTTCGCAACCAATGTTTGCTTTCAACTAGCCACTACGATTTGGTACGAACAAGAAAAGTACAGTAAATAAATTACGATCTATTTTTTGGGTGAGATCAATAACTTAAGCACATATGGAAGAGTACCACCTCTCTTGCGATGCCGTGTAGGCCTCTGCTGATACGTTGAGGGTGCTGCGGGTGCGATGGCTGTCGGCGGCAGGAAAGAAGACTTTAGACGGCAAACAGCCGGGTCGGGGGATAAATCCTGTTACCGTGGACGAGGCGGTCGTAGGAGCGGCAACGGCAAGGTGAACGACGGCACCGACGAAGCGAGAGGAGGCAATGAAAGTGTCCTGGTCCAGCGCCATGGATGAGAGACGTCCATCTCTTGCAGTGGACGACGGGGTAGGGGTAGCGGCTCCGGCAAGGTGGAGGATGGGGTGGCGGACGGAGGAGGATGGCCGCAGTGGGGAGGTTGTCGTGGCGCCGACGGTGTATGAATGGGGAAATGGAGGGGAGGGGGGATCTCAAACTTTGGGACGCGCTTTTCTGAAATGTGGGAAAATTATGAACTTATCCCCCGTTTAAAATTTCGGACATCGCGTCGGTTGGGGATAGGACGGTAATCTCGCATCTCCCAAATATTTGCCGGCAACTATTTCGGGCGAGGAGAGGGTGTTTTGCTGCCCACGGTTGGTGCCCATGGTGTATGAACGGGGCTGACAGGTAGGGAGGTTGTGTCACGTCTGAGGGAAGTTACGCATCTGCCCCTATTTAAAATATTAGCCTACATCGATTTCGAACGAGGAGAGTTTGTTTTGCTGCCCACCATGTATGAATGGGGAAATGGAGGGAGAGACACATGTCTTTCAGACGAGCTTGAATCAAATGTGTTTTCCGCCCATGTTTGTCGCCCACCGTGTCTGAATGGGCTCAGAGGCCATCGTGTCACGTCTGATTGAAGTTACTAGTCTACCCCTATCGACACCAGTGTAAATCCGGTCGATAAGGATGTCAAGTGTCAGGGGTAGATAGTAATTTCCATATCGCAAACACTTGCTTCGGGCAGCCCACAAATTATAGTGGGTGTTTAGCCGCTTCGTTCAAAACTTGGGAGAATTATCATTCACGTTTGCCCTGGGCCCTGACAAACTAAATTGAAATCCAATTTGTATTCGATTACGAATATCCACAGATAATTCTACGTTTTGTTATTTATTTCTTCAAAACCATAACAAACTAAATTGAAATCCAATTTGTATTCGATTACGAATATCCACAGATAATTCTACGTTTTGTTATTTATTTCTTCAAAACCACAACAAAGATTTATATATGATTATGATTTAGAAATGCCGTCATCTTCGAATTCAGTAGGTTGGATACACTTTGAGTCAAACGGTTATTTCATCCAATAAAATATGCTCACGCGAAAAAAGTTCACCTTATGTCAATCATATAAGTACTCAGGATTACCTCGCCTAAAAAATGAGGATCATTACAACACATGGACAACATAGGGGGTCTTACAACATAATACATTTAGAGACATGACACAACATGCAAGTACAATAATCTACTGACAACTTCAATTGGTATCTAAAGAAGAACCGGGATTACCCTAGGCTTCAGATAGCAGAAACAGCAGGACCTCCTCCGTCTTCAAATGCAACATTCTTACTTCCTCCAATTCTTGGGTTGCTTGCATAATGCGCGCCACTAATTCCATAATTTCCAGCCTCAAGATAAATATTACCTCATTCATGGCAGCCACACCATCTCTTTCTGCCTCTAGTAGAGCCTCAAGAACTATAATATCTGTGCTCAGACTGCTCTCCGGCGGTGTTGCCTCTGAACTGCTACCATCTGGTAACATGGATGGCGCACTGCTTCCACAAATAGATTCTGGGGTTGTACATTGTGTCCTAGTGTGAATAGCATCCTAAAAGGTTTCCGCTGGACATAAGTAAGAGATAGTTATCGCATGATCCAGGCAGTAAGCTTACATGGTAAACGACGTATGAATTATTGCCGAGCATGGCAAGCTATATTTAAATGGTTCGAAGCAGCATCAACCGAAAAGAAATTAAAATGGTAAGATGAACCTAGGGATGTAAGTGGCAAATAAACGACATCCGCCAGTCCCATCTAGTTAGTTTTTGGTAGCTCCCTAGTTCATTTTCCTCAAAAAACAAAAACTCTTTTGAACTATCATACCACTAGTGGACTTTAATCGGGATTAAACGGGACCCAGTTGACATCCCTAGTTGAAAGGGAGTGTACCACTGCTATATTTAAGTTGCCAAGGCATCTAAGCAGTTGAAATAATCTGAGAAAGCACTTAGCAGTGTGGCCTCATATAAACTACAAAGACAGTCTTGTGATGAAGTTCAGAGGAAAAGTTAAGGACTCAAATGAACTAGGCATGCATTTCTTTAAGATAGCACAGCAGACACTGCTGACATATTGGCCAACTCAGGTATAGCGTAACAACAAACAAGCATTCAAATCAAGCAATACAGTAAAGCAGCCAACTGAACTATTTGCAATTCTGTAGGATTACAGGTTGAGGGCATAAGCCAAGAAAGCAACCCACTCGCATTACATTTCACCTGTACTAAAACACACTGGCTTACCATATGTTGCTGTGAAGCCTCGATGCTGTTGCAATGTTCTTTGAAGATATCGTCAGCATCCCGTGGTTGTAAATCTAGTTGTTGTAGTTTATTCTGCACCCTCTATTTAGGTAAAATTAATTTTAATTGCATGCACTCGTCTGAATTGATCATCAATGGTTCATCTAAACTAATGAAAGAAGGGTGTGTGCATACACGACAATATATCTGCTTCCCTCTATTTTTATGCTTGTTCGAGGTGCCAGCCCCAAAGGAACAAATATTTTGCTTGATGGGGTTGGTAGCTCCATAATTAATAGAAGCATCAAATTAGTCATGCAACTTGGGAAGATCAAGAACACACAAACAAGTAATGAACAGAGGCTCGGAGGAGTGATGTAATAGCTAGCATCAGAAAAAGTAGGGTAAAACGAACAAAAAGCAGCGGAACCACATGCTAGTTTGCTGATGTGTAATTAAGCATGGAGAACATTAAGCAGTCTGATGGAACTAACAGGTGGCATCAGAACAACACCATTGTCATAAATATAACATTCCAAAAGTAAAATAGTAGGCAGTGATATCTAGGAAGTACAGTAATACTTAGGAAAAAACTAAAGCATATTAACTATATGTGCACTGGTATGTAATTTAGCACATGTAACATGTTCACTGCCAGAAGTATGGCCCTACAGGTGCCAGCAGAATAACGCGTCTCATGAATAACTGAATGATGCCCTGAAGGAATTCAAAGGTGCGGTGCTTATGCTAAGAAAGTGAACGTAGGCTCCGGCCGTTGGATAATAGTACCTGATTCTCAGCGGCGTATCGGTATCGTTGTCATACTTGATAGCTAAGGATCGTCGATGGTGCTCGTGTTGCGGTTGAGTTTGGGCCGGCTATCACCGTCGCTGAAGCGGCTCCGGTGCTACGGTTGCGGCGCCTGTCTACATACAAGAAAGCTCATCTGTGGTAAGTGAACAGTTGCACGATAAAGGGAAAAACCGAAGGAGTACAAATCAAAATAACCTGATGATGCTGCGGCGTCGGTAAAGTAGGGTCGGTGGAGTTGAATAATGCGTCCATGGAGCGGGTCCGGTGCAGTGGACGAAGGCTTCGGCGGGCACATTGTACAGTGCTTTTGGTGAGGCGGATCCGTTGCAGTAGACAAGGGCTTGTATGAAGGGCTAGCAAAGGGCGGACGAGGGAGTCAGTGAAGGGCCTACACTGTGGTGGACGAGGGCGCCGGTTAAGCAGATCCGGTGTGGTGGACCATGATGGCGGTCAAGGAGATCTGGAGCGGTGGACAAGCTAGTCGCTAAAGCGGCTCCGTGAAGTGGTGAGTTGGCAGTTGGGGGTTCCAAGGTGCGGAAGGTAGATCCGGCGGGGTGTGAGGTCCACCGCTGCAGCGGAGGACTAGATTCGGCGGCTTGCCGTGGTTGGGGGGGGGGTCGGGGAGGGGAAGGGGAGGGGCTCTAGGGAAGGATGTTGGGGGAAAAGAGGGGAAAACAATGGAGTTACCAAAGCAGCCCTTTTCCATTCATGTGGTAGGGGTAAAACAGGAATATCGCAGGGCTAAACTTTCGGACGCGAGATATTTCGATGTGAGCGGGAAGTTTGAAAGCTTTTGGCGCCTGAAATTATATTCTGCTCTTGTACGGCCGACTATGATATCATGGCCGAAAATTTGTTTGTTTTGCACGCAAAAAAAGTGCAAGTTTTGAAAATCAATGTCTCCAACTCGAAACTTAGATTGTCCATTCAATTCAAATATGGATCATTGAGCTACTACAAGAAAATACCATCATACGGTCCAATTCAAATGAAATTCCAAATGTGTTTATCCTAAATATGATGAAAAAAGCAAAAATGTGTATGTGTATGAATAAAGTGGATGATTATAAAGTTTGAACATGCACGTATGTGTATATCTCTAGGTTTGATATATGAATTTGAAATCACGAAATCCCGACTTAAAAAATGTACCTCCATTTAAACGAATTACAAAGCTAATGATGGAGTCGAATTCCAAAATTCCAATCTTAGGCTTGTAATTCTAGTACATCAAGGTATATCACGCATGTTCAGAAGTATCGTTATCTCATAGTCCAAACTGTGAAACAAATTGATCAACCATGAGTGCACACACTATTGACCATGTATATCTCAATTATGCTAAAGTCCCTCAAATACAGACACCTCACTCTTTATCTGAAGCCAACCCCCCCCCCCCCTCGTCGCCCCCCACACATAGAGAAGTCATTCTCTCCCCCAAACACCAACACACGAGCACATTAACACCCCTCTCTCTTCTAAAGTCCAGACCCCAATATAGGTCTCTATCACTTTGTCTTTCGGGCATGCACACATCTCTTCCCCCACTCTCTAGGTCTCCCGGCATCTCTCTTTCCCAAGCACACGCACTATGTAGAGTGTATCTTTCCCATACACACAAAATGTCGCCCCCAAACGTCTATCTCCCTAGTTATGTGGTTCTTGCACACTCACCTCACACGCCACCCCCACTACAAACAAGCACACTTTGTCTCCTTGTGCACCACTCTCCTCTTTCTATCTCTCCCACATGCGGACCCGCCTCAGCTCCTTCCCTATATACATATATGCCGTGACTCTTTCCATAGCTCCCTAATGTATCATCGTTCTCGATCTCACACATTGTTCTCTACACCATCTATTCTAGATCTCTCATGAAGTCCCTATCACACACACGATGACTCGCTTCCCTTGCGTATCCGTACATAGGCCAATTTCGAACAACATCAACATTGTCTCCCTATCTATACGTCATTTATGGACAAAAACGACCTCTCTCTCTCACACACACACACTCTCTCTCTCTCTCTCTCTCTTGCTCGCTCTCACACCCCTCTCTCACACACACTCGATGTCTCTTCCAAATAGTCTGCTCCCCCGCCCGCACCCATGCTATCCCGCTACTACACATGTCACACCATTCCCCCTTCCCTTATACTAGGTTTACATCATTAGTGGTCTCTCTACTCCACATACACACACTCCCTCTCACACACAAACATGCGCATAAACACACACAGACACGCACAAACACTCATTTATCTGGATCCTCATCTCTCCCCATGTCTGCATGTGTATCTCACACACTCACTATCTAATTATGTATATGTGTCTCCACGTACACAACACAAAGCCCCATGACATGTCTCTCTCTATCCTCCACACACATAGACACAAAGAATCTGTTATCATTGCCTCAGTCTCTAGACATATCATACACGCACACTATCTCTCTCTCTCTCGCAAACACACTCAACAAGGGTTTCCCGGTGAATAACTTACCATCTATTCATCAACAGTCGTGGCAGTACGGCGAACACGAGACGTGAAAAAGAATAAATCTACACGTGCTTAGACCACCTAGTATGACTACTAGGACTAGAGCAAGCCAAAAAGCGCGCCGCCGTCACCCCCTCCTTATCGGCGACTGGAAAACCTTTGTTTTACACAGTCAAGAAGTCATTGTGCTAAGGCCCCACATGCTGAAGCGTTGAATAGAATGTAGATGCTAGTTTACGGAAACAAGCATCAATAATACGTTTGTATCTCCATACTTATATTTCTTATCTTATAAAAAACCGAGTTGGTGATGATGGTACGCGTGCCTTCTTGCAATATAGACCGTCCGATCTATATCTGACGGATGGAAATTAAACTAAAAGATATCCGCACCTGTCGGTGTCAAAACCGGCGGATCTCGGGTAGGGGGTCCCGAACTATGCGTCTAGGCAGATGGTAACAGGAGACAAGGGACACGATGTTTTTACCCAGGTTCGGGCCCTCTCGATGGAGGTAAAACCCTACTCTTGCTTGATTGATATTGATGATATGGGTAGTACAAGAGTGGATCTACCACGAGATCAAGGAGGCTAAAACCCTAGAAGCTAGCCTATGGTATGATTGTTGTAATGGTTGTTCGTCCTACGGACTAAAACCCTCCGGTTTATATAGACACCGGAGAGGGCTAGGGTTACACAGAGTCGGTTACAATGGTAGGAGATCTACATATCCGTATCGCCAAGCTTGCCTTCCACGCCAAGGAAAGTCCCATCCGGACACGGGACAAAGTCTTCAATCTTGTATCTTCATAGTCTTGGAGTACGGCCGATGATGATAGTCCGGCTATCCAGACACCCCCTATTCCAGGACTCCCTCAGTAGCCCCTAAACCAGGCTTCAATGACGATGAGTCTGGCGCGCATATTGTTCGACATTGCAAGGCGGGTTCCTCCTCCGAATAATTCATAGAAGATTGTGAACACCAGGATAGTGTCCGGCTCTGCAAAATAAATTCCACATTCCACCGTAGAGAGAATAATATGTACACAAGTTCAATCTGCTGACGTATTTTGTGGCATGATGTCTCACCACCACCAAGCCCTCATTATACCACCTCAGCGCGTTTAGCAAAGCGGTTTCCTTGGCACGTCTTGTCGAAGCAGAGATCGTGTTCCCCTTATTCCGAGATTCTCATTAATACGGACGTGGGTAACCCAACCGCGCCATTGATGGTGGCGCTTGGGAGATAAGCGAGTTTTACCAGGCCGGTGGGGACGCATAGTCTTCGTCCGCCCATATATAAGGGGATAAGGATCCACCCTTTTTACCTACGCCTTCTTCCTCCTTTGCTTATCCATCTCCGCAAGACTCGAGCTCCAGGCGCCTAAGCTCGCACATCTCGCCTCAACCTTCTCCAGCCATGTCCGGAGCGGGAGGCAAGTGGATGGTCTCCTCCGTCACGGAGGGCACATCAAAGCTGCGCTGGCGCCGGATACTGTCCAGCGACATCGCGCACCGCTGCCCGACAAGGCAGCTCATCCCCACCCCAGGCCCCATGAGAGGGTCGTATTCCTTCCCCACTTCCTCCGCGGACTGGGCTTCCCACTTCATCCCTTCGTCCGGGGGCTCATGTACTACTACGGCCTGGACTTCCATGATCTGGTGCCAAACTTCATCCTCAACATCTCGGCATTTATCGTCGTGTGTGAGGCCTTCCTCTGCATCCAGCCCCCCTGGTGGGCAAAATGCCCAACGTCCCCTGGCTCGAGGGTGCCTTCGTGGAAACCATCAAAGGGTGGCAATCGGGGTGGTTCTATATCATCGAGCCGCGTGACCCTAAATGGGCAGCGGCCCCAGAGTTCAGATCTGGTACCCCCATGCAGCTCACCTCCTGGAAAGAGAAGGGCTTGCTATGGGTCAGTTCGGAGGAGCTGACCAGACTCTAGTCCTGTCTCCAGACCCTGGTGAACAAAAAGCTTAAGCTTGTCAACGTGATCCAGGTCATGCTCGTCCGCCGGATTCTCCCCTGCCAACAATGGGCCTTCAATCTGTGGGAGTTCGATTCGGCACAGCACCGGACCCTTAGCGGGCTCTTCGACACAACGTACGAAGCTGCCTGGAGGGTGCTGTTCAAGGGGGGAGAAGCCCCCGCATCCGCAACTGAAGATCGCGGATTCAGCACGAAACGCCCGGCCGGTGCGGTAAGACATGTTATCCTTTATGGGACATTTCTTTCTTTCATAGTTTGACTCTATTGCGGGATCTAAAAATTCCCAATGCCTTTAACAGGACTGGCAGAGGACGTCCGGACAGGTTAACTGTCCGGCTCCCCTCCCCGAAGACCCAGCGGATACCCGTTTAATGGGGCTGCTAGTCCCGGCACTTTATGTGGTGCCGCAGAAGAAGGCCAAGAAGAAGGCCACGGGAACCCGAAGGAGTTCCCGGCGCCAGGTGGTATCAGACTCATCGTCCGTTGGCTCCGAGGCGAACTCCTCCCCTGAAGACGAGGAGGAGAAAGAGGACTCTCCCCAGGAGGGGGGAGAGAGGAAGAGGAAGGCTTCTGAAAGGATCGAGATGGACCTAGAGGGGGGGGGGGTGAATAGGTACAATTACAAATTTTAATTATTACTTAGCAATTTTAGGAATAATGCGGAATATGAAGGTGAGCCTAACAATTGCTAGTAAGTACTAAGTACTAAGCAAGTAACACAAGCATATAAGTAAGCAAGCACAATATGATGTAAGTAAGTGCAACAAGAGATAATGTATGCAAGTGTAAAAAGACAAGTAACCACAAGTAGAGAGTTAAGGTTAGGAATAACCGCAACTCCGGGAGACGAGGATGTATGCCGATGTTCACTTCCTTGGAGGGAAGCTAGTCACCGTTAGAGGGATGGATGTTACCATGAAGGCACACCAACGCCACGAAGGCTCACCCTATTCTCCCTTTGAGACAACACCACGGAGGCGTTTCTCAACCACTAGTGGTAGACCTTGGGGTGGTCTCCAAACCCTCACAAACTTTTCCGAGGGCAATCACAAAGTTCGATTCCTCTCCGGATGACTCCTACCGCCTAGGAGTCTCCAACCTCCAAGAGTAACAAGACCGATGGGGAAATGCTCAAAACTTGCTCAAGTCACGAATTCCTTTGGTGCAAAGAAAGGGAAGAAGTGGATCTATCCCTTGATTGGAGAACTTCTCTCAAAATGCTCCTAGAACACTTGGGAATCTAGGATTTAGTGTGGATGAATGAGAGAGAGAGTGAGGAGTGTTCTTGTGAGGCTCAAAGTGAATGGTCAACCCTATCCCGTGGGAGGGAAGGGTGTATATATAGGAGGTGGGGAAAAGTAGCCGTTTGGCCACTTATTGCACAGGATCTGCCGGACGTCCGGTGGGTACCGGACGACCGGTGACAGAGATCGGACCGGACGTCCGATCGGGCAGGCCGATCGTCCGCTTCATTGAGTATACTCATCGGCGATGAACACAGCCACAGTAGCGGACGTCCGGAGAGTAGCGGCCGACCGCTGACCGGACGTCCGGTGAGACCGGAAATCCGTTAATATGTGTTCTGTTTGGATGTAACGGACGTCCGGAGAAACCGGACATCCGTTAATAAGTGTTCTGTTTGTGATGTACCGGACGTCCGGTGAGCACCGGAAGTCTGGTCAGTTGTGAAGGCTAGTCCAGCAGGTTCACAAACACAAAATAGACCGTGCACGCATGATGAAAACTAAAAAGATGATAGAAGAAGTATTTTGTGTACTTTGAGCAAGTCTTTCACGCTATCCAACGGTACCCTCTTAATAGTGCGGGATCCCTATACTCAAGAACAAAATGAAAATAAAGGGCCAAGGCCATTTGTCTTGTATTCTCTGCTCTTGAGTAATATATACCTCTTTGCTTGTAGTCATGATCCACACACATAGCACTTGAAACATAATCCTAAGATATACTTGATAACATGATTAGTTCCAAAAATGCATGTTGTCATCAACATCAAAATAAGATTAAGGGCATGATTGCACTTTCAATCTCCCCCTTTTTGGTAGTTGATGACAACATACATGCACTTTTTTTAAATAGTCTTTGAATATCGAAAGAAGTAAAAACATTTAGTATCGAAGAATATGATGTGGAGCTCCCCCTCATTATGTGCAATAACTAAAGATAAGCATGAGAGGGGCTCCCCCTTAATATGATACCAACACCACCGAGACTAAAACACCAAAACTCAATACCCAAGTCCTTCAACACTCATAGCATATAACATAGATAACAGGTAGGCTAATAACATAGCATGAGTTCGATAACAAGTTAATAACATAGCATCATCACATTACATAAATAGGTGCCTATGGTACATAAATAAGTGCCTACTCTCCCTTGGCAGCAAATAACCAAAAAGGAGGAATCAGAGCAGCATCAAAGAGCATCATCATCATCACTGTCACGAGCACCACTACCACCAGCCTCATCAAGAAAGTCAGCCCACTCGGGACCCAAAGGAAAACCGAAATCAGAAGGTGGAGCATCAGGAAGACGTTCATCGTCACTTACATCGTAAACTCCGGAGTCTCGCAGACGAGCCTTTAGACCATTCTTGGAAGTGACCAAGCGTGTGACAATGGTGTGGTTTTGGGTGTAATGAAAGGTAAACATCTTCATCATAGCAGAGGGAGCCTTCCCAAGAAAGCGAGAGATGCGACCCAAATGTGCGGAGCTGGAAGAAGTAGACGGAGTGGCGGAAGAAGGAACACTAGCCGGGGTACGACGAGCAGGAGCAACAGAGTCCTTGGGAACCCAATCATCCGCCATGTGAGATGGAATGATCCAACGTTCATGCAAGTGAGTGCGGGCAATGGGAAACAGAGCAACACTCTCGATAAATGCCTGAAGAAAGGGGGCATGAGGAAAGGCTCGCTTGTGTTGAAAACAAGCCAGACGGATCTCATGCCACAGAAAATGAGGGATATTTATCTTCCCTTTGGGAGATGCATAGAGGCGATGCATGAGATCAATGCAGTAGATGTTACATGACCCCTTGTCACCCATCTTGGGATAAATGGTGCGAATAACACACTGAAAAATGATGTAGAAGGGTGAGCGCCAAATTGAAACTTGATTCAGGCCCTTTTGTTTCTCCTCGCTAGACATTTCACTGATGGGCTTGAGAAGATCCATACAGACCTCTATGCCCTTGGGCCTATGGTTAGGGTCATCCTTATGGATTTTGAACCTTGTGTCAGGAAAACCAAGTGCAGCAACAAATTGATCATAGGATGCCGTGAGCACGGTGTCGGAGGTCATCCAAGTGACAGTTTTATCAGGACCAAAGTAACAAGTGGCATAGAATTGATGAATTGCAGCATGGTTATAATCATGCTGGAATGCAAATGGTGCAGCAAGATTCGAGGACTCAATTAGTTCAATAGCTCTCGGATATTTCGCCGGATGAGTGCGGATATGCTCTAAGTCGATGCACCAATGGAGCGATAAACCTTTAGGAATGACTAAAGTGGTGAAAATGTCGGCTTGGACATTTGTGTGAAAACGAGCATCCTGTGAATCGCTAAGAACAGTGAATTGATCTACATCACGACGAAGCTTAAGGTAAGAAGCGATGGGAACCTTATTGAACTGTTTGATGGTGCGACCGTGAGAGAGTGGAGGTTCAAGAGAGATGCGACGGGCAACACCTTGAGGTTGAACCGGAGGAGAAGGAGGCTTGAATGTGGGCTGACGAGTTCCAGGCTTGGGTGCAGTGGTGCGAACAGCAACATGAGCGGGTTCCTCCATTTCTTCCAATTCATCCTCGTAGTCAGATTCTTCCGACGAAGAGGCGCTAGTGGAGCTGGGAGGGTGAGCGGCACGCTTCCGAGGACGAGCATGCTCCTGCGAATCATCGGACCCACCATGACGAGACGGACGAGAGCCCCCATCGTTGACCTGCTTGCGAGCAGAGCGCTTTGTCCTTGGCATGGCTCGGGAGGTTGAGAGGAGGATGCGACGGGGAAGGAATCGTCCCCTGATGCCGGCCGGGTCGAGAGAAGGGGGCGACCGGAGGCTCGACGACCGCCGAAAGGGGGCCACCGGGGTCCCGGCGGCGAGGGGCCCAGCTCGTGAAGAGCAGCAAGGAGAGAGAGCGGCGGCGGCACCGGGAGTGGGGATGAGTTAGGTTTAGGAACGACCGGACCGCACACCACAACATATATATATGCGGGCGAAAAAATGTACCGGACATCCGGTGTGAACCGGACGTCTGGGGCCTGAGTGGAGTAGCAGACGACCGGTAACAACGGACGACCGACGCGTTTAGACAGAGCAAAAATTAGCGGAAGTTCGGATACAGCGGACGACCGGTGCAAGAGCACTAGAGAGGATTTGACGGACGTCCGGTATTGACGGACGTCCGGCGGCAGATTTTTTTGTCTTCTTCTTTTTATGTATTTTTATTATTATTATTCCGAGAAAGATTAGAGTGCCATAGTTGGTGCTAATGACAATGTTGGAGAGATGATGAGTGACATAGGTAGTAAGGATGCAATGACACCCTGGGTGAAACACTGAGTTTCCTAAGTCAACACTAATAAATTCACATACTGCTCACAAGTTGTTCTAATGACAATGCGGTGACAGATACCACCATGTATGCGTATACGTGACATGACACTGCAAAGATTTTAACTTTGGGTCCATAATCACTACGCCATCATTGAAAGCACCATAGTTAGAGGAACATGGTAGCTTTGAGAGTGGTTGTTCTTTTTATGCATTTCATAGGGAGAGAGAACACATGAGTTGAGTGTCTCCCCCTAAGTATATGCCTACATAGAGATAGGACATTATGACAATGCATGCATGAGTACTAGTTTTCACATAATGTTGTCAAGCTCCAAGATACCAAGTTCACGCCTAAGTCGACAGAACTTTGCTTCATCTAGAGGTTTGGTGAAGATATCTGCTTGTTGAAAATCTGTACCAATGTGATCAATGTGAATATCACCCTTTTCAACATGATCTCTCAAGAAATGATACCTAATATCAATGTGTTTGGTGCGGAGATGATCTTTGGGGTTCTCAGCAATATTGATGGCACTTTCATTATCACACAGAAGAGGCACATTTCTATAGGTGATACCGTAATCCTTTAAAGTCTGCCTCATCCATAACAACTGAGTTGCACAACTGGCGGTAGCAATGTATTCAGCTTCTACGGTAGAGAGAGCAATACAATTTTGTTTCTTCGAGGACCAACTCACCAATGATCGTCCAAGAAACTGACATGCACCGGATGTGGGCTTACAATCCACTTTGTCTCCAGCCCAATCCGCATCCGTGTACCCAATGAGATCAAACTTAGCATCCTTGGGGTACCAGAGGCCCAACTTTGGGGTGTGAACAAGGTATCTAAGAATAGGCTTAACCGCCTTATGATGATTTCCTTAGGGAAAGCTTGAAATCTAGCACACATGCATACACTGAACATGATGTCTAGTCTAGATGCACAAAGATAAAGCAATGAACCAATCATAGAGCGGTAAGTAGATGGGTCGAAGGGAGTACCATTTGTGTCTTCAGTGAGAGTGATTTTGGTTGGCATGGGTGTCTTGCATGGACTAGCGTCAGACATACCAAACTTTTCTAGAATATCCTTGAGGTACTTTGCTTGAGATACGAAAATTCCTTCTTCAAATTGTTGAATTTGAAATCCGAGAAAGAACTTCAAATCCGTATTGAGTGACATTTCAAAATTCTTGGTCATTGAATCCGCAAACTTCTTGCACAAATGAATGTTAGGAGAACCAAAAATGTTGTCATCTACATAGATTTGGCATAGAATCAAATCACCCTTGTCCCTCTTAGTAAAAAGAGTGGGATCGATTACCCCTCTCACAAAACCATCATCGAGTAAAAACTTCTTCAAATGATCATACCAAGCACGAGGTGCTTGTTTGAGGCCATACAAAGCCTTATGAAGTTTATACACATAGCCTTTGTGAAAGGGATCAACGGACCCGGGTGGTTGTGACACATATACTTCTTCTTGTAGAGCACCGTTAAGGAAAGCACTCTTCACATCCATTATATGTAACGTAAAACCATTGAAAGCGGCATAAGCAAGTAAAATACGAATGGATTCAAGACGGGCAACGGGGGCAAAGGTCTCACCAAAGTCCAAACCTTCAACTTGTGAGTACCCTTGTGCCACTAACCTTGCCTTGTTGCGGATGATGACACCATTTTCATCTTGCTTGTTCTTGAAAATCCATTTTGTTCCAATGACGTTGTGCTCGGTGGACGGCCTCTTGACTAGTGACCACACTTGGTTGCGTTCAAAACTGTTCAACTCTTCTTGCATAGCAACAAGCCAATCGTTGTCCATCAATGCCTCTTGTACCTTGAGTGGTTCAATACTAGACACAAACGAGAAGTGAGCACAAAAGTTTGTCAAATGTTTACGAGTGACTCTACCTTCCGAGATGCCGGTGAGGATTTTGTCAACATCAACACGACTGGCCACTCGAGGCATGATGGAGGTGAGGGTTTCACGAGGTTCAACTTCATGTCCATCATCTACATCTTCAACATATGGATCATTCACGTGTGGAGGAAGATCTTCTTGTTCACGTTGCATTTGTTGAGGTTCGTCATCAATGATTGGATTTTCTTGTTCTTGTTCTTGAAGATTGTCATGAGGAGGAACTTGATCATCCTCTTCAACTTGGGCTAAGGGTATCGGTTGAACACTAGGAGCTTGTGGTGGTATGGATGTTGAAGTAGTTTGATGATGTGTGAGACTTCCATCTTCTTCTTCATCATCATGAGGTTCTTGTTCCATAGGAAGAAGTGCACCAACACCCATGGTCAAAATGTCTTGAGAAGAATCTTCTTCACCTACATCACTTAGATCAACTTGCTCCCCATGGGAGCCATTAAATTCATCAAACACCACGTCACAAGTTTCTACAACACATCCATTGGATTTGTTGTAGACTCTATAAGCGTGAGAGTTTGATCCATAATAACAAATATACCCTCAATCGTTTTGGATTGAAATTTTCCTAACCGTTCTCTTTTGTTGAGGATGAAACATTTGCACCCAAATACACGAAAGTACTTGACATTTGGCTTGTTTCCAGTTAGAAGCTCATATGGAGTCTTTTCCAATATAGTGCGGAGGAAGAGCGGTTTGATGCATGGCATGCGGTGTTGTGACTTCGCCCAAAATCTATGTGGTGACTTGTATTCATCCAACATGGACCTTGCCATCTCCACAAGGGTGCGGTTCTTCCTTTCAGCTACACCATTTCTTTGAGGGGTGTACGGAGCTGAATATTGATGCTCAATCCCTTCATCACTAAGGAATTCTTCCAAGGTGTAGTTTTGAACTCAGATCCATTGTCACTTCTTATTGCCAAGATTTCTTTGTCAAACTTGCGTTGTGCTTGCTTGGCAAAGTCAATGAAAGTGATCTTCGTCTCATCCTTGGACTTGAGGAAAAACACCCATGTATATCTTGAGTAATCATCAACAATGACAAGTCCATACTTTTTCCCACCAAGACTATCCCATGAAGGAGGCCCAAAAAGATCCACATGAAGGAGCTCCAAAGGCCTTGAAGTAGACACAATATTCTTTGGTGGGTGCTTTGATTGGTCTTGCTTCCCGGCTATACATGCACTACACACACAATCTTTCTCAAAAGAGACGTTTGTTAGTCCAAGGATGTGATTACCTTTTAAGAGATCTTGAAGATTTCTCATGCCGACATGGGCTAGCCGGCGATGCCATAGCCACCCCTTGTCGGCCTTGGCCATTAGACAAGTTGCATGGAATGTGCTCTCTTTCGAGAAATCAACCGTGTAAAGGTTGCCATCCAACTCTCCAACAAAGGCCACTTCAAGAGTATCTCTCTTAAAGACTTTCACATCCGTTAGTCCAAATAGTGTATCATAACCAATAGATGCCAATTGACGAACAGAAAGCAAATGATATTTAAGGGATTGGACAAGCATGACATTTGCAAGAGACATGTCATTTGTGATAGCCACCTTCCCCAACCCAAGTACCTGTCCTTTTGAACCTCCACCAAACATAATGCTCATGAATGGTTGAATAGCTTCCATGAAATCGTAGAGTAATTTGCTATCTCCGGTCATATGATTTGTACATCCACTATCAATCACCCATTTCACTCCACCGGAGAAGCCAACCTACACACAATTATTACTTGGTTAGAGGCACCCATTTTGCAATGGGACCTCTCAAGTTAGTCACAAGGGTCTTAGGGACCCAAATAGCGTAAAACCGAAATGCATTTCGAGGGCCAACAAACTTTGCATAAACTTCTCCATCCTTAGTCTTGCGAAGTACATAGGATGGAGGCATGAACTCTTTTGGCTTGTTGAGAGTGGGCATGCCCCTTGTGGCTTTCCCACTAGCAACCTTACCTTTCTCCTTGTGTCCTTCTCGTACAAAAGTTTCTTTTAAAGGGGTGGTGCACTTTTCAGAGCACGTCTTCTTCTTGCTCGTGCTTGGGTCAAACCCAAGTCCCTCTTTGGCGAACACTTCATTGTGTTGGCTCAACACCTCATTAAGGTTCTTTTGCCCTTGAGCACATGTCATGAGCCCTTTCTCGATTTGAGCCTTGAGAAAACGATTCTCCTCAAGAATAGATGCTAGATCACTACTAGAGTTAGTAGAACAAGCATCAACATTTATAATAGGAGACGAGTAAGCCTTAGCTAGAGTTTCAAGATAAGTAAGTTTGAGCATCTCAAAACTCTTTGTAAGAAGGATGAGCTCTTCTTCCTTAGTCTTGAGGGACACAGATAGACGCTCACAATCCTTAGAGAGAGAAGCATGAGACTTTGCAAGCTTACTTTTATCATTCATCAACTCTTCACAAGACCCAATAGCCTTTTTCAAGGAGGCAAGATCTTTAGTATGAACATCAATATTTGCACCAATTTTTAAGCATAGTTCATCATTTCATGTTTCCTCATATTGGACTTTCCGCTCAAGGATTTCACATTTTTCCTTTTCCTCGGTGATGAGGGTTTCGAGTTCCTTAATGATGATGGTGTGCTTACTCACCATCTCCATAAGCATACGAAACATAGTGAGCTTCTTTCCTTTGAGGGAGCACATGAACTTATTAAGTTTAGCAAGCATAGGATCATTTAGATCATCATCCTCATAACTATCCTCCGCATCAAGATACTCATCACTAGGAGTAGTAGGAGTGAAAATAGGAGGGTTTGATCGTGGGGTTACCTTGACCTTGTCAGGAGAGTGTTGATCCTCTCCATCTTCTACCACGGCCTTCGCCATGAGGCACTTGTGAGCGTTGCCCTTGTAGTCCTTCATGTAGTTGTAGGTGACAACTTCACCATTCTTATTGACTAGCCTCAATGTGTTTTGAGAATCTTGAGCAACTCCGGCAACACCACTAACATCATCCGGATCGGATTCTTCTTGAGCAACCATTGCTTTCCCATCTCTCTTCTTGAGCTTGGAGTTCAAAGGATTTGGCAATTTCTTCTTAGGAAAGGTCTTGGGAAACCTTGGTTTATCTTCTCTCTTCTCATAAGGGCACTCATTTGAGAAGTGGTTGGTTTCCTCACAGTTGTGGCATTTTCTTACTTTCTTCTTTTGGAATTTTCCCGCGCTAAACTTCTTGACAAAGAGAGCCATGTCTTCATATGAAGGACCCTCGTCGGATTCAATCTCATCACCATCTTCATCATCATCATCATCTTCTTCTTCTTCACTTTGCTCATCTTCACATACATGCTTGGCCTTCAATGCAAGATTGACCTTTGATGATGGGGAACCATGCATGGCAAGATGTTTTGTGTCATTAGCCTTTGACTCTTCAAATAGTTGAAAGGTGGATATGATGTCATCTGTAGTCATTTCGTTGAAGGTATGGTGTTGTCTTATGTCCCACACCATTTGATGGTGATATGGAGCAAGAGCATGAAGCAATTTATCCACAAGGAATCTTTTAGTCATGTTGAATCCATCTTGTGTCTTGTCACACTCACATGACTCAATATCGGTGAGTGAGAGTCATGAGGCGCTCATGGAGTTGATTGGGGTTTCACCTTTCTCCATACAAAGTTTTGCAATTGCCCCTTGGCAATTTCATATTGAGCACTCCGGAGGGTAGAGGTGCCAGTCTTGGATCGTATAATACTTTCCCATAGTTCCTTGGCACTTGTGATGTGTATGAATGGTCTCCTTTGCTTTTCATCCATACCTTTCCTTATACACATGATTGTAGTGTCATTGAGGTTCTTGTCATATATTTCTCTTGGTGTGGGGTTCTTTGGATCAACCACATGATAGCCATACTCCAAGATCTCCAGCATCTCATCGTTTCCATGTCGAAGATGATCCTGCATAGCAACTCTCCACAAAGCAAAATCGGAAGTGGCACTAAGTAAAGGAGGTTTTCCTTGAGGGTTATATCTTGGTTTCTCAACCTGAGGTCTTGCATAAAGCCAAGGAACACTGGCGTGTTCATTGCTAGAAGGTTGTTGACCAAGTGATGGAGTAGACACAGTTGGCCTCGAAGCAGCACCACCCGAGAGTGGTGCAAGCACCGTGGACAACGTGGCTAATCTCATTTGGACCAAGGACTCAAGAGAAGCATCATGCTCCTCTTTTTGCTTAGCAAGGGCCCGTTCTAGATCCTCTGACGTAAAGGACTTGACTTCAGAGAAAGCCTCGCCTTTATCCTTAGGATCTACAACTGGGGAGTCCCATCCGGTTCATCTCGCTCTAGGGCGGTTAAGCCACAAGAATAGAGCACGAGGCTCTGATACCAATTTAAAGGATCGAGATGGACCTAGAGGGGGGGGGTGAATAGGTACAATTACAAATTTTAATTGTTGCTTAGCAATTTTAGGAATAATGCGGAATATGAAGGTGAGCCTAACAATTGCTAGTAAGTACTAAGTACTAAGCAAGTAACACAAGCATATAAGTAAGCAAGCACAATATGATGTAAGTAAGTGCAACAAGAGATAATGTATGCAAGTGTAAAAAGACAAGTAACCACAAGTAGAGAGTTAAGGTTAGGAATAACCGCAACTCCGGGAGACGAGGATGTATGCCGATGTTCACTTCCTTGGAGGGAAGCTAGTCACCGTTAGAGGGATGGATGTTACCACGAAGGCACACCAACGCCACGAAGGCTCACCCTATTCTCCCTTTGAGACAACACCACGGAGGCGTTTCTCAAACACTAGTGGTAGACCTTGGGGTGGTCTCCAAACTCTCACAAACTTTTCCGAGGGCAATCACAAAGTTCGATTCCTCTCCGGATGACTCCTACCGCCTAGGAGTCTCCAACCTCCAAGAGTAACAAGACCGATGGGGAAATGCTCAAAACTTGCTCAAGTCACGAATTCCTTTGGTGCAAAGAAAGGGAAGAAGTGGATCTATCACTTGATTGGAGAACTTCTCTCAAAATGCTCCTAGAACACTTGGGGAATCCAGGATTTAGTGTGGATGAATGAGAGAGAGAGTGAGGAGTGTTCTTGTGAGGCTCAAAGTGAATGGTCAACCCTATCCCGTGGGAGGGAAGGGTGTATATATAGGAGGTGGGGAAAAGCAGCCGTTTGGCCACTTATTGCACAGGATCTGCCGGACGTCCGGTGGGTACCGGACGACCGGTGACGAGAGATCGGACGGACGTCGGTCGGGCAACCGGTCGTCCGCTTCATTGAGTATCATCGACCGTGAACACAAAGATGTAGCGGACGTCCGGAGAGTAGCGGCCGACCACTGACCGGACATCCGGTGAGACCGGAAATCCGTTAATACGTGTTCTGTTTGGATGTAACGGACGTCCGGAGAAACCGGACATCCGTTAATAAGTGTTCTGTTTGTGATGTACCGGACGTCCGGTGAGCACCGGAAGTCCGGTCAGTTGTGAAGGCTAGTCCAGCAGGTTCACAAACACAAAATAGACCGTGCACACATGATGAAAACTACAAAGATGATAGAAGAAGTATTTTGTGTACTTTGAGCAAGTCTTTCATGCTATCCAACGGTCCCCTCTTAATAGTGCGGGATCCCTATACTCAAGAACAAAATGAAAATAAAGGGCCAAGGCCATTTGTCTTGTATTCTCCGCTCTTGAGTAATATATACCTCTTTGCTTGTAGTCATGATCCACACACATAGCACTTGAAACATAATCCTGAGATATACTTGATAACATGATTAGTTCCAAAAATGCATGTTGTCATCAACATCAAAATAAGATTAAGGGCATGATTGCACTTTCAGCTTCCCCAACGGGGGAGGCCGAAGGGTCCAAGAGGGGAAGGACCCTTCCTCCGGACAGCTCCGCCAACGCCAACGTTGGCGACGAAGGGTGGAACTCAAGGGCCAAGCCTCCGGCAAGATCGTAAGTATCCGGATTCCTAAATGATTTATTATTTCTCTTTTGTGCCACATAGTGTCCTTCTAATGCCGCACACTACCTGTAGTCCGGCCGAGGATGATCTTCCCGCTTCATCGAGCGGGTCCTTGGCACCGACGGATGTGGATTCCATTCCGACCACCTCCACCCCTCGTGATGCTGACGACGCCGAGGTGGGATCCCAGGAGGGGACCCATCAGGAGGAGGCTCCGGAGGTGCCGCAAGGCAGCCTCCCGGACTTTGCGCCGGACTCCATGCCGGAACCCGCAGTGGTTCCGGAGTCCGGTAGGCGGACCCTTCGTAAGAAGGGAAAGACCGTGATGCCGGCAGCCTCCGTCCAGCCGGAGGCGCCGGACAACTTGTTGGAGGTGATCAACGGCGCTTCCATCGAGGAAGAACACCACACTATCATGAGTGCGGTAATTCATAAGGTTCAGCTCGCCAAGAGCGGGCTGACCGAAGCCTGCAGCAGCCTTCTAACAGGCTTTGAGGTAAGAAGTTTTAAAATATGTAATGTAATACCGCATAGACAGTAGCCCCTGATGCTCGGTTCGGTGTTCGGAAAGAAAAACCGGACTGAGGATCTATAAAAGATATACGCAGGAGTTCTAAAAAATTATGTCAATATGGGTTTGCAGGCTGCGCTGCTGACCTCTGCCAGACCGATCATGGAGGTCGATGCTTTGAAGCAGAACCTCAAGCGGTCCGAGAACGAGCTCGGCCTTGCCAAGAAGCAGCTCGAGGACAAAGAAGGTGAGTAACACCGTATTAAATTTGTACCTTACAGAAAAGGATTTTGGTTGCAATAGAGATAACAAGGATAACGTGGGCACTGCAAGGGCCACAAGTGAGGTGGCGACCTGAAGGAGGCCGTGTCCGTGTCGAACGTAATCTTGACTGCGAACGAGCGGAGCGAGAGAAGCAGGAGGCTTGAGTGGCGGAGGTGCGGCAAGAGCTCCGAGGCTCTCATGGAAAAGCATGAGAGTTTGGAGCGCAACTCGAAGACTCGAGAGTCCGAGCTTGCCTCGGCTCTTGAGAGTGCCAAAGCCTCTAAGGCTGAGGCCCATAAGGCCCTTCAGGAGATTGAGGCGGTGAAGAAAATAGCGGCGGGTAAGGCATTTTTCATGCAAAGCAAGCATGTGAATGTGAATTACATTACTTACCCAATTCGGAGCTCTCCAGAGCGTTTGCAGATCTGCCTCATGGCGTGTCCGATGCCGCCGCATTCTACCGGGCCGAGGAGGGAGCTCAACGGAGAAGGTCTTGGTCTCGATATCTTGAGGCGGACATCCAGTGCCCCTAGCGACCGGTGAAGCAGCTGGTCGAGCTCCACAAGGTAGCCGAGCAGGCCATGAAGGGCCTCATAGTCCGGCTGTGGCTTGAGGAGGCCATGCACAGGAGCTACTTGGCCTTGTGCGGCGGTGGTGGATCGTGCCCTTGGGTGGAAGTCATCAAGCGATCCGCTTTGCATTGAAGGTGCCGCTGGCCCTTGCCAGCGCAAAGGTGCACTGGGGCAGGCTGGATCTTGAGAGGCTTCGAGCAGACACGCCGCCCGGCGGCAAGGAGTATCGTCTTTCGAAATGTATTATAAGAGTGTCTGAAGGGTGCCCGCAAGATTGCGGATGAGTGCCCCAAAATGTAATATTTGAGTAGACTCGCAATGTGTTATCACGTGCGCTGAAAACTTTGTTCATATGCGCTAAGCAACGCTTATTGATTTAAAATATTGCCTTACAGGCGGCCGTTTATCAAATCGAGAGATGGTAAGTCGTCGGCTTCAGCCCCCATGCCACGAGTGCTGGGGTGTTCGGGATAAACTTGAGCGCTCTTGTTCCCATTTTTGGGTCCATCTAGGGAGGCGCTCAACACAACGAACAAGGCAACCGGACTTATAATACTTGAACACTCTCACTTAGCCATAGAATTCTATAATTTTAAATTTCGGCGAAGCCCCTACTGCTCGGAAGACCGAGTTTGGGGCGCTATCCACGCCTGGGCCGGGCGAAGCCGGTTCCTCGCTCTAAGCGACATAAGTCTTTAGGGACTCGAAAAGACCTCTCGAAGAGCGACCAGCTCTCGCCTTATCATGACGGTCAGTTTTAGCTTTCTCCACTGAGGCGCTCTCCCAGCTCAACCGTGGCACAATTGCAGTGGTTCTCCCAGTGCTACCTTAGCCGATAGAACGGAATGTAAGGTACCAAAACATGGGAGCCGGGCAAACCCAACTATTGACCCAAGACATGATTCAGAGCCAATGCATATAGTGCTATAAGTTCGGGGTGCCGCACTTGTGAAAGTGTTCGGACTTGTCACACCGTAATGCGGGGAACATAAGCCCCTGGTGTATTCGGCCGTACCAAAGTGTACGGATGCGAGATGTCATAATTGAACATATATGTAAAAAAAAGGAATGCAATTATAGGCAAAAAGCGCTGCATTATTTATTCAAGGAATTCTGCTATGAGTGCAGAACGATACAAATAGTGCGGTAAGCAAGGGATTGGACTATTAAACATATCCCCCTCCAGGGGTAGGCTGCGGACTAGTGTATTTAACAAATTTAATGCTCATAATGGCGACCACCTGAATGTTCGTCGTAGCCTTTGTCCTTCCCTGGCTGTTGCATCGTGAGTTCGGCAGGTTTACCGCTGGACAGGGTCTCTGGTGAACGGAGTCCTGTGGATAAATAGAAAAAGGAAAAAAGGAAAATAAAAAGAGCGACACACTTGGGAGCCCCTAGTGTGGTTGAGCCGCATTCTGGGCCTGTCGTGGTCGTGCCCCTCCCCCCATGCCCATGGTATCTCCAGAGCATAATGATGTACGCGAAGAGCTGGTCTTGTAATCATGCAAGGGCTGGGGTTGGGGCCGCATTGCTACGCGTGCTCGGAACGTGCCAGGTGGTCTTGATGTGTGTTACTCCGGGCGCGTTTGGCCATGTCCGGTCGTTTAACGGCCGGACTCGAGAATTGCCTTAAGGGGCTGCTCTGTACTTCTGCCTTGAGAGCCGCTGTGTGTTCCTCCGTTCGGAGGGAGCATTCAGTGTTTTCGTTGACCGTGATGACTCCACGAGGGCCTAGCATCTTGAGCTTGAGGTATGCGTAATGCGGCACCGCGTTGAACTTTGGAAACGCGGTTCGTCCGAGCAGAGCGTGATAGCCACTGTGGAACGGGACTATGTCGAAGATTAACTCCTCGCTTCAGAAATTATCCGGGGATCCGAAGACCACTTCTAGTGTGACTGAGCCTGTACAATTGGCCTCAACACCTGGTATGACGCCTTTGAAGGTCGTCTTTGTAGGTTTAATCCTTGAGGGGTCTATGCCCATCTTGCGCACTATATCCTGATAAAGCAGGTTCAGGCTGCTGCCGCCGTCCATCAGGACTCTAGTGAGGTGAAATCCATCGATGATTGGGTCTAAAACCAATGCGGGGAATCCACCATGGCGGATACTGGTAGGGTGGTCCCTTCGATCGAAAGTGATCGGGCAGGAGGACCATGGGTTGAACTTCGGGGCGACTGGCTTCATCGCATATACGTCCCTAAGTGCACGCTTCCGCTCCCTCTTGGGTATGTTGGTTGCGTATATCATGTTTACTGTCCGCACTTGTGGGGGAAACCTTCATCCTCTCTTCGTTCGTGGCGGGTCTCTTCCTCGTCATCGCTATGCAGCCCCTTGTCATTGTTTTTGGCAATTAACTTGCCTGCCTGCTTGAATACCCAACAATCCCTGTTGGTGTGGTTAGCTGGCTTTTCGGGGGTGCCATGTATCTGGCGGAGCGGTCGAGTATTCGGGCCAAATTGGACGGACCCGGAGTAGTTCTTTTGAATGCCTTTTTTCCGTTGACCGGGTTTAGAGCCTCTGAATCCGGCATTGACTGCCGTATCCTTAGTGTTATCGCTGTTAACGCGGCGTTTGTTTTTGTTGCGACGCGA
The DNA here is from genome assembly GCA_021437245.1 of Aegilops speltoides. NCBI lineage: Eukaryota > Viridiplantae > Streptophyta > Magnoliopsida > Poales > Poaceae > Aegilops > Aegilops speltoides. Next base: position 443,243,131 of record CM038146.1, on the reverse strand, counting down.
CCTGCCATTGCGGTCCTTGCTGTCCGGACTGCCAGAATTTTTGTTGAGGTTGTTACTGCGAGCTAGCCAGCTGTCTGTCCCCCGCGCGAAGCGGGTCATGAGTGATGTGAGGGCTGCCATGGATTTGGCTTTTCCTCTCCTAGGTGCCGGGCCAGCCACTCGTCATGATGTTATGTTTGAAGGCTGCGAGGGCCTCTGCATCCGGACAGTCGACGATTTGATTATTCTTTGTTAAGAACCGTGTCCGAACTGTCGCCGATTCATCCGCTTCGAATTATGTGGCTTAAGTCATCGGCGTCTGGTGGTTGCACATATGTGCCCTGGAAGTTGTCAAGGAATGCGGCTTCCAGGTCCTCCCAACACCCAATTGACTCTGCTGGCAAGCTGTTAAGCCAATGCCGCGGAGTGGGAGATACTTGATGGCGTGGAGATCTTCACCGCGGGCCATATGGATATGGAGATAATCTTCGATCCAAACCGCGGGGTCTGTTGTGCCATCGTAGGATTCGATGTTCACGGGTTTAAACCCTTCAGGGATTTGATGATCCATTACTTCATCTGTGAAGCATAGTGGGTGTGCGGCGCCTCTATATTGAGAAATATCACGACGTAGCTCAAGAGAGCTTTGTCTGCTGTGTTCGGCCCGGCCGGAGTTCTTTGTATCGGCGCGTGACGGTAGTCGTCGTGGGCCGTGGGGCGCCCACGTGATCCGTAGATAGATCTTGATTGTTTTGCCTTGTCCTCCAATATGTCTCGCAAGTCTGGCGCATTCCCTCGTGGCTTCGTACTTTTTGAGCGATGCCGGGGTACGGTCCTGATGGAGGGCCTAGATGCCTCTCGGTCGCGGCCACGGGGTGGTCGGTCTGCTGTATTGTGCGCTGGTGATGAAGGTTTGTATGCTTCCTCCTCTAGTCGGGGGAGCAACTTGCGTTTTGGGTAGCTTTTGGAGGGGCGTTCGAGTTCATACTCTTCGGCCGCGAGGACCTCGGTCCATCTGTCGGCCAGCAGGTCTTGATCAGCTTGAAGCTGTTGATGCTTTTTCTTTAGGCTGTTTGCCGTGGCCATTAGCCTGCGTTTAAAACGCTCTTGTTCGAGGGATCCTCGGGCACGACGAATTCGTCGTCATTGAGGCTTGCCTCGTCTCCGGAGGGGGGCATGTAATTTTCATCCTCCTCGTTTGCCGCTCTCTCCTGAGGGCTGGCTTCTCCGTCCTCCTGTGCTGAATCTTGCTGGAGGGGGTTGTCTTCGGCACTCTCTTGGGGTGTTGTTATCTCCGGTGCCGGAATCTCCATTCTTGCCGTGGCGGGATTTAGAGCGGCGCCGCTGACGTCGGCGCTTGGGCTGTTTCTTAGAGGAATCTGCCTTTGCTGCTTCTTCGCCGTCCCCATCCTTCAGGGTGTCCACCATGTATATGTCATATGACGAGGTGGTCTTCCAGTGACCTGTAGGCGCTGGTTCTTGTTCGTCTCCGGCATCGTCGTTCATACCGTCGATGTCTTCGGAGTCGTAGTCTAGCATGTCGGTTAGATCGTTGACAGTGGCTACAAAGTGGGTGGTGGGTGGGCTTTGAATTTCTTCATCGTCCGCGTCCCAACCATCCTGACCGCAGTCTGGCCAGGGCTCTCCTGATAACGAGAGATACTTTAGCAAATTCAGGATGTCGCCAAAGGGTGAGTGCTAAAAGATGTCCGCAGCGGTGAACTCCATGATCGGCGCCCAATCGGATTTGATTGGCAGGGGCGCCGGAGGTTCGGAGTCCGGCAAGGAGTCAGGCACCTCGGAGTCACAAGCCTTGCAAGGGACAAGGTCGGTATTCGGCTCCATCGCCGTGGAAGTTGCAGCCCCCGAGGCGGTGTCCAGCCACCTGTCCTCGATCTGCGCGGTCGGCTCCGAACTATGGGTCAGAGCGGACTCGCGTGCGGCCTCCAGGGTACTGTCCGGCGGCAGAGCTAAGTCATGCCCATCGTGACAGTGCGGCACGCTCGGCTGTGGCTCGAATCCATCGAAGATCAAGTCTCCGCGGATGTCAGCCGTGAAGTTAAGGCTTTCAAACCTGACCTGATGGCCAGGGGCGTAGCTTTCAATCTGCTCTAGATGGCCGAGTGAATTGGCCGTAGTGCAAAGCCGCCGAACACAAAGATCTGTCCGGGGAGAAAAGTCTCACCCTGGATGGCGTTGTTGTTGATTGAAGAAGCCATCAAGCCTATCGGTTACGACACAGAGGAACTCTTAATGAAAGCACCAATGTCGGTGTCAAAACCGGCGGATCTCGGGTAGGGGGTCCCGAACTGTGCGTCTAAGCGGATGGTAACAGGAGACAAGGGACACGATGTTTTTACCTGTGTTGGGCCCTCTCGATGGAGGTAAAACCCTACTCCTGCTTGATTGATATTGATGATATGGGTAGTACAAGAGTGGATCTACCACGAGATCAAGGAGGCTAAAACCCTAGAAGCTAGCCTATGGTATGATTGTTGTAATGGTTGTTCATCCTACGGACTAAAACCCTCCAGTTTATATAGACACCGGAGAGGGCTAGGGTTACACAGAGCCGGTTACAATGGTAAGAGATCTACATATCCATATCGCCAAGCTTGCCTTCCACGCCAAGGAAAGTCCCATCCGGACACGGGACGAAGTCTTCAATCTTGTATCTTCATAGTCTTGGAGTCCGGCCAATGATGATAGTCCGGCTATCCGGACACCCCCTATTCCAGGACTCCCTCAGCACCCCTCTCCACATTTGCAGACAAGGCCTTCCCTCGTTCATCCTTTTCTCCAACAACCTCATTGTTGAGCAATTAAGAAAGGAAGCCTCTGGAACAAACTGGCTTGGTGGCCACTGCAGGCGTCATCAATCCCCATGCCTCCGCTCAGTCCGACCACCAATCACTACCACGCCCCACTCCTCTTCACCTTATCTCCTATTTCTCGAGATATCATTAGTTTTTACACATGGGATTACTCCCGCATGGGTCAATCACAACAAGTGTTTTATAAAAAAATGCATCTTGATGTTCCGTGCAATGCACAGATCTTGCTAGTGCTCCTACAGAAGACTAAGTTGGTGATGATGGTGTGTCTGCCATCCATCGTTTCTGACCATTAGATCTACATCTAACGCCTGTGAGGCAAGTTGTTGCCTTTTCTCACGAACATCCCACTTGTCTACCAATTTGTAGAAAAACCCATAATTAGTATCTTAAAACCAACCACATCCCTCCCTGACCTCACCAAAACAACCCAAGGAATATATTCTAATTGAAACATAATATATCTCTAGTGATATATGTATATCAAAATTAGAGCGTTTTGTATCAAGTTTGTGAATAAGTATTATTCTAATTATGATTCGTTGCAACACACATGAACATTGCTAGTATTTCCAACCATGCAATTTTTTCCTAGTATTCCATAGTTTCGAGTTTTCCATCAAGATATTAGTCACTCATGGTTGATATTTACTTTCAATCATGTACACATATGCACTATGTAACTAGCCTTGCTTATTGGATTCCAAAGCTTAACTTTCACTCCTACTTACAATATGTAGAGTATTTAACAAAAAACTACCACTTTGAACCAGCCCTAGGAAGAATCTATTGTACAAAAAATAGCAAAAATATACCCAAAATTTCTTAATCCACGCCAAAAACTACTACCTTGTACTCCCGCCGTCCCACAATGTAAGACATTTTTGCAAGCTAGTTTAGCTTGCAAAAATATCTTATATTATGGGACAGAGGGAGTACCGATTAGGTTCGTTTAAACCCATTTATGACAGGATTGGCCCACACATCCGTGCTGACGAGGCAGCTTAAACCAACACATTTTGTTTGACCGTTGACACAAGGGACCACATCTGACCTTCTATCCTGTTATTCCCCCTCAAATCATTATTTTTCCTGAACATTACTTCAAACAGTACTGATGCTGTTCGTCGGTGGCGCCGGTAATGAGCGAGTTGGCCGCCGCTCCGCCGAACGGGCCGGACGCTGCGCTGGCCTCCGCACGGGTTGGCAGGCTGGCCCAAGCGTGACTCACGAGCAAGCAAGCCGATGTGCTGGCCTTCGCTCGAGCCAGATGACTGGCCTTAGCGCGGCACGCGCGAGCAAGCCGCCGCGCCGCCGTGCCAATCTAGCTAGCAAACCTTTCAAACAAGCAGCTGGACGGAGCTATCTTGGATAGCTAGCGGCCGCGAGCGCCGGACGGAGCTGGCATCCAGGCTGCCGCAAGATGGGCTTTGCACCGCCGACGGTTTTGACCTCGCCTTTTGCCGGCGGCGTTAGCTGCGTCCCATGGCCGAGGATGACTAGGTGGACGGGCCGGAGGTATGATGACCCACAAGTGTAGGGGATCACAACATCTTTCGAGGGTAGAGTATTCAACCCAAATTTATTGATTCGACACAAGGGGAGCCAAAGAATATTCTTAAGTATTAGCAGTTGAGTTGTACATTCAACCACACTTGGATAACTTAGTAGCTGCAGCAAAATATTTTGTAGCAAAGTAGTATGATAGTAATGGTAACAGTGGCAAAAGTAAAGATAATAGTTTTGTAGTAATTGTAACAGTAGCAACGGAAAAGTAGATAAGCAAAGCACAATATGTGAAAAGCTCGTAGGCATTGGATCAGTGATGGATAATTATGTCGGATGTGATTCCTCATGTAATAGTTATAACATAGGGTGACACAGAACTAGCTCCAGTTCATCAATGTAATGTAGGCATGTATTCTGAATATAGTCATACGTGCTTATGGAAAAGATTGCATGACATCTTTTGTCCTACCCTCCCATGGCAGCGGGGTCCTAGTGGAGACTAAGGGATATTAAGGATTCCATTTAATAGAGAACCGGAACAAAGCATTAGCACATAGTGAATACATGAACTCCTCAAACTATGGTCATGACCGAGAAGTATCCCGATTATTGTCACTTTGGGGTTGTCGGATCATAACACATAATAGGTGACTATAGACTTGCAAGATAGGATCAAGAACTCACATATATTCATGAAAACATAATTGGTTCAGATCTGAAATCATGGCACTCGGGCCCTAGTGATAAGCATTAAGCATAGCAAATTCATAGCAACATCAATCTCAGAACATAGTGGATACTAGGGATCAAACCCTAACAAAACTAACTTGATTACATGGTAAATCTCATCCAACCCATCACCGTCCAGGAAGCCTACGATGGAATTACTCACGCACGGTAGTGAGCATCATGAAATTTGTGATGGAGGATGGTTGATGATGACGACAGCGACGAATCCCCCTCTCCGGAGCCCTGAACGGACTCCAGATCAGCCCTCCCAAGAGAGATTAGGGCTTGGCGGCGGCCGTGATCGTAAAACGCGATGAAACTTTCTCTCGATTTTTTCTCCGCCAAACGGAATATATAGAGTTGGAGTTGAGGTCGGTGGAGCATCGGGGCCCCACGAGGCAGGCGCGCGCTGAGGAGGCGCGCCCCACCTCGTGGACAGGTGTGCCCCCCCTGGCCTTGATTCTTTTGCCAGTATTTTTTATATTTTCCAAAAGTTATCTCCGTGGATTTTCATGTCATTCCGAAAACTTTTGTTTTCTGCACAATAAACAACACCATGACAGTTCTGCTGAAAACAGCGTCAGTCCGGGTTAGTTTCATTCAAATCATGCAAGTTAGAGTCCAAAACAAGGGCAAAAGTGTATGGAAAAGTAGATACGTTGGAGACGTATCAACTCCCCCAAGCTTAAACCTTTGCTTGTCCTCAAGCAATTCAGTTGATAAACTGAAAGTGATAAAGAAAAACTTTTACAAACTCTATTTGCTCTTGTTGTTGTAAATATGTAAAGCCAGCATTCAAGTTTTCAACAGAGATTATAAACTAACCATATTCACAATAACACTTAGTTCTCTCATTTACTCATATCAATGGCATAATCAGCTAGCGAGCAATAATAATAAACCTCGGATGACAACACTTTCTCAAAACAATCAAAATATGATATAACAAGATGGTATCTCGCTAGCCCTTTCTGAGACCGCAAAACATAAATGCAGAGCACCTTTAAAGATCAAGGAGTGACTAAACATTGTAATTCATGGTAAAGAGATCCAATCAAGTCATACCCAATATAAACGAATAGTAATACATGCAAATGACAGTGTGCTCTCCAGCGGGTGCTTTTTAATAAGAAGGTGATGACTCAACATAAAAGTAAATAGATAGGCCCTTCACAGAGGGAAGTAGTGATTTGTAGAGGTGCCAGAGCTCGATTTTAAAATAGAGATGAATAACATTTTGAGCGGCATACTTTCACTGTCAACGCAACAACTATGAGATGGCGATATCTTCCACGCTACATGCATTATAGGCGGTTCCCAAACAGAATGGTAAAAGTTTATACTCCCCCACCACCAACAAGCATCAATCCATGGCTTGCTCGAAACAATGAGTGCCTCCAACTAACAACAGCCCTGGGGGAGTGATACATCTCCAACATATCTATAATTTATGAAGCATTCATGCTATTTTATTATCTGTTTTGAATGATTACAGGCTTTATTATACACTTTTATATTACTTTTGGGACTAACCTATTAACCGGAGGCCCAGCCCATATTGCTGTTTTATTGCCTGTTTCAGTATTTCAAAGAAAAGGAATATCAAACGGAGTCCAAACAGAATGAAACCTCCGGGAGCGTGATTTTTGGAAAGGATATGATCCGGGAGACTTGGAGTTCAAGCCAGGGAAGGCTCGAGGAAGCCAGGAGATAGGAGGGTGCGCCCACCCCCTGGGCGCGCGCCCTGTCTCCTAGGCCCCTCGAGGCTCCCCCGACTGACTTCTTTTGCCTATATAAGTCCACGTGCCCTAAAAACATTGAAGACGAAGATAGATCGGGAGTTCCGCCGCCGCAAGCCTCTGTAGCCACCAAAAACCTCTCGGGAGCCCGTTCCGGCACCCCGCCGGAGGGGGAACCCATCACCGGTGGCCATCTTCATCATCCCGGCGCTATCCATGACGAGGAGGGAGTAGTTCACCCTCAGGGCTAAGGGTATGTACCAGTAGCTATGTGTTTGATCTCTCTCTCTCTCTCTCGTGTTCTCTCTATGGCATGATCTTGATGTATCGCGAGCTTTGCTATTATAATTGGATCTTATGATGTTTCTCCCCCTCTACTCTCTTGTGATGAATTGAGTTTTCCTCTTGAAGTTATCTTATCGAATTGAGTCTTTAAGGATTTGAGAACACTTGATGTATGTCTTGCCGTGCTTATCTGTGGTGACAATGGAATATCACGTGATCCACTTGATGTATGTTTTGGTGATCAACTTGCGGGTTCCGCCCATGAACCTATGCATCGGGGTTGGTACACGTTTTCGTCTTGACTCTCCGGTAGAAACTTTGGGGCACTCTTTGAAGTACTTTGTGTTGGTTGAATATATGAATCTGAGATTGTGTGATGAATATCGTATAATCATGCCCACAGATACTTGAGATGACAATGGAGTATCTAGGTGACACTAGGGTTTTGGTTGATTTGTGTCTTAAGGTGTTATTCTAGTATGAACTCTATGATAGATTGAACGGAAAGAATAGCTTCATGTTATTTTACTACGGACTCTTGAATAGATAGAACAGAAAGGATAACTTGAGGTGGTTTCGTACCCTACCATAACTCTTCGTTTGTTCTCCGCTATTAGTGGCTTTGGAGTGACTCTTTGTTGCATGTTGAGGGATTGTTATATGATCTATCTATGTTATTATTGTTGAGAGAACTTACACTAGTGAAAGTATGAACCCTATGCCTTGTTTCCTATCATTGCAATACCGTTTCGCTCACTTTTACCATTACTTACCTTGCTGTTTTTATTATTTCAGATTACAAAAACCTTTATCTACCATCCATATTGCACTTGTATCACCATCTCTTCACCGAGCTAGTGCACCTATACAATTTACCATTGTATTGGGTGTGTTGGGGACACAAGAGACTCTTTGTTATTTGGTTGCAGGGTTGCTTGGGAGAGACCATCTTCATCCTACGCCTCCCACGGATTGATAAACCTTAGGTCATCCACTTGAGGGAAATTTGCTACCGTCCTACAAACCTGTGCACTTGCAGGCCCAACAACGTCTACCAGAAGAAGGTTGTGTAGTAGACATTAGGGAGTTTTGTTTAATTATTTTGATTTTCTATGATCGCTTTGATCATGGGACTGGGCATCCCGGATACCAGCCATTTTCACGTGAATGAGGAGCGGAGTCCACTCCTCTTGAGAATAACCCACCTAGCATGGAAGATACAGACAACCCTAGTTGAAACATGAGCTGCTCGAGCATACAAAACAGAATTTTATTTGAAGGTTTGGAGTGTGGCACATACAAATTTACTTGGAACAGCTGGTAGATACCGCATATAGGAAGGTATGGTGGACTCATATGGAACAACTTTGGGGTTTATGGAGTTTGGATGCATAAGCAGTATTCTTGCTTAGTACAGGTGAAGGCTAGCAAAAGACTGGGAAGCGACCAACTGAGAGAGCGACAACAGTCATGAACATGCATTAAAATTAATTTAAACCAAGCACAAGCATGAGTAGGATATAATCCACCATGAACATAAATATCGTGAAGGCTATATTAATTTGTTTCAAGTACATGCGTGAACATGTGCCAAGTCTAGTAACTCAATTCATTCAAAGGAGGATACCATCCCATCATACCACATCATAATCATTTTAATAGCATGTTGACATGCAAGGTAAACCATTATAACTCATAGCTAATTAAGCATGGCACAAGCAACTATAATCTCTAAATGTCATTGCAAATATGTTTACTTCATAATAGGCTGAATCAAGAACGATGAACTCATCATATTTACAAAAACAAAAGACATCGAGTTCATACCAGCTTTTCTCATCTCAATCAGTCCATCATATTTCGTCATTATTGCCTTTCACTTGCACGACAGAACGATGTGTATAACAATAATAGTGCACGTGCATTGGACTATGCTGGAATCTGCAAGCATTCGATTCAAGAGAGAAGACAAAGTAATATGGGCTCTAAGTTAAATCAACAATCATGCATATGAGAGCCACTAAACATATTCAATATGGTCTTCTACTCTCGACCCCCAAAGGAAAGAAAAGAAATAAAACTATTTACACGGGAAAGCTCTCAACAAGTAAAAGAAGAACGAGAAATCTTTTTGGGTTTTCATTTTAATTACTACTACAGGCATGGAAAGTAAACTAGCTAAATTTTTTGATTTTTCTAAAGGTTTATCAAACACACAAAAAGAAAGCTAGAAAAAGAAAATTAAACTAGCATGGATAATACAATGAAAGAGTATGAGCACCGACAACTAGAATAGTGTGTGAACATGAATGTAAAGTCGGTGAGAAATACGTACTCCCCCAAGCTTAGGCTTTTGGCCTAAGTTGGTCTAATGCCAAGGATAATGGCTACTCTCCCCGGTGTACTGAGGGGTGTCATCATGGTACCACTGGCTAGCCATCTCCTCCGGATCCCACTGATAAAATGATGGACGATAAGGGTCCAGTTGGGGGTTCCGGCTCAGGCTCTGGAGCGGATGCCTGTCCTCGATGAGCGTACACCGCTTCCGGCGAGACAAGATAATTAACTGCAGTCAAATCAAACAACAGAGGCACATGCAGGACAATAATCCCATTGTGTTTCTTATTAAATCTCAGGTTATATAGGAGCATCTTATCATCATTGTGAACAATAAACTCATGTGCTACCATGCTCATGTAATCTAAAAGGTAAGGCGGCAATATTGTCTCCTCTTTCTCATGGTGCCTAATAGGTATCTCAAAATGTTTAGCAAGACGTGCAACATAGATACCTCCAAAGATGGGGCATTTTGTACGGTTCAGGCTTAGCCGTTTAGCAATAACGGCACCCATACTAAAACTATTATCACCAAACAAAGCATGGAATAGAATAATAATATCAGGAACACTGAAGTTTCCACTATTTCCATGACCAATTAAGCATTGACTAGCAAATAAGGCAAAGTAGCGTAAAACAGGAAAGTGTATGCTAGTGATTCTTGCATCGGAACCCTTCTTTGGATCCCCTACAGTAATGGTGTTAACAAAGCCATCCACATCTTTACGATGTGGTTCATCTAATCCGCCCTCAAAGGGTATTCTACATACCGCACAAAAATTACGTAAAGACATTTCGTTGAATTCATCATATAAATGAAATGATACTGATGGAGGTGAATTCTTAGGATAATAATAAAAGTTTTGCACGAAAGTATTGGTGAGTAAGAGATACTGATCAATCCGGTCGTGGAGGAAGTCGGTGAGGCCTGCATTTTTGTCAGGGGTTGGATGCGACATATGCCAATGGGTGGCTTATCATGGTGGGGGCGAGTAGAACGTCGCCGGTGCCTGGAAACGGGATGAGGCGCAAACATGCACGCCGGCGAATCTTACCCAGCTTCGGGGCTCTCCGGGGAGATAACACCCCTACTACTGCTCTGCGGGGTCTCCGCATGATCACTATGGCATGATAGTACAAAGGTGATCCTAGAGCTGTATCGGGAGGCAGGAGGGAGCTAGGCTGGCTCTCTCCCCTGCTTGCTATGGGTCTAAATCTATCCAGGGCCGAACCCTTTGCATGGGTGCCCCAGGGGGTTTATTGTAACACCCCGGATGTATCTTTCCATATTTGTAACTTCAACTCTTGCCATTTTCGGATATGTGCTATGATATTCCCTCCGTGGTTGGGTTTTGTTTTCATTTTGCATTTTGTTCATGTCATGCATCTCATATCATGTCATCATGTGCATCTCATTTGCATACGTGTTCGTCTCATGATTCCGAGCTTATTCCCGTTGTCAGTTTTGCTTTGTCATCCGACACTCCTATGTTCCCGGCGTCCCCTCTTGTTCTTTTTCCGTGTGCGGTGTTGAACATTCTCGGAATGGACGAGCCTTGCCAAGTGGCCTGGTATAGCACCGTAGACCACTTGTCAAGTTTCGGTCATTTGGAGTTCGTTTGGTACTCAACGGTTAACGCGCCCTCATGAAAGGCCTCTTTTGAGTTGCAGCCCAACAACCCTCCAAAGCAGCCCAATAACCCATCTAACTCCCCTCCATGCCCTTGGTCGTTCGATCACGATCGTGTGGGCGAAAACTACACCCCATTTGGACTCTCCTAACTCCCTCTATGCCTATATATACACCCCTCCCCCGAAATCCCGGGCAAACCCTAAAAATTTTCCTCTCTCGCCGCCGGACACGTCGGAGACGGGCAGACGCGTCCGCCCGCCCGCCCGGCCACTCGCCCGCTGCCACGTGGCCTCCGCCGCCCAGCGCCCTTGATCCGCCGGGCAGGCGGGGCCCTCCGGCCCAGCGCCGGCCGCCGCGCCCGCCGCCGCCGCCGCCGTCTTGCCGCGCGCCGCCCGCCCGCCGCCGCCGCCACCGCACTCCGCCTTGCCCATTGCGCCGTCTGCCGTCGCCACCCTGGCGGCCGCATGGGCCGCCTGCGCCATCATGGTCGCCATGCCGCCAAGCCTCGCCATGTAGCGGCTGCGCCCTGCCGGCCATGCCGGCCGCCGCCCGCCCCGGCGACCTCCTCCTCCGGCAGCTCCCTCCTCCGGCGTCCCTCCAGCCCGGCGACCTCGAGCTCCAGCTCGGCGAGCTCCGATCCGATCCGATCGAGAATCCCTAAGGGTTGACTTCTCCCCCCCCCCCCAAAATTCGTCTAAGTCTTTTCCTGTGGTAATTTCCTTGCATTTTCAATGCATCACATCTCCGTAACCGTGGCTCTGTTTTGGGCGTATAATATGTCAAATTGTTCATCTCGAAGAGTACATCATTTCATTCCATTGCATCATTTGCATTTGAGCTCATATTGATGCCCGAAATGCTGTTGGAAATTGGCTTCAGATCGTTAGTTTCAGAATCTTATCAGTTCGAGCTCTTTTGTTATTTTTGCCATGAATTATGTGTGCACCCTATGAACTTGAGTCCTACATGTGAGTTGAACATTGCCATGCCATATTTCCAGGGGTGTTTGCCATGTATTTTTGTGAGCTATGTGCTGACTAGAACAAGCATGCAAAGTAGGGATGATGATGTTGCTGATTTCAGGAACTTAGTGATTTCACTAAGTCTTGTCCTGCTGTTAATTTTATGCCATATGTTCATGTTGTTACAAAGAGTTCTATGCCCCTTTTGAGCATGATCAGTAAGGGTGTTTTGATCATATGGATGTTCTGTATCCATCCATGTCTTTGTTGGCATTTATGGAGTAGTCTAGCATGTCATTTTCGTGCTCTACTTTTGCTTGAAAATGTTTCTTGGCAGACTGTTTGCGTGAGATTCAATTTTCACGAGGTCGTTGTAGTTGATCCGTGTATGCTATGATGTTGTTCTTGCCATGTATAGCTCCTATGCCATGTCTTCTTGATGGGTGTATGCTTAGTTTATCATGAGATGCTCTGTAGTGAGTGCATCGAGCTCACGAACATGCCATGTTGAATCTGTTTTTGCCATGTCCTGATATTTCACTAAGTCTGAAATCTGTAATAAAACTTGCAATGTTTACATGGGTGCCATCATTTCTTAGAGTCCTTTTTGGCTTATGGTCAGTAAGGGACTATTGAAATATGCTTTGAGTAGAATCATGTCATGCCTTGCTTTGCTATTATAAGTTCATGTAGCATGTTGTTTGCTTGCTCTAAACATGCCTTCCTGATGTTAATTCCTGGCATGTTAGTATTTTCACCAAGTCTGTGAACCTGATATTTTGAGCACTTTCACCATGCTTGTTTGAACATGTTATGATGTGATTTAGCCGTAGCTCAGTGTTCCTCTTTTGTTAAGCATCTCCTGTAGTTCGCTGCCATATGCTTTGTTTTTATGTTGGGGTGCTGTAGCATAGTTTCGTGTTGCGTGCTAATTAGCATCGGGCTGTTAAACGCAGTTTTGCGTCATTCTTGTTTTGCTTGTCATTTGCAAACCGTGCATCCGATTCCGGTGATCTTTATATCGATTTCAACCGAATCATCTCATCTTTCCAGCGGCATACTTGGTTTGCCAAGTTGATGCCAGTTCATCATTTTCCTTCCGAGCATACATATGCATTGCATATCACATCTCGCATCGCAGTCATGTTTTGCATCATATTGCTTGTGCATTGTTCCTTGTTTTGATTGTGGTTCCGTTGCTTGTGTTCTTGCTTTGGGTAGAGCCGGAGGCGAGTACGTGAGCGAGGAGCCTGTTGAGAACGCCTACGAGGATCCGACCTTGACAACTCGAGAACCTTACGAGCAAGATGACCATACCTTCGATATCACTTCTATCTTTGCTTGCTAGATGCTCGCTCTTTTGCTTTGCCTATGCTGCGATACCTACCACTTGCTATATCTTGTCCCCATATTGCCATGTCAACCTCTAACCATCCATGTCCTAGCAAACCGTTGATTGGCTATGTTACCGCTTTGCTCGGCCCTCTTATAGCGTTGCTAGTTGCGGTGAAGATGAAGTTTGTTCCTTGTTGGAACACGGATATTTTGGGATATCACAATATCTATTGTTTTAATTAATGCATCTATATACTTGGTAAAGGGTGGAAGGCTCGGCCTTATGCCAGTGTTTTGTTCCACTCTTGCCACCCTAGTTTCCGTCATACCGGTGTTATGTTCCTTGATTTTGCGTTCCTTACGGTCGGGTGATTTATGGGACCCCTTGACGGTTCGCTTTGAATAAAACTCCTCCAGCAAGGCCCAACCTTGGTTTTACCATTTGCCACCTATACCCTTTTTCCCTTGGGTTTTCGCGAGCCCGAGGGTCATCTTAATTTACCCCCCCGGGCCAGTGCTCGTCGTGAGTGTTGGTCCAACCTGTCAGCCGCCGGTGGCCACCAGGGGCAACTCTGGGATGGCCTATCGGAAGTTTGGACAATCTGGTGTGCCCTGAGAAAGAGATATGTGTAGCTCCTATCGGGATTTGTCGGCACATTCGGGAGGCTTTGCTGGTGCAGTTTTACCATTGTCGAAATGTCTTGATGTACCGGGATACCGAGTCTGATCGGAGTGTCTTGGGTGAAGGTTTATTCTTCGTTGACCGTGAGAGCTTGTTATGGGCTAAGTTGGGACACCCTGCAGGTATTATCTTTCAAAGCCATGCCCGCGGTTATGAGGCAGATGGGAATTTGTTAATGTCGGTTGTAGAAAACCGAAGTTGACCTTAATTAAAATACATCAACCGTGTATGTAACCGTGATGGTCTCTTCTCGTGAGTCCGGAAGTGAACACGTGTTGGAGTTATGCTTGACGTAAGTAGTCGGGATCACTTCTTGATCGCTAATAGCTTCACGACCGCGCCTTGCTTCTCTTCTCGCTCTCTTTTGCGATGTAGCCACCATATATGCTGAGTCGCGCTTGCAGCTCCTCCTTTTGACACCAGCCTTCCCTTAAGCTTAAATAGTCTTGATCTCGCGGGTGTGAGATTCTTTGAGTCCCATGGCTCACAGATTCTACCAAAAGCAGTCACAGTACGGTGATGCGGTGACTGATGGGCGAAGCGAGCTGAAGTGGGAATATGATGAGGCCCTTGGGCGATACTATGTTTCCTTTCCGGACGATTAGTAGTGGAGCCAGTTAGGCGTCGAGGATCTGTGTTGCATGTGGGGTTTTCTTCTTTTATTTTGGTTCCGTAGTCGGACCTTGAGTGTAATCTGAATGATGGATGTTAAATTATGTATTGTGTGAAGTGGCGACTGTAAGCCAACTATGTACCTTTTTCCCTTATGTATTACATGGATTGTGCGAAGATTACCTCACTTGCGACATTGCTATCAATGCGGTTATGCCTCTAAGTCGTGCTTCGACACGTGGGAGATATAGCCGCATCGAGGGCGTTACATTTATATAGGCCTACCCCCCAGGGGTACAATAGTAATCTGACTGGGCGTGGCCCCCAGCCGTCTGTCTCTCACGCAGCCGTCCTTCTGCCGCTTCGGGGCCCATGATGGCGGGCCCATGATTATCTGCGAACAACTTGTCTGCGCTCTGATGACATAAGCTCGGTCATGGGGTCGTGGGAACGAGACCGCCGTCTGTCGGCGATCACCGCCGCCACTCCCGTCAATCTGGTTTATGGCTTGTGGGGCCCTGACTGCGAAACGGCCGACTCTAGGGAGGCCGACTCCCGCTGGGCCGTCTTTGGGCTCTCTGGCCGTCTTCGATCTTTTCACTGACAGGTGGCCCGGCGATCTTCGGGCCGTACAGGCCGCCGTCGTGGGCACAATGCCTCGCGCACTATGGCCGAGGTCAGGGGAGGCATGGCAACAGTGCCGCACCTCACCGGAGATCTCCCGGCGATACGGCTCACTGTAGCCATGCCTGCCCCTCATGGTCAGAGGGGACGGCCACGTCGGGGCCGTACCCTCCATCTGTCTTCGAGAAAGGTCGCGGGCCGACTCTCATAGTCGGCCCCCTGAAAGGTCGCAAGCCCGGAGTCGGCTTGCCTTGGAGTCGCCATTTGGGGACTCAGCTCCTCCGAAGGTCGCCAACTGGGACTCGGGATTCTCGAAGGTCGCCAGCTGGGACGCGGGCTGAGGGGCGCGGCTTGCCCCGATGTCTTGAAAGATCTTGGGACCCGGGTCGGTCTACCCGTGGCCCATTACTCGACAAGAGGCCCGGTGGCGAAGCCAGTGGCGCCGCTTGTGGGGCTTCGGCAGTTTCAATCCTCCCAACGCCGGCTCTGAGACTCGGCCGCTGTTTCTTTGGGCTGCCTCGCCGTAGTCGGACTGGCTCCGCGAGGAGCCGCCGCTCGCAAGTCGTGGCGGGAAACGGGTGGCGTATCGGTTACGCTTCCCTGCCAGTATTGAGATGGTCCTATTGCACGGTGCGCGTGGGCGATAAGTCTGCCTTCCCAGCGTGGCGGAGGGACGGGCGCCAGTGGGGCCCGCCACTACGCGCCTTGGCTCCCGGCGGATCCGCTGCGGCCGAGGCGGTTGGCATCCCACGTTATTCTGCGGCGTAGTAACCGTGGGGGTAAATCGGGCGGCGTGGGGCGTGGCGCGATTAATCCCCACGTCGCCCCCTCGGCTTCTCAGCCCGTAGGGCTATAAGTAGGCGGGGAGGAGTGGGGCGGCACTACACTTGCACTCTCTCCCCCGCTCTCCCGCCTTTCTCCTTCCTTCGCCGCGAGCCACGGCATTCTTCCTCCGCCGCGAGCCAAGGCATTCTTCCTCGCCGGCGATGAGTTCTTCTTCCGCCGCGCCCCCACCTCGCACTCCGGCGTGTGGGATGGCTCGGACGTGGAGGCGGAGGACATCGAGTTTCTTCGCCGGACCCGCCGCCTCCCCAGCGCGGACCTGGTGCACGCCCGTCCCGCGCCGGCGGGAGAGATCCGGCCCGCGCCGGAGGAGGGCGAGTGGGTCATCTTCCGTTCGCATCTTATGCGCGGGCGAGGGCTTCCGGCGAGCGGATTCTTCCGCTCGTTTCTCGAGTTCCACAAGCTGTAGCCGCACCATGTCACCCCCAACGCGGTGGTGCTTCTCTCCGCCTTCGCCACTCTGTGCGAAGGCTACATCGGCGTTCTCCCCACCCTCGAGCTGTGGGGGGAGTTCTTCTCTTCGAACTCGGCACTCAGGCCGCCGGCACGCCGGCTCAGTGCGGCACCTACATCGCGGTGCGGCGCACGACGGCCGACAATCCTTTTCCTCCCATTCCGTTTGTGAAGTCAGTGAAGATGTGGCAGAAGTCCTACTTCTACATGAAGAACATCTCCACCGATGGCGACTGGGTCAATTTGCCGCCTTTTGACCGCGAGCCGCTGACCGGCCGGCTGGCCAGTTGGTCCAAAAGTCCAAATCACTTTCGACCTCCGGGCCGGCGCCGGCGCGACTCGAAGTCATCTTTGCGGTCGGAGGGCTCGTCGCCTCCGATCTTCAGCCGCCGCCGTGGCGCGCGCCGAGTTCTTCCGCTCGGGGCGGCCTCACCTCATCTGCCGGATGGCGGCCGCCACGATCCGAGCCGTCTGTGCACCAAGGACATGCCGCGCGGGGAGGTGGCGAACTTGGTGAACCACATCGCCCACTGCACGTTCACGGAGGAATGGCAGTTCGGCAAGGAGCCGTACTCGCGTGACAACCCCCCTCCAATGGTAAGTTACATCCGTCCTTATTTCGATCTCCTCCGCGTCTGACTTCGAACTCTAATCATCGCTGGCATCTTCTGAGCAGAACCCCCTCACGGCGCCCGCAGCCGGCGCCACAAGAGAGCCTCGCGACTACGTCCCAGATCGCGAGGTCAGCGACGTCGACGACCCCGACTTGGGGGCTGCGGCGCTGGAGGCCGACGCCGAAGGCGGCGGCGAGGGGGCAGACGGCGGCCTCAGGCCGTCGGCAACCTTTGCCGACTGGCCCGAGGACGACGTCGACACGGAAGTCGTCCCGCGCCGCCAGCCGAGGGCCGGCCCCTCCGGCCAAGCCGGCGCGAAGAGGCGTCACGCCGGGCCGAGTGCGCCCGGTGGCAAGCCAAAGAAGTTCAAGGGAGCCGCCGCCGCGACCAAGCGGGAGGAGGCGGCTGCGAAGGCCAACCACTTCCGAAGGGAAGTGAAAAGGCCGCCGTTGGTTTCTTCGTAAGTCTTCTTACTCTATCACTTCTTTGTTGGATCCCATTGGAGTCTTTTCTGATTTTCCCTCTGATCTTCTCCAGAGCTCCCCTCTCCCTTGAAAGAGCCGCCGTCCCCTCCGTCATGGGGTCGGCAGAGACGTCTGCCAACACTCAGCGGATTGATCCCGCCGCCGACCTTCCGGAGGCGACGGAACGGAATGCGCGGGATAAGCGCGAAGAGGAAGAGGCTGACCGCCTGGAGAAGGCGGAGGCCGAGAAGGCGGCCGCCGGCGCCCGACGCTGGAGGAGGCGAGGCGCGGCCGCAGTGAAGCGGCATCTTTGAGGAAATCGCCGCGTCGCCCGATCGGCGATGCTTGTCCCCCCGCTGTCGTCGGCGCCGCCGGCCCTCGAGTTCACGGGGCAGACCGGGGAGGTCGGCACCGCGAACCCTCTCGCGGAGGAGGGCGGCGACGTCTTAGACTCGGATACTCACGCACCGCCTCCGCCGCCTCCGCCGCCTCCGTCTTCGAGGCCGCATGGCAAACAGCCGGTGGACCCGCAGGATCCTCCGGCTGCGGATGACGCCGACGCGCAAACTGCTTCTTGGTCGCCAGCGGCCGCCGCCGCCCGGCTTGAGAGGACGAGCTCAGCGCCGCGCGGCTTCGGAGACGGCGCCCTTGGCTCGGCGAATCTGGGCGTCGAGGCTCGAGTGCCGCGCCACCATTTGGCTGCGTGAAGGCGGCACCGCCCGCTGAACCAGGCCTTCTGGGCGTCGATCGAAGGCTGCGAAGAGGGCGGCGCCCTCAACTCTGTGCAGGCGCATCGGCCTTGCGGACCTCCGTCCGGGTATGTTTCGTTTCTCTTTTTTGATCTCTGTCTTCTCTGTGCGAAGGCGGCGGCCTCCTGCTGAGGTGCTGACTTCGGAACTCCTTACGTGAGCTCCGAAGACTAACTTTTGCTTTGCCGGCTTTGCAGGAATACCACAATCTCCGCGCCACTGCCTTCAACCGCAATGTTGAAGAGGTGAAGAAGCGGACCGCCGATCTGACGGAAAGCCGAGGTGAGCTAATTCTTCCTTCTTGAGGGCGCGGCTGGCGCCCTGGCTGTAATCCCGAGATTGGGCCGATTGCTGGCGATCGGGCGGATCTCCAGCGATCTATCTTCCTTTTTCTCCATGGAGGCGCTGGCGCGCCGTAGGCTGTAGTCCCGAGATTCGGGCCGGCTGCTGGCAGTTGGGCGGATCTCCCGGCGATCTACCTTGCGATGACCTTCTTGTCTTTTTTCTTGATCTTGGCGCCAACGCCGCCCTCCGAAACAGCTGGGCAAGGCCAACACCATACGCCCGCGCCAAGGAGGAGGAGTGCAACAAGCTTGCCCAAAGCGCGACCTGCTGGTAGCCTTGATTGGCGAGCAAAAAGAGCTGCTCGGAAGGCGCGGGGCGGCGCCAAGTCACGGGAAGATGCCCTCATAGCCGAGTTCGAGGTCGAGCGCTCCGCGTGGACCGGCCGGGAGGCGATCTTGACCTCCGGCTACCACGAGCTCGAGGACATGGTTGATGGTAAGTCTTTTTCTCTTTTTTGGTCTTCCGACTCTGCGTCGGGCTGAATTTGGGTTTTCTGACTGTCTTTCCTTCTGTCTTGGCAGACTTCTTTCTCGGCCACTCGCAGGCCGTTCCTCTGGCCATCGAGGCGGCTCGGGAGGAGCGAAGGGCGAAGTTATTGCCGCCAACGCCCCCCGAACCATCGACGAGCAGCTTTTGAGCATCGGGGTTCGTCTTCGTCCTGCGCACCATATGCTGCGCCGTCTTCAGCGCGCCGGTGCCCAAGTGGTCGCCGCCCTATGGCCGGACGTGCCGGCTCTTCGCACCGCCAGTCGGACCGCCGACTGGCTGGAGGTCGCCGCCGGCCGCTTTGAGGCTTGGAGGGGCTCCTCGGCCGTCTTGGAACCGCGCCGGACTTTGGAGTTAAATCAAAGGTGGTATCGGGGCTGGACTGGACCGCTGGCCGCATTCGGTCGAGAGGCCCAGCCGAGTGGAGGCCGTGAAAGCGCCCTTGTCGGCGTCGGCAGCCATCGCCGAGTACCACGGACACCAGTGTCTTTGTGCGAAACAAACGAAGGCGGCGGGAGGCACATAAGACTGGTTGGGATGAACCGAATCTGAGAGGACTCAGCGGAGGTGATCGACTCAGCGCCGAGGAGGAGGACAAGTCGGAGGATGGAGGCGAGGAGGCGCGAGAAGGCAAGTGGCGGCCAGCCTCGGCTGATCACGCCTCGGCTGACAGCCGTAGAAGGACAAAGCGGTGTCGCCGAGGCGACAAGCCGAGACCGCCCGACGTGGCGCCCGGCATCCTACACGCCGTCACCTCCGACCCTCGGCTCAGGAGGCCGCCTCCTAGAGTGCTACATTTATCTGTCTTTGTTGCTCTTTTGAAAAACTTGTTAGGTTCGAACAATTCCACCCACTGGGTGTATTCGGCCAAGGGCCTTATGTAAATATTTATCTAATTTCCGCCTTTCCTTGCTTTTTGTTCTTTGGACTTTTTCCTTTGCCGCCTTCCTTCAGTTGCCGCCTTGCCGACTGGGCAGCCGCTCTGCGGACTGCCGCTGGGTCAAGTGCTTAGCTTTTTTAGGGAGGCAAGTACTTGGTCGTTTAGAATATCTTAGCAAGTTGGCTAGAAATCGACAGGCCGACTATTCGAGAGTCGGCTATCCTTGATGAAAATTGAGGCAATGAGCCATTGCTCGTGGTCGGCTCGGCAAGGAGGCTGGTAGCCGGCTTGGGCTATCGTTGCTCTTAAGTCCTTAGCCGTTTTTCATGTATCGCTCGTTCTTTCCTGTCCCACCTTGAAGCGAGTCGCTCTGCGGCTGCGACTTCGGCGAGGGAGGCGGCTTTGGCGCACACATTACTTGTCTGACTTCAGGGAGCGTTTCATAGCGCAAGACGGCGAGTCCCCAGGCCGACTAAGTCGGACCCGGTGCCAAGCAGTATGATAAAAAGGGAACAACATATTCGGAAGCATAGTTCTTATCATACAGATAATCAAAAAGGCAGTCCCCGAGCTCGTCCCGGGGGGCCTAAGGTCTTAGTACTTTAATACAAAAGAGGGTGGCGCGATACATACTGCATCAACTGTAAAATCTTCGAAGAAGATTCACGTTCCACGGGCTCTCTGTTTCTTTGCCGGAGTCGTCCCTCATGCGTGCTTGAGGCTTCTGAGCATCGATCAAATAGTAGGCGTCGTTCCCTAGCACCTTCTTTGGCGATGAAGGACCTTCCCAAGGTGCCGAGCAACTTATCTTGGCGGCTGTTCTCTGAATCAGCGGAGCACAAGGTTGCCCTCTTGGAGCGATCTTGGCTTGACCTTGCGATTGTAGTATCGGCGCAGACTCTGCTGGTAGATCGGACCGACCGAGTGCCAGCGATCGGCCCTCTTCAGCCGGTCGGCGCCGTCTTGGCGTCTTCTTGGCCTCCTCCTCGGTGTACATGGAGACTCGTGGAAGTCGAACTCTATATCCATTGGGATGGCGGCCCGGCACCGTGAGCGAGGAAGAAAGGCGTGAAGCGGTTGACTTGTTTGGGGTTGTCTTGCGAGACTCGAGGGCGGCGAGCAGCTCTTGACCAACAGCCGGCGGCGCTCGAGTGGTTCGACCAATCGAGGCTTGATGCAGACGGTGAGGTCGTTAGTTCGTTCCCCTGGCCGTTTATTGCGGATGGGCAGCGGACGCTAAGTCGATCGGATGCCTGCGTCGCGAAAACGAGCCAAAGCGCCCTTGGCGAAGTTGGTGCCGTTGTCGGTGATGATCTTGTCGCGGTATGCCATACCGCCTTTGTGATGTCGACAATGAAGGTCACGCCATGGGCCCGTTTAATTTCTTGATGGGCTTTGCTTCTACCCACTTGGTGAACTTGTCCACGCGACAAGCAAATGAGTTAGGCCGCCTCGGGCCGTCTTGAATAGTCCCACCATGTCCGAGCCCCAAAGCGTGAAAGGCGGGCAATGGGGATTGTCTTGGTAGCGGAAGCGGTGAAGGGTGGAGAGTAAACCCGCCGTCAAGCTGTGGATCTGGTGACGTCTTCCACCCTCGGTCGAAGTACATCACGCGGGGCTGGGGATCTGGCAGCTCACTCAGTGCCGCTGATCCGCAGCCCCTCATCGCGCAACTCAACATCTCGGCGGATCCGGCTCCATCACGCTCATGAGCAGGGCGGCGGCGGGCGGCGACAGGTGCTCGGCACAACGATGAAGAACTCGAGGATCGTCTCGGTGTGGACCGCCTCGAGAAAGGAGCCGCCCGGCGGAGATGGGGGCGCACCGCCCGGTCGCTTCTCCCCGGCGCCTCGACCACGCCCACGGCCACGTCAGCGGCCTCGCCCCTCCCTCTTCCCCTCACGGCCGGCTCCGCCGCCAGGCTGAGGTAGGGAGGCGCGTTACTGAGGCGACCCTCGCTGCCACCGTTGAAGAGACAGGATTCCCTCCCTCCATGGCAGATGAGAGGAAGAGTAACGGAAGTTAAAGACGAAAGAAGAAGGAGAAGTGCGAGGCTATTGTGCTCCCCTTCCGTCCCTTTTAAAGAGTGAGGTGGGGGCTCAACCTCCCCGCTCGGCCAATCGGGGAGCAAGGAGGGCAGAGGAGCGGGGCCGACTCGCCATCCTCGCCCGTGACGGCTCAGTCTCCCACCTTCGCCGCCCACGATCCCCCACTCATGGGAGCCACGTGAAAAAAGCGGGCGAACAGCGGGTGAAATGACCTCGCCCTGCACCGCATTCACGGGGTGGGCGCCTTAAAATCGCGCCGCGCCCCACGTCTCCCACGACGCCGCAATTGGCGCGTGCGTTGCGGGAAGTCACGGTGAACCTGAGCCCAAATCGTGCGGACCCAAGCCACAGCGTGCCGTGCCTTTGTTTTGGGCTGGCCCAACAACGCTTCGGCACCGTATATGGCCCGAGCCGGGGCTCTGTCGATTGTACTAAAGTAAAGTACCTTAGTACCCGAACTTGTCTGCAGGCGATCGCGGCACTCCCGGCAAGGCTTGCGGGGCACCGCCAAGACCCTCCACCGTTCCTTATTCTGCCATTCAAGAACAAAGTACTAACCAAGGAAGCAAGGGCCCGGCAAGAAAGAGCTTGCGGGAAGGCCGATCGAGCATCGCCGGAAGACTTGCCCTTGGCGCCCAGCGCCCGGCAAGGCCAGCTTGACGACAAGCTTGCGGCACAACAAGAAGAAGACCCGCGGCAAGGCACTTGCGGCAAAACTGCCACCAAACTCCAGTAGCGCCCTAGCGGCGTGTCATCACAAGGCCATCCCAAGGGCGCGTGGCGAGGCACTCGCAGCCATGCGGGCGGTGTGAGCAGGTGACCACGGATGCCATCGTGGCAACGGTGGCTCATAGCGGTCCTCCTTTGCTTTGCCGTTAGAGGCGACCGGACGGGCATTTAATGCCCTTGTCCCCTACCGTCGAGTTAGGTAGAGAACCTTTGTTGTCACTGTTGTACCAACCCGCAATTTTACTTTTCTACCCCTCTTCCTCGCTGCCACTGTGGATCCCCCCTTGAGTATAAAGGGGGCCCATGCGCGCGTAGAAGGGGTTCGATCCATTCGATACCTAAGACACCACCATATGCTGCATGCGCGAGCAAGATCAAATAACAGATGTCGAGGCGTGTGTCTGCAGTCTTGCTGCGTGCGTGCTGATGAATCGCAATGAATCGAAGATCCATAGGTGGCGCGAAAGAAAAAAAAGTGTAGTTGCGTGATACCATGCCCGCTACTAACGGCGAGTCAGGTCATGGCGATAAATGCCGTGAAAGTACTTTGATAAAGGCTTGTGTGAATGAGACGATGAAATAAACTGAAACCGACAGCTACAAAAAAAAGAAACATTGAACACACAGCACCTTGCATTTTTGACTAGTTCTTTAGCTTCTTCGGGGCGGTCGGCGAAAGAAACCGTCTGCGAAAGGCTTTGGCCACGAGTGCCCTTGAAGCAGCGTGGTGGCACTTTTCATACAGTGGATGTCTCGAGGATCGCTCGGCCTTGCTCGACTCTCTGTGTTGGTGGACACCAGTGACACTGCATATACTAGCTCTCTATTGACTATGGTGTGAAGCTGCTGCTCGGTGTTGTACTTGCAGAGGCGGGTCTCGTCTGCTGGTAATTCCTTGTTTACTAGGAATTTGAGGATGGGCTGTGCCCATGAAGGTCTTGCTATCTCTTATTGCTACCATGTGACACGGACAAGGGTGGCATTTGGGTGGGGCCAGCGGGTTGGAGTCTGCCGCCGCTTCTTTGGATCGAAGAATCTCTGGGCGGTGGGGTAGCTCCGGACGTGGCCAGATCCCGGGCAGACTCGGAATCCCGAACCCGTGGCGCGATCCCGGCTGAGCTCTGAAGTCCCCGGACGTGGCTTGATCCCGGGCTTGTTTTTGTGGCTTTCTTGAGGTAAACTTCTTTGGGGCCTTGGAGTCGGATCCATTGTCTCTGGCGGGCAACACGAAGATGGAGTCGGATTTTGGTGAAGGCTTGATAGGCGGCGAGGAGGCGAAGGGTGACACGGAAGGTATCGCTTAGCGAGTGGAGCCGACTTCGCGCCAAAGGCGTCTGCTTGATCGTTGTTGTTTCTTGATGCGTGAAGAAATTCGCACCCTCAAAGTATCCGCTGAGTTGCTGCACGAGCGGTAACTTGCCATGTTTGCGTCTTTGGCGTCGATCGCGGATGATTCTTTGAACCACCAAGTCGGATCGCCATAGCGAGGATCCGGCGAATCTGAAGTTCTTTAACAAGCCCGAACCCGTGGATGGCGCTTCATATTCGGTGGCGTTGTTGGGGCGGCGAAGTGGATTTGCATCACGTGCTTGGCTTATCGCCCTTGGGGAGGTGAGGACGGCGCTTGGCTCTGGGCGGTCGCATCTTGGAGCCGTCGAAGTGCAGCCCATGAATGAGTAGAGTCGGTATTGGCGGCGGTCTTGAGTCTCGGCCCGGTCGGCGAAATCGGCCAGCGCCTGCGACTTGATGGCGGTGCGAGGTTGGTAATAGATGGTGTCTGGGGCTAGGTCGATAGCCCACTTGGCCCCTCGGCGGGCGTCTCGGCTTCAATGATCTCGGCGAGTGGGCGGTGCAAACCCACGGTGATTGGATGCTCTTGAAAGTAGGGCTTGACTTCTTGGCGGCAAAATGCGCGCGTAGCACATCTTCGATAGTGAGGGTAGTTTTGCTTGGAGGTCGGCGATTACCTCGCTCGAATGTCTACGGTCTCTGGACGGAAGCGCCTATACCTTCCTCCTTACGCTCGACTACAATGGTTGTCTTGACTACCCGGTGGTGGCGGCGATGTACAAACATGTGCTCTTTGGGAGTCGAACCGCCCGGCCTGAGGAGTTGCCGGCATCTTCTTGATTGGAGAAATGCCTCATCGCCTTGTGGTTCCACTCAAAAGGTGGTCTTCTTCATCGGTTGGTACAAGGCGAGCTTTCTCGCCCGGCCGGTGATAAATCGGCCGGCGGATGCCGAGCAGCGGTGAACTTTGCACATCAACGATCGGTGGGTACCTCCATTCTCTCAATGGCCTTGATCTTCGCGAGGTTGCACTCTATGCGCGTTGAACCAAGAGCGAGGCTGGCGGTGGGACTCGAACACGCACTTCTCGGGGTTGAGCTTGATGCGGAATCGGCGCAAATTTTCAAAAGGTCTCTTTGAGGTCTTCGATGGCGTCCGCTTCTCCGTCTTCACCACCACATCATCCACATAAGCGTGGGCGTTTACGCGAGTTGCGAGGAGGCATACGCATCTGCGCTGAAAGGTGGCACCGTCATTCCTCAAGCCGAACATCATTGTCAGGTAGCAGAAGGCTCCAAATGGCGTGATGAATGCGGTCTTCAGTCTGTCTGCTGGATTCAGCTTGATCTGGTGATATCCTGAGTATGCGTCTAGGAAACTCAACAGCTCGCATCCGGCTGTGGAGTCTATCACTTGGTCAATCCTTGGCAGGGAAAATGGGTCCTTCGGGCAGGCTTTATTGAGGCTGGTGTAGTCGATACACATCCGCCACTGCTTGTTTTTCTTCAATACCAGCACTGGGTTTGCTAGCCACTCTGGAAAAAACACTTCCATAATGAATCCGGCTGCCAGGAGCTGGGCTATCTCTTCTCCCACAACTCTTCTTTTCTCTTCTGACAGGCGGCACAAGGGCTGCCTGACGGGCTTCACATCCGGCCTGACGTGTAGCTTGTGCTCGGCGAATTCCGTCGGTACGCCCGGCATGTCCTTGGGGGACCATGCAAAGATGTCCCGATTCTCACGGAGGAAATCGATGAGCTCGCCTTCCTATTTGCTGTCAAGGCCCGTGCCTATGACAGCGTACTTCTTTGGGTGCTCTGGGTCCAAAGGTATCTTCTTGGTTTCTTTAGCGGCTTGAATGATCATACGCTTCCGACTCCTTGGGGTCGGGCGACATCTGGCTGCTTTCGGCCATCGCCACGACCGGTCAAGGCCGCTTCTCAGCTGCGATCACCAAAGACTCGGCCAGCCGGATGCTCTCGGCCGCTGGCGGGCGACTTCTTATAATCGCCGGCAATGGTCAGGATCCCCTTGGAACTCGACATCTTCATCTTGAGGTAGGCGTAGTGGGGAACCGCCATGAACTTGTCCAAGGCAGGCCGGCCAAGCAGGGCGTGGTACGGGCTCTCCAAGTCCACCACCTCGAACCAGACTGGCTCTCGGCGGAAGTGGTCTTTGTCTCCGAAGAGAACGTCTATCAGAATCTTGCCGATTGGTGAGCAGGAGAGGCCGGGTACGATTCCATGGAATACTGTGTGGCTGCTCTGCAGCTGCCTTCGCTTGATTCCGAGCTTCTCCATTGTGTCCTTGTACAGGATGTTTATGCTGCTGCCTCCGTCTATCAGGACCCGCGAGAAACGAGCGGCCCGCCTATCAGTGGCCAAGGTCGCACCTAGGACCAGGGCGTAGGAGCCCGGACTCGGCATCACTTCTGGATGATCTGCCCGACTCCAGCTGATAGGCTTCTTGGGCCAATGCATGAACTCTGGAGCATCGGTTGCTACTGCGTTGACTTCTTGCTGTTGTTGGCGCCTGCTGCGCCGGTCATCCGCCATACTGGTGAACACTACATAGGCTCCGTGCTCTTCTGGGAACTCGTCTTGGACGCGCCCATTGGCGAGCCGAGCGGCGGCTTGAGGCGGCGCGAGGCGGCAACCTGCGGCGGCGGAGGGCAAGGCCGTCTCCTTGGCGATCTGGCGAGCGATGGCACTTTCTTGTGGTGTGGTTCGGCTGCTTCGCGCCATTGTGGAACTTGCAAGGTCCATCAAAATGCGCTCATAGGAAAAAGTGGCAACAGTTGGACTTGCCGCCTTTACGCGCTTGGCGGAGGCTGCCCTCATTTGCGCTTGATCTTCTACGCGCAACCTGCCATTGTTGGAAGTCGGCTTAGGGCCTTGCGCTTGTTGTCGTTTTTTCTTTGTCGCTTGGTGGCATCTCGGCCGGGGTTACGGGGAACTGGGAGTCACTTTGCCAGCCGCGTTGACTTGAATCTCCGTCTTCATAGAAGAGTCGGCCGTGGCGTACTTCTCTGCTATGACTAGCAGTTCATCGAGGGTTTCGGGCTCGTCGCAGAGGAGCTTGTGCTTGAGGAGGGTGCCCTCTAGGCACCCGGTCGTGAAAATACTCGATGGCTCGCACCTCGTCTGCGCCCTCGCGGGAGTTTGAGTTCGCCCCAGCGTGAGGTAGTCGCGTGTTGATTCTTGAGGCCTTGCGCACAAGGAGAGCTGGCGGCGGCTTGGGAGTCGCTTATGCGTCTTTGGTGAGATTCTGAATGAAGGCGGTGAAGTCGACCCAGCTATTGATCTTGCGGGGCTTCGGGCTGTTCAGCCATGTCGGGCCGTGCCACAGAGCATGAGGAACATACTTCCGCGGCGACTTCGCTTGTTGCCGTTGGCTATGTTGACGGCTATGGATTAGTCTATCGGCCGATCCTCGGCTTCCGGGCGGTGTACTTGGGTGTGTCTCGGGGCGTGAACCCTTTGGGAAGGCTCGTCTCGAAGCGGGGCCGAAGCAAAGGCAGACCCAACTCATCTTCTTCTTCTAACGCCGAGGATCGGTGGAGTCGGTCGATCCGATGGCGGCGTCATTCTCCGACTCCTCTCGGCCAAGGCGACCTCGAGAGTCGGATGCTCAACGGCGGCGGGCTTCGCCGCTCTCTTGAGGTGGGGAGGCGGATAATCATCTCGCCGTTCCACTGCTCTAGGGCGGCCGTCTTGGTCGCGCTCGATGGTGATGCGAGTTCGGCTGTGACTGGCAGCCGGCTCCTTCTCCTTCCTTCTGCGGACTCCGCCAGTCGGCGTCCGGGAGGTCGTGCCTTGATCTCGGCGAGGGGGTAAGTCGTCGTTCGGCTGCTGCAGCGTGTCTGTGCGGCCGCCTACCGCGTTCTGCGCAGCAACCGCATCGAGGAGCTGCTGGACTTGCTCCGTCATTACACGGCGCTCTTCGCCTTCGAAGTTCTTCAGCTCTTCGGTTGCCGCTTGGGCGGCGCGGATATTCTCCGCGAGGTGGCGTACAGGCGTTTCGCCCGAAACCGTCGGCGATAGCGCGCTGCGCTCTCGGACCGCACCAGACGGCTCGGCGGTCGGGCGGCGAGCCGCCAGCGTGATCCACCTCGCGCTGGTATGCTTCTGACAAGCGCCTCATGCTTGCCAACTTCTTGGCGCCTTCAATGATCTGGCGGCGTTCTTCAGCGTCTCGGCGTCGCGTCCTCTGGAATGGGCGCGGTCGAGGTTTCTGGGCGGCGGTAGCGGGTCGGCGTCTTCGCGGAGTGCTCACCATGGCGATGATGAGCACCTCCGTGGCGGCGCTTCGCCCTCTCCTCGTCTGAGCGGCTCGTCGTAGACCACCACGTTAGTGGGGAAGATATCAAGCGTCTGGCGTCGGAGTCGCCCAGCATCGGGTCGGAGGAGCCCACGGACTCCAAATCTGGCGGGCTCGCCGGCGGCGTGGAGTTGGTCGAGAGGCCCGCGAGAAGGTTCTTAGGGCCACCGTGCGCACTTTTCAGTGCAGCTCGTCGAAAAAGCGCACCTCGCCCGATGAGTTGGCGAGGCGCTCGCGGCATGCGGCGGCTTCGCGCCCGCGCAGCGTGTCGTCTGAACTCCATCCGGCGAGCGGGCTGGCTGCGCTTCGCCGAGGAGGAAGAGGTTCCGTCGAGCAGATCTCCGGACGACGGTGCACCTCGCCCCGGTGGGCGCCAAATGTCGGGGTTGGATCGACATATGCCAGCGGGTGGCTTATCATGGTGAAGCGAGTAGAGCGTCGCGGTGCACAGAAAGCAGGATGAGGCGCATACATGCACGCCGGTGAATCTTACTCGGCCGGGGCTCTCCGGGAGATAACACCCCTCTTGCTTGCTCTGCGAGGCTCGCATGATCACTATGGCGTGATAGTACAAAGGTGCTCCTAGAGCTGTATCGGGGGGCGAGGAGGGAGCTAGGTGGCTCTCTCCACCTTGCTATGGGTCTATATCTATCGGGGCGAACCCTTTGCATGGGTGCCCGGGGGTTTATATAGGCCTACCCCGAAGTACAATAATGTCTGACTGGGCGTGGCCCCAGCCGTCTGTCTCTCATGCAGCCGTCCTTCCTGCCGGCCACAGGGCCCGCTGATGGCGGGCCCAGCGGACATCTGAGAACTCTTGTGCAGCGCTCCCCGATGCATAAGCTTCGGTCATGGGGTCGTGGGAACGATACGCGCCGTCTGTCGAGCGATCACCATCGCCCTCCCCCATCCATCTGGTTTATGGCTTGTGGGGCCACGACTAGGAGGCGACCGACTCTGGGGAGGCCGACTCCCGCTAGGCCGTCTTCGGGCTCTCTGGCCGTCTTCGATCTTCTCAGCGGCAGGTGGCCGGCGATCTTGGGCGTCTGAGCCGTCGTCGTGGGCCGGTGCCTCGCGCCTTTATGGCCGAGGTCGAGGAGGCATGGCAATAGTGCCGCACCTCACCGGAGATCTCCCGGCGATACGGCTCACTGTAGCCATGCCTGCCCCTCATGGTCAGAGGGGACGACCACGTCGGGGCCGTACCCTGCATCTGTCTTCGAGAAAGGTCGCGGGCCGACTCTCATAGTCGCCCCCCTGAAAGGTCGCAAGCCCGGAGTCGGCTTGCCTCGGAGTTGCCATTTGGGGACTCAGCTCCTCCGAAGGTCGCCAACTGGGACTCGGGATTCTCGAAGGTCGCCAGCTGGGACGCGGGCTGAGGGGTGCGGCTTGCCCCGATGTCTTGAAAGATCTTGGGACCCGGGTCGGCCTACCCGTGGCCCATTACTCCAACAATTTTCAATCAACGAATAAAAGTCTTCATAAATCCTGGCTTCTCTCAAGAAATTATCACAAGGCCATTCACACGGCCGTACTTCCGCTACCCGAGGAAGATTATACTTGGCCTTTTCCTTCTCTTTAGCTTGTTTATCCTGGGAGCCTTGGCTAGAAGAGCCCCTCAAAAATCTCTTTATCATTTTCTGAAAATATCTGAAATTTTTAGTAACTTCAAAATAAAAGTGAATATAACTAAACAAGATTGGTAGCAACTACTCCTACAAGTGCCTAGAGCCTATATCATGCATTAGAATTACTTGGGACCTCATAAATTTGACATGCAAGCTCAAGAACAGGGTCACCTATGCAGCAAAAATTTGCAATGAATAAAGCACTAGAACAGAAACTAATTGGATCAATGGAGGAGTCACATACCAAGCAACAATCTCCCAAAGCAGTTTTGTGAATGGAGCTTTGAGCAAGGAGATCAAAAATCGCAGCAAAATGAGCTAGAACTCATGCTTGAGCTGGATGGTGATTTTTTTGGGAAGAAGATGGAGTGTGTGGGTGCAAGAATATGTGGAGGGGGGCCACCGTGGGCCCACGAGACAGGGGGCACGTCCTCCACCCTCGTGGCCAGGTGATTGCCCCCCTGCAGTGTTTTTAGTGGCTAAAATCCTCAAATAATCCATAAAAAATCATACTAAATTTGCAGAGCATTTGGAGCACTTTTATTTTTGGGATATTTTTTATTGCACGGATAATTCAGAAAACAAACAGATAATACTACGTTTGCTTTATTTATTCTAAATAACAGAAAGTAAAAAGAGGGTACAGAAGGTTGTTCCTTCTAGTTTCATCCATCTCATGATCATCAAAATGAATCCATTAACAAGGTTGATCAAGTCTTGTTAACAAACTCATTCCGAATAACACGGAACCGGAGAAATTTCGAATAACACTAAGTTACACCAACGGGGATATGAACATCCCCAACAATAAGAATATCATACTTTTTCTTGACAGTAGGAAGAGGAAATTCAAAACCTCCAATAATGATAGTTGGAATTTTTCCAATAGAATTGATACTGTGAACTTGAGGTTGTTTCCTCGGAAAGTGTACCGTATGCTCATTACCATTAACATGAAAAATGACATTGCCTTTGTTGCAATCAATAACAACCCCTGCAGTATTCAAAAAGGGTCTACCAAGGATAACCGACATACTATCGTCCTCAGGAATATCAAGAATAACAAAGTCCGTTAAGATAGTGACATTTGCAACTACAACAGGCACACCCTCAAAAATACCGACATGTATAGCAGTTGATTTATCAGCCATTTGCAATGATATTTCAGTAGGTGTCAACTTATTCAATTCAAGTCTACGATATAAAGAGAGGCATAACACTAACACCGGCTCCAAGATCACATAAAGCAGTTTTAACATAATTTCTTTTAATGGAGCATGGTATAGTTGGCACCCCTGGGTCTCCAAGTTTCTTTGGCATTCCACCCTTAAAAGTATAATTAGCAAGCATGGTGGAAATTTTAGCTTCCGGTATCTTTCTTTTATTTGTAATGATATCCTTCATATACTTAGCATAAGGATTTAATTTAAGCATATCAGTTAAGCGCATACGTAAGACGATAGGTCTAATCATTTCAGCAAAGCGCTCAAAATCCTCATCATCCTTTGTCTTGAATGGTTTAGGAGGAAAGGGCATGGGTTTCTGAACCCATGGTTCTCTTTCTCTACCGTGCTTCCTAGCAACAAAATCTCTTTTATCATAACGTTGACTCTTTGATTGTGGGTTATCAAGATCAACAGCAGGTTCAACCTCTACTTCATTATTATTGCTAGGTTGAGCATCAACATGAACATTATCATTAGCATTAGCATTAGGTTCATGTTCATCACCTGATTGTGTTTCACCATCAGAAATAGAAATATCATTGGGATTCTCAGGTGTGTCTACAACAGGTTCACTAGAAGCATGCAAAGTCCTATCATTTTTCTTTTTCTTCTTTTTAGAAGAACTAGGTGCCTCTAAATTATTTCTCTGAGAATCATGCTCGAATCTCTTAGGGTGGCCTTCAGGATACAAAGGTTCCTGAGTCATTCTACCAGTTCTAGTAGCCACTCTAACAGCAAAATCATGTTTATTATTTAATTCATCGAGCAAATCACTTTGAGCTTTAAGTACTTGCTCAGCTTGAGTAGTAACCATGGAAGCATATTTGCTAATGAGTTTAAGTTCACCTTTAACTCTAGCCATATAATCACTCAAGCGTCCTATCTCGAAAGCATTATTCTTTAATTCTCTACCAACATAAGCATTAAAACTTTCTTGCCTAGCCATAAAGTCATCAAATTCATCTAAGCATGGGCTATGAAATTTAGTAGAAGGAATTTCAACTTTATCATATCTATAGAGAGAATTTACATTTACTACCTGTGTCGGGTTATCAAGACAATGTGGTTCTTCAACATGCGGTATATTAAGACCATGTATTTCTTCAATAGGAGGTAAATTCTTAACATCTTCAGCTCTTATACCTTTTTCTTTCATTGATTTCTTTGCCTCTTGCATAACTTCAGGACTGAGAAATAGAACACCCCTCTTCTAAGGAGTTGGTTTAGGAATAGGCTCAAGAGTTGGCTCAATTGGCTCAGGAAGAGTTCAATTATTTTCATTAGTCAACATATTATTCAATTGTAATTCAGCTTGGTCGACTGTTCTTTCCCTGAAAACACAAACAACACAACTATCCAAGTAGTCCTTGGAAGCATCGGTTAGTCCATTATAAAAGATATCAAGTATTTCATTTTTCTTAAGAGGATGATCAGGCAAGCATTAAGTAATCGGAGAAGCCTCCCCAAGCTTGTGGGAGACTCCCTTCTTTGATTTGCACAAAATTATATATTTTCCGCAAGGCAGCTTGTTTCTTATGAGCAGGAAAATATTTAAGAGAGAAGTAATAAATCATATCCTGGGGACTACGCACACAACTAGGATCAAGAGAATTAAACACAGTTTTAGCATCACCCTTTAATGAGAACGGAAATATCTTAAGGATATAATAATAACGAGACTTCTCATCATTAGTAAATGGGTGGCTATATCATTTAACTTGGTAAGATGTGCCACATCGGTTTCAGATTCATAGCCATAAAAAATGATCAGATCCAACCAAAGTAATAATTTCAGGATCAACAGAGAATTCATAATCCTTATCAGTAACACATATAGGTGAAGTAGCAAAAGCGGGGTTAGGTTTCATTCTAGCATTAAGAGATTGCGGCTTCCATTTAGCTAATAACTTCTTAAGATCAAGCAAAGATAGCTCTAGCAGCTTCTTCATCCATAACATAACCCTCAGGAACAATAGTCAATTCATAATCAGGGGGAGAACTTCCATCATCACTATCATCAATAATTTCATTTTCAATAATTTCTTTCTCTCTAACCCTAGCAAGTTGTTCATCAAGAAATTCACCTAATGGCAAAGTAGTCTCACGCACAGAAGTAGTTTCATCATAAGTATCATGCATAACATAAGTGGCATCATCAATAACATGCGACATATCAGAATTCATAGAAGTAGCAGGTTTAGGTGTCGCAAGCTTACTCAAAACAGAAGGAGAATCTAGTGCAGAGCTAGATGGCAGTTCCTTAACTCCCCTCGTAGTAGAGGGAAAAATCTTAGTTCTTGCGTATTTCAAGTTCTTCATAGTGATCAACAGATATAAATCCCAAGTGACTCAAAGAATAGAGCTATGCTCCCCTTCAACGGCGCCAGAAATTAGTCTTGATGACCCACAAGTGTAGGGGATCGCAACAGCTTTCGAGGGTAGAGTATTCAACCCAAATTTATTGATTCGACACAAGGGGAGCCAAAGAATATTCTTAAGTATTAGTAGTTGAGTTGTCAATTCAACCACACCTGGATAACTTAGTATCTGCAGCAATGTATTTAGTAGCAAAGTAGTATGATAGTAATGGTAACAGTGGCAAAAGTAAAGATAATAGTTTTGTAGTAATTGTAACAGTAGCAACAGAAAAGTAGATAAGCAAAGCATAATATGTGAAAAGCTCGTAGGCATTGGATCGGTGATGGATAATTATGTCGGATATGCGATTCCTCATGTAATAGTTATAACATAGGGTGACACAGAACTAGCTCCAGTTCATCAATGTAATGTAGGCATGTATTCCGAATATAGTCATACATGCTTATGGAAAAAAACTTGCATGACATCTTTTGTCCTACCCTCACGTGGCAGTAGGGTCCTAGTGGAAACTAAGGGATATTAAGGCCTCCTTTTAATAGAGAACCGGAACAAAGCATTAGCACATAGTGAATACATGAACTCCTCAAACTATGGTCATGAACGAGAAGTATCCCGATTATTGTCACTTCGGGGTTGTCAGATCATAACACATAATAGGTGACTATAGACTTGCAAGATAGGATCAAGAACTCACATTATTCATGAAAACATAACAGGTTCAGATCTGAAATCATGGCACTCGGGCCCTAGTGACAAGCATTAAGCATAGCAAAGTCATAGTAACATCAATCTCAGAACATAGTGGATACTAGGGATCAAACCCTAACAAAACTAACTTGATTACATGGTAAATCTCATCCAACCCATCACCGTCCAGCAAGCCTACGATGGAATTACTCACGCAAGGTGGTGAGCATCATGAAATTGGTGGTGGAGGATGGTTGATGATGACGACGGCGACGAATCCCCCTCTTCGGAGCCCCGAACGGACTCCAGATCAGCCCTCCCGAGAGAGATTAGGGTTGGCGGCGGCTCCGTATCATAAAACGCGATGAAACTTTCTCTCTGATTTTTTCTCCGCGTAACGGAATATATAGAGTTGGAGTTGAGGTCGGTGGAGCATTAGGGGGCCCACGAGACAGGGGGCGCGCCCAGGGTGGGAGGGCGCGCCCCCACCCTCGTGGACAGGGTGTGGGCCCCCTAGCCTTGATTCTTTCGCCAGTATTTTTTATATTTTCCAAAAGTTATCTCCGTGGATTTTTAGGTCATTCCGAGAACTTTTGTTTTCCGCACAATAAACAACACCATGGCAGTTCTGCTGAAAACAACGCCAGTCCGGGTTAGTTTCATTCAAATCATGCAATTTAGAGTCCAAAACAAAGGCAAAAGTGTTTGGAAAAGTAGATACGTTGGAGATGTATCAAGGTAGGAGGTCACTCAGTGATTTTTGTGCAGACTGACATGTAGGTCCCACAAGTAATAACGCCCGGTCGAATAGAAGGCGTTGACTTAATGGGCGACATGGGCCCTGTTTGGATACTCTAAGTCAGAGGTTAGAGTTAGATTCTAACCATGAACTAACTCTTACCAAAGTGGTGTTTGGATGACAGGGTTACATTGACAACAAATGTATCCAAACAGGGCCATGGCTTGAAACGTGCCTATAACGACACTTTGTAGAGTAGTCGTTTCTTGGTAGGGCTGGTTGGTAAGAGCATGTACAATGGTTGATAAGGTAGTCTTATCTTAAGTCTTCCACGTATGCAAGTGGTAGTAGTTTCTTGGCATTATTAGTGGTTTCTTGCATTATTAGGGGTTTCTTGTAAGGAACAATGTACTACTAGCGACAAAAGGCGATTCTAGGTTGCGTTGTACTCCAACGAGTACTACTAGTGGTCGCGGGAGTGTATACCTCGTTTTGTTTGATCCCGTCCGAACGCACGACGACCTTTTTTTAAAATAGTAACTTCGCTGCGAGCCAATATTTTACACGGGTAGTTTGAATTTTGAAGTCAAACGGACGTGCGGCACCACAATCTGGGTGCACTAGATAGCCTAGCCACGTGAACGGGTTTTCCTTCCCAGCATCTCGTGGCTCGCGTGCTCGCCCTAGCCACACCTTGCTTGCAACTTCGTCATCAACTAGTAGCATATTTAAGCTAGCGCCTCCCAATTAAGCCCGAGGAGCCGGAAAAGCCTGACGGGGCATTGAGAACTGTGCAATATGGCTCTGTACATAAAGTGCTCTACTACTACTCTGTAGCTTGTGGTGTTGCACGCATGGACTTCACTCCATTATCGGCTCTACTATAAAAGAAATTCCTCTTGACGTGTTTTTTTAAATGGAGGCAAAAGCTTTGCTTCATCCCATTCATAAAGAAGGAACTACTAACAAAGTTCGACGAGATCCATTACACCTCCACAAATGGAAGCGAAAAGCCTAGTCTCGCTGTATCAAATAACTCAAATGTTCTGCCCCCGCAGTAACCATCGCTGATAAACAGGCTGCTAGTGTGTGCGTCAAAGGAGCGGCTGAGTAGGCCAACTACGTGAGAGGAGCGACTGGATAGAGCACCGAGAGTACCCACTAGGCCACTGCATAGGTGTACTTTCCCGGCATGGATAGTACAGCGATGGTTCTAGAGGACAGTAGTACCCTCCACTTCCAACTGTAGCTCCTTGGCCCTGAGATTCAAGAGTTCAAAACTGGTGCACTATACTAGACTAGACTAGAAGTACAGTACATCGCACTACTAGTTGAGAAAGTAGTACTAGTACTGCTACAGTACGAGTACATACTCCTCCGTCACATAATGTAAGACATTTTTTGACACTAGTTGGCGTGTACAAAAAATAGCAAAAACATACCCAAAATTTCATAATCCACGCCAAAAACTACTACATAGTGCCAAAAATTTCTTAGTAGTGCTATTATTTATAGTATAATGCAATCCCATAACGTCCCATAATGCTAGTACTAGTAGTAAATAATAGTCTCACCCCTTCGCTAAGGAACGATCTACAGTTGGAAGGGACGAGGCCCTGCGGTTACTACGCTCTTATCTCCTCCTCGCCAGCTCCCCTCCCCTCGAAGAGAAGGCAGTTCATCGCTGCTCCCATGGATTCGCCAGGAGGTTGTCCACGTCGAGGCTGGGAGACCTTGGAAGACGATCCTCTGGGAGAAATCGCACGCCGCTCCGACGTCCTCACCGCCGCAAGACTCGGTGCTTCATGCACCAACTTTTTCAAGACGGTGCTTAAACATGCTTGGGAAAAGGCCATGCTTGTTGGTCTTCCATGCGTCCTCGAGGAGAAGGTTCTTCTATGGGACAATCCTTCGAACAGTCCACCGCTCCCTGGCCATGGTTGCACGTTGACTCCGCTAGAGTTGCCGACATTGAGAGGTAGTCGGATTTTGTCCGATGAGCAGGTCAGTAATGGAGTTTGATCATGTAGTACTTAGTTATTCCATTTCCATCCCGTAACTTCTCTGCTGCCCACCGTCTTATATATAGGTCTGGGTCGGTGCCAACAAAGATTGGCTTGCATACCTCCGGTCGGATACCACCATCATTTTGCACAACATCCACAGCAGTGCGGCCGTTACGGTAGACCCCTTCTCCACCATTGGGATCGGCCTTCCAGACTGGCTGGGCTTAAATACGTATGATGATGCCTACATGAGATTGAAGAACATAGCAATTGCGGACCCGCCAACAAAGCGATGCGGCTACGACGATTACTATCTCATCACGGTGTTTGACATAAGGATTGCCATCAATGCAAGAGGCAGTAACGGCAGAGGCTGGCACATGTTGGCGGCGATAGATTTGTACCCCTACACGTTCGAAGATGCCGTGCACCATCTAGGCCGCATCTTCGTGGTGACAAGCCAGGGGACTTGTTTCATCTGGTTGCCATCCTACGGTACAGGAGATTACAAACGGAATGCACAAACCATCATTTGCATCCCTAACAGTACTCCATTATTTTGCAGGGACCAGTCATCCCCTGATCAAAATAAGATCGCTGATCCTGGATGTGCATTTGCATCCGCGATTCGGCCTAACCTGGAACCTTGTAGCTGACTTTGGCATATTGGGATCAACTACCTTAGCAGTCGTTACCCATGGTACCACTGATGTGCAACATGGTCACACAATCTACCATGATCGGGCCGTCACCATCTACCCAGGTATTCCATTTTTTAACCCTCTCGCCCTCTCTTTCATTGTTGTACTAGTACTTACTAGTACTAGTAGGAGTACTTTTTACCTTGGAGGACACGTATAGCTAGCTAGGCCCTTGAAGACTTGAACCCACTAGCTGCCACCATTTTTGTTTTTCTATGTCTTACTATCTCATCCATGTAGCCAAGAGTGGCTATATATAATAAGCCGGTTATTTTACTTCCTCTATACCGAAGTAGTACTATTTGCTGCACAGTATAACTAACCGCCATATTTGAGCACAACATTATTATGCATGGACCTTGACTATGTACGTCACCATGTGTCCAGATCTGAGATGCCGCATGTACCAGATGAACGGCGCCGAGTTCGACCACTGTGATGCTACGTGGGTGCCGAGGAACACTCTTGGAGAGTACTCGGTTTTCATTGGGGACAACTACGCCATTGTGAAGCGGATGCCACCTTCCGTGCACGACACTGAAGGCCTGCCGTTCATGAAGCACGATTGTGTCTTCAGTGTGCACCGCTGGATGAACGACATGCTGGGACACGCTATCCCTGATTTATGCCGCTTCAGCTTGGATTAGTCTCCATCGTGTGGAACTGGACTAGAAAGTTGTGACAATGATTCCCGTTGCCCACCGCTATGGATCGTGCTATCCATGAAGAACACCTGGGACTGGAACCTGGAGGAGGACATGTAGCCCATCTATAACGTGTAAGTGGAGTACGGTAAATTGCGAACGGTAGCACTGTGAATATATGTAGACTAGTCATGCATAAATTTATCATATGAATTGGAGATGAACTTGTGTGGCACACTGGCATTTGTCCTTTAGAATTTATTAGTAGTAAATGGGTTATGTGTACGTGCAACTTGTGTGGTTCTTGCACGGGCTCCAACACGCTCTTTGAGAAAAAAAAGGTGGCACAGCTTTGGATATATGTGATGTGGTGGCATCATACAGTAGCATCGTTTGCTATAGTTGTAGTACACTCCTACTAGGACGACAACTCATATAAAACCTTGCGGTTGGCTCTTTGCCTCTTCGGGAGGTTCAACAGTTCGTACTCGTGTGAACCTTGCACTTGGCTCTTCGCCTCTTCGGGAGGTTCAACAGTTCGTACTCGTGTGAACCTTGCACTTGGCTCTTCGCCTCTTCGGAAGGTCCAACAATGATGATACTACAGTACGATATGCTTTTGGCAATCTGACACCGATTGAATTGCTGCATGTCCACCGCGAGGGCGAGGGCGAGGGAGAGGGCACTATAGTCAAAACCCTCTCCTCGTCCTGCGAACCTGTTAGGGAACGTAGTAATTTCAAAAAAATTCCTACGCACACGCAAGATCATGGTGATGGCATAGCAACGAGAGGGGAGAGTATTGTCTACGTACCCTCGTAGACCGAAAGCGGAAGCGTTATCACAACGCGGTTGATGTAGTCGTACGTCTTCACGATCCGACCGATCCAAGCACCGAACGTACGGAGCCTCCGAGTTCAGCACACGTTCAGCTCGATGACGATCTCCGGCCCTCCGATCCAGCAAAGGCTCCGGATATGAGTTCCGTCAGCACGACGGCGTGGTGATGATGATGATGTTCTACCGGCGCAGGGCTTCGCCTAAACTCCGCGACGATTTGACCGAGGTGGAATATGGTGGAAGGGGGCACCGCACACGGCTAAGGAACGATCCGTAGATCAACTTGTGTGTCCATGGGGTGCCCCCTACCCCCGTATATAAAGGAGTGGAGGAGGGGAGGGCCGACCCTCTTCTATGGCGCGCCCTAGGGGAGTCCTACTCCCACCGGGAGTAGGATTCCCCCTTTCCTAGTCCAACTAGGAGTCCTTCCATGTATTAGGAGTAGGAGACAAGGAAGGGGAAGAGAGAAGGGAAGGAAGGAGGGGGTGCGGCCCCTCCCCCTAGTCCAATTCGGACTAGGCCATGGGGGGGCGCGCGGCCTGCCCTAGGCAGCCCCTCTCTCTTTCCCGCAAGGCCCAATAAGACCCAATACTTCTCCCCGGCGAATTCCCGTAACTCTCCAGTACTCCGAAAAATACCTGAATCACTCGGAACCTTTCCGAACTCCGAATATAGTCGTCCAATATATCGATCTTTACGTCTCGACCATTTCGAGACTCCTCGTCATGTCCCCGATCTCATCCGGGACTCCGAACTCCTTAGGTACATCAAAACTCATAAACTCATAATATAACTGTCATCGAAACCTTAAGCGTGCGGACCCTACGGGTTCGAGAACTATGTAGACATGACCTAGAACTATTCTCGGTCAATAACCAATAGCGGGACCTGGATGCCCATATTGGCTCCTACATATTCTACGAAGATCTTTATCGGTCAAACCGCATAACAACATCGTTGTTCCCTTTGTCATCGGTATGTTACTTGCCCGAGATTCGATCGTCGGTATCAATACCTAGTTCAATCTCGCCACCGGCAAGTCTCTTTACTCGTTCTATAATGCATCATCCGTAACCAACTCATTGGTCACATTGCTTGCAAGGCTTATAATGATGTGCATTACCGAGAGGGCCCAGAGATACCTCTCCGACAATCGGAGTGACAAAACCTAATCTCGAAATCGTCAACTCAACATGTACCTTGAGAGACACCTGTAGTACTCCTTTATAATCACCCGATTACGTTGTGACGTTTGGTAGTGCCCAAAGTGTTCCTCCGTAAGCGGAGTTGCATAATCTCATAGTTACAGGAACATGTATAAGCCATGAAGAAAGCAATAGCAACATACTAAGCGATCATGTGCTAAGCTAACGGAATGGGTCAAGTCAATCACATCATTCTCCTAATGATGTGATCTAGTTAATCAAATGACAACTCTTTTGTCCATGGCTAGGAAACATAACCATCTCGATAAGCGAGCTAGTCAAGTAGAGGCATACTAGTGACACTATGTTTGTCTATGTATTCACACATGTATTATGTTTCCGGTTAATACAATTCTAGCATGAATAATAAACATTTATCATGAAATAAGGAAATAAATAATAACTTTTTAGTGCCTCTAGGGCATATTTCCTTGATCTCCCACTTGCACTAGAGTCAATAATCTAGTTCACATCGTCATGTGATTTAACACCAATATTCATATCGTATATGATTAACACCCATAGTTCACATCATCATGTGACCAACACCCAAAGGGTTTACTAGAGTCAATAATCTAGTTCACATCGCTATGTGATTAACACCCAAAGAGTACTAAGGTGTGATCATGTTTTGCTCGTGAGAGAAGCTTAGTCAACGGGTCTGCATCACATTGAGCCGTATGTATTTTGCAAATATTCTATGTCTACAATGCTCTGCGGAGCTACTCTAGCTAATCGCTCCCACTTTCAATATGTATCAGTTGAGACTTAGAGTCATCTGGATCGGTGTAAAAGCTTGCACCTATGTAACTCTTTCTGACGGGC
This sequence comes from Aegilops speltoides, assembly GCA_021437245.1. Taxonomy (NCBI): domain Eukaryota; kingdom Viridiplantae; phylum Streptophyta; class Magnoliopsida; order Poales; family Poaceae; genus Aegilops; species Aegilops speltoides. Next base: position 443,201,770 of record CM038146.1, on the reverse strand, counting down.
TCTTTTATCACCTCCATAATTGAGAAATATTTCCTTAGTCCTCACTAAGGATATTCTTGACCAATGTCGATGATCTACTCCTAGATCACTATTGTACTCCTTGCCAAATTCGAGCAAGGTATACAATAGGTGCAGTACATAGCATAGCATACTTTATAGAACCTATAAGCGAGGCATAGGGAATGACTTTCATTCTCTTTTCTATTTTCTGCCGTGGTGGGATTTGAGTCTTACTCAATTTCACACCTTTGCAACACAGGCAAGAACTCTTTCTTTGACTGTTCCATTTTGAACTACTTCAAAATCTTGTCAAGGTATGTACTCATTGAAAATCTTATCAAGCGTCTTGATCTATCTATATAGATCTTGATGCTCAATGTGTAAGCAGCTTCACCGAGGTCTTTATTTGAAAAACTCTTATTCAAGTATCCTTTCATGCTTTGCAGAATAAATCTACATTATTTCCGATCAACAATATGTCATTCACATATACTTATCAGAAATGCTGTAGTGCTCCCACTCACTTTCTTGTAAATACAGGCTTCACCGTAAGTTTGTACAAAACTATATGCTTTGATCAACATATCAAAACATATATTCCAACTCTGAGATGCTTGCACCAGTCCATAGATGGATCGCTGGAGCTTGCACATTTTGTTAACACCTTTAGGATTGACAAAAACTTTCTGGTTGCATCATATACAACTTTTCTTTAATAAATCCATTAAGGAATGCAGTTTTGACATCCATTTGCCAGATTTCATAAAATGTGGCAAATGCTAACATGATTCGGACAGACTTAAGCATCACTACAGTTGAGAAAGTCTCATTGTAGTCAACACCTTGAACTTGTCAAAAAAACTTTTGCGACAAGTCGAGCTTTGTAGATAGTAACACTACTATCAACATCCGTCTTCCTCTTAAAGATCCATTTATTTCTTATGGTTTGCCGATCATCGGGCAAGTCCACCAAAGTCCACACTTTGTTCTCATACATGGATCATGTCTTAGATTTTATGGCCTCAAGCCATTTCGTGGAATCTGGGCTCATCATCGCTTCCTCATAGTTCGTAGGTTTATCATGGTATAGTAACATGACTTTCAGAACAGGATTACCGTACCACTCTAGTGCGGACCATACTCTGGAAGACCTAAGAGGTTCTGTAGTAACTTGATCTGAAGTTTCATGATCATCATCATTAGCTTCCTCACTAATTGGTGTAGGAATCACTGGAACTGGTTTCAGTGATGAACTATTTTCCAATTCGGGAGAAGGTACAAATTACCTTATCAAGCTCTACTTTCCTCCCACTCACTTCTTTCGAGAGAAATTCCTTCTCTAGAAAGGATCCGAATTTAGCAACGAAAATCTTGCCCTCAGATCGGTGATAGAAGGTGTACCCAACAGCTTCCTTTGGGTATTATATGAAGACGCACTTCTCCGATTTGGGTTCGAGCTTATCAGGATGAAACTTTTTCACATAAGCATCGCAACTCCAAATTTTAAAAGCGACGACTTAGGTTTATTGCTAAACCATAGTTCATACGGTGTCGTCTCAGCGGTTTAGATGGTGCCCTATTTAATGTGAATGCAGTTGTCTCTAATGCATAACCTCAAAATGATATTGGTAAATCAAGTAAGAGACATCATAGATCGCACTATATCCAATAAAGTCTTGACTCTGACGTTGGACACACCATAATGTTGTGGTGTTCGGTGGCGTGAGCTGTGAAACTATTTCACATTGTTTTAATTGAAGACCAAACTCGTAACTCAAATATTCATCTCGGCGATCGGATCGCGAAACTTTATTTTCTTGTTACGATGATTTTCCACTTCACTCTGAAATTCTTTGAACCTTTCAACTATTTCAGACTTATGTTTCATCAAGTAGATATACCCATATCTGCTCAAATCATCTGTGAAGGTCGAAAATAACGATACTTGCCACGAGCCTTCATACTCATTGGTCGCATACATCGGTATGTATTATTTTCAATAAGTCGATAGCTCGTTCCATTGTTCGAAGAACGGAGTTTTAGTCATCTTGCCCAAAAGGCACGGTTCGCAAGCATCAAATGATTCATAACCAAGTGATTCGAAAATCAATCTTTATGGAGTTTCTTCATGCGCTTTACACCGATATGACCTAAGCGGCGAGTGCCACAAATAAGTTGCACTATCATTATTAACTTTGCATCTTTTGGCTTCAATATTACGAATATGTGTATCACACGATCGAGATCCAACAAACCATTTTCATTGGGTGTATGACCATAGAAGGTTTTATTCATGTAAACAGAACAACAATTATTCTCTAACTTACATGAATAACATTATTGCAATAAACATGATCAAATCATATTCATGCTCAACGCAAACACCAAATAACACTTATTTAGGCTTAACACTAATACCGAAAGTATAGGGAGTGTGCGATGATGATCATATCAATCTTGGAACTATTTCCAACACACATCGTCACTTCACCCTTTAACTAGTCTCTGTTTATTCTGCAACTCCCGTTTCGAGTTACTAATCTTAGCAACTGAACTAGTATCAAATACTAAGGGGTTGCTATAAACACTAGTAAAGTACACATCAATAACATGTATATCAAATATACTTATGTTCACTTTGCCATCCTTCTTATCCGCCAATCACTTGGGGTAGTACCTCTTCCAGTGACCAGTCTCTTTGCAGTAGAAGCACTTAGTCTCAGGCTTAGGACCAAACTTGGGTTTCTTCACTTGAGCAGCAACTTGCTTGCCGTTCTTCTTGAAGTTCCCCTTCTTTTCCCTTTGCCTTTTTCTTGAAACTAGTGATCTTTTTAACCATCAACACTTGATGCTCTTTTCTTGATTTCTACCTTCGCCGATCTCAACATCGCGAAGAGCTCAGGAATAACTTTCGTCATTCCTTGCATATTATAGTTTATCATGAAGTTCTAGTAACTTAGTGATGGTGACTAGAGAATTCTGTCAATCACTATCTTATCTGGAAGATTAACTCCCACTTGATTCAAGCGATTGAAGTACCCAGACAATCTGAGCACATGCTCACTAGTTGAGCGATTCTCCTCCATCTTTTAGCTATAGAACTTGTTGGAGACTTCATATCTCTCAACTCGGGTATTTGCTTGAAATATTAACTTCAACTCCTGGAACATCTTATATGGTCCATGACGTTCAAAACGTCTTTGAAGTCCCGATTCTAAGCCGTTAAGCATGGTGCACTAAACTATCAAGTAGTCATCATATTGAGCTTAGCTAAGCGTTCATAACGTCTGCATCTTCTCCTCCAATAGGTCATCACCTAGCGGTGCATTAAGGACATAATTCTTACGTGCGCAATGAGGATAAACCTCGGATCACGGATCCAATCCGCATCATTGCTACTAACATTTTCAACACAATTTTCTCTAGGAACATATCAAAATAAACATATGAAAGCAACAATGCAAGCTATTGATCTACAACATAATTTGCAAAATACTACCAGGACTAAGTTCATGATAAATTTAAGTTCAACTAATCATATTACTTAAGAACTCCCACTTAGATAGACATCTCTCTAGTCATCTAAGTGATCACGTGATCCAAATCAACTAAACCATAACCGATCATCACGTGAGATGGAGTAGTTTTCAATGGTGAACATCACTATGTTGATCATATCTACTATATGATTCACGCTCGACCTTTCGGTCTCCGTGTTCGAGGCCATATCCGCATATGCTAGGCTCGTCAAGTTTAACTGAGTATTACGTGTGTGCAAAACTGGCTTGCACCGTTGTAGATGGACGAGAGCTTATCACACCCGATCATCACGTGGTGTGCAGGCACGACGAACTTTGGCAACGGTGCATACTCAGGGAGAACACTTCTTGATAATTAGTGAGAGATCATCTTAAAATGCTACCGTCAAACAAAACATAATAAGATGTAGAACAGATAAACATCATATGCAATCAAAATATGTGACATGATATGGCCATGATCATCTTGCGCCTTTGATCTCCATCTCCAAAAAATCTTGTCATGGTCTCTATCATCACCGGCACGACACCATGATCTTCATCATCTTGATCTATATCAATGTGTCATCACATGGTCGTCTCACCAACTATTGCTCTTGCAACTATTGCTATCGCATAGCGATAAAGTAAAGCAATTATTTGGCACTTGCATCTAATGCAACAAAGAGACAACCATAGAGCTTCTGCCAGTCGCCGATAACTTCAACAAAACATGATCTTCTCATACAACAACTTATATCTTATCACGTCTTGACCATATCACATCACAACATGCCCTGCAAAAACAAGTTAGACGTCCTCTACTTTGTTGTTACAAGTTTTACGTGGCTGCTACGGGCTTAAGCAAGAACCAATCTCACCTCGCATCAAAACCACAGCGATAGTTTGTCAAATAGACTCGTTTTAACCTTCGCAAGGACCGGGCGTAGCCACACGCGGTTCAACTAAAGTTGGAGAAACCGACACCGCTTGACCACGTGTGCAAAGCACGTCGGTAGAACCAGTCTCGCGTAAGCGTCTGGCGTAATGTCGGTGCAGGCCGCTTCATCCAACAATACCGCCGAACCAAAGTATGACATTTGGTAGGCGTATGACTTATATCGTCCACAACTCACTTGTGCTCTACTCGTGCATATAACATCAAACCATAAAACCTAGGCTCGATACCTTTGTTAGGGAGCGTCGTAATTTCAAAAATATTCCTACGCACACGCAAGATCATGGTGATGGAATAGCAGCGAGAGGAGAGTATTGTCTCGTACCCTCGTGAGACCGAAAGCGAAGCGTTATCACAACGCGGTTGATGTAGTAAATGCGTCTTCACGATCCGACCGATCCAAGCACCGAGCGTCACGGAGCCTCCGAGTTCAGACACGTTCAGCTCGATGGCGATCTCCGCCCTCCGATCCAGCAAAGGCTCCGGAGATGAGTTCCGTCAGCACGACGGCGTGGTGATGATGATGATGTTCTACCGGCGCAGGGCTTTGCCTAAACTCCACGACGATATGACCGAGGTGGAATATGGTGGAAGGGGGCACCGCACACGGCTAAGGAACGATCCGTAGATCAACTTGTGTGTCCATGGAGTGCCCCCTACCCCCGTATATAAAGGAGTGGAGTTGGGGAGGGCCGGCACTCTTCTATGGCGCGCCCTAGGGGAGTCCTACTCCCACCGGGAGTAGGATTCCCCCTTTCCTAGCCCAACTAGGAGTCCTTCCATGTATTAGGAGTAGGAGACAAGGAAGGGGAAGAGAGAAGGGAAGGAAGGAGGGGGTGTGGCCCCTCCCCCTAGTCCAATTTGGACTAGGCCATGAAGCGCGGCCTGCCCTAGGCAGCCCTCTCTCTTCCCTTGCAGGCCCAATAAGGCCCAATACTTCTCCCGGCGAATTCCGTAACTCTCCGGTACTCGAAAAATACCGAATCACTCGGAACCTTCCGAACTCGAATATAGTCGTCCAATATATCGATCTTTACGTCTCGACCATTTGAGACTCCTCGTCATGTCCCCGATCTCATCCGGGACTCGAACTCCTTCGGTACATCAAAACTCATAAACTCATAATATAAGCATCATCGAAACCTTAAGCGTGTGGACCCTACGGGTTCGAGAACTATGTAGACATGACCTTGAACTATTCTCGGTCAATAACCAATAGCGGGACCTAGATGCCCATATTGGCTCCTACATATTCTCTGAATATCTTTATTGGTCAAACCGCATAACAACATACGTTGTTCCCTTTGTCATCGGTATGTTACTTGCGAGATTCGATCGTCGGTATCCAATACCTAGTTCAATCTCGTCACCGCAAGTCTCTTTACTCATTCTCGTAATGCATCATCCCGTAACCAACTCATTGGTCACATTGCTTGCAAGGCTTATAATGATGTGCATTACGAGAGGGCCTAGAGATACCTCTCGACAATCGGAGTGACAAAACCTAATCTCGAAATCGCCAACTCAACATGTACCTTCGAGACACCTGTAGTACTCCTTTATAATCACCCAGTTATGTTGTGACGTTTGGTAGTACCCAAAGTGTTCCTCCGTAAGCGGAGTTGCATAATCTCATAGTTACAGGAACATGTATAAGTCATGAAGAAAGCAATAGCAACATACTAAGCGATCAAGTGCTAAGCTAACGGAATGGGTCAAGTCAATCACATCATTCTCCTAATGATGTGATCTAGATAATCAAATGATAACTCTTTTGTCCATGGCTAGGAAACATAACCATCTCGATAAGCGAGCTAGTCAAGTAGAGGCATACTAGTGACACTATGTTTGTCTATGTATTCACACATGTATTATGTTTCCGGTTAATACAATTCTAGCATGAATAATAAAAATTTATCATGAAATAAGGAAATAAATAATAACTTTATTATTGCCTCTAGGGCATATTTCCTTCAGAACCACCACGAGCGTGGGCAAGGGAGAGGCGTAGTAAGCAAGCTTCTCCTCGTTCGTCGAGTTGATGGGACACATCAAAGCAGTACTAGTACTATTCCATACTGCGTCCTTTCCAGTTAATATGGCTTAATTTGAAACGAGAAAAATACACTGGCGGTCATCGTATGTAACAATACGCTCTTTACGGTCACTATATACAGTTTTGCAGTGATTATTCGATCACTAGCTCATCGTAGAGCACCATATTGCACCCTACTGACTGGCCACATAGTCTACGTGGCACTTTGTTGACTTGTTAAATTGTCACTTGGTTTCTGGGTCCCACCTGTCAGTTGGCAGAGCAAAGAAATCAGTTAAACAAAACTTTACGCAGGCACGACAGGAGTCCAACCCTTGCACGTGAACCACCCTGGCTGTGTATGTGAGTGCATGCACGTGTACTCCCTCGGTCTTCCAACAAAGAGTGTACATTGGCTAAAAAACAAAGAGTGTAGTACATCTACACTTCCAATGCATTTAGCCTTTAATCTAAATCGATATTGATTGACTAATGCACCAACTTGTGCTCTAGGTATAGGCTACATGTCTATCCTTAATTACAGCATTGCAATGACCTTCATTTAATCTTCTTCTCTCAATGGTCGCATGCACACATAAGTCTGCTACTTTTGGGCGTTAGTTATGCCCTAGTCAATGTGTAAATCTCTAAATGTACAGTCTTTCACGGACGTAGGGAGTAGGTTGGGCACTTGAGCGTGAGCGCGTGTGTTGCATCGTGTGTTGTGTGCCGCACGGGTGCGTGAGTGTTGCGTGCGTCCATGTGTACGTGTGAGTGTTGCATGTTGCATGCATGCATGGGGTTTACTCCCTCCCATTGACATGTTCATATTTCAAGCTTCCTCTATTCCCTCCATATGGTGATACTCCCTCTGTTCCCAAATACGGAGTAAAAGCCTCCCTCTGTTCCCAAATACGGAGTATTTGTCTTTCTAGAGATTTCAACAAGTGACTACGTACAGAGCAAAATGAGTGAAGTGAGCATAGAGGCATAGGGATACTGTAGAAAGGAAGTCTTCGCGATCCATTATTCCCCATCTTGGTCATAGAGAACTATTCAACTAGTCTTCGAAGTGAAGTGACAATACACGCTGCAGCCGATGGGACACTTAATTAATAAGCTGAACCAGCGTGTTAGTGTTACTAAATCAGCCTTACCCAGTACTACAATCATGTTTGCCAGTAGAGCATGCTTCTGCAAACACGCCTACGCACCTCTGTCCTCCATTAACTGACATATGGGCCCTCTTGAGGTAGACCCACATGTCATCGGTGTAACTATTTACACTCCGAAGGATGGTATATCCTGGTAGTAGTAGTAGTAGTAGTACTAGAATTGAGATTTAATGCACTTTCTTTCCCGTCTTCCACTCTTCTTCCTCCTCTCTTCTTCTTCCTCCTCTCTTCCCCATCGTCGGCCACACACCATTTCCTGCCGCTCGTTGCTCGCCCGCCCGCGCCATCTTCCTTGGTAGCTCCCGCGTACCATATCCCGCCGCTCACTGCTCGGCCACACGAGGAGAAGCTTCTTATTCGCCGCCTTGAATCCACTTCCCGGCTGGCTCGCAGCACGAAAACCCCAATGGCGAAACGACCGACACGCAGAGCGCGATTGGAATTCCCTCCCGATGTTCTCTTGGAGCAGATCTGTAATCGTATGGACCTACTCAGCACCATCCGTCTGGCCGCATGCTCGGTGTCTTTGTACCGTCTACTCGTCTGCAACCAGACGACTCTTTTCAAGACACCCTGCTTGCTGATGCCCGATCCTCGCAGGTGACCCAGACACCGACTTGAAGATCCTATGGAGGTTGTCGTGGTGCCCCTCGACATGCTACCACTACCCGTTCACCTGTCCTTCATGCGCGGCCTCTACTGGGCGGCATGAAGGCCAACTGGATCGTCCTCTGCTACCTCTTAAGCACTGCGTTGGATTTCCCCAAAGAGGAGAGGATGATGCAGCAAAGTAGCGTAAGTATTTCCCTCAGATTTTGAGAACCAAGGTATCAATCCAGTAGGAGACCACGCACAAGTCCCTCATACCTGCACAAAACGATAGCAACTCGCAACCAACGCGATTAGGGGTTGTCAATCCCTTCACGGTCACTTACGATAGTGAGATATGATAGAGATGATAAATAATATTTTTGGTATTTTTGATAGATAGATGCAAAGTAAAAAGTAAAAGGCAAAGTAAAAACAAAGCAAGTAAATAAAGTGATAGAGATTGATATGATGAGAATAGACCAGGGGGCCATAGGTTTCACTAGTGGCTACTCTCAAGAGCATAGATATTCTACGATGGGTGAACAAATTACTGTTGAGCAATTGACAGAATTGAGCATAGTTATGAGTATATCTAGGCAATGATCATGTATATAGGCATCACGTCCAAAACAAGTAGATCGAAACAATTCTGCATCTACTACTATTACTCCGCTCATCGACCGCTATCCAGCATGCATCTAGAGTATTAAGTTAAAAACAGAGTAACGCCTTAAGCAAGATGACATGATGTAGAGGGATAAATTCATGTAATGTGATAAAAACCCCATATTGTTATCCTCGATGGCAACAATACGATACGTTCCTTGCAACCCTTTCTGTCACTGGGTAAGGACACCGCAAGATTGAACCCAAAGCTAAGCACTTCTCCCATTGCAAGAACTACCAATCTAGTTGTCCAAACCAAAAAGGATAATTCGAAGAGACTTGCAAAGATAACTCAATCATACATATAAGAATTCAGAGAAGAATCAAATATTTTCCATAGATAATACTGGATCATAAACCCACAATTCATCGGTCTCAACAAGCACACCGCAAAAATAAGATTACATCGAATAGATCTCCACGAGAGAGGGGGAGAACATTGTATTGAGATCCAAAAAGAGAGAAGAAGCCATCTAGCTACTAGCTATGGACCCGAAGGTTTGAAGTAAACTACTCACACTTCATCGGAGGGGCTATGGTGATGATGTAGAAGCCCTCCGTGGTGGATGCCCCCTCCGGCGGAGCTCCAGAATAGGCCCCAAGATGGGATCTCGTGGATACAGAAGGTTGCGGCGGTGGAATTAGGTTTTTGGCTCCTGTTCTGATCGTTTGGGGATACGTAGGTATATATAGGAGGAAGGAGTATGTCGGTGGAGCGTCAGGGGGCCCACGAGGTAGGGGGGCACGCCCAGGGGGGCGCCCTCCACCCTCGTGACCGCCTCTGGCACTTCTTGTAGTAGGGTCCAAGTCTCCTGGATCACGTTCGGTTGGAAAATCACGATCCCGAAGGTTTCATTCCGTTTGGACTCCGTTTAATATTCTGTTTCTTCGAAACACTCAAATAGGCAAAAAAACAGCAATTCTGGGCTGGGCCTCCGGTTAATAGGTTAGTCCCAAAAGTAATATAAAAGTGGAAAATAAAGCCCAATATAGTCCAAAACAGTATATAAAGTAGCATGGAGCAATCAAAAATTGTAGATACGTTGGAGACATATCAGGCATCCCCAAGCTTAATTCCTGCTCATCCTCGAGCAGGTAAATGATAAAAAAAGAATTTTTGATGCGGAGTGATACTTTGGCATAATTTCAATATAAATCTTCTTACTTGTGATATGAATATTCATATCCGAAAGATTTAAGACAAAGTTCATATTGACACAAAAATGATAATACTTCAAGCATACTAATCAAAGCAATCATGTCTTCTCGAAATAACATGGCAAAAGAAAGTTCATCCCTACAAAATCATATAGATAGGCTATGCTTCATTTTCGTCACACAAAGATGTTCCCAACTTCTATACCCCCGATGACAAGTCAAGCAATTGTTTCATACTCAAATAATCTCAAACTTTTTCAACCTTCACACAATACATGAGCGCGAGCCATGGATATAGCACTATGGGTGGAATAGAATATGATGATGGGGATTGTGTGGAGAAGACAAAAAAGGAGAAAGTCTCACATTGACGAGGCTAATCAACGGGCTATGGAGATGCCCATCAATTGATGTCAACATGAGGAGTAGGGATTGCCATGCAACGGATGCACTAGAGCTATAAGTATATGAAAGTTCTACAAAAGAAACTAAGTGGGTGTGCATCCAACTTGCTTGCTCACGAAGACTTAGGGCATTTTGAGAAGCCCATCATTGGAATATACAAGCCATGTTCTGTAATGAAAAATTCCCACTAGTATATGAAAGTGACAAAATGAGAGACTCTCTATCATGAAGATCTTGGTGCTACCTTGAAGCACAAGTGTGGTAAAAGGATAGTAGCATTGTCCCTTCTCTCTTTTTCTCTCATTTTTCTCTTTTTTTGGGCCTTTCTTTTTTTTCTTTGGCCTTGCTTTTTTTTTCTTTTTTTCGTCCGGAGTCTCATCCCGACTTATGGGGGAATCATAGTCTCCATCATCTTTTCCTCACTTGGGACAATGCTCTAATAATGATGATCATCACACTTTTATTTTTCTTACAACTCAACAATTACAACTCGAAATTATGACTCTATATGAATGCCTCCGGCGGTGTACTGGGATGGTGCAATGAATCAAAAGTGACATGTATGGAAAATAATGCATGGTGGCTTTGCCACAAATACGATGTCAACTACATGATCATGCAATGGCAATATGACAAAAGTAATGTATGTCATCATAATGATGATGGAAGTTGCATGGCAATATATCTCAGAATGGCTATGGAAATGCCATGATGGGTAGGTATGGTGGCTGTTTTGAGGAAGATATAAGGAGGTTTATGTGTGATAGAGCGTATCGTATCACGGGGTTTGGATGCACCGGCGAAGTTTGCACCAACTCTCAAGGTGAGAAAGGGCGAGTGCAGTGCAAGAAGAGGCTAGCAAAGGTGGAAAGGTGAGAGTCGTATAATCCATGGACTCAACATTAGTCAAAAGAACTCATATACTTATTGCAAAAATTTAGAAGCCATCAAAATCAAGTACTACGTGCATGCTCCTAGGGGGATAGATTGGTAGGAAAAGACCATCGCTCGTCCCCGACCGCCACTCATAAGGATGCACAAGCCAGGTACACTTCATGTTTCAAATTTGTTACACAACTTTAACCATACGTGCATGCTACGGGACTTGCAAACTTCAACACAAGTATTTCTAAAATTCACAATTATCAACTAGCACGACTTTGATATTATCACCTCCATAGCTCAAAACAATTATCAAGTATCAAACTTATCTTAGTATTCAATTCACTCAAAAGAAAGTTTCACATATCTTGAACATTAAGTATATTAACATTAAGCAAATTACCATGCTATTAACGACTCTCAAAATAATCTAAGTGAAGCATGAGAGATCAATAGTTTCTTTAAAACAAATCCACCACCATGCTCTAAAAGATATAAGTGAAGCACTAGAGCAAAAATTATCATGCTCAAAACATATAAGTGAAGCGCTATGAGCAAAACTATCAAGCTCAAAAGATATAAGTGAAGCACATAGAGTATTCTAACAAATTCCAATTAATGCATGGCTCACTCAAAAGATGTGTACAGCAAGGATGATTGTGGTAAACTAACAAGCAAAGAAGCAAATAATACAAGACACTCCAAGCAAAACACATATCATGTGGTGAATAAAAATATAGCTCCAAGTAAATTACCGATGGAAGTGGACGAAAGAGGGGATGCCTTCCGGGGCATCCCCAAGCTTTGACTTTTTGGTGTCCTTGGATTATCTTGGGGGTGCCATGGGCATCCCCAAGCTTAGGCTCTTGCCACTCCTTGTTCCATAATCCATCAAAAGAATTCACCCAAAACTTGAAAACTTCACAACACAAAACTCAACAGAAATCTCGTGAGCTCCGTTAGAGAAAGAAAACAAAGAAATACTTAAGGTACTGTAATGAACTCATTATTTATTTATAATGGTGTTAAACCTACTGTATTCCAACTTCTCTATGGTTTATAAACTATTTTACTAGCCATAGATTCATCAAAATAAGCAAACAACACACGAAAAACAGAATCTGTCAAAAACAGAACAGTCTGTAGCAATCTGTAACTAACGCAAACTTCTGAAACTCTAAAAATTCTACAAATATAGGAAGTCCTGGACAATTTGTTATTTAACATCAGAAAAAAGAATCAACGTAAAAGCACGTTCCTGTGATTTAACAAAATTATATTCGTGCGTGCAAAGTTTCTGTTTTTCAGCAGAATCAAATCAACTATCATCGTTGGTTATCCTATAGGTTCTACTTGGCACAAACACTAATTAAAAGATAAAACCACATCCAAACATAAGCTAGATGGTTATTTATTCCTAAACAGAAGCAAAAACAAAAAACACAAAATAAAATTGGGTTGCCTCCCAACAAGCGATATCGTTCAACGCCCCTAGCTAGGCATAAAAGCAAGGATAGATCTAGGAAGTGCCGTAGTAATAAGATAGATCGGTGAAACTCATTTCATATTCTCTACGTTCGGCCGCAAGTTTTCTTTGAGGTAAGAAAAAGTAATCAAAAGGGCTGAATTTAATAGGGCAAAAATCCCCAAGATCAATTTTAGGAAGTATAGGTTCCTCTTTCGGCCCTTCATAATGCACAACCAATTCATCATTATAAGCGTTCTTTTGACAGAACCTTGTGAGTCTACACTCAAGAGAGTATCCTGACTCATTATTTCGAATAGCCAAATCATCATTAAGTTCAGAGATTCTATCAATTAAAATATTGGTTGGCACCTTTTTTCTAAGGTTTTCATTGAAAGCAACATAATCAAGAGATTGAAAACGCATAATTTCTTCTTGACCAAAGAGGATAGATTCTATGGGAGGACGGCCAATGTCCACCCTATAATGCACAAAGATTTCTTTGGCCTCTTTTATTATAAATCTGAATTCATGGGCCAAAAAGATAGTAGCTGCACGCTTAACAGAGGAGTGTTCGATATTAGAAAATTCTAGGAAAATCCTTTGTATAGAAGGGTGCATATGCATAAATTGCTTTTCAAGTTCAACGATAAGCATGGCGATGGCATCAGCAAGACTGTTGGTTCTATGAAGAATAGAACTGCCCATAGAGGGCAAAGCACCGGCACAAGTAAAGAAATCTTGAATAACTCCTTTTCCAGTAATATTACCACTACCGATTCGAAATCTTATTGTATGATAGGTAGGGGATTCTTCAGCAGGAGCTTCAGAATTTTCCATGATATTATTATCGCCCATGTTGGCAATAATTTCCCCAATTTCAGACATAATGACAAGCAAGCAAACTAACACACGAGCAAACAGAAAAGCAAAGGGAAAAAGGCAAACGGGAAAGAGAGGAGGAGATTGGGAAAGAGAAGGCAAATAAAACGGCAAGGGTGAAGTGGGGGAGAGGAAAACGAGAGGCAAATGGCAAATAATGTAATGCGAGAGATAGGGATTGCGATGGGTACTTGGTATGGTTGACTTGCTTGCGTGAGCCTCCCCGGCAATGGCGCTAGAAATTCTTCTTGCTACCTCTTGAGCACTGCGTTGGATTTCCCCGAAGAGGACAGGATGATGCAGCAAAGTAGCGTAAGTATTTCCCCAAGTTTTTGAGAACCAATGTATCAATCCAGTAGGAGACCACGCACAAGTCCCTCGTACCTACACAAAACGATAGCAACTCGCAACCAACGCGATTAGGGGTTGTCAATCCCTTCACGGTCACTTACGATAGTGAGATCTGATAGAGATGATAAATAATATTTTTGGTATTTTTGATAGATAGATGCAAAGTAAAAAGTAAAAGGCAAAGTAAAAACAAAGCAAGTAAATAAAGTGATAGAGATTGATATGATGAGAATAGACCTAGGGGCCATAGGTTTCACTAGTGGCTTCTCCCAAGAGCGTAGATATTCTACGATGGGTGAACAAATTACTGTTGAGCAATTGACAGAATTGAGCATAGTTATGAGTATATCTAGGCAATGATCATGTATATAGACATCACGTCCAAAACAAGTAGATCGAAACAATTCTGCATCTACTACTATTACTCCACTCATCGACCGCTATCCAGCATGCATCTAGAGTATTAAGTTAAAAACAGAGTAACGCCTTAAGCAAGATGACATGATGTAGAGGGATAAATTCATGTAATGTGATAAAAACCCCATATTGTTATCCTCGGTGGCAACAATACAATACGTTCCTTGCAACCCTTTCTATCACTGGGTAAGGACACCGCAAGATTGAACCCAAAGCTAAGCACTTCTCCCATTGCAAGAACTACCAATCTAGTTGGCCAAACCAAAAATGATAATTCGAAGAGACTTGCAAAGATAACTCAATCATACATAAAAGAATTCAGAGAAGAATCAAATATTTTCCATAGATAATACTGGATCATAAACCCACAATTCATCGGTCTCAACAAACACACCGCAAAAATAAGATTACATCGAATAGATCTCCATGAGAGAGGGGGAGAACATTGTATTGAGATCCAAAAAGAGAGAAGAATCCATCTAGCTACTAGCTATGGACCCGAAGGTCTGAAATAAACTACTCACACTTCATCGGAGGGGCTATGGTGATGATGTAGAATCCCTCTGTGGTGGATGCCCCTCGTGAGCTCGAATAGGCCCCAAGATGGGATCTCGTGGATCTGAGAAGGTTGCGGCGGTGGAATTAGGTTTTGGCTCTGTTACGATCGTTTGGGGATACATAGGTATATATAGGAGGAAGAATGCGTCGGTGGAGCGTCGGGGCCCACGAGGTGGCGGGCGCGCCAGGCGCCCTCCACCCTCGTGACCGCCTCTGGCACTTCTTGGAGTAGGGTCCAAGTCTCCTGGATCACGTTCGGTTGGAAAATCACGATCCCGAAGGTTTCATTCCGTTTGGACTCCGTTTAATATTCCGTTTCTTCGAAACACTGAAATAGGCAAAAAAACAACAATTTTGGGCTGGGCCTCCGGTTAATAGGTTAGTCCCAAAAGTAATATAAAGTGGAAAATAAAGCCCAATATAGTCCAAAACAGTAGATAAAGTAGCATGGAGCAATCAAAAATTATAGATACATTGGAGACGTATCATCGTCATCCACCAATCCGGTAGTCTGTGGCGTCTCGTGGATATCTACACCCAGCGAGAGATCACCCTTCCATCATTGCATACTGCCGCCATCGAGCCTCGCGGCCCGCCGGACACTCCTGCCTACTACGCACGAGACGCGTCAAGCTTTTGGCTCGACCTCCGTTTGCTGAAAGTTGTAATCTGTGAAGTACCCACACCATCAAAAGACTAGATGGATTACAAGCTCATTGCCTTGTTCAACATGGGATTAGTCTATCTGGAATCCGGTCAGCATGCATGGTTGTGGCTCATCAATCATCCTGTTGAGGCAACATTTCTGTCAGATGCTATAGTGCACGATGGCATCGTTTACGTGGTCGATGCACAGGTTGGCTGCCTATACTGGTGGAATCTATCGTCGTGTAATTGTTCTATGTCATCTCATCTTTACCTTATGAATACGACTGCCTGTTCATTGTTACAAATTTAGAATAGATAGTATGTCTATAACCACATCATTGCTATATTTCCTCTCATTTCCTAGAATTTTATGACCACATATGTTATTGTTAGAGTTGATATGAGAACAATTGGCATCTAATGATTGTTAGAATAGATATTATGAGCATAACATAATGATTGCTATATGTTACTCTCATTTCCAAGATTTTTATAACAATGCATGTTATTGCTTAGAGTTGATATGAGAACAGTAGTAGTAAGTGCTATGGTAGAATATGAGTAGGCTCTGTCATAGCTGTTTTCCTCTCATTGTTACATGATGTTTGAACCATGACATATTGCTAGAATATGAAAGCTGTTGGCTTATTTTTTTTCAACTCGGGGTATGAATATGACCACGACATTGCAATTCTCTCTCTATGAACGGACCCTAGGCCTCATTTTCAAGCATTGCAATACCATTTGTGCTCAATTTTATCAATTACTACCTTGCTGTTTTTATTTATTCAGATTATAAAAATATATTTATACCTCCATGTTACACTTTTATCGCCATCCCTTCGCAAAACTAGTGCACCTATACAATTTGCCATTGTATTGGGTGTGTTGGGGACACAAGAGATTTTTTGCATTTGGTTGCAGGGTTGTTTGAGAGAGACCATCTTCATTCTACGCCTCCCACAGATTGATAAACCTTAGGTCATCCACTGAAAATTGCTATTGTCCTACAAAACTCTGCGCTTGGAGGCCCAACACGAGTCTACAAGAATAAAGTTGCGTAGTAGACATCAGTGGTCACTGTATCTCGTTGCATTGGGAACTTCCTGCAATGGGCGACGACCACTGAAAGGAAGGAAAGAAGAAAGAGGAAAGAAACGAGAGGCTCACGCTCATGGAGGAAGAGATAAGGGGGAGGAAGAGATAAGCGGTGAGCGAACCCGCAGGGACGTGTGGCATATGTCGGAGGTGGCTTATGCCCCTCAAGTAATTATCCAATTTTTTTAAGTATTTTCCTTTTGGAAAATACATTTTGCATCTAAAAGACCACCAACAGTAATCGAGGCAAAAATTGATGACATTGCCTCGTACTAGTAACCCATGATTTAACTACTCGCATGCATGCACTAGATGATACCGAAACTCTCAACTACTTTCTCTCTCACGTCCACTCAATTTCCTCTAACTTGCATGTGCCCTATTAATTAACTTCATAAACGAGAAAACAAGCTAGCTTGCAAAGCAGACATTAATTTTACCTTGGTACCATACCTGTAATTCAAGTTTGTAGCCTTGTATAAGTACATGGAGGGAGTAAGAAGTTCCGGGAGCATAAGAAGGCGGCCCTCATGGTTTTACAACAGGCAACATTGTCAAGGTAAATATGCTCCTCGGCGAGCTGCTTGCCAGCGTGCAACCATTGGAGGTCATGGCTCTCCAACAAAACAACATGTCAGGAGGGGTAGAAGACGATCAAATATGCTGCCAAGCACGGCTGCGAGTTGTGTGCACTGCTCCTACTCGTGGAGGAGCACCTTTGCAAGGGGTCGAGCGCGGCGAATGCGGCCGCCTCCACTGCCATCCACCTCACCCGTCTCCTCCTTCGCCACCTGCCCCTCTCCTCTCTGTTGTCATCGACGCGCTCCTCACGCCGCCACCTCTCTGCCGTGCTCCAAGAGCAACTCCTATCCACCTCCGCGCTCATGCTCCACATGCAGTTCCTCCACCATGACCCCTCTCCGTTGCCAGCGCACTCACGCTTCACGTACAACTCCTCAGTCATGGTTCCTCTTCCCCGCTCCTGCGTGCTCCCCACACTACCACCTCGCCGCCACACCATGAATTGTCAGAAGTGGGCTGTCGCCACAACACCGTCACCGGGGAGAGAGAGCATGATGAGTGGATTTTATGCATAATTTTTAGAGTATATTTTAGTGCCAAAATCCCACGCATCATATCCATCTAGCACTTATACATGTCCCCAATGCATAATTTTTGGTGTTTACTCGTTTTACCAAGTTCGTTGCACAACTTCTATTTTTATTTAGTTTTTATTAGTTTCACTTAGTTTTGTGGTCTTTGTAGGTGTATTGGCATATTCATGGGCTTGGCACATCAAAAGAACCAAGTTGGGAGTCAAATTGGAGAAGTTCTAGGCACCTGATGAGGCCCTATGAGTATTTGATGATTTGACACTTATTAATGTGTCTACAGTAAAGATCCAAGGCCGCAGACGTATCGGGCTTGTCTCTAGCAATCCACAAGCCCAAGAACACAAAAATCGGAGTTCGTATGAAGAAATGGCAACCAAAATACATAAGTGCTCCCAAAGTGGAAAACGGATGACGGGGTTGCATGCTAGCATAGCCGTTCATATGGGCGCCCATGTGATCTCCAGACAGCTTCGTAAATTGGCTAGAACTTTCCTGATCTTGCTTTGATTTCGTTCCAGTTTGTTCCTATGGGATCCTTGGCAGATAAGGCATCATTTGGGCATGGAGTTGACTCCCCTAGAGCCCTTAGATGAAGGGGCAGAGGCTACATCAATAGGGGAGGCCCGAGGAGGCCTCCTATATAAAGAGCTCTAGCCGTCGGGATCATCATCCTCATTCCACCACAAGTCCACGCCACTGTAGAGAGGCTCTCCCATCTCATCTAAAGGGAGGCCTCTCCCTCCATCACCATCACCATGAAGGCCACGCAAGAGGAGAAGAATGAGGCACCGCCGACATCACCGGGCACCGACAATAGGCTGGGTACACTGGTGCCCACCTCCATCTCCATCTCTGTCCTTGCACATGTATTTTGTAAGATTGTACATGTTCATGTCAGCAATAAATCATTCCTCTTTCTGTGTCTATTCATTCATGTTTGAGTAATTGATCCGGTTCTAGGCTGAGGTATAATCTAGTACGCACAACTAGTCTTCGTGGCTTCGTTTAGTATTTACTCTCTCTCGCATAGCATGTATGTTACTTACACGTACACAGGGTAGATAGATGAACTTCAAGATCCTTTGGTTCCGTTGTGTATTCTTGATAGTTGTGTGTGACTTTGACGCGATGTTATGTCTAGTACACCTAGGAGTGCAACACCGCGAATGCAAACCATAGGAGAACGATTAGTAGTCTGTCATACGTGTATGCCACTAAGACGCTCATCCAGTACTAGTGACACCGAAAGACTAGATAGCGCATTTTGCTCATTCAATCCTACAAGTACAACCCCTTTTACTTTGTGTTCTAGTTTAGTATATTTTCTGTCCAAGTTTGTAGTCTAGTTAAATACCCTTCTATTATTGTTCCGGTAGCAACCGATAGAATAGGCTATTTCCAAACTATGCTCTAAGTGCGAACGTAGCTACGCATACAACGTAGTTGCGGGGTTGGTAATATCTTACTAGTTGCTCCCTGTGGGTTTGACGGTCTACTTATCACACAAAAGTGCTATAACTGCCTCGTGCCCTTGCAGGACATCAGAGCATTTGACTGGGAGGAGAGAGAGGAAGTGGTGAGGAGGAAATGATACACAGGCCGCGAGAGGGGTGAGTGGGTGAGGTGTAAAAGGACGCTATTGTTCGCTCAGTTCGTCCCCAGAGTGAACGATTCTGTAACGAGGATATGGCACTAGTGATGGCGCTAAGATCCGTGCACAACATCTAACGACTATTGACGTGTTTGCATAGAATCGTTAAAAAGTTGACATAAGTTCTATAAGAGCATGGTTAATAGTATAGCCAACTACCGGCTACTCCCTCCCTTCCGGTTTATAGGGCTCAAATCTCAAATCTCATCAACCAAGGCATTTTGTGAGTGGAGGAATATATCTCGTACTTTACAAAACTACCTCAATTAAACTCATGCATTAATTTGGATTAATTATAGTCCATGCATGCTTGGCCACTAGATGAGTAGGTAAATTACATGCATTGGTGTGTTCCTTTTTAATTCTCGCATGCAAAGATTTAATGTGCATTAGAAACTAAAAGTAAGTTGGAGATGAGCCCTCTAAATTGAAAAAAAACAAAAAAGTTGAGATAAGCCTTATAAACCGGAAAGGAGGGAGTATATCGACTTGCCACATCACATCCAGTCGAACTAACGGCCAACATATATAGCAATTAGTTGCTAAGAAGTACTCCCTCCTTAAAGAAACTAGATGATATCCCGCACGTTGTTGCGGTAATGTTTTGCAATACATTCTGTAATAATTGGTTGTATGAAACATGAATATGTAGAGTAATAATATGAAAACTAAAAGTAAAAAATGAATTGTGGTGTTTGGTTATTGTATAATATAAATATCATAATCTCATGCATGTTAGCATGTTGAGTCTCTTTTTATTATGCGTGGTTTGAAGTTGTTGTGGGTCTTTCTTCATGCATGTTGAATGATGAGGTGACGCACTTGCATATTGAGAGAAATAGGTTAGTGGGAACTAGCTATTTAGATATAGAAGATATAAGAGTGTTTAGATTAATACTTTACTGAAAAAGGCTTCCGCCCCGCATTATATATAAAGCAAAGATCAACATCACCCGGTACAAACGCACGCCAGCACCACACACACACACACACCTAAGGCAGGATACATAGGCGCTGAGCGCAACAACACCATCCCTAGCACTACCACCGTGAAGAGATGAAGCCACATACGACAAACTGTGGGCTTCAAGGCGGCGCCTTCAGGAAGGATACGACATCGGGGCGCCGCCACCACCTGATCCGTGGATCAGAGTTTCCCCTGGAGCCGCACGAAGGGTAATGAGAGCCGCGACAATTGTCGGTGTCAAAACCGGCGGATTTCGGGTACGGGGTCCTGAATTATGCGTCTAAGGCTAATGGTAACAGGAGGCTGGGGACATGATGTTTACCCAGGTCCGTGCCCTCTCTATGGAGGTAATACCCTACTTCCTGCTTGATTGATCTTGATGATATGAGTATTACAAGAGTTGATCTACCACGAGATCGTAGAGGCTAAACCCTAGAAGCTAGCCTATGATTATGATTGTTGTTGTCCTACGGACTAAACCCTCCGCTTTATATAGACATCGGAGGGGGCTAGGGTTACACAGAGTCGGTTACATAGAAGGGAATCTACATATCCGAATTGCCAAGCTTGCCTTCCATGCAAAGGAAAGCCCCACCCGGACACGGGACGAAGTCTTCAATCTCGTATCTTCATAGTCCAACAGTCCGGCATAAGCATATAGTCCGGCTGTCCGAGGACCCCCTAATCCAGGACTCCCTCAGTAGCCTCTGAACTAGGCTTCAATGACGTTGAGTCCGGCGCACAGATTGTCTTCGACATTGCAAGGCGGGTCCGAATACTCCAAAGTAGATCTTGAACACAAGAATCGTGTCCGGCTCTGCAAAAAAATTCCACATACCACCACAGAGAGCACAATATTCCACAAGTCTAATCTGCTGACAACTTTCCCATAGCGTGACATCACGCCGTTACCCCGGTCATTATTTGAACCGTTTTCTCAACCTGCTACTGCACATCCTGCGAGGCGGTTTTATTGGCACGTCTTGTCGAAGCAGAGATCATGTCCCCTTATCACGGGATTCTCATCAATACGAGTGTGGGTAACCCAACCGCGCCATTAGCATGGCGCTTGGGGAATAAGCGAGTTTCTAGGGCAAGTGGGGAGGCACATGAACCCTGCTACCTTTATAAGGAGGTAAGGATTCCCCTTTTTCACCCACGCCTTCTTCTTCCTCTGCTCATCCATTCCCGAGCTCCAACGCCCAAGCTTTCACCTTCTCCGCAAAATCATTCCAAACATGTCCAGAGCGGGAGGCAAATGGATGGCCTCCTCCATCACGAAGGAGGACATCAAGAACCTTCGAGAGGCCGGATACCTGTCCGCAAACATCACGCATCGACTTCCGGCTGAAGGGCAGATCATCCCTACCCCGAAACCCCAGGAAAGGGTAGTATTCCTCTCCCACTTCATCCGCGGGCTGTGATTCCCCCTCCACCCATTCGTCCGCGGACTAATGTTCTACTATGGGTTGGACTTCCATGATTTGGCCCCCAACTTCATCCTCAACATCTCGACGTTATCATCGTGTGCGAGGCCTTCCTCCGCATCACGCCCCACTTCAGCCTATGGCTGAAGACCTTCAACGTGAAGCTAAAGGTGGTGGGCAGCCAACAAGCGGAGTGCGGGGGCGCCATGGTGGGCAAGATGCCCAATGTCACCTGGCCCGAAGGCTCCTTTGTGGAGACTGTGAAGGGGTGGCAATCGGGGTGGTTCTACATCACCGAGCCGCGCGACGCTAACTGGGCGGCGACCCCGAATTTCAATCCGGTGTCCCCATGCGGCTCACCTCCTAGAAAGAGAAGGGATTAGCCTGGGGCTCAGCGGAAGAACTAACCCGGCTTCAGACCTGCGTCCAAAATATGATAAGCAAGAAAATCAAGCTCGTCACCGTGGTCCAGGTTATGCTCCTCCGCCGGATCCTTCCATGTCAGAGACGGGCTTGCAATTTGTGGGAGTTCGACCCAGCCGAACACCAGACACTGCGAGAGCTCTTCGGCACGATGCACGAAGACGTATGGAAGGTGCTTTTCAAGGCCAACGAGGTACCACCGCCCATAACCGAAGATCGCGAACTCAGTGTAAAACGCCGAGCCAATCTGGTAAGTTTTCATATTTTGCAAGATATGCCTTTTACCAGCACATCCGCGGGAGGAATCTAAGCCTCCATGCCGATTTTACAGGCCTGGGTAGCAATAGCGGAGCAGATCGACTGTCCGGCTCCGCTACCCGATGATCCAGAATCGCCTCTTCTAACGAAGATGCTGTTTCCTGCGCCCTATGAGGTGCCAGAGAAGAAGGCCAAGAAGACGGCCACGGGGACCAGAGAAGGTCTCCGGCGCAAGGTTGGATCGGACGTGACGTCCGAAGACACCAAGATGCACTCCTCCACCAAAGACAAGGAGGAGGAGGAGGAAATCCACCCCCCCCCCCCCACCGGGGGAAAAAAGAAGAGGAAGGCCGCCACGCATGGGGAGGCCGAGGTGTCCAAGAAGGAAAAACCCCAGACCACTCCACCGCGGCCACCAATAGCGGCGAGGAGTGGGAACCCAGGGTCAAGCCCATGGCTAAGTCGTAAGTATCCAGACACAATAGTATTTCTGGCATTTTTGTTTTATCGCTTCTTAACATGCCAGACGTGCACTTGCAGTCCGGCCAAATCCAACATCGAGATATCCTCCTCTTCGGAGGGGTCTCCGGACCCGTCGGTGATGAGCAGCAATTCACTTCCAACAGCCTCCTCCCCCAGGGCCGCGGACGACACCGAGGTGTTGTCTCAAAGGATACCAGGCCAAGGGGAGACAGCTCCGGAGAGGCCCCCAGGCGAAATCCCAGTCGCTGGTCACATGGGGGGAGACCCCCATGGACTCTGATAATGGGGGCCGCAACCAGTTTGGACCTAGCCGAATACGGCTCTGAAAACCCAAGTGGTTCCGGACTCAGACAGGCAGCCTCTCCCCAAGGAGGGCGAGCCGCCTTAACTGATGACCTCTGTCCATCCAGAGGCACCGAACAACTTGCTGGAAATGCTTCGCAGCGCTTTCATTGATGAAGAACACCGTACTCTTATGAGTACGGTGATTGAGAAGGTCCGGTCCGCCAAAAGAGGATTGACCGAAGCCTGCGCTAGCCTTCTAACAGGTTTTGGGGTAAGTAATAAAATTTTGAGAGAATATCACCATGTAGACAGTATCCCCTGATGCTCTGTTTGGTGTTCGGAAAGAAAAGCCGAACAGAGGATCAAATAATATTCGCAGGAGTCTAATATAAGATGTCTATGTGAATAAGCAGGCGTCGCTGCTAGCCGCTGCCGCTCATACTGCGAAGGTCTATGGACTAAAGCAGGACCTGGAGCGAACCGAGGGAGAGCTCATCCTCGTGAAGAGGTAGCTGGAGGAAGGTCAAGGTACGAAATACCCTGCCCGTATACTTATTAAGGATAAATGGTTTCTGTTGATAAAAGCGCCATGATCTTTTATAGGGGCCACGACCGAATTGGCAGCCCTTAAGAAGGCGCTGGCCGAGGCCGAAGACAAAGCGGCCAAGGAACGCGCCGCGCGCGAGAAGCAAGAGGCTCGGGTCAGCGAAGTCCAGCAAGAGCTCTAGGGTTTCGTCCAGAAATACGAGTCCTTGGAGCGTGACTCTAAGACGCAAGAGTCCGAGCTTGCTAAGGCCCTCCAGAGCGTGCAGGACGCCAAAGCCGAATCCCAGAAGGCCCTCCAGGAGATCCAGGCAGCCAAGAAAATTGCGGCGGGTAAGGCATTCGTTATGCAAAGCAAGCATGTGAAGGAGACATTCTTTTTACTTAACCGAATTTGGAGTTCTCCAGGAGCGTTCGCAGATCTGTCGCGCAACATATCTGATGCCGCAGAGTTCTACCGAGCCGAAGAAGGGAGCTCAATGGAGAAGTTGTCCTGGTCTCAATATCTTGGGACAGAACATCCGATGCCCTTGAGCGACCAGCTGAAGCAACTGGTTGAGCTACACAAGGCAGCCGAACTGGCCATGAAGGACGTCATAGTCCGGCTATGGCCTGCCGAGCCTATGCCCAGCAGCTACTTCGGTCTCGTGAAGCGGCTTGTAAGTGCCTGCCCCCGACTTGAAGTCATCAAGCGGTCGGTCTGTATGGAAGGTGCGCAAATGGCCTTCGCCCGCGCAAAAGTGCACTGGACGAAGATGGATGCCGAAAAGCTGATGACGGAGGGGCCGTCGAAGGGCAAAGAGAACCGCCGACCCAAAAATTATTATGATAGTGTCCTAAAGGGCTCCCGCCTTGTGGCGGAGCAATGTACTAAGGATGTAATATTCGAATGAATGCACTCATTTTATCCTGTAATATGAAACAAGTTCATTTGTGCAATATAATGCTTGTTGATTTAAAATTTTACCTCCTGTGCGGCCGTTTACAAAATCTGAGAGTTGGCCAGTCGTCGGCTTCTTCCCCCATGTAACTAGTACAGGGGTGTTCAGGATAAATCTAAACACTCTTTATCCAAGTTTTTGGTCCTTTAAGGAGGTGTCTAGCGCAACGAACAAGGCAATCGGACTATACAGCTTTATCACCCTCACTTAGCCATAGAAGTTCTATAATTTTAAATTTTGGCGTAGCCCCTGGTATTCGGAAGGCCGAACTTGGGGCGCTATACACGCCGAAACTAGACAAAGACCGATTCCTCGCATAAAGCAGAAAAACTCTTTAGGGATTTGAAACCTCTCGAACAGCGACCAGCTCTCGCCGCATCATGACAGTCAGTTTTTGGCTTTCTCTACTAAGGTGCTCGTCTGGAAGAACCGGGACACAATCGCAGTAGTTCTCCCTTTACTACCCTAGCCGATATAGCGGAACGTAGGGTAGCAAGCACAGGAGCCGGGCAACCCAACTATTGACCCAAGACATGATTCGGAGCTGATGCATATAATGTTATAAGTTCGGGGTGCCGCACTGTTGAAAGTGTTCGAACTTTCTTGCCGTGTTATGGGGTACACTGAAGCCCCTGGCAAACTGAACATACCAGAATGTACGGGTGTGATTTGTAATAAATAAGAAGTCAAGAAAAAAATAAAGTAATAAGCTGACGCTGCAAATTATTTTCCATTGTTATTTGAATAATACGTCAAGGCGTATGTATACAAGTAATTTAATGAGCAAATAGGGCTATTTAACATGCCCTAACCAAGAGCGAGCTGCGTGTGGGTATGTAAACAGGCATAGCGATCGCTAGCAGAGACCACCTGGGGATTCCCTTTGAACGTCAAAGCTCCTTGCTTCCTTGGTGTATCTGTCTCGTGATGGGTCGATGATTGGGTTATCGAAAGAGCCTCAAGAAGAGAGGAACCTGCAAGAAAGAAAAAAAGGTGAAGGTATGCGAATCCCGGGGCGGTTGAGCCGCATTGTGGACCGCGGTCTAGTTGTGCCTCCGTCTATGCCCATGGTATTTTAAGTGCGTAATTATGTACACGCGACACAAATTTCACCACTTGACTGGGACTAGGACGGAGGCCGAATTGCTAGGCGAGCTCTGGACGGGTCGGACGATCCTGTTGCAGAGTACTTCGGATTTGCTTGATGGTGTCCGGGGGTTTTATTGCTGAATTGACGGTCTGCCTAAGGAGGCTGCTCTGTACTTCTGCTGCAAGGGCCGCAGTGTGCTCCTCCGTACGGAGGGAGCGCTCTGTATTTCCATTGACTGTTATAATAGTGCGGGGTCCGGGCATCTTGAGCTTGAGGTAGGTATAGTGTGGCACCGCATTGAATCGAGTGAATGCGGTTCGTCCTAGCAGCGCATGATAACCACTGCGGAACAATATCGAAGATCAACTCCTCTCTTCGGAAGTTGTTCGGGGATCCGAAGACCACTTCCAGTGTGATTGAGCCTGTACAACAAGCCTCTACACCTGGTAAGACACCTTTGAACGTGGTTTTGGTGGGTTTGATCCTTGAGGGATCGATACCCATTTTGCGCACTCTATCCTAATAAAGTAGGTTCCAGCTGCTGCCACTGTCCATGAGGACTCGTGTGAGGTGGAATCCGTTGATAGGGTCAAGGACCAGTGCGGCTGAGCCGCCATGACGAATACTGGTCGGATGGTCCCTGCGATCAAATGTGATTGGACAAGAAGACCATGGGTTGAACTTTGGGGCGACTGGCTCCATCGCGTAGACGTCCCTTAGTGCGCGCTTCCACTCCCGCTTGCGAATATGGGTGGCGTATATCATATTTACCGTTTTTACTTGGGGAGGAAATTTCTTCTGTCCCCCTATGTTCGATAGCCGGGGTTCCTCGTCATCATCACTATGCGATCCCTTTTCCTTGTTTTCGGCATTTAGCTTGCCGGGCTGTTTAAGTACCCAACATTTTCTGTTGGTGTGGTTGGCTGGTTTATCGGGGGTGCCGTGGATTTGACATGAGCGATCGAGTATGCGGTCCAGACTGGACGGGCCCGGATTGTTTCTTTTAAATGCCTTTTTCCGTTGACCGGACTTGGAGCCACTAAATCCGGCATTGACGGCCGTGTCTTCGGCGTTATCGCCATTGTTGCGACGCTTGTGTCTGTTGCACCGGGTCTTGCCGTTGCTATCTTTGGTGTCTGAAGTGCCAGGATTTCTTGATGTGTTGTTGCTACGAGCCAACCAGCTATCCTCGCCCGCACAAAAGCGGGTCATGAGTGTCGTAAGGGCTGCCATGGACTTTGGCTTCTCTTGGCCGAGGTGTCGGGCAAGCCACTCGTCACGGATGTTATGCTTAAAGGCCGCTTGGGCTTCGTCATCCGGACAATCGACGATTTGGTTCTTTTTAGTTAAGAACCGAGTCCAAAATTTCCTGGCTGACTCTCCGGGTTGTTGGGTTATGTGACTTAAGTCATCAGCGTCCGCTGGTCGCACATAAGTGCCCTAGAAGTTGTCAAGGAATGCGTATTCCAGGTTCTCCCAACTGCCAATGGAGTTTGCCGGCAGACTATTCAGCCAATGCCGAGCTGGTCCCTTGAGTTTTAGTGGGAGGTACTTGATGGCATGTAGATCATGGCCGCGGGCCATGTGAATGTGGAGAAGGAAATCTTCGATCCATACCGCGTGGTCTGTTGTCCCATCATATGGTTCGATGTTCACGGGCTTAAACCCTTCTGGGAGTTCATGCTCCATTACTTCGTCAGTGAAGCATAGGGGATGTGCGATGCCTCTATGCCGGGCTACATCGCGACACAGTTCTGATGAGTCTGGTCTGCTATATTCGGCCTGGACGGATTTGTATTTAGTATATCCGGCGTGGCGTTCATCGTCACGCGTTGGGGTGCGCTCCCGCGATCCGTAGATCAATCTTGACTGTCCTGCTTTGTTTTCCAATTCGTCTCGCAGGTCATGCGTGTAGCCCCTGGCCTTGGTGTTTTTAGTTGTTCGGCGACGGGGTACGGGCTGGTGTTTGGGCTGATACGCCGCTTTGTCTCGGCCACGAGGTGGTCGGTCAACCGCATCTTGCGCTTGTAGTAGAGGCTCTAGTGCCTTGTCCTCGAATTGAGGTAACAACCTGCGGCTCAGGTAGCTTTTGGTTGGGCGCTTAAGTCCGTACTCATCGGCTGCCAGGACCTCAGTCCATTTATCAATGAGCAGATCTTAATAAGCTTGAAGCTGCTGCTATTTTTCCTCAGGCTTTTTGCAGTGGCTATAAGCCGGCGCTTGAAGCGCTCCTGCTCGACGGGATCCTCAGGCACGATAAATTCTTCGTCGCCGAGGCTCACCTCGTCTTCGGAGAGGGGCATGTAATTGTCATCCTCCGAGTCTTCATCCATTGCCTGTTCCTCAGGGCTAGCTTGCCCGTCCTCCCGTCCGGCCTGCTCGAAGCTTGGCTGGGCGAGATTGTTTTCGTCTTCGGCATCATCCGGAGTGTTATTATCTCTTGTGTCGGTATCGCTGTTTTTGCTATGGCGGGGTTTAGAGCGGCGCTGCTGACATCGGCGCTTAGGTTGCTTCTCAAGAGGATCACCCTCCATTGCATCCTTTTGATCCTCGCCATTGTTTTCTTTGGGTGTGTCCACTATATATATGTTGTATGATGAGGTGGCTGTCCAGCGCCGTGTGGGCGGTGGTTCCTGTTCTTCTCCGGCATTGTCGTGAAGGAAATATGCCCTAGAGGCAATAATAAAGTTATTATTTATTTCCTTATTTCATGATAAATGTTTATCATTCATGCTAGAATTGTATTAACCGGAAACATGATACATGTGTGAATGCATAGACAAAACAATATGTCACTAGTATGCCTCTACTAGACTAGCTTGTTAATCAAAGATGGTTATGTTTCCTAACCATGAACAAAGAGTTGTTATTTGATTAACAAGGTCACATCATTAGTAGAATGATCGATTGACATGACCCATTCCTTAGCTTAGCACACGATCGTTTAGTATGTTGCTCTGCTTTCATCCATAACTTATACATGTTCCTGTAACTATGAGATTATGCAACTCCGTTTACGGAGGAACACTTTGGTGCTACCAAGCGTCACAGCGAATCGGGTGATTATAAAGGAGTACTACAGGTGTCTCCAAAGGCGGATGTTGGGTTGGCGTATTTGAGATTAGGTTTTGTCACTCCGATTGTCGGAGAGGTATCTCTGGGCCCTCTCGGTAATGCACATCATGAAGCCTTGCAAGCACTACAACTAATGAGTTAGTTGTGAGATGATGTATTACGAACGAGTAAAGAGACTTGCGATAACGAGATTGAACTAGGTATTGGATACCGACGATCGAATCTCGGGCAAGTAACATACCGATGACAAAGGAACAACGTATGTTGTTATGCGGTCGACCGATAAAGATCTTCATAGAATATGTAGGAACCAATATGGGCATCCAGGTCCGCTGTTGGTTATTGACCGTGAATAGTTCTAGGTCATGTCTACATTGTTCTCGAACCGTAGGGTCCATGCGCTTAAGGTTTCGATGGCGGTTATTATGAGTTTATGTATTTTGATGTACGAAGAAGTTGAGTCCGGATGTGATCACGGACATGACGAGGAGTCTCGAAATGGTCGAGACATAAAGATTGATATATTGGAAGCCTATGTTTGGAGTTGGAATGGTTCCGGGAAAACAGGAATTTACCGAGTCTGGGAGGTTACTGGAACCCCGGAGGTAAATGGGCCATAGTGGGCCTTAGTGGAAAGGAGAAAGGGCCAGCCCTAGGTGGCAAGGCGCCTCCCCTTCCCTAGTCCTACTAGGACTAGGAAAGGGGCCCCCCCTCTCTCTCTTTCCCCTCCAGGAATCCTATTCCAACTAGGATTGGGGGAATCCTACTCCCGAGGGAGTAGGACTCCTGGCCAGCGCCTCCCTTGGCCGGCCGGCCCCTCCCCTGCTCCTTTATATACGGGGCAGGGGGCACCCTAGAACACACAAGTTAGATCTACGGATCGTTCCTTAGCCGTGTCGGTGCCCCCTCCACCATATTCCACCTCGGTCATACCGTCGCGAAGCTTAAGCGAAGCCTGCGCGTGAAACATCAAGATCGTCACCACGCCGTCTTGAGAGAACTCTCCTCGACACTCGGCTGGATCGAGTCTGAGGGCGTCATCGAGCTGTCGTGTGTCAAGAACTCGGGGCGCCGAATGCTGGCGCGGGATCGGTCGGATCGCGAGGAGAGCGTCGACTACTTCCTCTACGTTGTGATCGCTTCGCCGGGTCTACGAGGGTACGTAGACAACACTCTCCCCTCTCGTTGCTATTCATCACCATGATCTTGCGTGTGCGTAGGAAAATTTTTGAAATTACTACGTTCCCCAACAGTGGCATCCGAGCCTAGGTTTTTATGGTTTGATGTTTTGCACGAGTAGAACACAAGTGAGTTGTGGGCGATACAAGTCATACTACCTACCAGCATGTCATACTTTGGTTCAGCGGTATTGTGAGATGAAGCGGCCCGGACCGACATTACGCCAGACGCTTACGCGAGACTGGTTTCACCGCTGCGAGCACTCGTTGCTTAAAGGTGACTGGTGGGTGCTGTCTCTCTCACTTTAGTTGAACCGATGTAGCTCGCCGGTCCTTGAGAAGGTTAAAGCGAGTCTATTTGACGAAATATCGTTGTGGTTTTGATGCGAGGTGAGACTGGTTCTTGCTTAAGCCCGTAGCAGCCACGTAAAATTTGCAACAACAAAGTAGAGGACGTCTAACTTGTTTTTGCAGGGCATGTTGTGATGTGATATGGTCAAGGCGTGATACTATATTTTATTGTATGAGATGATCATGTTTTGTAACGAAGTTATCGGCAATGGCAGGAGCCATATGGTTGTCGCTTTATTGTATGCAATGCATCGCTCTGTAATGCTTTACTTTATCACTAAGCGGTAGCGATAGTCGTAGAAGCATAAGTTTGGCGAGGCGACAACAATGCTACGATGGAGATCAAGGTGTCGCGCCGGTGGCGATGGTGATCATGGTGGTGCTCCGGAGATGAAGATCACGAAGCACAAGATGATGATGACCATATCATATCACTTATATTGATTTGCATGTGATGTTTATCCTTTTATGCATCTTATCTTGCTTTGATTGGCGGTAGCATTATAAGATGTTCTCTCACTAAATTATCAAGAAGTGTTCTCCCGAGTATGCACCGTTGCCAAAGTTAAATCGTGCCCGGACACCACGTGATGATCGGGTGTGATAAGCTCTCGTCCATCTACAACGGGTGCAAGCCAGTTTTGCACACGCAGAATACTCGGGTTATACTTGACGAGCCTAGCATATGCAGATATGGCCTCGAAACACGGAGACCGAAAGGTCGGCGTGAATCATATAGTAGATATGATCAACATAAGATGTTCACCATTGAAAACTACTCCATTTCACGTGATGATCGGTTATGGTTTAGTTGATTTGGATCACGTGATCACTTAGATGACTAGAGAGATGTTTTTCTAAGTGGGAGTTCTTTAGTAATATGATTAATTGAACTTAAATTTATCATGAACTTAGTACCTGATAGTATCTTGCTTGTTTATGTTTGATTGTAGATAGATGGCTCGTCTTTGTTGTTCCGTTGAATTTTAATGCGTTCCTTGAGAAAGCAAAGTTGAAAGATGATGGTAGCAATTACGGATTTGGGTCCGTAACTTGAGATTATCCTCATTGCTGCCGAAGAAGAGTTACGTCTGGATGCACCGCTAGGTGCGAACCTCTTCTTGATGCAACTAACGGCGTTAAGAACGTCTGGCGAGCAAAGCGATGACTACTCTATAGTTCGGTGTGCCATGCTTTACGGCTTAGAACCGGGACTTCAACGGCGTTTTGAGCGTCATGGAGCATATGAGATGTTCCAGGAGTTGAAGTTAATATTTCAACAGAATGCCCGGATTGAGAGATATGAAGTCTCCAATAAGTTCTATAGCTGCAAGATGGAGGAGAATAGTTACATTAGTGAGCACATACTCGAGAATGTCGGGTACTACAATCACTTGACGCAATTGGGAGTTAATCTTCCGGATGATTGTGTCATTGATGAATTCTTCAATCACGCCACCAAGCTACAAAGGCTTCATGATGAACTATAATATGCAAGGGTTAGTAAAGACTATACGAGCTCTTCGCAATGCTAAAGGCTGCGGAGGTAGAAATCAGAAGGAGCATCAAGTGTTGATGGTCAATAAGACCACTAGTTTCAAGAAGAAAGGCAAAGGGAAGAATAAGGAACTTCAAGAAGAACAGCAAGCAAGTTTTTGCTCGGAGAAAAACCCAAGTCGGACCTAAGCACAGGCCGAGTGCTTCTCTCGCAAGCGATCGGTCAGTCCTTTGGAGCGGAACTGCCCCAAGTATTTGGCGGATAAGAAGGATGGCAAGGTGAACAAAGGTATATGTGATATACATGTTATTGATGTGTACCTTACTAGAGCTCGTAGTAGCACTGGTATTTGATCTTGGTTACATTGCTAATATTTGCAACTCGAAGCAGGGACTACGGATTGCGAACTCGGCAAAGGGCGAGGTGACGATCTTGGCGTGGGAAATGGTTCCAAAGTCGATGTGATCGCGGTCGGCACGCTACCTCTACATCTACCTTCGGATTAGTTTTAGACCTAAATAATTGTTATTTGGTGCTGCGTTGAGCATGAACATTATATCTGGATCTTGTTTGATGCGAGGCGGTTATTCATTTAAATCGAGAGAATAATGGTTGTTCTATTTATATGAGTAATATCTTTTATGGTCATGCACCCTTGAGGAATGGTCTATTTTGATGAATCTCGATAGTAGTGATACACATATTCATAATGTTGAAGCCAAAAGATGCAGAGTTGATAATGATAGTGCAACTTATTTGTGGCACTGCCGTTTAGGTCATATCGGTGTAAAGCGCATGAAGAAACTCCATACTGATGGACTTTTGGAGTCACTTGATTATGAATCACTTGGCACTTGCGAACCGTGCCTTATTGTCATGATGACCAGAACCCCGTTCTCCGGTACTATGGAGAGAGCAACAGATTTGTTGGAAATCATACATACAGATGTATGTGGTCCGATGAATGTTGAGGCTTGTGGCGGATATCGTTATTTTCTCACATTCACAGATGATTTAAGCAGATATGGGTATATCTACTTAATGAAACATAAGTCTGAAACATTTGAAAAGTTCAAAGAATTTCAGAGTGAAGTTGAAAATCATCGTAACAAGAAAATTAAGTTTCTACGATCTGATCGTGGAGGTGAATATTTGAGTTCGAGTTTGGTCTACATTTGAAACAATGCGGAATAGTTTAACTTACGCCACCGGAACACCACAGCGTAATGGTGTGTCCGAGCGTCGAATCGTACTTTACTAGATATGGTGCGATCTATGATGTCTCTTCTGATTTACCGCTATCGTTTTGGGGTTATGCTCTAGAGGCGGCCGCATTCACTTTGAATAGAACACCGTCAAAATCCGTTGAGGCGACACCTTATGAACTATGGTTTGGCAAGAAACCAAAGTTGTCGTTTCTAAAAGTTTGGGGATGCGATGCTTATGTGAAAAACTTCAACTGATAAGCTCGAACCCAAATCGGAGAAATGTGTCTTCATAGGATACCCAAAGGAGACAGTTGGGTACACCTTCTATCACAGATCCGAAGGCAAGACATTCGTTGCTAAGAATGGATCCTTTCTAGAGAAGGAGTTTCTCTCGAAAGAAGTGAGTGGGAGGAAAGTGGAACTTGATGAGGTAATGGTACCTTCTCCCTTACTTGAAAGTAGTTAAATCGCAGAAACCGGTTTCGAGACACCTACACCAAGTAGTGAGGAAGTTGATGATGTTGATCATGAAACTTCAGATCAAGTTACTCTGAGAACCTCGTAGATCAACCAGAGTAAGATCCGCTTTTGAGTGGTGCGGCAATCCTGTTCGGAAATCATGCTACTAGATCATGATGAACCCACGAACTATGAAGAAGCGATGGTGAGCCCAGATTCCATAAAATGGCTTGAGGCCATGAAATGCGAGATGGGATCCATGTATGAAAACAAAGTATGGACTTTGGTTGACTTGCCCGAGGGTAGGCAAGCAATAGAAAACAAGTGGATCTTCAAGAAGAAGACCGACGCCGACGGTAATATTATCGTCTATAAAGCTCGACTTGTGCAAAAGGTTTCGACAAGTTCAAGGGATTGACTACGATGAGACCTTCTCACCCGTAGCGATGCTTAAGTCCGTCCGAATCATGTTAGCAATTGCCGCATTTTATGATTATGAAATTTGGCAAATGGATGTAAAGACTGCATTCTGAATGGATTTACGGAAGAAGAGTTGTATATGATGCAACGAGAAGGTTTTATCGATCCAAAGGAGCTAACAAAGTGTGCAAGCTCCAGTGATCCATCTATGGACTGGTGCAAGCATCTCGGAGTTGGAATAAGCGCTTTGATAGTGTGATCAAAGCTTTTGGGTTTTCTACAGACTTTTGGAGAAGCTCTGTATTTACAAGAAAGTGAGTGGGAGCTCTGTAGCATTTTCGATATTATATGTAGATGACATATTGCTGATCGGAAATGATATAGAATTCTTGATAGCATAAAGGGATACTTGAATAAGAGTTTTTCAATGAAAGACCTCGGTGAAGCTGCTTACATATTGGGCATTAAGATCTATAGAGATAGATCAAGGCGCTTAATTGGACTTTCACAAAGCACATACCTTGACAAAATTTTGAAGAAGTTCAAAATGGATCAAGCAAAGAAAGGGTTCTTGCACGTGTTACAAGGTGTGAAGTTGAGTAAGACTCAATGCCCGACCAACTGCAGAAGATAGAGAGAAAATGAAAGATGTTCCTATGCTTGACCATAGGCTCTATCATGTATGCAATTTGTGTACTGGACTGATGTGTGCCTTGCTATAAGCCTAGCAGGAGGTACCAAAGTAATCCAGAGTGGATCTTTGGACAGCGGTCAAGAACATCTGAAATACCGAAAAGGACTAAGGATATGTTTTCGTATATGGAGGTGACAAAGAGCTCATAAATGGCAGTTACGTAGATGCAAGCTTTGACACCGATCCAGACGATTCTAAATCGCAGACCGGATCGTATTTACACTAAGCGGAGGAGCTGTCGGTTGGTGCGAGTTCTAAACAAAGCGTCGTGGCGGGATCTACATGTGAAGCGGAGTACATAGCAGCCGGAATGAAGGAGTGCGGATGAAGGAGTTCATATCCGATCTAGGTGTCATACCTAGTGCATCGGGTCAATGAAAATCTTCGTGACAATCTTTGGAGCAATTGCCTTAGCGAAGGAATCCAGATTTCACAAGAGGACCAAGCACATCAAGAGGCGCTTCAATTCCATCCGGGACTTAGTCCGGTGGGAGACATAGAGATTTGCAAGATACATACGGATCTGAATGTTGCAGACCGTTGACTAAGCCTCTTCCACGAGCAAAACATGATCAGCACCAAGACTCCATGGGTGTTAGAATCATTACTATGTAATCTAGATTATTGACTCTAGTGCAAGTGGGAGGCTGAAGGAAATATGCCCTAGAGGCAATAATAAAGTTATTATTTATTTCCTTATTTCATGATAAATGTTTATCATTCATGCTAGAATTGTATTAACCGGAAACATGATACATGTGTGAATGCATAGACAAAACAATATGTCACTAGTATGCCTCTACTAGACTAGCTTGTTAATCAAAGATGGTTATGTTTCCTAACCATGAACAAAGAGTTGTTATTTGATTAACAAGGTCACATCATTAGTAGAATGATCTGATTGACATGACCCATTCCCTTAGCTTAGCACACGATCGTTTAGTATGTTGCTACTGCTTTCATCCATAACTTATACATGTTCCTGTAACTATGAGATTATGCAACTCCCGTTTACGGAGGAACACTTTGGTGCTACCAAAGTCACCTGGCGAATCGGGTGATTATAAAGGAGTACTACAGGTGTCTCCAAATGCAGATGTTGGGTTGGCGTATTTCGAGATTAGGTTTTGTCACTCCGATTGTCGGAGAGGTATCTCTGGGCCCTCTCGGTAATGCACATCACTGAAGCCTTGCAAGCACTACAACTAATGAGTTAGTTGTGAGATGATGTATTACAGAACGAGTAAAGAGACTTGCCGGTAACGAGATTGAACTAGGTATTGGATACCGACGATCGAATCTCGGGCAAGTAACATACCGATGACAAAGGGAACAACGTATGTTGTTATGCGGTCTGACCGATAAAGATCTTCGTAGAATATGTGGGAACCAATATGGGCATCCAGGTCCCGCTGTTGGTTATTGACCGTGAATAGTTCTAGGTCATGTCTACATTGTTCTCGAACCGTAGGGTCCGCACGCTTAAGGTTTCGATGACAGTTATTATGAGTTTATGTATTTTGATGTACCGAAGAAGTTGAGTCCGGATGTGATCACGGACATGACGAGGAGTCTCGAAATGGTCGAGACATAAAGATTGATATATTGGAAGCCTATGTTTGGAGTTCGAATGGTTCGGCGAAAACAGAATTTCTTCGAGAGTGTAAGGGAGGTTACGGAACCCCGGGAGGTAAATGGGCCATAGTGGTGAAGGAAATATGCCCTAGAGGCAATAATAAAGTTATTATTTATTTCCTTATTTCATGATAAATGTTTATCATTCATGCTAGAATTGTATTAACGGAAACATGATACATGTGTGAATGTATAGACAAAACAACATGTCACTAGTATGCCTCTACTAGACTAGCTTGTTAATCAAAGATGGTTATGTTTCTGACCATGAACAAGGAGTTGTTATTTGATTAACAAGGTCACATCATTAGTAGAATGATCTGATTGACATGACCCATTCCCTTAGCTTAGCACACGATCGTTTAGTATGTTGCTCTTGCTTTTATCCATGACATATACATGTTCACTGTAACTATGAGATTATGCAACTCCGTTTACGGAGGAACACTTTGGTACTACCAAAGCGTCACAGCGTAATCGGGTGATTATAAAGGAGTACTACAGGTGTCTCCAAAGGCAGATGTTGGGTTGGCGTATTTGAGATTAGGTTTTGTCACTCCGATTGTCGGAGAGGTATCTCTGGGCCCTCTCGGTAATGCACATCACTTTGAAGCCTTGCAAGCACTACAACTAATGAGTTAGTTGTGAGATGATGTATTACGGAGCGAGTAAAGAGACTTGCGTGCGAGATTGAACTAGGTATTGGATACCGACGATCGAATCTCGGGCAAGTAACATACCGATGACAAAGGGAACAACGTATGTTGTTATGCGGTCGACCGACAAAGATCTTCGTAGAATATGTAGGAACCAATATGGGCATCCAGGTCCGCTGTTGGTTATTGACCGTGAATGGTTCTAGGTCATGTCTACATTGTTCTCGAACCGTAGGGTCCGCACGCTTAAGGTTTCGATGGCGGTTATTATGAGTTTATGTATTTTGATGTACCGAAGAAGTTGAGTCCGGATGTGATCACGGACATGACGAGGAGTCTCGGAATGGTCGAGACATAAAGATTGATATATTGGAAGCCTATGTTTGGAGTTGGAATGGTTCCGGCGAAAACGGAATTCTCGAGTCAGGGAGGTTCGGAACCCCCGGAGGTAAATGGGCCTCGATGGGCCTTAGTGGAAAGGAGAAGGGCCAGCCCTAGTGGGGCGCGCCTCCCCTTCCCTAGTCCTACTAGGACTAGGAGAAGGGGCCGCCTCTCTCTCTTTCCCCTCCAGGAATCCTAGTCCAACTAGGATTGGGGAATCCTACTCCCGGAGGAGTAGGACTCCTGCCAGCGCCTCCCTTGGCGCCCGCCCCTCCCCTTGCTCCTTTATATCTGGGGCAGGGGGCACCTTAGAACACACAAGTTGATCGTGAGATCGTTCCTTAGCCGCAGCGGTGCCCCCTCCACCATATTCCACCTCGGTTATACCGTCATGAAGCTTAAGCGAAGCCCTGCCGATGAAACATCAAGATCGTCCACCACGCCGTCGTCTTGTGGAACTCTCCTCGACACTCGGCTGGATCGAGTCTGAGGGCGTCATCGAGCTGTCGTGTGTCAAGAACTCGGGGCGCCGGAGATGTGGCGCCGGGATCGGTCGGATCGCGAGGAGAACGTCGACTACTTCCTCTACGTTGTGATCGCTTCGCCGGGTCTACGAGGGTGCGTAGACAACACTCTCCCCTCTCGTTGCTATACATCACCATGATCTTGCGTGTGCGTAGGAAAATTTTTGAAATTACTCGTTCCCCAACAGTGGCATCGAGCCTAGGTTTTTCTATGGTTTGATGTTTTGCACGAGTAGAACACAAGTGAGTTGTGGGCGATACAAGTCATACTACCTACCAGCATGTCATACTTTGGTTCAGCGGTATTGTGAGATGAAGCGGCCTGGACCGACATTACGCGTGCGCTTCGCGAGACTGGTTTCACCGCTGCGAGCACTCGTTGCTTAAAGGTATTGGTGGGTGCTGTCTCTCTCACTTTAGTTGAACCGAGTGTGGCTCGCCCGGTCCTTGAGAAGGTTAAACGGAGTCTATTTGACAAAATATCGTTGTGGTTTTGATGCGTGGGTGAGACTAGTTCTTGCTTAAGCCCGTAGCAGCCACGTAAAATTTGCAACAACAAAGTAGAGGACGTCTAACTTGTTTTTGCAGGGTATGTTGTGATGTGATATGGTCAAGGCGTGATGCTATATTTTATTGTATGAGATGATCATGTTTTGTAACGAAGTTATCGGCAATGGCGAGAGCCATATGGTTGTCGCTTTATTGTATGCAATGCAATCGCATACTGTAATGCTTTACTTTATCACTAAGCGGTAGCGATAGTCGTAGTAGCATAAGTTTGGCGAGGCGACAACGATGCTACGATGGAGATCAAGGTGTCGCGCCGGTGGCGATGGTGATCATGGTGGTGCTGCAAGATGGAGATCATGAAGCACAAGATGATGATGACCATATCATATCACTTATATTGATTTGCATGTGATGTTTATCCTTTTATGCATCTTATCTTGCTTTGATTGGCGGTAGCATTATAAGATGATCTCTCACTAAATTATCAAGAAGTGTTCTCCCAGTATGCACCGTTGCCAAAGTTAAATCGTGCCCGGACACCACGTGATGATCGGGTGTGATAAGCTCTCGTCCATCTACAACGGGTGCAAGCCAGTTTTGCACACGCAGAATACTCGGGTTATACTTGACGAGCCTAGCATATGCAGATATGGCCTCGGAACACGAAGACCGAAAGGTCGGCGTGAATCATATAGTAGATATGATCAACATAAGATGTTCACCATTGAAAACTACTCCATTTCACGTGATGATCGGTTATGGTTTAGTTGATTTGGATCACGTGATCACTTGGATGACTAGAGAGATGTTTTTCTAAGTGGGAGTTCTTAAGTAATATGATTAATTGAACTTAAATTTATCATGAACTTAGTACCTGATAGTATCTTGCTTGTTTATGTTTGATTGTAGATAGATGGCTCGTCTTTGTTGTTCCGTTGAATTTTAATGCGTTCCTTGAGAAAGCAAAGTTGAAAGATGATGGTAGCAATTACGGATTGGGTCCGTAACGAGATCATCCTCATTGCTGCCTGAAGAGTTACGTCTGGATGCACCGCTAGGTGACGAACTTCTTCTTTGAAGCAACGCCGGATGTTGTGAACATCTGGCGAGCAAAGCTGATGACTACTCTATAGTTCGATGTGCCATGCTTTACGGCTTAGAACCGGGACTTCAACGGCGTTTTGAGCGTCATGGAGCATATGAGATGTTCCAGGAGTTGAAGTTAATATTCAACAGAATGCGGATTGAGAGATATGAAGTCTCCAATAAGTTCTATAGCTGCAAGATGGAGGAGAATAGTTACATTAGTGAGCATATACTCGGAATGTGCGGGTACTACAATCACTTGACACAATTGGGAGTTAATCTTCCGGATGATTGTGTCATTGATGAATTCTCCAATCACGCCACCAAGCTACAAAGGCTTCGTGATGAACTATAATATGCAAGGGTTAGTAAAGACTATACAGAGCTCTTACAATGCTAAAGGCTGCGGAGGTAGAAATCAGAAGGAGCATCAAGTGTTGATGGTCAACAAGACCACTAGTTTCAAGAAGAAAGGCAAAGGGAAGAAGAAGGGAATCTCAAGAAGAACAGCAAGCAAGTTCTTTGCTCGGGAGAAGAAACCCAAGTCTGCCCTAAACACAGGCCCGAGTGCTTCTACCGCAAGCGGTAGTCCACCGAAGCGGAACTGCCCCAAGTATTTGGCGGATAAGAAGGATGGCAAGGTGAACAAAGGTATATGTGATATACATGTTATTGATGTGTACCTTACTAGAGCTCGTAGTAGCACTGGTATTTGATCTTGGTTACATTGCTAATATTTGCAACTCGAAGCAGGGACTACTGATTGCGAACTACGGCAAAGGGCGAGGTGGCGATCTTGGCGTGGGAAATGGTTCCAAAGTCGATGTGATCGCGGTCGGCACGCTACCTCTACATCTACCTTGGGATTAGTTTTAGACCTAAATAATTGTTATTTGGTGCTGCGTTGAGCATGAACATTATATCTGGATCTTGTTTGATGCGAGGCGGTTATTCATTTAAATCGAGAGAATAATGGTTGTTCTATTTATATGAGTAATATCTTTTATGGTCATGCACCCTTGAGGAGTGGTCTATTTTTATGAATCTCGATAGTAGTGATACACATATTCATAATGTTGAAACCAAAAGATGCAGAGTTGATAATGATAGTGCAACTTATTTGTGGCCTTGCCGTTTAGGTCATATCGGTGTAAAGCGCATGAAGAAACTCCATCTTGATGGACTTTTGGAGTCACTTGATTATGAATCACTTGGCACTTCGAACCGTGCCTCATGGGCAAGATGACTAGAACACCGTTCTCGGTACTATGGAGAGAGCAACAGATTTGTTGGAAATCATACATCTGAGATGTATGTGGTCCGATGAATATTGAGGCTCGTGGCGGATATCGTTATTTTCTCACCTTCACAGATGACTTAAGCAGATATGGGTATATCTACTTAATGAAACATAAGTCTGAAACGTTTGAAAAGTTCAAAGAATTTCAGAGTGAAGTTGAAAATCATCGTAACAAGAAAATTAAGTTTCTACGATCGATCGTGGAGGTGAATATTTGAGTTCTGAGTTTGGTCTACATTTGAAACAATGCGGAATAGTTTAGCAACTCACGCCACCGGAACACCACAGCGTAATGGTGTGTCCGAGCGTCGTGTCGTACTTTACTAGATATGGTGCGATCTATGATGTCTCTTCTGATTTACCGCTATCGTTTTGGGGTTATGCTCTAGAGGCGGCCGCATTCACCTGAATAGAACACCGTCGAAATCCGTTGAGGCGACACCTTATGAACTATGGTTTGGCAAGAAACCAAAGTTGTCGTTTCTTAAAGTTTGGGGATGCGATGCTTATGTGAAAAAGCTTCAACTGATAAGCTCGAACCCAAATCGAGAAATGTGTCTTCATAGGATACCCAAAGGAGACAGTTGGGTACACCTTCTATCACAGATCCGAAGGCAAGACATTCGTTGCTAAGAATGGATCCTTTCTAGAGAAGGAGTTTCTCTCGAAAGAAGTGAGTGGGAGGAAAGTGGAACTTGATGAGGTAATAGTACCTTCTCCCTTACTTGAAAGTAGTTAAATCGCAGAAACCAGTTTACGAGACATCTACACCAAGTAGTGAGGAAGTTGATGATGTTGATCATGAAACTTGAGATCAAGTTCTCTGAGAACCTCGTAGATCAACGAGTAAGATCCGCTTTTGAGTGAATGCGGTAATCCTGTTCGGAAGTCATGCTACTAGATCATGATGAACCCTCGAACTATGAAGAAGCGATGGTGAGCCCAGATTCATAAAATGGCTTGAGGCCATGAAATGCGAGATGGGATCCATGTATGAAAACAAAGTGTGGACTTTGGTTGACTTGCCGAGGTAGGCAAGCAATAGAAAACAAGTGGATCTTCAAGAAGAAGACCGACGCCGACGGTAATATTATCGTCTATAAAGCTCGACTTATCATAAAGGTTTCGACAAGTTCAAGGGTTGACTACGATGAGACCTTCTCACCCGTAGCGATGCTTAAGTCCGTCCGAATCATGTTAGCAATTGCCGCATTTTATGATTATGAAATTTGGCAAATGGATGTAAAGACTGCATTCTGAATGGATTTACGGAAGAAGAGTTGTATATGATGCAACGAAGGTTTTATCGATCCAAAGGAGCTAACAAAGTGTGCAAGCTCCAGCGATCCATCTATGGACTGGTGCAAGCATCTCGGAGTTGGAATAAGCGCTTTGATAGTGTGATCAAAGCATTTGGGTTTATCTGAGACTTTTGGAGAAGCTTTGTATTTACAAGAAAGTGAGTGGGAGCTCTGTAGCATTTACGATATTATATGTGGATGACATATTGCTGATCGGAAATGATATAGAATTCTGGATAGCATAAAGGGATACTTGAATAAGAGTTTTTCAATGAAAGACCTCGGTGAAGCTGCTTACATATTGGGCATTAAGATCTATAGAGATAGATCAAGGCGCTTAATTGGACTTTCACAAAGCACATACCTTGACAAAGTTTTGAAGAAGTTCAAAATGGATCAAGCAAAGAAAGGGTTCTTGCACGTGTTACAAGGTGTGAAGTTGAGTCGGACTCAATGCCCGACCACTGCAGAAGATAGAGAAAATGAAAGATGTTCCTATGCTTCAGCCATAGGCTCTATCATGTATGCAATCTTGTGTACGGACACGATGTGTGCCTTGCTATAAGCCTAGCAGGAGGTACCAAAGTAATCCAGAGTGGATCATGGACAGCGGTCAAGAACATCTGAAATACGAAAAGGACTAAGGATATGTTTTCGTATATGGAGGTGACAAAGAGCTCATAAATGGCAGTTACGTTGATGCAAGCTTTGACAACGATCCGGACGATTCTAAATCGCAAACCGGATCGTATTTACACTAAGCGGAGGAGCTGTCGGTTGGTGCAGTTCTAAACAAAGCGTCGTGGCGGGATCTACATGTGAAGCGGAATACATAGCAGCCGAAGCAGCTAATGAAGGAGTGCGGATGAAGGAGTTCATATCCGATCTAGGTGTCATACCTAGTGCATCGGGTCAATGAAAATCTTCGTGACAATCTTTGGAGCAATTGCCTTAGCAAAGGAATCCAGATTTCACAAAAGGACCAAGCACATCAAGAGGCGCTTCAATTCCATCCGGGACTTAGTCGGACGGGAGACATAGAGATTTGCAAGATACATACGGATCTGAATGTTGCGAGACCGTTGACTAAGCCTCTTCCACGAGCAAAACATGATCAGCACCAAGACTCCATGGGTGTTAGAATCATTACTATGTAATCTAGATTATTGACTCTAGTGCAAGTGGGAGGCTGAAGGAAATATGCCCTAGAGGCAATAATAAAGTTATTATTTATTTCCTTATTTCATGATAAATGTTTATCATTCATGCTAGAATTGTATTAACAGGAAACATGATACATGTGTGAATGCATAGACAAAACAACATGTCACTAGTATGCCTCTACTAGACTAGCTTGTTAATCAAAGATGGTTATGTTTCCCGACCATGAACAAGGAGTTGTTATTTGATTAACAAGGTCACATCATTAGTAGAATGATCGATTGACATGACCCATTCCCTTAGCTTAGCACACGATCGTTTAGTATGTTGCTCTGCTTTTATCCATGACATATACATGTTCACGTAACTATGAGATTATGCAACTCCGTTTACGGAGGAACACTTTGGTGCTACCAAGCGTCACAGCGTAAGCGGGTGATTATAAAGGAGTACTACAGTGTCTCCAAAGGCGGATGTTGGGTTGGCGTATTTGAGATTAGGTTTTGTCACTCCGATTGTTGGAGAGGTATCTCTGGGCCCTCTCGGTAATGCACATCATTGAAGCCTTGCAAGCACTACAACTAATGAGTTAGTTGTGAGATGATGTATTACGGAGCGAGTAAAGAGACTTGCGTAACGAGATTGAACTAGGTATTGGATACCGACGATCGAATCTCGGGCAAGTAACATACCGATGACAAAGGAACAACGTATGTTGTTATGCGGTCCGACCGACAAAGATCTTCGTAGAATATGTAGGAACCAATATGGGCATCCAGGTCCGCTGTTGGTTATTGACCGTGAATGGTTCTAGGTCATGTCTACATTGTTCTCGAACCGTAGGGTCCTGCACGCTTAAGGTTTCGATGGCGGTTATTATGAGTTTATGTATTTTGATGTACGAAGAAGTTGAGTCCGGATGTGATCACGGACATGACGAGGAGTCTCGGAATGGTCGAGACATAAAGATTGATATATTGGAAGCCT
Organism: Aegilops speltoides; assembly: GCA_021437245.1. Lineage (NCBI taxonomy): Eukaryota > Viridiplantae > Streptophyta > Magnoliopsida > Poales > Poaceae > Aegilops > Aegilops speltoides. The sequence goes on along the minus strand of CM038146.1, from coordinate 443,157,356 downwards.
ATGTTTGGAGTTTGAATGGTTCGGCGAAAACGGAATTTACCGAGTACTAGGGAGGTTACGGAACCCCCGGAGGTAAATGGGCCTCGATGGGCCTTAGTGGAAAGGAGAAAGGGCCAGCCCTGGTGGCGCCGCCCCCCTTCCCTAGTCCTACTAGGACTAGGAGAAGGGGCCGCCCCTCTCTCTTTCCCTCAGGAATCCTAGTCCAACTAGGATTGGGGAATCCTACTCCCGGAGGAGTAGGACTCCCGGCAGCGCCTCCCTTGGCCGCCGGCCCCTCCCCTTGCTCCTTTTATATGAGGGGCAGGGGGCACCTTGAACACACAAGTTGATCGTGAGATCGTTCCTTAGCCGTGCGGTGCCCCCTCCACCATATTCCACCTCGGTTATCTGTCGCGAAGCTTAAGCGAAGCCCTGCGCCGTGAAACATCAAGATCGTCACCACGCCGTCGTCTTGTGGAACTCTCCCTCGACACTCGGCTGGATCGAGTATCTGAGGGGCGTCATCGAGCTGTCGTGTGTCAAGAACTCGGGGCGTCGAGTATGTGGCGCCGGGATCGGTCGGATCGCGAGGAGAGCGTCGACTACTTCCTCTACGTTGTGATCGCTTCGCCGGGTCACGAGGGTGCGTAGACAACACTCTCCCCTCTCGTTGCTATACATCACCATGATCTTGCGTGTGCGTAGGAAAATTTTTGAAATTACTACGTTCCCCAACAAGTGGGCCTTAGTGGAAAGGAGAAAGGGCCAGCCCTAGGTGGCCGCGCGCCTCCCCCCCCCCTTCCCCTAGTCCTACTAGGACTAGGAAAGGGGGCCGGCCCCCCTCTCTCTCTTTCCCCCTTCGGGAATCCTATTCCAACTAGGATTGGGGGGAATCCTACTCCCAGAGGAGTAGGACTCCTGGCCAGCGCCTCCCTTGGCAGCGGCCGGCCCCCCCCTGCTCCTTTATATCACGGAGGCGGGGGCACCCTAGAACACACAAGTTAGATCTACGGATCGTTCCTTAGCCGTGTGCGGTGCCCCCTCCACCATATTCCACCTCGGTCATACCGTCGCGAAGCTTTAGGCGAAGCCCTGCGCCGGTGAAACATCAAGATCGTCACCGCGCCGTCGTCTTGACGGAACTCTCCCTCGACACTTGGCTGGATCGAGTCGAGGGACGTCATCGAGCTGTCGTGTGTCAAGAACTCGGGGCGCCGAGTAACTTGGCGCCGGGATCGGTCGGATCGCGAGGAGAGCGTCGACTACTTCCTCTACGTTGTGATCGCTTCGCCGGGTCTACGAGGGTGCGAGACAACACTCTCCCCTCTCGTTGCTATTCATCACCATGATCTTGCGTGTGCGTAGGAAAAATTTTGAAATTACTACGTTCCCCAACATGTCGTCCATACCATCGATGTCTTCGGAGTCAAAATCAAGCATGTCGGTTAAGTCGTCGACAGTGGCTATTAAGTGGATGGTGGGTGGGTAACGAATTCCTTCGTCGTCCGCTTCCCACTCAAGTCGGACATAGTTCGGCCAGGAGTCTCCTGACAGGGAGAGAGATTTTAATGAGTTTAGCACGTCGCCCAAGGGCGAGTGCTGAAAGATATCCACGGAGCTAAACTCCATGATCGGTGCCCAGTTAGATCCGACGGGCACGGATGCACACGGTTTGGAGCCTATGGCCGGAGACGAGTCCGAGGGTCCGATGACACAGACCTCATTGGAAGTGAAATCTGTGTTCGGCTCTATCGCCGCTGAGTATGCGGCCTCCGTGGCGGGGTCCATCCTCCCGTCCTCGGATGGCACGATCTGCTCTGGATTTAAAGCCGGGGCAGCTGCAGGTGTGATCTCCTGAACACCGTCCGATGGCAGATCTAGGTCATGCTCATCGCGACTGTAGGGTGCACCTGTCATGGGCTCGAATCCGTCGAAGATTAAGTCTCCGCGGATGTCGGCAGTGTAATTCAGGCTTCCAAATCTGACCTGATGGCTAGGGGCGTAGCTATCGATCCGCTCCAGATGGCCAAGCGAGTTGGCCCACAGTGCGAAGCCGCCGAATACGAAGATCTGCCCGACGAGGAAAACCTCACCCAGGACCGCATCATTGTAGATGATTGAAGGAGTCATCAAGCATTATGGTGATGACACAGTGGAACTCTCAATGAAAGCACCAATGTCGGTGTCAAAACCGGCGGATCTCGAGTAGGGGGTCCCGAACTATGCGTCTAAGGCTAATGGTAACAGGAGGCAGGGGACACGATGTTTACCCAGGTTCGGGCCCTCTCTATGGAGGTAATACCCTACTTCCTGCTTGATTGATCTTGATGATATGAGTATTACAAGAGTTGATCTACCACGAGATCGTAGAAGCTAAACCCTAGAAGCTAGCCTATGATTATGATTGTTGTTGTCCTACGGACTAAACCCTCCGGTTTATATAGACACCGGAGGGCTAGGGTTTACGAGTCGGTTCTGAGAAGGAATCTACATATCCGAATTGCCAAGCTTGCCTTCCACGCAAAAGAGAGTCCCACCCGGACACGGAACGAAATCTTCAATCTCGTATCTTCATAGTCCAACAGTCCGGCATAAGCATATAGTCCGGCTGTCCGAGGACCCCCTAATCAAGGGCTCCCTCAACGATACCTTCGAGAAGGGAACGAGGTCCGCGGTCGTCGGTATGTCCGAAGATAGAACGAGTTTTCACACAGACCAACACTCACCGCCATCGAACGCCACACCCCGGCCACCATGCGGGAGCCAACCAACCCATCGACGAGAGAAGCGACCGGACTACGAGGAGAGGATCGGAAGCCGACAATAGTCGTCTACGGACAATCCGACACCGGAACCTGTCGGCTGCCGCTGCAGCCGGCCTGCCAAGCTGCGATGGAGCCATCCATGGTCGGAGCCGTAGTCACCCTGGAGCACTGCCCATCCTGCGTCGCCCGGTAAGCTCCAAGCATCGGAGCAGCGGGGCAAGCACCCGAGCGCCGAGCTGTCGAGGGGAGGAGCGTTGCGGAGCCCCCAAACCTAGCCGAACCAGGTCGGAGAAGGAGAGGCCTGACCCCCACACGCATCAGCCGCCACTGGCCACCACCGCGCAGCTTGTGACGCCGCCGACCACGCACAAGAGCCATCGCCCACACACGCCAGAGTGCCACCACGATCCCCGCGCCCGCCACCGCCCGCCAAGGCCCGCCGCCTCGCTCCCGACCGCGAGCGTCGTAGGACACCGCCGCCTGTCGCCTAGATCTGCTGCCCACGGAGGTAGGGAAGTTGGGAAAGGGCAACCCCCCGCCGCTGCCGTCTGCCACGCGGGTTTCACCCGGCAGCGGTGCCGCCTAGGGTTTTCAGAGCCCCCGAGTCGCCCAGGGCGGGGGCGACGCGAGGGAAGGACCGAATGAAATGAGTAGTCTCTAGATCACTACTTTAGTAATCTAAATGCTCTTATATTTCTTTACAGGAGTACTACTTTATTAATACATTGACCCACTTCACACTCTCACAGTCGGCTATTAATCTACAACCGCTTCCCTTTTCTCTCCTCTTTGCTCTCATCCCGCTCAATAGAATATAATATTTTAATTCTTACGGCTTGATGACTGTACCTTATTATACCTACTCTAACAGTTACAAATCAAATACAACCTAGTCATGATGACATGATAGGGATAAAGCAGGTATGCATTAATGCATGAGACATCGACCGAAACAATCAGAAGCATCCCGGAAATGAGAAAAAAACTTGCCAAAACCCAGTCTTCAGATCCCAACAAGAACCACCAGAACAAAACTTAATTCAGAGGGTCACTCCAACGGCTACAATCCAACAATTCGGCGATGAGCAAAGCTAGATAGAGCCCGACCAATTTAATTGCCCCCATGCATCAACATCTCTCGTGGGCTCGTGGCCGTGGGGCAACAGTCACATACAGTACAGCAACATGCCAATCCGCCCGCTGACACACGTACGACTAATTTTGTACGATGTACGTACGACAGTGGTCGTCAACCGTTCGATCAGTTGGATGGACGAGTGAGATCATGTCGTACGGAAATCGTACGCACTGTTCATCGTATGCACAGCAGTTTCGAAAGAAATAATTTCACCTGCCACGGCTAGTCCGCCGTCGCGGGCCAGCCGCGCCACGACCAAAGGACGACGTACGTACGACCTGTGCACCACCCGCCGGGCCCGGCGACAGCGTGCCTCCTTCTCCGTTGCCATCCCTCTGTCCGTTCAAGCCACATCGCACCTTCCACTCGCACGGCTCCACACCCACCCTACCCATCCCCCTCACCGCAACTGATGCCTCAGAGCTTTTTCTTAGCACCAACAACCTGACCCTCCATACCCGCCCTAAACGTCCAGGCGGGCTACCCGGTCACTGCCCGTCACCCAATCGACGGACTGCCGCGTCACTAACTGTCACCCAACCGGGCCTCGTAAATCCAATCCAAAAGCCTAGATTGACCGACACTCCTCATATCCAACTTATACTTGGGTGAATATGGGGACATTGGGACGCGCTCGTCACATCAGATCCGACCCACGGTGGCCCACCTGATCCCACATAAAGTGGCGCTATTTGCACTGCGGATGAAACTATAGCCGCATTTCACTCCCCTCCATTCTACTCCCACAGCACAAAAGCTCATCTTCGGTGAGCATGGCCATTGGATCCGACTCCAAGATGTCCGGATCCAAGTACTGGAAGCTCATCCCTTGTAGTCCTGAGGAGCATATGGTCGTCCCCACTACTCTCCAACGCTCGTGGGAGGAGTGCGCCCTCCCGCGATCTTCATTAATCCGGCGGGATTCCATTGCCCAATGACGATAGGATTCGTTGGGGCCGGTGGATCACGCCGCTCTGCGGCCTTGCCGGAATCGGTGACCACCGCATGGCAGCGCAACACCGCTCTGCCGGCGGAACCATTTAGGTGGCGCCTCGTCCCGGTGGCCTTGCCTGCCGAAATGGAGGCCATATCCGCCTTCATGGTTCTCGAAAACGAGAAGGAGGTGTGACGTGCCCATCGCGCGAGGCTATGGACGCACTTGAAGCGGAGGCGACTGCGGCAGCCCACCAACCGGAGGCGGAAAAGCATCCCACGAGGTAGAGATGGGGGAAGCCCTTCGTGCCTGCATAGCCGATAAGCAGCGAAGGAGGGTGGTCAAGGCGATGGCTAAAGACCAAAGCAGGACGGTCCGTGTCATGGCCGGACAGCCCCTCAAGGAGGAGAAGGATGAGGACGACGACGGATCGGACGGCTCCGACAGTAAGCAGATCCGCCTCAATCCGTTTGTGTCTTCGACCGCTACTACCGCATGAAAGACAGAAAGGGTAGTTGTGGATGAACTTCTCGTGTCATTCATTGCTAGTAGAGCATGTCAATTTTGTTGGATGAGATGTATGAACTACATATGTAATTTAACATTGCATGAGAATTAATAGTATGTATTTGAGGATTTAATTTGATGGATCCGGTTATGGACGCGAACTTTGAATTTCTGTCTGGTCACTGTCAGTCGGTCTGGATTAGGCAACTCGGGTTGTAGGTGCTCTGACGCGCACGCAACGATTGCCCGGTACAGCCAGTGACCCTGACGCCGTAACCCGATCATTCCGGCGGGCCGCCGTGTCAGCCACGCCGGATATCTATCACCCGCCGTCTCGGCCCGACACGGAAGCCCCGAGGCCTGGTGCCGTAGCAAAGGACGTCGTACGTACAGGCAACGGTGCCATGCACCGACGGCTAAGGCCTTGTACAATGTAAGATGCTTAAAAAAGATGCTTAAAAAATAAATCAGGCGTTCCTTAAGCACCGATGCTTAGTTGTACAAGGTAGGCGTTTAATTAAGCGTCTCTTCTATATAAATAGGCACCGGTGCTTTAGAAAAACCTCGTTTATTTTTCTAAGCACCCCCTTGTACAAGGCGTAATGTAATCTAACCTTCTCCCGGCCCGAACGAGCCGTGCAAGTCCTATAAAAACCAACGCGGGTGGCGCGAACCACACCGCACCACACACCTCTCGATCAGCTCTTTGGCTCTAGCTAGCTCTGCTATCGAGCAGTAACTTCGCGGCAGCAGCGACGGCGAGAAGGCAGCTGCAGTTGGACCGCCGGCGAGGGAAGTGCCATCATCATGCAAGGGGACCAGGCGGAGAAGAGGGGGAAGGTGAAGAAGGGGTGGCTGGCGGTGCGGGTTGGCCAGGCGGAGCAGGGCGACGGGTTCCAGCGGTTCGTCATCCCCATCGCCTACCTCTACCACCCGCTCTTCGAGCGGCTTCTGGAGGCGGCGCGGGACACGTATGGCTACAACTCGGCCGGCCCGCTCCGGCTGCCCTGCTCCGTCGACGAGTTCCTCCGCCTGCGCGCGCTCGTCGACAGGGATACGGCGCACTCGCACTCCTCGCCACACCGCGTGCACGCCGGCGGCCACCAGCAGCACGGCTACTCCTTCGCCCCGTGCACCCGCGCCAAAGTCAGCTCCTGATCTCGACCCACATCGACCATCGAGCCCCGGCCGGCCGGCTTTCGTCTGCTGACCACCGAGAGCGCGCGAGCGGCGGGACCTCATCTTTCTGCCGGAGACGACACACATGTACACGTAGCACACAGAGAGGGAGAGAGATAGCAGAATACCAGATACGGAGATGCATGAGAGACGGTCGGTAGGTGATTAGTCCGTTACCGGCCGGTGAGAGCTAGCATAGCACAGGCCAAGATTGGATTGGCCCTTTTTGTGTTGATTGGTATCAGGTGGTCGTCTGATGAAACCAGTAGGCTTTTAGATTTTATTGTTCTATATAGGATTAACATGATTTATGCTGCCAAGCAAGACAAGAGCAAGGGGAAGTTAACTAGTGAGCTAATAAACCTGTCGTGTTGGTCACATGTTTAAGTTATGTGTTGGGTTCCATATGTTTTGGTTCAAGACAGGTGCTTTCCGCTTGCCGTCCAGATTTATAATTAACTTTGGTCATCTGTGCTGGGTGGTGTTGGAAGCTACAGTGGCAGTGCATAAAATATTTGTTCAGTTTTGTAATGGTAATTGGTGCCATTAGTTGTGCTTAATAGAAACGGGATTGTTAATTTTCGGTCAACGATCAAGTCTTAGTCGATGTTATATTCGTGGGATTTTACGTTGAGATTCGTGCAATTTTTTTTAGTTTTTCTTATTTCTTTCTTGCATATTACGTCATCTGACATAGACTTGGTTAAGTCTCAGTCGACTAAAACCTAGCCACATCCTAATAGAAAAGGCAGAGGTCTCACATCTGATTCCACAGGAAACACAACCCGCTCCTAACCCTAGCTCCGCCGCCCGTAATCTCGCCGCTGTCGAGGGCTGATGGCGGCGGCGAGGCCTTCCCCTGTGGCATTTCTAGGGCATGGCCGCGGTGGAGTCTCGCGTCGGTGCCCCGTCCTGTTCTCGCGATTCCGGTCCCTACCACAGCGGCGGGAAGTTCTGGTGGGGGTGGCTCGGTCCGGTTGCACGTCTCGGTGTTCCTCCGACCGCGGTCATTGTCCTTCCTAATAGCTCCGATCCTCTCCTGGTCCAAAGAAGTAATAATATTCTTTTTTCTCCTACTATTGGCCTTAGCTTGATATAATATCCAGTGTTAGAGTCCCCTTATTTAATTTCTTTCTCCTTACATCTTTGCAACCATTTGAACTCTTTCTATTTCAAAAATCTATTTAATTGATCCCTAAGCTCTTTTTGCTCCAGCCTAGCATCAAGAATGAGTCCAAATAGTTCAAAGTGTTTATTAATAGCATCAAGTCTGTACCAAGCAGTAACATTTTTATCCCACCATCTTAATTTTCTCCTAACCATTCTCAATTTCTACTGCGAAATCACAATGTTGGACCAGAATATCTAGCATTCCAAGGTTTCACCACTACAACATTTAAATCCTCTGTTAATGCACAAGAATTATCATATCTAATTATAGTGGGTTTATGGTTTGTTCTCCAGTATCCAGTATTAAAGGGGTATGATCATATATCTCTCTTTCCAGTTAAGTAACCATTGACAAAGGGTATTTCTCTTCCAATCCAAGCAAATTAAAATTATGTCCAATTTCTCAAATGTTGGATCATCTAAATTATTACCCAGGTATAATTCTCATCACCCAGTGGTAGTCCAGCATGCTCAATGATAGCATTAAAAACAAAACTCCAGTGACCAGGTGTGTTCGACTTATTCTTCTCAGAGCTCTTCCTAATAATATTGAAATCACCCCGTATCACACAAGGTAAAGTACTTATCTGATGTATTCTAGAGAGTTCAACTAAAAATTAAATTTTCTCTCGGGTTGAGCAGCTCCGTACATAGTAATTAAATTCCAAGTCAGACCTACTCTTTTTTTCTCATACACTAGCATTATGACAGAATAATTCTCATGTTTAGAATCCAAAACCTTCAAAGAATCCTCATTAACTCCAACCAAAATACCTCCATATTTCCCCCTAATAGTAGCCCAATGCCATTAAACAAAAAATCCTCCACATAAGGAGTGAAATTCACTCTTAGAGAAGTGGCCCTTCATGGTTTCCTGAATACCCGAGAAATCCAGAGATTAATCCAATACACTCTATCTAATAAATCTTTTTTTTAATTTCTCCACCAATCCCTCTGGTATTCCAGAAAAATCTTTTCAGGTATGTCATCTTCCAGCCTGACAATTTCTTAGAGGAGAAAACATGTTTGAATTTATCTAAGTATTTCTCCTCCAAAGCAATGTGAGAATTATCTCCATCAGAGTAGATTTCATTTAAGTCAGCATCTCCAATGTCAATAGGACCTGGAGGGCTCATATGAAGATCATCTTTAGCAATAATATCATTACTGGAAAGCATATCCAATCTAGCCAACTCTATTTTTCCCATAATCTCTATGTTATGCCCAATCAAATCCATGGTGCAACCCAAATCAATCACAATGCAAGAAAACATGGTCAAAAGAGAAATGTTGTTCATGTCAAGAAGATGAGGGATGGAATCATTATCGTAGTTCTCTTTTGTTGCTCCCCTCTCTGTAGTCATGTCCTTCACTCTGACATCTTATCTGTCTTAAGTATAGGGCATCTTTTAGGAGGAAGTTATTTTCCATCCTTACCGACCTCTTCGTTTTGACTATTGAAATCAGTAATACCTATAATTTTCCCAATCACTTTTTCAAAAGACTCATGTGAAGGAACAACCTCTCTGTCTCACTAGTAGTGTAATTTACGGGCTCCAAATAGTTATCTCCTGACACTCCAAAACATGTCAGTTGTGTAATCATTTTGCCAGCCACATCGATCGCTCGTAGGAGCAAACTATTTTTTTCGTAGGTGTGTTTTTCAGACGTTTTCATAGCTTAAACACGCTTCCCAAGCTGGCAGATGCTTCCATGTCGTTGCTGTATCTGGACAAGTCGCAAACGACAATGGTCAAACAGACCACATGTCCAGTTCACTAGAGGAGAGGGAAAACAATGATCAAACAGAACAAATTCTGTTTTCTCGTCGAAAAAACATAATCACGGCATCCCTTATTTTAGGAGGGAAAATCACGGTATCACTTGGTTTCTCTTCTTTCTCAGGCTGCATGCACAGAGGCTCAGCCGCCAGTTCGATCCAAGCCAGCCACGTACGCACGCATGCAGCCCATGAAAACAAAGAAAGAAACCACAACATGCGCCAGCCGTAGAAGCTTCCATGGCATGTCAGGTCTGTCAGGGCGGTGAGCGTGCGAGCAAAGCGTCCCCAGCTCGACCGACCGAAAGATCTCTATCTCTCCTCCGTACCACCACGGGAAAAGAAAGAGAATGGCAAGGCATCATCGCGCTGCCCGCCACTGTCGCGCTGTCCCTTGTCACGGCATATCGCATATCGCGAGTGTAGGACTTTTCCGGACGTGGCCTTGACTTTCTTTTTCCGGGAGATTTGGCGGCCGATTTGCCCGGACCGGAGCCTCTCCCTCCCTCCCTGCCTTCGGCTTTTCCTTTGGTTGGCGGTGCGTACTACGACCTTGGCCCGCCCGGCCCCAACTTGCAGCGCGCCGTGTGTTTGCTTGGCATCCCAGCGCCGCGTGTATACGATCGGCAGCCGGTCTCGTCCGTAGGACCAGCGCGTGAGCAGTGACGCCCACGATGGCGACGCTTTTGGAAGGAATATTTGCCGGCGACGAGCGATCATGTTGATGATGATGATGATGATACGGATCGATGATGGTGGCTTTCGATGGACGTCCGTTGCGTTTGCGTGCGCCCCATCGCTCTCAGCGCCAAGCGGCCGCGACGCGAGCATCATCGACCCGAACATTGCCTCTTGATTGTTTGTGGCCACGCAACACGTACGAGACTCTTCTACGTACTGTATGCACCAGAGCAACCGGGAGCGACGACTCGAGCTGTGGTGGTGGTACATGTCCTCCGGAAGGAACGCGCGTGGTAGCTGTTTCTTGTCTAGGCAGGCCGTGGTAAAATGGTCGTGTCGGTCCTGCCTGTGAGGCCGTGTGGTGGTCTAGCGGTATGAACACACGTATTTCTCCCGGCGATTCCGATGGCGTAATGATCGGACCGGTCGGTAACGTTCTTGGCCGAAGAGATCGGCGACGGCGACACGGCTAGTCCCATCGCTTGTCGTAGGTTCACAACTTAGTGGCCGGATCGACACGGTTTGTTCAATCAGTTGATCAAAGACGAGACAGATGGGACGGGAGCCGTGCTCCGCCGGGCAGCGAGCACCGAGTGCAAACCTCTGACGCACTGAATGGACTGCCGCCTGCTCCATTTCTTCTATACTACGGGCCTTGCATATTTCATGGAACGGAGTCACTGCTTCGCTCGCACGGCGCCTGCAGCTTCTGCATGCATGCATGCGCTAGCTTATCCATCTCGTCATCGTCATGCTGTCTTGTTACCGTCGCCGGCGCGCCATGCATGGTGATCACGCACGCAAGTTCGTCGATGGATTTGCTAGCTAGCTGCTCCAATGGCCAATCAGACGAGCCGATCGATGGTGTGGTTTCTTGTAGGTGAAGTACTAGAATGACTCCGACTCGAAAAGAGGAGCGATTGGATTAGAAAAGAGTTATCGTGCCGGTCGAGCTCATGGATTTGCTAGCTAGCTGGTGATTGATTGGTCCTGCGACATCGCCTCGCGCTTTTTATCGTGCCGGTCGAGCTCATGGATGGATCGCTTTTCACCAGGGTCGAGGGCGAAACAAATGCCAAAGCAGAGTGTCGGACACTTGGTAATTAAACAAACTCAAAGTGATCACGCGCAAACTGAAGACCTAACTAAAGTACGGTACGTTCACTTCATCACTTGGGCACCACCACCCAGAAGAAGCCGGTGGAGAAGTACGTAGTACGTGCCGTGCAAACTTTGCCCGGCTAGCTACGCACGAAGAGCCGACACGCACAAGCGCACACATACACAAGATGGCCCTGGCAGCTGCCGTGGGTACAGTGTAGTAGTGCCAGTGTGCCACTCACCAGCCGCACATGCAAAGCAGCGAGCAATTATCCGTTTTACTTTTCCTGACGCGTGCACCGCACCATGCATGCAAATGTCCATGCCGGCCCGCTCCCCGGCGCGGGTTCGAGGAGAGCAATCCACCGCACGGAACGTACGGGGCCAGGCGCGCACTACCGACTGGTCCAGCGTCTTCACCGGCCGAAGCGGGAGAGAATGAGAGCGAAACTGGCAAAGCGCGCGGCCGTGTAGGCCCCTTGGCCGGCGAGGAGGCAAGCCCCGCGCGCGCACTGAGCGCAGCCAGTACGCGGCTGGCGTCTCGATGGCTGTCACGGGCGCGACCACGCGAGGGTGACCGCCATGTCGGCGCACGCACGCACCGCGTCCGTCTATCGCCGTCCATGGTGCCGTGGCAGCGCTATCGCCGTGCCTAGCTGGATCATCCAATCGTATCGTAGTATGTAGCAACACGCATGCATGATGGATCATGGATGGACGTCTGCCGGGACCCGGTGAGTTGCATGCGCCGGGGCGTGGAATCACGTACGCAACCGTCGTCCGGCCAGGGGGGCTGGTGGTTGGGGCATTATGCCGTCGGATCGATCAAGGTGCGATGCCGGCGCCGACCGAGTGCGGCTGGCCCTAGCCTCGGCCGTGTGGTCGTGGCCGTTCGAGCGTACGACGGCCGGTTTAGTTTCATTTCGTCTTCTATGATCAGGTGGGCAGACAGCTGGGTGCGAAGAGGGGGAAGTGCTAGCGAATCCTCCTATATTACTCGAAGCTGGGACCCTGAGATTTGTCTGGATTAAGTTCGTTTATCTATGCATTCATATGTTTTTTTTAAACGGTACAAAGGCTAACAACTACATACACACATTCACCCCTATGAGTATATTAGAAAGACTAAGCTGATAGATTTTGAGATTGGTCAAGTCGCCAGAAATGCTTCATAGTTGATAAGCACATCACCCGGAAAAAAAAAGATAAGTACAACATACCAGTGAGAGAATAGAGAAATAAATCCAAAAACTATACGAGCACCCGTTTCAAGTCTAGAGCTTGAATCAGGATGAGCTAGGTCGACCCCAAAGAACCTAATTATTTACAATATGCTTAATTTGTATGTCGCGGTTGATTAAAACTTTGAAGGCTCAACACCAACCTTAATTAGCATCTCCACACGTAAGAATATTTTATCGTCTATCAAAGATAACTCACGGACCTTTGTGACTAAGTGCTGGATATTATAAACAATTTTGCAGTAATGGTAAAGTGGAACCGGAACTTGTTGTGATGTAATACGAAGTTCCAGGAGCATAACTGAATACGACCCTTGTGGATTTATAACAGACCGCACATCAATGCTTAATTATATCACAAAGCTGCTTTGAAAGTTGCATAAGATACTTCATAAAAAGAGGTTCAGCATATAAGATATGTTCTCTGGGAACAAATCCTTATCTCTAATTACCCTCCCGTGTCGCTTTTGTAGACGACGGGGACGACCCTTCCCCGCTGCTGCGAGCTCCCTCCCCCTCCCCTCCTTCCTCTCTCATCGCCATCGGAGGGCGCTACCTGGAAAAGCCTGGCCGGCGTCAACAACGGCGAAGCACTTCGCCTTGTGATAGCTTTCTGCCATGACGGCCTTTTTCCTCGGCGCGCCGAGCTCAAGAAGATGGCGAGACAGTGTCCCTTGGCGGGTTATGGTGGTGATGGTGGTTCGTGTGAGATGTCCGGCCATGGCAGAACACCCTCCCCCCACTAGATCTCCGTCTTATAAGGGCGCCTAGGGGAGGGGCGGTACGGCCTATGGGGATCCCAGGCCACCTCCGATGCCCAATTAGTTATATATACTCCCAAAATCCTACCTCAAATTACTATTGATTTTTCACGTTGTCGCCGCTCCCTGTTCTGATGCAATTTTTCTTTTAGCCCTGATATAGCCCACTGCCGAAGGGGAGAACCTTTATCTTCAATCTCTTCATCAACCCTTGCTGCTCCCATGATGATCCGGGGGAAGCTCGCCTTCGAGACTGAGGGTTTGTGGCAGTAGCTATGTGTCATGTACCCCATTTTCTTGATCTTATGAATAATCAACGTGATGATGATCTCGGGTATTGATGATTAATTGAACCATACTCCCTCTGTAAAGAAATATAATATTGTTTAGATCACTATTTTACAGAGGGAGCGCAATGTATCTCTTATGATTGATCAAATCTTTGACGCCCTCTAGCGTATCACAGTAGATAACTATGGCACTTCCGACATACATGACACACGAATGTAGCAAGCCCTACAAGCCACGATGACAACATGCTCATGATGACATGATGGCCATGAGAAAAACAACAACTAAACCCCACCCTCTTTTTCTCAGTAGTAGTAGAAACAAGCTACGTTTTACACGCGTAGCATGTCTGCAACCCAAGATGAACAACAGCCCATGTTTGAGACCTTGAACAAAAACAGCTAGTAGAAGGGCCCCAACAAAGAAAGAAACCTTGCCTGAACCTAGTTCCCAAATCCGAACAACAGCCCATGTTTGAGACCTTGAACAGAAACAGCTAGTAGAAGGGCCCCAACAAAGAAAGAAACCTTGCCTGAACCTACTCTGCCGGGGGAGAGTTGCCCGCCGCGGACACCTATGGGGCCGGGGCCCCTTGTCTGTGCGGTACGAGGGCGGAGGGAGCACAGAGAGCAGATCGTGGCGAGCCGCGGGCGGTGTTTACCGAGTTCGGACGCGATGGACGCAGAAACCCTACTCCTGCCTTGGTTTGTATTGAGCTCGGGAGCTTGGAGATCTCTGAGCAGCTACACCGAGCGAGAGTTGCAATGGTTTCCGAACCCCCCCCCACGTTGTGCATGGGCCTCCTTTTATAGTGCAAGGGTCACCGCAGTGTCAACGAGGAGAAAGGGTAAAAATGTAAAAGAGGTGGTAGTTGGAGCACAAAGGGAACAGTGGAGCTACAAAGATCGTGAGCAATGGTCGCTACCTACTTTGTGATGGGGACAAGGGCATTTAATGCCCGTCGCCGTCGACCCCAAAAGCTCCGCCCTTGTGTCTCCGTCTGCCACGGCGATGGATCCACCACCGTGAAGTGCCACCGTGTTCCCCAGGCTGCACAGCCATCCGCCACGCATCCCTGGAAAGGCCCCAGGGCGACGCGTGGGCTGATGAGCTGGAGCTGGCACACAACAGAATCCTCCGGCAAGCACCTTGCCGGGTCTTCGATTCTGCCGGGCCGGAGCTTGCGGGCTCAGAACTTGTCGCTCTCCGGGCCCTCGCCGGGACGCATATGGCGCCGAGGCGTGTCTTCTATGATGTAATCTTCTAGTCTTCCCGGCGAGCTCCTCTCGCCGGGGCCTTGCGTGATTGATGTAACCTTGAGCCTGGAATGGCCTTCCCGGCAAGCTCCGCTTGCCGGGGTCTCAATCTTCTGTCTTGTATACTTTGTCTTTGAATGGTTTGACATGGAGCAGGAAGGTTTTCGGCGAGCACGTGGTAAAACCCTGCCGCGGGAAGCTGCAACCGCCCGTGCACAAGTTGGGGTACTGAGGTACCCCTACCTTAGTACACCGACAGAGCCCCGAACTGGGCCACACACGGTGCCAGCGCTGTTGGGCCAGGCCCAAAAGCATCTGCACACGCGCCCTGCGCGCGAATCCACTTCCGCTTTGCCGCATCCCCAAGAACGGCACGCGTCGATTGGCGGCGTCATGGATGGGGACGTGCCCACGTTCTTTAATGAGAAGAGCGGAACGCCCCCCACTTCCCCATAAAAACAGAGGAAGCAGGAGCGGTTCCCCTCCTTCGCTTTCATTGCATCTTCTTCCTCCTCCAGAGATCCCCTTTGCGCTCCGCCTCCACATCTCCTCCGCCGTCTCTTGCGTCTGCGGCGTCGCCGGACTCTTCGTCCTCTTTCCCCCGCCGCCTCCGCTATGGCCCCGAAGACCGGGAAGGGGAAGGCGGAGAAGACCAAGAAGGAGAAATCTGAGCAGGCGGCGAAGCTCGCCTTGCTGCGGAAGCGGAACGTCGTCTTCTCGCCGCGGCTCAGCGCACGGGAACTCTGGAACAAATATTACCTGTTCTGGGCCAAGAAGACCAAGGCGCATCCTCGGACCAGAGCTCATCCGGCCGCCACCAAGGACCACTACCCCGGCGGGTACTACTTCTTCGCAGCCTTCTTCCACTGCGGTCTTTGCCCTCCTTTTTACAATTCTTCAGGACGTCATGCACACCTACGGCTTCCATCTTCTTGACTTCACCCCCAACGCCATTCTTACCATGGCGGTTTTCGCACACATGTGCGAAAACTACATAGGAATTCATCCCAACGTAGCGCTATTTAGGCATTTCTTCACTCCTAGAGCAGAGGCGGCGCCCCTCTCCGGAGGATTTTCTTGGGTTTTTAAATGCGCACAAGAAGGAGTCTTACTTGCCGGGAGCTCCGGCAAGTGGGAAGAGTGGCGTCTGACCGGTGCTGGATCGTTGAAGACGAGCCGCAGCACTTCACCGCGCCGCGCACAACTCCTATCGCGGCGGGGGATGGAGCGAAGCTGGATCCGGACGACGTCAAGCTCAACGTCGCCTCATCCGGATTCTTCATCTTGAGCAACAAAGCTGTCCGTTGCAGAGGTAGGCGCAGACTTCCTCCGCCGCCCGCGTGCCCTCTCCAAGACAGGAAAAGGCCGGCTGGGAGTACGGCTCGCGGCGGATATAATGAGGCTGCGCCCGGGCTGAACTTCAACTTCACGACGCTGAGCCGAGGGGATGGTCCGGAACTCTTTAAATATGACCCGCCCATCCAGAGTGGTTCAGACCTCCCGGGAGTGGTGCCCTCTGCAACAGCACAGCTCGGGATCGTCTTTGCGCCATGATGCCAGCGTGTGATTCGTGACGGCGTGGACGCGACGTGGATTCCGCCCGATCCATCGGTCATCCTCGGCTTCTTCGACAACCTTGAGGAGGTGGCGAAGAACAAGGATGACATCAGGAGCATACGTGAGACACCACCGACCAAGAGCTTGCATACATAGCTTCTCGGTGAAGAGGCGCGCCGCAGCAGCGGCAGGGGATTTTGGATATACACTGATGAAGCAGAGGCTGCGGAGGTGTCCTCGCCAGAGGAGGCGGAGATCTGCAGACGCTGCAACTTCCTCCCGACGCGCCGCCGGGTCCCTCTTCGAGGCACTCCGGATCCCGGAATCGCGCCGAGGCCGCGGCAAGAGGTGGCGCTGCCGAGGGAACAGGGCGCCGCAGAAGCGAATGCGCCGGAGGGAGCGGAGGCGCCAGAGGGAAAGGGGCCGCAGCGCAGGGCGCTGGGCCCAGCGAGCCAGCCGGCGAGGAGGAGGAGGAGGACGCCGAGGCCGCCGAGGACGCTGGCGGGTCCACGGATCTCTACGCCAACGACCTCTCCTCGTCGTCGGAGACCTCCCCGCCCCGGGCAAGCCCTAGGCGTTCTCCACTGAAGCGCCTCCGCAAGGCGGCGACGGGAGCGAGGGCGCAGGCCCCCCGGCAACAACCAGCTTGCCGGGCAGCGCAAGCTTCCCGGGGAAGCC
The DNA here is from genome assembly GCA_021437245.1 of Aegilops speltoides. Classification (NCBI taxonomy): domain Eukaryota; kingdom Viridiplantae; phylum Streptophyta; class Magnoliopsida; order Poales; family Poaceae; genus Aegilops; species Aegilops speltoides. The sequence goes on along the minus strand of CM038146.1, from coordinate 443,140,338 downwards.
AAGCTGCGCCGAGGACCGCCAAGCGCCCGAGGAGTTCGCCTCCGCTCCTCGCGCCGACGCGCCCCAGGTGGAGTATGACTTCTCCGCCTTGAGCGAAGACGACGAGGAGGAACAGGAGTAAGTATCCGAGATCTTCATCTTCTCAAATTCCGCCTTGATTATTGTTGAAGCTAATCTTGTTTCTTGCTTTGATTTCAGGACCTTGGCCCAGCGCGCGAAGAGGGCCAAGGTGCCCGTGGTCGAAGTCGCGGACGACTCGCCCGCCGCGGCGACCGGGGACGTGCCGGAGCCAAGCTTGCCGGACCCGAGCGCTGTTCCGAGGAGCAGCCCCCAGCGCAGCCCCCAGCGTAAGTCTAGGTTCTACACTTTCGCTCGCCGGGCGTGCTTGAAGATTTTGGTCTTGTACTAATGCCTTAATGTTTCTGTCTTGACTTGTGTAGAGGTGGAGCCACAGCGGCAGGAGCGTCCGGAGGTCGCCCCCGAGGAGCCGCAGGCCCCGCCGTCCCCGCCAAGGTCGAACTCCCCGGCAAGGGAGAGCGCTCCGCCAAGGGCGGGTACTCCGCCAAGGGCGAGTACCCCGCCAAGAGCGAGCAGCCCGGCGAGGGCGGCCACTCCGCCAAGGCGGAGCTCCCCGGCGAGGGAGCCCGCCGCTGACGACGTCCGCCAAGGTAGGTTCTGCAACTTTGTCTTCTTGGCGTTGTTTCTTTTCGGATATTTGCTTGAACTTCCTTTGCTTTTTCTTCTTCTTCTAGATCTTCCTCCCCCCGAGCAGATGGAGACGGAAGTCGTCATTGTTGAGCAGGAGAACGCGCAAGGCGACGACGGCGACGCCCCTGTCGCCGAGGACACGGCAGGAGCCGCCGGGCCAAATGCGCCAGAGACCGCTCCGGCTGCGGACGCAGCGGCCGGGAGGGGGACGGTGACCGCACCGCCGGCCCGGAGGCGGCGGGAGCATCAAGTGCTGCGCCGGTCGCCGACCCCTCCGCCGGAGAAGAGCAGTCCGGCTACTATTTGAAAGCCCCCAACGACGTCTTCATCCAAGTGCCGTGGGGCTCTTCGTCGCGAGCTCCCGCGGAGGGCGAGGCCTTTGATGGGAGGTCCTCGCCTCCGCGGGCTTGAAGATCGCCGAGGGCCGGTGGAAGCGACGGGCCCGAGGAGAGAAGCTGCTTCACCAGCTCTGGCCCTTTACCGGGCCAGCGGCGGCTTGTTTCAGGAGGCCCTCGTCGCCAAGGCCGCCGAGGAGATGGAGAAGCGTGCGGCGGAGCTCAGCGCCGCCAACCAGGCTGCTCTCCGCGAGGTGGCGGAGGAGCGCGAGCGACTCGCCGGGGAGTATCAAGAGTGGTTGCTGGAGAAGGCCGAGGCCGAAGAGCAGCAGCGGCTCGCCGGGGTGGAGCTGTCCCGGCGAGAAGGAGAACTCACCCAACAGAAGGCCAACCTCGACTCCCACGAGGAAGACCTTGCTGCTCGGGAGCAGGCCCTTGGCGGGGAACTGAAGGAGGCGAAAGCCGCCGCGGCTGCCGCGGAGACCGCCAAGGAGGAGCTTGCCGCCAAGGTCGCGCAGCTGGAGGAGTTCTTCAAGGCGCAGCGTGGAGAAGGTCGCCGCGCCAACACGGGCGCGAGAAGGACGCCCACACCAACTCGAACTCAGTGCGGCTTTCCAAGAAGGGCGACGAGTTGAAGGCCGCCAAGGACTCCATCGAGGATCTTGAGCTGCAAGTCTCCGCGCTGAGGAACTCGCTCGACGCCGCCCGGGATCGGGAGACCAAGTTGAAGGAGGAGCTCCGCGAGGAACGAGCTTTGGTGGACAGCGCCAACAAGGCAGCCGAGCACTTCCGCCGTACCGTCGAGTTATGGACCGAGGACTTGGTGTCTTGTGCGTCCGACATTGACCAGGAGCTGCTGGCACTGAAGCTGGAGCATCTCATCTACTCCCCGGATCCAAATCTCCCTCCCAGCGCCAAGCTCAGCCTCTTCTTCAGGGGGATCGCGCCGGCCCTTGCAAATCTGCGGAAGAAGATCCCCGCGCAACTCGCCGAGGAGACTCGCCGGCCAGCGCAGGAACCATGGAGCGTGTCGACGAAGATTGTATACCGCAATCCGGCATAAACCTCACCAACGTTCTTCGCAGCTTGCCGGCCGACGCGAACATGGAAGCTACGAAGGAGCAGGTCGCCCACATCATTGCTAAAGTGAACAAGATCTCCAGGTGGAGGCGACCGCAGAGACTAGGCCTCTTTTATCTTTATCTCTTTTTGTTGCTGCATAGGGTGTTATGAACTCATTAGTCATCGCGACAAGTTATTCTATGTAAGATATTATCTTTATTTTGATCAATAGATGCAGTGTTATCTCCCTTGTTTCGATCCTCAACTTTGTATGCTTCAACCCCACGCTTCTAGGGAACTTGCGGCAAGGGGCCCTTGCCGCATGGCCGAGGCGCTGAACTCAAGCGACCCTCATGGCCAAGGTCTTGCCGGCAAGCAACCTTGCATGACTAGTCGCAACGCACTTGGCTTGCTGAGCGGGCTCGAAAACGAAACAAGGGCGCGACACTTGTCGCAGCTCACTTAAATCATTGAGCGTGCTCGAAAACAAGATAAGGGTGCGGCTATCCACGGGTAGGTTCCTCCGCGCACAGGTTTTCCATACAAAGTGTGGTTGTTCAAGGAAGGTAACTTAAAATTTAAAATTTTGAACTGCTCAAATTCTAATGACTTAGCTTTCGTGATCTGTGCGTTCTCCGGCAAGCTTCTCTTTCTTGAACAGCACTTGGTTCATCCTGCCTTCCCCCCCGGCAAACTTGTGCGCGAGGAACGTTCCTTCTGCTTAAGAGGCAAGGAAAGAGAAAAGGGAAAACAAGTATATGGCCTTTCGGCGTGCTATTGCTTACCGGATATGTGTGTCGCACAAGAGATGCCAAATAACACATGCAAATAGCAAAGAAAAGCATGGGAAAGGCAACTAGCGCAAAACACAGAAACTTTACTGGTGCACGGGGTCTGCGCCCGGCTTTGTACAAAGGGTTACATGCAACAGCGGCAAAGCTTGTACAAAAGGTGGTTGCCGGAGCGGATCACGGCAACCGCGCCTTATGGGTGAAACTTGCGAAGATGCTCTATATTCCAGGAGTTGCTCACTGGTAAGCCTTCTTGGTCTCGGCGGACAGCGCGGGCCTCGTGACTTGTCTCACCCGATAAGGGCCTTCCCACTTCAAGGCCAACTTGTTGGAATTCTTGGCGGACTGAACACGCCGAAGAACAAGGTCGCCTTCCTCGAGACTCTGGCCTTGACCTTGCGGCTATGGTAGCGGCGCAAGGCTTGCTGGTATCGAGCAGCTCGTCTGACAAGCAGCAGGAGACGTCCCTCCTCAAGGAGCAATGCATCATCTTGCGCGATTGCTCTTGCTCGAGCTCATCATAAGCGAGCACTCGAGGAGATCCGTATACGAAGTTCCGTGGGGAGAACTGCCTCTGCTCCATAGACTAGAGCAAAAGGTGTCCGTCCGGTGGCTCGACGGTGTCGTTCGATTGACCAAAGAGCCGCGGTAGCTCCTCTATCCAATTTCTTCCGCTTTCGCAGCCTCGCCGAAAGTTCTTGTCTTGAGTCCGCGCAGCACTTCAGATTGGCCCTCTCCGCTTGACTGTTGCTCCTCGGGTGAGCAACAGAAGCGAAACAGACCTTGGAACCAAGGTCTTGGACGTACTGCATGAAGGTGCGACTAGTGAATTGTGTACCGTTGTCGTGATAATCTGTTAGGGATCCCAAACGCACACAATCGATCCAAGAACTTGACCGCGATCAGGTTGTCACCTTTCTCGCTGGCTCCACTTCGGCCACTTTGTGAACTTGTCGATTGCTACGCACAAGTACTCAAAGCCCCGACAAAGACGGGAAGGGGCCGAGGATATCGAGCCCCTGCATCGAGAAGGGCCAGACAAAGGGATTGTTTGGAGAGCTTGAGCTGGTGATGAATCTGCTTTGCATGGAACTCGCACGCTTCGCACTTGGTTACTAGTGCGATTGCATCTTGGAGGGCTTCTTGCCAAAAGAACCCTTGCCGAAAGCTTTCGCAAGCGCCCTTTGCGCCAATGTGGTGGCCGATATGCCTCCGTGTATTTACGCCAGCAGCTTCATCCATCTTCCCGGAGATGCACTTGATCGACTCCATTGAGCCTTCTTTCCGTACAGCTCGTTATCCACGACTTGGTACATACTTGATTTGTCTGGTTATCTTCTCTATTTCTTCCGGTCGTCGGGAAGTTCTCCGTTTGCAAAAACGGACGATCTGTTGTGCCCATGCCGGAGCTCGGGCTCAACGGCAAGGACTAAAGGCATGAGGGCCGCTGCGGGAACCTCAGCTTCTACGGTAAGAACCTCTGGCTCTGCCGGAGCTGAAGGTCCCCCGGCAAGCTCGCCGGGGCGAGGCTTGTCGGGAACACTTGCTTCAAGCTGTCTGCAGACCGAGGATCTGCAGGAGCAAACTGTTCCTCAGCGTTCTGGTCGTTGATCTTGGGGACCTTGGTGGCGGCCTCAGGGAGACCCGCCGGCAAGTAGTCGCCGGAGACCAACTTTCTCTTCTTGGACTGCCCAATTGATGGCGTGACGGATGGTTGAGTCAGCTTGAGCAAGAAGGTCCCCGGTTCCACAGGTAACTTCATTGAAGCACACTTTGAAAGGCCATCCGCGATTTCATTCTGAGCTCTCGGGACGTGCTCCATTTGCAAACCTTCAAAGTGCTCCTCAAGCTTCCTCACTTCATCGACATAAGCTTCCATCAAAGGGCTCTGATAGCTCTTGTTAACTTGCCGGACCACCAACTGAGAATCTCCCCGCACAATCAACTTTCTGATCCCAAGTTCGGCCGCAATCCTGAGGCCGGCGAGCAAACCTTCATATTCAGCAGTGTTGTTTGTCGCTTGCTCCCTTGGGAAGTGCATCTGGATAACATACTTGAGGTGCTCTCCGGTGGGCGCGATGAGTACCACGCCAGCACCGGCGCCTTGCAGCGAGAAGGCACCATCAAAGTACATTACCCATTCACTTGTCGCTTCTTGTACGGGTGTACTTGTCTCTTGGACTTCTTCATCGGGCGTTGGGGTCCACTCTGCTATAAATTCTGCCAAAGCTCGGCTCTGTATGGTTGAAGTACTTTCAAACTTGAGTCCAAAGCTCGACAGCTCCAGTGCCCACTCAACGATCCTGCCTGTTGCTTCTGGGTTGTGCAATATCCTCTTCAGCGGAAAGCGAGTGACCACTGTTATCTCGTGTGCCTGGAAGTAATGGCGCAGCTTTCTCGAGGCCATGAGGAGGCCGAAAAGCAATTTTTGCACACCAGAGTATCTTGATCTAGCCCCTTGGAGAAGGGAACTTACAAAATACACTGGGCGCTGCACCATCTTCTTCCGCACCTCATCCCGTTCCTGCGCAGAATTGTCCTTGTCGAGGCCAGAGCTTGTCGGAGCAGCCCCCTGCTTGTCGCTGGACTCGCTTGCCGGTGGTGTAGCCTCCTCGTCGGACTCCCTCTACGCTACTAACGCAGCACTAACCACCTGGTTGGTTGCCGCTAGGTACAGCAGCAACTTCTCGTGTGGTCTAGGTGCGACAAGTATTGGAGTGGAGGATAGGTACTGCTTCAAATCTGCAGCTGCCTCCGCTTTCGAGTCCATTTCATGGGACCTGCCTTCTTCAAGATTTTGAAGAAAGGTAGGGCGCGTTCTGCAGACTTTGAAATGAACCTACTGAGGGCAGCCACACAACCTGCAAGCCTTCTGACATCCTTGACTCGCTTCGGGCTTCGATCGCTCAATGGCTTTAATCTTGTCGGGTTGGCTTCAATCCCTCTCAGTGACTAAAGAACCCGAGAAGCTTGCGGAGGGAACTCCAAAGACGCACTTCTCGGGTTCAACAAAGTCAGTATCTTGTGCAGGTTCTGAAATGTCTCTTCCAAATCTTGAATCAAGCGTATCCTTGCTCTTGCTCTTCACCACGATATCATCCATGTAAGCCTCTACATTTACGTGGATCTGTGGCTCAAAAGCAGTATACACTACCCTTGCAAATGTTGATCCTGCATTCTTGATCCAAATGGCATGCGATGAAGCAATAAGTGCCACATGGAGTGATAAATGCAGTCTTCTCTTCATCCTCTTTGGCCATAAAGATCTAGTGATAGCTGAGTATGCATCAAGAAAGCGAGTAGCTCACATCCGCGGTGGAGTCAACAATCTGGTCAATGCGCGGCAAGGGAATGGATCCTTGGGACATGCTTTATTCACATCGGTGAAGTCTATACACAGCCTCCATTTCCCATTGGCCTTGCGCGACAACGACCGGGTTTGCTAACCACGTCGGATGGATCACACCTCTAACTAGGCTCGCCGCCTCTAGCTTCTTGATTTCTTCACGATGAATTCTTGGCGCCCACGGCTTGCTTCCTCACTTTTTGCTTGATGGGCGCGCATGAGGGCAAACAGCAAGCTTGTGCTCAATTACCTTCCAGGAACACCGGGATGTCGATGGTTGCCATGCAAACACATCGACATTCGCCCGCAGAAGGCAACGAGCGCCGCTTTCCTATTCTTGTCAGCGTGGCACTGATGGTGAAGGTACCACCAGTGCCGTCCTCCTTGGCGGGCACCTTCTTGGTTGCCGGTGGAGCGGCCATTCCCTTTTTACTCTTGCCGGTGGAGCTCGACGGGACGTCCTCGACGGCAGCGCAGCACTCCGAAGAGGTGCGGTTGCCGGAGTGGGCCCCAGAGCTGTTCTTGCCGGACTTGGCCTTCTTCTTCCCCCGGGAAGCTTCAGCGGCAAGTGTATCTTTGTCGGCCGCAGCTGCCGCATCCCGGTAGATCTTATCGGCGCAGATAAGCGCATCCTTCTTGTCGCCGTGGACAGTGATGACGCTTATCGGCCCCGGCATCTTGAGTACGTTGTAAGCATAATGGGAAGCTGCCATGAACTTGGCGAGGGCAGGACGGCCGAGTATTCCATTGTATGGCAACGGAATATCAGCGACGTCGAAAGTGATGCGCTCAGTCCTGAAATTGAGCTCCCCGCCAAAGGTCACCGGCAGAGTGATCTTTCCCTTGGGCTTGCTCCGTCCCGGGTTAATTCCTTGGAAAGAACCGGTCTCTTCGAGCTCGCCATCTGGAATTTGGAGTTTCTTGATCACAGCAGAAGAGATCAAGTTCAGCCCGGCCCCGCCGTCAACCAACATTTTGGTGACCTTGACGTTGCGGATGGTGGGCGAGACCAGCATCGGCAAGCACCCGACGCGGTGGTGCGGTCGTGGTGATCCTCAAGATCAAAAATGATGGGCGTCTGGACCATTTGAGGAGCTCTTGCGACTCCACGGGCGGCTCCGCTGCATTCACCTCACGCACCCACCGCTTTAGCCTGGCGGTGGGAGGTGTCGAGAGGCGCCACCGTCGACGCACAGGACCTCCGTGGCCTTCGGAACTCCTGCTCGCTGTCATCCTCATCCTCCATGTCTTCGTCGTCGTCTTCTTCATCCTTGTCGCGCCCCGGGAGGTCGATCACCTTGCCGCTGCTTGGCCTTGCCGCGGCGTCCTCCCCGGCCATTGAACGGCCGCTTCTTGCTCGGTTCTCCTCCGCCACCTTGGGCCTTCTCCTTGTCGCGCCTCTCGTACTCAGCTTTTTGTTGCTCGACGAGATACTCGACACGCTTGCAGTTGGAGAGATCGTGGCCCTTGGTGCGGTGGATTTTGCAGTATTGCTTGTCGGAGCCGTCCTGCTTGTCGGCTGCCGCTACAGGGGCAGGCTCTTTGCCGGAGAAGCAAGCCTGCGTTTGCTTGGCGGGAGCCTCCTTGCCGGACTTCTCGACGGCAAGCACCTCTTTCTTGTTCTTCCTTCGGTTGTTCCGCCGCCGGCTCTTCTTTGCCGGGGCGGTGTCGTCGCTGTCGCTTTCTCTGCGCCAAGCATCCTCCCGGGAGTCTCCTCCCTCTTCACAGCGCGCACTTATCGCCAGAGCATAAAGCTCGCCGACATCCCGAATCTTGATCATCGCCATCTCTTCATGCATGCGGCGATTCGCGACGTTCGGTGGAACGCGCCGATAACCATGGCAGGTGGACATCGAGGATGTTGTGCTGCACACGGTCAAGCGTTGGATATACTTGCGCAGGATTCTCCTTCCTACGGGCCAAAATGTGGAGATCGCTCTCTCGGTCGTGGGGTTTGTGGCCGCCAAAGTGAAGGCGCCAACAAACCGATGGCAAAGGTCTGCCCAAGAAGAAATGGAGCCTTCCGGCAAATGCATAAGACAAGAACGAACGCTCGCTTAAGCACGAGCGGAAGTAGTTCGCCAAAATCTTCTCGTCGCGCCCGGCAGCTCGCACCGCGATGGTATAGACACCGAGGAATTCGAGGTGCGTCTGCCGTCGTACTTCTCGACGTCGGGCTTGAAATTCTTCATCTTTGGAGCCATGGGACGCGCCGCAGCTCGCGGTGAACGCAGGCAGCTCGCTGCGCGACGACAAGTCGCTGTTCACCGGGCGCGCGCTGCGTCGGCAGCGTTCAGCTCTGGTCGATTGTCGCCGAGCTTCTGGCGGCGCTTCGATTGTGGTCCGGCGTCTTCTTATCGCCGGTCGTCGAGGACTGGCGTTGATCCGTCGGGCCCGCGGATCCGGCGATGCCGTGGAGCCGTCGTCGGCGTTGTTCCGCGGGCGGCGTCTTTTTGCTTGCGGCGGGGAGTGCACGGTGGTTGCACCCGGCGGTCTTGTCGCCGTCGGCCTTCGTCTTCTCGGCTTGCAGCGCCGCGAGGTCGCCGGCTGCTGTGAAGAGTCGTTATTGGCGGCGACCAGGCTCGAACGGTAGCCCTCGATCTTGGCCTTGTCCGCCGCCGAGGGAAGTCGAGAAGCGATTCGCCCTGCGAAGCGCTTCGCGGAGTGGAGGGAGCGAAGCGGCGGTGCGAGGCGCGGATATGCTCGGACTTCTAACAGCGTTAGAAGAGCAAAGTCTCGCCGGCGCGCCGCTTTGCTTGTGTCCGGACGGTGGTCGGAACATCCCGCGAGCCTCCGGTGTGTCCTTGTCCCGGCGGATACCACCTCCGTGGCACGGCGCTGCTTTGGGTTGTCGTGTCGAGATGGACGCGACAGCGCCCACAGAGGCCGAGGCGCGGTCATCCGTCTTGTCCTTGATTCGGTGGCGCCGCGAGTGTCCTCGCCGGCGACCACCCTTCCGACGGCGTCTCCTCCGCCCACCGTTGGCTTCGGTGGCGGCGGATGAGACGCAGCCGGGCCTGCGACCTCCGAAGCCTTCTTCTTCGGGGCCATGGCGCAATTGTCGATGAAGTTGTTGATGAAACTGGAGAGGTTGATGAAGAACGCGCCAGCGTGAACGCCGGATCGATCCGCACAACCTCGACGCTTTACCGGGCGCGCCAGAGATGCGGGGAGAGCTGCCGCGCGGACACCTATGGGGCGGGGCCCTTGTCTGTCTTGATACGAGGCGGAGGAGCCTGAGAGCAGATCGTGGCGAGCACGCTGGCGGTCTTTACCTGAGTTGAGACGCGATGGACGCAGAAACCCTACTCCCGCCTTGGTTTGTATTGAGCTCGGGAGCTTGAGATCTGATGAGCGGCTACACCGAGCGAGAGTTGCAATGGTTTCCCGAACCCCCCCACGTTGTGCATGGGCCTCCTTTTATTGTGCAGGGTCACCGACAGTGTCAACGAGGAGAAAGGGTAAAAATGTAAAAGAGGTGGTAGTTGGAGCAGTCTTGAGGAACAGTGGAGCTAAGGCGTGACAAATGGTCGCTACCTACTTTGTGATGGGGACAAGGGCATTTAATGCCGTCGCCGTCGACCCCAAAAGCTCCCGCCTTGTGTTCTCCGTCGCCACGGCGATGGATCCACCACGTGAAGTGCCACCGTGTTCCCAGTCGCACTGACCATCCGCCACGCGGCCCTCGAAAGGCCCTGTGGCAACGTGGTGCCGATGAGCCGAGCGGCACACAACAGAATCCTCCCGGCAAGCACCTTGCCGGGTCTTATTTCTTGCGGCCCGGAGCTTGCCGGGCTCAGAACTTGTCGCTCTCCGGGCCCTCGCCGACGCATATGGCGCCGAGGCGTGTCTTCTATGATGTAATCTTCTAGTCTTCTCGGCGAGCTCCTCTCGGGGCCTTGCGTGAGTGATGTAACCTTGAGCACGAATGGCCTTCGGAAGCTCCGCTGCCGGGTCTCAATCTTCATCTTGTATAATTTGTCTTTGAATGGTTTGACATGGAGCAGAAGGTTTTCGCGAGCACGTGGTAAAACCCCGCCGAGGAAGTGCTGAATCGCCGATGCACAAGTTAAGTCTTGAGGTACCCTACCTTAATCTATCGACATACTCCTCTGTTGAGATTATTGTCGCGAGAATGAATGTATCTAGACGTAAAATACGTCTAGATACATCCATTTCTGCGACAAGTAATTTCGAACGGAGGGAGTAGTTCCCAAATCTGAACAGAAACTTAATCCAGACTCCAGAGGGTCGCTCCAACGGCTACAATCCAACGGTTGGGCGATGAGCTAAGCTAGACTAGAGCCCGACCAATTAATTGCCACCATGCATCAACTTCTCCTGTGGCCGTGGGGCAGCAGTCACGAACACATGCCAATGCCAAATCCTCCGGCTCACACAGCTGAAAGAAAACGATTCCACCTGCCATGGCCAGTCCGCCGTCGTGGGCCAGCCGCGCCACGACCAAAGGACGACGTACGTGCGACCTGTGCACCACCCGCCGGCCCGCTCCTCCTCTCCGTCCGTCCAAACAACATCGCACCTTCCACTCGCGCGCACGGCTCCACCCTCACCCTACCCACAACTGAGGCCTGACGCGCACGCGACGGTCGGCCAGTACGGCCAGCGACCCCGACGCCGTAACCCGATTATTCCGACGGGCCAGCGTGTCAGCGACGCACACGATCCATCACCTGCCACACCCGTCCCGACCCGGCATGGAAGCCCCGACGCCGGACCGGGTTCCGTAGCAAAGGACACCGTACGTACAGGCAGCGCACGGGTGCGCCACGCACCGGCGGCTAATCACTTATCTAATCTTCCAATCTCCTCCCGGCCCGCACGCACGAGCCTTGCAACTCCTATAAAACAACCGCAAGCGCCGCGAACCACACTGCACCACACACACCTCTGGATTGGCTCCTTGGCTCTAGCTATAGAGCAGTGACCTCTTAGCACCACCAGCAGCGGCAGCGACGGCGAGAGGGTGGCTGCAGTTGGACCGCCGGCGACGGAGGTGCCATCATCATGCAAGGGGACCAGGCGGAGAAGAGGGGAAAGGTGAAGAAGGGGTGGCTGGCGGTGCGGGTCGGCCAGGCCCAGGCGGAGCAGCAGGGCGACGGGTTCCGGCGGTTCGTCATCCCCATCGCCTACCTCTACCACCCGCTCTTCCAGCGGCTGCTGGACGCGGCCCGGGACACGTATGGCTACAGCTCGGCCGGCCCGCTCTGGCTGCCCTGCTCCGTCGACGAGTTCCTCCGCCTGCGCGCGCTCGTCGACCGGGAGACGGCGCACTCGCACTCCTCCTCGCACCGCGTGCACGCAGGCGGCTACCAGCACCAGGCCTACTCCTTTGCCCCGTGCACCCGCGCCAAAATCACGTCCTGATCGATCGAGCCCCGGCCCGACGGATTTCCTCTGTTAAGCACCGGAGCGCGCGAGCGGGAGGAGTTCATCTTTCTGCTGCCTGCCGGAGATGACAGCCACACATGTACACGTACTCGTACATAGAGAGGGAGAGAGATACCAGATACGGAGACGCATGAGAGGCAGGCAGTAGGTGATTAGCCAGTTACCGGTGAAAGCAGGTATAGCACAGGCCAAGATTTGATTGGTCCTTTTTGTATTGATTGGTATCAGGTAGCCTGATGAAACCAGTAAGCTTTTGGATATATTTTTCCAAGAATTAAAATGATTTATGTTGTAACACAACATCAAAGGGGAAGTTAGGGCATCTCTAACGCTCATCTCCAAACCAAACACCGCATCCGTCTACGGATCAGAGAAAACCAGTTCGCCGACATGGATGCAAGAACCGACCATCCAATTGTAGCCGTATATATTTCAAACCGGACTTCAGTTAACCGAATGATTTTCATCAAACACGACGGGATTCATCAAAATTCAGATAGAAAATAGACAAATCATCCATAAATAGCTTGCAAATGTGTCTACTACAATAATGCTTCAACTCAACGAGATTAACCGGATGTTCAACAAGTTTTTCATGAATTGATTATGTTATTCCACACATTCTACACCTTGAACTTCATCCAACAATGTATGTGCATGAATGGTCTGCCCTCAGACCTGTACTACATTACGACAGCTCGTGCAGGCTAGACAATGCATAGAGCAACAATGAGTGAAGGAGTGAATCAATCAACATGTACATTAAGAAGAGGCAAAAAATTACTATCTTCATGGTTGCCATGGCCAATGGCCACATTGCCTCCATAATACTTCATGACGGAGTTCTTCGATGGTGTACTATCAATACGTTAAGTCTTGACATTGCGTTCATAGATGATGTGCATGTCATAGGACGTAGTGTATTTTTGCACATGAGACAAACAATGCACGCGCTGCCAAAAAAACCTCTTCCGCTCCTGCCTACATAGTTCACAGATACAGCCAACCACGCATCGCATAACAACTCATCCTCCTTCACCGAGAACCCTGCAATCCTTCTTGCTCTAAAAACGACATGAATTTCGAAAAATGAGTTCAATGCTATTTGACCGAACACCTGCCTGGTGTGGTGTCCACCATGGACGGTGTCGATAAGGCGGCGGAGGGTACGTGGGCCACGGATGGATCCTGGTGTGGTGTCTACCATTTCAAAAAGAAAGACATGTTTATTGTAAAAAAAACTTCCAGACTTTTTTGATTTTTTTATTATTAATTTTTTCCCATATGAGGTGTATATACACCAGGAATCGAAGGGTATTTCCCCAACAGTGATGCTATTCTTACGTACAAGTCTTACGCGCGAATAGGATTTCTGAAGAAAGAGATCACGCGTTACTATCATCTCTTTCCTCCTCCATACGAAAAGTCCCTTCTCCTCCCATCGATGCCGCCACCGGGCCACCCCATCTCTGATGGCCACTGGGCCGTGGAGGTGCAGAGGATCTCGGCCCCCGCTGGCGGGAGGTACTCCATTCTCGTTCTTGTTAAATTCACTGTTTTGGTTGGGGTTGTATGGCGACGACGATGTCCTTTGGTAGGAATAATGTCTCCCATGTTCTATCCATGTCCCGATGGCGCGTCTGGTATCGTCAGATGGTGTGTGAAGTGAAGGTGTGTCTCCATTGGATCTCGCGGGAATCGGTTGGTGCTGGTGTTTGATGGATCAGAGGCGTGTGAAGGTCTTTACAGGTTTGATCCTTCTGATCGACGACTTTGCTCATCAGCGACGGTTGATGCTCTGGCCTATGAGGTCTTAGCACGACAACGTCCTAACTGTCGACTACAATAAGGTTTGCCCGGCTCTAGTCGGGGAGGGCGATGACAGCGGCGAGCCTTCAGCTCGCTCTAGTGGTTGAAGTCGTCACTAGGTTGTCCACGAACATGGTTGTAATTTGTATTACCGCTTTTTACTGTCATGATTAAAGATGAATAGATTGAAAGTTTTTTAAAAAAGAATTCTGAAGAAAGAAACACCAGCATCGGCCGTAGAAGCTTCCATGAGTGGTAGGTCGGCTGGTTAGGCGGCCGTGCAAGCAAAGCGTCCCCAGCTCCACCGAAAGCCACTGCTGCTGTAGTATCCCACACAGTCACTAGTTAGTCAGTAGCGTCATCCGCCTCTCCTCCGTACAACGTCGCGCTGCCTGCCATTGTCTCGGTGTCCCTTATCATGGCCATGCCATATCGCCAGAGCCTTTTCCAGACGCGGCTGGGCTTGACTTTCTTTTCCGGGAGATTTGGCGGCCGATTCGCCCGGTCCGTGGCACTGCCGCCCGGCCCTCCGGAGCCTCTCCTCCCTCCTCCCTTCGGCTTTTCCTTTGCTTGGCGGCACGTAGTACGACCCGGCCCCCCAACTTGATGCAGTGCACCGTGTTTGCTTGGCATTTCATCTCGGCCACGCGTGGCCGCCACCAGAGGCAAGTCGGTCAACCGCGAATCAATAGCAGAGGGGAGGATCGGCTTCCCGTCTCGTCCATGGGGCCAGCGAGTGAACAGTGACGGCCACCAATGGCGAAGCTTTTGGAAGGAATATTTGCCGGTGAGGATACGGTCCTACGGATCGATGATGGTGGCTTTCGACGGACGTCCGTTGCGCTTGCGTGCCCCCCGTGGCTCCATCGCTCTCAGCGCCAAAGCGCCAAGCGGCCCGTTAGATAGATAGATAGATAGCGAGCACGAACCACTACCGTCATGGCATCATCGACCCCGATTCGGCGAACATTGCAGCTTGATCTATCGCGGCCACGCAACACCTTTCTACGTGTACTATATGCACGAGAGCAACCACGTGCGACGGGTCGAGCTGTGGTACAGAAGTTCACGCAGTTTTGTGTCCAGGTACGCCGTGGTAAATGGTGGTGTCAGCCGTGCCTGTGAGGCCGTGAGGCAGCCTAGCAGCATGAACACGTTCTTGTCCCGGTGATTCCGAGGGTGTGATGACCCGACCGGTTGGTAACGTTCCTGGCGGAAGATCGGCGACGGCGACACGGGGAGTCCCATCGCCAGCTTGTCCGTAGGTTCAGTACCTCATTGGTGGCCGGATCGGCACGGTTTTGTGTTCCATCGCCTAGTTCAGTCGAGAGAATGACTCGTCGTGACTCCTCGCGCGGCGAAATTGGCGATGTCGCGGCGGTGCGGTGGCCGGTGAGGTTCGCCGCCGATCTAAAATCGGTGGCGCATCCAAAGCTACACCGCGGCGTGGTGGTGGTGCATCAGCATACGTCGACGGTCTCGCTCGTTGACGGGCGCGGATGTACGGTTGACAGGAGATCGGGAGGTGGGTGCACGCTGCGGCCAGGGGTAGCGGTTGTGTTTCCTTGTCACGTCGCGCACATCGAGGAGCACGTCACCGGCGGAGGATTGGTATCGGGGGGCGGCGACGGAGGAATCGGGGGAGACGGGGAAGCAATTAAGGCAGGGGGGTTAAATTCAGACGCTCGTCTTCACGCCCCACTTCCCCCTCACACCCACCTGCCTCACCTCCTCCCCCGGTCGGTCGAGCTTGCGACGGAGATGGTGGAGATCAGCGAGGAAAAGCTTCGCAGGTTCGCGGGGCAGGATGCGCGCTGCGGATCCGGTGAGGAGATTGGGGTGGTACTTGAGCAAGCGCGAGATGTCGCGAGGCGGAGGCAATCGTGGAGAACCCGCGGAGATGGAGGAGAGATCCTTGTTTGGGCGAAGCGGCGCAAGCACCCGCTGCAGTCTTGATGTGGGCGGCGGATCAGCGGATTCGCCGGTGAGGGCGATGGCGAGGAAGTGGGTGGCCTTCACCATCTTCGCGACAAAGAATCTCGCCGCCATGAGGGATCGGCGCTCCTTCCACGGGAGGGTGCTCGCCCTACCTGCCCGAGGGCGGCTCGCCCCGATCGTGATCAGCGAGATCCGGTGGCTCAGCGCCGCAGAGGAGATTGGGGAGCGGCGCCGTTCTGCTCGCCTCGCCACGGCTTCGTCGACTCCGGAGGTGCCAGCGCCTCGCCGCTCTGCTCGCCTCGCCGGAAGCAGAGTCTGAAGGCCTCGCTGGCTGGCAACCGTTTTTGGATGCTAGCCAGTGAGGATTCAGATGATGCTTCTGATGAGGGCTCCAATAGTTCAGGTACTAAAATTCAGAGCCCATCTACTTACCTGGCTTGCACCTATGATAATAGGGAGGGTCGGGGAGAAATTGATACTAAACGTCGAATCAGACGAGTTAATCGTAGATTGAAAAATAAGATGAATGTGTATGTTCGGAGTCTCTTGCTCAAAGAGGGAAAAAGTGCATATGATGCAGTTCAGAGTGGGTTGACTCATGTAGACACTCCTAGTTGGGGAGATTTACATAAGCAAAAAGTGGATATGGCTTTAGTGAAAATTAGGGATAAGATACCTAGGGTCTGGGATCTACCTAGAATGCCAGAATATTTGACAGACATTGAGGAAGTGTATGGGAATGTTGAAAAAATCATGGGGGAGGAGTTAGATAGAGGCATTCCTGGGAATGTTGAATTTCTACCCCAAAAATATACAGAAATTGATAACATTCCGACAAATGTTAATCTGGAGGAAGCCATGGCAGAATTTCAGCCTGCTTATACTGAAGAAATTGTTGAGATTGGAGGGAAGCAGAGGGAAAAAGGAGCTAGAGTGTGGGGAGAGAAGATGGGCCAGTCGGGCCTGGTTGCAAGGAGGCCCGTGAGTGAGTGGCTTCAGGAAAGCCCAGATAGAAATGGGACTATATATAAAGGGGGGATTCCCACCTGCGTTCCTGAACCAGACTTTCTTCACTCCCCCAACCCTAAAAAGCTCCTGGCGGCGGACGGAGAAGAAGATCAGGGAAGGGGAGGAGGCCAATCCAGGGGAAAAGAAGAAGAAGAAGAAGGCATGGCCGGAAGACAAGAGAATTGGAGACCGAGGGCTGGTAGGGGAAATTATCAAGGAGGGAGAGGTAATTTCTATGGCAGATCTGATCAGTTTGGAAAGGGTTTCGGCAGGCAGGATGAGAGAGATGTAGAGGGATATGGTTGGAGAAACAGAGAGGGTGGTTTCAGAGGAGGGTCTGGTACTAACAGTAGTGGCTCTGGTGGTGATGGGAACTCTGCTGGAAGTGGAAGAGAGGGGGAGAATAACTTTGGCAGATTGGGCACTGATAGAGGGGGGAATCTACAAGATAGGTTTCAGGTTGGCAGAAAGGAAAATAGACAAGAAGGTGGGCCTGGAATTACTGCAGGATTGGGGGCTCAAGGGGGGCAAGTGCAGATGGCAGGTGGTTTCCCTGTGATGAGCAACACTAATTTCCCTCAGTTGGTGCCAGTGGGGATGGGTTTGGGGCAGTTTGGATTAGTACCTCAAGAGCAATTGGCACAACAGTATCAATTCTTGCTGTCTAACATGCCAAAACAGGAGACCCTGATGCAACAGGCTAATGCCAGAGTGGAGGGACAGAAGGAAACAATTAAGAAGAAGGAGACTGCAAATCCAAAAGAGCTTTTCTGCATAAAGTGTAAGGAACAGGGACATGTGAAAAGTGATTGCAAAAACAAGGTTTTCTGTGTAGTGTGTCAAAGACCAACACATAGCACTGAGGAATGTACCATCCTGAAACAGCCCAAACCAGTGGCAAAATATGTGGGATATGGGGCTAGAGGGCTGGGCTGCCTGTTGATTCAAAACACTAAAGAAATTGCAGCTGCTGAACACATTAACCATATGGCTTTGGTGACTGTGCATGAAGGGCAGCTTAATGATACAACAGTGACATATGGGTTCAGCAAAATGTTTGATTGGGGGTGGACCTGGAGAGCAAAGTTTCAAAGCCCCACTACCTTCCTCATGAGATTCCCCAGTAAAGCTAAGCTAGTGGAGCTGAAAAACTTTGGCAAATTCACTCTGTTGGGCCTTTGGAGCGGTGGTGGAGGTTGATTTTGGAGTCGGATGAATGAGCTAAAGGAAGCTGCACTCGGTTTGGATTAAAATGTGGGGGTTCGACAACTTTGAGACATTATTTGGGAATATGTGAGATTGGTTCGCTTTGGGGCAAGTGGTTGAAGTAGATGTTGAACATATCCACTCAAGAGAAGATGTTAGGGTGAAAGTTGGGATTAGAGATCTGCATAAGATTCCTGCTGGCACAGAAATTACTACCAAGGATTTGTTGTTGTATGATATTGGCTTTGAGTTTGATACAGTTGCTGAACAGGGTTGGTACAAAATGGAGGAGGGCAATAAAAGGAAAACCTTTGATTACTTGGACCTGGAAAGTTATGAAAAACAAAGGGAGAAGGAGGTACAGAAAAAAAGCAAGCAATCTGAACACACACAGTCATTGGTCAGTCTGGGGAGCTTGGGCTTGAAGCAATATGAACAGGTGGTTCTGGAAAAAGGGGGAGGGTCCCAGAGGAATGAGCTGGTCAAGGAAAAGGCAGATGTAGGACTTGTGGGGGAAAAGAAAGAAGAAGAAGAGAGCTTAAAAGCCAGGTTACAAAGAGCAGAGGAGTTGGCAGCAAGACAGACAGCCCAACTGATGCTAGAAGAAAAAAAGAGGAAGGAAATGGATATTATTAGGAAATCTTTGGAGAGGGAAGTTAAGAGACAACATGAGCTTTTGCAAATCAATTTGAAAGGTAGTGAAGAGGGGAGAGGATCCCAGTCAGGAGAAAAACACATGGAGGGTGAAAATGAGAAGGAGAACTCAGGAGAAGAAGCTGGTGTAGAAGGTAATAAGGAGAATGGAGGGGGACTGTCAGAGCTGGAACTGATGGAACATGCAGTGGGCCTAGGATATATTGAACCTGTAGATTACACTGCTAGTCAGGAGACTGAGTCTTTTGAGACCAAAATCAAAAAAGCTGGGATAGGAGAGCTTGAGTCACAAGATGAGGAGGAGCTGAGAAGATGCACTAGGCTTAAAGGCAAGGAAGATAAAAAGATAACAGATCTGGCTAAAGAGAGGGTGGCACAAAAGAACAACTATGGTGAGTATTCATCTTATGATACTATTTTGAGACCCAACAATGTCCTACAGCAGATTGCTGAGGGGGTTGGGGTCAGTCTGGGACATAAACCTGACATTATAAAAAACAATCTGGAATTGATTAAAATGGCTGAACAAGCCAGGATAGATATGTGGCTGGCAGAAAATAATAAGAACCAGGACAAAAATTGCATGCATGAGGAACATGATTTTATTGATAGTGGGGATTACTCTATAATAGAGTTGTTAGAAGATGAGGATATAGACAAAGAGGATGAAGATAATGAGGAATGGGAATTAATGAAAGGACTTTTTTCATCAAAAAAATGAAGAAAAAAAGCAAAACTACCAGAGGTTCTGGAGTTAAGATTGCTTCTGTTGTCAAAAATTTAGAGTACTCAGACAAAAAGAAAAAGAAAAGAAGACGAGGGGTATTTTCTGGAATATGAGAGGATTTGGAGGTGAAATTAAAAAAAGATTTTTGAGAGAAATGATCATGGACAAGAAAGTAGATTTCCTGGGGCTGCAGGAGACTATGAGACAGGAATTTTCCAGAAATGATCTACAGCAGATCTGTGCAGGAAGAGATTTTCATTGGCACTTTACCCCAGCTAGGGGGAAATCTGGGGGCCTTTTACTAGGAGTAAATTACACCACACTGGATGTTATTTCTCAGGATGATGGGGAATATCACATCAAAATGACTGTTCAGGACATTGATACAAAGCTCACTTGGGATTTGGTGGTAATATATGGAGAAGCACAGCCAGAGAGGAAAGCTAGGTTCCTGGCTGAGCTATCCAGAGTTTTTCAAAAATCTACAAATCCTATATTAATTGGAGGGGATTTTAATATTATTAGGAAAGCCAGTGAAAAAAACAAACCAGGATCACCTGGACATTGGAGTTTTCTGTTTAATGCCATTTTGGAACAAGCTGGGGTGAGGGAACTAGATATGATTGGGAGGAAGTATACATGGGGTAATTATATGCAGAACCCTACTTTTGAAAAACTTGATAGAATTTTATGCAGCACTGATTGGGAAGAGGCTTATCCCTTAACTCAGGTAATTGCTTTAACAAGAGAGAAATCTGATCATACTCCTCTTTTTCTAGACTCTGGAGAATTTCAAAAAACTGATCCAATTTTTAGATTTGAAAATGCTTGGTTTAAAAGAGAGGGGATTGATGGAATAGTGCAGGAAGTCTGGAATGACCCTTATATCAAAGGAGATAGTATTGATAGGTTTTTGGGAAAATTTAGAAGATTGAGACCCAGGCTCAAAGGGTGGAATAGGAACATGAATGCTTGGTATATAGAGCTTAAAAAAGATATTCTGCTTAAACTGGATATTATTGATAAAAACAGTGAAGACAATGGCTTAACAGCTGCTGATAGAAAAGAACAAAATGAGCTGAGAACACAACTTGACAAAATACTTCAGCAAGAGGAAGATAAATGGAAACAGAGAGCCAAAATTGATGACTTGTTGGAAGGGGATAGAAATACTAAATTCTTTCATGCTAAAGCCAATGGAAGGCTTAGAAGGAATAAATTTTTTAGGTTAGAACAGGAGGAGGGAGTGATAGAAGGGGAGAACAATTTAATGGAATACATAACCACTTTCTATAAGAATCTGTTTGGTCACCCAGATAATTCCTCGGTGTCCTTAAACATTGATGATCCTTCTAGGATCCCTATTGAATACTCCAATATGCTGGTGGAGGAATTTTCTTTAGAGGAGATTAAAAAGGTAGTCTTTAAGATGGCACATAACAAATCTCCTGGTCCAGATGGCTTCACGGCAGAATTCTACCAACATTATTGGGATCTTGTGAAGTTTGATTTAAAAAATTTGATGGATGATTTTGCCAGCAAGAAGGTTGATATAAGTAGGTTGAACTATGGTATTATTACTTTGATTCCAAAAGGGGCTGGGGCCAATCAAATCCAGAAGTTTAGGCCTATTTGTTTATTAAATGTGTGTTTCAAAATTATAACTAAAGTCCTAATGAATAGGCTGAATTTGGTAGCTGCCAGGGTTATTTCACGAAGGCAAACGCCTTTGTTAAAGGCGGTATATAATGGAAGGGTCTTGATTTTACATGAGGCTCTCAACAGCATTAAAAAGAATAAACAAAGTCTTGTGCTTCGAAAATTGATTTTGAAAAGGCTTATGACAAGATTAAATGGTCCTTTTTGTTCCAAATGCTTAGATTGAAAGGGTTCCCAGACAAATGGGTTGATTGGGTCATGGATACAGTCAGGGGGGGAAAAGTTTGTGTGAAAGTCAATAATAATTTAGGGAAATATTTTTGTTCCCATAAAGGTCTGAGACAAGGGGATTCTTTATCACCTTTAAATTTTGATTTGGCTGCTGATGCTTTAGCAATTATCTTTGAATAAGGCTAGAGAAAGAGGATTAGTTAAAGGGGTTTTGGGTGAGTATATTATCAATGGAGTTAATATGCTGCAATATGCTGATGACACTATCTTCTTGATACAAGATGATGTGGAAAGTGCTCAAAATTTAAAGTATATACTTTGCCTGTTTGAACAGATGTCTGGTCTGAAAATCAACTTTCATAAAAGTGAATTATTCCTGTTTGGAGAGGCACTAGATAAGGAGGAGGAATATGCAAGAATTTTTACTTGTCCTGTGGGTACTTTACCCATGAAATATCTAGGATTGCCAGTTGATAAGAATAGAATTAGAAATAAACACTGGAAACCTCCTGAAAATAAGATGGAGAAAAAATGTGGAACCTGGCAAGGGAGGTTATTAGCTAGTGCTGGGAGAGTTACTCTGATTCAATCTGCCTTGACAGGAATCCCTTATTTCATGATGTCCTTTTATGGATTTCCAGTAGGGTCGGAGAAACGAATGGATTTCTTCAGGGCTAGATTGTTATGGCAAGAGAATGAACAAAAAAGGAAATATCACTTGGTGAAATGGTCTGAAGTTTGTAGACCAAAAGATATGGGGGGCTTGGGATTCATAATCTAGCTCACATGAACAAAGCTCTTTTGTGTAAGTGGTGGTGGAAGTTGTACACAACAGAGGGGTTGTGGCAAGATATAATGGTAGGAAAATATGTTAAAAATAAATGTATGGCTAATATCTTGGCCAGACAGGGTGATTCTCAGTTCTGGAAGGGTATATTGAAACACAGAGATCACTTTCTCTCTCTGTGTAAATTTAAGATTGGAAATGGGGAAAAGCTCGTTTCGGGAAGGCTGGTGGATTGGTAGTGCTCCTTTAAAAAAGAGCTTTCCTAGACTTTATGATATATGCTTTGATAAAAGAAAAACGGTTAAAGAAATGTTTGATAATGGATTAGATAATGTCCAGTTTAGGAGAACATTGGTGGGGGATGCAAAAGAACTCTGGGGGCATATTAAAGAAGCCTGCACTGGGGTAACTTTAAACAAAGAGATGGATGAGATCAAGTGGACCCTGGATAAGAAAGGGGTGTATACAGTAAAGTCCTTTTATAGACATCTGATTGAAAATGGGGTTAAATATCCACATCTATATATGTGGAAAATTAAAATGCCACCCAGGATTAAGGTCTTTATGTGGCTGGCCCTTAGGGGTAGCATACTCACGAAAGACAACTTAGTTCGTAGGGGGTGGAAGGGAGATGATAAATGTCCCTTTTGTGGAAGAAAGGAGGCCATCAATCATCTCTTTTTGAATTGTTCAGTTGCTAGACTGCTGTGGAATATCCTAAAATGTGCCTTTAATCTTAAGGACATACCAGACACTTTAGATGAGGTCATGAAAACATGGATTAACACATTTTGCAAAGATGAAAAAAATCTGGTGGTGATAGGAGTTTCACAATCTCTTTGGACTTTATGGAAAATTAGAAATAGTGTCATTTTTAGGACAAGAGGGTGAATGACCCTGTGTCCTTGTGTCTTTGTTCCTTAAAATCTAAATGATGGAATATTTTGCGACAAATCCCGTAAGAAGTAAGATGATGGAAATGGAGTGAAGCTGATTAACGAGGTGGCGGAGGAGATTTTCAAAGCAGCGTATGGGTGGCGTCTGAAGATTGGGCGGATTGAAGGATGACACCTCGCTCTGCTGTGATGGATCTATTCCAAGTCTCAAAGCTGGCTTCATTCTCAGTCTTTCTAATGTTGCTTTTGGTCTTAGTAGATGTTTCATGTAACTGCAAAACTTGTATGCCTTCTGGTCGTTCTGTTGGGTTTGTTGCCTCTGGTTGTTCAACAAGGGTTAAAAAGGACTGATCCGAGGCTAGATCGTTAGGTCTAGACTTTGGAACATCCTCTCCAGAAATCCCCCCCTGCTGGGATTAGCTGGAATAGGGTGGTTTATCTAGTTTGGGGTGTGCTGCTGTTTTCTGTTTCTTTTCTTGTAGCAAAGACAATGCTGATTTCTGGTAATGGAAATCGGAGAGGTAGCTCTCTTTTATCAAAAAAAAAAGTTCAGTCGAGAGACGACGGATGGGACGGGAGCCGTGCTCAGCCGGGCAGCGAATAAGTTTTTGTACCGGTGGCGGGAGGTACCCGTGGAGAATCTACCACAAACATTGCTTTGAGATTGGTGTGGCTGATAAAGCCCCACTATGTTTTTCTTTCTTCTTTTTAGCAATATGAATCTTATACAAACACATATACAAGGGTGGACGGGGTTCATAGCAGTATCTTTTGTCAGGTGGCAGGATGAGAGAGAGTGCAGATGAACGAGCTGTATGTACGTACTAAATACTTGCACTTTATTTTTCATGCCACATTTTAAAAGGTTGATAACTTTTGAACTAAATATTCAGTTTTGAAATATTTTATATTTTCGAATTCAGCGCGACAAGACCTTTGAAACAAGGTCAATCTTGGATGCACTTTTGCTAGTTTGAATTTTACCGTTTCACTCATTTTAGAGAATGAATTTCAGTCAGTTTCACATTTCACTAGTTTCGGAAAACCTTTCAGTCAGTTTCACACTTCACTAGATTCAGAAAACACATTGCAATCATTTATGAATGATAGATTTCACTCATTTTATAGAACACATTACACTCATTTACGAAAGATAGATTTCATTCATTCAGAAAACACATTACACTCACTAAATTGAAAAAAACTATGTTTCACTTGTTTAAAAAAACCTTGCCCACCCATTACAAAAGATATATTTCAAAACTAATTTCACTGCATGCTGGCGAAACTGATATTTCACTCATATAAAAATTGGTTTCAACCATTCACTAAATATATTTCACCACATTTCTTATAAAATAGGTTTATTTCACATATTTCTTACGAAATAGGTTTGTTCTTGCTATTTCTTTTGAAATAGGTTTCTTCTGAATATCCTCACAAATTTATTATTTTAGCTCAGTAAATTTATTTCACTAAAAAACACATTAATATCACTCATTCCAGAAAACACATCACACTCATTCAATTGAAATACTATATTTCACTCGTTTCAAAATACTTTTTTCACTCATTACAAAAGATATATTTCAAAATTAATTTCACTATGCGCTTGCGAAACTGATATTTCACTCATAAAAAATTGATTTCAATCATTTCAATAAACATATTTCACACGTTTAAAAACATTTGACTCAAAAATTCTATTGAAATACTATATATCATCCATTACAAAACTAATTTCAAAATTATTTTAGCTCATTTCAAGTCTTACTCAATACAAGTTTAGCTCTTTTCAAAATAAATTCACTTAAATGAAAAACAAATTTCCCACTTGGAATTAATAGATTGAATGAAATAAGTGAATTGAAACGTTGAAATTTAAACATGTTTCAAATATATCCAAGAATGATCTTGTTGTAAAGGTCTTGACCCTGGGAGTTCAAATATAAAAAATGTTTTAAAAATAAAACTATAGATGAAAAGATATGCGTGATTGAAATTATCAAAGCAGAAACAAAATATCATTGACTCATTGGTTGGCTTGGGATAAATTAACGTGCCCAAAGGGTGAGGGTGGAATGGGTTCCCTTGACCTGAGGTTATTTAATCAAGCTCTCCTGGCAAAACAAGGTTGGCGTTTACTGGTTAACCCGGAATCGCTATGTGCTAAGGTAATGAAGGCAAAATTTTATCCTCAGGGGCATCTTCTTGACACGGTTTTTCCTTTGTCAACCTCAGCAACATGGCAAGATATTATGCATGGTCTGGGACTCCTTAAAAATAGTGTCATCTCGAGGGTGGTTGATGGAGGGAATATAAACATCTGGAGGGACAATTGGCTTCCAAGGATTTCTGGCCTCAAAATCTCTGGAAGGAAGAACACATCAAGACTAAATGGGTTTCAGATTTACTCAAGAGCGGATCTAGGGAATGGGATGATAATATCATTAGACATCTTTTTTATCATCACGTTGCGGAAGAGATATTGAAGTTGCGAATTCAATCCTCACGGGATGGTGATTTCATTGCTTGGCATTTTGAAAAGAATGGATTATTTTCAGTGAAAAGTGCGTATAATCTGGCGCTAAAGCTTAAGGATCGGAAAGAGAATGTTGGGCAATCCAGTACTGCTATTAACGAAGAAAGGAGATTGTGGGATATTATCTGGAAGGCCAACATCCCACAAAAGATTAGAATTTTTGGATGGCGTGCAGCATCTGATAGCTTGGCGGTTCAGGTTAATAGAGTTTTACATCATCAAGCTACCATTCGCACTTGCTCTATCTGAGAGGATGAGAGTACTTTTCCATGCTCTTGTTTCTTGCCCAAAGGCTCGTGCACTTCGTTTGGCATTGAGGAAAGTGTGGAATTTGCCAGGGGAAGAGGCTTTCAATTATATTGGGCCTGACTGGTTACTTATTTTATTAGACCAGTTAAGTTGTTCGTAAAGGGAGCACATCTTGTTTCCTTTCTGGCGAGTTTGGCACTTAAGGAATGATTTGATTTTTGGGAAAGGAAAAGAAACTGTTATAGGCTCCGTCATGTTTCTGAAAAGTTACTGGTTGACATTTTTATCGTGTCAGCCTACAAATGAGGTAATCATCAATTACAAAGGAAAAGAGGTGGTGGTTGGTTTTGGTGCAAGTAATACTGTTGTGAGGTCCAGAGAGGTGTGGCAGCCGCCTCCTTTTGGCCACATCAAGATCAATGTCGATGCAAGTTTTGGGGAGAGTTTAAGTGCCGCGAGCGCTGGGGTGGTGGCCAGGAGCTGTACGGGTGACAACATTGTCTCATCTTGGGACTTCATTGGGTTATGCTCTGGTGTGGATGAAGCGGAGCTTCGAGCATGCCTAGCTGGGCTTTATATAGGTATATCTCTTAACATGCCTATTATTTTAGAAACTGATTGTGCGTTCGTGGCTTCTTTCCTAGCAAATGAAAGTTGTGACAGATCATCACTCATAAACCTCAAAAAGGAAGCACTTAGCATCATCAGGCTTCCGGGAAACTTCAAGTTGTCAAAAATAAATAGAAGGGCCAATTCAATTGCGCATGAGATTGCTAAATTTAGTTTCGATAATAGATGTGATAGTTTTCTTTTTAATAATTTTCCGCCCTGTGTGGTGCCTGCTGTTATGAACGATTGTAATGACGTTTTAATTAATTAATATATGGTCGAGTGTTTTTCAAAAAAAAAAAAATGCATGTGTGCTTCATGAGTACTTGTGTGTCAGCAAGAGATGGTCACGCATGCATGTGTGCTTCATGAGTACTTGTGTGTCAGCAAGAGATGGTCACGCATGCATGTGTCCTTCATCTGACATATGGTGGGTCCTAGTGCAGAAAATACACTGCATGCAAATCTAGAGAAATGAGTGAAATACATCTCCTGCATATGAGTGCTTGATGTGGTGTTATGTGCTGATTGGCTAGCTGGTCACCGGTACATGCCGGCATCGGTAGAAAGAGCTTTGCGAGCCGGGCAGCCGCACACGCACAAACATCTGGTGCCACTCTTGATTTGCGGACGCACTGAATGGACTGCCGCCTGCTTCATTTCTACCGGGTTTGCACATTGCATTGAACGGAGTTACGTACAGCTTTGCTCAGACGGCACCTGCAGCTTCTGCATGCACGCGCTATCTCGTCATCGTCATGCTCCGTCATATTATGGTCGCCGGCGAAGGTGATCACGCACGCAAGTTCATCGATCCATTTGCTGCTCCAGTGGCCAATCAGGCGAGTCCATCGATCGTGTAGTTTCCTGTACGTGAAGTACGTACTAGAATTAATCGGTCTCGAAAAGAAAGGTGATCGACTTACTGGTTACTGCCGGCGCACGAAGTTGATCGGTGGTACGACGTCGCCTCCCGCTTTTTTATCATGGCGGTCGAGCTCGGTCCATCGCTTTTCACCAGGGGAGTGAGAGCGAAACAAGTAACTCAAAGTTTATCTTGTTGGCACGCGCAAACTCAAGACCTAATTAAAGTACGTTAACTTAAGCACCACCCAGATTATATTCTAAGTTAAGCGCCCTATAAACTTCAGTTTTGCTAGAACTCATCTAGATCAGATATAGTTTGGTCTCATTCACCTTTTATAGCCATTGGATGTGATGCTATAAGATGCGTGTGTGCTGAGTGGGTTGTATTTGTCCTTGTTTTCAAAGTGAATGAGACCAAATTATGTCTCATCTAGATGAGTTCTAGGTACTCCCTATAAACTTTGCCTCCGGCAGGGCGTCAACCGTTGGTTACCCGAGGAGATCGATGCGCCGGCCGTGACACAAGCGCGCGCGAAAGAGATGGACGTACCGTCTAGAGCCTCCTTTGCCCTGCCGTGGCAGCATACTCTCGAGTGCCACTTGCCGAGTTGCCGACTAGTCCAATATTTTCACTGTTGAAATATATTACGTACTTGTTTTTCTTCATCGGTTCAGACTTTTGAATGAGTTGCCTGAACATAAATTTAATATTCATTGTACGAAGCGAAAGAGAAGATAACGAAACTAGCGAAGCGCTCGGCCTGTAGGCGTAGGCCTCTCGATTAGGAAGCGAGGCGCGCGCACCAAGCACATCTCGTACGCGCGCGTCGGGCGTCTGTCACGGGCGCGGCCGCGCCAGGGTGAACGTGATATCGGCGCACGCACGCGCCGCTTTCATGCATCGCCGTCCATGTGTTGTGGCGTGCCAGCGCCATCGCCCGCGGCCGCGCCTGCCTACCATATCCAGTCCCGTCTTGTGGTGCTATTTGCTAACGCGCATGGATCGGCCATGGATGATGGACACCGTCTGGGACTCAATGAGTTGCATGCGCTGGGGCGTGGAATCACACACGCAACCGTCGGGCCGGCTGGGGGCTGGTGGTCGGGGCATTATGCCACCGTCGGATCAAGCTCCGATGCCTATGCCGACCGAGTGCGCGCCGCTGGCCCTGGCCTTGGCCGTGGGTTTGGCTGTTCAAGCCTACAACGGCCGCGGTTTAGTTTTATTTTATTTTTCGTCTCATATATGTGATCCCCTTGGGAGATGGTAACGGATCCTCCTATCACTGGAAGCTCGTTTATCTATTCATTGCACACCGTAGTTAGTTAGGACTTGGAAAGCTCAGCACCAACCTTAGTTAGCATTTCCACGCGTAAGAATATTTTATCGTCTATCAAAGGTAACTCATGCACCTTTATTACAAAAGTATGCTTGTTATTGGATATTATAAACAATTTTGCAATAACAGTAACTTCTGAGTGGAACTGAAACTTGTCGCCATGTTATACGAAGTTTCGGGAGCTAAACTGAAGGCGACCACCCTCGGGTTATCCTGCACTTGGAAGAAGAACTAGGAAAAGGAAAAAAAATAGCGATAGTTTTATTCTTCGTCGCCGTAAGTAAATACGTAACTAGGAATATGGAAAATTGCATTTTTGGAATTTGCAATAATGCGATGGGCGAACGACGAGAATTGAACCCCGCGCATGGTTGATTCACAATCCACTGCATTGATCCACTTGGCTACATCCGCCCCTTATCCAGCTAAAGGATTTTTTTTCTTTTTTCCATTGATCATTATTCTATTTATTCTGACCTCCGTACTTCGATCGAGATATTGGACATAGAATGCCATGGTTTTACGACAGGCAACATTGGCAATGGCAAAGTAAATAATATGCGTAATTATCTCGCAAAGCTGTTTTTTATTGATCAAGTTTGGGTTGCAATTTTAGAGTGAATTCTACCTTTTACCTCCTACATGTGTAATTTTGGCAGCAATTGATCCATTTGATGAGAATCCCACTCGGCCCTATTGCTAAAGTGGAAGCCCACGGTCCCACCAGTCCCACCTTTAGTGAGAACACTTTTCATTCAACTGAGAGATCATTTGGAAGTGACCATGGGGTGTTTATACTCCTACAAATGACCACCAACATCCTTGGTTGGAAGGAAAAACAAGGGCATAATTGACTAGTCTAAGGTGCCCTTAAAAATAAAGAAAAACACAACAATTCAATTCAGAACCCGGGCTTATCTAAAACCGGTGAGCAGTAAAATCAAAATAAATAGTAAACAATTCAAAAAAATGGAACTCTTTTGCGACATTACTGACAGTTGTTTGAGTCCTCTCATCCAAAGTAACAATATCTAAATTTAAATTGGGTGGAATAGCAAGAATGGGGGTAATAATTTGATGGTCAATGTCTCAACCTATTTTACTAGCTATTGACTGGAAGGAAGGATTGATAAAGACAAACAAAAGATTTGTTGATATTACTTGTCATGTTCTTAGGCTTCTCATGATTCTGAATTTGTTTGATCTCATGAGCCCTTTGCATAACAGTGAATCCCACCGGTTTGTCTTGTTGCTTGTATACGGCCACACCTCTTGCCTGAAACTGCGGTAATTGGAAGGAAATCAGAGAATTGCTCTTCAAATCGATCTTTCTCAAGGATGAATAGAAACATGAACTACAACAGCAGCAGTGCCTTGAGCATTAGTGCCCTGGCCATCTCAGCATTATCCTCTCTCTACTATCATGGCCATTTTCATAAACAAATTGTCCATCTTCCTCACCATCTCCATTTCTCCAAGCAGGTTAAAGCATCATTCTTCATTTTGGGTGATCTGCTGTAATAAGATCGATAAGATCTCTCCTTGCATTCTGTAGAGATTCATACACCTGGCCTTTTCATAGAGAAGTAGGAGGCTCGGGCCCAACATAGTCATCGAGTATTTGTTGTAGAAGTCCATCACTACATGTCTAGTTGAGCTGATGTTCTCAGAGACATGTGAACAGTCACCTTCATTGAATCCCTTCGTAGAGCTTCTGCCGGACCTATCACCTTTAGCCATATTGTTGTTGTTTCTATCAGAAATCCCATACATAGCCATGGTTTCTTGTCTAAAAACCTCAATAGGATCCTCAATAGCAGGTAGTTTAGTCATATCACCTGGAGGCTCAACCTCAACCAGGACCTTGGCAACTCTCCATCTATTCCAAACACTCTATCCTCAGGAATCTTGGTGTAATCCTTGCAAGTAATCTTCACCCTGATAGTCTTATAGAATCTTTGGAAATTGTGATGCCAATCATTATGCTGAGGAACACCAAAATCATATGTGATCAGATCAATGATGCTCCATTGACACCATTTTGGGTTCATTTTCCTAATCTTAATCTAGACCTCTTGTACTAAGGCAATAGCATCAACACCACCTTTCCAGGCCTCTAAATTAACTACCACACTCTTCGTAGTCAAACCAAAACAGGGATTGCCAACCACTTACTCTATTATAATCTCATGTGAGAACTCAACTAGGAAGGGCCAGTAATCATGTGCATTTATGTGCGAGGTCCAGTCTTTTTTGTAAATGTCCTAGAACTGTTAGCTAATTCATGTGTATTAATCTTGCCATATTTAGTATACAATATTCCAATGTTCTTCAGTGATCATAGGTGTTAAGCATTAACATCAGGCATGTCGAGATGGTAAAACCATAGATCTCTAGCAGCACGATCACAATACCTAGCAACAATGTGAGGTTTCTTTCTAGTGGGACAACTCTCCACCTATGATTCACTATCTTGCAAATGAAATAAGCTTTTGGTTTAGTGGAGTTACCCATATGGTGCCTGGGCTCTCCATATCTGGCGCAAACAACATTAACATATGAAGTCAAACCAAGAGCAGCAACACCACTTAAGTTAGGCATCTGGTGGTCTTGCCTCTTCTTATGTTGGTTTTTGTTGGCCTAGATTCTAGAAGAGCCCTGATTGGACCCCTGAACTTTCCCCCACCCTAATCAGTTTGTTGCCTAGGGGCCTGTGAGTTCTGGCCTATTGGCAGGGGTGGCTATCACAATGGTTCCTCCAAACCAAGGCGGCGACATCCCTCTCCACTACTACCGGGTCGGGATGGGAGGTGAATTGATCTGGGTACACCCACGATAGGGGAGGGCCTTGGTAGCCATAGCCAAAACTGAACTGCAGTAGTGGTCCATGCACCATCTGCTATTGTAGATCCAGATCCCACCGGTTTGCTGCACCATCAACTCGACTACCTTTGTCTTTGCCCCACCTTGACCTCTTCCACCACCAGCCATCTCGCTAGGTTCCTAGGTTAGAGCTTGGGGGCAACACAGAGGGTATCTGTAGCCCTAGCTTTCACAACGACATAGGGATCGATAGCGTCCACAACTGGTTGTAGAACTCATTGACGGCACTACCATCACTGACCATGTGGTCCCTCAAGAACGCATCCCGTGCATCACCCTTGAGCTGATCTCCATGAATTTCAATCCCCCTAGCAGGCTACCAAGTAAGAAGCCCGAATCTGCCAGAATCTTTTAGGAACAATAGCGGCAATCAATCCTACTTGACGCTGGACTCCGCCTGGTAGGTGTGCATGCCTCGTCCGGTCATGACGCCTGACAATTCGGAAGACTCCTCCAATGTCATAGGGAGCACGATTAGAGAGACAAGAATGAATTCCACTTGACACGCTACTCCAAGATTGGTGATGACACATCTCCCATTGCCCATGCCATAACATCCATGGTCGACACAATGTGCCTCGGAATCAACCAAAGTTACTTGTCCCTCGTTGCTTCCATATTGATCCCGTCCACAAGCTTCTGCATTGTGTATGTGCCCTCTGTCAACAACCTCATGGTGTCGGCCATCTGCTTCTGATGGCTTCTATTGCTCTTTGTTCCTCTAACAGGGGTTGCGGTGCGCCCTCTGGATCCATGAATCGCTAGTCTATTATGACTGCAAACATGAAAACGATGGTAGGATGATAATCAGCTACGAACAGAATGGCTCAACATCTGTCGAGCTACGAATCTGTGATCATTATACTCCAAATTCGCTACCAGACAAGGCTCACTAGCAATTGTAGTCACTGGTGTTGTGGCATGTGGATCACTTCCTTGCCCGCTTACAGCCACTCATGTAGCTTGGTGGCCCATATGGATGGTGCAGAGAGGATAAGGTCATCCTCTTTGTGAGTCCACCTGCTTCCTCTTTAGTTGGAAATCCATAGGGCAAATCTAGTGAGATGCCACCGGATCTGGCGGGGGTGGGGGCGCGCAGGTCGACAACACATCAGTAATGCATTCCCACTTGGCAGCCTAAATTGGATTTCAAGATTTCGCCTCCAGCATCGCCAAATGGAGAATTGCTTCCAAATGCACACGGGCCACGGTAACTACACCCAGGCGCGCTCCTTCGTGGTGGCTATGGTGACAATCTGCGCTTCAAGGTTCCCCAACTCGCTATCGGTTCTGCTCTTCATCATGTCGATCTCCTTCTTCAACCAGTTTCCTAGATCCGGTTGGTCGCCGTTGAGGGCGCGTGTTTCCTGTAGCTCCTACACCACTTCCAACCACGTGAAGACGGTGTCGCAGACCTGAGTCGCTCTCTCCATCATGACTCCAACCGCAACCCGTCCAACTATGCCGGTTTGATCGAACGAATCGATGCAAGTTTAGGCGGCATTGCCCGTGGCGGCGGGAGAGGGGGGGTGGTGTTGGTCGGAAGGCTGAGCGCTGGCGTGGATCCATGGTGATCTAGGGGGGTCATGAGAGCACTGGAAAGTGGAAGCATCGACGAGCCTTTCTGAGTCATGGGTCTCTTCGACAAAAGTGCAAGAAGTATCAATAAAGGATATTGTTTCTCATTCCAAAAAATATTGTTTTGTACTATATAGGATACGGAATATTCGATGCCTTCTAGTGATCACCATGACACTTCGACATACGTGTGAGCATGACTCCTTTGTTCAAAAAGGTATCATCGGGAATAAGGTAAATGATGACACGGGTCATTATTTTCGGACGCAAAAGAGCCTAAGACAAGGGGACCCGATGTATCCTATTTTGTTCAACATCGTGGCAATTCTTATCGCTCGGGCCAAAGAGGACGGGCAAGTAAGCGGACTAGTACCTGATACGTCTCCAACGTATCTATAATTTTTTATTGCGCCATGCTACTTTATCTACTGTTTTAGGCAATATTGGGCTTTATTATCCACTTTTATATTATTTTTGGGACTAACCTATTAACCGGAGGCCCAGCCCAGATTTACTGTTTTATGCCTATTTCAGTGTTTCGAGGAAAAGGAATATCAGACGGAGTCAAAACGAAACGAAATCAACTAGAGAAGTTATTTTTGGAAGGAAAGCAACCCAGGGAACTTGGAGTGCACGTCAGGGGAGATACGGGCTGCCCATGAGGGTGCCCCCCCGGGCGCGCCCCCCTACCTCGTGGGGCCCCCGTAGCTCCACCGACGTACCCCCTGCACCCATATATACTCTTGTACCCTAAAACTTCCAGACAGAAGATAGATCGGGAGTTCCACCGCCGCAAGCCTCTGTAGCCATCGAAAACCTCTCGGGAGCCCTTCCCGGTGCCCTGCCGGAGGGGGATCCCATCAGCGGTGGCCATCTTCATCATCCCGGCACTATCCATGACGAGGAGGGAGTAGTTCACCCTCGGGGCTGAGGGTATGTACCAGTAGCTATGTGTTTGATCTCTCTCTCTCTCTCTCGTGTTCTCTCTCGTGTTCCCTCGAAGGCACGATCTTGATGTATCCCGAGCTTTGCTATTGTAGTTGGATCTTATGATGTTTCTCCCCCTCTACTCTCTTGTGATGAATTGAGTTTCCCCTTTGAAGTTATCTTATCGGATTGAGTCATTATGAGAACACTCGATGTATGTCTTGCCGTGATTATCTGTGGTGACAATGGGATATCATGTGCCACTTGATGTATGTTTTGGTGATCAACTTGCGGGTTTCGTGACATTGGGAACCTATGCATAGGGGTTGGCACACATTCTTGACTCTCCGGTAGAAACTTTGGGGCACTCTTTGAAGTACTTTTATGTTGGTTGGATGAATCTGAGATTGTGTGATGCATATCGTATAATCATGCCCACGGATACTTGAGGTGACAATGGAGTATCTAGGTGACATTAGGGTTTTGGTTGATTTGTGTCTTAAGGTGTTATTCTAGTACGAACTCTTTTATAGATTGATCCGAAAGAATAACATTGAGGTGGTTTCGTACCCTACCAAAATCTCTACATTTGTTCTCCGCTACTAGTGGCTTTGGAGTGACTCTTTGTTGCATGTTGAGGGCTTGTTATATGATCTATCTATGTTATTATTGTTGAGAGAACTTGCACTTGTGAAAGTATGAACCCTAGGCCTTGTTTCCTATCATTGCAATACCGTTTACGCTCACTTTTATTATTAGTTACCTTGCTGTTTTTATTATTTCAGATTACAAATACCTTTATCTACCATCCATATTGCACTTGTATCACCATCTCTTCGCCAAACTAGTGCACCTATACAATTTACCATTGTATTGGGTGTGTTGGGGACACAAGAGACTTTTTGTTATTTGGTTGCAGGGTTGTTTGAGAGAGATCATCTTCATCCTACGCCTCCTGCAGATTGATAAACTTTAGGTCATCCACTTGAGAGAAATTTGCTACTGTCCTACAAACCTGTGCACTTGCAGGCCCAACAACGTCTACAAGAAGAAGGTTGTGTAGTAGACATCAAGCTCTTTTCTGGCGCCGTTGCCGGGGAGGTGAGTGCTTGAAGGTATATCTTTAGATCTTGCAATCAAATCTTTTTGTTTCTTGTTTTATCACTAGTTAAGAAAACTACAAAAAAAATGGAATTAAGGATGCCTCATATGCTTCATCTTTTTAATGTCTTTCGTGAAAATGATGGGAAGGAAAACTGTGCTCAAGTACTAGAAGAAGAATTACATAGAATGCTTGGCATAAAATATGTGAATGATGAGTATGATTGCAATGTTGTTAGTATGAATTCCTTGAATATCCATGATGCTAATGATATGCAAAGCCACAAGCTTGGGGAAGCTATGTTTGATAAAGATGATATTTTTTGTCCCCCAAGCATTGATGAGCAAATTTACTATGATGAAAGCATGCCTATTATCTATGATGATTATTGTGATGACACGTATGCTTTAAAGAATAATGATAACCATGAAACTTGTCATCTTGATCCTAATTTTAAATCATATGATAGTTATTTTGTTGAGTTTGCTCCCACTACTATTCATGAGAAGAATTTTGCTTATGTGGAGAGTAGTAAATTTTCTATGCTAGTAGATCATGACAAGAATGCTTTAGGTGCTGGTTACATTGTTGAATTCATTCATGATGCTACTGGAAATTATTATGAGGGAGGAACATATGCTTGTAGGAATTGCAATAATATCAAGTTTCCTCTCTATGTGCTTCATGTTTTGAAGCTATGCTTGTTTTACCTTCCTATGCTAGTTGATTATCGTTTCCATAAGTTTTTTGCTCACACAATCCCTATGCATAGGAAGTGGGTTAGACTTAAAAGTGCTAGTCATATGCTTCATGATGCTCTCGTTATGTTCCAATTCTTATCTTTTATGTGAGCATCATTGTCATCATCATGCCTAGCTAAAAGGCATTAAAGAAAAGCGCTTGTTGGGAGACAACCCAATACTTACCCTTACTGTTTTTGTGTGCTCACGTGATTATGCTACTGTATTAATCATGTTTTATAGCTTTTGTTTCAATAAAGTGCCAAGTAAGACCTTTAGGATGGCTTTTAGTGATAGTTGTGTTGATCCTGCTGAAAATCAGAAACTTTTGCACCTAGTAAATTAGTTTTGTTAATTCACAGAAACGTGATTCTGATCTCATTCTTTTTGCTCTCGATTGGTACACAAATTGTTTAGGATTTCATAATTTGGTAGGATTTTTGGAATTCCAGAAGTATACGTTTTATACAGATTACTAAAGGCTGTTCTGTTTTTGACAGATTCTGTTTTCTATGTGTTGTTTGCTTATTTTGATGAATCTATGAGTAGTATCGAAGGGTATGAACCATAGATAAGTCGGAATACAGTAGGTATTACACCAATATGAATTTAGAATGAGTTCATTATAGTACCAATGTGGTGGTTTTGTTTTCTTTCACTAACGGAGCTTATAAGATTTCCTGTTGAGTTTTGTGTTGTGAAGTTTTCAAGTTTTGGGTAAAGATTCGATGGACTATGTAATAAGGAGTGGCAAGAGCCTAAGCTTGGGGATGCCCAAGGCAACCCAAGGTAATATTCAAGGACAACTAAGAGCCTAAGCTTGGGGATGCCCCGGAAGGCATCCCCTCTTTCGTCTTCGTTCATCGGTAACCTTACTTGGAGCTATATTTTTATTCACCACATGATATGTGTTTTGCTTGGAGCGTCATTTTCTTTTGTTAGTATTTGCTTGCTGTCAATTAGATTAATGTTTTGCATCTTTAGTTTCAATAAAAAAAGTCAAGGATAGCCTTTGCCATGCTTATTTTGCTAGTATACATGTTGCTGTTTGAAAACAGAAAGTTTACCGCTGTTGCAAAAATTCCCTAGAAAAGTCAGAGAGTAGTATAATGTTGAATCTTTTTGCATATTGAGATATGATAAATTTATTACAGTGGTAATTTTATTTCATAATTTTTGGAGTTAGGGAAGTATTGATACTTTTGCACTCTTTACAGACTGTACTGTTTTGGCAGATTGCTGTTATGTTTGCGTTGTTTGCATATGTTTGCTTGTTTAATGATTCTATTTGAGGATAGGAGTATTAAATATGCAGATGCATTTAGTATTCAATGTTGAATAATAATGTTAGTGATTTGTTACAGTAGAAAATGATAAGGTTTTGCATTGGTTTATACTAACCTATCTCACGAGTTCTTGTTGAGTCTGTTGTGAATGAAGCTTTTGATAAAAAGAGAAACCATGATATGAGAGGAATTAAGGAGACATAAAGGTTCAAGCTTGGGATGTCCAAGGCACCCCAAGATATTATTTCAAGAAGTCTAAAGCATCTAAGCTTGGGGATGCCCCGGTAGGCATCCCACCTTTCTTCTTCAACAACTATCGGTTAGTATCGGTTGAGCCTAAGTTTTTGCTTCTTCACATGAGTTGTGCTATCCTTGCAATGTAGTTTTCTTTAGCTTTGCTTGCTGTTTGAATAAAGTATCAAGATCTGAAATTATTAAATGAGAGAGAGTCTTCGCTAAGTTGCATAATTATTTAGCTACTCATTGACCTTCACTTATATCTTTCGGAGTAGTTTGTCATTTGCTCTAGTGCATCACTTATACCTTTTAGAGCATGCTGGTAGTTTTATTTTGAAGAAATAGATGAACTCTCATGCTTCACTTATATTATTTTGAGAGTCGTTGATAGCATGGTAATTTGCTTAATATTAATATACTTGGTATTCAAGATATGTGAAACTTTCTTTTGAGTGAATTGAATACTAAGATAAGTTTGATGCTTGATAATTGTTTTGAGATATGGAGGTGATAATATCAAAGTCGTGCTAGTTGAGTAATTGTGAATTTAAAGAATGCTTGTGTTGAAGTTAGCAAGTCCCGTAGCATGCACGTATGGTTAAAGTTGTGTAACAAATTTGAAACATGAAGTGTACCTGGCTTGTGCATCCTTATGAGTGGCGGTCGGGGACGAGCGATGGTCTTTTCCTACCAATCTATCCCCCTAGGAGCATGCGTGTAGTACTTGATTTTTGACGACTTCTAAATTTTTGCAATAAGTATATGAGTTCTTTGGACTAATGTTGAGTCCATGGATTATACGCACTCTCACCTTTCCGCCTTTGCTAGCCTCTTGATGCAGTGCATTGCCCTTTCTCACCGAGAGTTGGGGCAAACTTAGCAGTGCATCCAAACCCGTGATACGATACGCTCTATCACACATAAACCTCCTTATATATTCCTCAAAACAGCCACCATACCTACCTATCATGGCATTTCCATAGCCATTCCGAGATATATTGCCATGCAACTTCCATCATCATATTCATGACATATATTACTTCTATCATATTGCCATTGCATGATCATGTAGTTGACATCGTATTTGTGGCAAAGCCACCATGCATTATTTTTCATACATGTCACTCTTGATTCATTGCACCATCCTGGTACACCGCCGGAGGCATTCATATAGAGTCGTATCTTGTTCTAAGTTTCGAGTTGTAATCTTTATGTTGTAATCAATAGAAGTGTGATGATCATCATTACTAGAGCATTGCCCAAATAAAAAAAAGAAAGGCCAAAAAAAAGAAAAAGAGAAAGGCCCAAAAAAAGAAAATAAATAAAAAGGGCAATGCTACTATCTCTTTTTCCACACTTGTGCTTCAAAGTAGCACCTTGTTCTTCGTGTAGTGAGTCTCATATATTGTGCTTCAAAGTAGCACCTTGTTCTTCATGTAGTGAGTCTCATAAGTTGCCTTTTTATACTAGTGGGAATTTTTCATTATAGAACTTGGCTTGTATATTCCTACGATGGGCTTCCTCAAATGCCCTAGGTCTTCGTGAGCAAGCAAGTTGGATGCACACCCACTAGTTTTCTTTTGTTGAGCATTCATAGCTCTAGTGCATCCGTTGCATGGCAATCCCTACTCCTCATGTTGACACCAATTAATGGGCATCCCCATAGCCCATTGATTATCCTCGTCAATGTGAGACTTTCTCCTTTTTTGTCTTCTCCACACAATCCCCATCATCATATTCTATTCCACCCATAGTGCTATATCCATGGCTCACACTCATGTATTGCGTGAAGGTTGAAAAAGTTTGAGATTCTTTAAGTATGAAACAATTGCTTGGCTTGTCATCGGGGGTATAGAAGTTGGGAACATCTTTGTGTGACGAAAATGAAGCATAGCCTAACTATATGATTTTGTAGGGATGAACTTTCTTTTGCCATGTTATTTTGAGAAGACATGATTGCTTTATTAGTATGCTTGAAGTATTATTATTTTTATGTCAATATGAACTTTTGTCTTGAATCTTTCAGATCTGAATATTCATATCACAAGTAAGATGAATTACATTGAAATTATGCCAAGTAGCACTCTGCATCAAAAATTCTTTTTATCATTTACCTACTTGAGGACGAGCAGGAATTAAGCTTGGGGATGCTTGATACGTCTCCAACGTATCTATAACTTTTGATTGCTCCATGCTACTTGAGGGAGTCCTGGACTAGGGGGTGTCCGGATAGCCGAACTATCATCATTGGCCGGACTCCAAGACTATGAAGATAGAAGATTGAAGACTTCGTCCCGTGTCCGGATGGGACTTTCCTTGGCGTGGAAGGCAAGGTTGGCGATACGGATATGAAGATCTCCTACCATTGTAACCGATTCTGTGTAACCCTAGCCCTCTCCGGTGTCTATATAAACCGGAGGGTTTTAGTCTATAGGACGAACAACAATCATACCATAGGCTAGCTTCTAGGGTTTAGCCTCCTTGATCTCGTGATAGATCTACTCTTGTACTACCCATATCATCAATATTAATCAAGCAGGAGTAGGGTTTTACCTCCACCGAGAGGGCCCGAACCTGGGTAAAAACATCGTATCCCTTGTCTCCTGTTACCATCCGCCTAGACGCACAGTTCGGGACCCCCTACCCGAGATCCGCCGGTTTTGACACCGACACTACTTTATCTACTGTTAGGCAATATTGGGCTTTATTATCCACTTTTATTTTATTTTTGGGACTAACCTATTAACCGGAGGCCCAGCCTAGATTTGCTATTTTATGCCTATTTCAGTGTTTCGAGGAAAAGGAATATCATACGGAGTCAAAACGGAACGAAATCAACTGGAGAAGTTATTTTTGGAAGGAAAGCAACCCAGGGAACTTGGAGTGCACGTCAGGGGAGATACGGGCTGCCCACGAGGGCGGCCCCCCCGGGCACGCCCCCTACCTCGTGGGGCCCCCGTAGCTCCACCGACGTACCCCCTGCACCCATATATACTCTTGTACCCTAAAACTTCCAGAACAGAAGATAGATCGGGAGTTCCACCGCCGCAAGCCTCTGTAGCCACCAAAAACCTCTCGGGAGCCCTTCCGGCGCCACTGGGAGGGATCCCATCAGTGGTGGCCATCTTCATCATCCCGGCACTATCCATGACGAGGAGGGAGTAGTTCACCCTCGGGGCTAAGGGTATGTACCAGTAGCTATGTGTTTGATCTCTCTCTCTCTCGTATTCTCTCTCGTGTTCCCTCGAAGGCACGATCTTGATGTATCCCGAGCTTTGCTATTGTAGTTGGATCTTATGATGTTTCTCCCCCTCTACTCTCTTGTGATGAATTGAGTTTCCCCTTTGAAGTTATCTTATCGGATTGAGTCTTTATGAGAACACTTGATGTATGTCTTGCCGTGATTATCTGTGGTGACAATGGGATATCATGTGCCACTTGATGTATGTTTTGGTGATCAACTTGCGGGTTTCGTGACATTGGGAACCTATTCATAGGGGTTGGCACACATTCTTGACTCTCCGGTAGAAACTTTGGGGCACTCTTTGAAGTACTTTTATGTTGGTTGGATGAATCTGAGATTGTGTGATGCATATCATATAATCATGCCCACGGATACTTGAGGTGACAATGGAGTATCTAGGTGACATTAGGGTTTTGGTTGATTTGTGTCTTAAGGTGTTATTCTAGTACGAACTCTTTTATAGATTGATCCGAAAGAATAACTTTGAGGTGGTTTCGTACCCTACCATAATCTCTACGTTTGTTCTCCGCTATTAGTGGCTTTGAAGTGACTCTTTGTTGCATGTTGAGGGCTTGTTATATGATCTATCTATGTTATTATTGTTGAGAGAACTTGCACTAGTGAAAGTATGAACCCTAGGCCTTGTTTCCTATCATTGCAATACCGTTTACGCTCACTTTTATCATTAGTTACCTTGCTGTTTTTATTATTTCAGATTACAAATACCTTTATCTACCATCCATATTGCACTTGTATCACCATCTCTTCGCCAAACTAGTGCACCTATACAATTTACCATTGTATTGGGTGTGTTGGGGACACAAGAGACTTTTTGTTATTTGGTTGCGGGGTTGTTTGAGAGAGACCATCTTCATCCTCGCCTCCTCTGATTGATAAACCTTAGGTCATCCACTTGAGGGAAATTTGCTACTGTCCGACAAACCTGTGCACTTGCAGGCCCAACAACGTCTACAAGAAGAAGGTTGTGTAGTAGACATCAGTACCCCATCTTGTAGATGGTGGTGTGTCCATTTTACAATACGAAGATGACACAATTATTTTCATGGAACATGATATGGCAAAGGCTAGAAATATGAAGCTAGTCCTATGCATTTTGAGCAATTGTCGGGGTTAAAGGTCAATCTTAACAAAAGTGAATTGTTCTATTTTGGGAGAGTCAAAGAAGAACAAGATTCTGATAGACAACTATTTGGATGTGAATTTATGGTATCTACTATTTGGCTATACCAATTCATCATCATAAGCTGTCTAATAAGGAGTGGAAATTCCTTTCAAAAAAAATAAGGAGTGGAAATGTATTGAAGATCAATTTAAAAAAAACTAAGCTGCTAGAAGGGTAAGCTTATGTCACGGTGGGTGGCTTGTTTTGATTAACTCCATTCTAACAAGCATGTTGATATTCATATTGTCTTTCTTTCAACTGCGTGTAAGGGTACGAAGAAGGTTAGACTTCTATCGATCACGGTTTTTCTGGCAATGCGATGAAATCAAGACAAAATACAGGCTTACCAAGTGGAATATTATTTGTAGTCCTTGGTTGGGGATCGAGAACTTAGAGGTAAAGAATAGGTGCCTTCACAGTAAATGGTTGTACGGGCTTTCTGTTGAGATCGAAGGAATGTGGGTACAATTTTTACGAAATAAGTACCGACAATTGAAGACCCTGGCCCGGGTTACAATGAGACCCAATGGCTCGCCTTTCCAGAAGGGGTCAATGAGGACGAAAGGACCCCTCTTCCATAGAACTAAATTTATCATTGGAAACGGTAACACGAGTAGATTCTGGGAGATACGTGGTTATGAGAGACACCACTAGCCACACAATATCCTTCTCTCTATAATATTGTGCAACATAAGGATGCTTATATTGCTACAATATTACCGTATGTCCCTTTAAAATATAGTTTAGGAGGTCACTAGTAGGTGATCAATGGGACAGTTGGTTAGATCTTGTGCAGAGGTTGATGGATGTTCCCCTCTCTGATGAGTCAGATATGATTTACTGGAAATTATAGGTGAATGGTATATTCTTCGTCAAGTCTATGTATTTAGACCTAATTGATACTGGTCCAACTCTAAAATCAATTCATATTTGACAGATTAAAATACTATTAAGAATCAAAATCTCCATGTGGTTTGTTCACAAGGAAGTGATTCTGACTAAGGATAATTTGGCCAATCGAAGATGGGACGGTAGTGAACGATGTTGCTTTTGTGATCAAGAAGAAACCATAAAACACCTCTTTCTCAAATGTCCTCTTGCCAAACTTTTATGGCGTACGATTCATGTAGCCTTTAATATTAGTCCTCTAACTAATATTAACATGTTATTTGGGACGTGGCTGGTTGGAGTTGAGCTAAGTACTGCAAGACATATTCGGGTAGGAGTATGTGCATTACTTTGGGCTATATGAAACTGCAGAAATGACATGATTTTTAACAGACAAACTTTTATAATTTTTTTGCAGGTTATATACAAACCACTGCTTGGATTCGTACATGGTCATTACTCAGTCATGCGAAAGCCAAGGAGCATACGGCTAATGGGTGCAACAGTTGGGAGACGGTAGCACGGAATACTTACAGCCGGTTTGGATGGCGATCTAAAAATAGGCTAGGGGTTTAGTCATCTTGACCTATTTTCTTCGGTTGTGGTAACTTTTTTATCACATTGTCATTTACTAGCAAAAGAGCCCGTGCTTTGCAACAGAAGAGTAAATAACACACGTTCTTAACCCAATAACCATGACTCAAGACCCTAATATGTTCACATCCTTTATTTTCACATGGCATCACATTTTTATTGTTGATGGTGGTCTCAGTGCTCACACAATGAAAGTGTGTTTGAATGCGGTCAGTTCGAAGGCGTCTCCCTCTCGCGCACACTCGCTCAAAATAAAATGAGAAATATGTTCTTTTTCCCCGCGAGGTTTTTCACAGGTGTGCATGTGTGGTTATCGATGTTTTCTTTCCTCTCTATCAGTAAGAAAGAAAAATGGATCATACATTATAGATTATAAGTTCACGCCAAAAAATATTTTATAAATATTTAACAGCTAAAAATAGCATAATATTTAGTTCTACACATTTTTCTAATCAAGTTTCAAGTATAACTTGTTAAAATCGGAGTTACGGTTTACAATAGAGGGGCTTTTTTGCAAAATTTATGACGGACGATCAAAAACCCAATTTGTTTTATTATTAGGTAAAGATATTGACTCTTCTTGGGAGCTTGTACTGAACCGTAGACCAGTTTTGGATCTTTTGCTCAATCTTAATCATTCAGACGAAGAGGGCGCCGGGGTTCTCTAAAAAAAAAGAGGGCGCCGGGGTAACCCTCCTTTAAAAAAAACTGAGGCAGCGAGCCCTACAAACCAAAATGAGAAACAACAATCCCTACCCTACCCTCCTTTTCCTAATATAATAGTAGTAGAAACAAGCTACGTTTATACACGTAGCATGTCTGCCAGACAAAAAGGAAATACATCCTACTCATCATGATGACACGATGCCCACGAGAAATAAACCATGTATATGCATGAGACCTCAACGGGAACAGCTAGAAGCATGCACACGAGACATAAACCATGTATGCCTAAACAGACACCAAATCCGAACAAAAACTACCAGAACTTAACCCAGAGGGCCACTCCAACAGCAACGATCCAACAATTCGGCGATGAGCAAAGCTAGACAAGAGCCCGACCAATTAATTGCCCCCATGCGTCAACATCTCCTGTGGCCGTGGGGCAGCAGTCACGTACAGCAAACATGCCAATCCTCCCGCTTGCACAGCTCAAGAAAACAATTCCACCTGCCACGGCCAGTCCGCCGTCGTGGGCCAGGCGCGCCACGACCAAAGGACGACGTACGTACGACCTGTGCACCACCCCGTCGGCCGGGCCCGGCGACAGCGTGCCCCCTCCTCACCGTAGCCATCCCTCCACCTTCCACTCTCACTGCTCCACCTCACCGCAACTGAGCCCTGACGCGCACG
Organism: Aegilops speltoides; assembly: GCA_021437245.1. NCBI lineage: Eukaryota > Viridiplantae > Streptophyta > Magnoliopsida > Poales > Poaceae > Aegilops > Aegilops speltoides. Next base: position 443,096,147 of record CM038146.1, on the reverse strand, counting down.
CGACGAACGCCCAGTACGGCCAGCGACCCCGACGCCGTAACCCGATTATTCCGACGGGCCGGCGTGTCAGCGACGCACGAGATCCATCACCCGCCGTCCCGACCCGACACGGAAGCCCCGACGGCGGACCGGGTTCCGTAGCAAAGGACGCCGTACGTACAGGCAGCAGCGCACGGGTGCGCCACGCACCGGCGGCTAAGCTTCTACTCTAATCCCCTCCCGGCCCGCTCGAGCCAAGCAGAAGCAGTCCTATAAAAACCACCGCGAGTGCCGCGAAGCACACCGCACCACACACACACACCCCTGGATTGGCTCCTTGGCTCTAGCTGCCTGCAATAGAGCAGTGATCTCTTAGCACCACCACCACCACCAGCGACGGCGGGAGGGCGGCTGCAGTTGGACCGCCGGCGAGGGAGCTGCCATCATCATGCAAGGGGACCAGGCGGAGAAGAAGGGAAGGTGAAGAAGGGGTGGCTGGCGGTGCGGGTCGGCCAGGCCCAGGCGGAGCAGCAGGGCGACGCGTTCCGGCGGTTCGTCATCCCCATCGCCTACCTCTACCACCCGCTCTTCCAGCGGCTGCTGGAGGCGGCCCGGGACACGTACGGCTACAACTCGGCCGGCCCGCTCTGGCTGCCCTGCTCCGTCGACGAGTTCCTCCGCCTGCGCGCGCTCGTCGACCGGGAGACGGCGCACTCGCACTCCTCCTCCTCCTCGCACCGCGTGCACGTGCAGGCCGGCGGCCACCAGCAGCACGGCTACTCCTTCGCCCCGTGCACCCGCGCCAAAGTCACCTCCTGATCGACCGACCGATCATCGAGCCCCGGCCGCCCTTCGTGCGTGCGTGCGCGCATGGCGACTGTGAGCACCGGAGCGCGGGAGCGGAGACGGCCCATCTGTCCACCGGAGGCGACGCACATGTACACCACACGTACATAGAGAGGCAGATAGATACGGAGATGCATGAGAGGCAGTAGGTGATTAGTGTGGAATATTGCTTACGATTTCGGCCTTTGTTTTCCTCTGATTCTTGCACATGCATGTGTACTAGATTAATTAACAGACCCCATGTATAATTAACAGTCGAATTCGATCGCAGTCGTCACAACCCTGTTTGCATAAACTTGATCTACTTCCGCAGCTTCCCTATTGTCTTTTTGGCAAACACTTCCAGCTCAAATTGAACAAGCTCGAAATGGAATACTACATAGTTCGGCAGTGCTAATGCCAAACAGGCGATGAACCAGCATCGGAACGTCTCCTATCGCTTCAATCCTCTCCTGTCGCTCGTGCCCATTGAGTCTCAGCAGGACGTGAAAGCAATCACATATTCCAATTAATCATGATGCATGGGGTCCTAGGAGAATATGAGGTACCGCGTTTCTTTCCGCTGGTAGCTAGATTCATGTCGTGTCGTTCAGGGTGTGGGTTCATAGCATTGAGTTTCAGAGTGGGGAGGTGAAGAAAGAGGTGAGAACAGGCAGCACTCGCCTCACGCTTGATCCTCTTCCATATCTATCTCCTTACCCTACCTCTCTCTCTTTCTTCCTTTTTGATTATTAGTCGAGTTAATATCTGATTTAGCTACACTTCAGTCGACTGATCCGACTTTGGGTCAGTCAATTTTAGAGGGGGGGGCTCATTGGAGAGGCTACCCCAATATCTATTTTAGGGTTCAGGGTGGGGGCAGTGGTGGGGCGGTGGAGGGATGGCCGGGGTGGCGGAGGACCGGCGGTGGGGAGTGGTTCCAAGGAGGGCGGGGGCCGGCGGTTCGGCCGGTGGTGGCTGGCGACTCAAGGGAGTGGAGGTTGAAGAAGCACTGTGGGCCTTTGATTTCACATCCAATGTCTCAGAAATCGACTGACCACAAATGAAAAATTCAGCTGACTGGTTTCTAGCCATTCCTATTAATATCACCATCAGTACATGAACTTGCACGACGTTAACAGATGCATATGTAAACTTGAAAAAACTAGAAAAATGGTCACTTAACTCCTTATGTTGTAACAGTTTGGTACAAAATGGTCTGGAACAGTCTACTTGGCTTGCTTTGTTACCATGAGGTCCTATTTTTTCCTATTGCAAAGTGGATCAAAAAACTTCTAAATATATTTCCTGGAAGTCCTCAGCTACAGGGCGGGATGAAATATGTAAAAAAAATGACCTTTGTTACCATTAACTAGCGCATATAACCCTCCCAATCCCCCTTGGTATGTTCGTTTCGCCTTCCACCTCAAGTGGGACCAAGACAGGGGCAACGATGCATTGGATTTTGTGGGCAACGATCACGGCGGCATGGAGCCAATCCGAAGCCTCGTGCCTACCCTCCGAACGTGTTGTAAACAAGTTGAATGGTCAGGAATGTATTCTCTTGAATTCCATAAAGCCGAAACTAGATAAATAGGAGTAGCTCACAAATCTGAAACTGAAATTGATTCATCCATAGACAAATATATAGTTTTCAACACCGCAAGAGCACTGCAAGTGCCAGTCTAATTGGCATGAATGCCACATCTGATCGCTGTTGTGAGGAGTCGGCTATGTGTCGAAGTTTATGCAATGGCACACAACGGAGAAGCTAGCTCCAGCAGGACACCTGCCTCCTACATCCTCCTTTGATCCACTTTGCAATCAGGTCTTTAAAAGTTTCCTGTACAAGTTTGGATCGCAAATACAAAGAATTTTATGTGCAAACTTACAGCACAAAGATGAGGCACAGTGCTACACTCAAGCCGCCGCCGCCGCTCATGTCCCACCACCAGGGAGACTGACTCGGCCTTGCGTGGGTGATGTACCAATGCCACGGCCACAACCCATGTCGCCACTGCCAGCGAGACCACCTTTCCCTCGAGCGGACGATGTCCCAATGCCACGTCCAATACTCTCTTTCGCGGCGTCTACGTGTGCCACTGGGGGTCCTCGATGGCGGGAGTGCGAGCACGGGCTTGGGGTTAGGGATTTGGGTTGGGTGGACAAGTCGAGAATAGGGAATGCAAGACCTTATAGTACCTTTGTATTATAACATCAAGGGGTTTGTGACGCGCAGACACATGCCACTTGATGGGATGGCGTTCGATCTGATAGCTACGAGACCGTTTTGTACCAAACTGTTGCGGCATCAGGAGTTAAGTGATCATCCTTGTGGATTTTTCAAGTTTATGTATGTATGTGTTAACATTGTGCAAGTTTATGTACTTAGGGTGATATTAACTCTTATTAATTGAACCACAACTTTGATTTCTTGAAGCAAAGCTGGGACAACGCGACGCACGATATATACGCATACAATGCACAGGCACCTCCGTCATTTTTTGAAAGTACAGATATCAGCACCTAATTCAACTTCACTTCCTTGTGCGACGAATTATATTTTACTTGTTTGAAACGACACTGAACCCCTTACAGATTACAACGTAGTGGATATATCACTAGAGTATCTAACCACCCTCGAATGTGAGAGCTGCGAGCGCTTCGGTTGCGAGGGTCAAATAGACTACTATGTCTGTTAGTGAGTTGTGGTACTGTTTGGCATTTGGGTCAACCATCCAATTACAATCCAATTACATGTGTCCAATACTCTTCATGGGTTATGTGTCACTTTTTTTGTGAGAAAAAAGATTACGTGTAGATAATGTACATCTGGTATAGGGAAAGAATAAGATACCTGTCAAGAAAGTATATGGTTGAACTCGCGGGCTTATGAAACCCACTTAAAAAACTCATTTCTATATGCCAAAAAAATCTGAAAGAAAAATCACGCATACATACTCACATTCTACGGGCGCGCAAAAAATTTCATGAAAAAACAACTCTTTCTTTGGCCTGTGCAAAAAAAGTCAAAAAAATGTGTCATGAAATTTGTCTTTTCGTGGAGCCAAAACGAAAAAATATATTTTTTTTACAAAACTTTGTGCTGCGCACACATGTTGCGAAGATGTATGGTTGAAGTTTTCTTTCAGAATTTTTATAACATTGTAAAACATGTTTAAATGCATGTTCTGGCAGAACTGCTCGCCGAGGACAACGGCAGGCGAACTGGAGGAGAGGCGCGGGGCTCAGGGAAGGAGCTGAAGGAAATATGCCCTAGAGGCAATAATAAAGTTATTATTTATTTCCTTATTTCATGATAAATGTTTATCATTCATGCTAGAATTGTATTAACCGGAAACATGATACATGTGTGAATGCATAGACAAACAGTATGTCACTAGTATGCCTCTACTAGACTAGCTTGTTAATCAAAGATGGTTATGTTTCCTAACCATGAACAAAGGGTTGTTATTTGATTAACAAGGTCACATCATTAGGTGAATGATCTGATTGACATGACCCATTCCATTAGCTTAGCACACGATCGTTTAGTATGTTGCTCTGCTTTTATCCATGACATATACATGTTCCTATAACTATGAGATTATGCAACTCCGTTTACGGAGGAACACTTTGGTGCTACCAAACGTCACAGCGTAATCGGGTGATTATAAAGGAGTACTACAGGTGTCTCCAAAGGCAGATGTTGGGTTGGCGTATTTCGAGATTAGGTTTTGTCACTCCGATTGTCGGAGAGGTATCTCTGGGCCCTCTCGGTAATACACATCACTTAAGCCTTGCAAGCATTACAACTAATGAGTTAGCTGTGAGATGATGTATTACGGAACGAGTAAAGAGACTTGTCGATAGCGAGATTGAACTAGGTATTGGATACCGACGATCGAATCTCGGCAAGTAACATACCGATGACAAAGGAACAACGTATGTTGTTATGCGGTCGACCGATAAAGATCTTCGTAGAATATGTAGGAGCCAATATGGGCATCCAGGTCCCGCTATTGGTTATTGACCGAGACGTGTCTCGGTCATGTCTACATTGTTCTCGAACCGTAGGGTCCCACGCTTAAGGTTTCGATGGCGGTTATATTATGAGTTTGTGTATTTTGATGTACCGAAGAAGTTCGAGTCCGGATGTGATCACGGACATGACGAGGAGTCTCGAAATGGTCAAGACATAAAGATTGATATATTGGAAGCCTATGTTTGGAGTTCGAATGGTTCGGGTGAAATCGGGATTTTACCGAAACAGAGGGTTCTGGAACCCTCCGGGGTTAATGGGCCTTAGTGGGCCATGAGGGAGAAGAGGAAGGGCCGGCCGGGGCAGGCGTGCGCGCCTCCCCTAGTCCGACTAGGACAAGGAGAGGCGGCGCCCCTTCCCTCTTTCCCTCCCCAAGTCCTAATCCAACTAGGAAGGGGGAGTCCTACTCGGTGGGAGTAGGACTCCTCGGCGCGCCTCCTCCTAGGGCCGGCCGCACCCCCTTGCTCCTTTATATACAGGGGGGGGCACCCTAGGACACACAAGTTGATCCTTGAGATCGTTCCTTAGCCGTGTGCGGTGCCCCCTCCACCATAATCCACCTCGGTCATATCGTGGCGGTGCTTAGGCGAAGCCTGCGTCGAGTAGAACATCAAGATCGTCACCATGCCGTCGTCTTGACGGAACTCTCCCTCCCGAAGCTCTCTTGGATTGGAGCCCGAGGGCGCCACCGAGCTGTCGTGTGTCAAGAACCGGAGGCGCCGAGTGCTGGCGCTGGGATCGGTTGGATCGGGAGGAGAACGTCGACTACTTCCTCTACGTTGTGATCGCTTCGCCGGTCTCACGAGTGCGTAGACAACACTCTCCCTCTCGTTGCTATGCATCACGATGATCTTGCGTGTGCGAGGAATTTTTTGAAATTACTACGTTCCCCAACAATGGTATCGAGCCTAGGTTTTATGGTTTGATGTTTTGCACGAGTAGAACACAAATGAGTTGTGGGCGATACAAGTCATACTACCTACCAAAGCATGTCATACTTTGGTTCAGCGGTATTGTGAGATGAAGCGGCCGGACCGACATTACGCCAGACGCTTACGCGAGACTGGTTTCACCGCCACGAGCACTCGTTGCTTAAAGGTGATTGGCGGGTGTCTGTCTCTCTCACTTTAGTTGAACCGAGTGTAGCTACGCCCGGTCCTTGAGAAGGTCAAAACGGAGTCTATTTGACGAAGTATCGTTGTGGTTATGATGCGAGGTGAGATTGGTTCTTGCTTAAGCCCGTAGCAGCCACGTAAAATTTGCAACAACAAAGTAGAGGACGTCTAACTTGTTTTTGCAGGGCATGTTGTGATATGATATGGTCAAGACGTGATGCTATATTTTATTGTATGAGATGATCATGTTTTGTAACCGGTTATCGGCAATGGCTGGAGCCATATGGTTGTCGCTTTATTGTATGAAATGCAACGCCTGTAATTGCTTTACTTTATCACTAAGCGGTAGCGATAGTCGAGAAGCAATAGATGTCGTGAGCGACAACGATGCTACGATGGAGATCAAGGTGTCGCGCCGGTGACAATGGTGATCACGACGGTGCCGGAGATGGAGATCACAAGCACAAGATGATGATGGCCATATCATATCACTTATATTGATTGCATGTGATGTTTATCCTTTATGCATCTTATCTTGCTTTGATTGACGGTAGCATTTTAAGATGATCTCTCACTAAAATTATCAAGTAGTGTTCTCCCCAGTATGCACCGTTGCCAAAGTTCGTCGTGCCGAGACACCACGTGATGATCGGGTGTGATAAGCTCACGTCCATCTACAACGGGTGCAAGCCAGTTTTGCACGCAGAATACTCGAGTTATACTTGACGAGCCTAGCATATGCAGATATGGCCTCGGAACACGGAGACCGAAAGGTCGGCGTGAATCATATAGTAGATATGATCAACATAAGATGTTCACCATTGAAAACTACTCCATCTCACGTGATGATCGGTTATGGTTTAGTTGATTTGGATCACGTGATCACTTAGATGACTAGAGATGTGCATCTAAGTGGGAGTTCTTAAGTAATATGATTAATTGAACTTTAATTTATCATGAACTTAGTACCGATAGTATCTTGCTTGTCAATGTTTGATTGTAGATAGATGGCTCGTCTTTGTTGTTCCGTTGAATTTTAATGCGTTCCTTGAGAAAGCAAAGTTGAAAGATGATGGTAGCAATTACGGATTGGGTCCGTAACTCGAGGATTATCCTCATTGCTGCATGTAAGAGTTACGTCTGGATGCACCGCTAGGTGCCAGAACTCTTCTTGATGCAATTGGCGACGTAAGAACGTCTCGCGAGCAAAGCGATGACTACTCTATAGTTGATGTGCCATGCTTTACGGCTTAGAACCGGGACTTCAACGGCGTTTTGAGCGTCATGGAGCATATGAGATGTTCCAGAGTTGAAGTTGATATTCCAAAGAATGCCCGGATTGAGAGATATGAAGTCTCCAATAAGTTCTATAGCTGCAAGATGGAGGAGAATAGTTCGTCGGTGAGCACATACTCAAAATGTCCGGGTATTACAATCACTTGACTCAAGCGGGAGTTAATCTTCCGGATGATTGTGTCATTGATGTAATTCTTCAATCACCGCCACCAAGCTACAAAGGCTTCGTGATGAACTATAATATGCAAGGGTTAGTAAAGACTATACCGAGCTCTTCGCAATGCTAAAGGCTGCGGAGGTAGAAATCAGAAGGAGCATCAAGTGTTGATGGTCAATAAGACCACTAGTTTCAAGAAGAAAGGCAAAGGGAAGAAGAAGGAAATTCAAGAAGAACAGCAAGCAAGTTCTGCTCGGAGAAAAACCCAAGTCGGACCTAAACTGAAACCGAGTGCTTCTACCGCAAGCGCATGGTCACTAGAAGCGAAACTGCCCCAAGTATTTGGCGGATAAGAAGGATGGCAAGGTGAACAAAGGTATATGTGATATACATGTTATTGATGTGTACCTTACTAGAGCTCGCAGAGCACTGGTATTTGATCTTGGTTACATTGCTAATATTTGCAACTCAAGCAGGGACTACGGATTGCGAACAACGGCAAAGGGCGAGGTGACGATGCGCGTGGGAAATGGTTCCAAAGTCGATTTGATCATGGTCGGCACGCTACCTCTACATCTACCTTGGGATTAGTTTTAGACCTAAATAATTGTTATTTGGTGCCTGCGTTGAGCATGAATATTATATCTGGATCTTGTTTGATGCGAGGCGGTTATTCATTTAAATCGAGAGAATAATGGTTGTTCTATTTATATGAGTAATATCTTTTATGGTCATGCACCCTTGAAGAGTGGTCTATTTTTGATGAATCTCGATAGTAGTGATACACATATTCATAATGTTGAAACCAAAAGATGCAGAGTTGATAATGATAGTGCAACTTATTTGTGGCACTGCCGTTTAGGTCATATCGGTGTAAAGCGCATGAAGAAACTCCATACTGATGGACTTTTGGAGTCACTTGATTATGAATCACTTGGCACTTGCGAACCGTGCCTCATGGGCAAGATGACTAAAATCCCGTTCTCCGGCACTATGGAGAGAGCAACAGATTTGTTGGAAATCATACATACAGATGTATGTGGTCCGATGAATGTTGAGGCTCGTGGCGGATATCGTTATTTTCTCACCTTCACAGATGATTTAAGCAGATATGGGTATATCTACTTAATGAAACATAAGTCTAAAACATTTGAAAAGTTCAAAGAATTTGAGTGAAGTTGAAAATCATCGTAATAAGAAAATTAAGTTTCTACGATCGATCGTGGAGGTGAATATTTGAGTTCGAGTTTGGTCTACATTTGAAACAATGCGGAATAGTTTAGCAACTCACGCCACCGGAACACCACAGCGTAATGGTGTGTCCGAGCGTCGAATCGCACTTTACTAGATATGGTGCGATCTATGATGTCTCTTCTGATTTACCGCTATCGTTTTGGGGTTATGCTCTTGAGACGGCCGCATTCACCTGAATAGAACACCGTCAAAATCCGTTGAGGCGACACCTTATGAACTATGGTTTAGCAAGAAACCAAAGTTGTCGTTTCTTAAAGTTTGGGGATGCGATGCTTATGTGAAAAAGCTTCAACTGATAAGCTCGAAC